>OY754327.1:180224385-182624385 GCA_963573305.1 Pyrrhosoma nymphula
TTACACCGCGTAGGTCCATTGTTCAGGGACGACAGTTTCCTATCTATCTAATCCTCATCACCGCAATATCGGTTGTGCACCGCAATATAGTGCATTCTATACCAGTCATCAATCCCAGTGGAAGAGAGGAAAAAACTCATCGAACCGGCTCCCAAACCACCTCGGGTGTACGGGCTCCCCAAGATTCACAAGGCGGGCGTCCCTCTCCGCCCCATTGTTAGTGCCGTGGACTCAGCTACGCACAAATTGGCAAGACACCTCGCGAGTCTTCTAAAACCTTTCACGGGTACGACATCGACCTTCGTAAAAAAACTCATCGCATTTCGTACAGATCTGCAAGGACACGAAGGCCACAGATACTGATCTCCTAGTGAGTTTCGACGTGGAGTCCCTTTTCACAAACATTCCAGTGGAAAAAGCTGTACAGGCTGTGCGAGCACTCATCTCACAAGGATTGCCGGACGACATCCCGAAGATGGTGGAATTTTGTTTAAAGAACTCCTATTTCATTTGGAATGGGAAGTTTTATGAACAAAAGAAAGGTGCGGCCATGGGATCTCCTCTCTCTCCAGTCATCGCCAACCTCTACATGGAAAAGTTCGAGGAGCAGGCGCTGAGTACCTACAGGATTACACATAAACTCTTCCTGAGATATGTAGACGATACTTTCGTCATTTGGCAGCACGGAGAGAGAGAGCTGAATGAATTTTTGAAGCACTTAAAGATCTTATAAGTTGAAAAAGCTTCTTAAACAATGAATCTCAGCGCCAGTGATCGACAATTAATCCATGGAGATAATCCCCATTTGAGATCTTTGCTGCCGCTTGATTGTTTACTTCATTTGGTTCACAAAAACACCTAAATTTGGGTTTCATTGGTTGGTTATTCTTTTCACAACGTTCAAAAATAAGTACTCAATTTAGATTGGTGAAGGTAATTGTCTTTATCGGTAAATCAATATTAGTTCCATGCATGACAGAGAGCCGTCGAAAAATGTGCTCATGTAACGGTACCGTTTATGATGCCATATCTTCGCTAAAAATAAAGTTATGAACATAGTTTTACCAGTTATGGAAATAAAATTAAATTTTCCAATTTTTAAGTGTCTATTAACCTATTCGTATATCTCAAAATAAAAGAGTTATTCTAAAAAATAATTTTTTGGAGAAGAAAAATACTGACAATTTCAGTTACCACTTCAGAATATGTGAGCAACATGCTTAATTTTTGGCAGAAAAAGAAAGATACAAACTTTTAGTACAATTTAGACCAGTTTTTATTTAAAAGTATTGCTGGATACCACTGCTTTTGGGGGTTTTCATGGTAACTGCAGAATGCTTGTGACAAAATGTTTGCGTTGCCATAGCTCGGTAACTAAGGAGTTGCGACCCCATGTTCATGGGACAAAAAATGCTTAAAATCACGTCCCCAACCTCTTCCAGAAGTATTGCCACTTCCTCCTGAAACACCCTGTATACTGGGGGTAAGTGAGAGTAAAAAGACAGGGAAAGGAGAAAAGTGACTAAAAGATGGATATACACTAAGGTATTCAGGGGTTAAAACGGGAAGAGGAAAGAAAGGAGTGGGAATAATTACAGCGAGGAAAATGGAAGAAAATGTTATAGACTGTCAATGCATATCCCCAAGGATAATCACACACACAGTCACACTGGAAAAGCTTATGACAATAATAAAAGTGTACGCACCAACGGAAAAATAAGTTATTTTAGAAAGAGAGAAATTCTATAATGAAATGCAAGAAACATGCGATGAAGGACGGAGGAAATATGGAGCTATTGTAATTATGAGAGACTGGAATGAACGGATTGGTAACGACCATAGAAAATATCATAGAACAATGTGATTCTTTGGAGGAGAAAGTACTAAAAATGAGAATGGAAAAAGGATGATTGACTTCTGCATTGAGAAATAATTTTTTCAAGCATAAAAGAACCCATCAAATCACCTTTGACGCGGACGGAAAAAATACAGAGATCATAACTGACTACATGGTATATACAAGAGAAATGAGATACAACATACTGGGTGTAAAGATGATTAGAGGAGCGGAAATGGGAACTGATCACCACCTAATGGTTAAGAGGTACAGGAGCATTAACAAATCCCATAACAAAACACAGAAACAAGTTAGTGAAAAAATATAAGTAAAAGAGTTGATGAAAGCAGACACTAAAGCTAAATATAGAGAGCTGATAAGTGAAGAATTTAAGGCCATTAGACAGCAATACAAAAAGGGAAACGCGGTAGAAGAAATATGGAACTCAGTAAAGGATATGATATAAAGTTGTGCAGAGAAAGCATGTGGAAAAATGAAAATGGGAAAGGAGACCCCATGGTGGAATGAAAATGTACCCATTGCGGTGAAGGAGAAAAATAAGCATGGAAAAAACTTTTTAAGACAAAAACAGAATAGAAGAGACTAGTATAATAAGAACTAAGAGATAGGAGTAGAGATATCCTCAAAGAAGCAAAGAGGGAAAGCTGGGAAAAATTAGGAGAAATAATCCAAAGTTCCCATGCAAACGGCAAAAAGACTATCTGGAATATAGTAAAAGGACAGAGAGAGGGGGAAAGAAAGAAAAAAAATAAATATAAAAGATGATCAAAACAAAATATTAACCAATGAAGAGAAAATCATGGATCATGTATCAAGGAAAATCATGTATGGCGAAAATACTATATGATAAAAAATTTGCTAAACAACAAGAAGATGAAACTCAGGAGACAAATGAAGAGGAATGGAGGAGATAACTATCCAGGAAACAGAGATGCAATAAAACTGATTAAGGTAGGAAAACCAGAAGAAATAGATGGTGTAGCTCCAGAGTACATCAAATATGGAGAAGAAGAAATTACAGAACTCATATCGGAGATATGCAGTACAGTTTGGAATAGCATAGACATGCCATCAGACTGGAAAGAAAATATCATAGTGCCAATACATAAGATGGAAAAAAATCCGACAATTATCGAGCAATATGCCTATCATCAGTAGCATTAAAAATATATACCAGGATACTGGAAAAGAGACTAAAAAATACACCGAAACGAGCATGCAACACGAACAAAGAACCTGGTGGCACAAGACCATATCTATACAATAAGAGCAGTAATAGAAAAAAAACAATAGAATACAATAGAGATGTAGTCTTTATAGACTTCACAGCAACCTTTGATAGTGTAAATATAAGAGAAACATGGGAAATTCTGAAAAGGAAGAAAATAACACAAAAACTAAAAGATGCAATAAAAAGTGTATCGAGGGAAGCAATGGAACGAGTTAGAACAAATGAAAGAGAGACGGAATATATTAAATGGGAATAGCGTTAAAACAAGGGGACAGCCTACGTCCTCTACTCTTCATTCGGATGATAGATGAAATAACTAAAGAGTGCAATAATAAGTGCAGAAGTATGAAAACTTTAGTAGGATACTGGAACCTTAAACCCTTATGTGCACACTCGGGTTCAATACTGAGATTCCCATTATTTAACTCCTCTAAAATCTAAATAACCACTGACATTTTTTTTTCTTTTTTTATAGGTAAACAAAATGGCGTCAAAGTACATGTGCTCAGCGGGCACACCCGGGTACCCGGGTGCCCACTGCCTGAAAAATGAAGTTTATACCGGGAAATTGATTAATAATATTTTTAAATAAGTTTTTGAGATCACAGAGCTTGTTAAATAAACTACTGCAACAATTTTATGGAAAATTAGTTATTACTAACAATTATTTAACGAAATCAATGCCATTTTTCGTGGATGCACAATGTTCATCGCAGACTGGATTTTCGCAAACAACATTTTTGCGTTTTCCTGTGTATTATGACTGATTCCTTGTAGCAAAGATGACAAGAACCTGTAAACTTTTCCCTACTAGTACGGTCTCCAGGTTCATTTCTTTCCTCTGATACAGTAGAACGGGGGAGCTGTACCCCGATCACACTCTCAATTGCAATTTTCGTGGAATAATTCCGCATTATTTGACCATTTGGAGAACGATCTTCAATCAGAGGTTTTGACAGTGCCTCACTCAGTTTACGCAAGAAAATACGTCGCTAATTAGTTTTCTTTTTCAAAATTTTGTTACTTCCACAGTAAACTATATATGAAGCGAAAGCACTTGCATCTAAAATGTTGAAAAACATAGCAAGTGGCCATCTCTCAGTACGCCTGTTTTGTCGTATATCGGGTTATCATCTGATCCATTGTATCAACGCAAGATTAGTACTTATCATAAAAAATTATTATGTGAGACTTCTTATTTTCATCGTCATTTACAGCAGTATCAGTGAGCACTGTTGATAACAAAATTACAGCCTTGATTTCTTTGGCACGTTGCGTTATTTATGTGCTCTGCTGGATTGCGTGTATCTAAGTGGTGACATTTTTACTTAAATAAGTCAGACTTAATCTCTTCAAATAATGTGTTATGACAGGAATGGTATTAAAAGTGTAGCAAATGCGTATTAATGTTGGAGAAGACGTAACAGCAATCAGTTCATTGTTTCTACTATTGACTAAATTAAAATATGGAATCTATGTGAATTAAAATGAAGTTGGTGACTAGGTGGATTGCTCTTGTCTTTTAATTGTGTCTGTCTGTCCCAGTGAATGAATAAATAGTGTAGTATTTTACTATTCTTCATTCAGTGAATCTTGCCACGCCAAGTGTCATCTTTTTATTTCCTTGCATTGTTTTGTCCAGTATGATTTTGTTGAAACATTGAAGGCTGGTAATGACTAATTAGCAATAGACATTGGGATTTGTCCTTGGCAGGGATTGTGTTATTTCAGAGTATCTTAAATTGTAGGTACGAGTGTGGTTTTTTATGTCCAAGTGAAAGGGTAATATTTGTTGTCTGAATAAGCAATGTTTGTTATTTCATTATGCTTCATTCAGTAAATTTTACCATCTCAAAAATTATATTTTCATATACTCGACTTGATGTCATTAGAAAGTATTGTTCCTTAATTTGAGTGCCGCTATGTGTGCCTGGAGAAATAGTGGGAATGGTTAAAAGCTGCCTTATATATCTCACGGTAGGTAATAATATATTATAGATAATTGTATCAATTATATCAAGTTTGCAGCAAGTATACCGCGGTATCTGGGTACGCACGGAACCCAAGGTAGTAAATAACTTTTCAATGTCATCTTCGAATTACGCATCGCTTGCCAGTAAGTAGAATGTTTGCCTCAACTCATCGTTGATAAAATAATGTTTTGAGCATAATGAAGGACTAGGATGCCTTCTGTAGTATAGCGAATTCATGACCATAGATATTAAAACTTTACGGTGTAATTAGTTATAAGTCGTCTGCTTTACTCTCCAGGAATATGGCGGCCGTAGTTCCGCTTTTACTTGCCAGGTGGAATCTTGGCCACAGCAACTTACATGTTATTTCCCGTAAGTGAACATTCTGATTCCGTAGGTCTCTATTCTGTGGTTATACCAAAAAACTAGAATTGTATATATCTATTTGCCTAGACTAACTTATGGCTCCAAAAGCTGGCCGATTACAACCAATATAGAAAGCAAAATAACAGCAGCAGAAATGAAATTCTTGAGAAGAATAGGATATAAAGCCAAAAGGGATTTGTAAAGAAACACCAAAATCCGAGAAAAACTCCAGCAGGAGCCCTTAATAACAATTGTGGAGATAAATCAACTTAGGTGGTATGGGCATCTCAATAGAATGGATCAGAATAGAATACTCAGGAAGGTATTGGAAGGAAAACAGGATGGGAAAAGAAGTAGAGGTCGACCGAGAGAGACGTGGATGCAAGGGATTGAGAAGCACGGAAAGAAAAGAGGGAAGACTGAAAAGGAGATGAAGAAAATGGCAGGTGATCGGAAGAGGTGGAAGCAGTTCATTGAGGCCCCGACGCCAATGGCATAAACGGGAAAGAAGAAGTGGTTGGGTGAAGGGTAGGGTCAGAAGGTACGAGTGGAGATGGTTAAATGGGAGAGGCTTTACACGGTGAGTGTTTAATGGCACGTAAGGACAGTGCAGCGTCCAGGAAGGCCTTCAAACAAAAGTTCTTCAAACAAAAGGCCATTCAAAATTAGTCCCGTCTGCATCCTTTCTCGTACATCCAGCTCCTCGAGTATATCCATCTTCTTCTTCTTTTTTTTGTTGTAAAGTGAATATACATCTTTATCCCTATACGTGTGTTAAATAATTAATACCTGAAAATGACGCCGTTTCCATCAATTTCATTCAACCTCAAGCAAATATTTTTGTTTAAAAAATATATACATCGTTTAAGTTTTTTCGGTGAACAGGCGATTGATACTGTTTGTATTATATTGCTCATTTAACAGTTTATTCACTCAGAATTATATTTTTCTGTAAGCCTTCATGGAAAATTCAATTTAGGCATTTATCGTCGGAGGCGTTTTACCGACTTGGCCCATTTTATCCGTTGCTATGGTATTCTGTTATCCTATTCCTAGTGCAAGTTTTGTAACAGTCAACTGCAAGGACAAATCAATCTGTCATTATACTGGATAATTTATGAACACTTTTCTCAGAGTAACAGTTGGCTATAATATTGAATGCACCCGTGCCTGCCTGTTGGCCCTAAATTTCGTTGGTTCGAGTCCCACATGAGGTATCTGTGAGCTATAAAATAATGGCTTGGATGTAAGAAAACCAAAAAGTACTCTTGGAGACCTCGCAACCATAAAAACTGTAGACCAGAAACGGCGGAAAAATGTAAAATTTTTACCCGTTAACTTCAATTTTTACGAATTATGTAAATGAAAACCTGAGATTTGACACCAACTGCGAATGCCTGTGTACCTGGACGATGGTACGACAAGGACGAGAATTCATATAGAAGACGAGTGCAGTTTTTATTTTAAAAAACAAGCTCACGAATTACCGAGTTTTACTTGTTAATGTATTTGATGATGTACGGGGTGGTTGAAAAGAATTAATTATATTTGAAAATATAACATCCTGAAGTTTAATTTGTAAAAAGTGTTTATTATAAGTCACTTTTTCAAAAGAGTCAAGAAAAAGCGTTGCTGAGAACTTGTCAGCATTGGAAGCCGACATGTATGTACACTGTACATGATCAGGCGGATGCGTTGCTTATCTTTTCCTTGTTCTGCACACAACATCAAGTTTTGAGTGACGGTGACGGACGGATTTTTTTCTGTAGGAGTACGACGTGCACAATAAGTAATTGAGAAGTAATTGATTGAATCCCTTGGCGTCTCTTTTCCCGATGTGATCACATAGGCGGCTGTTATGGGCATGAAGTTCGCGCAAGTATAAGAGAATGAATATTACACTGGAAAAGATGAGAGATCTCCATTTAAGTTCTATTTTTCACCGAGCACCCTTTCGTAATCGCTGGAATGACTTGTGCCCAACCAATCATTTTGAAAGTCTTTCATTGATACTCATACCTCGAGGATGTTCCGCAAGAGAGATTCAACGATCCAGGCTTTCAGTGTCCGTCAGTGTGACCCGCGGCACTGCCTGTGCAATCACTGAGGAAGACTTTTTTTTGCTGATATTTCAACTCTTGAATTGCGTTCTACAGCATCACTAGATAAAACGATCACGCGCACTCGCAAGGAGGGGTCGGATTAGCGTGAAGGCAGCTGAAGAGGCTTCCACCAAGGAGGGCACGAGTCCCGGCGGCGTCGGGAGTTTTTCACCGTTAATCCCATAACTTATACTTAGGTGAATCACTTTAAGTACAGGATAACCGCGTAAAAATAATTCTGGGGCTGACCTGCACGATATATGGGGAGAGGTGGACGGAGTGAAATGAAAGAGTGGAGGGGAAGAGAGGCGGACTACCAGCAAATGCGAGTCAGGGGAAGGAAATTACTCCGCGGAACAGCTAAGACATCGTCTAATAAACAATGCATCTATTCGCATCAATGACCAATATTCTAGAAGTCGGCATCCAAGTCCCTCTTTGATGAACTCTTCAAGTGGAGATTTTAGCTTCTGCAAATGGTCTCAGGTTGATGCCGACGCCAGGATTTTATCTCCCTTCCCCCCTACCTTTCACTCATACATTCCCTTCCGTCTGAAGCGCCGATCCGTGCGGAACAGACTTAAATTATGTGATGAGGCTTAAGGAAAGACGAATATTAAAGCAGTACTTTTCTTGTTTTAGTGAGCTTCCAAGTAAAGTTTTCTTCTCTTGTTTGCTTCAATATTATATAAAAAAGTATAGGTGTAGCAAAACTTGGTGGCACTCGCTGGTGAAAAACATGACGCAAAGGAGAGGAAAACATACATGATATGTGGGATGAAGCGGCCGAGCCTTATTCCTGAGGACCCTGTGTGAGTCTTTCGACAACTTTACCCACTCATTAACGCTTAGCTTACGGTCAGTGTCCACTAATCCTACGCTGGTGAGTGCCACCAAGTTTCGCTATACCTATACTTTCGATTTGAATCCGTTTTCAGGTTTATTGTTGAAAAAGTAAAATTTTGTGAGCACAAATAGAAGGTTGGGAACTGAAATAGTCCTCAATTTAACGATGTTTTGTAATGATCAATTAAGATAACCCCTTTGGGAATGGTCGGTGAATGTCACACCACCGAAATTTTTATTTCCCTTTTTTCATGCATAGAGTCATTTGGATTCAACATCAGTCAACCGTGAAATAGCTGGAACATTACCAGTCTCTCGTGGCTCTTAGACCCAGAGATGAGCGATAATACATTTAGATCCATTGTGTCCGTCGTCTTCACAAATAACTTCTAATGGAGAGGGCAACTCTTAATTCTGCTGAGTTTTTTTTCTATTTTGCTTTTCTCGCTTGAAGGCGTTCAATTCTAACCTTACCATAAATTCATTTCCCCTGTGGCTGCACTGGTACGCAGGGAAAGGTATCAGATACGTTCATCTCTAATTAATAATTTTTCGTTTTAGTGGCGAGATCGGATGGGATAGTTCAATTTTATATCACATTTTCCAATTTATTAGGTGCTGCGCGGTGCAAAAACTTTTAATAATTGCATTTCATTACCTTGGTTTGCATTATTTTGGGCTTATCACATCTTGATTGAACCCACGTCGTCGACCTTGTGGTTAGTTTAATTTTAGCCAAATAAAATGTCATAAAACCGTGCTTGTGGTTTCTGAAATGGCTTCTTCTATTATTTATACTTAGTTACTCTGCTCTCCCGTAATCAGGCCTGCCAACCATCCACGTTTACCCGGTGACGTCCTCATTTTTGACGCCTCATGGACTGACAGGGAGGAATTTGTTTTGAGAAATTTGTTAAATGACCGGAGTTTTGGTTCCTCAAATTTGAAAATATTCTCATCCCTATAATTTAGAACATTCTACCGATGGATCTGCTCTAGAGACGCTACGGAACATTTTTGCCGACATTTTGTACTCAGGAGAGCAGTCAGCCGTTTATCAGCGGGAAAGAAATAATCGCTCAGTGCTTACTGGGCTGATAAATATTAGGAAAACTCCGCCATAGCTATTATAGTACTTAAGATGAAATTGAAAAACGAAATAAAGGCCATATCAAGAAACAAAATCCCTTTAAAATATTAATTACTTATTTCGCAATAATCGGCAAGTTGATGCCATCAGTATTTTGGCAGCTTTTGTTTTAGGTTTGGAACAGGAAAAATGTAGCACCAGAATTCTAAATTCATGCCATAAATGAATCAACTGGAATGATAATCTATGGATTCCCTGGGAATGAAGTCTTAAATTTGATAGGTTTGAATATTCGAGTAAGTACGTAGTCGAAATATGTTATTGCTAATAAATGAGTTTTCTACAGGACAAGCCGATGTTTTTCTAGGGATACTGATTTACAATATAGGGAAAGGTGTCTTCCAAAGTCCTCGTTTATTGAGCCTAAGGTACTTTTTTTCACAGCCAAGGAGTTGCCAGTCGTCCCTCGTTTTGCTCATTCTACGTTCCACGAACTTCCTCCTTCGTGTCTATTGGAGCACTAAAAAAAACCGCGGATTAATATAAAATTTAATCTTCAACGTCATCCAGTTATCATTTTGTTTTCCGTATGTACTCTCTGACCTGCTCTTTCCGTTTTGGTTCTCAATCAAATCTATTTTTTCAGCAAAGGAAATCACGCAGCTTTTTAATCGGGGGCAATTCACTTCGTATAGACCGAAAAAGATCTAAATTCCCTTGGTCTCACTAATTTCGACCAAAATTGCAGAACACACTCCATTTCACAACATTGTTTAATCTACCCGGTAGCTTTGCAAAATATTCAGCCGTTGCGGCAACGGCTGAATGGCAAACACTCCTGTGTATAGGCAACGGCGTTGCTTATACACGGGAGTGTGAAAAAGTAGGCATCGAGTGCATTTATTTTAGACTTATCTACACTCCAGACATGATATAGGTCTATACACAAAGTTTTCATTAGCAGAGAAAGCAATGGCGCATCACATCGCGACTTCTAAATGAAATATTTTTCAATTTAGTGTTGGTTTTTAAAATTGGCATGTTTCACCTTAGTTGCCCTCGGCATACCACACTCCCATTCAAATATTTGTACTATCAAACCGTTTAATGGGAACTTTGTGATCCAAATATTTCTACATTTTAAATCGTTTTAGTTGTCAAAATATAAAAGCTGGCCTAAAAAGCATACCAGATTTAATGAGTCATGAAAAACTTTGTAATGAGAGAGGAAAGGCTGGGCAGAGTTTTGAAAAGTTTGGAATAAATCTGCGAAAAGGGAACAACCGATCTATATAACATGTAATTCTATTATCTCTTTTAAACCAAATTCTTGTGGCAATGCAATCCACCAGTTTCTATCCTGGGTGCCCGAATCCCATTCTATAAGGAATGTATGTGTGGATGAAAATGGTATAAAGAATATCTTCTTTCATTTCTTTGAATGAGTGCACGTGTATTTAAGGACCTTATTCCATTTCGCTACGAAATAAATATTTCCAAATCAGACGATTGGTTACGTACGACTTACGTGAAATACGGCAATGACATTTTTATTAACGAGCCCATTAATTGTATAGAATATGAGTGATAGAAATCAGTTGATATATGACACTAGCACAACACGCCGACTGCTTCCTACACGCTGTCTTTGAACACGCCGTATTTATTCACCGTAGTACAAGGCGTCAACATATCAACAAGATTTTTCTTGGTTTTTGGTCCGCATGTTTTCATTTATAGTTAAGACGATAGCGTTTTCCCCTCCCAATAAGATCCTCCTTCGGAGAGCAATTGGACTGATGGCCCCTTCCTCCAGGTCCATCCACATGGCACGCCAGCTGGCCGGTGGCGGCCACGGGCAAGAGACAGTCTCCAGTCGACATCGAAACGAAGATCGCCAGCGCCGACCCCGACCTCGACGGGCAGCCCATCACCGTGGGGGCCCACGAGGACGCCGCCAAGCGCCGGGCCGTGCTCTCCAACACGGGCCACGGGTGGAAGGTTGACTGGGACGGTGAGTGATCCGTCTGCCATCGCGGCGGATGCCCCACATTCATTCGCCACTAACATATGCAGTGGTTGATGTCACAGGAATCACTGGAGCTACCCCAGTGGAATGCATTCATGTGAACTCAGTATGTGGTCGCTTCAGAATGTAAGTATTCTGTCTCCACTTTTTCTAAAGCTGAGAAAACAAGGGCTGAAGTTTGGGCTACGTTTTAGCCTATAAAATCCATTAGTAGGTTAGTTTGCGTTGTATTCATTGTTCAATTATGATAAAAAGTTGTAGTATTCTAAATTTAGAGTATTATTCAACAGTATTTGGGAATTATGGACATTTCAATTTGGATATAGAACAATTGCATGCACTACAAGTTAGCACTCGTTTATCCCAGTGTTCTATCTCCAACTTTGTTTATACAAAAATATTATTTTTGTGAGTTTTTACATAAAAGTACCTTGAATAAGTTATTAAAATTGTTAAGCGTGGCAATGAAAACGTTTTTACAACAAATTTATGGGAAATACATCAAATCTCTAATAATGTATGCTCTCGGAAGTCAAAGGTAGACAGATATACAGGAAAGAACATAGATTCAATTAAAAAACTTTTATTAGTTTTGTGGCATTCATAAACTTATAATCTGAAAGTGTGAAAATATGAAATTTAGAAACATATTTCATACAATTATAGAGTACAATGTTCTGCTTCAAACATTCTTTTAAAAAAATATTAAACAAATGAAACTGAAAATGACTAACAAAGCTGACCACACACATTGTCTGTCTTAAGTAAAGCAAAAAACTACTAGACTAATAACAAGATGTAGAATTATTTGAATACAATATATGCTGTGTATGGATACCAATATTGTTCGATGAAATAAACTTATTCCGATTTCAGAGCAGTGGTTTTTACACTTTGTTTTACTTCAAACCTAGAGGGAAAATATTAATTGTAACAAATTCTAATCAGAAATACCATAACAATGTATCAATGGCAAGTAAAACTACTTTAAGCAAGGCAATATTTCTTGCCTCTTGTACAAAAAATGTTTTACTTCAAACATGAGTTAAATAAAACAAACGAATAAATAAAAATGTAATGATAGTGCACACTGTCATAAAAAAGTATACATATCTATGCTCTAAACAGTTAAACAAGATGAAAAAAACGTTCATATCAAGAAACAGTTGGCTATATTTAAACAACGCGTTATAAAATCCACAGTCAACTGGAGGGAAGTATTTCATCATTGATAGCAAATCTTTTTTCTTATTGTCAGACATTAAGGTACATTTAATTGGTATATCTTTGGAATATTGTGACATTCTATTAAGCCTGGCCGAAATAAAGCCTTTGTTTTTTGGGTTCTAGGTGACAGTCGAACTAAACATAACGTTTTAAACATGTCATCTGAAAATGACAACTTATAATCTATTTTCATAGGGTGAGTTTTTTGTATAACAGGTGTTTTACCTTGGTATATGGTACATCAACAAAATTCATACTTGCACTTGCAGCCTTGACATTTAAAATATCGTTTTAATGCAATTGAATCATATGTAAGAGAAATTGTTTTGTGGAATGGCTAATAAATTACGCATCAAACTTACTGGGCTGAATACTTCTACATTTTTTAAGAAACGCTCTATACGGCTGTGCACAGCATCTATTTATTGGACATTTCCATGTCCGGGCTCACAAAACTTTTGTTCGATTGTGTGAATATCATGATCGGCCATAAGCTTTATTAGAGCTAATGACATGAGAGAATTTTTATTTTGAGGTATGCAAGAATCTGACCAGAAAATGATTGGTTTAACATTTGGACAGTCAATAATAAACACATTCAAAATCTTATACAAGGCACTGGCTATGTGGTTACCAGCTCTTCCCGCTATGTATTCATGCCAAAAACTACAGTCTGTTTTACCATTAACAGAACAGTGGGCACTTAGATTATCGCAATTCAGTTTCCGTTTACAGTAAAAGTTTGAAACATTGGCTCTGGGTAATTAAATCACATTTTGAAGATCAAATGTTATAACTGCAACTTCATTTTGAACTCTACATTTACAGGTAGCCCTATCACGGTCACGTTCTCTTTTACAATGGAGCTTGTTTTCCAAGTGCGCCACATACTTTTTTCTAATTTCATCTGTTGCGTGTTTAATTATTTTAATTTCTTCACAAAAATTACACCTATCTTTCTTAGGTTTTAGAAATCTCAAATTGAAATTAGTGTTAAACACATTACGGTAAATGTTCTCTTTTACAGCAGCATCACCAACTTTTTCACAATAAAGTTGGTACATTCTTCGGATACTAAGTGTACTATCTAAATACTGTCGCTTAGAAGATTCTCTACAATAGTGTGAATGAATTTTTGGAAATCTTTCAATATGTTCTTTTATAGTCTTAATTTTATCAGCATTAGTTGAGTTCACAGAGGAAAAAGTACCTTCACACGAGTTCACATGAATTAATTCTCTTTCGTTGATACCAAATTCATCACTTCAGAGGCCGCCCCACTGGGGTCAGACGCCTTTTGCAGCCGCCTCACTGAGGTACAGACGCTGCGCGGACTACCATTCGTCTGTCTCCTAACCTTCGACCAATCTGGCATGGGTGACCCCACCAGGAGCAATGCTCCAGCCAGTGCAGCTCTAGGGGTCATCGGAGCACGCAAGCCCTTCCACCACGACAAGTTTGTAGTCCAAGAGAAGAGTTAAAACAAAGACCATGAAAATATGGACAGTTCTCAATTGATAATGAATCCTGGCAACTACGGGACTCGGCCCAGAGGGCCGGGTGTCGTGCCCGGCAGCGGTGGGAGCAAGGCCCCTGCGGTCGTTATCACACGAAATCCTTGCTCAGACGTAGCAACAGCAGAGGAAAAGAAGATAAAGAAGAGGAGCGAAACAATCAGAATAGGCACGTGGAATGTTAGGACAATGCTGAGGGCGGGGAAGCTAGAGAATATAAAGCAAGAAATGGAGAGGGTGGGTGTAGACATCATGGGTCTGGGTGAAGTAAGATGGAAGGATGACGGGGATTACTGAAGCGACGATTATAGAGTAATTTATAGTGGAGGGAATGAAAGTTAGCGCGGGGTTGCATTCGTAATGAATAGGAAACTAGGAAGAAAAGTAGAGTATGCAGAACATGTGAGTGAGTGGATAATAGTCGTGGAACTAAAAGCAGAACCAACGAATTTAATTATAATCCAGGTTTATATGCCTACCTCTAATCATAAAGAGGAGGAGGTAGATGGGGTGTACGATCAGCTAGAGGAAATAATTGGTAAGATACCTGGGAGTAAGCACCTGGTAGTAATTGGGGATTGGAACGCGGTGGTGGGTGAAGGAAGAGATGGGCGGGAGGTGGGCGATTACGGGCTAGGAAGGAGAAACGACCGGGGCGAGAAAGCTGTGGAGTTTTGCCGCAGAAATAACCTAGTAATTACAAATACATGGTTCATACATCATCCTCGACGTAGGTACACTTGGAAGAAGCCGGGAGACACAGATAGGTTCCAGATAGATTATATAATGGTACGTCACAGAGACAGGAATAGTGTTAAAAACTCGCATACTTATCCAGGAGCTGATGCAGACATAGACGACAACTTATTAGTCATGAAATGTCGGGTAAAACTGAAAAAGATAAGAATGGGAAGGAGGGTACGAAAGTGGAATACGGAGGCATTAACTGGGGCAATGAAGAAGAAGTATCGAGAGAAGGTGGATGAGATAATGGGTGAGGATCATGGAGTTAGATCAGTGGAAGATGAATGGGGAAGTTTGAAAAATGGAATTGTAGAAGCGGCGAAAGCAACGGTAGGCGTAATCAGTGCAACTAAAATTAGAAAACCGTGGATCACGAAGGAGATGATCAGGGAGATGGAGGAGAGAAGGAAATGGAAGAGCGTTAACTCAGAACTAGGTAAGAGAAAATACCGAGAATTTAATAACAGGCTTAGAAGAGAAACAAAGAAAGCAAGAGAGGCGTGGTGGAGAGAACAGATCGACGCGTTAGAGAAATACCAAAAAGAGGGAAGAGCAGATGCATTATATAGGAAAGTAAAGGAACTGACGAGTGGTAATAAGGGAAGGGGAATTACAACGATAACAGACAAGACGGGAAAGGTGATCGTAGAACCGGGAGAGATCCAGGAGAGGTGGAAGGAGTATGTTGAAGAGCTGTATGGTAAAGAAATAAGGCCCAATAGGTTAGATATAGAAAGGGAAGACGATATCGACAGAGATGGCATCGGACCAAGTATCCTAGATTGCGAAATCGAAAGAGCTCTACGAGACATGAAAAGGAATAAGGCGGTGGGAATAGATGACATACCTGCAGAGTTTTTAAAGAGCATGGGGAAGAACGGAAGAGGAAAACTTTTTGCGCTTATTCGTAGGATTTATGAGGATGGAGTGTAGCCGGAAGACTTCGCGAAGACTGTACTAATTCCTATACCAAAGAAGAGTAAGGCAAAAACGTACAAAGACTATAGGACAATAAGCTTAATATCCCACGCGGCCAAAGTAGTTCTGAGGATTCTAAACACAAGGCTAGAGAAGAAGGCAAATGAATACCTGGGTGACGACCAGTTCGGGTTTAGGAGAGGGACGGGAACGCGAGACGCTTTAGCTGTGATGAGGACGCTAGTAGAAAGAAACCTAGGGTATGGGCAGGATGTTTTTGCATGCTTCATAGATTTCGAGAAGGCGTTTGATCGGGTGGAATGGACGAAATTAATGGGAGTGTTGAAGAAATTAGGGGTCGATTGGAGGGACAGGCGTCTGATTCGAAATTTGTATATGAATCAGACTGCGCAGGTTAGGGTAGCCAATGGAGAATCGGGATGGGCCACGATAGGACGGGGAGTGCGGCAAGGGTGCCCACTATCGCCGTTGCTTTTTAACGTGTATTCAGAAGAAATGGTAAGAGAGGCATGGGGGGAGGAGGAGGTAGGAATAAAGGTAGGAGGAGAGTTGATAAAATCAGTGAGATTTACAGATGATCAAGCATTGGTTAGTCAGTCGGCCAAGGGGTTACAGTCAATGGTGAAAGCATTAGAGTTGTAGTGCGAAAAGTATGGGATGAAGATCAATCACAAGAAAACGAAAGTAATGAGATTTTCTAGAAGTAAGAAGGCGGGGCTGAATATAAGGGTGGGAGGGCAGAAGATAGAGTAGGTCGTATTTGGGTAGTATTTTGGAGGCGAATGGGTTTAGTGGTAAGGACATCAGATGCAGAATTGCGCTTGCTAAAGAAGCATTTTCGAAGAGAAGGTAATTGATGAGGGGGGGTCTGAGAAGAGACGTAAAGAAGAGGCTGGTGAAAACTTTAATATGGAGCGTGGCGCTATATGGGTCGGAAATTTGGTCATTGCGAAGGGAGGATGTGCGTAGACTTGAGGCGTTTGAGATGTGGGTTTGGAGAAGGATGGAGAAGGTTAGCTAGATGGCGAGAAAGACGAACGAGGAGCTATTGGATATGGTCGGAGAGGAGAGGAAGCTTGTGGCAGAGGTTCGGAGAAGGCAGAAGAGATGGATGGAGGAGGTTTTGAGAGAAGGGGACATGTTGAAAAGAGTGATAGAGGGTAGAACACTGGGGAAGCGTGGAAGAGGAAGGAGGATAGGAATTCTGGATGAAATAAGAGGAGGTAGAAGATATGAAGAATTGAAGAGGGATCTAATAACGGGCCATCCTTAGGAGGGAAAGCGAGACAATTTCTATGAGGTTGGGATACAGATTGGGGACTGTCCAAGAACCTACCAATCAGCTGGTAGAATACTTGAATGATGATATCAAATTAAGGTGGTTCCACCGTGAAATTACTTAAATGTAATTTTATTCATATTCTGTCTACTTGTAGAAAAGGTTGTCCTCTATCTGATATGAACAACAAAATAATAGGTACGCTATTTTATTATATAACTGAACTTGAAATTACATAATGCTCAATGGGGGAATGAGAGAAACACGGGGAAAAATAGTATTTATCCATAAAATATAAATGCCATTTTTGTGGAGAACTATTTATAAGAAGGAAATAATCCAGGGAAATTGAATAAAAATAAAATATAGGCATCTTACCACCTTATTTTTTAGTTATTAGGGAATTACTGCCGTAATGGAAGTCAAAATGCGGTAATTCGTAGGAAATGGCGCTGCAGTCGGCTCCAATGGCTGGAAAAAAAGAGCTCATTTAAAATGCATTCGTGGACTAAATCTGCATATTTTGTACCTTACTTTTGGGTTTCTATAGGTAACGCATTTCATCAGTGAAAGCAGGCTTAAAAACTGGTATGGTAAAAACATGGAGAAAATATAAAAAATGTGGAATTAAGTATTTTTTTACTCACACAGTCGCGACGGAACCTCCTAACGTCTAACATTTTCTTCTACACGTAGCATGGCAACCTGACGTTATTTGTCGCCCTCTTCTGCTTTTACCATTTCATCTAAAGTCGACAAAGGAAAAAAGTATTACACTATTACATTAATGATTTCAGTGTTATAAACATATTTTGTACAAAGTATGCATACATTTGGAACACAAATACTTACCTTAACTTGTAGCCAACTTGTAGCTAATGTAAAAAGACACGAGCTGTCATCCCATTATTTACATTCGTTTCGCCATTTTGGTTGACGTATTATATGGTGTCACATGCCACGAGGCCTGCTCTTCTATTGGCTATTATTCTCAGCGCGGGACTTTCAACAATAAAACTGGACATACTACACTTGCACTCTCAGCGCATCTCTACTTATGGACATAGAACAAATGTGTTCACTGTTTTGTAAAGTAAGGTAGGACATAAGATAAAATCTGGCAACGAGGTTAAAATAAGCGTATTCGAAAATATAGGAAACTACTCTTAACTCAAAAATGACCAAAAGTGGAGTTAGAACACTTGCATTCTGAACCGACGATGAGTCAACTATCAGACATGTATGTGAAGTAGGATCCATTTCATCCTGATGTACAAAGGCGTAACAAGGGAGGGGGCGATCGCCCCCCTCCCTCCTCCCCCAAACGATGGAGCTCAATTTTAATATCCTACATTCAAATTTTGATAAATGCAAATCAAGCGCGCGCAATCGGTGTTGACATGTTATAGGTAAAGTTCTTATTAAAGGTACTTTTTCCAAGGAGCAACTTTGGCGATCATCACTGGTAAGAGTCGCCGAGGGGAGGGGCACAAATACTAATCCCCCCCTTTCAAGAGCTTTCCCTGGTTACGTCCTTGATGTAGCATTAAATTCGCATTCCACTCGAGTATCACTTGCGATTCCAAGAGAGGCATTGAAGCAGGCCATAAAAGATATCATTCAGGACACATTCTACAATTACAGGACAAGAAAAGCCCTTTTCTTGCCATATGTGGTTTTTTATCGGATTAGTCGAAAACATGTTTTCCCAAATTACTCTTTGTAGCGTCCTTTTTTCCTTTTGATCTTTTTAAACGAGGGATTAAAATTCTATTTTTCATTGATGCAGCTTCACAAAGCGAGTCACATGTCATTTTTAATAAGCATTATGAGTTACTTATTATTCAGGTTATCTAATGAATCTCTCCATTAACAGGTAATTGAAGAAAGTACCTTTTCACAGTCTTTGAAATGAACTCGTAAGTCTGTGTGGGATACGATGACTTTGTCACAAATGAAACACGTGAAGAGCTGCTTATCCACCGTACTCTAAAGCCCCTTCCAGCCCAATTTCACATGAAATCCATCACTTCCATTCGCTGGGTACATCATCAGGAGTAATATTTAGGTTCCATCGGGAAAGCATTTTACACTCTAAGCTAAACTTCCGCGATATTTATAAAATTACTAGTTACTTCTATAAATAGCGCTCTTGTGAGCGTTCTGGACTCGATGAACTTTCTCTCTCAACAAGGGCCCTCGCGATATACTCAAAAACCCTTTACCCGTTGATTAAACGAAAACTTAGTAAATAAGGGACTTAACTTTTTTTTAAGTTTCCGCGGTGTTGATTTGCAATAGTTCTCTCCATTTTTCGGGTCTTCACCGCGTGTGTTGATTGGGATGATAACAGCTTTACTAGTGTTTCGACCAGCGTCTACAGGTCTTCGATGCATAAAAAAATGTATAGCTGAAATTATTGTTCAATTGAAGAAATAACAAGAATAGTATAAAGTGTAACGGATGATTTATTTAATATAGGAAAATTGTGGTTGCATTGTCAATTTCTAATCGAGGTACCCCAAAATTAAAAAAAATCAAGGTTTTACGTTAAATAATAGCCTAGTTAATGCAAATTTTTCCGGCGAAACTAATTTGAAGCGCCCAGGCTCAGAAGATCTTACCGTGCGCGGCCACAGCTAGCAGCAGCCCCCCCACCCTTCTGCCAATGACGCTGACACGTAGCAGCTCTAACTTTACACCTCTCTCACGCACACAATTTTCAACCTGTCAAACTGAGAACTTTTTCATCAATTATTATGAACATTTTATCATCGATCCCCTTAAAAATCAGTTCTCAATGTTGATAAGTAAACCCACTATGAGGTTTTGAAAAACATCTAACTTGGTTCCTATTGGTTTTATAGTTTTTCATATTTTTTAAACGCGTAAAAATGCCAGCTAACATACGCACTTATTGCCGCTCTGATTGAATGAACAAAAAATGTTATTCAATTTGTTGTTAACGAAAAATAATCCTTATACTTTTTAGCGATTTTAAACGATGTATTTATTATAAATACTTCATTTAATACATTACGCTTCTATCGCAACAGTTCTTGATCAAATCTTCAAAACTCACCAATGGAGAATGCAGTACAACTGCTCCAACTTTGGGAATTTGGATTGAAAAAGTTTCCTCGTGGGATTTACAATTATGCAAAAACTAATACATATTTCGAGCTCATATTTGGTACACTTATTTTTCACTACTATAAATATTTGTTACGAAATTGCGATTACCTTTTAAAGCATTTATTACACACTATTAACACTGTTAAAATGATTTTTTTGCGATTGTTAATAAACGATTAGATCGCTTTATTCGCCGTACAATTATTTTGTAGGTTTTTTATATCTACCACTTACATTTTTTTAAACTGCAATTTCCTTCTCAACCGCCGCTGATTTTTCCCAAAAACCATATTTACGTATTTGTGAAATAAACAAATATTCCACGCAAACCCCATTCACTAAAATACTATACTCATATGATATCGCTTACTTACTTAAATGCACATCGTACTGAGCCATTCCCAAACGAGGAAAAACTCAGATAACACTAAAATTTTGAGAAAACGTTTAATCTCCAGGCCTAATGGGATGACAAGATTGACAACACACGCGGTGAAGACCCTGAAAATGTAGAGTATAATCATAAATAAGAGAATTCTTATCCGACCGTAGACAAAGAGAAGTCTTTGATTCTATGAGCTCAGAAATATAAGAAGTGACATCATGTGTCCAAAGAAAGTGTGATAGGGCCCATTCCAGTTAATTATACATTGCTTACACATTCACCGGCATGAACAGTAATATTGGACCGATGAAACAGAGGCAAAAGAAGACATAATAAAATCAGTATCATCGATATCTGGGCAAATATTTATACTTATTTTTCTGCTAGCGGTTGCAGTTTTAAATTTTAATTGAATTTTACGTTAATACAGTTGAGTTTTTGGGAAAACACCTTTTGAACCGAGCTTTAACAAATGACAGCCACTCGTAACTTAGGAACAAGAGCAATAACGGCTTTTCCTGGAGCATTTAATTCTAGGTTGAATTAGTTAATTTACTTGCATTTCTGCCAGGATGAAATGTTCGCCAAATATGAGTTGCTATTCATTGAAGTTATCGAGGTGATTCATCATCCGACCACATTGCCTTCGACTTATATGCATGGTGTCTCTCCAAAACGATGTTGTTTCCTCTGCGTCAATCCTCAATGTTATGCCGCAGCCTGTGCATATGAGTAAAACAGGTTGCATAAAACTCCTTTTCTCAATCTCCTGTTCCCTTTCTTCCATGCTAATTAAATTGTTAGAGTAATCTTACTTCATGGTTCAAGGCGAATTGTTCGCATTTTTATTCATTTCAACTTTATTAAACTCAATTCTGGAGTATCTTGGAATGATATAGTTTTGCATGAAAAAATTTCTGTTATTGTTTCTTTAACCTCGTTCATAATGGTTTTGCATTGCTGAATGGGGAAGTGGCATCAAAAATATTTTGTAAAATAAATTACGTATTCTTAAAGAAAATTTTCCAAGAAATCCTGACACTTTCAAATTTTGCTGTAAAACATCGGTTACTGCACATAAAATATTTTAGAATTTCAAAATTCATCGGCTCTAATTTTTCATGATGTCAACTATACTTATTTCCTAACTCCCTTCTCGGACTCCTCCACAATGCCGGCAGGACTATTTCTGGAACTTACGTTCGAATATCTAGATATACCAAATCAGTACCATCAGTATCTGTACAAGCATTAGTGTTTTAGTTTCTTAATTAAACTTAATATCATATGCAGACTTTAGCTTTAAATTTTAGTTAGAATTCTCACGGAAGTTTTAATCAATGAACTATGTTGGCAGTTCAACGGCTGGTTAATTTTGTATGATTCATTCTAGTTAAATAAAAGCGATTTATTTATATTTCTATAATTATATGTGGAGGATTGTTATGGCTTCAAATTTTAAAAATGGAAGAAATTTTTGTAAAATGCTTACATTTTCTGCAGGAAACTCTTCAAAGCACTGTGTTGAGGAAAATTTCCAAATTTGATGGTTTCCAGCTCCACATCAATAATAATAATATTATACGTCTTATGGTTTCTAATTACAGTAGCACATCCAACTGCTGAGCTGAGTGGAGGTCCATTGGGGGAATCAACATATTTGCTTGAGCAGTTCCACTGTCACTGGGGACGTGATTCTACAATTGGCTCAGAGCATACAGTTGACGGAGTACCCTTTGCTGGAGAGGTAATGGGTGCTATTTTTTTCTCTTTTTTGTTAACATTTATGAGGAAATTATCATGGCCTTTGCTGTCTGTAGATTATGAATTAAGGCTGCCCTCCATCATAATATTAATGTCCAAGAATTGCTCAATCTCATGGAGCACAATTTTAATATCTGCATGTCCTTGATGCAGTGGAATTTTAAAAGATTTTCTGAAAATATAGGAATTGCCACATCTAAATCCTGTTTTTGCTATCATAGGTCAAAAGAGATATAATCCTTTCTAATAGAGGGCTTTTTTCCTGATCAGTTCTTTCAATCAGTTCTTTTAATCACAAAGGTTCAATGTGGAAGACCCAGGAAAAGTCCTAGGGGATAACTTTAAGGATTTTAGCCATAATTTAAGTATTTTTTACCTGAAACTGTTTCAAAAGATTGCAATTACATGATATATTTTTAATTGTGACGTGATACATTTTGTTTTGTTTCCACTTCCGGAGTTTGAGTAGAAAATGGATGCTGCGTGGTGTAAAATGGCCTAAGTAGATGACTCAACCTCTATATTCTACAATTTAATCTATGCAACTATAAATTGTGTAGTAAAAATGGAAAAGGTTGTAAGTGCCAGAAACTAAAATTTTCAGTATTCAATAACATAAGTCTAAAACGTTGAATATTTACTAAAAAAATTGTTATGTATTTATAAAAATAGAAAAGCAATAGGAATAACATATAGTATTTTTTTTTAAATATATAAGTGGAAACCAAAAAAAGATGGATAAAGATATAAGTGCCATCTGTTTTTTTTGTGGAAAAGGATGTAAGTGCCTTGCTTTATTTTTAAAAATGATGGAAGTGAAGGGTTAGTTTTAAGAAAAGGATGCAAGTCCAGTATTGTTTAGAAGCTTTTTAATGTATACCATAAATTCAATGTTATAATGTGTTACAAGGATACATTGTAATAAGTACAAAAGATATTTTGATGACTTTTAGGCATAGTCTTGACTTTCTGAACCTCCTGCTCCTTTCTCAATGATAAATCTACCTGAAAATCGAGTTTTAACATTAGTCAAAATTCCCATGCATATTAATTGTATCTTTTTAATAGATTTTTTTGGTTTTTAATTTGGAACATACATCATGGCGGGTGGACTTACATCCTTCTCCGCTTCAACCCCGCACGGCGCTGACATCTTCCGACTGCTCTACAAACTAGGGAAAAATTTTCTGACACTTACTACCTTGTCTATCTTATTACGCCTGGCTTGTACTTCATTTTTCACCAAAAAAGTCATTTTTTTATTTTTTGGCACTTACATCCTTTTCCATTTTTACTACACAATTAAGTAATAGTTTATAGATAATTATAAGGATGTTGGTCATTGTAAATCAGTGCCTACACATGTACACACCTGTGTGGACAAGTGACTGATTTGCAGTGCCAGGAGTCGGGGGATGAGGAAGATGAAAAAGCTTCCGGACGCAACCCCCATGGCACCGGGCGTTTCATGCCATGCACAGACAAGCCCTTGCCAGTATCTCCATGAAGGCCTCAAAATAATAACAATGATAAATAAAAGAATTGAAGTTTTTGTTCCAGAGTGGTTAAAAAATGGCGAGATTACTATACGCACGGTTTATTTACACAGGAAAGTCTACATCTTGAATCGGCTGATGTTTGACCCTGGCTATGGTGTGTCAAACAGCTGTAGGTCTGAAGAACATATGCTTTCCCACCAAATTGATCATTTTTAGTTCACGTATTCCAATTTCTCTCGATTTTAGAAAAATAAGCATCGCCCTACTCCACATACGCGTAGTCTCACCAGAGTTGTTTTGTGGTTAATCTCTTTGCATTGATGACCTCTCACAATTTACCCTTCATTAAAATAATGATGGACCGACAAAAGAAAATGGATAATGTTGAACAAAAGGCTTCTTCAAAATCTCCTCCATAGTAAAGAAAAGTATTCATTGAAATTAAAAATTGGCTTTTAAATACTCTTGGATCAAGAGCTGGGAAAAATGATGTTCAAGCTTCGAAGAAGCATGGTGGTTAAGCATCAGTACGATTATGTATCACAGAAGAATTTTTATACAATTAAACAAGCTCATTCAACCAGGAAGGCATTTAGTGGTCCTCCAAAAAGAAGATCTGAAGACCTCTAAAAATCACCGTGATTTTGAGATGGAAAAATGAGGGCTTCCCCATCAGTCAAGAAGATATGTATTAAGAAGAATGCTGAGGAAATTTCATGGGAATTATGATTCCACTCAGTGCTGTTGAAGCAAGCATCACCTGGCATAGAGTGATGTTGCGAAGAAAAGGCATTTTGCTTATTTTCCATATTGAAGAGCAGTGGAGTCTGGTAATTATGCAGAGAAGTTATAAACTTACGTGAAAAGCATTGATACCTTCTCGGGCAGATGGGAACAACTGATGAAACTTTAATTTGTTTTGATATGACAGCAAACATCACCGTAAATACTAAAGGAGCTAAATCAACATCATGCCCAATCAGTTGCACCGGAGATAAGAAAACTATAAACACACTATTGGTTGCAGCCACAGCCTAAGGGCCAAAACTAACCCCTTACGTAATTTTAAGGAGTCAAACAAATGCAAAGGAAAATCACCATTAGGGGTAATCTTTTGTGAGTGGGAAAAGGACAGAGGAATGGTGAACCTATGTATGATAAGTGTGATATTCCACAGAGGAAAAATCATTTGCCTTGACCAGGATTCGAACCTGGGAAGGTGAATGATTTTTCCTCTGTGGAATATCGCACTTATGTGCACTTGCGGGTGACTCCGCTAAGGTTACTACCGTGGCTAGTCCTGGTATCCTCAAAATTAGCTAAGTATGATAGGCTAAATGTAATCTGAGGTAAGTAACCAGGCAGTGGCGGATTAAGGGGGGAGCGGCCCTCCCGCCATATTTCCAGGGAAAACAGGAAAAATGGTGGTCATAAGGTATTCCATACCCCCCAGACCCCCAAAAAGTAGCAATCCATCAATCCATCCCCAAAACAACGACCTTAATCCGCCACTCTGCCCAGGATCATTGCTATGTCAAAGAGGAATGCTTGCACTTGACGCTGTCAAGGCTCACCTGAAAAAAATGAGAAGAATATATTGGCTAAAATGTATGTGGTTCTAGTTTTTATTTCCGGAGCAAAGACATCAAAATTTCAAGGTTGTGGTGATTAAAAAACCTTTCAAAGATAAAGAAACCTTCTGTCACTGTATTAGGGGAGGAGATCAAATAACTTGGAAATTAATCACTCAACATAAACAATGGAACTCAATCAATTGCCATGCGCTTTAAAAGGGTTGATGGAGAAGTAGTGCATTGTGGAAATGGACATATTCATGGTCGGAGAGACGTATTTCCTCATTACGAATACATAAATATTTAGTTCAATAATGTAGAAATCTCTTGCTGGAGCATTAGGTTGTGGCTTCTGTCACTCCCATCCAACAATATTTCTTCGCAGTTGATGATTATACCCATCAAGGCTATAATGTGGTGCAAACCAACAAAAATATTTCAAAATCCTGTTATTTTAGGCAAATTTCAAAATAGGCATTACTCGCGTAACTGAGAAAATCGTGTAAAAATTTGCATTATCGCAAATGCAAAAATGTAGGTCCCTAGTAATCACTACTAATTGTAAGTGGCAAACATCTGATCTTCCCTTACAGCTTGTATCAAACAGTCTCCAATTATTTAGACCACTTCATGCTTAAAAACCTTAATTTACTGATATCCTTTATTTTCCCTTAAAAGATATCAATTTAAGTGAGCAAAGTTTCATGAAACTCATTGCTGGAATTTACTTTGTTTTTGTTTCAGTGATGTATATTTATAAATATGCTTGTGTTGATCTTCCTTTTATTCAATGATATTCTTTATTAATTTTTCTTCACAGCTTCACTTGGTACACTGGAACAAATGTGATTACTCAAAATTTTCAGAAGCAGCCTCCTGTGATAATGGCCTTGCTGTTTTGGGCATCTTTCTCAAAGTGAGTTCAAGGGAAATGTCCACTCTTAATCATCCTTTGCTGAATAAGCGCAGAAATTCCCTTCTGCCCTGTTGGCATTTTTTAAATTTGAACACACTATAGACTACATCTAAAAATATAAACAGCATAAAAATGTAAACAAATGCATAAATTCATGCATGTTCACGTAGGTATATGTACTCCCTTTTCACAGAATTAATAGTTCTTATCTCTTTTTTGTCTAGTTCTCAATGCATATCATAAAAGAAATATCAACCTATACATTTATGTTCAACCTAAGAAGCTTTTAATTTGAATGAAAACAAGTAATTTCGAAAAATAAATGCGTCACATGGAATTTTCATGATAAGGTTTCCCTAGTTGATTTCATCAAGATGATTTATATATCCACGTCCAAAACGTGGTCTATATAGTGATCCGATTAATACCACTATTGACCCTTACTGTCATAGACGTCTGTGATTACACATGGAAATGCAAATTGCATTCAACTTATTTGACTTACTGCTATAGAAGTAACTTCAATGTGTACAGCCAGTTTCTTTCTCGATGTACAATCGAAAAAAAAACTTTGAAAAAACCCTTAAAAGCAATAGCTGGTGAACATTAGCTCAAGGGCTTTTGGAAAGTGTCAAATTTGGTATGAGGGAAAAACCATTGAGGGAGAGGAAGTAAAGAAGAAACAATGTCAAGGTCAAGGGTGGACGTCCATGGGTAGCATGCGTGTTCTCATGGGGTTGGCCGAGGGGAATGGGTTCTAAGGGAAGCTTTCAGAG
Source organism: Pyrrhosoma nymphula (assembly GCA_963573305.1). NCBI lineage: Eukaryota > Metazoa > Arthropoda > Insecta > Odonata > Coenagrionidae > Pyrrhosoma > Pyrrhosoma nymphula. Next base: position 180,251,633 of record OY754327.1, read on the forward strand.
CTTAAACTAAATATGGATTTAAACAAAAAGTTTCTTTTGCATGGGGAACCAAGAAAGAAAAGCACCCTTAAGTCCAGCAATTTAATAATTTTTGCAGCTAATTATTGGGATTTATTAATGTTAAAGTTTATACTTATCACTTTTCTATCTCTGTAATACCCTTTGTAAGAATACCAATTTATTTCACTATTCTCAGGTCACTTTATGGAACTTAACAATTGCCACCCTGATGAAAATGAAACACTTTGTAAGATTATGAAGTTATTGTAAACTCTTTCAGTTCTGTACCCAGAATCCACTCCCCTTTCATGAACCCCCAAAAATGCACATGCCATCCGTGGATGTCTCCTCTTGACCTCAACATTATTTCTTCCTAACTCTTCCTTCCAAACTTCTTTACCCTCAATCCCAAACTTGCCATTGAAATTGGCAACAAGCCTAATGCTAATAATTGAGCTAATTTGCACTAAATATTGGTTGTAAGGAATGTTCAAAACAGCTTTGATACAGAGTTCGAGAAGCAATGCGTAGACTTTAATTCCTCGGGATGGAGGGAGGGGGACACCCCACTATTTGCCGGTGCAGGGTGGGGATGGAGGGTTAGAGTCTCAGAGGGGAAGGGAATGGCACAGGCCTTACCTCAGTGGTGCAGCAGTGCTGGGTGACACCCTTGGGGGAGGCTTGAACTGCATGGAACCATGTCTAAAAAATACAAAAAGTTACATAAAAACGATGAAATTTTAGCCCCAAAGAGCTTTACTATTGCATTTTATGAATGAATTCTTCTCCGGTTTCCAACTGGGTTAGAATCTCCATTATGGCTGACGTTTCGATGCACGAGTCGGGCATCGAAACATCGGCCATAATGGAGATTCTAACTCGGTTGGAAACCCGAGAAGAATTCATTCATCAACTACGCCAGAAAATCACCATATCATGCATATTGCATTTTACATAGGTAGAGTGCTTTTCTGGCCAAAAAAACATTAGGATTTGAAGTATTTAGGACCCTTGGAGTATGGATTCTCCATAGCTAAGAGTGACAAAACTTAAACACATTAATTAGCACTCCACAATGATCATTTTTAGAGGTGGAAAACATTATTAAGTACTTTTCTCCATTTTGAAAAATAAGTGTCACCCTAGTGTACACTTGATGTGGAAATGATTATTCAAGCCACTAAGGACTTTATTCCATCACATATGTCTTATGCATTAATTAAATGAACTCCTGCCTTGGAATAAATACATAAATCAATTTCAACATTTGCATCTTAGCTATTTAATACTATTAGTCCATTAACTACTCTGTTCATGATTTGTGCCAGCTTTTGATGATGAATTGGCTAATCATATTTCATGACCTCATTCTTAGATATATTAAAATAAGTCCTTTTTTTGGTATACATTTGCTGATCTTATCATTGTCTAGTAATGGAAATGAGTTTCGATCTTTTCACTGTAAGAATGCATGTGCTAACAATGAACTTCACTGGCCAGGTTGGGAAGGAACACCCAGAGCTGCAGAAGGTAACATCACTACTTGCAAAAATTAAACATCGAGGAGAGAGTACAGAGATTGAAGAACCTGTTGACCCAACAAAGCTTCTCCCAGGTGGGTTTTATTATATTAAAACAATGAGATATAGAGACATTAGCCAGCTTAAGGACTGAATATGATTTTCATTTTCAGCCCTTAATGATGTGATTATCTTCAGTGGAGTAGCATTATTCTTACATTTAAGGTGATGAAACATGACTTGATTCTTCATGCTTATTTTTTTATCTTATGAATAAAAATATAGATCTCTAGACATCTATTTTAGATCAAACTGGCCAGTTGACATGAGTCATTTGGTCAGACGTATGCTTGTAATATTTTATCTTATAATTTGGAGCTACGTATGTTATCACAAAAATACATTACCCGTGAAACATAGTACATCATTCAAATCACTCAAATTAATGAATATATACTGAAACATCATAAAATAGAGTAATAATATGAAGTAATAACATTATTTCACTGGTCAATTAACAAGTTTAATAATTGTTTTACGAAAACCAATTTAAGGTTTTAAAAATAAGATTCCATAAGGTGCTCATAGGTTTTACGGTTTACCAAAAACCCACAAGGGCTACCAATTATGATAGTAATTGCTCACTATACAGCCCCTTGCTACCATCTTGCTTCAAAGTAAAAATGTCTTTTATCGCAAGATCACTAATTTCAGGTCTAATGATGTGTTCAAGAACTCAATTGAATTGACTAATAAGAAAGGACAGCTTCATCTACCTCCAAATAGAAAATTAGTTTCACTTGAAGTAAAAAAAATTTTTCATGTCGTCCCTGCAAAGGAGATGATGTATCTTGCAATTGTGGGTTTGGAAAAGGCAGGTTGCTGTAAGTGGATCGCTAAATAATTGGCAAAATACTTGATATATTGTACATTAACAAACACTAATTTATGTTTAATGGTTCCTTCTACTCCCAATCTCACAGCTTAGGCAATAAGTTCACTGCTATCACCTGGTCTTGCTGACATTTTCAGACAGTTTAGAATCCCAGCTATTCAGTTTTCATCATCTAATTCTCAAGAATGTGTTTTATTATTTCAAATATGTGGATGACATTATTTGACTATCATGGATAGGAAGCTTCAGACATAAGGATATTTTCCTGAAAGTTCTGAATTCCTTACAGCTGTCATTAACTTTTGCAGCGAGAGTTGGTGATAAAAAAATAGTTTTTTTTAGATTTGACCCTTGAGAATGTGAGAAATTACTTCTCCAATTTTAGGAAAGTATGCATTCACTGATGTTGCCATCCCAAATGACTCAAACCAGCACCATTCACAAAAATTAGCAGCCTTTCACTCATTCCTACATCATTTGTTATCCATTACATTGACGGAGGTAGAATTTCATCAAGAATAAGAAATAATTAAACTCACTGCCACCAGAAATGGCTGTATGGGGCATCCACGATAGACACATTACTTTAAATGTGTTAAAGTATGACACATTAAGACTGTAATTGTTTTTCTGTGGGACAGATGGGGAGGTGTTTTAATAAAACAACAGAAAAATTTACATATTTTATTGATTGCGACAAGAAGTCAGTCTTTGCTAATCATTTCTATATTTATAGCCTTTACACTTTGAGTGCTGGGCTTTGAATTGGAGTCACTCCCAAAAAAACTGACAATTTCTGAGCGCTTACAGATTTTTTTTAAGATGACTCTTTTCAATCTAAGTACAAGATGTCTCTTTTCAATTTTGGACTTTCTATGCCATCTACATATTGCATTATTTAGGCACTGCATGACCATAAGTTCATCTACTAGAAAGACTGTAGCCGTATCCTTACATCCAGCTATGGTTTAATTGATCCATAGACATCCGAGTACGTTCATTATCGTTCTCGAAAAAAATTAGAGGACGTATCATTACGTCCATAGCACTCAAAGTGTTAAGTTTGATTTTAAAGTTAAGGCTTTACCCCTTTCATGCCGGAGCCTTACGATGGGAAATGCTTTCCCTGTAATGAGTGATACGAGAATTTCACTCTACTCCTCCAAGTGGAACTCTCTTATGGTAAGGAATTACACAGGTATACTTTTCGTCCGTTTTGGAACCCAAGTTTCCAGAATACAGAACCCTTTCCTTGTCTATTGGGTGGAGGTAATCTCAACCCTTGATCTCATTGCTAGCCCATGTTTATGGTCACCTATTTGTTTACACAGTGGATTGACAAAAATACATTTGTTCCACACTCAGAAAGTATAATAGACTCAGAATTACACTCTTTATGATTTGCTGTGCATTTACAAATTTTATACAGAACTCAACTGACAAAGTATATCAATTAATTCAAACGAATTATTAACAAAGTTCTTAGTTTAGGCTACTCCCAACAACTAGGCTAAAAATATCGCTAGTTTTTGCCTAAAATTTGTAAATGATCTGTAATGAACATAAAGAATGCACTTGAGTTCATATATTTTCTGAGTAAGCAACAAAAAGTTTTTTTTGTGTATTACTTTGTGTATTTTGTGTATTCACTACACTGCAAAAACAATTATAGTTGACCATGGCCAAATGCCATGAGTGGGACTGTCGCTGGGAGAAAGGGTAGAGACAATCCCTGCCCGCAGGTTGAGGATAAGGTCCCATATCCAGCAGTGAGGGATCCCTAATGACACTCGGGACCTATTTTCTTACTTGTATCATGCTTGGCAGCAGAGCCATGTTACCACGGCATTTGTTCTCTAGCACAGAAAAATTGATACTGTTTATAAACTGCATTCATTCACAAAAGATTAAATTCTGCACCATGTTGACACAGTGTTTGTACTGAAAGGGTTAAATGTTATTCTGATGAAAGTGTTAAAGCTGGATTTTCCAGAAAATTTTGAAATTTTATCTATTCCCAAGGTTGTAGGAACTTAATTGTTAAATGACAAAAAAAACAACTCTATATCATGTACCAGTCCCACCTCCCAGACCAATTTTATATTAATTTGACCTTTTGTATATTTCCTACCCCCATTTTTAGGTTCCACCAGGGCCATAGCCAAGTCATGTCTTTAGGAGGGGCAACCAATTTCCTAGGAGGGGCAAACATTTTATAGCTCTTGTGTCAAACATTAGCAGCCTGGTACACAATTAATATCCTTTATTTTATAGCCATTAATATAGGTTATTGTTCGACTCTTAAAGCTCGCATCTGTAAAGCAGAGTACTAAAAGGAGGTGTTAAACTCTTAAAAAAATAAAAAGACTCTAAAGCTAGGTGTGGCAAAAGAAATTCCAGGAGGGGCGGCTGTTCTTCTGTGGTACTATTGACTCATCTATTACAATTTGTTCCCCAAAAGTAACAGTTGAAAACACTAGCATATAACATCAAGCTATGGTTATATCTTAGCCAACCTGTTTTCTGTTGTAGAAACCGTGCGGTTAAAATGTTGGCTCTTTAGAATCATTCCATGTGGTCGAGTTGCATTGTCATTCCAATGCAGTGGAGGATTCCGACCAAGGTTTTTGTTTGTAAAGCAGAAGGTGAAAACACTCAATAATCCTGCGAGCCTTCATACACAGAGGAGGTCAAGTGGGAGAATATTTTCCATTTTGAGCTCAAGAAAGATACGTCTTTAGCTAATCAGATTCCAAAGTTCGGCATTCGAATTTGTACTGGGCGTTGTTGCATATACCACAGGAGAAAGTATTAATAAATTCGTCCTAAGTTTATTTTTTTTGGGGAAACTTATAGAAAGATGATTTGAGAGCATCCAAAAATATTTGTCTGTCATATCTATGCATCACTGGCCTTGAAAAGCATGTAAAAGAAAACTTATCCTCACAAAAGTTATTGTCAAATTTTATCAAAGAGGTTGCATATCTACTAGGGGCATTGTTTAAAGAATTATCATTCAATTATTTACAAATGCTTTCCACTCCCCAAAAGTATAAAAATAATAATGCTTTTGCAAAGGGAAACTTAGATTATTAAAAAAAAACTGAAAAATTAATTTTTATTTTTCATGAAATTTTATGTCCCTAGGAATTTTCTAACAAGAATGGCCTACATCGCGAATGTGTTAAGAATCCACGTCTTGTATACTACCACTGCAATCTTCTCTCTGGTGTGTGTGATAGGAATTATAACTTCCAGCGATATTCATCGTGGAGAATTGTGTAGCTGTATTCACCTCCCTTGACTGTTTTCCAACTTTTACAGTGACAAAAACAAATAAATAAGATAATATATGTCTATAATATACATAGTTATTCAATTTCATTGGCAAGAAAGGAATTCAGAAAATACTTTTGAAAAGATAAATTCAGAATAAGAGAAAAATAAAATAAAAAATCAGAAAATACTTTTGAATGATGTGATCATGATGCCAACTCACGACCCCGATTAACCACCAGCACTACATGCTGGAGGCCTATCTGTATTATGCAAGGGTCCAGACTAAGTGAGTCTGGATTAGTGAGGGTCAAGTGTACTACCTTTTCTGTTATTATCAGCACATATTTATTTTTTGACATGGAAAAATAGGTAGTACCCAATCCTATTACTGACTATATTTTGTCAACACTAGGGAAAAGTTGCATTTGTAAATTATGTATCTCTAACTCACCTAAAATGTAACATTTAGTAGGTATCTTTTGAGAATAATGCTCACACACCATCTAGAATCACTATATTTATGAATGCATGTTACATTATCTGCTTGTGATAGATTTGCTTATTTATGAAATAAAATATCAATTTAATTTTTTTTCAGATAATCTTGCATACTGGACATACTTGGGCTCATTAACAACACCTCCATGCTGTGAAAGTGTTACATGGATTGTCTTCAAGGAGCCTATTGAAGTATCTGAAGAACAGGTAAAAGCCACTTTTAATTACCACAACCATTTTTTATTTTAATTTATCACCCATAAAACATGCATGTCCTCACCACTAGGGTTACCATACATCCTCATTTATGCAGACATGTCCGTATTGTCGACTTTTAATGTAGCATCTGCATACATTTTAATGATTTCTGTTTACGTCCGCATTTTTTATTTTTGGAAAGTGAGATCTTTTGATTTTTGTTTTCATCTCGTATCACCAAATAGTTATATATATTTTACATCGATTATTGAATTATACCGTCTGCAATCTGTTAGGGTGCTTTCAGATATAGACGGCTGCACCGCATGGCTTTCAATTTAGCTGAATCCAGGGGCTGGCACCAATTATGGCACTTCGTGGTGTGCTATTTTCTCTGTACAAAAACTTAAACGAATTGTTGATAGATGGCACTACTGGACTACCATGGGTTGGAAATAGTTCATTGTTTGGCTATCAGATCGCTCTGAGACACGAGGCAGGGGTTGGGGCAATGGCGGCTGGGGTGAGGGAGGGGGGGAGGGTGGGGGGGGGAGTGCACCGTGGAATATAGCTATTTGACAGTATACATATAATTGAACGAATAATGTTTCATTTGGCAGTCCTAAGAGCGTGTTGATCAATCCCGATGGTTACGTCTTGGTTGAAACGTGAACAAACGTGAGGGAATTGGAAAAATCTTTTTTATTCTCACTGATATTCCATTTATATTCATACTATGTGGCAATATAGGTTTCAATTAATTAATGCCTGATAATTTTTATCGTGATTGGATGGTATTTCCTCAAACTATCACAGAATTGCTATTTAAAAATTAGTTCTTGAAGTTACATTAATCCTCGGAAGTGGCCACATATATAAGACTTTCTTGACGCGAATTCTTTGATTTTGGGTGCGAGAATATGCCCATTGAGACATAGGGTAGGTAGAACATGCCAGATAGATACAATATAGTTAGGTAGATACAAGGAATGATATAAAGCATGCCAGCAAATTAAAGTACTTCCATAATTTTGTCATTATATCTATGTTTTTATTTTGAGAGAGCAGGGAACCGTTATATAATGCCTCAAGAACAGGTTGCAAACAGAATATACACCAACAGGTAACAAAGAGTCAACAGAATATAGCCAAGAAAAAACCATCTGATGACAAATTAGCAACAGCAAAGGCAGTGCACAGGCTCCTTCCTATTTACTGACTGTGTTCGAACAGGCAGTGACAGCCAACTGGCAGTGCACAGCCCCCTAACTGTTCACTGGCTGTGGTCCAGTAAGCAAGGAACAGAGTATGCCACTACCCACAACAGGGAGAGAACAGACAACTAACCCTTTTCTCACAGACATGAAACAGAAAAGGTGTTCCAATTTACATTCTACCAACCATCGCCTGCCTGTTGTCTCTCGGACAAGGAACAGGGAACCAACAGCCTACCGAACAGGCATTATTGTAACAGAAATCGACAGGGCAGCTGTTAAATCAGAGGAAGACACCATTTTGGCAACACATAGTTATTCACTTTATTTATGGCATGGACGCCATGAAGCCACTCCCTGTTATGAGAATGAAGACAGTCAAAACAACTTCAGAAATTTTAGCTCAGAAGAAATATCAATTAGGGAACCAGATTTCTGATCTGCTGAACTAGGACACTCATTTGACTCTCCTGAAGCAAAGGAATTTTCCATAGCTGTTTCTCTGATCAAGTGAAGCATTGGAAAAGTTTTCACTTCAAGAAAGAGAAAACTCTCCATAGAGGCCTTTCATAAAAAAACTGAATTTTCAGAGAGCAATGAACCCACAACTCTTGCCGAGAAGGAGAGAACCCACAACTCATCGGACGCAACTACACATGAGGGCATTCAGCCTAGAAGGCACTGAATTAAGCTATTTTGCTCATCATTTGCTTCTTCATCAGTGCTTGCTGCTTACAAGCACTTGCTTGTCTGAATGCTATTATAGTAGTCTTTTGTTATAGTTGTTGACTTCCATGCCAAACGTAATTTTTCTTTTGCAGAATTTAACCTTCAAGCCTTATCTTTCTAGTTTATATCCCACCATAGTAAATCCAGTGCTGGTGGCTTAAAAATTCAGGTTATTGATTTCAACTTGTCACAAGCACAATTTGATGTAATCTTTTACTAATAAATGAAGCTAAGTACCTATATGCTCTTCTTTGTACTGTAATTGAGAAAATTTCCAAATCTCTCTTATTGCTTATGTTGCATATTGTAGTAAATAAAACTGTAATTATACTGCTGAGCAATATGTGACACAGTCCAGTCTTATTTTCCGTACGCATTCCTTATGAATAGCACAGTTCCTTATGGCTTTTATATATTTACTAAACACAAATTACTTTAGCAGGATAGTTTTTGTGACCCATCACTCATGTTAAGCAGGGAAGGGATACCAGTATAATTGTGAAGTTGATCCAAGGCCTTAGGATAAAAAATATAAATTAGTTGAAAGACAGTAATAATGCACTATGTGGAGATAATACATTGATTTACATTAATGAATGAAACCATGATAAGATGATGCCAGAAGCCTATGCAAGACTTAGAGGTGGAATACTGAATGGTATCATGATAGCATGGGAAAAGTTCACCTCACTAAGAGAAGCAATGCATTTGAAATAAATGTTAGAATTAATTTCGAATTAACAGGCAAAATATATACATATTCCTGATTTATTGTGGATAATAACAAAAATTAAATAGCCTAATACCTATGTTATATCCGCTATAACCTGTACCATTTTTCTTTTCTCTTTCATACTTATTGAATGGCAAATAACAACCAAGCTACAAGATTGTAGAAAATTACTCTGTCACTGCCCTGGAGACATAATTTATGAAGAAGCAGCCAAAGAAGAAAATGAAACAAATGAAGTCAACAGTGGCCATCTCCTTGAAAATTTCCGTCCAACAGTCCCTATTGGAGATAGGCAACTCCGTGAATGTGGTTGCTCCGGCTAATTTTTAAGGATTAGAGACGAAACTTGTTTGACTGGATCAATAGTGAATTAATAAACATTCTTTGATCAGCTTTATAGGCTTCATTATATGTTCCTAAGAATTCAGCCACACTAGGTCTGATGCTTTAGATACTAGCTAAAAAGTGATCATAATTTATTTGGTGCTTCTTACAATTTGTAATAGAAAGTCGAATTCATGGTAAAGTTTCTCATGTCTATTTTTATATTCATTGTTAAAAATATAGTACCTATTTTGTACCATTATTTCCTCACATTCAATGTTTCACACTCACAATGTTTTCTGAAATGTGATGAGCATTGCCTTGGGACCAATATGTTTACGAAACTCATATTCACTGCAAATTTGTGATTCTGAATCCAGATATATAATACCAACTTCTGATATGTTGACGCCAGTGTGGGGTGTTTTAATTGATGAAGTAGTTATGTATAATTAAAAATTCAAATGCCTGTTCAACACTTCCACTCTATGTCATTTCACATTGTGCCTACATATTTAGATACTGAAGCTCATTTTTTTCAAAGTTTAATCTTACACTCATTTTTAGCAATTGCACTGTACAGATTATTAATGATCTTGACCTTATCTTTCATGTAATAAGTGAACTGAAATATTTATATACGTATATGGAAGTTATCCTTCATACCTGTATATATTTTAAGGACTTGGCAATCACCTTTGTTGAGGGGTTGATTTAGAGATTTCCGTGTGCCTTTTGCTAAAATCGCCCTTCAATAAATGACAGTTATTATGCATGGTTAAAATATCAATAAAACTCATTACACTACATATTCAGCAAAATATGATGTTCTGTAGATTGTGCAAAATCAGTAACATTGTAGTTTTCTTTGATTTATTTCGTGATGATTAATAAAGTTAACTGAAAATCACAGATAAAAATAAATTTTTAAACATGCACATTAACTTAATCATCGGTCTTTTGAGTTAGAGTATCTTGGGAAGGGGGAATGATATTCTGAACTATGGTGAAAGGGCGTACTCAAGCAAAAATGTTTGAGGACCAATGGTATTGATATACATACTATGCTAAGATCTATCCCTTCCTAACTTATGGAATCATATTCTGGGGCAGCAATGCAGCTCAAAAGCTTTCTCAATGCAGAAAAGAGCAGTGAAAGCTAAGATTAGGGTGTCCATAAGATCACCTGGGAAGCCAATATTTCAAAAACTAAAAATCCTGACCTTTCCCTCTTTCTATATCCTCCACTGTTCCACCTTTTTAAAAAAAACCAACACACTTCCTCAAGAACGACTCATTTCACAGTTACCAAACCTGAACAGCTAGTAATGTGCATTTAACCCTTAGACTGCAGGAGACGAACATATGTATGTGTATACCGGCAACTGTGGGAAAAAAGTTCTTGTACATTTGACCCTCTCTGTCTACCTGCTCCCTTAGCCATTTCATATTTTTAAGACCCGAACTCTTTCTTTCCAGTGGTGGACATTTAAAAATCCACCCTTTTTACCCAAACCACTCCCTTCACATGCTCTTTTGGGATCGCATACCACTGCAATGAGGTACAGCCCATTCTTCCGATTGCTTGCTAAATGGGTTCTGGTTGTCTCACAAGTTAGTTGTCTTATGTTCGCGACCGACTCAAGAACTTTCTTGAAATTTTTAGTCTGTGCACGTGATTTCAAATTTGATCGTCGTCATGGATGATGGAAGTTCTCCACCCAAAGCAAAACGGAGAAAATCCATTCCTGATGAAGATAATCTCGATATTTTGTTTGATTTTTAATTAATAAATAATTTTTAGGCAGTCATTACCAAAAAATGTATGTATAACGGAATATGTTCACCTTACTAATGCTGAATACCCTTTCCCATGGTAGCCTAAAAATTTTAATAAGCAACATTCTTTTCAGATGAAGAACAAATATTAATTAAATGAGTAAGAATCACTTCGGGTAATTATCAACGGATTTCTTTGGTGTTTGGTATCAAACTAAACAGAAAATTGCAAAAAAAATATTGTCATATTTGTTTTTAACAATTATGCCCATAAACAAATTTCCAAAATATGTTCAATGTCTCACTAATCTATTAACAAGTTCCGGTGCCCACCCCCTGGGATCCTGAGAAAAGGGTTACATGGGTTATATAACTGCCTGGCCTCGGACTTTGGGAAGGAGGGACAGGCTCCGTCCAAATATCTACGTATTTCCCGCACAGGGTGGACGACATGCACTCTAGCTGCAGCAGCTTAAGTGTTAAGGGATTATCATAGCACCTTTTTGTCAACAAGGACCGCTAAACATACAATAGTCTACCCATAGACATTAAGTCACACCCTCTGGGTAAATTTAAGCATTCTCTTAAGGAGTTCTTTTAAAGGAATATTTCTACAGCGTCAAAGACTTTATTCAATAGTGCATCTAAATTTTGCATATTTGCACCTCTTATATCATATTGTTATTATTACCTATTTAAGTGTAGTATATACATAATGTTATTAGCGGTTTATGTTTCATCTTGTATTTCATATTCTCATAACCTGTTTGTATTTCTTTGTCTTTTGTATTTCTTTTTCTGCACTTTGAAAACTTCCAGTGTCATCCTTGTGACCTTCCCAGAAATATATATTTGAAAGAATAAATATATTATTTGTGTTACCACTGTAACAGGCCCCTCGGAGTCACTGTTAAGCATCAAGTTTCATTGCCATCATAATGGCTGGAGACTTGGGAAGGGTTGGGCAGTTTTTGCAGCCACGTTTGACGCCCATCGGATGGGTAGTTACGCTGTGTTAGGGTCATGCGTATGCAGTAGATGGAGTGACTCCACCAGTGCCATGCAGGACAGAGTGCACTTGATACTATCTAGCAGCAAGCCCTTAACTCCACCAAGAACACCTATGATGAGGACTACTAGTTTAACTGAGTGACCGGGGTATATGTGCTGAAATTCAAAAAGCAGGTCTTGATAATTATCCCGTATTTCCTCCTCTTTAGCATCAAAGTTTGTTCCAGCCAGAGCCGAAAACTCAATCACAAACATGGGTTGTGTGAGGTGGTCAAAGAGATCGATATCAGGCTTGGTCACTTCCAACTTTCTGGTGGTGGAGAAGGAGTAATTCCACCAGATTGTACTATTATTCATGTACGCAATGGAATCAATATCTCCAGAGGTGCAAGGCAGCACAGGTGTTTGTTCAATGCCATAATGTTGTTGGAGGTGAAAGTATAACACTCAGAGAGCTGTGTTGTGCCACTATATACCCTGACCTGGCGTATTAACTGTAGCCAGAGAGAAGGTGAATCAAAGTCTCTGGCTGGGCTCGGCACATCCCGCATCTTGTGTCCTATAGTCCCAATGTCTTATATTCAAGGCGGTGGTAGCAAACATATTGTAATTATTACTTTTGTTTTATAATTATTATTATTAATGTGACCCTGGTGAGAGAATAATTGTACTAGGCAACGTGAATGGCTGGGTTGGTGTTAGACGGGATGCATTTGAGAGGGTGGTTGGGCCTTTTGTTGACCCTCGAGTGAATGATACTGGTGAAAACTTGGTGAGTGTGTGCTTGGAGAAAGGATTGTTCATTTCAAATACATGGTTTAAACATAAGAAAATCCATGTTTATACATGGCAAAGGGGCGATTGTAAGAGCATGATTGATTACATTGTATATGATGAGAGAATTATTGTAATAGATACAAACAAGGGTGATAATGGGTGCCGAATAGGGTGGTCCAAAAAAATCAAAAGTCTTGAAAGTTTTCACGCCATCCCCCAATTCGATTCCAAATGACTACAAAACACATTGTGCAAAATATTAGCTTGATATGTATACAGTTAGCCGTTAACCACAAATTTTTATCTTTGGCATGCGCCCCTTTGTGGTAGGCAACATGAGCGAGGACCTTGGACATTTTTTAATCCTCCAAGGATCCCTGTGGGTTAGGATACGGTAGGGAAATTGAGGAGACACTTTCTATTAGTTACTTGCCTCAGCAATAAGAATTGCAGCTCAGGCACTTAAGGAAATGTCTGAAGATACTGTTAATACATACATGCACAGGCATGTCCAGCATTATAAGTTGGTTCAGTGCTGGGAGACAAATTCTCACATATCGAAAAGAAATAAGAACAATGAAAAAACTAGAAGATTTTTGGACACTAGTTGGAGAACTATGCCACAGAGGAGGAAACCCTGGTTTTCGTACCACTACTGGAAGATACTGAGATTCTGTCTGCAGACCTACATCATGAGGAAGAAGATGGAAGACAGTGAGGCGGACTGTCTGAATAGATGTGTACGGAAGAGGCTGGGAAAAAAGCCAATGGGTGGCATGTGTGCGGGGGAAATAGGGGGACAAGGTTGTGGTAACCAGCTGCTTCAGCGTCCCCCTCCCAACGCATGTCACCCTGCGGCTGAATAAACAGAAACCTTCAATAGTAAAAATGATGATGAATGAGTGAAGAAAAATTATGATATAAAAAATTAATAAAATGAGGTGATGATGAGAGTATAACCTTCAATAAAAAAAAACCCCACCCATGATAATAATAAGCTGGCTTCACCCCACATGCAGTTTTACTGGTTCCAAAAAGAATGACTAGGAAAGCCACTCACAGCATATGGGAGCCCTAATAGAGTTGGGTGTGGCAGCAATCATTCACCACCTTAGACGTGAGCTCATATGCAGTGGATGGAAGCCCTAAGGGGCCACCTTCTGGCATGCTATGCTGTCAGCGAGCCTGATCGCAGAGGGTATATGGCAAGGCTGCACTTTCTGTGGTGTGAGATGCATTCAGAACATGACCACCTATTGCAGCATAATCTGTGCCATTATGCCAACCACCTGTGAAAAAAGGAAACTCTACACCACCTGCAAGATCAGAGGAATGCACCACCGGCCAGGCCACCCTCCCCGGCTCAGGCAGCATATCCACCGGTTGACTTTACAGTCGCTGCCATGTTGGTATCTCTGCCAAATCAGGAGGAAGCTGGTCAGGCCGACTCTGATCTCAGCTTTTGAGCGGAATAGCCAATTATGAGGGACAAATTAGACAAGAGAGACATCCACCACAAGATCTCTCTGCAGGGTAACCACCTATCCTTGTTGAACGGCCTTATCGATGAAATCCTGACAGAGACACCGGACCTACGGACGGCCAATTGCGTGGTCTCCGCCGCTACCAAAATTACAGCTTACTCTCAAAAGAACACCTCTTGGGAGGAAAAAGCCGCTAAAAGGCTGCAACGATATGAGGCCAAGACCACGCAGGAGAGACAACAGGCATCTAAAATTCAGTGTGTCATTGAATACATCTGGGCAAACTTTTACTCCCAAAGTTCAGAGCATAGTGCGCAGCCATAGATACAACCATCACACACTGAATAAAAATATGTTGCTTACCATTTAGCAGCACACGGTTGATTGAGTGTGGGCACTCATTATGGCCCGGAAAAAACTCATCAAGAGGAGTAGGGCCGTGAGGGAGAAATCTACCTTTCTCCTCCACCCATCCCGTCTCTTTCGACCACCTCTGCCTGTCACTGAATCTCCTCCACCTGTCCAAGAGGTTGAATGTTTCTCGAAGGATATCTACGAAACGTTGGAGCCATTCTCTCACCAGGGATGGACCTCTTTCAGTCACAGAAAATGACCTTACGAAGCCCTTCTCTGGCAAGAAGAACTTCTTGGCTCCAGGAATGGATGCCATGAATAACTTCAAGTGGAATAAGTTCTATTCCACCTACCAACACCTCGCTAGAATCTTCATGTACTTTCTGAAAGGTAGAGAACCAATTTCACCTTGGCTGACTGAGGTACGCACTGTTCTCATACCTAAGAAGGGAGACTTGACCAATCCAAAAAACTACCACCCTATAACCTGCCTCAACACTGTATACAAGGCATTCACCTCAATCTTGAGAGACCTTATCCTCCATCACGGCCAGCCAGTGTAGGAGGAGGTGTACAAGCAGAGGGACTCAAAGTGGGGAATCGTGGGATGCATGGACAACCAGCTCATTTCTAAATGCATGTGCCAGGATGCCATCCAGCATAAGCGAAACATATTACATAGTGGCCAGGGAGGACTAAAAGAGAAATTTTACACCTCTTTGCATGAGCTCATCATCCCCATGCTGAAGTTGATGAAAGTCCACCCAGAGGTTATGTCTTGCATCCAATGCCTGTTACTACTCTGGAAAATGTGCTTCATCCTGACTTCAGGCAAGCGGTCAGTTTCGGCAGAGTTGGTAACATACCACTGTGGCATTTTTCAAGGCGACAGCTTGAGCCCCTTACTGCTCTGTATTTCCCTTCTATCTCAGTCCCTAGGGCTGCGACGAGGTACAGGATATGTGAGCAGTGTTCCAGGTGACAGGAAGCACAATATGATAATAATAATTATTCACACTTCCCTGGACACTTCGCCTGGACACCGTACTGGAATTCAGTGAGGCTATTGGGATTGAGTTCCGATTGGACAAGTGTGCATCCATCCACCTGGCTAGAGGAAGATTTTCAGAGAACAAGGAAGATGTGAAACTCATTGACGGGAGCATCATTTATCACCTCAAGGAAGATGATGACCATCTTTCGAAGTCTTTATCCAAAATCTTCTGTCGCCAGATTGTATCTCCCTTGCAATGTAGGAGGTAGAGGACTATTGAGTCTAGAGTGTCTCCACAACAGAGTTGTCCTGGGTACAGCTTGCCTAGCGTTAAAAAGCAGGGACCCCCTGCTCAATCTTGTGAGATAGTGTGGGAGCAGGGGCATTTCTCTTCCAGGGGGCAATAAGGGCAGCTGACAAAACGGTCTCGACTTCAACCTGTCATCCGACAGAAGTGACGATGACATGACCATCTTGTCATTGGACGATACATGACCATCTTGTCATTGAAGGCAGATGTCCTGAAGCTCGAAATAAAAAAATCCAAGCAGATGGCCTTGCTCAAAATGCATACCAATATGCCCATGCATGGATGCTTTTATCGAAACATTGAGAACATGGGCTATCGAAGGAGCTTAAGTTTATCTTCCTACGATCTGCCGGTCTAAAGTTCGAGACCGAGAGTTTCGTTCTCACGTGCCAGGATGGTGTCATAAACACACTCGTGCATCGCCGCATTATGTTCAAGGCGGAGATCATCGGAGACTTTGTGTCACCTTCTCTCCGGCTACAGTTACCACACCCTCAGTGTATTTAGCTCGGCACAATGCGACCCTGTGAGTGTTATACTGTCACCTACAATATCATTATGGCATCGAGGAAACACCTGTGCTGTCCTATGCCCCTGGAGATATTGAGTCCATTGTGGAGAATGATAAATGCACAATCTATTGGAATTATGTATTCCTTCTCCACCACCAGTCTGTTCGAGGCGACCAAGCCTGATATCGTTCTCCTCGACCATCTCACACGCTCCATATTCGTGATTCAGTTTAGTTTTCGGCTCTGGCTGAAACAAACATGGATTTGAAGGAGGTGGAAAAACAGACAAAATATCAAGACCTGCTTTTTGAACTTCGAGAAATTTACCCCGGACACTCTGTGAAACTAGTACATAGTCCTCATCATAGGTATGCTCAGTGGAGTAAAGGGCACGCTGTTAGATAGCATCAAGTGCATTCTGTCATGTGTGGCACAGGCAGAATCACTAGTTGCATGCATGCAAAAGGCCTTCATCTTGGTGTCACCCTGTCTACTGCGTATGCATGATCCTACACAGCGTAATCACCTATCCAATGGGCATCGGATGTGGCTGCGAATACTGTTCAACCCCTCTCAAGTCTCTGATGCTTGCCAGGGACTTGGACGGGCCTATCACAGCAGTAACAATATTAAAAAAATAATAATAAAGACTTTTTTCTTCAACATCTCTTACATTTATCAACAAAATAAATCTTATCTGAGTACCCCTTAGGAGAAACTCTGTTTTGGGGTTCCCGACTCATTCTTCTTCAAAAGCAAAAATAATATGACTTTGTGTTGCAACATAATTTACAATAACATTGTCTTTTGTGCTGGTATAGTTAACTCTTTCAAACAAAAGAAAGAAGCATAAATAAATAAGCTAAGAAAAGTTTTCATATCTATAAAAAAAGCATACAAATAAGAAGATAATAGACACTGGTGTCATTAATACAATTCCACACATTAAAAATAATAAATTCGATAAATCCTCCAAAGCGACTAACCATATTTTTACAATTCTACAGTATTTACATTCATTTCTTATATTATCAATTAATTCAGGTAATGAACAATAAATTTTAGGCCCTAGGAATAAGAAACTCTACTCATAAAAATTTCGGTTTTAGGTATAGGTATGGCTACATCATGATAACTATGCAGCTTGTGCACTAATAGCAATGAAGAGACTTTGTGACTTCCACTGTTTATTTGAAAAAGAACAAATAAATACCTAGTTTTTTTTCTAATAAACAGTGGAAGTCACAAAGTCTCTTCATTGCTATTATGGAGTCCTTCCACCACGTCATAGCTTCTATTTCGATTTAAGCTAGTGCACTTTTGGTGTTTTCCTTTCACTGCCACCATTGTAAAAAGTCCTAAGGATCTTGTAAACAAATAAATGCCTCAAAGGTAAAATATTAATTTTTTTGAAAAGAGGAAAGGAATGTGTTGTATTCGGTGCCCATAGAATAATCCTTATTACCTTTTTCTGAGCTACCAGAAGAGGTTGCAAATTAGTTATGTATGCTCTCCAGCACGCAATTCCGTATTCTAGTCTTGAATTAATTGTGCCTATTTTTCCTCCTCGAAACCTCGAGACTCGAAAATCCTTGGAGACTCAGAAACTGCAGGAGACTTTCGCATCTCGCAGAGTGCCAGAGAGCGATGAGACAAGTGCCATGACCTGCTCTGGTCATCGCAATTCCTGCAAGCACCCTGCTTTTATTCAGTCCGTGCTGGTGCTGACATCTTTATCCACTTTCAAGTCGACCTGTGAACATTCCCACCAATCCAAAGTGTGATAGCACCTCCCCTACTCTCCCCACTGGCCATCTGATTCCCCTCCTGTGCTGACAAAGTTTACCATGAAGAGACTAGCCCTGTTTGAACCTGACCGTGGCTAGAGAAGGACGTATCTGCTTAGTTCCAGTTGTGACTTGTGTTCGTCTTGTATAGACCAAGTAAACAGTATTTAGCCAACGGGCTTGTTTTCTATTGTAATAATTGAGGTTATATAAATGCTGTTACTGGAAGTTAATCAAACTGGCTGAGGTTGTTGTCACTTTTCTCTCGTTTCTACCCACAAATCGCAGTCAATTCACTCGCGACGTCAAGTTTCAGTAGCTTGCGTTGCATAATTAAAGCAAAGTACACCATTCTGAGAACAGACGCTGGGCAAATATGTATATCTAAACAGGTAAAATTTTCTAATTACAGAAATCAACTCCGATCTTAGTTTGCTAATATGCTGAAGGAGCTGACGTTTGCCTTCCTACCCTCCGCCGGTCTTAAGTCCAAGACCTAGGGTCCTCGTATGCCACGATGGAGTCATAAACACACTCGTGTACTGCCACATTATACTCAAGGCGGAGGTCGCAGACACAAGATGCAGGGCGTGCCGAGCCCAGCCGGAGACTTTGAGTCACCTTTGAGTCACAGTCATTACACCAGGTCAGCGAATTTAGCGTGGACAACGCAGACCTGCGGGTGTTATAATTTAATATCCAATGCCATTATGGCATCAACGAAACACCTGTGCTGCCTTGCACCATTGGAGATATAGAGTTCGTGGTGGAGAATGATAAATGTACAATCTGTTGGAATCACTCCCTCTTCACCACCAGGCAATTGGAAGTGACCAAGACTGAAACTGTTCTCCTCGACCATCTTACACGCTCCATGTTTGAGATTGAGCCGCTCAGATTTTCCCATCTAGCTGAAATGAACATAGGTGGATGGAGGTGGTAAAACAGATGAAATATCAAGATCTGCTTTTTGAACTTAGGCAAAGTACCCCGAACACTCTGTGACACAAGTAGTCCTCATCATAGGTGCACTCAGTGGAGTCAAGGACTCGCTACTAAGTAGCGTCAAGTGTATTCCATCCTGCACTCAGTGGAGTCAAGGACTCGCTACTAAGTAGCATCAAGTGTATTCCATCCTGCATGGCACAGGCAGAATCTCAAGCAGCTCGCATGCAGAAGGCTGTCATCCTGGGGTCACGTCATCTGCTGTATACGCATAACCCCAATGCAGAGTAACCACCTATCCGATGGGCATCGGATGTGGCTGCAAAAACAGCCCAACCCCTTCGGAGTCTCCGGCCATTATGGCGGTAATGAAACCTGATGCTTGCCGGGGATTCAAAGGGGAATGTTACAACAGTAACCACATAACAATAATATGTAAACCTCTGGGGGCACTTTTCATATGATTGGTCACTATCAGTTTTTTTAACTCCAAGAATTCACATACATACCCTCAATCCATCCTTGGAAATAATTAATAAATAAATATACTACAACACTCCATACCGTACCACTTAATTTAGACAGCTTGAAAAAAACCATCTGAACACTTCTACCATAAACTTATATTTCTCAAGAAGTAAATTTTTCGCAACTTCATAACTATCAGCTCTTTGACAGGGTTCCCATGAAATTATACCATTGATCTCATTTGGCAGCAACTCCATCGAATAAAACACCAGTTGATGTTCCAGCACAATATGACTGCCTTTCAAAATGTTTGAGGTACAAACTGATGTTTTTACTGTGAGGGTCAAATGTGTCGATTCAACTCTATCCCAGGCGATACCTGCTGAGAAGTTCCCCCTTCCAATCAGTCACATTCGTGGTATAAGTTGGTTTGAGAAATTTTTAGCCTCCCCATTTCAAACTGGAGATTTGTTTTTTGGCATCCTCCAATTTTCTCTCCTCCACCAATCTTCTCTCCTCTACTTTGTATTCCAGTCTTTTCTCCTCTGCCAATCTTTTCTCCTCTTTCAAAAACTTCAGCATCTCTTTAACAAATTCCTCATCATAATTTTCACTATGTAATATGTATCACCTGTTTATACTCCACGACTCTAACATCCTATCACATGTAAGCTCTTACCTCATACCCAATCTTTATCAAAATGCTCTTAGTGGCTATAACCAAACATGCCATTATGAAGGATACCACGCTCATATGTGGAAGTCAAGAACAGCACCCAGAATGCAAAAACCATCTGGCAAAGGGCACTCACCTATTCAGCAGTAAAGCACCACACCAACATGATCAGCCACAATGCATCTTCTCTAGCAGCCAATGGATGAAAACAATATGTCACAGCTCCTCAAATAGGGCTCGCACTTGAACAGCGAAATGCGATGCTGCACCTTCGTGCAACACTTCATCAAGAAAATGCTGCCTCGTGACACCTTCCCTGAACCAGCAACCGTAGATATAAATGGTCCATTTCTGAAAGGACGTAGCTCTCCGAATTCATGCAGCCAACTCTGTCCTTTGCTCTTGAGTCTTCTTACGATCCCCGGGCTACTGCGCTTTACTCTAATACAGAATATCCCATCCTCGTCACGTTAAAATATGGTTCGCGTCCACATCTGTAATGTCAGACCACATTCAATGAATTCTGCAATCCTCTATGCAGCGATTTTTTAATTTTCCTTGCAATACAAAGCAACTTTCCTACGGGTGTCCATAGCACATCCCATCTCAGTCTCAACCATTCCAACAATCCCCTCTCCTATCCACCATTAACAAACCCCTCGCCAACAACCAGCCAAAAATAATTACAAAAATTAAGAATACCACTCTTTTAAACTAATAAAAATACAATAAAAATTATAAGAAAAAGCCCAAAGCCTAATGCCAATGCATCAAAAGTTACAAAGTATGCTATATTTCAAATCAGTTTATTTGACACATGCCTGTAACATAAGGGGAACAAAAGTGTAGGGGGAAGCACGAAATGGATGATGAGCCATTATACATCCATCACCACAACCTAAGCAGCAAAGTTATTCTGGGCCTTTGGGGTGAGGGATTGTATCCCAGGGTGGGATGAAGTGAATACATATAATATGGCCTCTCTCCCACCAAGATCATCATGTGTGGTAGAGATGGGCAACATCGTTCATTCCGATGACCGACTCATCCATTGGTCGTTCAGTAAGAGGAGTCGATTCTTGAAACTCGTTCTCGTTCAATATTTTTTGTAAATCAGGGGTCCCAACCTTTTTGCATGTCCCACAACCCTAAAAATTTCATTTTTTCTCGCGACCCTTAAAGTAATTATTTATTTGAGAATGAAAGTGAAGATGACCAAAACAAAATTTTATGATCAATTTTAATAGTATAAAGACAAAACTGAAACATGAAAAAGAAAAACATATTACAGAACAAATTAAAAGTTATATATAAACCCAAAAAAATACACCTATCCATGAAATTAATTTTTTTAACTTAAAAATTATGTTAAAATGTCCTCTAGTCAACGTAGCTCATGAACCTTTTTTTTTGTTATTACATAACATTTTTTTTTTAAACGTGGCCAGTTGCTCGTAGCAATCCGTATGTCTACTTGTGCACCCAAGCAATTTATTTCTAAATGTTATCTTGATTGACAAAAGGGAACTAAATCCAGACTCACTTGAGTATGTCGTCGCGAAAAGGTTGAGTACAGTTTTGTTCACAAAGTTTTGGAAGTTTCTCGAATCACGATTATTACGTCAATGCATAACACCAATAAATAATAAGAAATTAAAATCGGATGCAATTCGCTACAAAACATTAAACAACAAGTTTGACTCCTATATTAAATGTCTCGATTAAAAAAAGTTATGGGGCGATGCCATGAAAAAGGAAACAAAGCGGTTGTCTGTCAGGCACACAGTGGACCCTCCAGACTGGAAGATCCTTTCCCTTTCCCCCTCTCCTGATCCTTACATTTGGATGCCTAGAAATTTGACGAAGGCCTCCTTTCCTACGTACATTACTATTTCATCCACTGTGCCCTCAAGCGATGAATAGTGACCATGAGCTTCGGGCACTTCGATGGTTCCCGATAGCTTCGGGCGACCTGTCATCGCCGGGCGAAAAAAAATGTAGAGGTCGACTTTTAAAATCCCAAAACCAGGCCCGTGGACCCCTCAGTTTCCCTTGGGTGCCATAGAATTCCTGGGGCCTCACACAACAGAAGATTATCCCGCTTTTTAACTGTTGACACATTTAAAACGCTCCATAAAATGAAAGAACATGTCCAGAACATGCATGGAATGGTGGCTCTCATGGAATTTGGTGGTCAACAGCTTCATCATACAGTTGAATTATGTCAGCTTCTACACACAAGGATATACTGACGATCTAGCTATACTCATTACTGGGAAGTATCTAGACACATTTTCTGGACTCGTGCAAGACGGCCCTGGAGCTGACTCAGGACTGGTGCCTGAGCACAGGGCTAATGGTGAATCTGGATAAGACTGTTCTGGTACTTTTCACAAAAAAGAGGAAAAGGGAGGGTCTTACCCTTCCCTCTTTGCAAGGAAAGACCCTTAGGCTCTCACTATCAGTGAAATATCTGGGAACAATCTTGGACTCTAAGCTAATCTGGAAGGAACACTAAGATTCGATAACTAAAAAGCATCTGCAACCCTCTGGACATGCCGTCGAGCCTTTGGAAATACTTGGGGACAAAAACCCAAGGTGATTTACTGGCTCTATACGGCAGTGAACAGACCCAGTCTTACATACTGCACAATTGTGCGGTGGAAGAGAGCCCAGCTATCCGGTGCTATAAACGAACTCAACCACATTCAGAGAATATACCCTATCTGGGCATCGCCGGAGCCATGCAAACTACTCCAACCCTGACCCTGGAAACCCTTCTGGACCTCCCACCACTTCATGCAGCAGTGGAGGGGCAAGTCAGGGCCACATCTCATCACCTAAATTATACAGGCCAATGGAATGGCAAGGGAAATCTCTCTGGCCACAGGCAGATATGGACCGAGATGTGCAGGTCCAGTCCAATCTTTCAGATGGGTAGTGACTGCATGTCGACAAGGTTCAATTTTAAGGATCCTCCTTTCAAAAATGTTATCCCTCTAGAGATCAGTGGGAGGAAGGGGGAAAACACCTCCACAACGGAGCCTCTGTGTGGTATACAGATGGCTCCAGGAAAGGTACAACAATTAGCGGGGACAGGCATTTACAGAGGCTGTCCTTCAAGATCGTACCACTTTTCCTAAGGAAAGTACGCCACAGTGTCCCAGGCTGAAATATTTGCGATTGTGACCTGTGCCTAAATTATTAAGGATCTAGCCCTCACAATCCACATATGCACCAACAGTCAAGCAGCGATTAAGGCGCTGAACTCACCTTGGTGTACATCACGCCTACGACAAGAGTGTCGAGAGGCACTATCGGAGATAGCTAGACACCCTATACACTGTAGAATCCGAGCAGATATCAGAGAATGGACTTCTAGCCGGCACTCCGAGATCTTGGAACTCCATACAGGGACTAATGCAAGCCAGGGCCCACATCGCGTGACCAAAGCTTAGTATGACGAGAAAACTTTTCTCCTTGGATAAGAAGCCAACTTAGGATAATAATTTGACTGTTGACAGGCCACTATCGTGTCAACAGGCACCTCAATCTCCTAGGACTCGTAAATTCACATTAAGAGTAGTAGATTAAGTAGATGGTGCGAAGAAGATGATGAAACAATGCGATTGCCCTGCAATTTCTAGGACTCGCATACCAATGCCATGAAATGCTTCACGGTACTGGCACGAAAGAACCAAATTTTCCTGCAAATGAAATAATCTAAGTTCTTCCATACTACTAATACATGGCCATTAAATTATTAATTTCAATATAACTTTGATGTTGACAATGGAAGTTTAATACAACAATATATGATCATGAAACATATATAAATGAATGGAGAAATGTAAAAATAAACAAGACTATGACATGCACACTTGATAATCATACTTGCTACTCTTTACAAGACATTCCAGCATAAATAACTATAGTATTGCAAAACGGCATGAACCTTATCAGTGAGCCGAATGTGACCACAACACAAAATATTGCTATCCAATACTGATTGATACTTTTACCACGGATCAATAACAGAGTACCAACAGCGCCTTATTGCCCGTCGGAGGATGGAATATACAATGGTTAAGTTCTTACCGTTCTCACCAAAGATTATATCCACAGTTCTTATCCTTTCTTTTTTCAATCCCTGCCGCTCAAATCACGCTTTGCGCCATATGTGCGTCATTTGTCAAAATCGTCCCATGTTCATATTTTTGTAGAATGGCTGAAATTAAAGGAGGTAAGCTTTTGAATAAGTACGATGGTTTTAGGTTCACTTTGCATGAAGTTACTCCTGATTTGAATTATGCAACAGATTAATCTATGTTCCTTGAGTTAATTTTTTTGCTTTCCAATGAAGGAAGCGCTTTACTGTGGTACATCATACGCCGTAACGTAGCCCCGACGCGTTGTTACTTATGAAATAAATAACGCTTCGAGTGTCCTTCAATTGTAATGCCCCATTGTATTTATCATACTCTTGTCAGCTTAAGGATTTTTTTTTCTAGTTTTCATGTGCATTCCAAGCTGCTGTAAACAATCCATTCGGGAGTAGTAATGTTTACCCTAGTTTTAAAACTGTTGCACCCGAACCATTACACTGATCACCTTAATGATTATTTTAATCGCTTGTATTAATCTACTACTTATACAATATTCTGCTTCTTGGCTATATAGCTTCTGATCACACATCCCAAAGTTCTTCGTGCCAAGACTCAATGGAAGAAACAGCGAAGCTGAGTGAGCGACGGGAAGGGAGCGAGCAGGTCGGAGTGAAAGCCAGTGAAAGTAAGGCAGTAGTTCATTACAATACGTGATGACCAGTGGATGTTTTTTTGTTAAGTGTCGTAACTTTGGTGCCTCTTCTTACTAACATATTATGCGTTGTTTTATTGCGACGTATACCTAATCCTTGTAAGCCGTTTTCTCACGTTTTCGAAATTTTTTACTATTAATGCAGTCGATGAATCCCCTTGGAGCTATTTCCTGAGCATTTATATATTGCACCAATATGGTTATTTAGATTGTTTCAAAGAGAATCGAGTGCCGTGGAAACATTTGTGTGTTAGTTAATTTGAGAGTGCCATTGGTGTTTTGACCCCATACCATTGCGTATTGATGGGATCTGAGGTAATCTCTTTGCCTTAATCGGATCTTGGGATTGAACTTATTTTGGGGTTGGTAAGGAACTTGAATTCGATCCATCGTAAGAAGTATACCGTAATACCTGTTAGTGTTAGTCATTTTACCCCAATACTGAGTATTCAAGGTCATTGTTGTAATGCTAATCAATGCTACCTATTTTCTGCACAGGTATGTAATTGTTATCATCTTCAGTAAGAATTGCCATTTGTATGTTTCTAAAATAGGAACTTGACTTTCTACCTTTTAAACAGCAAGTATGCTGTGCCCATTATTATTGCAAGTGTCTAATCAACTGTAAAATGTCAAATTCACATTCTCTACAAGTTGGGGTTGGAGGATGTTACAAGTATGTATGTAGTCAGTGAAGGTCTATCATTGTAGTAGCACAGACAGAATGTCTTCGAAAACCTTCTAGTTAATATTATGCAAGTTTGTTTCCGAGAGTTGTAAAAATGGTTGAGATTTCAGTTTTCTTAGCTGCTTATTGTATAATTTTTTCAGAGCAAATGTGCTCTCTGTGCACTTTTTTAATGAAGGAATACATCATACTGCAAAGACAGGTTTTTATCACTATTTCCATCTTTCTTTTTTATTCATTCATAAACTGATTTTGAGTGGTGTAACCACTGCTCTATTTATTCTGAAAATCTGTTGCAATGATGCTACGTATAATTGACTAATCTGTTATCTTTTTAAGTGCAATGCTTCTCTCTCTTTATTTTGTTTCCACAAACTCAAAACATGCATTGAATTCTTTCATCAAAACAACATTAAATTACCTATTCAATTGAAATGATCTGAATCATATGTTCTCATTGGTATGTTGCATAAAACCCAATGATAGCAACTTGGTATGGCTATAGGAGATGCATTTTCTCACCTAATGACTGGGTATGGGGGAAGTAGTCAGTCATAGAAATTGTTATGTACACATGAATTGTTTTAAGGAAAGTAATAGACGTACCCTTCCTTGGTAGAGAAAAATTATGTGACATTACTCAAATGAAGAAAAAAAACAAGAGGCATTACCTATTCTCTTGCCATCAGTGTGTTGGTCTCTTTCTTTTGCAGAAAGAAATTGGTTAAGTTGAAACATCATGCTATCCAGTCATTGACTTGACTCTCTTGTGAGTTACTTGAGCTTATTAAAATATTACTCTGCAAAAAGTCCTCTTTAAATAGCCTTATGTTTTTTCTCTGGCCCCCTTAAATCCTAGATAAAGTTCACCCCCTAGTCTGCCATATTAATCAGGATGAATAGTTTCTGTATCAGTTCTGTATCAGTATATACTATATAAATCACTAGAGTAGGTTTACTGCCATTTGGTGTGAAAAGATATTAACTAGAAGCATGCATGGTGTACCCATACTGCTGAAAAATCTCAATAAAATATCTTAATCGCTAATGAATTATAGGTTGAATCTAAATTTAAGTTTGTATTACTTCGAGTCCCAAGAAAATGGAACTAAGAACCATGGGGCTAAGAAATTAACTTATAAAAACTTCTTCTTTATTAGTCGATACTACTGGTTGCACAAGAGACATGCATTCAGCATTGTTCAATTTTCTCAGTTTGAAAAAACTTTTATTTGGTACATATAACACAAAGTTACAGCCATGGCCAAAATTTTCTCAATTTTTACATTTGTGCAACCATTTGCCATGAATAAGAAATTTTTTCCGGGGCTGCATCATGCCACATTTTGGGCACAAGGGCCGCAGTCTTGGTCAGCTTTTGTTGCGTCCAAGTCCCATGCATTCCATGCAGAAAGTACAGTGAGCTTTATTGTGGGTAATATCCACTTACTGTTAGTGACTTGCACCATGTTATAATCCTTAAACAGTCAAAATATGATTCTTATGAAGTACCAGTGCTCGTGCGCTTAGATACCTCTGCCCTTCATGGCATCATATGTATGGTACATACATGATGACAACAACTCGCTCCAAAGAGCCTCCATGAAATTCACAATGGAAGAGGACACTTTGATGGCTTGACTGCTAAGAGCACTCATTGCAACAGAGAGGAATCTGGGCTTGATTCCCAGTCCAGGCGAATGAGTTTTTCAGTGTGAATTTCACACATAATTGTGATTGCAAGTGGGTGACTATGTTCAAGTTACAGGGCTCAAAACTCATCACTTTTTAGTGATTTTGTCACTTTTTTAAACTTTGTTACTTAAATATCACTATTTCCACGAAATATCACTAGGTATGTGTCACTTTTTTGGTTCATTTTCTGTCACTTTCCCTCAGTGTAGAAACATATGTATCTCTTTTTGCAATTTGGCTGCAAGAATCTGAACGGAATAATTTTATTATAATTAATGGAGTATATCCGAGGTGCATTATGAACATTTATAATTCTTATGAAACCAGCAAAGAACTGAAAGCCCTCTCATATGACTAAGGATGCAATCAGGCCCATCACGAGGTCGGAACTCTACCTCACAGACAGTCTTGTAAAGTCTCGAAATTGGTGTAAAGTCCAAGTATTACAGGTGATTTATCTCGTTGAAAAACTGATTATGCACGTTTCAAACTGGTGAAAAAGTGGTGTATATTTGGTCTATTAGCTGATATTTCTAGTTTAAACATGTGTATTGACAATCAACCATTGATGGGGACCATATGGTTAACCTTCCGGCGGGCGCGCATTTTTCAGTCACACGAGCAGGCGCATCGTGTATGCAGTACACGAAGACGCTAATTAAGAATGAATTTGGTTTTTTGTTAAATAATGGTATAATTGTCATTGGTTAGCTATATTATTTATTTATTAAAATAATTGTTCACATTTAAATGTTCATTTTTGTATTATTATATCTTTTAATAGCTGTCTAGCTTAACGAAGGAACTTGTTCCTCAGCGTCTTGTAGGCACGCAATGCTAGTGACAAAAGCTCGTTAATGTTTTTGCTAATGTATTTACTTCATGCTATTTCCCAGTAGATGTGTTATTTACTCATAGTTTACATCTGTCTCTTTTCGCCAAATTCACAGGAGAAATAGTTTTTACCTGAGAGTGGTAGTACTTCAGGTATGCTTCCAATCGGACGGCGGAGTCAAATCCGTCGATTTTGACACAAAATTCCCCTTAATATTTATCATGAGAAGATATTGAGCTAATGTATAGTGTACCAATTGTAAGTGGGAAGAGTTTGCTCTTTATTGTCTAATGGCTGCACGAGACTTTTGACTATGACTGACGGAGAATTTCATACTTTATATCTTCGAT
Organism: Pyrrhosoma nymphula; assembly: GCA_963573305.1. Lineage (NCBI taxonomy): Eukaryota > Metazoa > Arthropoda > Insecta > Odonata > Coenagrionidae > Pyrrhosoma > Pyrrhosoma nymphula. Next base: position 180,280,506 of record OY754327.1, read on the forward strand.
TCATTTTATTTATATCTTCGATTAGCTGCCCGCAATTGAGCTCTTTATTGCCAGAGTAAAACAATTTTGCGTCACATTGTGCCGCACACTCAGGCCATACCTTGCTGGATTGCTGGGATTGTACTGCACAAAGCTACATCGACGCCTGAATGGATGCAACATTTCTTCGATTGGAATGTAATTGCTCGTCTTATAATTTTTTATGCAGCCACTCAAAAATCAATCTAAAATCGACCGTATTTCCATCAGTTTGTCTATATTTCTTCTAGCCTTCCTGATTGTAGAATGTTTCATATTGGAGACATTACAAATGGAATCTCCTATACCTCACGACCTTTCTAGGTGCCACGATTCCACTTCTGCCTGGATTACGTAGTTCTAGAATATTAGAATGATGCGGCTGTATTTATGCCAACCAGAAATGCTCTTCTTCTTCATCTTCGGAGGCTCCTTCTTCCTAATTGCTGTACACATCATCTGCTTCGCAATGAGAACCATCATTGTCGACGGCATCATCTTCCTTTTCATCTTCCTCGGAGTCCAACAGAAGCCTCGAGTTGATAGTTCCTCAGCTTCAATTTGGAACACTAATAATTTCAAAATTAGTTTCACTTATGTAAATTGCATTGATGCATAGTTACATAATTTTTATACAATAAAAGGTGACTCATTCTCTGATATAAATGTTAAGAATACAGGTAAATTTACTTACGAAGATATTGTTTTCATGGTCACAGCAGATCTCCACAATACATACAATCTTTTGCTTCAGGCGAAAATTACTGCCATATAACAATATGAATAGATAATCAGTAACTTGTGATATTTGTCGCCTACTATTGTTAACAATAAAAAAGTCTATATCTTATAGAATAACAAAAAATATACGAACAGACCTCGATTGTTCATTGATTCAACAGGCCTCGCAGCGCACAACGCTTTCTTATTCCCCAAAAATCGCTTCTAAGAAAATAATTTCTGCACACTACAAAGGCTATTGGTACAACTGAGGAATAGCAAAGGGTCCCAAGTTGATCCCATTACGAAAAAATGGATTAAAACGCCGAAAACCGACCGCCGTGTACTCAGGACACGTACGCGCTTATGGAAGGCTAAGAAATTTTTCGATCGATAGAATAAGGTGAATTTTTACCTAGGGAAGTAGTCATTTTCGCTGATAATGCCTGTCACAAATATAGAAATGTCTACCTCATGCTAGAGTAACATGCCTAGTAAAATACTTCAAACCCTGAGCTAAAAGAAATGTTATGGCAAAAAAATGGATAAAACTGATGGTATCACGACTGACTTTGTGGAAATGATGGATATCCTTGATGAGAAAAAAACTCTCAAAGTTGTGGAAATTACTAAGTTGGTTTTTTCTCATCATAGAAAAAAATGGTACACTGGAGCCTCGAACCGATACACCCAATGTCGTGAAGCGATGCCCACTCACCCACCATTACTAAGTAACATCGAGGAGCAACATGTCTTTTTATTACCAACGCATTAGGGTTCATTCATTCAGTCAGTAAATCAGCAATGCATTAACAATGAACGCTGTATAAATTATCTGCACCAGAGGTCGACAGAATCAGCTAATGTGATCGATGGAGTCATATTTTGATTTACACCTTAATTTTTCTGATTTCTGAATCTGTAGGGCATAGGAAAAAATGCACAATAAATAATTCAAATCATTTGTAAAACTAGGTCTATTTCGGTCATTCGATCCCAATTTACGTATTTCAAGCACGCCACTATCGAAATCAGCTGATTTTATCAGGTTCATAACACTCACAATTATTCACCTCTTTTTGGTATTAGAGTGCCTAGTGGAGCACCCTGGTGCAAAACAACACCACTCACTAATCCTCATCAAAATACTTCACTAGCTCATGCCACACGACACTTACCACCATGAAAAAATGGTCGTACCTATGCATACCTCTCGATTATTCAAAGGTGGCAACATAATAGGCCAGTTCATAAATCCTATTAACCTGCAGCCTTAAGTTTAAACAAAAAAGTGGTTGAAAGTGCAAGAAGAGCCCCATCCTTATACAGTGTTCTTGGCATTAACCTGTATGTACTACATATGGATGCATTTGAAAGTTAGTGTTGCCATATCCTGGTAATCACTGAGTTCATACTTTTTTATTTGCATATTTTAATTTGTGATCATACAGTGAATTTTATATTTTCTATCTTACATATTTTCTTGTTTATTCTTCTCCTCTATTGAACTATGCAATCTATTTTACCTTTCAGTCACGCACAATTTATTGTCACTTTTCATCACCCTTTTGATGAAAATGTCACTATTTAATCACTTTTTTCCTTAAAAAGTGTCACTTGGTCATTTTTTTAATCGTAAAATCTGTTTCCAGCCCTGAAGTTACTGTGCAGCCAGGTCTGCAGTTCTTTGAATTTTACTCATGTTCATGGTAGCTTGTTTTGAAAGAAACAGTCGGTTACCATTCCAGCAACTCCTTTTAAACATTTGTTGTTGAGCCAATGCACTGTTTGTTTTCATAGACTTAGTTATTAACACACTGAGATAGTAGACCCTGGAACTAAGCGATAAATTCTTGTGAAATCCAAAAAGTTTGGCTGTACACTTAGTGTGGAGAGGAATGGATTACCGAAGGGAAAGAAAAGACTGACATGGAAGGAGAAGTCAGCTGACTGGTTTGATGGCCTATGGGCATGATGGGTGGTGCACGTAGTAGTACTCTGTGTAAAATATGTTATTGATGGCAAACAGTTACACACATATATGAAAAGGAATGAACTTTTTCCCTTAGGAACAGTAACTTTATACATTACCCTATGTAGTGGTGTTTGTTTCCTCCAATTGGTATAGTTGAACTTCAATGCATATATGCCTCTTGGGCAACCCCTGAATGTTAACTAATCAAGTTAATTTCTTAGCTCCATAACATACTTTGAGAGGTTGAAATGCAATATCCTTTGGTGGAAAAAAAGAAAAATAAACAACACCTCAATGTATATGTTGTCATTAGAAGCTTTGGGTTGGATTTTCAGTGTGGATATTTACATGAAATAAATACGTATCCTTGTCAGAATCTCAGGATCTTCTATTTCTTCTTCTTACTTTCTCTTCAGTGTCACTCCTGTGATTAATCAGAGCAGTTGCATAATAAGTCATTTGCTGGAGAATAGTTGGCTATGATGTTGTGTCCATTGTGCAAGTTCCCAGTTTTATCTGGTGCTGTCTCACTTCAGTGTCTTCAGTGTACTTGTACATTTCATCCAGTTTGTGCAGATGTAAGTGAAAATGAATTGGATGACATTAAAAATAAGGCTTCTAAATGGAAATGTGAAGAATGCAAGCAAAAATGCCCAGTTCCTTTGTGCAGTGCACCTTCAAATCCTGATCAGAATGCACAGAAAGTCTTGCCATGCTTGACTGATTCCACTTCCTCAATAAGAAATATGTTCCAAGAATTATGTGACCATATGCAGAAAGTACAGAATGACCAGAAGGAAGTGCTGAAAACTGTTTCGTCTAATGCTGATGTTCTTAAGGAGCTGAGTTTAAAGTTCACAATCATTGAGGCAGATCTATCTCTCATTCGGAATAAGGTGGTTAGAGTTGAACAGCAAAATGGGGTGCTGAGGACAAAGCTAGAAGAGTCTAAGAAAAAAATTGATCTACTGGAGCATGAAAAAAAAAGAAATGTTACTGAAATGCAAGGCCTTCCAATGGCACAACAGGTGATCCCATATAAGTTGGCGCTTGATGTTGCTGCTATGATTGGTGTCAATTTGGGAGGTGAGAATACTCATTATGCTTTTGACGTCACCCTTGTCCTGTACCTTCCTTGTTATTGTGGTCTGGTTATATAAGTGATTGGACAAAATCATTTTCTCTTGATATTTGATCCTGATATTGTTAAAGCTATCATGATACCAATTGTATTTTTGACATGCACTGCAGTTGATGATAGTTGAAAGTTATGAGTTGAAAGGAAAACTGAAATCACCTCATAAAAGTATTCTTATATTCTAAGGAAACATTATGTGGTAATTTTAAACTTAAATGGTGTATAGGCTGTTAAAATCCATCTTGTTTACAATAAAACTTATTTTTCACCTTGGTCTTCTACTCTATCTGTAATATCTCTTTAGACAATTGAATCATCAAAGTTGCTCTGCTCTTTTGGTTGTGTGGTAAACTTCAGGACCTAGCTATTTCAGGGTGGCCACATGTCAGGGAAGTGAGGGAAATGTCAGGCAAAAGAGGTTGGCTGTCAGGGAAATGTCTAGGATTTTCATGTCCTGTCAGGGAAACTTGTAGCAGTCATGCCTCTATAAGTGGCTCGGCTCATGTTCCATGTACTTCTTTCATCTTTGCCACTGTCTGATATATGCCAGGCCACTCATTGCCTATTCTTTCTTCCTCCCTCTGGCTTTGCCCGGCATTTCCCCGCTACCTATTCAAATATCTTGGCTGAAAGGCAGGCCTGAAATTGTAGGGGTGGGTACCTTCCGGGAAACCCCGGAACAGTTCGAAAGTCTCTGCTGCCGCAGTGGAGGGGTACTACCTCTGAGAGGGATGGTTCGAACACCATGTTGCCGAGATACTCATTGCTTCTTTGAGACCCTTATAGGGCCAGCGTTGGAGGAGAAAAATACCTCCGGTTTTTTATTTGCAACATTGTTGGAGGCTACGCTCATCTCTCTGTTCGCCCACTCACTGTTGCCAAGTTTCCACTCACGGTTCCTCTCTCACTCGCACATCCCTCTTTGAAGATGCATCGGGAATATCGTATTCCGTATCGAATGCTCGTGATGTGAGATCGCTTAGATGAGTTTCACAGCGTGCGAGAGAAACTCGAATGTTTTCGGGCATAGGCCCCCAATGACAATTTATAGAACTGACTTTTGTTTTCTTTTGAAATGCACTGATAGCACCTGCATCTCAAATATAGCAATGCATTTTATTACGTATCGTGCCATTATTAAAACAAAAATATCTTTAAAATTGCTGTACACTTAGTTTCAGGGAAACATTTTGTCAGGGAATTTCGTGGAAATGTCAGGGTAATGTCAGGGAATTTCAAAATTAATACTTTGTGGCCACCCTGATAATGCATCATTTCCTGTGGATTTGAACCCTGGACATTTAATCCACATCCAAACACTATGTGCACCATCTATTTGTCATTTGATAGTGGCAAATGCTTTCATTGAAGCCATGTTCATTATTGCATTATTAATTTTTCTACTGCATGACTTTGCTGTTCATGAGGTGGGTAAAAAATACTCAGCTCAGCAGCACGATTATAATATTGAATACTTATCATGGTTCCCGATTCTGTCATGGCATGGAAGTAATGTGAGTGTAAGGATGTACCCTTAGTTTATGAAAATTTGTGACTTCTGGTCAAATAAGGAGAGAGTCATATCATGACCATGTACTACCTGGGCTCGATTGGCAGTCACTGCTCCCCCCATGTATGTATATACCTTAAAAGTTCGCAAATGTTATAACGCTGCAATTACTACCATTCTGCCTACAAAAGAATTGATCCATCAAGAGGACTAAAATAAAATAAATTCTTATTATTATGAAAAACTTAGACAAATTATATGCCATTAATAAGAAAAATCAAATGGCTATCATATTTTTTACTTTGAGGTAAAATGATAATACTGAAGAAATTCATGCACTATGGTCTTCAAACTATTGATGTAAGGAGAAGGTAAATTGTACATGTCATTAAAATGGGGAGTGCTACTTACTGGATGATTACGTACATATTGGGGGGATGATTACGTTCATATTGAACAAGACCAGTCCAATGGCCAACTAACTAGTGTTTCGATATAGAAAGAGGTCTTAAAAAACCTGCACATAAGGGAGACATGACAAAAGTGATAAACACTAAAATTTATGTGAAATGAGCAAACCATTCCAACTATTAATCAGCACTAGCTAGCTAGTTGATGGTAAAAAAATGAGGAAAGTAAAATTTCCTGTAGCCTACGCCGAGAGCTGGAGTTAGTCATTGGCCTCATGATATAGAGTGAAACTTAACTGAACCTGGGAGAACACTTGGCAATAATGCCAAATTGCATTACATGAATCCACTGTAGACTTTAGGAATCATTAATTTCATGGAATCACTAGGGTTTCATTCTAATATTGATTTTGTAATAATACACATTTATGGTTTTTCTAAAGTTATGACATCTGTCTGTGTATTTCTTTCATAAAATATCACTTGACTATAAAATAAGTATCGTTTGAAGTTCTAAAAATATTGAATTATCAAGTGCTGGACCCCATGTTTTCAGGTTCAACTGCATGCGTCAGCGCTATGATGACAAGCGTTTTCTCCTCCATTAATTACAGGAGGTATCTTCAGGTTGAACTGGAGATGTTTTTCATTTGATTGTAGCCAGATTATAATGGCAAGTTAGAGGTGCCAAAACACCTGCTCAATTTTGTTCTGTGCCTCCATTAGTTAGGGGGTTGAGTAGCCTTTTCCACATTTTTCCCAGTGAATACCCATCCTGTCTGTTGAAATTCTCTGGATTCTTCATAATTTCATTGGCCTTGTGAACTATCTTCTTTCCTTTGCGACCACCTTTGTGTTTTGCAAGTCAATGTTGTGGCCAGGTTCCGACCAGGCATGTTCAGTGATGGCTAAAGCCCATTTTACACGGGTCACGTAGTTTCAAAATCTGATGTACGTACGAACATGCATTTCCAATTGCATGGTGTTAAGCCGTGAATTGCAAGAACACATGCACGAATGCATGAACACGAGATGGCAAATAGCCCCTGCTCTAATTCGAAAATGATTGCACGCCCGATTGAGAAAAATATGCAGTTTGGAGTTGTGCAATTTCGTGCCCCGTGTAAAACGATCTTAAGAGTTGGAATTCTTTCTTTTTCGGTGCTCTTTCGTGTTCCTTGAGTCTAACTTGTTTTACTCTGCATGTTTACCACATGTAGACTTTCTCACAAAAGAAATCCCTCGTGTCAAAGAAATAAATCTGTGGAAGATTACCAAGTGTCTTTATTCATTATGAATACATCACAATATGATGTATCTTGCAAGGTGCTGACTATCTTTTGGACTGACTGTCCAGAACTTATCTGCAGCTTTGACCGCCTCTGCAGTGAGTTTTGCATCTGAGAATTATGCATGGAAATGCACTTTGGCTATCCAGCTTGATTGCTATCAAAATTCATACAAGAAACTCTCAGCACAGTATACAATGTTGTGTGATGAAATGAATTCAGATTTTGATAACCATGTGGTGCAACAGTGTGTTCTACAGCTGTGCAGAATGTTTCCCATGAATATTTGGCTTTTGGATAGTAAAGGAAGTTCAATGCTCATATATCTTGGGCACTGTGAGGTGGGCATTGAGAAAAATGTCATTTTAGCTAAGGCATTCAAGGGACAGTCCTTGCATGGCATAAAAAACCCCAAGTGTTGAATCTTTATTCTGCAGCAAAATTAATTGTTGAGATCAATGAGTTATTTTTTCATTACATTTTTATCTTTCTGAGGAAAAAGGTTTAAAATGGCTACGGAGAAAACTGGGTAGAAGTTAATCTTCACCTGATGGTCTGCAAGGCTTGATACATATTTGCCAATCACATAAATTTGAATTTGCATTGCAGGAAGCTGTGTTTAAAGTTTCACTATTTAAGTTAATTAGTTTCTCAAGGAAAGTAAGCCATCTCTGTTTCATCCATTCAATTTTTTGAGTTTTCATATCATGTCCTAGTGTGGCAACAAATTATGGTCATTTTCGAGTGGGTGTTTAGCGTATGACACTTGGAACAAGACTATGCTATAATCTGTTATTTTTCAATGTGATATAATTATCACTGCATTTCGAGAATTCACTCCTCGGATCCATGTTATTTAAATTTTCCCCTTCCTCTCTGATCCCTTGTTGAAAAAGTAACGATCCCAGCATCATGCCTATACTTGTTTTCTATGAAGAAACTCTCCACATCCTTTCTTTCAAATCCTTTTCAAGTCCAGATGGTCGACATTCAATTTCTATCTCTGTTAAGTTGGCTTTCATAGCTTTTTATTCAGAGCCACTGAAATAATTGGCATTATTTTCTGCAATGACTTGTGTTGCTGACATCTTTTATGAATGAAATCTCCATGTCCATGTGCTGATTCTTGCCAATATTTCACTCTTTGCGTGGAATAACCATGAAAAATAATTACTCTTCCGTTTGTGCTGGTTTTTTTCTTTGTCAACATCTAGTGTCCTCAGTGGTAATGAACGTAAAGGTAAGAGTGGGTGTAAGAAAGGTATTTGATACCCTACCTCTTAAGTATTGTTTCATTAATTGGTAGTTAACCATAGCTCTATTTTCCCTTTTGCAGTTAACATAGTAAAACTCATATTGCAAAAGAAACTTGAGGAATGTGGAATCATTTATCCTACCATTCTATTATCATCTTTATCCTTATATGTATTCTTGTTCAATTCAACCATCTATGTATCTATCACAAAAATTTTTAATTTTTTTCGTATGTCTGGTGTATAGTTTTGCCCTAGTTTTCCATGCTCAGGAATGCTTGATTTGTATCATGGTTGACAATTTTCATTTTGATATCTGAAAGCTAACAATCAAATATCACCCCATTACCATTACTTATTAACAAAGCTATTTCACCATTGCTTGGAACATAAAATCACTGCCGAAATGCACTCTTTCTCCTTGAGAGAAAGACGTAGCTAGGGAGTCATCTCCTAGTCTCCCTTCTGGGTGCTGGAAGGAACTTCAATGAGTTACAGACTTGGGTAGGGTGCTTTGTGCTTTCCATTTGCTTGTTTTTCTCCTTGGGAGACCAGTTTCAGCCCACGTGGTTAACCTCACTTTTATAATCAGATTTGCCCAAAAATTCGGTCTTTAAATTCAAACTTTACATAAGTATATACAGTAATTATGAGCATTATATGTATCATTCATCACACTATTTGAGTTGACTGGTAAGACAAGAGTTAATCATAAATTGATATTATTAATAAATAATGCAAATCTCAATTAGCTATAAATATTTTCATGACTATTACTACTGGACACTTGTTCAGCAGGACTGCTTTGAAAAAGAGCATATGGTTGTCAGCTTTGTTGATTGTTTTAGCTAGGTTTGTGCTGCTGTTTGCTCAGCTACAAGGACAAGGTGTAAAGTTCTTTGCTTAGTACAAGTATGGGATTGCTACTAAATAATTTTTATTTTTGTTTTGTAGATACATGCATTCCAAAAATGTTAGTTAACTTTTATGATGATCTGTCGTATAGTTTTCTTTCCGTGGTATTTTAAAATAGGCATTGTGTGTGTCTCTCATTGAAATGGACAAACTAGAATATTTGTCTTATAATTCTATGTTTTGGACAGATAATTGACAATGGAAATTTAGCCAAAGCTTGGAACGCTTTATAAAGTGTCTCCTTTTTTAATAGTGTGGAAATGGGTGGCTGAATTTAAACGTGGTCATTCATCTCCTGTAGATGATTCCGATGAATGACAACAAAAAACCACAATCACTGATGAAATCATTGAGAAAGTGCAGAATAGGATATTCGGCGATTGGTGACTGAAGGCACTTGAGACAGTTGAGGCCATTGGCATCTCAGAAAATAGAGATTGGTTCATTTTACATCAAGAATTAAATACAAGAAAAATCTTCAAGAATTGTTGAATGTTGGCCAGATAAAAATGCAATAACAAATTTTGCTACAGCCTTAGACCGTTTTAAAAAGAATCCAACTGATTTTGTGAACTGACTTGCTAAAATGGATCCACTACTGCACACCAGAAATGAAACTGCAACCAAAGCAGTGCGTGAAAGCTGGTGGCTCAGGAACTAAAAAAGGCGAAGTGGATTTCATCTACTGGCACGATCATAACCAGTGTTTTCTGGGATGCAAAAGGGTTTCTTTTTATTAATAATCCAGAAAAAGGCCAAAAAATAACTGGCCTACACTGTTTAAGTTTGCCAAACAAGCTGGATGCAAAAATTCACGATTTGAGACCTGGATTTTAAAGGTAAAAAGTTCATGAAATAAGGCCTGGATTGTAAAAGAAAAACTCATCTTTCATCTGGACAACGCACCTTCACACAAAGGTGCTTTAGCATTGATAAACTTAAGGGATTTTAATCATGAACTTTAGGAACATCCACCCTAATTAAACCCTTGCCAGCCTCAGTGGTGGCGAGGTAAAGTCCTTGCCTGCTAAACCGAAGGTCGCGGGCTCTAGTCCTGCCTGGGTGGGTTCTTCTCCACTCAGGGCATGGTTGTTAATGTGAGATGTATTAACAAACTAATTGCAAGAGAGGACTATGTAGACCTATATGCGCTTGGTATAAAGACGATATATTAGTTTAGTCTTTGCTACCTTTGACTTCCATCTATTCCAAAGTCTAAAGAATTTTAAGGTGAAAAACATTTAGGATCAAATGAAGAAGTGGTAGCAGCCATAGATGGGTATTTTCTAGGCCTTCCAGAATCGCATTTTAGGGATGTAATCCATTCATTGGAGAAACATAGGAACAAAGGTATTGCATTTAAAGAAGACTGCATACAAAAATACATTCAATTTTGAACTATAAAACGCAGTCTTTCACTGTCAGACCAAAATATTTTCACTTGTATTTCTGTGGCCTTTCATTTTTATCAAGGAAATACCCCCCTTGTATTCCAGGTGTCATTTGTAAAAAAATTCACAATCTCTCTAAACCTTCAAAAACGTTGAAAGTACGTGTGGAAATTAAGAACTCTTTTTGAACTATCCACTGAGAACTTATCATTGTTAAGGATCTTGTATCTTTAAAAGTTTTACTAAAAGATTGCCATGAAGATTTGGTTCTTAATGTGTACATGCTCAAGTGAATCAATAATTTATCTCTCATATATCTGTTTTGTGAATCTACTCTCATCCATTTTCTCTTTATGGCCCATCCAAGATAGCAACCTTGTTTTCATTACTGTTTGTTGTGTGAGGATCCTATCCAAATCTTATTTTACTTCAATAATAAGCACTCAGTGACTGATGCCGTTAGCTTAGGTTTTCTTATCCAGGATTACCCTTTTTCATTTCCATATGTTAAGTTAGGGAGGAGAAAATTTTTTCAAAAGCCCCAGATGTGTTATGTGTATGTTACCCCAGAATAACATAAATTTTTAAAGTATTCCATTTAGTACCAGCAATCTTCCATCTGATGTTTGCATGCATTTAGATTCCTTAAATGAATTTGACCACCCTTAACTGACATTTGGCCAAAATTTATAAACTAATCCTCTGTTTTCCTCTTTCCCCTACTTGCCCTCATCTGCCAATCATTCCTTTATTCTCCATGTCAAATATGTACCACTAAGATATTCAATGAAGACGGTGAAATTCGCCATGAAAAAATCATTTGATTATTTCATGCCGAATTTCACCGTCTTCGGTGCATAACTTCAAACCTGTGCACGTGACTGCGTACCACATCATTTGTTTAATGCAATGATTGGAAATTTATGTAATACATACTAATATGATTTAGGATTATTTAGTCTCAATTACATTCACCATTTTAACTCACTACTCCACTTTTGTGGGAATGTATACATCATTTGAATATGTTGCTGTCAGTATTGAAAACTTGTTAAAAAAGATGAAGAGCAGTATTGTAACTTTTAGAGGTAGGAGATAAGTTTTCATTACGGAATGTAGGGTCCTGTAGGGAATGACATCCTAAGGTGACGGTCGCATTAGTTTAGCATTGTAAATTTCAAGGATGCTGGGGCAATCTATGCTGCGGCATACATTTATGAAGTCACCTGCAAGTTCACGTAAGTGGAAAAATTCATCAGAAAATGAAAAATGATTCACCTTGACCAGGACTCGAACACACTCCAACTGTTTTAGCCAATTAAGCTACTAAGGCATCCTTCTCCCCTTTTGCATTGTAACTTAACAAAGTTAATAGATTTGCTTGATAGGTGATTTCCGTTTCAATATTTATATTTGGATATCAAGGAAAGCGTAATTCAATCTGACTAAATACAGTTTGAGTATCATGATAACTTTAATAATATTTAGAATCATGTATTGAAAAAATGAATATTGAAATGGTCTTTGATAGCTCTTTTGAGTCATCCAGTCTCAGAGAAACAAGATGTGTGCAATCTAATTTGAATGATTGTATATATTTGTATAGATGTCCATTTATTGGTAGTGACATGGATTTTTTGATCTCCCCATCCCATGTACAATTATATAAATGCAGAGTATGTACCATGAATATGTGTGATAGCTGGGAGTTGTGGTAGCTCATTCCATTGCTGTCTCCTTGCAAGTAAAATATTTTTATAACTTTAAAATGGATTATAATTAATGATTTTTGTTATTGAGCTGAAATAATTACTCTCAGTAGAACCATTCCCATTGTTACAGGTATGGCATGAAAAATGACAAGATTTGGAAAAGTTCATGGCATATATTTTGGACTCCTAACTAAGCTCTTCATGGAATCTGAACATTTATTCTACTAGCTCTCAAGAATTTTTGATTGGAAATATTATTGATTTAAATTTTTCTTTGCAAATGAAGATATGCAGGGAAACTGAATCAAGCAAAACAAATGTTTTTGCTGACAGGCAAGATCATAAAAAATTTCATCACATTATATAGATAGTAAATACATACATTCATATAATGTTCTGGGGTCGTATTCTGTAATTCAGGTGATGGCTATCACCGGTGGTGAACACCTCCGAAAAAATTCACCTGTCATCACTGTTTGCAATTCTGTAGCTGGGGGGGGTGAAGTTTCACCACCAGGTGATGGCTAGGTGATGTGAGGTGATGGTGATATATATGAAATCATCTGGGTATGATTCCTGCTGGTTCCCAGTAGCCAATGGTAGCATACTCCTAAAACAGAAGACGATCTAATGTATTCAAAACCCCAGACTTTTGCATTATGCTGCAGAGGATAGTGTTTGTGAAGCTCACAATTGGGAAATATAGTCCAAATGTAGCCTAGAGAATAGGAGTACCCTCAGGGTTTATCTTTTTACAGGAATGAAGCTGCACATAGTGCACAGGATTTTCATCCTCGTGTGAAATTATTGAGGATATTAAAAAACATACCTGCATGTTTACATTATTTCAAGTTCCTCTCCTTCATTGTGTTTTACGATTTATCCATCTTCCTCGGTCACCAATTCCTCTGTGCTATGATTGAAGATTCCTCTGCTGTTACAAGTATGGCTAATTGATAGGGAATATCTTGACTTATTCCCCACTGATCTCTATTCTTTGCACGGAAAGTATCAGCAAGGTATTTTTAAATGTCTGTAACTTATGTATTTAGTCTATCATGAAGAGGAATTTATTTGTTCTCATATTACGGTGGAAGATATTTGTGATTGATTGTAGAAAATTGTCAATGGATGTTATTTATTTTCCATCTAAGAAAGCAACAATTTATGAAATTTGATGCAATTTAGCCATGTAAGAAACCATGAACCCGTTGTCAAGTTGATAATATTGCTTACATCTTGAGTAAGAATTAATAACAGAATCTATTCCGTGTCATGATGTACCACTATTTTGTTGAGCATCTGAAATAGTGAGATTTAGCTTTTTAGTATGTGATGAATTATAATTACTGATGAAATGCAAATTATTTGTGAGTCTCTTATGAATTTTAATGGCAGTGATGCCAAGACCATAAAGCAGTTCGCGTGTTTGTGAATTTATATTAGCTTCTGGGTCATATATTTGTTGATACAAAACTGAAATCTTAGCTAGCACTGTTATTGGACAATTTAAAGGGGTCATTGTAGTAAATAAGTGCAATGAAATAAGATTGTGTTCTGCATAAATTTCCATCACAATTCTGAAGGAAGACCAGAAAATTCCCAATATATACCCAGCAATATTTGCTTAAATATTACCGAGACATATTGGGGTACAACCACAAGTTTGATTTCAATTTCTTTGTTTACTTCCCTCGCATTATCTCAGTGGTTTATGAGTGCTAATGAGTGAGAAAACTTACGAAAGAATGAAGGTTGGACCCAAAAGCGTAGTTAATTATGCCTATGTATAATAAAATTATTGCATAGCAACTACCTATTCACTTTTCTCTAATTCTTCCTTAAATAAAAATTATGTGCTGTAAAACATTTGTAAGTTAGATTTTAACCTGAAACATCAGCATCCATAGCCCATTCCCATGGGCTATATTTGAGCTCATATTTGGTAATGTCATAAACAGAAGTGTGCAAAAAGTTGGAGCTGAAACCATTATCCATTTAAGAGGTATTATGCATCCTAATATGAACCTAAGCTTTACTAACCAATGACCACATGATTAAAACACTAAAATAGCATTATCAAAAGATTATTTATTGGCATCTTAATTACATGCCTGGAAATTATCTAAATCACCCTTAGGCTAATAGAATGAACTTTTCTGTTTGAACAAAACTTATCCTGGCAGCTCCATTAGTCATTTTTTATCACAAATGCAGTTGATATATTACTTAAATAGTCTGTCGAGTGCAGAAATCGCTATTTACGTTTGTAGTATTAGCCATCAGCCAATGAAACTGTTGACGCTTAGGTGATGTGATGAGACGATAAGACCGGCTAACCAATCGGTGATGTCGTATCTCCCCATTTTGGTTGTAGAACTTCACTTTGTCGGCTTACAGAATCAGAATGGCAGTGATGGGTGATGTAATATCACCAGGGGTCACTCATCACCAGTGATACGAGTTACAGAATACGACCCCTGATCTGTACAAATTTCACATTAAAACTCTAAAATAGTATTATGGATAGAAATACTGCTATGGGCTAATAGTTGACATTGTAAATAAAATAATTTACCGAGTAGTGGTTGTGCAATATGATTTTTCAATTTCAGCCATAAATTTTTGTATTTGAAATCTCCTTTAAGCATTTGAATGTAAGTTATTAATAATCTTATTCTGGGTTTCAAATATCTTTGTCTCTATTTGCTCTATGCCAAGGTGGTAAGAAAGCTCCTGACTCTTGATTTTTATGATGGGAAGGGAAGGTGATGGGAAAAAGTGGGCCAAGCATAGCCCACAAAAATTTCATTAGATGTGTTCACTTCATGCTCCTATGTGCTGTATTGCCATCCTTGCACTATGTCCAACTAGAAACAGGTTCTCTGTATCACAATGTACGGGCAGTGTCTAGTGAGAGCTCCCCTCCCCAAGGGAAGGGAAACACTTGGACCATAAGGAACACACGCAAAGCTGAAATTCAAAGATATTTGAAGCAAGTTTAATTTTCGGCTTGCAGAAATAGAGGTTCTTGTGAAATAATTTCTGATTGAAGCCATATTTTTTTGGCTTTTGGAAAAATATGTAGCCAGCACATGGTGCATAAATGCTAATAACATAATTCTTCAGTTTAGAACACCTGTCCTTATAATTATAGAATCAGTGTATGTATTCTATCCACTCACGACGGGTAATTTTACTGTATGAAAAAGAACTGAGGCACCGTTCTATCCAAAATCTCTCTCCTTTTAAGTCCATTTATTAAATAAGCCTCTTATCTAGCCTTCCTAATTATACTTTTAAAAAATTTGAGGTTACATCTAAAGTGTGATACTTATTGATATCAAAGTTTTTCAATTGTGTTACCAAAGAAAACATTTAAATAATATATGCTGCTAGGTTTATTCATTGCCTTATATCTGATTAGACCCTTGCCTTGAAAAAATTCCCTACTTTTATTATATTTTTCTCCTACTATCTTTTAGTTCAAAATAGTTGCTACACTCTAATATGTATGTATATTTTAGTCTTTTGCTAGTACATATTTTAAATGATTTTCTATGTGTGACCATACTATCTGGGAAGGTGCTTATGATGGTTATTGGAGTGTATATAGGACCTTTTTTTTATTTTAAGGAAGTTTGCTGTGAGAGCACCCACCATAAACTCCTTGCAAAACAGATAAACAAATAAAATGAAAATGCTCTCCAAAAATCCTGGTTTTCTCCTAGGCCTTAATGTAACTGTGGATTTTTTTATTTTCCCTTTTCCTGTTTTTGGAAATAATGCAGGGCAAATTTTCAAAATCAGGAACTTAGTCGGGCATAAAATAAATGAAGGTATGCTACTGTTTCTTTTCAAATCCCAAAATTGTAAGTTAGCCAGATATTTGATCCAATGTGCATTGGACGCACTGTAAAACCCTGATTTTATGCACCTTGATTTTACACAACTGTCGCTTTGTTTAGCTACATTAAGGTCTGGCAGGGTATTTCGATGGTAAACTCTTGATTTTACATAGTTTGTCGATTTTACGTAGTTTTTTTGTTTTAATGCAGTCATACTGGTCCCTACGGTTAATTGTCCTCATTTTTACTTAGTTTTTCTATACTTTTTACAAATTGTGAGCTAACTTACTGAATACGAATGCAAACTCAACATGTTAACAAGCATATTTAAATATTTCCTCTATTTTCCTGCAACATGCACAGAAAATACAGCACTAAATACTCTGTCTTTCGAAATACTTAACATTATTTCAGTAGCTATTACAAGTATGTCATAATCAGTGTTGGAATAATACACCTTACATTTGGAGACTTTTATTAGTTTTGTCTGTTCTACAATAGTTAGGGGCATAGTATTACAATGTATTATATGGCGACGATGTGACGTTCGATATATTGCTCTTCAATATCGCAGAAACAATCAAAACAATATACCACATATATCTGCATAGGCCTCTCATTTTTGGCCAAATATCAGAAACTCAAAAGAGGGAAGGGGAGCTATTTTGAAGCATAAAAAGAGAAAGCCACTCAGAAATTCTGCGGCTAACCATCCAAAATAATAGAGAAAAATAGGTAGTAATGCACTAAAATAACTCATATCAGTAAAATAAAAATAAACTTTATTTTTAATAATTAACGAAAAGTTTTATTTTATTATTTAATTAACCTTTCTTCATGTTTATGTTGTTACAGCCTTATGGAAACTCTGTAAAAACATTATGCAACTTGTAATGCATATGTGTTGTAAATATTTTCCACTCAAACTGGGGTACTCGTCAAAAATAGAGAAACAACTTCGCTCATATATTCTTCAGTGACAATTCTAAGAATTTAAGAAATGTTTTCATAATCTCATTAATTTTCCATCATATCGATGTTTCTATAGACCTACAACGCCACGGAAAAGTCCATATATGCAACCCGCGATACAGTTGTGTCTTTAATATTTTCCTCTCATTAGATTTATTTAGATTACACTGCTCTGCAACAAAAATAATGTTTCAGAATGAATGCATGTTTCGAAATGGAATTTTTCCGCTGAGTTGAACGGTGCAATCCATTTTTTTCTATCACGTCAGGTTTTCGAGAAAATGAAAAATATGTTTTTCATAAAAGTCCCATTTGTATACCATAGCAGGGCATGGGAAGTATGTAGTGTTAAAGTGTGATTACACCATTTTATGTGGTCTGGCAGTATTAATTCATTTGTCGAGTGTGGTGTATGTGATTTGGCAGTAGTAATTCACCAGTTTTTTGTTTCACACTTGGTGAGGTGGTGACACTGAAAGGAGTGAATGTCGAGTGTGTTGTATTCAGTGTGTTGAATTCAACGGTTGCATGAAGTGACAAATTTTGTATTCCGAAAATGTCATCACGTGGCTGCAAAAAAGACCCAAACACATGTTTTTTACGCATATGTGAAGTACATGTTGTGCAAACAAAGACTAAATATAACACGATTTGTCAAAGAAGCCTACCTTGCGTATTTTGGACTAGTGCTTGGCGATGAGAATAAACCATGAGCACCACAGAAAGACTTGTGTGGAAGGATTGAGGTTGTGGATGAACGAACGAGGAGAGAAATTTTATTTTGCTCTTCTAATGGTATGGGCCCATCACTCCTGTGTTAGGGCGATTGACGTCGTTCTGTTTTTGTCCCCCCATTGATAGGAAGCGCTGTTATTAACAGAAAGCTGAATTAATTCTTCTCTTGGCCGCAAGATGGTGCTAGCGTCGACGACTACCACACGAATCAAATACCTCAATTTATTCGCCCTATTTGAAATAGTAATTCATTCACAAAAATTAGATTTGTTACCTCTGTGTTTTCCGCGGGGTTGATGGAGGAATGCCTATATTTCCTGGTTCTTCTTCTTCGTCCATTGGCTGGTTGATGATAACAGTTTCACGGAAACTTCTAATAGCATCTTCAGGTCAAAGTTTCTTTGACCTGATTTGAGCCAATGGACGAAGAAGAAGAACCGGAGACTGGAGATTCTCTTCAGGGCATTCACTCATCACTTTCTTCAGATGGCAGGTTTTTTTCCCTTGCTTTTGGATTTCTGGAGCTTGAAGTTACGATGAACTTCACACTTCAAGTATTTAATTTTATATGGACATACCTTGTAACATTGAAGGTGAATAAATATATTATTATATTATATAGCCAGTGCAGTTGAATGACACCAGAGCAAGGACTTCATTAAGGGATAGGTATATGAGAAACTACAGTGTGCTAAACCACTGGAATGTAAATAGTGAATCATCATAAAAACAACTTAATACTTTGAACAATTATTTGGGTGACATAAACTTAACACAATGGTCCACATTTGAGTTGAAATAAATTATGATTATGAGGGGACAACATGAAATATTCATAATTCATGAGAACTGCAGAGGAATGGCTTGCATATGGAGAAAATAACTCACAATTCAAAACATATTGTTAGAGGGGTACTGGATGTATCAAATATGTTTACACCTTGAACGAATGTAATTCATTTGAAAACATTTATGAAGAAATGAAACTAATGAAAAATGATAAGAAAAATACTTAAGGGAGGCAATACAAGTATAATTTATGTTCATGGTTACTGAAGAAAAAGTACATCAGTCAAATTTCCCAAGAAAAGTCACGACAAGGCCCATGCAAATAGATGTCATTAAATTAAATCCAAATTGAAGGGGGGGAGGTGGGTTTCTTCTTCCTCATAGTTTGTCCCCCCGATCGCTAGATGGAAGGGCTTAAGGTTCACCTAGGGCCGCACCTGTGAAACCCCCATGATATGGAGGGAACAATTAAACCATACTAATGACTGCTATTTCTGTCTGGTAAAAGTGCAAGGTTTCAGTGCTAAGAACAAAAGTGACATAGTGTATCCATATTTGCAATCTGCAATGAGACCAATCAAACATGACAAAAGCCTAGCTATTCCTTCTCGTCCATCCTCAAGCTGTACATAGCCTCAAAAGAAAGTGAGCGATACTACGGACATCAGTGGATCAGATACAGACGAATTTGTACCCAGTACAAGTGACAATACCCACACTTATTTAGTCAGACCGCATTGAATGACAATTGGTATGCGATTTAGCATTATCAAAGGAATGTGCTAAACTGTTAGCTTCTGTGCTGAAAGACAGACATTTATTGCTACCTTGCACTAAAATTTTATGTTACAGATCCCGGGAACAAGAAATAGTTTCTTTATTATCAGAAGCAAAATCTATGATCTTCTACAATGATATACCGAAACTTGTAACGTGGCTTGGAGTAAATTATATGTAACTTCTGAATGGAGGCTTTTCATAGATTCTTCTATAACCAGTCTGGAAGGTGTTTTACTCAACAATTTTAATGTGCTTGGATCTGTACCAAATTGTTATTTTGTTAATTTGAAAGAATCATATGAAAGTTTGCAGTTTCTATTGCAGTGTGTTAAGTTTTCCGAGCATGGTTGGAGTTTATGTGGTGACTTCAAAGTTATCAACCATTTACTGAGACTACAAATTGGATACACAAAAATGCCTTGCTTGCTGTGCGAATGGGATAGTCCAGACAGACAAAATCACTGGGAAAGGTGGGAGTGGCCAACCTGAGGACCCTTAACACCTGGAACAAAGAATATTATGCAAGTCTTGTGGAACCCATAAAAGTTCTTCTCCCTCCCCGTCACATAAAATTTGGTATCATGAACCAGTTTGTACATGCCCTAGACAAGGGCAGTGAGCGTTTTAAGTACATATAGTGTGGTGTGAGATTTCAGTATCCAATTCTCTCAACTCCAAATCAAAAAAAATTCTAGTTGGCTTGTTTTATCGTCCCCCCTCCAGTGATGTCTCGGTTCTGGAAAGCTGCCTAGATTCTGTGCTGAGGGCTGTAAATCTTGGCTCGGTGATTCTGGTGGGTGACTTTAATTTGTCCATCCGCTGGGATTCTCCTACGATTGGCCATCCACTCAACGCCCAAGATCACTTTTTCCTTGAACATTTCATGAATGGACTCCACGTCTCAGCATAATCTTCAACCCACCCGAGACGTGGCAACGTTGGACTTTCTCCTCTCGACTGTCACCCCTAAAGAGATCACCACTGGACGAAACATTTTCGACCTTGATTTCGACATTGATGCCCTCTTCCACTTTCGTGGCTCACGGAAACACTTCAGGTTTCCACCCCCACCTTCTAAGCCTTGGTCGAAGGTTCCCTGGCAGGACATCAACCGCTGCCTCGACCTTATCCCATGAGGAGTCATAAACTCATTGTCTCCGGAGGAGGGAGTGGATTTTCTTTACTCCATTCTGGAGAGTGTCATTGCAGACTTTGTTCCCTTTGTGAAACCCAAAGGAAAAAAATTCCCCGTCTGGTTTAACCCTAGGAAGACTGAAAAAAAATTATCGCGTTGTAGCCTGACTGGGTCCAATGGACCCTGAACCTTTTTATTTCATTATTACCATTTTATGATAAATTTTGGCTGATTGAAGTTACAGTTTTTATCTTTTTCACTTCCTCAACATATGCCCTCTCGTCTTTATTGCAATTAAATTATTTTGTTGGACGATATTTCTGCAACAAAGCATAATATTATTCACGCATCCAGAAATCCCTCCAACTTTCCCATTTTTATGAATGTTTATTAACACAATTACATTTACACACATTACATAATGGATCTTTTAGCACCGTTAAAGAAGATATAGTACAACTTAAATGAAACAAAAGAATGATGCTGTCACAAATGTTAGTAAAAACTGTAATGCTACTGCAAGCACTGAATGCATTAAATTTATGAATGCTCTTGGCATATATTTCTCGCACATCGTGAACAGGTAGTTCGTGTCTATCTGTCCTTTTTGTAATTACACATATGACACCTACTCTTCTTGGCAATTATGCTATGGTTGTCAAGGGGTGTGTCACATTTTCTTTTTCTCGATGTCAATTCTTCCGATTGTTGATTTTTCTCTTGGAGATACTCAACCCTTTCAGGGCACCCAGCTAATTCTTTTCCGAGACAGATAAGAAAATTACGTCGTTTAATTAGTTTATTTGTAAGCTTTTGACTGTTTAAATGATTCCATATGACATAAGCATTAATTGAACTGATATCAATCATGTTCTAAAATATTGCGAGAGGCCATCTCCGGGTCATTCTTTTGCAACTGTAGCTGCACACCATTTTATCAATGGTATCTACACCACCCTTAGCACTATTATAATACAAAATCACTTCTGGATTTTTATTTTCGGCGGCATCGTTAACTTTTGGCTGATTGTGCATGATGCTTAGTAAAATTAAACTTTTTCCTTTTTTGGGCAATATGACAGTATCATGGAATCTTTCTGAAACCCAAACAAAGTGGTATTAGGCTCTCTGGCTTTTACAGACGTGAGCTCTGGTGGAATCTCTCATTTATTTTTCCTCATAGTCCCTTCAATCGTTAAACCTTTGGAAAGTAGTTGGCGGCCTAGAGACGAGCTTGTGAAAAAATTATCACATGTAATTCATAATGAATAAAGACACTTGGTAATCTTCCACAGATATCGAGAACTTCCACCATATCCAGCCTGAAACAGTAGAACTTATCACATGTAATGTTTCTGCCTGATTTTTCTAGTCCCTCAACCATATCTGTCACTACTCTCTCCCCTTGATTGACCTCCCGGCTTTTATTAGGGTCTCTGCCTGTGTATACTTGCATCTTCAACGTGTATGGATTACTACTATCGCTTATTGCCCAAATTTTAATTCCATACTTTCCGGGTTTTGATGGAATAAAATGTCTAAACGGACAGCGTCCACGGAACGTCAATAATTGTTCGTCAACGGTCATGCAGGATCCTGGCACAAGTGCATCTTTCAAATTTTCATTCCACATATCAAATATCTCTCTTATAGGCTGCAACTTATCTTCGCCTCTGTTTTTCCTCCTTTCTGTCGCATTATCAAATTTAAGAACCCGCAGTATTATTTTGAATCTATCCCTACTCATAATACTGTTGAATATTGGTCAGCCATCTAATTTACTCCAAAGTTGTGAAACATTTTCATTTTTGGACTTGTAAACACCGATCAATATTAGCAATCCCAGAAACTTTTTTATTTCAGTGTCACTCACTTCATTCCACATAGCTTGATAAACTACATTCCCTTCAATATTAGTCCATTTTCTAACAATATCAAGGATATTAGGGCGCAAAATTAGCAAGAGAGCAGAAGACACAGAATCAACATTCCGCACGGCATAGCGAGATGGACCGAGGCTCTGGCGAAAAATATTACGGTCCTGCATTCTACCCTTTTTAGTGACATAAGGTTCTGTTGACCACTCCTCTTTCAGATTGCGCGAAATAAAAATTTTCTCACGATATGAGTTCCCGATTTCCGCATTCCCATCATCTTCTGAGCAAGATGAAGAAACATCACTCACAGTGCCGTTTTGTTCTCCGTCGTCATCCGACATTTCACCGTCTTCATCTCCACCGGAGTCACTACTACCCTGATCCTCCAGCCAGCGCTGTATGTCTAGATACTGAGCATATCCTTGTGCCATCTTTAGATGAATACACTCCAAATGTGTGTCACTCTAATCAATCCTGGGAATAGATTGACAATCAAATTTATCAATTTTGCATTCGAAAGCTTACTAAGATATAAATGAAAGAAAACATTGTTCGTGCTATTCTTTCGTTGTGAATTCAGGTAAAAATTTGCGAAGCACTATCTAATAATATGTTTCTGTTATCATCAAGCAATTCAAAGAGCTCAGTAAATTTTACTAGAACAACTAATTTTATATAAACAATACTATTTTTCATTATTACCTCAAAAATATCTTGATAATTATTTTGACTGTGTTATCCAAAGGACGACGCCGATTACTCAGCTCCGCAACTCCACAGTGTACCGATCAAGGAGCCTACATAGTGTATTATTCGTGGTACCGATAGTCAGTCCATGAATCCAATCACATGAATACCACACTCCACAATAGTTGGTACCACCAAGCATTCTGTAATGATAGAAACAAGAAAATCGGTATATATCATAGCAGCTGAAAAGCAACACACTACTTCATCTAACTTATTCATCTGAAGAGTAAATGTTTTGGTAAATGAGGTAAATATTGAAGTAGTACATTAGAATGAGACAGTTTACTCTTTTATATAATCCATAAAAGTTTGTACTCACCATGTACAGCAGCAAAATGTAATGATGGAATTCAAAATCTTCAATGTCTTCAGTTCAGTTGGCGGAATAACAGCATATGTCGGTAGGCAGCAAGACCACTCCAGCTTGCGAGCGTAACTTCCAACTGACCACCACGAAAGCACCACAAAGGCAAAATGAACGGTCTCATATATAAAACTGAGAGAATACGGGACTGAATGAAGAGAATTCACACATTGTATGTGTCAAACATGAAATAAATGCAAAACCTACCCTTTACAAAAGCATATAAAATGTTTCATGCCAATCCCTAAACATTGCCCACTAAATGATACAAAGTATCGCTTACGATTTTTTATAACTCCATACACATTGAATCTCCCAATACAATGTAAATAAGAAAATTGCTGGAGAGTTGAAATATAATACCCATCGAATTGAAAATGGTCGACTGGGTCCAATGGACCCAGTCCGTCCACTATGTAACTTTGTAGTATAATAAAAAATGTATTAAGCCCATTCTCGTTATTTCTTGCTATGTTATTGAGGACACACATATAGGAAAAGTCACGGCGTCCAAATCAATTTCGTGCATTTTTGACAGAATTATAAACTCTCAAAACTACCAACCGGGTCCATTGGACCCAGTCCGTCGTTCTAGGGTTAAGGCTGACACTATACGCATTCTTGGTAACAAGAAACGTGCTTGGCTCCTTCACAAGACCTTTCCAAATGTTAACACCCTTCGATCCTTTTCAGACCTGCGCCGTTACTCTAAAATTCTCATTCGTCGTCCTTTGTGAACCAACGCCGAAAACGTCCCAATATCCCAGATACAGTTTCATATGGTAATAGTGATGCTCAAGGATTGGAAAGGCCTAAACTCTTTCATAATTTTTTTTCCGATTGCCTGCAGCCTTCATCAAACACTCCCTTTCCGCCTGACCTTTCCCCCTCAGCTAACACAAACCTTTGTCTAACCTCTGTGCAGACAGATATACGCGAGGTTTATGAATACCTAACTAGAATCCCTCTCCATCGCTCTCCCGGCCCCGATGGTCTTAGCCCCAAATTCATTCGTAACATTGCCTCCTCTCTCTCATTACCTCTGACCATCTTGCTAAATCGCTGCTTTTCCATGGGAACTTTTCCCCCGCAATGGAAAGCAGCTAACATTATCCCAATACACAAAGCTGGTCCTAAAAGTGATGTCTTTAATTACCGTCCTATCTCTTTACTTCCTGTCCTTTCTTCCATTTGTGAGAGAGTTATTCTCAACCGAATATATTACTTCACATCTCCTTTTCTATCCCCACATCAACATGGTTTCCTCCCGGGCTGATCTTGCATGACCAACCTCGCCGTCTTTCAGCACCACGCCGTCAATGCCATCGAAAAGTCGTCTCAGCTTGATGCTGTTTTCCTAGACTTTTCTAAAGCTTTCGACTCCATCAAGCATTCCCTACTTCTTCACAAACTTAATCACCATTTTGGCATCCACGGCAACTGTCTCAAACTGATATCCAGCTTCCTTTCAAACAAATCCCAACGCGTATTACTCTCCGGTTCCTCTTCATCTTGGTCCACGGTAACATCTGGAGGACCCCAAGGCAGTGTCCTTGGACGATATCTTTTTAATTTATTCATTAATGACCTTCCATCTCAACTCCACTCCTCTAAAGTCCATACCCTTCTCTATGCTGATGATTGCAAGATTTACAAGCAAATTAATAACACTTCTGACTGTATTAATCTTCAACTTGCCTTAAATCAAACCTCCCTGTGGTGTGATACCTGGAAACTTAACCTAAACCCTGGAAAATGCAGCATCATGATTCTTGCTCTGAAAACAAAACCCCTGACATTCAATTACACCATTAATTCAACTCCCTTAAAAAGAGTGACAGCTATGAAAGACCTAGGTGTTATAACCGACCAAAAACTAAATTACTCCGACCACATTCAGACTGTAAAAAGTAAGGCAATGTCCCTATTAGGCCTTCTTTACCGCTTCACAGAAATAAAAGATCCCAGAGCACTCCATTCCTACTTCTCAACAATTGTTCTTCCTATTAAACATAATGAATTCACTTGTCTATTTCCACACTGTTTTAATTCTACCGACCATGGTTTCGGCACGTAGTGCATTTTCAAGGTACATAGCTATGGGTGGCCCTCTATATATATACATATATATGTTTCAATGGGAGAAGGATGGGGTAGAGTTTTATCGTTATGTTGATGATGTTATATGTATGTGGTCAGGTACCTCACGTCAGATAGATGGATTTTTGTCCCTGATAAACTCAATTCATAAATCAATCAATTGCATCAGTTGTGTTCTTCATTCAAGTGTTTTTGCTATTCCAGAGGAGTTGTCATAATTTAAAAAACATCGTCTATGTTCACGCATTCTCGTTCTAAAACTCCTCCCAGTCTGGCCAATATATTTCGTTTCACAATCATCACACTTCAGTTTGTACACTCCACTTTTTTTCTCATTACAATACACGTCTTTCGAGTTAAATAATAATGTTCCTAATGTCAATGGATTATAAAAAGCCACTTTCGTTTTGTCATTTGAAATAATTTTGTCAAGTTTAAAAGAAATTTTCGGAATAATTGGTATCTTTTGCCAGTTAGATGGTTTGTCTCAGTTCTCTCGTTTGGAGGTTGTCATAATAAGGGCTTTTTTCCTTCTAGAACATTCCAGAAGTCTGTTTATTAACTTTGTGTCAAAGCCATTCCTTTGCGCAATAGATTTGATGGTGTTTAACTCTACGTTGAAATTTTCTACGGACATTAGGATATTTGTTAGTCTGTTGACCATCGCTTTGAATGAGCTCATTTTGTGGGAAGGATGATGGTTTGAAGAGTAGGGGATTATGACGTCCGTGAAAGTGCTTTTGCGGTAGATTGAGAATTCGTGAGAGCCCTTTTCAATGGAAATACTTAAATCCAGGAAGTTGATATTTTTACCTCCATATTCTATGGTGAACTTAATTGATTTATGAATTGAGTTTATCAGGGACAAAAATCCATCCATCTGACGTGAGGTACCTGACCACATACATATAACATCATCACCATAACGATACCAATAACATACATTATTGAGCAGAGGATTTTCGGAGTTGAGTTTGAGTTTTTTAAATTATGACAACTCCTCTGGAATAGCAAAACACTTGAATGAAGAACACAACTGGTGCAATTTTGATCCAAGAATTTTACATGTACATAACAAGGGGCGGAAACTTGATTTTTTCCAACAGTTTGAAATTGTGAATTGCCCCGCTGATTTTAAATTATGTAACGATCATATGTTCCCATTCCACTCGCCTCTCCTGCACATCACCCTACCTCTCACCCATCGCCCGTTGACGTCATCCCTCACTCCCATGACCTTGCCTAAACCCTCAAGTGAATCCACCCCCAAACCCCCCCCTCCCCAAATCCAGTAACCCCCCCCCTGAAAACTCTACCCCATCCTTCTCCCATTGAAACATATATATATATAGGCTGCCACCCATAGCTATGTACCTTGAAAATGCACTACGTGCCGAAACCATGGTCGGTAGAATTAAAACAGTGTGGAAATAGACAAGTGAATTCATTATGTATAATATCAAAGATTTCCACCGAATTACGCCGGAAACTGTTTATTAATTG
This sequence comes from Pyrrhosoma nymphula, assembly GCA_963573305.1. Taxonomy (NCBI): domain Eukaryota; kingdom Metazoa; phylum Arthropoda; class Insecta; order Odonata; family Coenagrionidae; genus Pyrrhosoma; species Pyrrhosoma nymphula. The sequence goes on from OY754327.1 coordinate 180,307,690, forward strand.
TTCTTCCCGTAGTATCATATTGCTCACCAATATGGTCCATATCAGCCCCGACTAATCTAAACTCCCTTGATTGACTGTCAATCCTTGATTGCATCCCCCATTTCTTTGCCAAAATAGTCAAAAACAGAGTCCCACATTTCCGCAATATGTCCTCAAATGCTATTCTGTCTTCTTTTTCCATATCTAATCTCCAAAACCACAGACTTAAAACTGATTTAAAACTCCTCCACAACACCCTTAACTCGACCATTGACTGCCCTGAACTGCTTTCTCTCTTCAACTTTAGGATACCAGCTCGATCCACCCGTACGCATTCATTACTCCACCTGCCTATTCCTAGGATATCACTCACCCAGCGCTCACCTTTATTTCGCCTCTCCTCCCTTCTTAATTCACTCCCTCAGACTGTCAATCCTTTTTATTTATCATGTAACCATTTCACCACCCAAGCTATGTCCCACCTGTCAACAAATTAACTATTTCCCCTTTCTATCTTGGACTCAGCGTTGTTGATTTTTTTGTTGTTATTGTATTTTTGTACTCTGTCATGTTTATTGTTAAATTTTTCACTTTAAATTGGTACTACTGCTGTATGTGAACAATATTTTAAAATAAAATAAATAAATAAATATGTAGTGTTTATCTCAGAATGACTCTTGATAAGCTGAAAGCAGGTGTTTTTACTGACCTCAGATCAGGAAATGTGTGACCCCAATTTTGAGGTTACAATGAGCCATACAGAAAAACAAGCCTGGCATAGCTACAAAGATGTTGTAAAAAAACTTCCTAGGAAACAGAAGGAGTCCAGATTACAAATTCATTGTGAAAACCATGTTGGAAAATTTCAGAAAACTAGGTTGTAACATGAGTTGGAAGTTACTCTTTTCCTATTGGCTCACATTGACTATTTTCCAGAATGTTGTCTTGGATTTTACAGAGAGGAACAGGGTGAACGTTTTCATCAACATTTGAAAGACATTGAAAGAAGATACCATGGTGGTTGGACTACTAACATGATAGCAGACTACTGTTGGTCCCTTAAGAGGGAAAGTACTTTTCATACTTACGGAAGAAGAGCAAAAATAAGAAAATTTGTGCCTGTAAAATAATATCATTTATATCAATTGTTGGTAGTTCTTGTGAAATGTACGCACATTGTTTACAATTAAATTATTACATAATTCAAACGTAAACTACGTTCTTAAGCCTGCCAATGATCTTGTAGAAGGGTATAAATATTTTTATCAGTAATGGGTAATTATGAAAATTTTGTTTTAATTTTTTTTTAAACCTGGACGTGATAGAAGAAAACTGATAACATATTTGGAATCAGCACCCCAAATTTATGGGGATAAAGATTTCAAAACTGAAACATCAAAATTTTTTTTTCAAAATGCAGAGCAGTATTGTCGAAAAAAAACGACTAATGTTATTTTTTATTTAAATGAGATTAATATGAAGGAAATTCGTTCTAGAGTAAATATGCGTAGAAATAAGGTCTTCATTTCCAAAAATGGGGAGGGGGGAGGCTTACATTCGGAGGAGGGCTATGTTCGGACAGATATGGTATATGTCGAGCATAATACTGTTTGTAACAGTAATACTGGAGAGGAATAATAATACATACTTAGGAAAGGGCTGTGTGGTACAGACCATCTGGGGTAAGATTTGTCCTCCGTAGAGAGTGTCGTGGATGACTTAAGCCTGTGTGTGGAGTTGCTGTCACATTCAAGACCCAGATGTGATTTTCAAGTGCTTATTTTGGGGAATAAGGTGTGTTTTATATGCCGTCAAATATGTTAATTCAAATAAAATTCACTCATCAAAACAAATTTATATGACTTGAGGCTTGTTTTAAATACAATTAAGATAACTGAAAAATTTTAATACATCATGCATTTTTATCAACCTTTGCTTTTATACACTTTGATTGTACATACTGCCTCTTTTTTGGTCCCTCCAACTACGTAAAGTTGAGGTTTTACTGTATTTATTTGTCATGATGCCATGTTTTCATATGTTGCCAATCCTGGCATCAAAGCATCTCAGCAGCTTGTTAGGTAAAATAGATGTTCATGAATCTTTCCATACTTAGGCAGTCTCAATGCCACTACCACTGACATAGTTATCAAGCCATGGGTACCATACAATCTGCTTGAAATTTTATTTGGTGGAGATCAACATACTACCATTTTTCTCTAGTTTGAGTCCCACATCACATTTGATTGAAATGAAATATAACTTTGTGCTCAAGGTGTTTTTGGGAGTCTGTTAAATGAAAGTAACGGTGTGCCAACAATCAACCCTGTTGTGCATTACAGCCTCGTTGAAAAACTTAATTTACCTCCTGTAAACCTCTGGATTTTGAAAATAGAAATCCTGTGGCCACCTTGATTTGTAAATGTAATTACATATTGTGTTAAACCCAGATGGAAAGTGTAGATGAACCATTATTTTTAGCTGGTGAATTTAATTGGAAGCTACTCTTAAATAAAAATAATACAACCATTTCAATGGTTATGATTGATTTTTTGTGTATTTGCTTAAGTGTGTCTATTCTTCATCTTTCATGGGCAATAATTACTGACGGTGCCCAATAATCCTTTATCACCTTGAAAAGAGAAGAATGAAATTTCACTCAATAATATTAATAACCTGAGAGAATGTAACGGTTTATTTTCATATTGAGTAGCCTATCTAGACTTGTTGCAAAAATTTCTAGTATTTTTAATGTGTTCCTTTAATGTCCTTGGTGCACTGCTTTTTTTATTTCAGTGTGCTCCTATGTGCATGTATTATGTATGATTATTACTTGTATTATAGGAGTAATTTGACTACTCTTTTCAGCTTCTTCAAAAGAGAGTACACCACCTTCTCCACAAAATCCTGTCTCAGGCTTTCAAGCATCAGCAAATCCCAACTACTCAAATCCAAGGCCTAATTTCAACTATGCTTTTGGTGGAAATCCATTTACTCTACAATCTAATAATCCCAATTCTGAACTGAGATTGGCACCCAGCAGGTTTACACCTTCGTTTAACTCTGGTAAGGTTTTTCCTGTGTCTCAATTCTTATTGGATTTATGCTCTCTCATAATGATAATTTTAGGATAAAGTGAAAATTACTGCTAATGGAATTATTTATAAATTATTATTGTATTCAGTTTGGCTATCTATATAAGGCTTCACCACAGTGCAATATACCATCTCTGAATCGGCCAAAATCATATGCGGAACAAAGGAAGAACCCACATCTAATGTAATGTAATAATCATATTGATATGCACATTGGCATATGCATGAAAGGGTTACTAATGCACAGAATTTCTCTTCATTTTCCTGTCGCAAGCCATACCTAATACTCAGTTGGTGTTCATGCTAAATGTATGTATCGATGTACGAAGTCTCAAAGTTGAAGGATTAAAATGAGAGATTTACATTGTCTTCAGATGACGTTCACTACTTTTATTTAATGATTTTTGAGTAATCTGGGCCTGTTTTTTGCATTTTGCGATTTTAATCAAAGTGACTGACATCTTTAGAACTTAGTTTCTTAACAAAACAAAAAAGGGGATCAGATGTCCCAGTAGGATTATGTGGGCAAACAACTTCATGTTTTTGTTGTGTTGATTACTATTCTGATGGCTTTGAATATATTTTGTAGTGAGTTAGCTCGACTAGTCTCATTAAGGTAGCATCCTGCATAATTTGATCAATATTAGATATTTTGAATTCCAGTGTACACTACCAGAGCCCTTGTATTGAGAGTTGGTTGGAAAGTTATAACCACTAGTTGGGAATCAAGACTATGCCCTGGTATTATAAGGAAACTTATGTATTCCAGCATTATCATTTTACATTCATATGAATTACTAATTAATGACCTATAAGAGTAATATGTACCTCTATTTTGATGGTGTAAGCTTAATTTTTGTTTGCCACAACTTATACGAACCATCTTTTAGTTAAAATGGAATGCCTAAAATTTTTCCTTCTAGATTTTTGATATGGAAAAAATAAAAATTTAAAGGTGAGGGTAAAAAGATAAAAACATAAGCAATGACAAGCCATCCCCCTGTTTTTCTCAAACCTCAAACCTGTTTTTATGAGAAATGCGGACAGTTCTCCTCTAAACCTTACCTTAGATTTTGTATTAGTTAAGGTAAGCTCTATCATTTTGACCAATTCACGTGGAGTCCAAAGTTTCTTAGAATTTTCAAGATTGATGGTCTGTGGATGCAATCATATGCTTTTCTAAAGTGTTAAAGGCTATTGAAAGAGGTTAGTTTAGTCTTCTCTAATATGCCATGACTAGCTTTAGCGTGATAATTTGTTCTGCACAGCTTCTCCACGGTCTGAAGCCACCTTGGTATTCCCCTAGTTCCTCATCCAGCTGGTCCTTAATCCTATTGTATAAGATGTTGGAGAAAATCTTGTAGGTGCAGTCTAGGAGAGAAATTCCTCTATCATTGTTTGAATTGCTCGTCTCCTTTTTTTGTGAAGTGGGGTAATTATAGCCGAGGTCCATTGTTCTGGGAAACTCTTTGTTGTCCATATCCTTGCAAGTATCATATGTAAAGAGATCCGTGTTGCGCTCCCGGCGTATTTCCACATTTCTGCAAAGACTTAGTTTTCTCCACATGCTTGGTAATTTCTTAGTTCCTTGATTGTTCCTTCTACTTCTTAGATAGTTGGGGGGTTTATATTTTCCAGTTTGGTTTTTATAGGGGTGTTTGTGCTGTACATTATTAGTTGCATTAATGCTAAAAGATGTTGAAAATTAAGATCATCTGTAACAAATGAAAATGTATCTTGGTTTCCTTCCACAGATTTATTTTTCTGGTACCGCATGTTTCGACACAGCAGTGTCATCATCAGGTACCTGAAATTCAACTTCCACATAGTAGAGCTTGAAACCATGGAATGTACCATTTTGTAAATTTATGTTTATTGTGAGTTTTGAGATATGAAGATGAAAAATATCTACCATCATTTTCCTATGGTTCCTGAGAATTTAGTGTTCCCAAGTATAGAAACAGCCAAGGTCAGACTATACACGAGCCATAGGAAAAAGTACAATTTTTGGGCTGAAAAATCAGGGGTCAGAATATACACAAGGTCAGCTTATACACAAGTATACATATATGGAAATTTCCCTATGTATGAATATGTTGTCAATGCATGATGGGGTGCAACTGCTAGTTATTACAGGTCGTCCAATTTTTGCCTTTGGAACTAGAAATCCTAGGTAACATAGTGGTGTGTGCTTTACGGAAACGCTTAATATTTTTTAATTAGAGAGATACTGAAATGTGTACATTAACTGATCGATTTGGTGAGAAAACACTTCTGCTCTGGTCTTATACCTCTATGACCAACAAGTTGTGCTCCAGGGGTCTTAAGGTCAGCTAGTTCAAGAGGGATTTTTTTGTAATTAAAACAATTTTTGGGTAATTATTTTTAAAACCTCTGTGATAAGAAAAATTTAACCATTTGGGTGTATTTTGAAGGATTCATTGAGATATTGGTATTATTATAATATTGGTATTACTTTACAGAGAAAAATAATGATTATAAAGTTGTGATTTTCATCATTTGAGGCAATATTGTATCCGGCGATGGTGTCTTTAAAGCCACAAACACGCTATGGAAGCTCACCAAAAAAAATTATATTTCAGCCTGTGTAGCTGTCAAAACCTCAAAATTAACCCAATATGATACACAGAAGTTTTTTGAAATGCCTTGTTAGAAAATAGCTTTGCACTGTTCTAGGAAAACTAACAGATAAGGTCATGAACGACCAAAAATGTTCCATTACAGATTTGCGTTTGAGAGAAAACCTAGAACTTCTTATGTGTTCATAAACTTATGGTATTAATAATTTTGTGAAAGTAGGATTCAAATTCAAGATTTAGAATTTGAGATTGGATAAAAAAGAGGGATTCAGGCTTCAGATCCGATATATTTTGGATTTGACCCATCACTATCCATTACCTTTCACATTTCAGAAAATAGGCTCTTACGTAGTGTACATTGGCTAGAAAGCTTAAGTCCATGGTGTGATTCCTGGCCCAGAAAACCCTTCTTCCTTGCAACATTCAATGCATTGACAATGTAGCTAAGAGTTTAGCTTTCAACCAGTTAGCAGTCTGCCTCAAAGAGGTTAATTAAACTAAGCTGTTTAAAGTAATTGCTCACAGTATAATTGGAGTATATAACCCAACTGGTGTGTTATGATGAACAGTGTTTGGTGTCATTCATATGTGATTTTTTCATTTATGTAGTTGGATAGTTCCATATTAATGCTATTACCGAAGTACTCTCTTTGTATTTTCAGGTCCAGCTGTGAATTCTTCACCATCTTTGTCCTTTTCAAAGCCAGTGCTTCGTCCACCCCAGTTGATGGGTACATCTTCTCTGTTTAGTACTTCTAATAGTGGATCATCATCTCCCTTTCAGTCTAAGGCTGGGTACACTCTGAACCCGTCTAAACTTGGGAATCCATTTGCGAAAGGTAATTTGTGCTACAATCATAGAAGTATTTATGGTGTACAAAATTGTAATGGTTGTATTTATTAGGTGTTGAAAGATATGAAGGCTAAAAATAAAATTTTGTTTTAGTTTCTTCAACAGTGACCCCAGAATCTAAGGCTGGTGGTGTTATGGATACAGAGAGTGGTCCCTCCAAGGAGAAAGAGCGTGCAGTTAGCTCCAAGACAGGCAGTGAAAGTGCTATCATAGTTGCTCCAAAATTCGTTCCCCTGGGTAAAAAAGAAAGTGTTGAGAAGACTGATTTAAGCTCAAGTTCATCATCATTGAGTCCTGCTGTGTCTCTTCAAGCTTCTCCTCATTCTAAGCCTAATAGTACTGAGACCACCAGCCCAAAATCTTTTGTGGCTAGAGCCTCACCTAGTAGTATTTCAGCCTCTCCTGCATCAACTGGCTTTGTATTTGGACAAAATCTTCATGAAAGAGTGGTAAGTATCTGGTGTACCAACAACACATGCAATTGCTCATGTGCCTTTCCTCTAGCTTGCTCAATTAAATTACTTCATTCCACAGGACAAAAATATTTGTCTAATCAAGATATAAAGTAGCTGATATTTCCCTATGCCACTGGATATTTTCCAATTGTATCTACGCATACATATGTTCTCCTGTGAACCATACTAGCTATTACCAGCCAATTTCTTTTGTAAAATTCTACTATTTCCTCACTGAGGTAATTGCTTTTTCTTAAAATATATTCCTCGATATTGCGCCTGTCTCTACCTTTGCATATCATTTTATACCAGCTCTATGTGATGAGATAGGTTTAACAGCATTTGTAGAAGGTAGTTTTTTGCAAAAACAGGTTGAAAACACACTATTTTTGACCTTTTTGCAAAAGTCGTGAACTTTAGACATGATTTGTAAACTAACAAAAAATGCTAGGTGTTTGAAACTATGCTGTCAGAAACTCACTTACATGGAAATATTGCAAAAGGCATTCGATATCCATTGAACAATTCTTAAAAGAGACAGAGCACACTAAAGTTTGAAAATTTTTTGGAGAACAAATTTCTGAGGCCGACTTTGCTGCATTTTATCTACTCAGAACACTTGGAGAAAATGCTATAATCATTTTAATTTAACAGAGCACTAAAAGTTGTACAATGACAGGTACGTATCATTTATTCAGGCAAAAAGGCTACAGAGATATCATGTCTCAAAGTTGCGAAACTTTCACATTCATGTGGCAGGTGGTCGTGACATGGGGTCACACAAACAGCTATGTATATCTCCAAAATTATTTCACTAACAGACCTAAAAATTAACAAATTTTCATTAAAGGTATGTAAAACTATCCACACACAATTTCATTAATATCGGAGATGGTCGAGCGTGGCACTTCTCAAAAACTAGACCACTTGATGTGGAATGACCCTATTCTGAATGCGCTCTTATTTGAACTGGCTTACTTCCCGTTAAATCACAATCGTTCCTTTGTCATCATCATCATTGCTGGTCATCAACCCTACGGTTGAGTTGACATGGCTTTCCACTCTATGCTTCTATCAGCTAGCTTCTTCACCTCTACATATTTCTTTGTGTCCTCATCATTCATTATTTGCTCCATGTATCTCAGCCGAGATCTTACTCTGCTTCTGGCTGTCTTCATTAGACACTTGTATCTTAAAATATGCTGAAGTAGGTTGTCCCTCCTTTTCTTTCAAGTTATTATGAGATTTCAATCATCTCCCACTCATCTCAGTGCCTCTTCATTAATCGATCGATCAATCCATGTGTAAATCCAATTGTATATCATTCCATGCATAACTTCCTTGTGGATTATTTTTTATGCAGCTGCTATTAATTTATTTTAAATTCTAAGTGTGTTTCTCCTCATTCATTCTATTGTTCTAATCCCTTAGTTCTTCTTTCTTGACTTTGTGTGACAATGGCATACCATTGTCCAAGCATTATTCTTCTTTCACATTTTTAATTCCAAGATATTTTTCACTGACTACTTCGATTTCTTCATTGTCCTTCATTGGCATGCAGACTTGTACAGCTATTGTGTCTGTCAGCTTAGTTGCTATCTTAACAATGACTATCCTATTCTTACACTGATGAAAATTTTTTGCATTAATTCTAGTGCTATTGATTTCTGAAGCATAATTCCTACCCCTGCATGTTTAATGATCCAGTGTGTATGATCCTGTTGCTTCTAGGAGGTTTCATTAGCTCGTTGGTGGATAAAAAAATTAAAAGAAAGTGATGGTTCAAGGCAGCTCCTTGGAATTGTTATGTGGTGATTTCTCTTTGCCTTCCACATGTCAAAACATCAAAGTTACAGGCAAGGTAACATTAACTTTGACTTTGTTAAGTTAAATGTTACCACATCTGTAGTGAAGTGAGTGTTGCTGTACTGTCCACTGTGGTGTCCACATTCACAGTTGAGGAAGGGTCTTCAAATTCAAAGAATTTCACCCTTTTTACCACGCTTATTTTAACTTGCCCTGTTTGCTTGTTGTTTATCTGGATGGAATCTTGTAATCGAAATCTAACCCACTTTCCAATGTTCAATTGATCTGAAATGTGTCACACTTGCTTAATCTCGATGGCAATGCATGAATCAGTCATTAAATTCACTAATTACCAAGTTAGTCTACTAAAATTAAATTGTTTAAATTTTATACTTCGTTATCCTATCATGACGCAACCCGCATTACATTGTCTACTCTTACAACTAGTCAGAGCTGTTGCTGACGCTGTCGAAATCTAACCCACTTCCCAATGTCCAATCGAGCTGAAATTTGGAACACTTACTTACTCCCGATGACAATATATGAATCAGTCATTAAATTCATTAATTACCAAGTTACTTTACTTTTTACTACACTTGAATATAAGTATGGCATTTTGAAAAATAGTATTTTTTTATAATTATTTCTGCTTATTCCCCATGACTCCTTGTCTGATGAGTACAGATGATTATTTCACAACTCAACTGAAGGCTGGCCTACCATATGTCTCCCAGTGGACTCCCTTAAGTGTAGCCCTGAGTGTGCCTACATTCTGATGTGAATGTCGTGTACGAAATAGAATTTGGTAAAATACAGTCGCATTGCAATGGTGATACCGTGACACTTAGGTGATATTGAATTTAACCCTTGAGCATGTCTTATTTGCAAGTATGTATTTTATCTATACATACATCGAGCATTGTTCCCTAATGTTGAATATTTTGGGCATACATTGACTGGAATATTTTAAATATCCTAGTGGCTCTTTGAAATTATTCCAATAACATTGTTGTTATTATGTTTTATTCAACAAGCTACCTACTAAAAAAGCTACCCTCCTTGAAGTAGAAAATATGAGTATAAAAAACTGCTGACTTGATGAAATAATCACTTCTTTCTACCCCATGGTCAAGAAACTTGGTTATTCTGTACCTTAGTGGAAAAAGATTTTGTAATTATTCCTGAAATACAAAGTGGAGCCTCGGCATTCGGCCTCTTATTTCCTTTCTTTCTATTAGTACAATTAACGGCCCTCGAAAAGGGAGCTTTGTGAATTAAAATACGTGAAGGAACATGAGGAAAAATCCTCCCGTTCCACCTAAGTCCAAGCATGCGCCAGTGGTACAGTGGCCGATAAGATTGGAAGTTGTCCCCCGGTCGCACAGACTTTGAAGTTCGATCGAGTACATAATGTCCATGGACATCATAAATGAAGCATTTTTCTGCATAATCTTCAAATGTCTAATATTCATTTTGTACATAAAAATGACATGAAATTCTGTTAAGAAACATCAACTTTCACGATTTATACATCAATGTTGTTCCTTTGTTTATCCAGTCATTAACAACCACAACTGCGATGATTTTTACATCATGGGCATAACGGCAAAGGAGATGCTTTTGTTGAAGGGTATCTTTTTTATCTCACCTTCAAGTTTTGGTCTCAGCTAGAGATAGCATGCGGAAACACGCTCTCCTTGAATTGTCGCCACTTCTGCTATTGGTTGGTATGCTAGGGGCCGTGGTGTAGCACTAGTGGTCATAACCCATTGGTTAGATTAGGATTTATGTTGAATAAAATGTTCAAAACCAACCTGTTTTTCATGTATTTCACTATAATGCATATTGTTATCTCTACATGGTGTGCATATGTTTTGGTGTTTTTCTCTTATTCTTGCACTTTCTTTAAAATACTCGCTTTCGATAGAATGGATATTTTAACCTGGAAAAATTAAAATTTTGGCCTGGAAAACCTGGAAAAATACTGGAATTCCATAATTTCTGGTCTGTAGCAACCCTGACCTTATTAAAGGTTAAATATTGGTTAAATAAAATTTTTAATCATTTAATTCCAGCATATTTCGTACCTAAACTGCATTGTGTATCAATGAATGCACTGGCGATGATGTAGTTAAACCGATCCGTCGTCTGGTAATATTCTGGTTCACTTTAGGGTGGAATTCACTTTACGATCGGTCCAATGGAACGGATTACCATTGTAAAGCAGGGGTCTACTGTACACTATTATGATGACCATATTATGGTGAAAAGTTTCAAAGCTTATTTTAACCACTTTTCTCTACCACACTTAGCAAGGCAATAATCAATCGCTGAATAATGATATATCAATCATTACTTTCTTTAATTGATAATGCATTTTATAACATTTATTATAATCTTAACTATTATTTTTGTTCCTAAAAATGTGATGAAAACTTAAAACTTCCAGGGGTTAATAGAAAAGTCCCATTTCCAGGTTCAAATATTCCATGGTATTTCCTGGTTTTTAAGATAGGCAGACATTCTATTTGTAACCCTTATTACAGAAGATTTCAAACTAATATGTACAGGTATACCTCGACTTACATCATTTCGAGTTACATTGATCCCACAGATACGTTAGTTATTCTGGCTAATTAATAGATAAAATAGGCCAAGGTACATCGACATAATGGAGTTCGGACAAAAGTAGTAAAATCAAGAAAACAATAATAAAAATTTTCTAACGCTTATCTTTCTATAAATATCCAACATACGGGTATGTTTCTTACATTTCTTAAAAGTGCATTCCTTGCAATTTCACTGGGTTACTTTGTTATTTTCCTTATTTACTAGAGTTTCTCACAAAAAATATATTAGCTGGAGTGGTTGAAAGACATATTTACCATCAGTAGGTAGCGTGATTCTAGCCCATAATGGGATACTTAGTGGGCCATGGTAACATGTATCACCTTCGCATTTCTTTTGAAAGCTTCATCTTCGTATAATATTTAGATGATTTGAAACAACGAGTAATTGACGAGACCAAATAGCACAAATTATATTGAATCATATCATTGACATGAACTCTAATTCCCGAATATATTTACGAACAATCTTATTTCAATTGACCAAAACAGCCAAGATGGATGCCATGCATTCGTATTATACGATTGTTCACGAGATTATGTGAGCAAAAATAGAATATGTTCTAATTATGCTCGCATGATTTTTAATGCGTGAAATTTTACACTTAACACAATGCACGAACATCTTCACCGTCTAAAATGGCCTTAAAACAGGTTTTACCAGTTTTATCCACGGAAAAAGATTGAGATGAGCTTTCCTATTGGTTCTAAGAATGACGTCACCAGAAATGGAGTTTCCGTGGATTTGGTTTAAAAATATTCTCATACTCACCTATCGCCAAACCTCTCTCCACTTCCTATTACGTTCTTGAGAAAGCTCCCTCGAGTTAGAGAATACGGTTGGTAGCCAATTCTGGTAGCTTATTCGAAGCTACCGCATCGGTAGCTTTGAGATAGAGAATAGCCCCCCAGGCATCATCTATGGAGTAGATAATAAACTACGCATTGACTTATGTGGGAAGGTCAAACTATGACGAAAAAAGATGTTGCCATGTAAGGCCGGTGACAGGCTTACATATTCTTCGCGTTTCTGTCACCGCAGCAGATATGCGGCAACAGCTAGTAAAAGATCAAACATATATATTCTTATGGAGCCGGTCAGGCTTTCGGCCAGCGACAGATTTGAAAGCCCTGTATGTTTATGGTGCGACACGACAAATAGCCAACGTATGCTCCAGATACCGTGGACTGCCAGATTGCGAGCTTGACAATGAGTCGTGGGTCGTCACCCGGTGTATCTGTTGCGGAAACAGAAACATGGAGAAAACGCAAGCATGTTACCGGCCTAACTGAAGATCTGCGTTACTCTGGATCCATGAAACTCAGATCCGCGTAAGACAAGGACTTAATGTACGCAGAAAAGGAATATGAAATAGGTAATGTCATGATATTACTGCGTTTGACATACAGAGAAGAGATTCTTTGCTTTTGAGACCATTCCGAAAATTGCAAAAGGTATCATGGATGCATGATTTTTAATTTAGTTTGAAATTACATGTGAGAGTGTTAGCTCAGGTACCAGGCATCCCTCTCTGAGAATTATGTACTTCTATTCATTTTGAGTAATGAAATTTTATTCATTTTCATGCTGATTTGTTTTGAATTGACTATGTTTTCAACTCCTTGTGTAATGGTCAAGGTTGACATGTTGAAACAATGTTTGGTTCTGAAGAAATCATTGTGGAAATTTAGATAGTGAATTGATTCAATATGAGTATTAAGTTTCTATCTTCATTTTGCAATTTGATTTATTTTTGGAATGCAGAATTTTAGGAATAATATTTCCTTACCCCTCCGGCCAAACTCCTCATAGTTACAGAATAATTTCAAAACTTTTTATTCTATTTTGTTCTGATATACTTAGAGAAATGATTACAAGTGACCCTTTGAAAAATCAAAATTTGGTAACACATTTTTTACTTTGAATTGATTCTGCTGCTGCTTGGCTGCTGTATTCTTTCAATGAATCTTTTATGAATTTCTATATTGGATGTGGCATACATGTGCTTTTGTGGCAGAAGAAGGCAAGGGTTCACTTGGTAATTGATGCTATCTTTTTCTGATCGGCAGGAGGCCTCACCTGGTGAATCTAGTAGTTCTGGAGCCTCACCTCAAGTTAATGGTGTTAATTCTTCTTCTGAAGTAAGTCCCTAATAGATGATTTCAGATCTTATGAATATGTTTGTAATTAGCCATCGCTGGTGATAGATTGGTTATTTGTAAGAATGGGTTTGTTCCTACTTGATTGGTCTGATCCTAAGCTGTTGGTTCTTAATTTTTCTTGGTTGTAATGCTCTGGTGCCATAAGTGATTTGTATTATCTTTGGAGTTGAGTTCCTTTATCTTGAAAATAATAAACTCCAGACAAAATCTTCATAGGTAGTGTCATAGTACTCAAGGAATAAATCACCATAGTTGAGAAATGTGGTCAGTTTTGCCTTACCTGATTCATTTTCATTGGATATGTTAATTTTTGTTGATGATGGACTTAAAAAAAATGAATTACAGTGAAACCTATTTTAACATTGAATTTTATGTACAGCTAACAGCATAAGTTTGTGTGGGAGTCTGGGCTGCATTATGACTTTTTCCAATGTTGACCCACATGAAGGTTGCATAAAAATGCTTTATATGTTGGCAATAATTTTGAGAGTAAAATAATTAATAAGAAGAGTTAGAAGGGCAAGGAGGGGCAGGCATGGGGAAGGGGGAGGAGGAGTTTGATGGATAAATGAAGAAATGCTTTGTGCCATATTTGGAGTTCAATGGAACTTTAACAATCAGAACTTAATCAAGCAATGCACTTTCACACACTTTAATTCTTTGGAGAATAGAGGTAGAAAGAGATGGGATCCATTGTTTGAAAATTTAATTGGGATGGATTGTCAATGGTTGTCTTATGAAAACTGTGGGAAAAATGGTGGTTTTTGGTTGCATTGTCTGATAATAGTAAAGATGGTTGGTTGGCTGTAAGACACCCAAATGGCAGTAAATTTATAAGTCCTTCCAAGTACCATCATATTGATGCAGTGCATCTAAGAGGATGAGGATCTCGGTATTTGAGTAAGTAGTGACTGTTTAAACATCAAAGAAAGCAAAAGAATTCATCCATCTCTTCTAGATGAGCCGTTGAGAGTTGGAGGAGAGGTAGCATTTAGATGAGCATTGGCCTTACAGTGTAGCATTGACAACAACAGGAATCAGATGTGTGATTGGGCGATTTACCACCCAGCCATAAAATGGCTACTGAGATCATTTGCACCATTTGGGACTGGTTGGTGGGTTGACAAGAGAAGTCTTTCTCTCATTTATAGTGATGTGGGTATGGCAAAGTTATCAATTGCAATCAAATTAGCCCTCTTCTTCACATTTACTATGTTGCATCATTTGTGTAACTATTCCTGAATTTTGTCCATTTCCCTAAAAATACTCTTTCCCCGGCTTTGTTCCGTCTTGCAATAACTTCAATAGGGGTAGTTTTTAGGGAAGGAAGTGTGCTGCCAGGAAGCTTCTTACACATCACTAAATTGGCATTCACATACACCCATGTACTTAGTATTAAGGCCTGATTACACGATGTATTAGCACATACGAGTTAACATAGGAATGCATGTCCTATGAAAAATGTATCATGTAACCACCCCAACTTGTGTGAATGCTTGAATGCATGTCCAGAAAATAGAACATGTTCTAATTTTGTTCGTGCATGCAATTCATTCATTCATAAATACATACATTCGTACAAATCTATTTTAGAGACACCTAGCTGCAGAAAACTGAAGCGACTTATTCGGTTTGTTGACCTGTGGGACTCTGCATGAACCTGCGACTTGGCTTTTAGCATTAATTAGATTGTTAGTCGGGGGGACTTCGTCAGGAGCCCGGGCACTTAGACCTTTCTTGGTCCATTGTGCCAACCCCATACCTGTCTGCCACTTGCAGACGGGATAAGAGCACCACGGTAGAGGTATGGAGGGTTGGCCTCCCCCAACCCCCCCAATTCCAGGTATAGAGAGTGTCCTCCCTCTAACCTTCCCGGTCTGGGTATATCTCCCACCGGCCTCCCGGTGGTCTGGAGGGAGTTTCGCCTCTCCATCCACGCCTGGTCCAGGTATGGAGGAGGGTCACCCATCCAACCACTGTCCGGGCCCAACGTTGCTTAACTTCGGTGTTCTGATGGGAACCGGTGTTTCAACATGGCTAGGCCCTTGCCCCTTTTAGCATTAATACTTTGACCTCTGCTTCGTTTGGACTTCGTTTTACTTTGACCTTTGCTTCTCCTGGATTACCCAGTCGGACCCTATATTTATGGGTTTCAATAGCACTAAATGCCCTAAAGTATAAACTAACAGCTAGTAACTTACTCCGCTCCTTCCGTTTACAGATATTTTCCGTTCAACAAGAATTCCACAACGTTTATTTAGGTTTGTTTACCACAATTTCTGCCTTTAGTGCTTTTAGATTGTCCAATTTTTTCAATATACTTCCAGTAACTGCTGCAGCAATTAAATTTCCAGTGGTGCCAGTAGTGATTTCAAGGTAGAGGTCCTCTATTTCAACGTAGTGTACTGAAAACGATTCTCATACTTACCAGTGAAATCAGCGTTAAGACTTACGGTTGGGCCATACGATATGACTGCCTGTTATTGGAATTGCTGGAGGCAGTTACTCTCGTGCGGGTCATATGGAACTTATGGCCGGCTATACATATGGCCTCGTTTTTTGGAATAGCCATGCTGGGATCCACATTAAACTATCTCAATCCTTTCTCTACTATGGATGTGTGTGTACTCTTGGGTGTGAAAAGAGACATTGATAAATAACGGTTTGAAAACAAATTTGCCTCTAAAAAATTTGAAAATTATTTTAAGCCAATAGACTTTAACTTCTAACTATTCCAGTGTTGGTTGAAAACCCTAATCACAAAGAATGATAATGAATCAGAGTGGGAACACTTAAAATGCTTTGCGAAGGTATTCAGTACTGGAGGGATATCTCTCATCAAGCATGCAACTGGTAAAGAGTTAATGATAGTTGACAATTTTTTTTTCATTCCATCTGAAAGACTTAAATGTTACACTTCTCTCTCGAGGAAGAAGTGTCTCCTCGATGATTTTCTGTTCTTAATACAGTTACTGAAATGTAATCCTTTCTGTAGTCATGGGAGTGACTGTCAGTGTGTTGGAAATATTGTGGTGCATATTTAATTTTCCCATTGAATTTCAGGGTACGGAAAGTGGATCTCAAGCGGCAGCAACAGCTTCTTTTGGTGCTAGTAAGGAGGAGAAATTTCAAGGAGCAGCTACCAATGGGGACTCGGAGATGCTTTTTTCATCAGTCTTGAAAAGAGAGTCAAATTTAGAGCGGTTGAATAATGTAAGATCCATTTTCATCCTATTTTGTTATCAAGAAAATGTTGCCTTAGATTACATTTCTAGAAAGGAGGAGCCACATTTTTCATTTGATTGATAGTCTTTTATGGAGTTTCTGTCTGTAGAGATTAGACTTGTTTAATGTTGGGGTATGTCCAATTTTGTGGCTTCCTTAGAGCACACTTATTGATTTAAACCAATTAATTGTACTTACAGCTTTAAACATAAAGTTTTATTTTAGAGTAAACATAAATTGGAAGAAGTTGAAAGTTGGGCATATACTGATGCAGTTCATATGAAGATATGGTCAGGGACTGGCAAAAACAGTATAAAATGAGAAAAAGAGTTAGATAAAATGGGTAAAGGAGAGCAAAATTGAATTTTCACTATACTAACGGTAATATTCATATTTTATGAAATACCTAGGATGGTGGGGAAGGAAGTCACTCAAAGAGCTTGAGTGAGGCTGCCAGGGAGTATGAGGAGTCACGTGCTGTGAAGAGAAAGTATGAAGAAGTGACCATAGTCACTGGAGAGGAAGACGAGGACAATGTTCTTCAGGTAAGGCATGGTCCCAACATTTTCCTTAAAAATTTTATTGCAGTGAAACCTCCATGTAAAGAAGTCATCGGGGCCGAAAAAATGGCATTCGTTGTACGGTGGTTCGTAGTATAGAGTTTTTTGTGTGGATTGCATCGCTATAGGAGAATCTCTAGGTTACGTCACAATCGGGGACATACTTTGTGATGCAGGGTGAATAAATAAATGGCGAGCAAGTTATGCTGAGGAAATGATCGATCCAATTGTGACGACATTCATTGTATCCATGCACTAATTGTAAGTGGTGAAAATAATTTGAAATTGTGTGTTGACCCTTGCGTCCAATTCATTAACAAGTGTTATTTATGTACTAACGTTGATCAGTTTGTGAACATTTCAACCCCAATGCAATTAAATCTGGAGTGCACACCTGTTTTTTTTGTATTATTTGCGGCAAGTACTTAACTATGTATTTTTTAAGGATCTATTTGAAAATAGTTTCTAAATGCTTACTCTAATAGGAAAAATGACTTGTACAGGTATACCTCGACTTAAGTATTTTGAGTTTGGTCAATCCTAAAGAGACATTAATTTTCCTGAATAATAAATCAATAAAATTGGTAAAGATGCATTGACTTATCAGAATTTGAAAAAAGATTCCAGGGACATTAAAAACTTTTTAACGGTATACCTAAATGTAAAAAACATATTTAAGTACATTAACTAAAAAATCATTTGAAAGCAAAGAATTTAATGAAAATCAAAGAAAATTACAATGTTTGCAAAAACTAAAGAGAGTAAAAGAATGGGATTGGGTGAAATGGATGGAAAATTTTTAACTCTATTCTTGAACTTGTTTCCATGGTCAACCATTTAGTCTCAATGTAAGTATATGTACAAATGTTTGTGTTGTTTCCTCTATGTAACTGGCTTGCTACATCTATTAGCTTTCTGGAGATAAAACCCAGATTGCTCAGGTGTGTTTGGTGTCCCCTGCAATAATGCAACTCTTGGCAACCTGCATACTGTAGCTTCCATGCAGCGAACTTTTTGAGACTGAACAATGAACTAAATGAAGTATAAGAACTTTAAAGCCACAATTATCTACAATCTGAAAATACTGGCTATCATTATGTATCAACCCTGCAATAAGCCTTGTTATAACATTTTGTATTATGTCCCAAGGCTTAAATTTTTCGTTTCTTTCCAAGATATGTACTTGCTAAAGATAACTGACCATGACCAGTGAGTCCTTTTCTTCTTTTCCTTGGAGTTGATGTTGAAGAGCTCGTAGTTAAAGGGGAAGGCACTAAGGATGCTGGCGATAAAGATAGAGCCTCGGAAACACATTCCGACTGGCTTTGAGGGACTTTGTTGTCTGGGTATAAGTTCTCTTCGGATTACTGTTTCATTATATCTCCATAATGCTTCTTCAAATGGTTCTTCATACCACTAGTAGTATGAGATACTCCTCACAATATTTTTGCACTGCAAAACTGGCACAAAGCATACTTTTCATCACTTTTGCATATTCGAAAATGTTCTTTCACTTCACTTTCCATTGTTTTGGATTTAAATATGTATATCTTTATGACACACCATAAAAAGCATGCGTAACTTGTTTTCTTAACAGATAGTCCATGATTTATACATTCAAGCCATTCGTAAACTGGTGGCACCAGGTTCTATTCATGATTCGACTTTGTTAAAAAAGATTTAAAAATAAAACTGGTGAATGAAAAATAATTTGAGAACTGCTAACACTAGACAAAAATATTTTTTTTATATTTCAACCTGATGAAATTATTAGTTTAAAAACACTGAAGGAATTAGTGACAAGAATGGGTTTTCAAATCTGTGACACATTTTTTCACTAACTCTTTCTTAGCTTTTACATATAATAGATTTGAATAATGCATATTTGGTATATCATTTCTGTAGATGCTCAATAAAATGTCAAAAATGATAGATATTGGTAAACAGTACTACTGCTGGTTACCACTAAAATTAAAAAAATCTTGCCATATTTTGTAGTATTCAAGGCAAAAACTCAATTTCATTCCTGAATATTGAATACAGTAAAACCTCGTTCATTCGAAATTCAATGGACCAAAAAAATTGTACTTTGAATTATCCAGGTTTGAACTAAACGTACTTTCCAAAAATTAACGAAAAAGATCCCATATTTTCCAAGATAATCACCGTATTGCTATATTTTTTTATAAAAAGGCAAAGAATATGCACTAAAATGAGGAGTTAATGGACAAAATCCTTCATGTTTATTAGATTCAACTTAAAGTTGGAGAAGTATGTATGCACTATCAGATGCAATCACGTGGAAAATATATTCAAAATGAATGTTTTCGGGCATGTGTCCAGTATTATCACAAAAGGTGTATTTTCCAGGTCACCAAACTTTTTGCCATTGACCTTTAAATTTGCCGGCCTGCTTTCAACCCATTTCCCCCAAGACTTTTCTACGATTAAGAACTGCTGCATCATCATCCTTGCCTGCCATAAGTCTCTTATCAATTACGACTGCAAAACAAAAATATCACATTTGACTCATTGCTTCCCCACGCCATAACTTCTCAGGTGGCTTCCACTAGGGGAGGGGCTTGGGGAGAGGAGAGAAGGGTAGGGGTTGAGTATCATGTCAAGGTCGGTGACGAACCTAGACTCCCACAGCCCTCCGAAAGAAGCTTGAGGGAATCCGAGAAAAAATCACTGATGCAGTGTCGGATAGACACCACCCAGAAGTAGTCCCTATATAAATTTGATTATTTCAGGCTTGACGTCATGGAAGTGATAGATATCCATTTTGAATAAAAAAGTTTTTTATTCAAAATGGATAGTCCCTATATCTTCAGCCTTTCTTACCTCGTGATTCACATTCGAGTTTGGGGAGATTGGACAAGAGTAGATGGGAAAAGCGTAAACAAAGCTGAGAACCATGACTCGTCCGTGATTCGGGGCAAACAAAAGAATCTGGGGAAGTACCTGAAACGAGATGGGAGGAGCGGCTATCAAACGATGAAAGTGCTCACGCTGGAAAAATGGGTAAAGGATATCACACCATCCGGAAAATACTACTCCACCATGCCTGGCGATCCTACAGTCATCACTCGAGGAGGGGAGGCTTAGAAAGAAGAGAGGGGAAGGCATTAGTCATGGCGCAAAAGCCCCAAAAAAAAGTTTGGGACGGAGGGGCCGAGATGTGTATGTACTCAAGGGATATTTGATTGGGGGTAATCAGCTGCTGGCATGCGGTGCACCATAAGCATAAGCAAATGTTCAAAATAGCTTGGCTCAACTTAAAAGTAACTTATGCTCAAGAAAGTGATAATAAAATCACAATAACTTTGAAATAAGCACTAACTAACCATCAAAGTGCACTGCCCTGGTGAATCATTTCGAAATAAATGATATGTTGGGGCGTCATGGCATGAAATTTGACTTCGAATTACATACTAAGCGTATTTCGAATTATCCATACCATGAAGTACGCAATTTCCTATTCCGTTTGCCGGGGACTGCTCACAACTTCAAATTAATCGATTATTCGAATTAAGAGAGTTTGAACTTACTACTAATAATTCATTATTAATGGTGTTCGAGTATTCAACTATTCAAGTGTCCCATCTCTAGTTACAATGCATAACAACAGTTTACCAAGGGCTGGATTTTGCAGAGGTGGAAGTGTATCCTGTGTCTCACTCTGATGAAATTCAATCCAAGTGACCACTTTCAACCACATTACCAAACGTAGAAAACAGTGTTTTTACTTTTTGATGATGACATTGACATCAATGTGACCACTTCACAACTCTTGACTAAATGCAGAAAGTTGTGTTTGTCCTTTATGACATAGCATGGTTAAAAATATGAATGTCAAATGGATTTATTGTAATTTTACTAGCATCTAGATAACATCATGAATCAGAATCAACCTTTGAAGTTGCTTAAATTCACAAATCAATAATGTAAATAATCAATTTTGATTATGTATCTAAGACTAGAAGTCATTGCTTTGTGAATTATTAATTTTCTCTATTCTTGGTGCTGAGTTGCTTTTCTTTTCGTATGCTTGCATGTAATTTACACCTCCTCTCTCATTACTTTCAGATTACTTGCAAGCTGTTTGCATTTAACATTGAGAAGTCATCATGGGTGGAAAGGGGTCGAGGACAACTTCGTGTTAATGACAAAAGCGACCCAGAAAAGCAGGCAAAGAAACAATCCAGGCTGGTGATGCGGACTCAGGGTAGCTTTCGAGTGGTACTCAACACAAAGGTATGGCGTTGTCTGTTTTGATTTCTGTTCTTTTTCATCAATTAAATTTGACTAATTGGTATGTGATGTACTAATTTGACCTGGCTTAGCCAAACCTACATTAGTCAGCTGAGCCATTTAAATTTCTTTATTGTCTAAGTCTTGTTTGGTTTTCTACTAGAAAAATCTCAATTAATCATGTTATGCATGATTTTTAAATAAACTGACCTAATTTTTTATATTTCCCTTGAAATTTAAAATTTATTTTTCATTCCACTATTTTCCTTCTCCTGAAATTCCCATTACTGCAAGACTCCCTAGAGAAATTAAATAAGTTGTCTAGCAGAGTGAGGTTTTTACATATATTGAAAATATCATATTTTTTTACAACTTCATTTCAATTTTGTTTTATCCATAAATTGTCTTGGCTACCCATGTATATATCCTTTTTTTCTCAATTTATTCCCAGTGCTATTGGATTTTCCTGCAGTGTTTGAATTGCTCTCTTGCCCTGCCTTCTTATGGTCAAATACTGTTAGTTATCTTCTGTTTGAGAAGAATGTGCCTTTAAATATGGGAATTAAGAGTTAAGCTCATGAATTGAATCATGAATTTGGCATTGATTTTCACCTAACATTTTATTGAAATTGTCACCTTAATGAAGCAGAAGGCACTGTTAATACTTAGCAAACTACTTGCCATAGTTTCTGTACTAATTCTTGCTCCATTTATCAATGACAATGTCAGACTGTTATCTGATTTTTAAGGCAAAAGTACTGGAGAAACAAAAAAATCGTCCTTGGCATTATCAGAAAACAATTTATAAAAATGCTAAAATCATAGGAAAAATAATCGTAATCAGAGGATACGGCCAGCTACCTGATTTAGGGATAGCGGTTCATAGATAGCTGAAATAGCAAGTGAGTGGACATGAACATCAGATGACCAGAAGGAATATTTGGTAATAATAAAGTCACATCGCGAAGATTAAGTGAGACTGCGTTCAAAGAGGCCTCACCCAGGTTTGAACCCCAGACCTTCTGGGCTGCAGATGAACGCTCTTCTCTCTGGGCTACTGTGTCGACTAAGAATATTCCGCTTTAAGTGGTTCTTTTTATTTTCAGAAAAAAGAACAAATCCAAACAACTCCTTAGCAAACTTGAATAAATTATATCTCCTGGACTAAAATTAGTTTTCAGCAATTGGTTAATGTGCAAGCATTAACTAAGAAATTTAAGGATTTGAAACACCCTATCTGGAATGCACTAGCGCTGAGTCTTAATAAGGGTATTTAGGTATCAACAATATTTTAAAAGATAAATTATACCCTCTTTTGGTTAATCAATCCTCTTGGAGAGAATTCTGTTTCACCATATTTCATGAATTTTGACGCAGAAGTCACTTAATAAAACAAAATATGTTTTTTTTTAATGTTTAGTATTCCTCGATAATAGTTTGGGACGTATTTAAATGACCTTTATCCACAGTTATTTCCTGCTCATGAAAAACTTGGAGATAGATATAAGCTCGAGAAAACAAGAACTTTGTATCCTTAGGAATAATTCCTTTCTCGTGTAGTTTCTTAAGTTTCATTCGAGATAAATAGGTCAATGGGGTCACAGTACTAAAAATATGGCAAGAGTAATTACAGAATTCACTATGACTTTGGAATCTCAATTGGCTGTGGGAGAAGAAAACTGTGATCGCGTTAATAACTCCAAGGCGATGTCGCAAACGTGAACCCTATTAGCATCCCTATTTTGCGATGCGTAAAATCTGTTGAAATTCATCTGGAGTTTGAATATTCCCTCAACTGGCTACTGGCTTTTTCAGTGTTGTCAAGTTGTCGAAGGAAGAGCGATTTCAATAAGTTCTCACGTATGCCGCATCCAGATGCCAATGAGTTTTACGTTAATTTTTTCTGCCACTGTACTACATAGTGTAAATGTGATGCCATTATTTTGGAGTTGTAAAATGTTTTTTATTCTGATTTTTTTATTTCCAGATATGGGCAGGAATGTCTGTGGTGCGTGCCAGTCCTAAAAGTATAAGAATGACAGCAATGGATGATAACCAAATTAGGGTATTTCTCCTCATGGTAAGTTTTAGTCTTCTGTCTTCTCATTTACTGTGTAAAACTTTGTCTCCTGTGAAATTTTCAAAATATTTTTCAGAATTTATCATAGAATTTGATCAACAATGCATATTCATCATTAAATCATTTTAAAACAACAGGTTCATGTCAAGTGGATGATTTTTGTATCTTTGGAAAATGTTTACCATTTATATTCCAGACTATATGTATACCATTTATATATTTATATACCAGACATAGTTTGAAGTCTGGGGTAGCTTGAAAATCTATTAGCAACCACATTATTGGTTTTTAATAATAATGGGTATTTATATGGTTTTTTGTACACATTTTTAAGTTTTTCAGTTTTGCTTGCTTCCAGCATGTGACTGATAGCGATATTGTTTACACCGCGATCGGACAAGGGGGAGAAAAAGGGAATGGGGAGAGTTGAAGTAGCGGGGATAAAGACGAGGGGAGCAGCGAACCCATGAGTCACAGCCAGGCGCTCAACTTCAAAGATGGTTTGCTACAGTATATGGAGTAGTGGGAATGCGACTACAATGGCATTATCGCTGCTAAAAAGATATGAGGTCGGGTGAAGAAAACTCTCATTGAGTCCATGAAACAATCAAAAATAATGGACTCTTTATACAAATGATAGTACATTGTTTTTTTACGTATATTATGAAAATTATAGGAAATAAAAGTGAAAGTTTGGATTATCCATGTTTTCTGATTATCCGTGCGTCCTAGTTCACTGTATTTTATTGGCTGGCACTCGTGAGATTGACAGAAAGCCAAACAGGCTCTGAGGCAGCATTTAAACCGCTTTCGTATAGCCGTAATTTCGGAGGCACGATTTAAAAAATAAAAAATTCGCGAAATTCTGTAAAACCTTCCGTTATTTTGATCTTCCGTTATTTAGAATTCCGGATTATCGATCTTCTACTGTATATCGCACTTTGTCGCGGATTCAATATTCATATATTCCTGATCTTCATGGCAGGAATCATCAAATGCAAAAAAACGTGAAAATTACCGATTTTGCATAATTATTGCATTTCTGATTTTCACGTAGCTCTATGGCTTATCATAGAGATACATTGTTTCATGCAGCCAATTCGTAGAAATATTGGCCCCGAAAAAGTCACCTTATTTAGTGACTCAAGTGTAAGTTGGGGTAGGTTTTCATTGACCGAAAAAATAAATTTATCATCATATATTCGAGTATGTATGGTATGTTTGAGGAAAACTTGAGGCAAAATAGGGAAGGTGGCATTGTGTACAAATGACTGGTGTTAAGTTGACATCTCGTCCCTGTTTAACCTTAATACTTCCTTAATCTCACTCTCCATACCCTTTTCATAGTAAATCAAAGAGCATGCAAGTCAAGCCACCAAATTCTGTAAAATGGTTCCTAAAAATAATTTAGAAATGTTTTGACCTCTATTTGTATTTTAATTTTAGCCAAGTGTGGGAAGACTGTTGTGATTGATTTTAAGTAAGTCATTAAGGTGGTTATGCTCATTTACTACAGGCAAGCCCAGCAGACACAGATCGCCTTTTGAATGTTCTAGTCGGTCGAGTGGAGGCTCAGAAACTGTTAGAGGAGGAATCGAAGACAGGAAATGAACATAACAGAGGTGAACCTGATACGTGTACAATTGAAATCCCTTCACCTGCCAAGAAGGTGTGTGAAGGAAATGAGAAGGCAGTTGAAGTGGGGACAGGAAAATTGGAGACAAAAAGTGGTTGTGCAAAAGAATTAAGTGGTGATGAGAAACAAAGTACTGCAGTTGCAGAGCACAAGCATTCAGATCGTGAAGCATCTACATAGTCCTACGGTGAGTCATAGCCATCTAATACTCAAAATCTTGTGTGACTGGGTTATTTAGTTTCTATAATTACTATTTTAATATTGCAACATTAATTTTTATCCATGCTCTGTTGAAGTGCCAAGTGTGATTCAGTTTTGTTCACCTGGTGCACCTGCTGATAAATAGGTAATAAGTATCTGTAAAATGTTATCCTCTTGGAGGGGATAACATTTTAAAAACAGATTTACACCCCTATTATTTATATGCCGTTGAAAATGGAATTGAAATAACTAATCATAAAGAACAATTTTGTTATCTATTTGTAAAGAAAATCTAAGTGTTTTATTCACGAGTTGGTTATATTTTTTGTTATTCATCATTAATTGTGCTACGAGAGAATACACCCTAATGGATATGAATAAATTAAATATCCCATATTTCTCTTATCCCTGTACTCCCTTTTTTGTCAAAAATATTTGTGGGAAAGGTGGTGAGAGCCTTTGTGACTGAGTGTGACTCCAGTGGCACACTCAGTCACTAAGGAATCCTTGACATGAGTGACATTTCACTCATCATTACTTCCTCTAGCCACCTTATTTGCCCCTTCCTATCACATACACAAGTTTCGTTTCTTCACCCATTGTACCAAGCACTTCCTCGTTTGTCTTCATTTTCATCCTCCATACCTTCTCTATCCTCCTCCACACTCATATCTCGAACGCCTGCAGCCTATTCTCATCTTCCTTTCTCAGATTCCACATTTCTATGCTACACTCCATGCCAAGCTTCACCTACCTCTCCTTTATATCCTTTCCCAAGGTCCCCCAAATCAGCTCCCTGCTATTACTGAATGCTTCTTTAGCTAGCACAATTCTCCTCCTGTCTTCTTTGCTGCTATGCCCATTTTCTTCTTAAGTACCATGCAAGTAGCTCCACTGTGCTATGGTTAAACTCATGTGAAAGTTTACTGTTGTGCTATTGTTTTCCTAAATAGCTTGCAGCATTATAAAGATTACAATATGAGTTATTAGTTTCCAAAAATGAGGAAAAAACGATAAAGTGTAATAAAGTTAGACTGGAGACAATTTTAACATGATCAAAAGAAGCTAATATAGTCGGTAAGTGGCCTCTATATCACACTAATATTATCATCGAGTACAAGTAGAGAAATCACTTTTTTGGAAGATTATAACCCACCTTTGACTTAAGTTAAGCCACAAAATTGGGAAACATTTTGGGATCAATATTTTGGCATATGGCAGGCATAAAATTACAATGTTCTCTTCTACTCATAGACTACTGAGATTATTTTCCAAGAAATGTATTAACTTTTGTTCTATGTTTTGTGTAAGTATCCATTCCTCATAGCCAATATTTATGTAAAAAGGACCTAAAAATACAGAGATTCCCAGATTTGCTTGATAAATCTCCTTGCTTTTATTTTTTGATATGCCAGGTATTTTTGAAATATCTATGGTAGAAAATAGCTGAGGTAAATGGCATTAAATATTCTGGTTGATAAAGTCACCAAGGAAATGAAACGAAAATATTTCAGCTCCTCATTATGAAATGACTCTGGACGATAAATTCATAAATGAGATTAAAGGAAAATATTTCGACTTCTCATCATGAAATCTTGAATTGCTCCGTGCTTAGGATTCCTGATGCACAGCTTACCAGCATGGCCACCTAAGTGAGTTACGACTTGCCATTAGCTTCATGAATGTTGTTTT
Source organism: Pyrrhosoma nymphula (assembly GCA_963573305.1). Classification (NCBI taxonomy): domain Eukaryota; kingdom Metazoa; phylum Arthropoda; class Insecta; order Odonata; family Coenagrionidae; genus Pyrrhosoma; species Pyrrhosoma nymphula. The sequence goes on from OY754327.1 coordinate 180,334,916, forward strand.
ATATCTGCTTCCTGTAGAAGGCTGAATGGAAATATCCTTCGTTTCTGGCGGTTATTCGCCTTGCCTCTACCAATTGTTCCTACAGGAACTTAACAAATACAGATCTTTGTAAATGTCTAACACAGGCAACTTATTGGAATCCACATTGCAAAAAATTCCTAAGTATCACCCATATCCTCACCTTCTCATCTTTCCCTTGTTGACAGATGTGAGGTTATCTGATTGTATTCAAAAGCAAACTTCAGTGTTAATACCTTATTGTATGATGTGACCTTACTCCACAAGTATACCTTGCAAGGCATCTTATTATCAACCTATCATTTGGCTTCTAGTACTACTATATGTCACTGTGTTATTTTTTCATTCCAAATTACTAGTGAGCCACTGATTTAAGTTTATACTTTTGGCTGAAAAGAGGACTTCAACTGGATTTTCAAATCACCTTATACTCCCAAGTTATATGGTAATCCTCCTTTGTGCAAATATATGTACTGACAATTTATGATGTTCAGCCCACGGTAAATCATGGTTGAATATGCCTGGCACCACCTTGATATCCTGTTACTGTCTGACATAATATTACACAAAGGTTAAGTTTACACCCTCATGGTATCATGCAATAACAAACAGATTTTAAAGTATCAGGCGAAAGTTTGTGGAAAATTGTCACAGATTGCATTGTAACAGAAAACACTTTGTAAATATTTCCACACCAATTTTTTTTTATTTATTCAACCGACCTTGTGACTTCACCTTGATAATGGCAATGTTTGCCGAAACCTAGGTCGGTTGAATAAATAAAAAAAAAATTGGTGTGGAAATATTTACAAAGTGTTTTCTGTTACAATGCAATATGCAATAACAAGATTCTAGTGTATTGAATGAAATTGTGTTTCTTCAAGTTTGTATTTTTATCTTTCAGAAGTAACCCAGACTCCTCATTGAACTTTGGCTTTTGGCACTGGGGTACAATTTTTTTGGAGGTGAAATGTGCAATGGGCTGTGTGTTCAAAAGGCCAAATACCTGCTAGCAGTAGTGACTGCATCAACCAGTGACATTAAAACAGTTATTAAGTGAAGCTCATGTCAGCACTCAGTGATGAATGTTGTCCTAGTGCAAGTTTTGAAGTGGACACAATGGAGAGATGGTGTGTGGTTGGGGGTGTGCAGAGATTGGATGGGGTGTGGGAGAGAGTGAGGGTGGAGAGGTGGATTGGCTGATGAATTGGAAAAGGACTTATGAATATTGCTGGAGGAGGGAGACACTTTCCATGCCATGGAGACCTCTCACCAGATCACATCTTCTCTATTAGCCTCATGTTATGCAACCTTGCAGGCCTCTTCTTTCATTAATTTTTTTTTGAAACTAGGAAATATATTCTGTCAGTGTCTAGGCCTTAACCTTTGTATAACACCGGTGCAACTCAAGTTTCTCTAGGCTCTAGAGTGAAAAAAGTGTTGATAACCTTTCCAAGTGTTAATCAGCAGGTTTTTTTTTCAGTCCAAGGCGTCATTTGGCAGCAGAAGCATTGCTGTTAATTGTATTTTCAGGGGACCAGATACCTATTCATGTTACTCTAGCCAGGGGAAAGTTAGCGTTTCACTTCACTGTGAAGATGTGTGCAGTTTTAATGGGGAAATACTTTTTTGTTAATTAATTAAACTCATGCCATTTAAATTATTGTTTAATTTCCCTGCAAAGAAATAAAACAGTGAAAAAATTTATCCTTAAAAAGTGCTTAGAGTATGAATTTTCTTACATACAAGTACGCATTTGTGATGTGTAATTGTACCATTTACTCCATTGGGTTAAATAAATCATGTACAGAGATATTTGACAGAAAATATGTGGTGGAATGTTTATATTTTCCCCTGCTTCCTTGCTGACGTCGGCCTTGATTTTTATCACCGAGCGATTGGTGACCACACCGGCCGGATTGCCGGCCAATTCTCTTTCTCGTGAAATTCCTCTCCCCCACCGCTGTCCCGGCATCCCTCCTCCCCACCCGCAATGCATATGCCCCGTTTGACTCAGCCCTCCCAACACCTCCCCCTCCCCAACGTCCCCCGTTGGCATTGGCGCGCATTTTTTCCCCCTCCCGCCCCTCCCCCCTCCGCCTGGCACGAGATGAAGAGATGTCCGGAAATACCTCGCACTTGGGCGGGGTTTTTGACGCTTTATATTTAGAACCGTGTTTCCAGGAGGTAGTTCCTCTGCATCCGCACTAGGTGGCCATAGCTTACCATTTTACCGCGTCGGTGTTGCAGTGGCGCGCAATTCCTCGCCGCTTTCTGCGGATCCGTCGCACCGAGACGCGCCTTCGCGCCCGACAACACACTCTTCTCAATCACACATACTTCCCGTGATGTATTATGATATTATTTCTCACCCCCTAATCATATCGCCTCCCTCGTCTAGTACCTTTGCGTTCATACCCTTATCGGCAAATTCGTCTCCCCAATTTCTCAGTAGTTTTTGAGGAGTTGCAGGCGAGTAGAAGGGAAAAGAGGTCGAGGGCATGTGGTGGGGAGGGATGAAGAAGTATTATTTTTTCGTGAAACCAAGGGGGAATGGGAGGCAGGATAGATTCGTGTAGGTGTTCTGCAAGGGCTGTCATTGTCGCCTCTGAGGAAAAGGGAGATGGAGACGAGGACGACGGATCGACTGTTGAGCTCCACATGAGATCTCTTCGTGGATGTTGTCACTGACGGTACACCACCTGGCGGTATCATGTTTGTTTCACCACCGTCCCTTTGTCTCCCTTGCGTCGTCCACCCTACCCCTCCCTCGCCGACCCCTTAGTCCCCACGTGCGCCCAGGCACCCCTCGCCGCCCGTGGAGAGGAACCGCGCGCTTCCGGCGTGCGCACGAGAGAATTAAAAAGGACACGTCACCTCCGCCGCCCCGCCTGTTCGTTCTTCTGCTCCTCTCTTGCCCCCTCCCACCCCCCTCCCCACACCAACACCACCTCTTCGCGCTGCCCAACATCTTAAAGCCTTCCTCCACTCCTTCTGGCCATCCCCATTTACGCGAAGGAGTGAGAGGCGGGTCTTCCCCCTTCAAAACCGACCCGCTTGTCATATGGGCTCCTGGCGGTGCGTCACCTGAGTCGAATGGAGCGAGCGCGCCAGCCGGCCGAAGAGGGCGCGAGGGGCCGAGCGAGAGGGAGTGCGGCGTGTGCCACTGTGGCGCGAGGGGACAACGGAGAGCGATTGCCGAACTGGGGTGAAAGAACTGCTCGAGAGGAGCGGCGGAGGGGAGCGGTGGTGAGCGAAGCTTCATCCGAGAGATCAGCTGGCCAGTCGTCTACCGCCCGTGTGGCAGTGCGCGCCGCGGGTCCGTGTGTCTGAGTGTGTGTGCCTTGTCGAGTGTGGACGCCTTTGGATGTGCGGGCCGGCGTGCCCCTTCCGCACCGCGCTGGAATAAACAGTTGTAAAAGCGAGCGAGGAATAAAAGGGGAGGACGAGCGAGTCCTCGACTCCCGCTCGCCCCGCAGTCGGATTTCGTGTGCGCGCGCTCGGGTAAACAAGGAGAGGGAAACAAGGCGGAGAGAACAGTCCTCCCTCCGCGGAACAGTCGTCGCCAAATGCCTCGCCTGCGGCGGCGTATTTCACTCGGTCTAAGATTTTTTTAAGAGTTTATTTTTTTAATACTCGCGGGAAACGGTGAGAGACGGAAGTTTGTGTGAGGCTCCGTTGTTGCGTTTGCGTGCGAGCGGCGTGTGTACTCCGTAGAGGCCACTGGAAAGAAGAAGAGTTCGGACGCGAGGATCATCTTTTATTTTTTTCTCTCTCTCTCTCTCTCTTTAAGAGGAGGGGAGTGACAGGCGTGGGAGAGTGGGGAGTGGGATCAGGGTGTGAGTGAAGGAAAAGGAGTTTTTTGCTCACTCTTTTGACCCTCGCCTATCTCGATCCTTCCCTCTTTCTCGTTTGCTACTCTCTTCTCTCCTAGGGCGGGGGAGATTCGCCGAGAGGAGGGGGGTCGGGAGGGGAGGGCGTTGAAGAGGGAGCCGTAGCATCATCATCACCATCCTCCTGCTGCTGCTGCATGCGCGCCAGTCGTGCGGGGGATCTCCTCGGCGCCCCGAGCAGCGCCGCAGCGGTGTCCAACGGGTGATGCGAATACCCGCCGGCCCCAGGATGATGTTCACGGGCGGGGCGCACACCAAGAAGCGGAGCGGCGGGGGCGGAGGGGGCGGCGGAGGGCGGCAACATTTGTCCTCGGAGCGCCACGGGAGGCCCAGCTACCACGAGGTGGGTCACACACTCGCGCTGTCCGCGGAGGAGCGGCGACCGCCCCCCACGCACCACCCCATTTAACCAACCCCTCTGCCGCCCCCCTCTCGGCCCCACATCGGCGGCGGCCCCGCATTCGTCGTCGAACGAAAGAAAACCTCTCTCTCCTTAGCCGCTGTCAAGAGAGAGAGCTTCTCCTCTCCTCCTGCCCCGTGTTCCCTCCGCCGGCTCCCGAATCGTGGACCGCGGCCAAGGAGGCGGCATTCCATCGCCGGCTGGCGGCTCGGGGCCCTCACGTCGTGTTCTTTCCTCTCCCTCTTCTTCCCTCCGGCGCACCTCCCAACCACCCCCTCTCACACATATATACACGTATCCGTTTCCCCGCCGCCCCACCCCCTCCCCCAAATGGGTGGGGCCCCCTGAAGGCGCTGCGCGCACGTGGGCGCCTCCCCAACCCCCCACCGACCATGGTGACACGCTTAGCACTCGGCGCAAGAGCCCTTCCTCCCTCACCCTCCCGAAACATCGGTACCGCAGAACGGTACCCAGTAAGAGTTCCATTGCCTCTCAACAATTCGCACGCAACCTCGCCACACACCTGGGTCATGATCTCCCAAAGCATTTACAAGAGCCGCCGCTGTGGTCTCTTCCTCGTCCACCCCGCGCCTTATCCCATTCCCCCGCCCCCGCTTCTTCTCGCCTCCCCGATCCGAGACCGCCGCCTCCCATCGCCGCAATCACCTCCCGAGAAGAAGTTTTAAAAGGGAGGTTGGGATTTGAAAGGTCCCCCCTCCCATCTCCGCACTCTTCCCTCGTTTCGTTCTTTCTCCGCTACTCCCTCTCTCTCTCTCTTGCGTGTGGTGGCCCGGTTGTGATGGCGGCCGTTAAATATAGCGCGCTCTCTCTCTCTCACACACGTTCGCATCGGTCGGAGAAGCAGAGTCCCGCTTTCTTCGTCTTCTCTTCTCAGACGCTCTCCCGACGGAGGAGAGACACTCGCGGGAACGATCACCCTCTCTCCTTGTATCTCTATTCTTCTTCTTCTTCCTCCGCACTCCGTCCTCCTTAAGCGTGCACCCCACACGTCCGTCCCTCCTCACACGTTGACGACGACGAGAACGAAGTGGAGGAGGAGGTGCGCGCCACCGAGGAAGAGATGCCTGCCTGGGCTCGCTCGAAACTTATCCCCGCTCTTCTGTAACAGGCACTGCAGGCCCTCTTTTCCTCCAACAGATATATACTCCTTCTCCGTAGCTACTCCATCGCTTCTCTGTCTGGTGCAAGGGCATCTAATTGGGCCCAATTTTATCTCTGTCCCCACCCCCCCCGTCGTTTTATTGGCTCATTATTCCTTGAATATTCTTCACTAGATAGGATTCAAGGGTTGAGGAATGCCCCATACTCACAAGTCGTGTCTGAGGTCAAGCATATGTGAGTGAACATCAAATTTAATTCAGAAGTGATCGTAATTTGAAAATGTATGGAAGTCCGTAATGATGAGCGACAGTAGTTTTTGAAAAGTAAATTTTTGGGAGGCATGAAAATATTCCCCGTCCATGATGTGCGTTCAGTAAGCGCCCCACGTTTGTGGGTAATCATCCACCCCTTCCCCTGCACCACCCCCGCCTAACCACCTTGGAAATTTTCTGGTCTTACTCCCCTCGCCCCCACTGCCGCACATCACCCGCCTCCGAAGATGCCCCCGGCCCTCCATTCTCTCGCCTCCCCTCCGTCCCATTCTCACTCTCCTCGCCTCACACACCCACCCCCTTCATTAATAGCGCCCAGCGTCCCTCTTCTGCCCCCCCTCCCACGCCCTCCCCACAACCCGCCGTTCCCTACCTTGCTCCTCTGCCGTCTTCCGCTGACTCGCAAACCCGCCTTCCCTGCCGCTCTACTTGTTGCGCGTTATTGTCCTTCGTCATCGGTTGGATTTTGGAAGGGGGTTCCAGAACTGCTCCTCTCCCCACGCCCCGATGAACATCGGAGGGCTTAGAATGTGCCCTTCCATCGGCGGACGGCGCCCGGAAAGGCTTTTCACAAATCCTCCTCCCGCCGGAGAACCACTGTCGCATCCATTATCCTCGTTCCCTTAGTCCAGTGCTCCAACGAGCTGCAAAGTGATTGTTGTGACATCGATGAGAGGCAGGAAATTACTTTCTCCGCATTGGTCCTCAAAGAGTTTCCAGCTCTGAATTTTCTGTTCTTTTGTATGTCAACTGGCCTCTGGCCTCATGCGTGGAGTACCGATATAGTTGGAGAATACTATTGGGATCAGTGAGAAGTATAATTACCAGTATAATCACGAAAGATCCCGTTTTAACACTACCAGTTAAAGAAGTGAACCTTTGTGCTACAATCAGTTATTGGAACCTTTTACGCTAGCCGCGTATTGAAAGGTAAAGCTTGCAGTCTTTCCGCAAATTTACCGACGTTTGGGAGCACAGCTCACGAACGAAAGCTTAGCTTTGGAGGAGTAATTGAAGGTTCGCGTCTCGCCCTGATATTAGTACGGTCATAACGGATTTGGGACGTAAGGTTAATGGAATTTTGAAGTACGGGTTTGGATCCGAAATTTGCAAAATTCTGGCCCCTATGTTCTCCTTCTCTTTCTTATATTTCTTCGAAAAATGTCCCCTAAGCGCTTCTTGCTTGTAATTTGAGGTAAAAGCTGTGCTAAGTTTCTTAAAGAGATCGAAGTAGGGTTCAGAATAATCTCGGATGAGAACTCAAGCGTAAATATTAATATTTTTTTAGCGGCTTGTTAGTCAAACGACTTCACCCAAAACTTGCTTCCACGCGCGAACGCCAATCATCCCGTGAATATGTCAAGATCTTAGTTGTAACGGCAGGTTACTTCGAAAATTTGCTCTTACGTCTAGGAGTTGATTATGGGGAAAGTATAATTTTATAGATAAAAGCCGCGTGACTTCAGTTAAATCCCTGCAGAGTCACGAGCTTCACGCGAAAGGCCTAGTGATTAGCCATAGACTGCTGAAAGGGATTCGAAGAGATCATGATGATGGTGGAGATGTTCGTTATCCTCAGGCCTACTCATTGGCTCTCATACCAAATTCCTTGAGGTTTTCGAAGGAGATTATTGATCTGAATTACCGTGTGAACTTTCATTGTGTGGACCGTAAAATAATACAGTAATGTCATCCTTAAAAAAATACATAATGCCATGAAGAATAATGTATGGGTTTAGAAAATAAAAAAGTTCTTCTGTACGCAATCGCGTTTCTCCTTAACGTTATTCTCGCGTCATCGATATTTCCCAATTGCGATTGTGAGAACGAAAACGTGGTCATCATTCTTCAAGTTTTGCCTCTTCAGTTGCATTAAATCCCTAATATTAGTTGAGGGATTGCGTTTTTATGGCAGTAACTGTTAGCGTTATCCTTCTAGAGGGGTTTACGTTTTGGATAACGACAAAGTGAAAGAAGGAACCGTGATCCCACCGCAAGATTCGCTTGAGAAAGGATTTAGGCTATTAGGCTTCGGTACGATATTTGAACAGGGAATTAATCTTGCTTTCAGCAAGGGTAAGACTGAGGAATCATCGACAGGTTGAAGAAAACGGAAAGCAAGAAGAGTTGAAAGCCTTGGCTCCGGAAGAAGTTGTCGGAATAAATTCGAAGTTGGCAATCAAGGTGGGCGGAGAGAATTACAAGGTATTGGAATGTTTAAGGCTGTTGTGGAAGGGAGAATGTTAGTTTTTATAAACAGAGGGAAGTAAGATATTAGAATAGTTTAGGCAGAATACCGAGCTGAAGAGTGTAATATTGCTATTTAACTGGCTTATATTGGTTAAACATGAAGCTTACAAATAGTTTTCATAGCATATATAAACCTAATTTGGGCAACGGTCTGCCATGATGGAAACACCGGTTCCCGACCAGTTACCGAAGTTAAGCATCGTTGGGCTCGGCTCGAGTTTGGAGGGGTGAGCCTCCGATTCGTCCGAGTGATGTTTCCCCTGTGGCAGACAGTAAGTGCGAAATGACCTTAGCCGTCGAACTACTACCAAAAATACTACCATAAACCTAATTTCAGTTAAAAGAACATCTATGATAACGTTACCTCAAGAATTTTTATGACATCTCTTGTTTCTAATGCTTGGATAGCATTTCTCGATGCTCACTTTGGTTGCATTGTAATCTCGCATTTCTTGTGGAAGTGAGGAAAGGCAGACCTTATCGAGATAATCAGACATGAGTGTTGCTGGATCGAACCTTCTTTTTAAAAACCGCTGGACGGTGCTCTTGGGGAGAGTGCTGGGCATTAGGCTTGTTCTATACACTAAATAATGGCGACACACGGCCTTTCTTTGTGCACAAAACGTGTAGTATGTGATTTAGTATAATTTGAAAGTTATCACATCAGGAAGACACATCAAATATGGAGAACTAGGAATTGAACATTACGTCAATCATATTTGATTGTCCGTCTGCTCGTGGTAAATATCTGAAACGCAAGGGAATGGATACGAGATAAAATAAATCTGCCCTAATAAAATTACGCGCAATAATTATAGGATGACACTCGTCGGGTGACTCAATAATTATATGTCGACAAACCTTTTCTGGCGTATTAAATTTAATGACCTGGCTGATGTGTAAGTTATCCCATTGCTTTAAAAATTTAATTTCATTAAATATCGGTTCGTCTGTTGGGCAGAATAATTATAAATGCGGATATTTCTGCATATGCATTGCTTAACTATGTATATAAATTCTTAATAATACGCTGTTTAAAATCGTTGTAGATGATTCGTTAGAATCTTGGCTTTCGTGAGTGTACATTGGGAAATTAAATTTAATCTGGGCACAGTCTACTTCTTATTCCCTGTACATCCCAGGGATCCAAAGAAGCTCCTGCAGAATTGCTATTAGTTTTCCCCGGAGTAAGTGCACCTGAGTTCGCCTGTGCCCACTTTACATTTAGCATTTCGGTATAATCCAATAATAGAGAGAAAATATTAAATAAGCTTGGAAAATTTGTCACCCTTGGAACACATTCGTATTCTTTCCTGAGATATTTACAAAAAAATGAGGTTTTCAAGCACATATATTGCTCTTTTTTGCTGATAAAATGTTAATGTTTTATGCACACGATGATTATGTAGATACACTGATTATTTGAACAGAGCTATGAAAGTAACGGAAGTTGGTGAAATGTGAGTTTACCAAACTGTTGAAAATAAGCGAGTTTTCATAGATGGGCGCATTAAATTCTTGCGATGGGTATTCTGACCGTTTACCTTTTCGGATTTTCTGTGACCTCACCGCCATCTCGAAAATATTACTTTTATGAAGCTGTTTAATTGTATTTTTGGGAAATGATATTTAACGATAGAGGAAAACATTGGATGGATGAGTAGAAACATTTATGAATGCACGTTGTTATCAACGCTCTTATCTCAATTTTATTTCGGTGGATGGGTAAATCCATAAGCGCATGTCTTTTATGTATGATTTGAACTTTTCTTAATTTTGCGAATCGTCGGTGAAAATGAAATATTTCTAGTAATTGCATCGATGAGACGTGTGGGCTACTGGAAATATTTGACGACCGTTGATCTACTAGAAGTTCTCAGTTCACTCAACCTAATCTCGTCTGAACGAGAATTTTAAAAATACGGTGTGATTCAGCCATCCTGAGCAAGACCCCGCTAATTGGTGTTAAGTTTTTCCTCTTGCTCATTAGTGAACAAAATATTCATAGTTGCCATTCACGATTTCAGTTTTTCTTCGTGCCTATTTTGAAATTAATGTATTAATTTCGCATTTATTTAATTCCCGATTCATTTCGCAATTGTCATCGCAATTGAACGCGAAGTGCTCTTTTGTGAGTGAGGTCAATTAAAATTCTATTTTAACCGTGCTCGTTTTCACCCACACAGGAACGGTTTTATTTTTTCGTCTCGAACGCTTATTTTAAGAGTTAATGGCCCTCCCGAGGCAGCCGTCGTCTGTCATCAGTTTTGAAAAATGGGACAGAATAATTCCTTCTTCAGCGCAAAAAGTTCTGCTGATACCCGAATTCTCACTGCGTACTGGCACATGGTGGCAATTATAATTACATCTCTTAGAAATATCATATTCATTGTGTTGTATAACGCAGACTGTAATTCATTTCAATTGTTTTATACAAAGGCATTTTCTGACTCATCTTTTTTATAATCATAATCTTTCAATGTAAACTCGAGTTGCGTGAGAGAAAATAGTTGATTTCTTGCAATGATACTGTTTCATCTATGAAATTACATAGAAAATTAAATTGAGGAAACGAGATATGAGCATTTACTTCTATGTCTGAAATCATTAGAAAAGCAGTTTTGGCCACTAAATTTGACGGCAATGGGAATTCCTTTACTTAATTCCCCGTCCATGGTAGTGGATGCGTAGGGTCACCCTCTAATGGGGAATTTAGAGAGGGTTAATCATCCTGAATCTGTCTTTCAAGCAGATGATGAACGCAAGAGGATAGGGAAGGACGATGTCGACGCTGGATGGCAAATTTATAACTATTCCATTTCTAGTGGGAAAAGGAGTTGAACAAGACTTTCAAACGATATATAGGATTTTGTTTGGATTGCGAGATAATTAGCCCCGTAACAGCCGAAAACGCATGTTTTCCATTCATTAGAATGATTCTTTTCTCCTTGAGTATCGTTGGTATATTTGCGACATAGGTTTTAATAATAGGCTTTGAGGAATTAGCTGCCTACGAAATATATAACAAAAAATAATGAATCGATTGCTTCAAGACATCATTGTCGATCTGCACACGTGGGCCGCTCATTTCTCGAGTGAATATTGGTCTCCTCATGTTACAGCCATCGAACTTGCGATGCATATAAATCTTTTCCTAGTTAATATTGGTCTCATGAATAGTATTGAGTCATTCCGTTCAGAAGACTTTGGCGCGATTCCGTGCGGTAAAAGAGTTTTTGAAAGTGCCGCTGCTCTGTCGATGAGATCATCCTGGTCTACATCTGACGGTGTCACCGGGTGTCAAACTGAAACCCTTGTGAAAATTCTTCGAGAATCTGCCTTATGTTAGTCGCAGTTGTCGGAGTTCTCTTCCACCACTCTTAGTCTCTCCTCATGTTTCTTCTTAACCCACATTTTCCAAACACCTTAAACGGAGCTTGTGATTTAAGTAGTTGTGCCCAAATAGAATGATACTGAAAAGTAAACTAACATTTTAAATCTTTAACTTCACATAAAAATCTTTACGTTGGCAGCACTTCTAAAAGCATTCTATCCTTATTTTTTTTACGTGCTCACTGCGAGGAAATGTTTACAGTGAAAAACAATGTACGCAACCACATTATTGTATTGAGACAAATTTTGCGACGCAGGACCCCATTTATGAGGCTGACCGTTCTCTCTTCCCGGAACGGTAGCGTACCAATTACTTTTTCCCTTCATTTCCGGCCCCATGAACCGTGTTGCGTCATACAGGGACCAATCTTTTACTCTTATTTGCCATATTTTTCAGAGAACCTGCGGCGTGTATTTCCTTAAAAAAATGCGAAAATTCCATTTCGTGATACGTAATCAATAGGCAGCAGCAAGCGCACTGACTTGCTGTTTCAATTCTTCTAGCTCTGATCCCATGGCCTGCCGCCAGTAACGTGCCGACTTGACAACCCAATGGTCTGCGGATTGAATTCCACCTTGAGCGTGATTGTCGTGTTGGTCTTAGGATCAAATATAATTTATGCAACTTCAGCTGTTGGAGGATCTAAGACCAAATTCTTCTACTACCATTTGTCTTTGATTTCATGGTAGTATGGAATGTTACGGGGATGCCTTATAGCGAGAACGACTCGTATTGCCACATGAAACTGAGAAACCTTTTTAACGAATTTTCTTCAGAGTTGGCCATTTGATTGATGGATTGACCCACCACTTTATCTCCCTGAAAGTCTTTCCGTAGTGATTGATCTCGATCGGTGCTAGAAGTTTCCCCGAAATTTAACCACACATAAGTTACATGAGAATAAATTGCTTTCCGAAATATGTTGGTGAATTCACTGACGAATGTTTAGATGCAATCAGTTTAGAGACTAAAAATTTTCGTTATCAAATGTATGGAAATAATTTGGCTGTTCGTCCCATGTTGAAAGAAGTTCAAACTGCGAGCCTTCGGCGATCTGAAAATATTGCCGTTGAGTCACCGATTCTGACCCAAATTCCATAGCTGTCTGAATCTCATACGTCGGAAATAAACACTAAACAGTCTGGTCGTTAAAATGTCATGAGATATTTTCGAACGACTTTTCTAAGGGCACTTAAACGTCATGTTTATTTGGTAGACCATTAAAGCGTTTATTTATTCCTCTGTTGATGATACTCATCGGAAGAACACAACTAGATATGGAGGTAAATCGTTTAACGATACTTAATGGGGCTTTGAATACACATTGATTCCTGTAGCCTTAAGAACAAGATACTACCGTGTTTAATCTGTCTTTTGTTTATGTGTTTAGGTTATGCTTAGGCGATGTTTAGGCTATGTTCTTTTATGTTAAGGCAATCGCCACAGTGAAATTACATAAGAATGTCGAAACATGATTAAATCGCCGTTTCTTTGTTTCTGTTAGTGTATATTCCTTGTTGATTACCTGATTTTACTAGTCGTTTCTGTCGTGTAACAAATTAATTGCAAACATTCGCATGGGATCGATTTTTTAAACCTAGGCTAAGTTATAATGAACAACGAAGTTTACTTAGGTTGCAATTTCGGTTTCGTGTGATGTAAGATCTTAGCAGAACGTATCACCTTAATGAACAAATAACAACGCTTGAGTAAGGGAGAGTCAGAGTCAGCTTGCAGGACGTCATCCATAATTATGCAACACAGATAAATCTCGTGGCATCTGATTTTATGTATTGGAACTCACCACTGGTTTCAGCCAGTTGGTCATCATTACGTTAGGCCCTACCATCACCTGATGATGAACAGATGTTTGAAACCAATAGAACGCGTACAAAACAAATTCACTGTGGAAGTCACCAAATTTTCTTATTATTTATGGTTAATAGATGGGGATGGAGACGTTCCTCTGCATAGTCGCACCATACCGGTGATATTTTTCGTACTAAAACATTGGTGCTCGAATTTGTCAGTAAAGATGGAAGTAATTCGATTTATAGCCTTTAGGTTCTGTTTTCAGCCTCATTTAATGAATCTCATTCATCATCTGAGAAGCGCTGAACTCATGGAGATAATTTTACGCACAATTACACTAATACGTATTAATGATAGTGTCACTAAGAAAACTCCAAGAATTTAAAATCATGCCATATGCAATCGCACCCACACGATAATAATTGTAAATAATCGAATGATTGTGAGCATAACGATTATTTGAATATTTTTTCAGTACCACATATGTTTTAAATATTTTCAGCCCTGAGAGTAAAACCAAGCCTCTTCACTGCAAATGGTAAAGTAGAATTCTGTGGGTTCAATGACTTTGTTAGGGCGTGGAATAACCGAAGTTGCTTTGTTTCGGTCGAACACATTTCAATAGGTTTATTGGTTATTGGTCACGTTTATGCCTCGTAAGGAATTTCGGGAGTTCTATTTCCTTTAAGCAGAATGTTTTCTAATGGTATGTATGTAACGAACGTAGTGTAATGATAGTCTTGAATTTCTAAACCCTACAAAATGTACTAAGAATATTTTGCCGTGAGTTATGAATTCACTGTTTACCATTTCCCTACACATGGGCTGCAAAGCATTGAGGCATCAAATTTATTTCAGCTGTCGTAAATTGGTGACAACAAACGCACACACAAAATGAAGTAAGATTGTCATTATTTCTGCTGTTCTCTTATTTAATATTCGATTGCATTTGCCTCAACACTTACGTTTAAAAGATGGGCTGGTCAGAAATCTTAAAAGAATGAATGCGAAATGAAGTTAATACAAACTTCGTAAATCGAGCATGCAATTAGCGTAGAAAAACTCGTCTCATGATACGTTTATCTTGTATTTTTGGGACTTTTTCTTGATTTCACTCGAATCAGTTCAACATAACTGCTCTATAGGAAAACGGCCTCCAGGGGGAGCAAGAGCGGAAGGACATTCCTTCGCCGCCCCCGCCCATTCTCCCATTCCTTTCCCCTCTCCTCCTGCCCCTCTCCTCCCCCTCCGTCCCCCCCGCCCCTCCCTCGTCCTACGCATTCGTTCAGAGCGAGCACGACGAACGCGTCCGGTCGCCGCGATCTCTGAGGTAACCGTTGGGGGTGGGGGGTTCTTCGGGACAAATGGTTGCTTGGCCCAGCACCACTAACTCTAACATTGCAGGGTGACTCACTGTGAGACAGACGTACGCACGCAATTATCTCGGGCCGTCTATCACTTCAGCCAATTCCGTTCATCCGTCCGTCTCCCAGTTGCTTCTCTGCAACAACTGACGAGGTATCCGCGAAACTCACCCAATTAAAATAAAACTAATTACCTCGTTTTCACTAGATTATCGGGCAAATTAATTTCTTTGAATACGATAAGCTCTCAATACTGTTCTCTACAATGATTCTCTTCCGACACAATACTGAAACTATGTTTCCTACTCTTTCATTCTTATCCTAAGATTTGCCTTACATGGATTGACATCACTTGTTACCTATTATCTTAGATAACGGAAGTAACAGGTAGGGATAACCTTCGCTCGCGGTAAAAGGGGATCGAAAGTATGATGAAATAAATTAAAATTTGGTTTCCCCTAATTCTGAAAGGTTAGAGGCTATAAATAGGCTATTACTTATGAATCATCTCTCGTCGGGGCAGTGGAATCTTGACAGGAAGCCTATATTTTTCCTTCATTCTCGTTCGTGTCATGTTTCTACACGAATATACCAGTTCCAGGGTAACAATTTACGGTAATGTCTGAATTATTTTTTCGGTGTGAAGTGAGTTATATAAGATCATAGGCACTTCCAATTCCATTTGTATTCTTTTTCATGCCTGGGGCTTCTTTGGGGGTGTTTATCTGGCCTGGTAAATGAAAATAACAGTGATAGAGGAAGAATTCTATAGCCGCATTGAGCACAGTTTTATTTCTGGCCTCTATGGCAATACTCTTGCCATAGGGGCCAGAGATTATGGCAAAATTCTTGCTGTTTTGGATATCTTCATTTTTATTTATTTCCCTGTCTTTTTAATTCTGCTTCTGGTATTCTGCTTGCACTATGAGACTGAATCCTATCGGTTTTTGTGGAAAAAATGGCATAAGTCCCGAGAACAAGCGTCCTTGAGGAAGCACGTGGTCCATTTGATTTTCAGGTCCTGTGATATTTCCGGAATAACGACGGGTAAGTTAGAGGACAGATTAAGACATCGCTATGCCGAGACTTCCTCCCTAGACTGCCACCGGGTCCCAAATTATTTTACAGGAAGATGCTTCCAAAAATAAAGTCTTCATAGCGTTTTATCATGATGCGTATTGACGATTAACTCATAAGCAGCCTCCCGCCGAAATTTAAAGCCGTAGTAATGCATGTCGTGAATACGTTTCCGGAAATCGACAAATAAAAGCACAGATGGCTGCATGAATTGAATCCAAGAGATAAAACGAACGGTTGGTATGAGAGTTGATATTTTCGATATTTTAACTTTTGCTTGTGGAACGTTTTCTTCCCTTATTTGAATGTCTTCAGAAAAGCTGTTTTCTACACAGATTTTATAACGCGAACATTACTGTTTATTTAAAATTAGAGGACGATGAAAAACGCGTGGTTATGCATTTGTTTGCATATCTTTCGCGTCATTAGAAAGGTTTGCAATATGATCCCAGATGAAAAAGATTAGGCTCCATTTGCTTTCGGAATATTACTTTCTAATTGACTTCATTGGAGCAAAAGTAGATCAAACGGAAAGAAAATGGATACTTTCCGATTGGCTTCCTTACATTTTCCAAACTTTCATCAGATATCCTTCCGTTTGATTTCTGCTATAATTGAATTCACCAGCTCTAACTATGAATGCATAGATTCGTTGAAAAACGACGTGTAGAAGGGTTTAGGGGGCAATTGCTCCCTTTTGCCCCCTTTGGTTCCACGTCAATTCGAATCCAAATATCCGTACCCTACATCTCGTACCCTGCATCTCGTACACGGAAAATTCGCACTCGTGACAACTCTTACCCCAAGAGTTCGTGCTATTTCATGATTGTAACTTTTAGTGAACGGTCATTTTTTCCCCATCCATACTCCGGAAGTGAAATTAAACATATTCACTTTTGGCTGAGGCTGTGTCATTCGCATCGTTGTTTGTTAAAACGACTTCTCAAATACATTATTGTTCCCGGTTAAGGATAAAATATACGGAAGTAGAGAGGCTAATCTTTGGCTGGAGTAATTTCTTAGGTTGAGAAATCATACTATTTTTAAGTTCGTGAGATTCGTTGTATTTTACCAGATTTTACCGGCTGAGAAGGGTGGCCTGAGTTTTCACGACCCCTCTGTAGGAATTCCCCCGCCGTCTCAAGATTTTCACCGGATATAATGTTCGAACAGGATTACTGAATCCAAAAAGCGCGTATTATTATATATACCACCAGATAAACTGAGTACAACAGAATGCATGGTTAGAGATTTGTTTTTAGATAAACAGCATGTTATATCATTAATGTAATCAAAAATTATTAGTATTTTGCAACAATTTTGGAGTGTCTAAGCCATTAGATGCCTCATAAGTAAATGTGCGACAAAACATTATGCTGCGTCAAGGAATGGCGTCAAATTTACTTTCGACAGTATTTTCTAGTGCACCCCAAAACCAAATGTTCACATACCTACTTAGTTCAAATATTGTATTTGTGATTATATTTTCCCCGCGGCTCGCTTTATTCGTTTGAGGAAATTCTCTTGAAACGTATCACTCAAATCTTATCATCACCGAATGATAAATCATTATTTAATGTTTTTTTTGAATTTGTGCACCCTCTCAGTAATTTCAATTATTTCGCTTGGAACTACGGTTAATTTCTGCTAGCCGCTACACAGAATTTCGGGGAACATCTCGAAGGCTCTCTGGTTGAAGATTGATGTTGAGGAAAATGTGATAAATTTCAAGATTTCAATCATACGTATCATAGTACTAGACTTGATTGTGGATGCAGTTTTTAGTTTGTGTGTTTTTGTATTCCATTTCACGAGCGAGCGAGGTGTTTCGCTCGTGAAAAATATGCGACGGGCTGTTGAACGTTACCTGACTCCCTTCGTACGAAGCACAATGCATACCATCTCACTTCATCATTTATCGTTGCTGCCGTTTTATTATTTACCTGATGCTCTCTAATGTGAACGTACTATAAATGTGAATGGACTCTTATGGTAATCTCGTCATGAATGCTTTAAGTTCACGCGAAATACCTCCTTGTTTCTCCATTCCTCTCTATCCATCTGTCATTCTGAGCGAGGAGAACTTCGAGAATGGATATTGTGATATAGGAAGAGTGAGAGAGGTGGATAGAAAACCATGCGCTTATTTTGAGTTTCAGGAATATGGAAAGAGGAGGGAGGTACTTTTAAAATTTCAAAAATTTGTGGTTCCGTTGAGAGTAAAACAATGTTAAACAAAGCCCATGCCCTGATCATTGCATTGAAAATCGTTGTGCTTGGAACTTTTATAATTTCAATTGTTGGAACAATGTAATTCTGGAAAAATCTTGCTAATACGCTTTTGATTGAGGAATCAAAATACATTATTTTTCCGATAGAAACAAGACTGTTCAATTCAATCATTTATAATGCTAATAAGATATTGGATTCAAATTCCTCACATTGTTTTGAAATGTCATTGTTATGAAATAACTAAATCCTAGGTAGAGTCGCCAGAGAAAAAAATGGAAAAATTTCTATAATTTGATCCCAAAATGTAAAAATCGCCGTTAAATCTATCTATAAAGTCTCATGTCAACAAATTTAACATCATATAGTCCGATTTTATTAGGAGTAATAAGAATAGACAAGGTCATCAGTGAATAAGGAAAGGAATACTCTTGAGTCAGTCATTTCAAGCACCCAATGAAAGAAAAAAATAGTGTCGCAAGTGGTTTCCTTCAGAGTAATCATGAATTGGATTTTTTACGATTCATCACAATCATTTTACCATGATACATTTAGATTTAATACCAATACCGTCATGCCTTTTTAAATAAATGCAAAAAGTATTTACAGCCCATTTAAATTCTCCCTCAAAATCAAAACCTGTTTTTTATAATAGCTGATTTATATTTTAGAGAGAATCTGAAATCATTCGGCGTACAGTACGTGATTAATTCGGAAGTAAAATTAGTACCATATATCAATTGCATGTTAATTGCAATTATACTCATTCCGTATTCGAAACTATATTATTACTTGGAGTAATATTTTGGGATTCTCCTCTGTGCTCGATTGGAAAGAAAAGTTTACAGATTTGATATGAACACATTTTTTGCTTAATCCGAGACTGTCCCGTGGCAACTAATTGGGAGCTCGACGCGGGCGGATTTTAATCAATAGGCAAACTTGGCGCTAGGATATGCATGGGAAGTGGCGCGACGGCTTCCGTCAGGGCTTGCAATGGAATGGAGATGAATGCAAACGAAAGACTGGGAAAATAGGGTCGTCTCCTCAATCAAAACGAAATTTCACGGGTGAGGGGATGTTGGGGAATCGACGGGGACTTTTTTTGTCACCGAGGGAGGCGCGAGCGATGGTAAGCGCATGGCGCGGGGCCCAGGAAGGGATTTCCCATGGCGTCAACAGTGTCAACACAGAGGCGCAGATGAGTTCACCACGCTGTGGATGCTTGTCTTATTAAAGAAAACAAAAGACGGGAGGGAATAAAGTTCCGCGTGAAATATGTATTTTCAGAAGATGGAGTACCCAACCAGACTAGGGTATTATTTTCTCAAAAGGTTTTCGTTAGGACAAAAGAGAACCAGATACACCCGGATTGAAGGAATGTCGGAGACGTGACGCAGGATAAATGGCGCAAGCCACGTTGAAATATTCAAGTACAAGGAATGCTCTTTATATCAGAAATTTCATGAGGTAAAAGACTATCTTGAATGCAAACCAAGAGATTTACTTGAGTCTACCAAAGTATGCCTCCGCAACGCAAAAGCTAGTCATTTTAAATGAATTGGGCTAATAAAATTAACTCCTTATAAAGCGTGAAACATCATTCTAATGCTTTTAGGGTATATATAAGATATATTTTGTATACTTAGCTCAGCTGTCGGCGGAAATGAGTGTTTGACCTATCTGTCTGAAGTTTTAGCAGTACATAATCACCCGGTTTTATTTAAAGCCAGAGATACCGGGTATATATATCTAAATTTTCCGTAGAGATATATAAAATCACATTCTAAGAGACTTTTTAGCATATCTCAAGTCATGAATGATTTATTTTAAAATTTCCATTGCATCCGTAATATCTTCATTTGACCCTCGGTTAATTATGTTGGTGATTCATACTTTTAAAAAAGAGTTTACGCAATGCAACATAAACTTACGTTGATTTTCATGTTTATTATTAGGTTGAAATTTCATTCTTGGCATTGTAGTTCTTAAAGCTAGTTCCATTTGGATTTCATTCTTCTCAACTTTGTGGCTTCCTTTCATCTCTATTAGTGATTGATGACAAGTTGTATCTTTAAGAACGTGCACGGCCGCATAATGTATTAAGACGGCGTAATCCCATAACTAGGCATAGCAGGAACATATTTTGTGTAGACCTGCGACTTCATTCAGGAGCCCTTCGTTACTAATTAAAATTATGATAGGTGCGCATACTGCAGGTTCCTGCTCGGTTCTAAGAGGAAATTCGATTGAATCACCCATCCAAAAGAGCAATAAATTGAAATTTGGTAGTTTGGTAAATGTTTTTTTCAACACTCGGGGCTATGATTAATTGGCTTTATAAATCATTGGATGTAAGAAAAATAAGTTTGCGTGAATTTTGTTTTTACAACACCAGCTATGTCATTCCACGTAAAGTGTGCCATTTTACGCATACGTAGTGATGGTAAAGATTGGCTAATTGTGATGTTTTTTAAATACCATTTAAGTAAAATAAAACTCACTTTCCTTAGTTACGCCTCGTATAATAGTTTTAAGGTGAAGGGTTTTCTAATGAATGCTGCAACTAAACGATATAGGCCGACTGACTAGCTCAGGGAGCAGCGAGGTCAGCAACTGACATGCAGGAAGTAGGTTCATATCCCACCAAGAGTATGAGTATATTATTGCCTAGAAATAAATTTACCTCAAGAGAATTGATTATTGCAAAGTGAGCGTCACGATCGGGTATTTTAAAGATCCCTCGGTTACTTTGCATCGAAACAAAATCAAGTTCGGGCTGCATTTCTACCTTTATCCTATACAGCACTCTTCGCCATTATTTACTACCAAGGATAAAAGGACTTTGAAGGGTGGAATTTGGGCTCCAATCAAGTAAGAGGCGTTACTTAAATCGTTTTTCTGTGAAAATTTTTTGTAAATCCGAGTTTTTGGTTTTTCACCATATTTTCCGAATATATCGCAGAGCTTGCAGTTTATGTACTCCATCCTTTGATGTATTTAATTAACATTCAATGGATGACAAATTCTGATATTTAAAGAGAAAATTTGAGCCGATTTTTCCTCTAATAAGTCTGATGTCGGGCTCATTTGGACGTGAAGCAAGTAAGAAACAACCAGCGCGGACAAGAGGGAACGGAAGCTAGCCCCGAAGGAAGATTGACCCGAGATTCCTACGGCGCTTCTTTGATTGCCTTGTACTTTGTTCGCGAAGTTTGTTCAGATGGCAACCCTTCCCCGCGACCCTTAGCTTTCATGTCGAAATTGAATAGCGTAAATATTTTCATGATTGAGAATTTTCGGCCGGCAAACGCGGGCATGTGGCTCGTGTCACCCGCTACTTCGAGTTGTCTCTCCCACGCGAGAGGTCTAATTTAATGTTGTGTGACTACATGGGAAATGGAAACTGTCCAATCGCCATGAAATTCTAATTTACTGTGACGAAGTGATGACTAACGATTTTCTTGTGCCTTTCTATGAAAGAGCGCCAGGATTCATCACAAGTGGATGACCAACCCATTCCAAGGAATAGACAGAGGATATTGTCACCCGCACTGTTTTCCTAAATTGGAGTACGTACGTAGAGTTGCCATCCCGATTGGACTCAGGAGAGTCTCCAGTAAGAACAGAAACTGACGCATGTCGTTCGTTACCAGAGGGTGATCACGGTTCGCCATAACGCATGCGTTTGCGTCATTTTTCAATGGCGCTCATGAGAGCGAAAACGAGGTTGTCGTTCTTCAAATTTTCTCCGGTGCTTTAAATTACTAGTTTTAATTAATAGAGAGTTTCCTCGGGACAGTAATTTTGAGTATTGCGCTTCTAAAGAGGTTTGCGTTTTGGATTACGATAACGAGAAAGAAGGAACCGTGATCCCACCCCTGAAGTCCTACGTTCGGAAACGGAGAGCATTTTCCGATGGTAGTGGAGGACAGAAAATGCAAAATTTGGATTATTCTAACTGTCGATTCCCGCATAATATTCCGTACATTTTCGGAATGTCAAACATGTCGAGAATCTCCTCAATGATGAAAATTTCGAGCATTAGAGTTTTTAGGCATTCTCTTTTTAAGATCATAAAGGGAATTTGGATCCACTAGAAAGAGGGAGCTACCTAATAATCATTTTCTGTTACGTGTACTAGTGTGAAGCCGCGCAATTTGGACTTAACAAAATGTTTTCCGGATACTCATCTTAATGAAGACATTAAAGTATTGTATAGCAGACCATTGTTCATTGGGTTTAGCGGTCAGCCTATGCCACCAACATTTCGAAATTTGTGAAAGTTGTTCCTTGGGAAACTTGGCTAATATCTTAGAGTAGGATATTCGGTTGAATCATTTAGCTATATTTAATTTAATAAGTTTTCTCCATTAAATTTTATTATTTATAGCCCCAAATTTTCAAGTAGTAGCCGAAAATTTGTTTCTACGGCCCTGGTCAATTATGTATTTAAAATTACTTAAATTAGTTTATTGTATAAATACTAAATATAGAGTAGTTGTAGACCAGTAAAGCATTTCTAAGCCTTTTAAAGCTTCCATACATACGTCAGAAATGTTTGCTGAGGCTCAGCGGTCTCTAAGCCTTACCAACCGATCCTCACCACTTTCAGCTTGGCGAGCGTCCAATTGGGTGAACAAAGACCCGACGAAATGCCAGTGTGAAAAGCTTTGTCCTTTTTACCCAGTTCTTTAATTAATTGAAGCTTCTCGCTGAACGTCTTGATGTAGCTTAAGATGTTGAGTACTTCGAACATGAAAGGGCAACTCAGCACATTATAAATCACTAAGAGCAGGCGTGAACATGGATCTTTCACGAAAATTTTCAATGTGAATGGTTCAGCCGATTAACTCAGTCGATATTTCCTTGGGACTTGAAAATGCCGTTGAAATTTTATGACTTTACTTGTTGACTGATTATCTGTTAAATGATTTGCTAAATTTTGCTTGCATGAAGACGAGTTTGATATTAAATAGGAAAGAGATTGTCGGAAAGGTATCTACATTCCTTAAGCCTGATTGTATCGGGCGTAATTTTCATTTTCCCCTGGAGCTCGTATGCATTAGAATTTCCACGAACGTCATTTAATTAGTCTCGACGACTAACTTCAATTAAGACTTTTATGACCGAATTGAATTTAGTTGTGGATATCTAGATTGGACATCTAGATTTAAAAACACCTTACAAGTCACCACTATGTCATCTGACCACCACTACGTGATCATGAATGATAAAATAGATACATTTCCGGAATTAGAGTAGTTCACAGTGCCACTGGTACCTACGCCTTCAGAATGCAGTGCTATTGAGAACAAATGGGCGGTGTGCCCTGGCGAGTTGGAGCATCTAGTCGTCGCGTCTTGCACTAACAACACTTCAAGTGCTAAGGTGTACTCCTTGGGTGTCATCTAATACACTCAGACATTGTAGCTATTCTCGGTTCGAGACTTATTTGGAGAACAATGGACGGCAAGGGGGTAAGGATTTCTTCCTCTCTCTCCGGGATTGTAAATGTGATAATAATGTTCATGGAACCTTGGTTTTGGCCTGGTGAGTAATTGACCCTAGAGATTTTTAAAAGCCCCAATACTGACACAAGCATCGAACATTTTTGTTGCACTGACGCTCAAGCCAAAATTTCTAAGTTAAAGCTAGCCAGTTTAGATAACGTATGTCCTTTTTGGACGATTCTATGATTAAATAAGTCTGGAGGAAAGTTTTTGAGAGCGACTAGAAGGTGTTATGAAATAGTCTTGAGCATTAATGATAGTTAAATAAACCTTTTCCAGGTTTCACTATAATCAGGTCTTTCACAAAGAATGGTGCGGATAAGTGATTGCGGATAGTCTTATATTCCGAGAGGAAGTAAACATAACCTCAATCATTGTTTCACTATATATCCCGTGTTTTCTCGTCCTTTGCCTTTCATCGGAAGTGTGTACAAACGGCCACGACTCTTTCTACAAACGGCAGTTAACTCTATCACCGCAAAGATATCTGAAGATGTCGGGAGAATCTTTCGCCTTCGAATGCGCTTGATGCAAACGAGTGATGACAAAGGCAGAGCAAACGGGACTCAATCGCTCGAGCCGTCCGAGGCAAATATTTATTCGGGGATGAAGGAGAGAGGGCCACTGGGCCCTGACAAGGTCCTTTCGCTCACAACATCTCCCTCCTTCCTTCCCGCCCACCCCACGTTTTCATACACCTTCTCCGTCTCACCCCCTCCACCCACCCTCCCCTTTATCCATCCATTCATTCCCTGTCCTCCCTTCCTTCTCCGTCCTCCCCCGTCCCTCTTCCACTCCTCCTTATACCCTTCCCCCCTCTCCCTCTTTCCCCGCACGTACCCCTTTCACCCTCCTCCTCCCACCGCCTCCCTCCCCCTTTCACCCCCCCCCCCTCTCACACCCCCCTCACTCCCCAACCCTCTCATTCCCGGCCGTCGTTCCCATGGCTCCCTGCCACTCTTCCTCTAATCGCTTGAATGAGACTCTTCCAAAATACGAGTCACACCGGTCAGCGGGGAAAGCGAGCCGTGAGACAGCGGCTGACTGCTTCCCCTTTATCTAGAGCCGCATGACGCGCCAGGGAGTGCATTCTAGGGAACACTGCGTCCCACGGGACGAGAGGTTCGCCCAGCACCTCGCGGTATTATTTTTTCCTTCGAACTGAAACTCCCTTTTCGAAACAGAAATTCTTTTCTCTGTCATAAAATACCCTTTTCCGTGCGGTTAACTTACCCGTGTCACGCATGGGTCACATTCTCTCTCGTCATAATTTTATTTACGCCATTTTATTTTCTGACTCTAAAAGGCAGCCCTTCCCCTTGGACTTCAGCAGAAAGCATAATGGCGAAGAATCCAGAAAATTGGGGACAGATTTCAGTGGCTGGCGAATTTTCGAAGGAAAACTTCCTTCCTTCACAAATGTTTTCACCGAAAACCCTTTTATTGACTTTCGCAAAGGATTATAGGCCCCTGGAGCGTCTAGGCCTGCGGAAATGAATTTCTCGGTCCTGTATTTATTCCATATCTTTCCAAATTTGACAGATTCGCAATAATTGACTCATTCTACTGTGGCGAGCCCACGTAATTTCGGCGATATAGAATATTGATGCCCAAAATGATAGGAGGACAGGGATTTCCACGCCTGTGACGCCAGAAAAAGTGCAGGAAGTTGTTTGGATTGGTAATTAGGTCCTCTTAAGTTGAGTTTATTCAGCACTATTTTATATCTTGATGCATCTTGCTCGCACTGAGATGAAGGCGATTTCACGCCGGATGTTTCTCTGTGCTGTCAAATTTTTCTTTCGTTTCCCCTCGCGCGCTCCCCGAGTGTTTGAAATGTTGGCTCTTATATGAAGGAAATTTAGGCTTTGAAGATTTTCTCGAACTCTCTGCTGTCATTCGAGGTAGAGTATCAGCTGTCAGAGATCCATGATGACTCTCTCATTTCAGAGAGAACTGTGTAAGCGGTCAATTTTTGCGTTATCTGAAGGGTTCATAAATAAAGTGAAGCGTTTAATAGTTTGCTTTACATTTTGATCACTGAGGCACACATCGTGGCGTTGAGAGAGTGTATTTGAAGGGAAAATCTAGAAAACTTTGGTCGGACGAATGCGCAGGATCGAATCGCCCGTGGATGGAGCGAGGATGCCGTCGGTGATCGAGCGAAGGGCAACGGAGTGTGAAATCGCAGGAGTGGTTAGAAAGGGAGCCAGAGGTGTCGATTGAGCATGCTTATAGACAGTGGAATATTGAAGCAAAGATTGGAATCCTTGGAGGAAGTTAATTGCAGTTATTTTGCGTTACATGCCATTTACACATTTTGAAAGCCTTTTACTCGGTGTTTTACATTTTGATTAGTTTAAAAAGAGTATTTTCGTACATTTTTGGTATGTAATACGTATAATTTTGAAAATGATTTGATTGGAGAAAATTTTTGTGTCATTAGTAGACTATGGGGTGAGTCGAATTTCATTACGTATACAGAAAATACGTAATATTGTATATAATGCAGTACCATACGTAGAGTGCCGTGACTCGGTTCTTTGTTTCAGAATCCTTTTTAAGAGCATAAGCCAGGTTCTGGGAAAGGAATCCGTAATTTTCCGACGGGAGTTTTTCGAATGAAAAGACTTTATCCTTTCGTACAATTGACTCTGAGCCAGAGACTGACTCACTAATTATCGTGACTCACTTCACAGTTTCGTCCTCATCACCCTTCGACCCGTTAATTTTATTGAAAGGTTAGATATACCGTCAGAATCTGTGGCGGTCTTTCACTCGATATCAATGGATTGAGAATTTAATAAATTAAATTTTTTTCAACATTTCGCCCCAAACACCCGTTTTAATATACCTTGAATGTATCTTCATAATTTATTGACAAAGAATACAGATGCGTAGATTTGGATCCGGATTTCTTTAAGCCAATAATATCTTTAAACAGCATATAGGTAGACACAATTTTTTTTAAAGCTGTAGCATTTTGGAATGGGGATCAGAACTAAATATTTTTTTTCATCTATTTGGTCTTTATTATTGTCAAAAGTAAGATTATTTGTACTAGATTTTTTATTGCGTTGCCTCCTATGAAGAAAAGTTATTCGCAAATAGAGATTATGGTGGGAATCCTTGGTTGGTATACATTAAGTGCGTCAGGTTACACTCCACTTCGGGAGACGGTATTGAAAGGTGTGTAAACTGAGACGACCATGACCGTTCATGCACAATGAGAGAGGTTTGGAACAGCCTGATAGGCAAGGAAGAAAGCACCATTCTTATTTCTTACAATATGGACTGTAATCGGCGAGAAAGCTCGGAAATAATGCTCTCTATAAGTAGCAGTAAACGGAGAATAAGTGCCAGCGACGCTCAGAAAACCCGCATTCCAAAATTGCCTCCCGTTTCACTGGAAATGTTTCATTAGGAGAGTAATGGAATGGAGGTCATGGCAGCAGACGGATAGAAGTACAATTGGTTTTTTTACGACCCTCCGATGTCTCTAGCCTCTGTGCGCACAGCCTGCACTTCGAGCCCGAGGTCACCTTCCATTTGCATTTATTCTCTGCTCGAGAATGCCTCGTGTAAAGGTAATCAATATGATTTCGAAATGGCAGTATGAGAATTATAGTTCTTTATTTGTTTCTCCTTCGATTTTTGTGCATGCTTGGTTTGTTCTGTACATTACTTATCAGCAATAAAAGATAAATAAAGCAGCATCCACTAAGATAATGGCACCTTTTATTTCTCCTATTTTTCATTAGCTCTGTAATATGCAGGGATATTTCTGTGTTAATATGTCTAGAAGAGTAAATATCCTGTATTCTCTCCTTCGTTTTTGTTAATAATTTAAAGTATGGAGGTAACGTTTTCGTTGGTTTTTAATTCGTGTCCGTTTATCCAGGAATGGGAAAGAAAAAACATTTTCAATGTTAGGGAAATTCACAAAGAGTTACATTATCATCACTAAGCGAGGATATTAGATTTTTTCGGGCATCCATCAGAAAAAGCATGCAAACATGAAACAATTTAGAGAAATATTCATACATTTCGTATGTAAAGACATCGGTCATTTATTAAAATGAACCCCAAAATGAAAAAATCTTTCCCGACTATTTTTTCGCCGATACTCTTACGTCTTTGTCCGCTTATACTTACTTTCATATTCCGTTGGTGTAGACATACGCAAATGTTCGATGCATACAATGATGTTCGGGGTATTATTCCCTTAGTCCCTCGCATAACTCCAAATTAGTAGTCCTATCCTGCCCCTTGTATGTTCCCCGTGATGCGATTCTTTCTTCACCGCCTGTTTTTTTTTATCATAAATGCCTAACATTCCTTTCTTTCACTCGGCGAAAGTATTTATTCTGACTCAATCTCAAAAGGGTATAAACAATCTCCTGCTACAGCATTACTTGATAAATAATAACGCGAGTGAATATGTACTTTCAGAGGGTTTTTTCCTACCTTTCTTACTGGGATGGATCTGTGCCAAAATAGCACACCTGAATCTGTAAATTTCAGACATTAGACATATTTCGTATAAGTCCTGCTATTCCTCGATATTTTGAATGAACGTTTGTATGCTAAAATTGAACTTATCACAAAGCCGCGTACACTAACATTCAGATAAGTCTTTCGTTAAAGCGGCAGAGCATCCGAGCCATTTTTCGTCCATAGACTCTTTCGACTGCTTTACGATGTGTTTCTTCTTAGACCAAGATACAACATTGATATTCTTGAGTTCAGAGTATTAATTAGGCAAATATCTGAGCTGTACAAGTTATATTATAAATGTATTGCATCCGTGGTGTCTAGGATTGAGGAAATCGTGAGTAAATTCACAGTGGGGCAATATAGTGGGGAGTTAGCAAATTTGAACCTTCCATGGGACTAATCCGAATTCCAGAGATATTTAGGAATGATATGTTAACCATTGTACTTTTATGAACAGCCGATGAATGAAAGTCGAAAAATTTCAAACGCCGTGACACAGACAGTGAGGGAGAGGGTGATGATTCATGAGTCGAGTGCATTTACATAGGATCGCATTGAGTTTTAACAGACTGCGTTATTAATAGCCATTGTGGCGTGGATAACGAATGGAAACCCATTACCGATGGCCTTGGTGGTCTTTAACACCGAATTAACAACCGCACTGCTCATTCCGTGCGTCGCAGACTATTCTCATCACTGGTGCGCTCCCTCGGGGCGAAATATGGCTGCCGATTGGCGCGCGAATGCCGAATCCCAGAAGTAGCCACATCATTAAGCGCGAAAAGCGGGGACTCTAATTTGACGGGGTTAAAACTGTGAAACGTCGTCTTGCTTCCTGTTTGGTTAACGCCAACCATCATCGGAGCGATTTCTGTGAACACAAGCTCCGTTTATTTCTGGGAAGTCCTGGTTTTTTTCCGGATCAGCCTCCTAACTTAATATCTTTGTTCTTTTTCTTTACTAAATATATGTTCTCGACATCCATTTTAAGATTACCTTAGGAAATAATTCAATTTTTTCTGTTTCTGGAATATTATTCAGCCTGAATAGCTTGTTTCTCTTTTACGTTTGGTATAAGATCTCTCTTCAAAGCCTTTCTTGTGCCCTTTGTTTATACAGATGAGCTTGATGGCGAATTATTTAAGTGGCAAACATTCGGATAAAAATGCTTCGATAGAATAATATATTTTTTATTAACTAGCAACCATACTTATTAAAGCCTATAGTCCTTTTAAAACTATCAGAAAATTATTTCTTGTACTAATTGCATCATAGTTTGCTGACCTTTGCAAATGAGCAATTTTGTGACTTATATCTCGTGTTATTTTTCTTCTTTTTACTCCTGATCCCCTTTATTCAACCTTAAAATTTTCAAAAATGAGGCAAGTGGCATCATGGGTGTTAAGTGATATATCGGAATCATTAAAGCATTTCTGATTTTATTCGCTTTATGTTTTAGTGACTCATACCCCTTGAGTAATGCTTGTGAATGCACTGTGACTCTGAGAGTGATGATCGTGAATTTCATTCATAACGACTCCCTAATAAAATAGTTTAGGTGTCTCCCTTAAAAATAATGAATATCCCTGAACTCAATAAATCTCAAAATATAGCTGCATTGTTGCTTGGGGTTTAATACCAGTTAAGGCAGGCTCAGGCCGACATGAAAGTATTTACATGTTCCGCTATACCCGCAACAGCATATACACGAATTTTCACTATATTTACTAAATTTTGTTCTTCTCCTAGGAAAAATTCCCTTTTATCATCATATCAGCCAAGATATATTTATTCTTTTACATTAAGTTCACATTCACCTAGCATTCGACTTTCTTTCACGGTTCTCAATATCCATTCCGCCGTCTCTACAATGTATCTGCTCTAGCCTTCTCTCCCTATTTTTTCCCTCAGGGGAATAGAGGCCTTTATTCGCTTACTGGAGAAAATAGGGAGAGTCAGTCTCCCTCTCTGCCCTGAACATTTTTTTCAACTTTCTCCAGGTGCATATCTTAAACGACTCCAATCTATTTTTATTCACTCTCTCAAAAGTCCTTGTTTCGGGCCATACAAAGTAAAACTCTTTGTCTGACTGTTCACCAGTCTTTTATTACCATCCTTACTCACGGCCCCTGTCATCAGTTCCAGCCTGTTAGTAAAAGACTCTTATTGCGAACACAATTCTAACTCTAAATATATTTGTGCTAAAGGAAATTCCCATCAGCAATGCCATAATGTCATGATATGAAAGGATAAGAGAATACTGTCGCTCTACTTAGTTGACAGGTAAGGCTCACCTAGATTATGTCAAAATCTCTTTGCGCTTTATCATATCCAAGGTAATTTGATTACATTGAATGTTAAGGAATCATCGTAACAAATTTATTGAATACAGAACTCTGGAGACCATTCATAATTTCTCCTATGTACTGAAATTATTGTCTATGAAAAGGTTAGTAAATATTCCTTTTCCTTTCCTGTTATTCTTATTCTCACGAAATTAATGCTAATTTAAAATAATGATGTTAAAAAGTATATATTAAAATTTATTTAGCCGTTAAACATAATTTTAATGCCGGAATTTTCTGAAATGGAATTGAAAAATAGAGAATCCATTAGTTAAGAAGTTTCGAGAAATATGTTAAAAGATGTAATACCCCAGAGGCACCAAGTGCAAAAGTATATTTTCACAATGGAACAGCGAATGGGCTATGTTTTTTGCAACATGAAATTGAAGGAGCTGTCAATCAAACACCGATTTATTCTTCATCATCAATCTTAGTCCATCAGGATATTGCTTTGACGCTCCTCTTTATTCATATCAACCGTGAAATCGTCTCCTCTAATTTTCAAATTCACCAAAGTTAACGTCTTCCAACATTTATTCATGTTGCTCACCCAACATTTTACCTATTTGAAAAAAGCAATTTTCTGCGCAGTATTACAATAGTACAAGTACTACTTCTCTGTAGGGACCAATGTTTGATATTTTTTCATATATATATATTTTTTTCTATATATATGTATAAACTTGCAATGGCCAGGCCAGACGCGTAACTCCATTTCAATTTTTTTCAGCTTACATGGTTTTCTTCCTTTCTACTGAAGAGTAATCTAAACATCGACTGTTATTTGACTAATATATTTACTCGGCTGCTGGGATACAAGTAGAATATTAGGTGACTGCCCGAACTCTCCCAGATTAAAATCCAAAGAATGGCTTAGAGCACATGGATAACCCATAGCTCTTAAATTTCACTACCATGGAAATATGTGGTGATACCATTAGATGCTTGGCTGGAATTGACCCTGTACGTCCTTTTCTAGCGCCTTTGTCTTGAGAACTTCTCTAACCACGCTTTTTGTTATTACATAATGTGAAAGTTGGATGTATAAAAACTAATTTATTTCATGGAATTGCATTTTTAAGTCTTACCTTATATTATATTATGTTCACATGGATAGACATGGAAGAAATTAAGGTAATAAAATATTATGTCACTTTCTATATTAAAAGTGTGATTAAATATTGAAATATTGGCAATAAAGAGTAATAATACTGCACTGCTGCAAAAGTATTGATTTTCATGTGGGGGAATAATTTGGATGTTAAAGATGATTAGCAAATTAAACGTTAAAACAACCTCCTGAGTATTAGTCAAATGAATAGGGGCAAATGTGTTTGCGCTATGGTGAAAACTAAAGACTTACGAGCTACATATTCTTAAAGTAATGTCTGTTGAGCTATTTGCTTATTGTTCTTTTTTATTTTAGAAATCTGCCGTCTATAATTTTTGTAAGATAATTTCCCAGTATTTTTTTTGTTTTAGTTTTATAAAGCTAAATTGTGAAATAATTGAAAATAACACACGAGTTCAGGACGAATAGTTTTCCGCTACGAACAACAGTTCTGTTTGTTTTTCCCTGACCGTATGTACGGAAAGTTAAACTTGTTCTCAATCTGAAAATTGTGGAAAGTTAGTTATTTTGTTTCAACCTACTCTAAATTGAATTATCCACCATAATGTAAAATCCATTTATAAAAAAGGTCCATCATTGGGAAAATGTTCAAATCTTGCCTTACTTATTTTCGCGTGAAATGAAAATATGACTCTAGTGCAAAGACTCCAGAGTTATGAATATTGTACCTCTGAGAATTTAGATGAAGGCAATTACATAAGGGATTCGGAACAAGAAATGCATAATACAACTAAAACAGTCAAAAAGGTTTCTAGGGTCGTAAAAAGATCGACAGACCAGAAACCATTTCATGTTAATTTATTCGCCTCCTAAAGCCAATGTCACAGAGTTCAACTCTATTATATTGATATTATAGGGTTCTCTGTGAGCTGACTACTAGGACTTAGAGTTTGGCTTTGAAGAATGAATTTATTTCGTCTCTCGACCTATGCAACATCAGCTTGCATCCGCAAGCTTACATTTGAATAAATCATTCGATCTTAATAAACGGCATGTTATTACTCTGGCCTAGCTTTAACAAATCTATTTAAGATTTTATTTTTTCCATTACAGCTGAAACTTCGCCCTGTGATGAAGCCCGTCGTCTCACAAAAGTACTACTACAAGGACGACGACTCTTCGGATTATAGAGGTTGGTTTTTATTTTAATTTTTCTAATGTGAGTTCCTTCGACAGAACAAAATATATATGCTTGTAAAATTTTGTGAGTAAGATTTCTCGGTAAAGATGATATGTTTATAATCTAATTATTCTGCCTCACACCTCATGGACCATAAATAGTGCCTTCTTTCAGAAGAGAGCGTTTCTTCGAATGAGACATAAGAAAGCAGGAATTATGGTGGTGTCTTGCGTTGCTGCATTTATTTCCTTTCCATAGAGTATGTCCATTTGGCAGGGCTTAATTCATGTTATCATAGATGAAAGAATAAATATTCATTACTATAAGATTTCCCCTGAATACCTGGAAAAAAAGAGTTGCGAGACCTGTAATAATACCTATGAGTGTTTTGGCACTCCATCCTCTGTCTTAATTATAACTAATACTTGAATCTTAAGACACACTCAATGTCCAACGCGGAATAGGGTTCCGTAACCTTCGGGTTGCCAATAAAACGCCGATCGAATTGAGATGAGTAAGGTGTACTTTTATACGAGAGCGATTCTAGATATCTTCCAACTTCCGACTTTTTATATGAGAATCCCACAGACAAAACGTACTCTTATAACTTCTTAAGCTTGCATAATTTTCACTCTTTGGAATGAACTACTTTTTAGAAGCAGTTTCCTCTTTCAGTGTTTGAAGCAATGTTCTTTCTCTTGGGAAAGCGTCAAAATGAACTTTCTTCAGAACAGAAAAATGTTCAAAAATCTGATAAAAAAATACACATTGAAAGAAATCTTTGGTTAAAAAATTTTTGTGTGCGGAATTTTCAACCATCATTAGGCAAATATAATATTTACCAAAGATTATGCCTATAAAATACATGTTATTTTAGGCCTTTAATGTTTACGCTTGAAATCCGAAGCCAATCAACTCTACACCTTAGCGCGAAGTTGGATGGCATAAAATATCGATTCTCAATGCTTTTGCTAAACGTTACCACTTGGCTTAAGAAGCCCAAAAAAAATTGTTTTACATGAATTATATAAAATAATTCTCGACGGAATGCAGCGCAATTTCTTAACTTTTAAGTGCCTCCATCACAATGTCAATTTTTTTACAACTTCAATGCGTGAGTTTCTAACATGCTATCTAAGACAGTAGTTGAAGGCAAATAACTGTTCTTTCTCTTGGCAGTAAATCTTACACACGCGTAAATTTTGACATTGAAGTTCATTAACCTAAGCCAAGGGAATCGGTTCCTAGAATATAAATCAAACCACATTTGACTTGGCGTGTCCACACTTCTGTTTCCTAAATTAAATGAAGGCACTGTGTCTACAAACAATGCGCTTTGTTTACAGATGACTAGACACAATGTATTTAATCCGTTTACAATTCTTATTACCGACTTTGCATTTCATGGCAAGCTTCCGCGGAGGGCTGCCATGCCACTAGAGGTTTGAGAGTGCGCCATTGTGCATTAAGACCGGCGCATAGCAGATCTTGAAGGGGTTAGCCAAATCTGGTTCATGGATCATAAGCAACTTATTTTTATTGGCTTGACAGTAATCACGATTGAGTATTATGTTTCGTTGCTCGTCTCCATATTGAAATTTGGTCGTGAGTGTTCTAATAAATGAAGGTGCGCATCTTTATTACATTCATAGTACCAATAACACATACTGCCAATAATATCATATATACTCAACATTGAATGTAAGCAGGGACAACTTCGGAGAAATTGAGGATTTTAATAGTAGCAATGTTATAACCTCAATATATGCTAGTTCGTAAGTTTCCGCGGTGATTTGAAGATTCCAGCATTTTCCGATTTCCGTCCGCGTCCTCAGGTCAAGGATGTGACCTGATGATGCCAGTAGGATAGCTGGCGGAATTCTTGTTCATTTTAAACGACATACGCGGACGTAAACCCAAAAATGCTGGAATAACCTCGATGTATCTTTCATGCGCACCGAAATCCCACTCCCAAATCCCATTCTTCAGTGTGTTGTGAGATACATACAAAATGCCTTTAGATTATACATTATGAATAAATTATGCCCTCTTACTCCCATCAATTTCATCTCCCAGTAGTTTGTCATCCAATGGCATTATAAGGGCAAGCAGTTCAGTAGGTATTGGCTATTTGAATAATAATCGGGAAACACATCAAGGAAAGCCAAACCAAATAATGTTGTTTCACTTCTTTCGACCGAATTTCTTAGTTTTGGATGAAAATGTAATATGTATGTTAAATATCCCAAAAGTTAATATTTGAAACATTTTTCTCTATGGTTAATCAATTTTCATGGAATAATGAGGAGATTCTTCACGTATAAAGCGATGGAAGGAGAGCCGTGTTGCAAATATTTATGATTTTATAGTTGATCTTATTTCCGCAATTTCCGACGGAAACAAAGTCCCTACTACAGCCATGTAACGGCATGGAAAAATCCGAATCCTATCGCGACACTTTCCCTTAAGCGGCAGCCATATAAGGGCTGCGCTTCGCGTAAATTGAGCTGCGTATCCAATCGTGCATGTAGCATAAAAAAAGCATCAAAGCCTGTTTACACGGCACTTGTGAACTCTGGAGAAATAAAAAAATAAGAGGTTCCAATTTGCCAATCATCCAGTCAGTTTCCAACCTGACGGTTGACTTGTTAGACGAGGTGGACTCATGTGCCCACTGCATTTAAGCCCAGCGGGACCGCACATTTTCCGCACAGTGCATGCGGCTTCTAACTAAGTTACATGGAACCTAGGAAACAGCATTGGTAATGGATTACGTGACTCGCGCAGCTGTGGCTAGGGGTGATGAGAGGCATGGCTCAGACTGGAATACGAAACGCCATGGACACCTGGGGCGCGATCACGGTAACGCGTGCGCCCAACGTTGTCGTTGCTTTTCAACTGCGCTCATGAGAGCAAAAACGTGATCGTCATTCTTCAAATGTTGTCAGGTGATTTATGTAACCAGTTTTAATTGATGAAGTGCATTTTTAGGACAGTAGCTGTGAGCATTGCCCCTTAACAGCGGGTTGCGTTATGGATGACGAAAAAGACAACTGTGGTGAAAATGTTTACAGTGGAATCCCGATCCCTTCTTAGGTTCTATGTGCAGTACTCCGTCTGCCGGATGGGACGTTAAACTATGGACTCATCGTCGATTTTCGTTAAGAACAGGCTGATTCCAACGCCGGGTTTCTTTCCACCCTTCTTCCACTCCCCAATAATCCTTCCCATACCAATCAACGGGCCTCAGTGGCGAAAATGACCTCAGCTGTTGTTCGCCTCCCCAAATAACCAACGAAAACGCGAAAGAAGGAACCGTGCTTCTACCCCATACCTGCACGTATGTACTTGAATATGCAATAATTCTCCTTTAATTTTTTCACTGGCACTTTAATTAGTAATAGTTATAATAAAAACAACGCGCATGAAATTAGATTTATCTAGATGGCCTTTAATATTTCATGACATATTTTCGTGTTGGGAAATTTTTTCACGCCAATTTAAGGCCACTTAAAGCTTCTTGAAAATCGATAAATCTGTATTTTCTATGATAATGCTCACTAAAAATGCGCTGGCATCGAATAATGAGATATTCTAAAAGATTTTTCCACTTCCTAACTAAAGTACAGTAAAAATGTGTGCCCTAAAAATATTTTGCATTACTGAAAATCTTGCTAAACGTTTTGTGTCACTAGATCCTTCTGGGTAATTCGTGAATTGATCCACAAACGCTGCATTTGCTTCGGGATTGGCAGTGTCTTTGGAATAGATTAGTTCATTAGTATTTATTAGGTGATCGGCAATCTATAAATTTTTGCTCAGAGCAATAGCTCCGAATTATGAATTACTGTTCTTACCCCTTTACCCTAAACTTCTAGAGATATTTCGTTTCCTTGCATACAGCTTGCTCATAGTGGTAGCAATTAATGAATTCCGTCAATTCCAATTATTTGGGTGTTGGCAAACATGGAAGTTTCACCACCGGAAAACAGTATTAATTCTAAAGCATTAAGAGTTCCTAACCGCAGTCATGTGTCTTACATGTAAGTAGGCCCGGAAAATCACAGATTTATGACGTGTAACTTCCCATAGTATCATTTTACTTGTTTCTAAATTTCTATATGACTATCTCGATGTTACACAACCTTTGTGGAACATTGAAACATTTGATAAACGCTTTTGTTTCTATTTCTATCTCATAAATGTGGTCTTTTTATTCAGGTCTAATTAGTATTTCTCCTTCCTACACGGCTATTCTGGCGAGTAGGACGTTTTCCAAATGTCTTGAAGATCCATAATTTAAATTTGGTTTCTGGAATGGTACTGCAGTCCTCCGCAATCGGCCAAATTAAATCCTCTCACGAGAGGACTGACATTTTTCGAATGCAATGAGAAATATTTTCTTAGGCGTCGAAGCCCTACAGTACCACTTCCTCCCCTCCGGAATATTTGTAGTTATTTGACGTTAACGTAGCTTAAGAAGTGTGTGTATAGTCTCTCTCTCTATTTATCGCTAGCACAAAGGCTCCCTCCGTGAATGCATTTTTAACAAGTATTTTCCCGAGTTCAGGATTGTCTTACATGCTGTTTGAAAATCATCGCGGAATATTTCTTGGTTGCGACGACTCCGTGTTCAACAGTCAATTGAAATAAAAATGTTCAATTTGAGTACCTTGCACGCCTGTATTTGGATATATCAGTCTGTTTTTACAATGCTGAAGTGCTCGCATAAACCATTTCCAATAATTATTGGTAAACTGTGGTCCATAAATTCGGTTCTCATTCGATCTCTTGTTTCTCCCGTCGCCGATTATCACGCCCCGCATGGCAACTTAGTATTTGCAGCGGTTTAAATCGATATCTCCATTGCCTCGATTATGTCTGCGCATCTCGGCGAATGAATTGGCGATGGTCATGGCAGGTGGCACCTCTCGGAAAAGAAGGGATTGCCGAATTCAGCCATTACCGTCATCCTCTACGCAATGCGTAAACTCTTCCCCATCGCATCGCCGCCGCAAGCCTGGTCCCTTTCCTCGGATGCCCGCGGGGGGGGGGGGGGAGGGGGGGAGGTGGAGGGGGGGAGGGGGGAGGAAGGCGCCCGAAAAGAGGGGGTGGGGAATACGGCGAGGTGGGGATAATAAAGAGCGGTGGTAAACGCGATCTCGTTATATCGGAGGGGGAGGGTTCGATATCCATCGGCGCGTACCCCTCCCCCCTCTCCGCATAAACGCACCCTTCCCCCCCCTCCCATCCCTTTTCCCAAATCCCTCCCCCTCCCCCCTCCGGCACCTGCTCCCTCTTCCATTTGGATTAGATTTCGGTTGCTCCCTTCGTCACCTGCTCCCTTTCCCTCTCCCCTTCCCCAACCCCCTTCCTCCTTGCCCACCTCCCTCTCCTTCCTATGCGGCCTCCTCCTCCCTCCCCCACCCCTCGCCCCTCCTTCCGATCCAACAACCTTTCACTGTCAACCTTCTTCCCTCATCGAAAGCTAAGCTCTCTCTCTCTGTTTTCGCAAGCTTTATTTTGTATAATGACTTAATGTAAACGCATTACAAAAGGGCGGCAGTGATGAGCAACTCTTTTACCAATTCTTTCCTGCAAACTATCTTATTGGCTGGTAATGGCGAATGTTACGTGGTACCATCCAAAAAGCCACCGATAACATTTTCAATGTATTACTGTTTTATCTCTCTTTTACTTATTATATATTATACCTATCTCTTTAAGAGTAGGAATGATGAGTTCAAATTGTTCAAATACATGTTCTGTCTACGACTCTAATTGACAATTCAACTGTAAGATGATGATAAGAGGAAGAAAAAAAACGCATCGGCTCTGCTTGAGGCCTTTTGCATCTTTAGGGTAACAGCGAGATAAACAAGAATCGGTTTTTATATACTTTTTTGAAGTAATGCTATGTCAGCTGAAAACCTCCATTCTCTGATACTGTATTTGTTGCTCATTTATTGCTGTCTGAAAACTTAATTAACAATGTTGATATTTCTCTTTGATGGATAGTTGAATATGGAGTCCTAATAATGGTTTATTCATACTGCAACTACATACATGTCCAAGGAAAAAAAGCTAGTTCCTCCGTCTTCCTCGCTTCTCCACTCCCTATTCCTGTACCTGCAAACAACTTCGATATAGCTTGTCATCATTTATCTTACTCGTGGCTTCACTCTTTTGTTTTCATGGGAAGTGGAAGGAAGAAGAGGGGCGGAAGGGATAGAGTATGAGACAGAGAGGTTGGCGTAATGGAATGGCGTCGGTAACCGGGAAAAGGACGACGTTCAGGCTGGATGGAAGTGCTTGATAGTCTCGCGCTCCCCATCCATGGAAGGGAATTTTCCTCTCATTCTCCTTTGTGTCCCACTTTTATGCGTTGCAGCGAGTTTCCACGAGATTACCGGCACCGGAAACGAGAATACGAGCGACGAACTACTGGTCGTATTATACTTCTTATGCTCCCGTGACCACATTGACGAAGCCGATTAGTATTCGAAATTATTTGGATTATGACTTCATGCATTTCCTTTTAAGCCTGTCCGCAACGCAAATGAAATACTCAACACCGTATTACTGCTATTTATCAAAGTCCTCTTTCCGTCATGATGTGCCTAACCGACTTGATGTTTCTCACTTTTTTGACTACGAGAAAAGAGGGATAGCATTAAAAACTCAAATAAATGCAAGAAAAATCATTAGCAATTTTATTTTACGGCAACTAATTTGCTCTTGTCCTAAAGAACTAGACCCTTCACCGTAAATCTTGCCAATCTGACGCATACGAGGAGTTGACCTATAAATTTAGACAGAGCTCTCACAGTGGACATGCAGTATAACCGAAATGGTATGTATATCTGATGAAGGCGGTGGTTATAGCAACTTGGAAAAACAAGCAAATAGTAATAATTTTAAAAAGCTATACACTTTTCGAATAAGTTTCGAAATATTTAATTAAATCATTACAGATTCAATATGTGAGACCGATTATTGTATTCATTGGGAAATAAAATTCTAAAGTAAGAAAAACGTATCCACATATCTATTTGATAAATTTTAATTGGAAACTGGAGGTATAACACTGTGGCAAACTCAAGGAAAAAAGCATAATGAAATAAAGCGGATTTCTCATTATAAAAAATCTCTGCGCATTAGATAAGCTCGTCTGATGAGCATGCTAGCCAGCAATCTTAATGGCTCTGATTTCATTAACCTTGTCGGCTTTTGATTACTATTATTCTCCACTATATTTTACTATTCCAACTTGGCGAATGAGCCCCCTTTCCGTCGGATATGATATAGGGAGTGAGTCATTAGGGGAACATGAAACAAAGTTTCTTGAAGATGGCCTGTTGTCGTTAGGCAGCATGTAATCATTATGCATTTCAAATGTATCATTCGCCATGCGATAGTCAAAGCATGCTTCAAAATGAGTAGGAAGTATTTTGATCTGTGATAAAATATAATGACAAATGTTATCCATTCACTCTGAATGCTTGAGCTGACGCCTGATAAATTAAAGATTAAAACCACTTTCGTTCAAATTTCGTTCCATTTGAATGCCCACTTAAGTCAGAATAAAATTAAAGGCAATTAAAAATGCGCCAAATATTATGTTTATGAGGGTTGAAAGCAAAATTAAAGGTTTTAGTTTTCAACACAGAAATATAATTTCATGCGAAGAAAGTTAGGATTATTCATTTGTATTTAATTCCTTCTTAAAAGACCCCAATAGAATATTTTAAGGTAATTTTCGACTTAAAGAGGTATCTACTGGCATGCTAACCACTAAGGTGACTAAGTGATACTTATGCATGAGTAAATCTGACGGGTTATACCGTAGTTGAGTGACTGTTTGATGGGAAAAGTTACATAATGGCTAATGGCTAGCTAACTTCCTTACCATGTAAATGAGGAAATATTATGAGAATCTTGGAAACCTTGGAAACAATCACACAAAAATATAAGAGGGTCGCGTCGCGGTGAGAGGTTTGGACCGTTTGGACGTTATAGGTGAGTGTGGTGAGAAATGCCGAGTCAGTAGAAGCATGATTTTTATAAAGGAAAAGGGGTCCCGTCGCTGGAGAGAAACTTTAAAATAAACTCTCTCAGTATGTAATTTACATTTTTATTCTCCTTGATAGTTAACTTTGAACTGTTTCCTGTCCGGTGAGTATCGGCACAAGGAAACTATTGCTTCAGAAACCACTTTAGAGGGTGGTGCGGCAGATGCTTGGTAAATTACGGTGTCGGAGGGTTCCCTTCAAGCAAATGTGTAAGTTTTTCACGCCTTGCAGCCTCATCGCTTGGGCCTTCCTCTTGCGGCGGCGAAGATGACCCGGAGGCTTCGTGGAGGCGCCGCAGGGCGGG
This sequence comes from Pyrrhosoma nymphula, assembly GCA_963573305.1. NCBI lineage: Eukaryota > Metazoa > Arthropoda > Insecta > Odonata > Coenagrionidae > Pyrrhosoma > Pyrrhosoma nymphula. Next base: position 180,375,730 of record OY754327.1, read on the forward strand.
GGGCGGCGGCGCCGGGAACTCGTCGTCCTCGGGCGAGATCATTCCGAGGCGCCGCGGCGCCGTCAAGCACCACAAAGTCCACACGGTTAAGGGACACCGCTTCGTCGCCAAGTTCTTCCGACAACCCACCTTCTGTGCTTTCTGCGGGGACTTCTTGTGGTGAGTATGCACATCGCACTGTCTAAAAATCTGTGGTCTCAAACATTATTCATAAGGGCCTGGTATAGTGTGAATTTCTCTCGTCTGAACCATTCCCACTGAAAAGAATAAACGATTGACCGAATAGGAACGGGAATAAGAGAATCGATTTGGAACGATTTTTAAAAAGTTTGATCTTTGTTTTACATAGAAGAATAAATAAATGTGCATATGTATAACTGTCGTATTATTGACCCTTATAAATCGTAACTTATTTTTAGACTTGCTCTCGGTATTTTATCCTAGTCTATCATAAATGTCTTTGTTGGAAAGTAAATCCATAGTAAAATTCTTCATCTTATATTAATTATAGCTTAAGCTGATGAAAAATCATCAATTCCTTTAGAGCTTGTCTGCTAATGACTCATACCTCATTTTCGCTAATACATCCTTACAGACTTAAGATAATTATTAGATGGTGCCCTCCAAGCAGGAACTATATTCAGTTTAAACTGCTTGGTATACTGTAAATTCTGCATTCCGGTCTTTCTTTCATAAAAGATTAGCAGCGAGAAGCTACATTACCACATCAGAGAGTCACTCACAGTTCCAAGTTTTCGTGGTTATTCATTAGAGAAACAAACTAGCCGAGTAATGACTTCCATCCTTCCTTTCAAGGAGGAAAGGTAATTATTTTTTCTTCAATGGAGCATAAAAAAGTGTGATAGATGAATTTTAATGAGGCTGTTTACAACACGTCAATGAACCACTTTATTTTCCCTAAAACTCTAACCAATGTAACCTCAGCGTAAGAAATCAAGTGACTGGTACCATCTCCAGATGAACTTGCCTCCTGCCAATCCTGTGCCTATCCTGGGTTACCGTGTCTCAACAAGATCTCATTTTACCGTGGAAGTCTTGTTAGAGATGTTGTTTTGTGCATGCGTTCAAACGGTGCCGGCAAATCGTATCTTCTCTTTGATGTGACGGATTCGGAGCGAAAATAAAGCGTGCTTAGTCTCCGTATCAACTGTTTGATCCGGATCAGTGAAGGAGTTCATTCACCCTGTCACAATTCAATGATACGCGACAAATGTGGTCTCGATGAATATTCAATCTCTCCTCACACACGTGGGATCACTAGAAAAAGGCCAACTTCCTTAAATATGCCAGTAGCAGCAGCAAGGTTTGGTGCTTCTACCGCCTCATACATATACTCATTGGCTCATTGTTATAAAATATTTAGCTAAACAAAATGTATCAGATGAAATTAAATTTCTACTGCCAGTGCATATTGCTCAAAATAATTTGGCCCTTGTCACTTCACACAAATCATAAGTTTTTATTACAGCTCGGAGAAACTTTTTATTTGCGAAAAATCAGTGTATACATCACTGTGGCGCAGAACTCGTGCGTGTTACTTCGCTCAATTATTTTTGTGTCATTTCAGAAATTATGAATCCTCGATAAATATTCATCTGTGGGACATTTTATATTTGGAGAGAAATTCTTGGGAGTCATGTGAATGGTGCATGAGTGACAGACCAATTTCCAAACTGATCAAAGAGTTATCTTATTAATTCTATGGGAAGATGACATAATTAAATTTTTTTCAAGTGTGCATGAGGTCGGTAAACGCTGAAAATTAGCGAAGCACATCAAACCGAAGATTTTATCTTTGCTTCAACCTATATCTATTACCTCAAATAATTTTTTGAACTCTTTACATATCTAAAAAAGACCAAATTTAATGTATTTTTAGAGCTCTTCATAGACATACGGCCGCTCTAAGATTAAAAAAATATATTTTAAGGATGCTCATAATTGGATCTTATGAAGAATAATTAAGTTAGACTATTTTCTTTATGTTAATCATTTATATTTTTGTCTCGTTTTTGATTGCAGTGAATCAATTTGAAATACTTCAATTTTTTCACGCACGGAGATTACTAAGAACAAGAATGGCGAAAATGTAATACATTTCCCATTTACCTAATTTGAGTATTACTTCACATTGTATTTTAATATGTGGTAAATTCAGAAGAATTTTAAAACCTATCGGTAAACTTGCTCGAGTACCTCATGGCGGTTTATATTGACTTTAGTAAAGGAAGAGTGTACTGTACATGAATAGCTGGAACTGTCACGCGAAAATAATTTTTTACCATCATCAGCTCGGTAGGGTCTAATGATAGGGTCTATAGGGTAGGGTTAAATGATCTCAATAAACTGAATGAAAGGTGAACTTTTTTCCGATTTAAGGAACTTAGAAATTAAAAAGACAATGGAAGTTTTGCTTCTCCGCTGCTTATCATCGAAGGGTTATCACTATTTGACGATTCAGATGGCTTAACGCTTTCCCTGAATATCAAAATATTGGTGAAAAATATTGTAGTCGGATATATTATAATGATTTCTCAGTAAGCGTTTGGATATGTACTATTAATTTGACACTTATGTTTGAAAACTTACCACCCAATTTCAAAGACTAATTTTGGCTATTCCTATTTAGACTCTCCCGAAAAGTGTAAATTATAATAATCCACCATTACATCCAAGGATGTTTTAATGCCCTATGGCAAGAATACACAAATATACTAGTACATTTTCCAAATTGGTAGAATTATATATTTGTATAGGTCGATTGCTATGACTGATAATCGGTGGCAACTTGAGTAAATGAAGAAACGGAAAACGGTTATTTTACTCTGACATTTGCGTTAACATCTATCGTTCATCTGCATATATTCTTCCATTGCTTTTTTACCACATCTCCACTGAGAAGATGTAAAATATTTTGCATCGCCGGATCATCGATCAGTTTGGAAAGGCCTTTCAAAACTAAAGAGAATGCTTTCCGAATGTTGTCCCTTTAAAGATTTTAGAAGTCATATTTTCTAAGGGGAATATGAAAGCATACTTTAAAAAAAATTAATGAGCTACTTGGGTTGCTAATCATATACAGTCGAGTTAGAAGTGTAGGTTTTCTGCTATTATATAAATAAAAATGAGCATAAACATTTGCCAAAGGTATTCTGTTTTAAACGCAAACCCCAATTTCAAATATTAGAACTGTAGGTACTAGAAAACCAATAGAGAAGGGTTGGTCTGACTTTGGTCAGTTTCACCTTTTTTGTTCAAGCATTAGTTATATTTTTAATGCCTTGAAGATTGGCTGTATTTTTCCTAATGATTATAATCCTTTTCATTCTGTGAGGCTCGTTGTTCAGAGCTGCAATTCAATTGGGAAGACTTTGTTTTTTTCACATAGAGTTTACTAATCACAAGAATGGTGAACAGTAATGCACTTGCAACGTTTCACATTTAAACACAAATGTCGTCAACGGCCTGCCACGATGGAAACACCGGTTCCCGATCAGTCACCAAAGTTAAGCATCGTTGGGCTCGGCTCGAGTTTGGAGGGGTGATCCTCCTATTAGTCCGAGTGCTGTTGTCCCTGTCTGCGCGTGGCAGACAGTAAGTGCGAAATGACCTTAGCCGTCGAAGCACGTTAAATAAAAATACTACTACTACACAACATTGTCAGGCTGGATCTGGTGGAAAATGTCGATATTCATGATGAAGAAAACACTTAGTACTTAATCTTCCACAGATTAATTGAATGGCACGACGCGTTTCAGCATTGTGTGGCATTACCATGTGCACATGATTATGCCACATAGTGGTGAAATGCGTAGTGCCATTCAATAAATCCGCGTAAGATAACTAAGTGTTTAATTCATCATGAATTTCACATTTACCCATTTTGAATCTTACTCTACGTTTGAGACATTTCATCGTATTTTAAATTTTTGTGGTAAATATTACGGCTTGAGAAACAGCCCTAGTTTACAGAGTCACCATCTTCTCCATTTGTATTTGCGTTCCTGAGTCTATATCTAAAATGCACCAGTGTCTGATTTAACGTAATAAAAGAACAAATGGGTCTCTGCAGTCCCTGTAGATGTGCATTAGTTATCACTGTGAAGTGATAATTTTTATCATTTTGAGGTTAAAGAAGTATATGGAAAATTATACTCCTCAATTCAATCATTGTACATAGTGAGTGCATCGTTTGTACATCATTCTTAGGAAATCTTACATTTATTTAACAATAAAAAAGCACTTGGTTATTATTCCACACTTTATGTTAAAGAACACGACCCGGGTTTCAGCATATCATGCCATCATCAGGCACAAACAGTTGGTTGGCTTACACTTATATAGGTATTCGTGGGTGAAGGGGGTGAATGTGAAAACAAGGGGGATGGGGAGCATATGAGTTACGGAAAAGGCTGTTTGTGAAGGGGGGTGGCCTTGGGATTGCTTGCGTCAGAAAACTAAAAAAAACAACAGAAGGAAGGGGGGGAGAGGGGTGAAGAAATATACCCCCAAAAAGGTTTAAAAGCATGAGGAAATTAAGGTTGAGAGTCGTGGAGGGATGGTAGTGTGACGTAAAGGAGAGGTGACTGGGAGGGGAACATATGGTCATTAAAAAGTTTAGTGGGGCAATTCACAATTTCAAACTTCTAAGAAGTCCATTTTACGCCCCTTGTCAATACAATGTAAAATCCGGGGTTCAAAATCTCACCAATGGTTTTCGTCACATAAATGTTTGGCTATTCCAGAGGATTCGTCATTATTTAAAAAACATCGTCTATGTTCTTTCATTCTAATGTTAAAATCTCTCCCAGTTTGTCCAATATATTTAATATTACAGGTATCACACTTCAACTGGTAAACCCCACTTTTCTCTAAATTGGCATACTTGTCTTTTGTATTAAAAAGCATTTTACCCACTGACACAGGATTGTAAAATGACACTTAGGCATTATGGATTAGTTTACATAGCTTATATGAGACATTAGGTATAAAAGGTAGCTTGCACCAGCGTGAAGGTTTGTCAATATCAACTTGAATGGAAGTTATAAAATTTATAGCTTGTTTTTTGTTAGATCTTTCAATAAGTTATCCAATCAGTTTTGGGTCAAAACCATTTTGTTGGGCAATATACTTAATGGTATTTAATTCCTTTTTAAATTTTCCTGGGACATTGGGATACCTTTTAGCCTGTTCTCCATTGATTTTAGCGAAGCCGTTTTATGAATACGGTGATGGTTTGAGTTATTTGGAATAACGACACCTGTAGTTTTAGTGTGATATCTGTAATATTAAATATATTGGACAAACTGGGAGAAATTGTAAAATTGGAATGAAAGATCATAGACGATGTTTTTTAAATGATTACGAATCCTCTGGAATAGTCAAACATTTGTGACGAAAACCATTGGTGTGATTTTGAACCCCGGATTTTACATTCTATTGACAAGGGGCGTAAAATGGACTTCTTAGAACAGTTTGAAATTGTGAATTGCCCAACTACACTTTCTAATGACCATATGTTCCCCTCCCAGTCACCTTTCCTTTACGTCACACTACCATCTCTCCATGACTCTCAACCTCCTTAATTTCCTCATGCTTTTAAACCTTTTTGGGTGTCTATTTCTTCACCCCCCCCCCCCCCAAACCTTTTTTTTTGTTTTTTTTTTTAGTTTTCTGACGCAAGCAATCCCAAGGCCACCCCCCTTCACAAACAGCCTTGTCCGTTACTATTATGCTCCCCATCTCCCTTGTTTTCATATCCCCCCCTCCACCAACGGATAGCTATATAACGGATAGCCACCCAACTGTTTTCACCTGATGATGGCATGAGATGCTGAAACCCGGGTCGTGTTCTTTAAAATAAAGTGTGGAATAATAACCAAGGGCTTTTTTATTATTAAAAAAATGAAGGAGTTCCATCGAGTTACGCCGGAGACAGTGTCTTATACATAAGTCTATTGATCGTGAAATACATTGTCTCCATACCTAAGCTCGGAAACCAACTTCACCCTTCCCGAGTGAAAGATACATGTTTAGGACAGTGACTGGTAGAAGTATTGAACATATTTAGTCAAATATTTATATTGGTGATTATAAAAATTAGCATATAACCTATAGAAATATAGCCATGCTGGCTAGAAAATGTTATTAGGTGTATTCCCTAGATATCATGCGGTATTACTCGAATGAAATGTTTGCCCAAACAATAAATGTTCATAGCTAACATTGCCCTTACAGCTCTTTGGATGTAAAGATATCTCCTTAGAGAAATATACATAAATTACGAGCGACAGTTTAGTTACTGAAACAATCGTAACTTTCCGAGTACTATTGATTATATGCCTACACATTATATTTTTACGCAGGAATTGTAAAATTACTTGAAATAAAATCGAAAAATTTAGATTTTACGTATAAATATTTCATTTCCCTAAATTAAATCATTTGATTCACTTAAAGGTAAAAAAAATCTTTAAATATAATTTCCTAGGAAGGGCTGAAAGGTTGAAGACCAACAATAGCGTCTAATCATTGTCATTTTGAATTAGCCGTGATCTAAATTAACAGATTCCAATATAAAATTGACAAATCGGAATAATTGGGAATCCGAAACTGACAAACATACTATCAACCATGTGATACAACTCATGACTATTCTTTTCCATTACGATTTTTTAAAAATACCCTGGGGGGTTATTTTGTAATCTCACTTTAGTGAGAATACGTCATAAAATCTCACTTTTTCGTAGTTCAACTCCCTCACCCAGGCGGCGTGACCATCTTCGGATCTCAATCGGTGAACTGCCGGTCATGTACTGGTCTTTTAGACGATTCATCCGCTCTGATCCGTATCTTTCGACTCTTGATCCGATTCATTATCTCCGCCTGCCATTAGCTCCATCTCACCTGTCATAAAGAACGTGACATGGAGCCACCATCGTTTCCACTCGAAGCTTGAGTTGGAAAATAAACAAGGTCGCGAAAGATACAAACAATTTTAAATCGTATTGTTGTAATTTGCTAAACGTGAAGAACTTACACATTTTCAACTCCAATATATTGGGCACTTGAAGGTATGCTTCGTTTGAAATGCTTACGTTATTAAATTGCTTGAATTTTCAGTGTATATATTTCGTATCAATATTTCCCAAACAATGTTGCTGATACCTTTGTTTTCATGTGCCTATACGCCAGTGTATGGAGAATGGAATTCAGTTATTTATACCATCATTTTAACAAATATTACCTTAAAATCTACGTTCTTGGTAGATATTTCCCGTGCTTGTGAATCGAACACTAATTAGATGCACTTAATTGTTTTTAAACATTGAGTGATCGCTTACATGTCGCTTGTAGTTTTGACTGTATTTAGATTTTCGTGGTATGTACAGTGTAAGATATCTTCCGTAAGATGTTGAGCAATCTGGGTATTCGCTAGCATCGGCATCTTTTATTTGATATAAGGTAATTGAAGTTTCGGCAATTCACGAACCGTTCGTGAGCCGATCATTAAGAGAGGGAAACGGATCTCCCGCCTTTCCACTAAGAGTCACTAAAATGGTGAGATTACAAAATAACCCCCCTGGTTGTGGTTAAATTAAATATTAATCCAAATTGTCAATAGAAGCAACATTGCTTGCTGCCATTGACAATTTGGATTACCTAATCTTTAATTTAATTTACTTGTCAATTGTTCTCTTCTTTAATTACTCGTGGTGGTTATTATGTTTGGCACTATTGATTGATTTCATTATTTCAAATTCGTTTTCCGAAGAATCAATTCATAACAAAAAATAAAAAAACGTTGTTTCCCGGAAAATGTAATCCCCACTTGAGTGTGACCAAACGTAAGCTGACCACTTTAAAAAAAATGTCAACCTCGGATCTGGTAATAAACGAACTTGATCACTAAAATGTTAAATAATTTTTATCCACTGCATTCATGGAATTGATAGCACCAAGAGCTCACAAAATGTGAACGCTATTCGCATTCGGGTGGAGAGTTTTTCCTTGCACAGCGTCTCGATGGATAAAGAAATTTTCCATTCAATCTTGAACGTAATGCCGCACAAGCTATTCACAGCCCCTGGAATATAGTCTACCAGCAGTTCGTATTATATTGCCTACATTTCAGGGGTTTCATTCTGGCTTATTATAATGCTCTGTTGATTACAGTTTTCTGGAGGGCACCGATTATAATATTTATTTTACATACTTTTGTCCATCGCGAAGTTTTTTCCTGGCAGGCAGAGCTCAATTTGTATTCACTGCGTTACTATAGGTTGACCTGACTGATAACTTGTTGCTTGTAAGATGAATTGTAACTCGTAACTAAAGGTTGACTAACGAGTGAGCACACAGACAAAATGTAGAGATTATTCCTTACTTGTGCTTCAGATAAGTCTTATAAAGGCTTTCATTAATACCATTAATAACGGAAAAAGGATTTTTTTTCAAATAAACATTATCATTAGTTTGTCTAAGTTTCACAAGTTTGAAATTTTTTATACAAACGTACAATACTGCTCTAGGACTCTCCGCTCTGCGTATTTACTTCCCTCAAATACTAGCAACGCTTACGGTCTAGGCTTCGTTTACTTTTCCATTCTCCACTTTGGACTTTCCTGTATCTCCGTTTGCTCTACCTCGCTTGAATTTCAGATTTTTTATTTCCATTATTAAAAAACTGAGTTCTGAACCCACACTCAAGTTAATACTATCCTCGGTAATTAATTTTCAACACGTATGCCCCTAAAATTCCCCACAAAACAGGAAATATCATAATCCTACTAATATACTACACTATACCATATAATACTGCTATAAACGAATCTAAATATCAGCAATTCTTCAATGCCTTTATTAATCTCTCACATATTATTCCATTCTTACATCTGTTCTTCCATTTCCTCTTTGAAAACCTTCACATACCGAAACTTTCTCTTTGAAAACGTAGTTATTCCCGCAAAGTACTTAGTGAAGACATCTCTATTTCCCACAAGAGTTTCTCGCTCACCTTCTTAAACTATCTACCCAAGTCCTTCTCGTCAAACTCATAGGATGTATTCTTGAATTCTTCTCTAACCTTCCTTCAAGTCAAAGAGATAATGATCTGAATCAGAATGAACTTCTTCGTTTTCAACCCATGTATGCATGTTTTCCACGATACGCTTTCCTAAACCGTTTGGACCAAAACCTTTGGGGTCCTCAATGAGGAATCTAAAAAGAATTACTGCGGAAGTTGATGATTTTTTATTGTAGTTTCCTCAATTTGGAGATAAATCTCACTTTAGGTTCCGTTGCATTATTTGCGCTTTTGTCTTTATTTGCTTCACCTCCAACGACCAAAATTCCATTTCTAAACTGCCAAAAAAATACATCGCAGGGCTATCGCGGCATTACCATCATCTGTAATCAGACCATGGATTACGTTCGCCATAGAATCCTCCAGTACTTTGAGTAGACTAAACTGCACTGTTTCTTTTTTATCACACCCCGTTCAGTAAAATCTGATGTGAAAATAAATATCCTCTGCCCCACCCGTGACATCACTTCTTAGTTCTGTTGCTCATTTATCGCCAACTTCAGCTAAGCCGTCAAACGGTTGCTATTGCTTTCGCCTTTGTCATTCTCGCGTTCATTCTTTCCTCTTTGCTATTTGAACCACTCCCTCCCCCCCTTCTCAGGTTTCCATGACCCCCATGACTTTTTATCTCTCCCCTCCCCCTCCACCTATCACCGACATCGTCATTACATCTTGTAGTGGGAAGTCACCCTCATTTTAACGGTCTATTAAGCAGATGAAACCCCCATATATTAGCCGCACAAGTTGATCTTGTCTCATTTCGTTCTCTACTTACGTAATCCTGCCTCGAAGTATAGATTCCTAACATCTGTGCGTATATCTTGCTTCTTATGTTAGCTAGGTAATTTCATGAATTCTCAGCGCGTAATTAGAGCGTTCTCATGTAATTTATTTAATGTTTATCAAACTTTTGCAAAAAGACTTTGGCATCGTATTAACCCCCAGTATTTCTCAATCATTGAACTAGAACTTCAATGCGTCGAACACTCAAACTGAAGTGGAAAATAATAATTAATTAAAAAATCGTGTATTTATTATTGCATGGGCGTAATAAAGTTTATTTTCCACATGAGTTTACCGTTCTATTAATATTTTCATATTTTTTATGCACATGCATAGCAGCATTATTGTTTGAAGCCACTTTTTACAGGCATATGATAATGTTTTTGACAGTCCTGGCATAGGACAGCTTCTTTATTATTTATCCTTATGAACTTTTATAATAAAGTATATTATTCTTTTCAGGGGCTTTGGAAAACAAGGATACAAATGTCAATGTAAGTAAATTTTCATGTTGATTATTTTTTTTTTTAATATCAATTTTATCTAGAGAAATTCTTTTTTAAGATGCCTGATTGTTCTACCCTTTAATACTACCACAGAATCCAAGTTATGTCCATGATGTTGATATGAAAATGTTTTGAATAAACGATGTGTCCTAAAGATTATCGGTAAAGCGGAAGGTTACTTTACTAATGTTTTTCAAAGTTCGCTAATATCTAAGTTCGGAACACAGAATTGGTTTCGTGGAAAATTGTTGTGATGCAAAACATCTCGTATATTTTTATAATTCTGACTGGTTTCCGATAATGCTATCAGACAATATATGAAACTGTAATACAAACTGATTCCCATTATTTCCTAAGTTAAACAAATGAGTATCGAGGGCAAGAATCCGCAACCGGATTCCATTTAAGTACTACGAGCAAAACACATAACGAGTATTGAATACTTACTTATGAATTCGTTAAACACAATCTGATAATGTTACATTGCCAGGGGATAATTAATGAGAAGTTATTCAGCCGGGCAAAAAATTGACAAATGAATGATTTTTTATGCATATATAGATAGTTAAAACATTCATTCTGAATATTGCGATCATAAAATGCTAAAAAAATGCAACTTCTAATTAATCTATTGGTGTAGGAATTTGTATTTAAGCTAAGACCTGTCTTTTATCTCAAAGTTTATTCCGGCAAATTTGATAATATCAACTAATACGATTTGGTAATATTGCCATCAACTTCCAAGACTATCAACCGATTCATATGTTATCGACCTCAATTTAAAGTTCACTACATTTGTGGGCAATGAAAGATAACAAATTATCTTAGTTGGTGCAATACCACGTTTGGTCTCATAGTTTTTGATGGTAAGGAAAATTAGAAAAATATTTTAGAATTAATGAACAAAGAATAAGTTAATAGCGGAGAGACAATATTATTATTGCGACATGTAGTGGCGCTACAAATACTATTTAGAGAAAGGTTTGCTCAATAGCTCTATATACATCTTCTAGCCATTTTTGTTATTTTTTATGCGGCGACAAAGCCACTACTGGTATAAACATGCGATACTTCCACTATGTTTCTATCACATAAACCACTCATTAATTCTAATAATTACTATTTAAACTTGACATTTACTACCCTTACCCTACTTTTACCTTCCTGTTTTTATTACCTTAACGCTAGTGTATGTGAAAATTCGTCACCATTTCACGAAAAACAAGCCAAGAAAATTGCTTTTATTAATGATACATATTTAATGCCAAAATCATGTCAAAATCATCAGAAGTACAAATCCGAAAATGAAATCCCCAAGAAATTGAAACTCATTCGTTTAGAAATAATTGAGATGGCCAAAGTTATATTTTTACCACAAACATACGTCAATACAAAAGTAGTTTTAATAGATATCTTTTCTCGGGTTTGCTTCTACCTGAACTCTCACCAAAAGCCCCTAAGGAGTAAATTAATAGCTATAATTTTAACTCTAATGGTTATAAAATCATTTTATTAAAAAAAATATTTGGAATACATTTTGAGGTACTTTCTCTATCCGATTTTTACCACGTTTTTATTAGTTCGGTTTCCAACATGTCTGTCTGTCCAGGTGGAATATTGCAACAGAGTTTAAACTAACTTCTCGATCAGCTAGAGACTTTAGAGAATTTTAACCGTAGCTCAGAAGTGGATGACAATGCAATATTAGCTATCTATTATAGCAATTGATTGATTAATCAATTGAGAATTAATTTATTAACATATTTCCTGATGTGCTAGTAGACTCTTGTAATTTTAACCATAGCTCAGAAGTGGATGACAATCCAACGTTAGCTACATGTTATAAAAAAATTAATTATTTAACAAATTTCCTGATATGCTTGGAGAGGCTCGAAACTTTAACCGTCGCTCGGAACTGGATGCCAATGTATCATTTGCTATATGTTACAATAATTAATTGATTAATAAATTAACGATTAATTAATTAACAAATTTCCTGGTTTTCTAGTAGAGCTTTGAAACTTTAACCATAGCTCCGCGCTCTCGGAAGACCCTTCTTGAATGTATTCGTCTCGAACGAAATCATGTGCTATAACGGCCAAGGTGCATAAATAACTATTTCACCACAGTCACAAGCATTCGGGGTATTAATGACCAAGTTCTCAGTATGGTATTAGGTCTGAATATGTGCTTGTCTCTCGCTCGACAGATAATCATACTCAGCTAATAATGAAGTACTTCCGGGCATAAGACTAAAAAGCAGAAAATAATTAATTAAATTTAAAAAACATTTATATACCACGTTTTTAAATCGGACTTAAGAGTGTAAAATAATTTTCCCTGGGCCCTTCTAAATATTTGAGGGTGAATTTTTAATTTTAAGTGGCTATTGAGATATTTGTAAGACTTGAAGAGAAAAACGTGGGGCACAGGCAGTAGATAATAGAAGTAGATAATCCGGATGAATTCACAACCAATTTCAGTGCTTTGTAAATGGTATTAATCGTGGGAGTTGGTCAACGACACCTTGTCCCTTTACTCCTCCTTAATTATCATGGGTTGCCTGCACCCCACGTTTTTCTCTTCAAGTCTTACAAATATCTCCATAGCCACTAAAAATTCACCCTCAAAAACTTAGAAGGGCCCAGGGAAAATTATTTGATACTTTTTAGTTCGTTTTAAAAACGTGATATATTAAAAAAATGTTTTCATTAATTATTTTCTTTCGGCTAAGTTCTGCGAGAACAACCGATATCAAACTTTTGGAATTCTGTGCGCATGGAGATAAAAATCGTCAAAAAGCCTATGGAATTTTCTGAGGGGTTCAGGGTGTCAGATAGGGTAGGCACGAGCTTCAAAATTACACATGACGATATCCAGCTGATAAAATATAGTGCACGACCAGTCTGTGCAGGTTTCATGCTTTTATTTCCCGCAAGCATTGGGGCAGGTATCGCGTGCCGTGAGCTCCACCTCCCCCCCCCTCTGCCCCCTTTCCTCTCCCCCCTCCTCCCTCTCCTCCCCCACGCCACCCAGCGTGACCCAAGAACAGACGGGTCCGAAAACAATCGCGCAATTAATGGACGCTCGTTTAAATGCTTTAAAGAGATTTCAGTTTTATTTAATTCGCGACGAAGAATCAACAGACCATCAGCGAAGTGAAAGTCAAATCAACATTAATTTTTGGCGTAACAATGTATTTTAGTTCCTGGAGGCTTTTTGGTGTCTGAAATAGTACGCAGTGCACAGTTCACGAACTGCAGGAAAATATACCCCTTTAAAATATAAAAAAAAATAGTAGTGATTTGATATTCTGCCTCATCAATGTGAATTCGTTTCGGTTCTTTAAGTCTCTGAATTACAGTCTAAATACTCAACCTGCCGAAAACTCTTTCAGAATACTCGACCTTTATTTTAAATTAAATACCTAATTTTTAACGAAGGACTGTTATGTTTACTATTCATATTAAAGGAATCTATTAAGGTAAAAAAAGTTTTTTTTTTCAGTGTAGTTCTATCGGAAAATTGAACCAGTCACAAAAGTCCTGTAGCTAAATATGATGATTTCAGTTGGCAAAATTCATGCATACAATATATGAAGAAACCCTTTCATACGTGACGAGTAGTAGATTATATAACCATATAATGTGTAGTTGAGTAAAGAGAAACTTGTTGAAATTATTAATGTGAAATTACTTTTATTTGCCTACAGGTTGTCAAACAGCGGTGCACAAAAAATGCCATGATAAAATACTCGGGAAATGCCCAGGGTCAGGGAAAGAGTCACAGAGCACCATTGTGAGTTCCATGGCTATTTTCAAAAGAAAATGATTTCAATATTATATCTTAAGTAATATTTATATTTATTTCTTGTATATAATGATTGGTATCATTATGCATGTCTCATATTACTTGCCATTCATCATAGTTCATCTTTGATTATGATAAGATTTTGTGTTTCTCTGTAGTTCGATCTGTAATATTTTTGTGCTTGTATATTTGCCTAGTAGTACCTCAGAGAACGTTTCAAGATAGATGTTCCGCATAGATTCCGACTGCACAACTTCATGTCACCAACATTTTGTGATCACTGTGGTTCCTTATTATATGGCCTATTCCGCCAAGGCTTGAAGTGTGAAGGTAAGATTCAATTCAAGGTCTTCCACGAAAAGCGAAAAAAATGTGATTACATAATATATCTTGAGGTTTGATGGCTGCCAGAGATACTATCTTACCAAAGATACCATGTTAATGGATTTGAAAATGATTGTATCTATTATGTCATGTTCTGCGAAAAATAATTGATAATTGTGACTGGCACCTATTGCGTAAAAATTAACTTCATTAATGTGTTGAGGTTCAATTACAGAGAAAAATCTCAATTTGATAATTGTTAAGATACTCTTCATGCTTGTTACATTAATCGAGGTCAATTATTTTTTACTTAAATAGAATAAAAATCCAAACCAGAACATCGAAATTCCCTATGATTTTGTTGGTAATAAGAAATTTTAATGACTTTATACTCCTCAATATGTACTGAATGTAAACTTGTCAAAGAAAGGATACATTTCTGTTTTCAAAATTAATCAATAAAATATTTGCAGAAATCTTTTTTCTAACTGATTAATAATCAAATATTTACTGAAATGCTAAATAGCGGTATTGAGATAATATATTTTCGAGTTTTGTCCTAATAATTACGCACATATTTAACCCTTTTACTGCCAGCAGACCGATATATCGGCCCACGTTGGATGTCCTAAAACTGCCACGGGCCGTTTTATCGGCCCAACTTTAAATACCTGATTTTGATGGTCTTCCTTTAAAAACCTAAAAAGAGCCTTGGCAGTCTTCGCACATCCTACCCGAAATGGGCTGGCAGGAAAAGGGTTAAAAATTACAAGAAATCTCATTTTAGTTGGGGCATACGTTAAAAGTGTTATACACATTTTTCACGCCAGAAATTGTTAATTTTAATCCAAGTTAACATTATTTTTGTGATTTTAAATATTGTGTGTTCTCTCTTCCCAGTGTGTAGTGTGAATTGCCATAGGAAATGTGAGAGGCATATGCCAAATTTATGTGGCGTCAATCAAAAACTCTTGGTTGAAGCGTTATCCTCTCTTCGAAAAGGTAAGCGAAACAGCATTTACCTCGAAATACAAGTGATTCTATTTTCATTGTATTTAACTAATTGTTTTGCAGCTTACATGGCGATATATTTTTTTTTAATGGGTTAGTTTTTCAATTATCTTTTTTAATGGAACGTTAATTTTCTTACGATTCATATCCCATGGGTAAATCCGTCTAGCAGCTGTCATCGTGGAAATATTTCTCATTAATAGTTCCAAATTGCTAGATTTCCTTCCCAATTCAATAGTGCTTTCTCTGTTGGATAAGCTAGAGAATCAATGCATAAGTTACCTAATGCCACGGTCAAAATGCTCATTATATGTATTCTAAACTTCCACAATGAAGTGCGTTGTTATAAGGATTAGAGTACTAAAGTCAGAAAGAAAGATTTCGCTAAAAAACCTGATGGCGCAAATTTACCGCACAATTCCTCACCGACCTACTGTTTATGAGTATGTTTTCAGGTTATAACTCTTTTAAATATCAACAAAATAAACTACGTAAATTTCCATCATCTTTCAACAATTATTTCGGATATTCATAAACGATATTGAGCATGCAAGTCTTTCCTTTTCCGTCTCTTACTCCATTAGCTATATAATGTTTAGAGATTTTAATTAGCAAAACAATGCTAGAATCAAGAACTTTTAATGTATTTTATATTCTGGTAATGGTCGTTCATGACATCAGGCATCTTTTTTCGCATTGAATTAATTTGAGTAATAGTGATTTTCCGAAACAGATGCAAGTGAAGTTAATGCCTGCCACCACTATCTATTTACTGTTCTATAATTATTTTTTTTGATCATGCCGAAAGTTAAAATTCAGACATTGACAATCGGAATTGACCCAGAGAGGCATACCCTCCAGCTGAAGTTCCTATATTCACTAACTAAGAGTGGTAACAGTCTCAGTTGCATAATAATAGTAAAGAATAATATTAATTAAGAATTTTTAATCCTCAGCTAATTGTAACAAAAAGAAAACATCTGGCGAAAATGTAAATACAACAAGATCATTTTTACTGAGATTTTTTATACACATACTATCGTTATCGATTATCTCATTCGTTTGCATCCTCTGCACGTAAGTTTTTAGAATTATTTTGGATACAAATTGAATTTTATGGAATACCGAAAAATCAACATAATTAATTAAAAAGTTTCTCAATTACTATTGCACATTTTTTCAGTATTATCTCACGTATTGACTAGGTGAGGGTGCCCGTTTTAATTCAACAGTAAGAGAGAAAAAATAATATTGTTGTATAGGGCTAAAATAATTCTTTCAATGTGGTTCGCAGCATGCAGATGCCATTTTAGGAGTCATTAGCTACAAGAGAGAGGTTGTGCTGAAAATTATCCCACCTAAAATCTTGCTCCAGATCTCATTACATCATTCATATATTGATCCTAAGCCAGGGTACATAATAAATGTCTGAATCAAGCCTCAGGCAAAAGTTCTCTTAAAAACCTGTGATGTAGTTACCAAAGAAATAATAAAACTTATTTTTAATAGTAAAAAAATAGACTATTTTGGGATTAAAAAACTCAATTTTTTTAAGCAGTAACGTTGACTACAGGTAATTCGTAATCAAGCATTAAAAACTAAATATTTTTAGCCATCCGATTGTGAAAGTGTTATCCTTTTATCTTGTGTACTGTTGTTAAAAAGTTAAAGTTAACAATATGAGATACAAACAACCCCTTTAAATTGTTGCTTGTTGTTTTTACAATTTTTTCTGTAGGCTTTGCGTCACGAGTTGAGTTCCTACCAAATTTTTACTTCCGAGGTCGCTTGGAAGTCCTTTAAATAGGCGTTACTGACAAACGTACAGACATAAGTGGACTAGTAAAATCAAACTACGCTTGTACTTAGCAAGAGAATACGCGCTGTTCCGCGAATAACATAGACGTTATGTCGACGAAATCTTTCAATTCTTTGATTTTGCAGATTTATATTATTGAAGACGAAGCGTTTGAAAAAAGGTGGGCGGTCCCCGTTCACACCAAAGAGATTAATTTGATCATTCACATTCATTCAATTAATGAAATTCCCTGGGAACCAGAAATTTCTGGTAGATCAATGGAAGCATAGATAAAGGTGTAGACAAACCAATCCAGAATATCTAAAATTAACCACCCTTGCACATTAATGCTAAAAGATCTATGCCCTCACCTATCAAAAAGATGCTAACGAGTTCACCCAATTACAGAAGCTAAAGAGTTAGGAAGTGTAAAGTACTATCAAATATGAGTATTTTCGAAGCCGTAACAGGTTCATTAACTTTGAATTGATTCCCCATTATCGCACACGGATGTTCACCGCTCCCTATCTTTCCACAGCGTCACCCGCCCGAGGGATAACACTCGACTGGAGCAGCTGGGACCGCGCCGAGCCGCCGGAGGTGGACGACATCGCGGGCGTCGAGGCGCCGTCGTCGGCCAGCGAGAGGCTGAGCGGCGGGAGCAGCGTCTCCACTGCTTCATCATCAATCGACTTCGGCGACGGCGCCGCGTCGTCGTCGGCGCGGTTGGCGGCGGAGGGCGGAGGGAAGTCGGCGGCGGTCACGCCGGAGGTGACCCGGAGGCGGGCGGCGCCGCTGGACCGCCAGAGAAGCACGGAGGACCCCTCACCGTGGACCATCCCGGAGGAGGGCGCTGCGTCGGGGGCCAAGAGGGGGGAAGACGAGCGGAAGGGGGAGGCGAGTGAGTCCGCTACCGGGGGCGCGGCGGCGGCGGCGGAAAGGGGAGTGTCGGAATGGTGCTCGCCGGACGTTGTGGGGCCCAGACTGTCGCTGGACGATGAGGACGGGTTGGTGCCCGGCGGCGCGGGCTTGAGGGCGGAGGACAGGGGGTTGGAAGAGGGTGATTTGGGTGCCAGTGGGGGCGGCGACAGCGACGAGGGCGCCGGGGACGCTGAGTTCAGGGTGGGTGCGGGGGGAGTGGATGTGGCAGCGAGCCGGACTTACGACGGCGTCCGCGATTACTGTGGTGTTGGAGTGTGTGGTGGTGCGGTTGGCGCCGAGAGTGGTGTTCCCCTCGTGACGACGACCTCTTCCTCCCTGTGCGACCCCCGCGAGTCTTCGCGCTCGCCCCCGAGGCGGACGTCGCCCGCCCGCTTCCAGTGCTCGCCGCGCCTGCCCGTGCCCTCCTCCCGCAAGGTCATCACCTCGCCCTGCTCCTCGCCGCCCGCCACCTCCCTGCCGCACTTCCGAAAATACACAGTCTCCGAATTCAGGTTCCTCAAAGTCCTCGGAAAGGGAACGTTTGGAAAGGCAAGTTTACTTTCTCTTTTATTTTAAATCATTATCGGGCAATAAACCCACTGATATAACAATTTTTCTTGATTAATATATTTTCATTGGCTCAAATGGAAGTAAATCACATGGAATTCAGCACACAGCAACAAAAAGTTTTCATTTATTTTCTGCCAAGTCGATGCAATGAATCGACGTTTTAAATTTCTCGTTGAATCTCGTAATAAAAAACTGCATCTTTAATCTTTGAGGAAAAGATCCTAATATGCGATCCAATTACTGTCTGATCTCCCCCCAGACGGTTCCGTGGTAAAGGTAGTACAATGACAACGGTGACGGCAGTGATAAGCCAGCACCAAATTGGGGCGCACCCATTAGTCGTATGGGTTCAGTGAATTAGCACCTAAGTTCGCCATATGTACGTAGATGAGATTGGTGTCAGCGACAGGTGTTACGTAATGTCGTGGTAAGTATTCGGACCTGAGAATGCAGATGAGAATTCCGTCGAAACTGTTATCTGCTCAGGAGGTTCGGCGCGGGAGGCTCCCTAAAGCCGTTGACTCATTTTGATGTGGTGCTGTCTTTATCAATAATCATGCTCATGACCCTCGTAAATGGGGAAAATGCTGAATATTTTAATGGCTAGCTTATTTGCGCGATATTTTAGAGTAACCACCACAATTATTTCATTAGTCACCTAATTAGTATTTTCCACATGACTCAATACTTATATTTACATTTATTTTTAAATGGGAATTGCTACGTGACTATCAGCAATTCTTTTCTTCTTCTCGGAATATCAATATCGTCTTAAAGGCTTCTGTGGCGTACTTTTTACATGACTATTTTGCGTTTTCTGGGCTATTGCATTTCAAAACGCTAAAGATATTTTTCAAGATATGTCATACGGAATGATTTTCCTAAGGGATGCTATGAGTTTTCTAAATGCTTCCAATAAGCAGTTTATTAGATAGGTACTTTAAAATTATACCATCAACATTCCACCACTCTGTTTTATTTCATTCAACTATGATTGACGACCAGTGTCTTTGAAGCATGCATTCACAGTATCATTGAACTTCCGTGAAACTTTTGAGATTTATCTCATTACAAACAGTTAAACTTGAACAGGAGTCGCTCTCTAAGAGAAAGACGTATGTGCGAAATTTACTCTGAAAAATTATTCGCTGGATTGTGACTTGAACCCAGAATTCCGATCGAACACAGAATTCAGATAATCCGATGGTTAAAGCACTCACCACCAATACGGGGAATTTGAGTCTAAATGTCTTTCTGGGCGAAAGATTTTCTTTCCCTCTGTGAATTTTGCACTCTTCAAGTTTAGTAAAATATCGTTATTTTATATTTCATTTCAGTAGGGTTAAAGATTTTCTCGAAAACGATTACGATTTAATCTTTCCGATATAACCTTAACGATGTAATCTTTATCTTAATATTTATCTCTCTAAGCTTATGCGCAGTCCATATTTGTTGTCAAATTTGCGACGATATTGATCAAGATAAAAACACTGGAGTTTTTCAAGCTATCGTTCCGCATATTTTGATTCATCCTCAAAATAAATGTCGATGTTTAAATTACCTATGCAGTGAAATATCACTAATTGGACGGATAGTGTTCTTCTGTTAGGTACAAAGATGTTGAGATAAAAATAAAATACACGCTCTACTTCTTTTTGAGGATGCTCTGTAAGCGGCCACGTTTTAGTTAATTTGCTTCAAGCTGATTTGAGGAGCTTTACTGTAGAAAAAAACGTTAAAAATAATTGCATATTAAATAAACAATCTTTTTTTAAAACTGCACGCTAGAATCTAGGATCTTCGATAATAACTTAGGCCTCTTTTAAAATCGATGGTGCCCCTTGATTCTTCGACCTTCGGCTTTCACTCTTTACTTATTTTGTCTCTTCTGGGAAAAATAAAAAAAACATCCTCTCGCGAACTTCAAGATCTGAAAAATGACTTCCTCTGATTCTGAATACCTCTTCGTGTGAGTTTTATTTTACGCTCCGAGTTATTCAGAGGTCGGCCCGCATGCATAACGGCGCCGTATCCAGCCATGACCGCGTGCCAGGACTGGGATTCTTTGAATTCGTGACGCGGCGACAGTCTTACGTGCTTGGTCAACCTCCCTCCGAGTACATTTCCCCGGATCCAGTGAGTCGCTTCCGTTATATAACACTCAGGGAAGCAAAAGTGATTTTCTGGGAAATCCTATCGCCTTCCACGTTCCCTCGTTGTAATTCTAATTCCTCCATGAAGTCGTTTTGATGGATTTGCTTCTATTCGCCTCACTATTCACTTCACTGCATAGAAAAATCGAAACTATCTTCAATAAAATTCTAAACTAGTGGGAAGAAACTGCCGTTCATCATCTTCAGAATTTATAAAGAAATTTTGCTTCTTTATAATGAAATTATAATTTGCTTCTATAAACATTTAATCGCTTTGACAGTGATTTTTCACGCTCCACCAGCAAAATATCTTTGATTCAAATATTTCCCATTCACGAATCCAAGTAAATCCATCGTAAATATTTTTAAATAAATGTAGGAGTTTGGTTTTATTTCCATCTATGGCAACAAAAAATTTCCACTCCTGAAATCCAGTGGCTTCAAAATATCTTGACTTTAGCAACTCAACTTTACATGTGGTAATCAATGAGTTGAGATGACATTACTAATGATTTATAAGAGAAACCTTCCCGTTGAACAACGATATTGTCGCTAGCAAAGCTAGCATGGTAAATCTTCCTTATAGCCTCTGTAGGGTTACGTGATGTCGAGGACTCGTGTAGCTGTGGGCAGCTGATCGTTATCAATAGCTGAGTCACTCCTCCCTTCTTCACAATTTTTACAGCAGTGAATTACCGCTTTTTTTAAACCGCCATGAAAGCCTTGCGGGCTGGTTGGAAATCTCTTGCCCGGTCGTCGACTGCTAATCACTCCCGAGAAACAATCCCGAACGTGCCCCGTAAGGAGTAAGCTGAAGGAACCTCGCGTCCACCTCCCTCGTACCTACGTGATAAAATCGGCTCTTCGGGGACTGGCGCACTAAAGAACCGCTTGCGTGCCGGACTACTTTCACATCAACGACCTAACCTGCAATTCACCGCGGCGTTTTACTTTACGGAGGTAATAATAAAACTCCCTCATAAACACGGTTTATTTTATACAGCCTATTTTGAGGTTAAACTTTTATGAGGGATTACTTATAGGGACAACATCCGACAACGATCGTCACAAAGGAAATGACAGTTTTATATCGTACAAGTTAAATTGTCTCGTCCATTATATACTTCCATCGTTACGACTCATTTTCATTTCTTCGGGAATGATTGCATTTTAATGAATTCTCGCACGATTAACGTGCAAAGTTAAAACTCTTTTTCGTTAACGATGATTAGTCATGTGGATCACGGCTACAACATGGCAATATCCGGTCCGAGGTGTAAAAAATCAACGGATACTCATTCGGGCGAGCATATTGAACTAAAATGGGGAGATTTAAGATTCACCATCTGCGGTAATCAATCCGAAGATTCGCCTGCTGCTGGACTCATCTCCACTCTCTTATCAAAATGATTTCAGATTCCCTCTGAGCAAACTTCAAGAGAAAGTAAACTCTTGTTAGACGAGCTGCAATTTACATTCAGTGATCAAAGCAAACAGTTCACATGCTCGTAAGAAAGACTATGGTGCAAATATTTAACTGAGGAAAAAAGCTCCGGCATAACCATAAACTAATTGCTGGAACGATATTCCATCGTAGGTTTCCGTGGCGTTCAGATGAATTCTTCTGCATTTTCGGGTTTCCACCGCGTAGGTTGCTTTTAGGACAACAGTTTCGCCCGTATTCCAACGGGCGTCTTCAGGTCGAAGTAGTGAGGCATCATTTCGGCCGTGTTTATATCGGCCTTCTGTTTCCCTCCATGCTCTGTGATTGGCTCTTTTCCTCGCGCCAAATCCTCTTCCATGCACTGGATAGGTGGTAACCATCTTCTCTTCTGAAGTTATCCTTTGTTTTGTTTATTTCTATGGCTTCTCTTATCATCCTAGGATAATATCTTGGCTCTTTAGATATCAATTTTGCCTCGTCAAAATATCGGATGTTACCACCTATCCAGTGCATGGAAGAGGATTATGCGGGAGGAAAAGAGCCAATCACAGAGCATGGAGGGAAACAGATTGCCGAAATGATGCCCCGGTACTTCGACCTGAAGACGCCCGTTGGAACACGGGCGAAACTGTTGTCTGAAAAAAAGCAACCTACGCGGTGGAAACCCGGAAATGGAGAATAATTAATTGGTGGACCGTTTAATCCATGGAATGAAATGCTATTTCGAGCAAGAATTTCAAATAATAACGAAACTTTTTATATAACTCTTCTCCTTTAATCTTGCGGATCGTCAGAAGGCACCATATTAAGATACTGAGAAAGGAGCACGTTGACAAAAGCATTAATTAAGACAAGCACTGAGAGGGCAATTCTAATATTTATAAGCAAATGGGTAAGTCTAATTTTTAGTCTAAATGCTATGCATACCGATTTTGAGATCATGGTAGGAATCATCCAAATGTATTAGGAAATTTTAATTATTTGTCTTTTTGAAGAGAAATATGGATGAATATTTAAAGGTATTTCAATTTCCAGCAACAAAAGGATATTAACTAACTAATTTTGAAGTGTTCGAACTTCCGGCCTGAACATCCTTTGTCCGGAACTCATCTAATTGCTGCGCCGATTTACAATTTCATGAACGCAAAAAATATGGAAAAGCTATTGAAAAGTAACCAGAAAAACTTGGAAATATTGAGATTTAAAAATTAAAAAAGCATAAAGTGATACGCTACGATGGTTTTCAAAATTTTTAAAACTTCTTACTAATGTTGACAATTAGGTAAGCCTGATGTATTGAACGGTTTGCTCTTCATTTATACTAAAATTTATTTGGCAATGTTTCCCTAAATTTACGACTCTCTTTGTCGACCCGAATTCAGGTGCTTCTGGCCGAGCTGCGCGGGGGAAGTAGCGGGGGATTCGGGGGGGACGGCGGCGGCGGCCGGAAGTACTACGCCGTCAAGGTGCTCCAGAAGGACGTGGTGCTGGAGGATGACGACGTCGAATGCACCCTGGTGGAGAGGAAGGTCCTCGCCCTGGGCACCAGGCACCCGTTGCTGTGCCACCTCTTCTGCACTTTCCAGACCAAGGTGGGTGTTCACCGCGGTAGTAGCTTCACGACTGCCTCTTCCAATTGCCAAAGTTTCCCTCCAAAATAACTTTTCCATGAATATAAAATTCTGTCGCAAGCGCCTTCAGACCCATTTTTATGCCCCGCCGCGCCGTAGCAACCATAGCTTAAAAATATTTACCCATTTATCTCGGAAAAAATTACGAAAGAAAATTCGTCAAGTATCCAATGCACAAGCTTTGTGTAGGAATATATGCATACAGTGGCACGCATAGTTAGCAGCCTTAAGAAGTGGCCTCCACCTGGAGCATCCAAGTTGAACTGTTAGGTATTGAACCCTATTCCGGAAGTCCATTACATTGGGATCATCTCAGTCGTCCCATTTCTTAGTTTACCACAGTTTATATATTTAATGTTACAGAATCTTTCTTATAAAGTTTGTGTAATGTTCTGCAACCTCCTGACATCACTCGTAACTATAGTAATAGTCTCGGCCATTATAAGACTTTTTGAAGGATTGTTAAGTTTCTGTGTTCCTCGGGCTTACGTCGTGGTGTGGTTAATAGCCTATTCATCATCATAAATAACGTGTCTGCTTTATTATTAATGCTGCAGATGATAGGTCGGTTTTAATTTTGTTCGTGTTATAACTCTTTCCATATTAAGGCAATTTTTCTAACCGCTGAGTAGTTATGATTCAATTCAGAAAAAGTGTTAAGATCGGGGAAAATGATAGCTTTAAAAAGCCTAGTAATGGTATACCTAGTTGAATCAACTCTTTAAATGCCACAGGCTTCTCACATTTTTGTACACACTTTACGATGCTGAAAATAATAGAGCAAGAGAATTTTCAGGGTTATCTGAATAGTTTTGGTATACTGTTTTCGGTATTTCGATGGCTTCGCAATACTAATGTACATTAGATAACTCTGTCTCTATGGATTGCGACTATATCTACGGCTGAACTTATTTCTCTTCGCTTGAAAGTTATCGCTTCACACCCCCACTCTCGTATTTAAGCTGTAGTTCTAAAATATGCTGGTTTAGAAATGTTCGTGTTTTCCTTAGATTAAATTGTGTATTTCATCTTGATTTGACCAAAAAGTATTTACGAGGGTCAATTTCTTTTAAATAGTAGTAATTTAATGACTTTGAATAGCAAAAATGACCTCTTAACTTTCATCCTCAGCCGTTGATATAAGCTGAGTTAATTGCCTCAAGCATTAACATCCTATTGAACTTCAAGTTCTTTCAAGTAAATTCCTTCGCAATGAAGATTCACCAGTTTTTGGCGAACACCGGAATGTATCGCAGATGGCAATACGCCAAGCACTTAATTATTCTGCTACTTTCGATTCTAACTGCCTTGTTTGCGCTAAAATTGTTTTCGGAGGCCCTAGGGCATAGGGGCTTTTTCTTGCTGGCTTCGTGATTAGGAAATTCCACCGCGGAGAACAATGGAAGGGCATGCTTCGAATCGGAGGGGATCTGATTTCGCGCACCTTAAAGCGAAAATGTTTGAAGGCTTGGTTCGTTCCAGATTTGTTCTCATTCACCGGTTAGGAGTAAAGAGGGGAAAGAACATGGGGAGGGAGGGGGGGGTTGGCGGCCAGCCAAAGGCCGAGACGGGGAAAATCATGTGGACCATAGGCGCATCCGTCAACCACTTCCACTTATGAATGAACCTCCGTGCCGAATTTGCAGTTATGCCTTCATTTTCAGCGTTTATGCCAATTTTTTAAATTATTTTTTCGATTCCCGAGGTATTCGTCCGATTGGTAAATTATAAAAGCAACTCGCCCGGAGGAAAGTTAAGCTTTTGTAACTAGACTACCTCAGTCTGTATTCTCTCATATCGAGCACAATTGTTGCGCACGTTATATGATTAAGTTTGACCAGGGACGTGTGTGTTCATAAGCTTTTTTGAAATGTACTTTTCAGCCATTGAAACCACCGTGTCCCGAAATTAAAGTTATTTATTTATTTCCACACTTTTTGCTTCCACCACATTCTCCATTTTTTTCAGAAGTATATCATTTGTCCATATTTCTTTGTATAAACTGCACAGCAAAATATCTGATATTCCATGAATATGAACCATCGTTTGGTTAGTCGTTGGAAGAGAGGAGTGTCAGACTTGTGTTATAACATGAGGTTTCTCGAGT
Organism: Pyrrhosoma nymphula; assembly: GCA_963573305.1. NCBI lineage: Eukaryota > Metazoa > Arthropoda > Insecta > Odonata > Coenagrionidae > Pyrrhosoma > Pyrrhosoma nymphula. Next base: position 180,401,894 of record OY754327.1, read on the forward strand.
TCCAGCAAAGGTAATCAGACTTCCAAATTTTTCAATTACAACGATAGAAACTTGGCCCACATTATTTATTTCCAGCCTCAAGAAGGCTGAGGCAAAATAAACTTCACCCAGTTCTTCATTTAGGCTCTTATAAACTTTAATCTTTTGGGCTAGTGGTTATTATGTTGCATCAGTAAGCTTTTTCATAAAAAATATTTTAATTAAAAGAATGTATGTGATAAATTCATCGTATATATTAAGAAATATAAGATTTGTTCCGATAAAAGTGGCACTTCATGTACATCAATAACTAAGAAACAGAAGGTCTATAAAAATGTTGCCTGGAAGGCTGTCAATGTGGGTCATGTGATGAATTTTGATCTATTAATCAAAACGAGCATTATTTCATATTTATGCGACTTTTTAAATAACGAATGATTTTTATGGAAAATTAATATACGTAGAAAAAATTATTTTTACCAATGTCATCGTAAAATATCCAGTTTGTTTCCAATCTGAATTTATTTATTTCAGTCACATCTTTTTTTCGTCATGGAGTACCTGAATGGTGGAGATCTCATGTTCCATATACAGCAGAGTGGGCGATTTAGCCAGGAAAGGTCGAGGTTCTACGCCGCGGAGGTGGTTTCAGGGCTCAGATTTCTGCACAGAAAAGGAATCATTTACAGGTGAGCTTCAAGGGTTCTGGTTTCACTCGCAATCCCAGAAGCTTGGACACCATTTTTTCACTATCTCTTATTCCTGAAATATAATAGTTGCTTTCACTTCTGATTTATAATTCATTTAGTTTTAATTGTTCCATTTTAGCTCTATATCGTTGTTTTTCAGTAAGTATTGTTACTCATATCGATCGCGTGCACCTGCATATTCATATAATAAGATATTCGAATATGTAGAAACGTATTAGTTTTTATCACTGTGTAACTCTTACAAATCAAGTTGGAAAATACAAATGATATTCTAGCAGTTACAAAAAAATCTCCCAAGAGACTTTTTGTCAACGCCATTGTTGGCATTCATTATTTTACTTACGTAAAACATGTGAAATACTGAATTAAGTATGATATCTAAATATTTAGTGATTTTTAATACACTCATAAGCTAAAATGGAGGTGGTTTATTGTGGCGTAAGCCAAAATGATGTTTTTGAACGTGAATAGTAGTAGTGGATACCACTTATGTACCTTTAATGCAATAATGCTTGACACAAAAACAAACTTTGTAATATTTCACACGATATTTTTAAACTTAATTGGTTTAAACCTCTTCAGGCCGTTATCAAGAGATGAAATACGTCTTTTTCGTCTCTTTAGAATGGCCTGAAGAGGTTGAAACCGGTAGAGGTTTAAGAAACGTGTTTTTCATATACCTTAATAATGATCTGAAGAGGTCGAAATCGGTTGATTTTATCAATAAGTCAAATGGAAGATAACAACGTTTATTCTTGCGTCATCACTTCCAAATTTCACCAAGTGAACTTGAAAGCCATGGATTTTATTCGGACCATTAATGCTTACTTGTGCGTTCAGCAAAACCCAAATTTGATTTTTCAGAACACAGCAAATTCGTAAATATTAGGAGGAAAATTAGTGTTTCGAAAATAGCTACAGTTAGAATGTATGTCAATATATGTACTTAATCAATGAGAATCAATGAGGCCTTGCCTAAAAGAAACTTTATTTCCAAAAATAGTTTAGTAGATATATTCGTAATAATGTACAACACAATTTTAGTTATTCAGTCATGGTTCATTGGGGTTGAAATATCTATTCCTCATTGTTTTGACGATTTGCTGTGAAATTTTAACACTTTCCACTCTATGCCCGAGCAGCGATCGGGAAGGCATATATTCCAAGATTTTATCCTAATACCTATTGAAGCAACCTTTTCAAAGAAACAATCTCAAGGCAAATAGCAAATCTTTCGAGTAGTCTTCAAAACTAAATTTTAGCCTTAGATAAATAAATGAGTCTAAAAAAAAGCTAATTGCTTGTTCAGATATTGCACGAGCATAAAAGGAGAGTGTTCAAGTTTACTAATGTTGTAGGAATGGATAGCTGTCAAGTAAGGCAATATTTAAATATCATGATCAAAATATGAGTTTAGGGAATATTGAATAAAATAAAAATGTTAAACAAGATTTGAAAACCTAAAGAATCATCGTAAATAGTGCTCTCTTATGGTAATGCATGATGCATAGCACTTAAAGAGCGTTTCATTTGATTGGGGGTTCGGATATTCAAAATTATAGACATTATATTCAATAAACCCATACTCTCTTTTAAGTTGTACTTAATTCACTAAATCTGATATGTATAAAAATTCAAGCAATATTGTCAGTTTCTTCATGCATTGCCTCTCTTGAGGGAGCAGAACACGAATTGGGAGAGAGAAAACGGAGGAACAGATTAAATTTAGCGAACAATTCGTTAATTCTGCTCCTATTTACTAGAGACTGAAGAGGCACAGTAGTAGAGATAATTAAGTTACAGATACGGCATAGCGCTGTAGTTCAATAACCAAATAGATGAAAATGGCATCTTCTTTGAAGTTGGTTGTTATGCTAAAGTTAAAATTTAAAAAATATAAATTTTTCAAGACTTGTACTCCTTTTAAACCGTTGTAAAATTTCTTTTATTCCTTCATTCCCCAGATTCCCCAATTTTCACTCGAAAGCCTCAACTTTAAATCAAAATATTTCACTTTCGCATACGTACAATCACTACACAGCCTACTCAATCCAATCCAAGTCATCAGCTATTCGATCTGCTAATTTCACCCTAGAAACGATACGGGGAAGGAACGAATTGCTCCACAGTGTCGTTGACGCTATATTCGAAAACTTTGCGAATCGAACCGTAGTTAGGATCCTCTGATCGAGAGAGAAGAAGAAATTGTTCCTATCTATTGAGCCTATTAGCCACTAGGACAAAACAAGCAGCCTTTCTCACGATTCAGTATCCAATACTCTCCCTTTGTGTTAAGTTTTCAAAAAGGGTGTAACCACACGACATTAAATAATCCATTTCACTCTATAACTGTCCTTGACATGAAGCAGGTCTCATTTAAAATATCATTATTTGGTGGAGCGTCTGCGGAGGAACTAGTGGGTGATAAAAGGTTTTATGAGGGAATCAAAACCTTAAGTTAGCTGTATACACATCTTCAAAGAATGAAAATGGGGTCTAAAAGTAAAAAGTGGTCCAAAAAGGGCTTAGAAGAAAAAGATAGATAGAAATGAATTTACTTTAGGTGGAACGAGTTCACTCTTCCTATCAGTAATACGCATATTCGTCACCGTGGTTCATTGTGAAAGATTGGGAAAATTAGTCACGACGCAGCAGCCATGCTAAAAAATAACACTTCCTAAAAATTTAACTTGCGATAGCTAAAGCTAGTATTGTTGCCATTGCATACCTAAGGGTGGTACATTTAACAAACCTTTAACTAGTCCTAATTATCAATGCATACCACTCAGGATTAATTCATAATGCTCCGTAATGTTGATAATTGAGCAAAACAAAATACATCATACATTTTATGATCGTCTACTGTTAGAGAGAAATTGGCTGTTGGTGAAACCCACTTTTAAAAATTGTTTATTAAAGAAATATGCCACTATTAGATAATGACCATATGTGTTCATGGAAGATTTAAATTCCAGATATCGATCCCATAATAATTTTAAGCAGGAAGATAATTTAGGTAGGCAACATGTGATTGGTAACACCCTTGTTATGATTTCCCAACATAGCAAAGGTTCTATTTTTCCTCAATTCTGATAAGGGAAGGCCAAAGGAAATGTATGGCATGGAAGAACCAAAATGGATTTGTTACAAGAATTTTGACCCCACAGAAAAACAAAAGAGTATTATTAGGTATATAAAAAATATAGCTAATAATAATTTGTTCTCGTAAACCCAACTTGTGATCGAAGTCCTGATTTTTCCTATATGATGAGAAATGTATCGCGCTTTTCAGTTTTTGGGGGACATTTTATAAAGGATGATAATAACACTATAGTGAGCGTAAAGGAAAAAAATACCGATTTGACGCTTCGGAGAGTTGTTTTACTTGTAGAGTTGCAATAAAACAGCTTACTGCGTGTTACTGTGTCATTGGAAACTAAATGTTACGCAAATCTCAGCATGTCAGTTTAAAGATTTAAAATTCTCTCATGTATGAAGCCATAATTGCTATGTATAATGCAGTACTTTATACATATATCCCTTTAGAACGGTGTTGCCAATGAATGAACGCGGGAGAAAATTGTTTGTGAAGTGTGTTATGGAAGGGTTGATGGTCAAAAAATATTCAAATCTGTGTTTTAAATGCATGTTTAACCTCAAAGGTGAATCTACTATAGAAATTTCCAATATGAACAGGTCGTTACTGGTGGAATTGAACAGGTCGTTTGGAATGGCAGATGCCCTATGACGATCTGGACAAACTGTACTTATTGCATCTCAATTCATGAATTTTATTTTTATGGTTCATGTACTTTTAAAATTTATCGAGCATGAATATTAAATATTCAGTTCCACATCTCGATCCATTGTAAATGTCCTTCATAAGTGAGTATCTCTATCTAATTATTTTCATATTTTTCCAATTTACCATCTGCTGATTAATGGCACGCAAAGAGATTTGAAGCTGGACAACGTACTCCTTGACCATCAAGGCCACGTCCGAATTGCTGACTTTGGGATGTGCAAGTTGCGAATTTATTTAGATCGCACCACAGACACATTCTGCGGCACTCCTGACTACATGGCGCCGGAGGTAATCTTGGGAAAAAATGTCTCACTAACTTTACGTTGACATAAAACGTTGAAGGGAGCGTTCTTTTATTTATGGCATTGAAAATGCAATACATATCAGCTACCTATTTGCTCGCACCCCACTTTTAGTTTAACTGTAATATTTAATTTTAGTTTTGAACTTAATTAATACGCATAATGGTATATCCATAATCTAAGAATAAATTTTTGTTAAAGTAAAAAATAAAGGAACTAAATTAAAGAAAAATAATAACTGGGTGCTTCATAGTTCTGCTTGCTGAAGAATTAGCATATTATATACTTCAGCTTTCTCTGTCATTGTCTCATTTAGTATTTCTGATATTCTAATATTTCTGGTATTTAAAAATTCGGCATCGTATATGCTTCAATGTACTATTGCCAGCGAAACAACTAACTGATTCGCGAAAATAAGTGTAATGAAAAAACTCTAAGCAACTTAATTTAGCTCTCATATCTTCACTTTGATGTCTGATTGCTAATATATCAGTTTCATAAAAACTCATTCATTCATTTTCTCAGAGGCGTTTTTCTTTTAACACCGTGATATAACGCCATAATCTTGGAAATCCGCGCCTTCCATTGCCACGTTCATCTTTTCTATTCATAAAATATTCTCAAATAAATAAACTAAATTAATTATGATAAATAAATTGTCTCCTTCTTTCTATCATTTAATTTCTCTTCAATTCCACCAAAAAATGGCAATTTTGCATATCTGTGAAGCAGCTACTATTATCACTGTAACATATACGGGTTCAATTTACGTAATTATTTATTGTGTAATTTCCCTTCTACATAGATCATCAAGGGTCAGTTGTACAATCAGAGCGTGGATTGGTGGTCCTTTGGAGTACTGCTATACGAAATGCTGACAGGTCAGTCGCCTTTCTCTGGACCAGATGAGGACGAGCTCTCGGCCGCCATTTGCCACCATCAGCCGGTGTTCCCTCGATACCTCACGCGGGAGGCTAAGGACATTCTTTCACTCGTGAGTTCCAACGAATGGTTGATTTTTCCCCCGAAATTTTATCGAAAATTTTCCATTGAAATAATTGCACGTACATAGCCTTACATATGCCATGTATTTACAATTGATCAGGTAATATCAATCGAAGTATTTTGATGCAATAAATTCATATTTAGCTGCTGTTACCTGACAGCAAAAAGTTAAAATTATTCGTAGCAGAGATGAGAAGTCAATGCTAAAAGCATAGTTTTTCATAGTATTTTTCATATTTTGTTACTTTTAGTCAATAAAATCAATGAATTTTTCATGCGATTAATGGCCAATAACGGAGCAGAGCTCTCATGTATCTTTAGAAGAAGGACGACTATGTATGAGCCAGTGACTTTGTTTCGGAATCAAAACCGAAAATTTTAACTTTAGAGTAAAGTATTTACACAAGCAGAGAGTATGTCAAAATCATCCAAAATTTAATTAAGGCCCTAATTTGAGTTAAAGAAGCTAATTTTGAATAAAGCCAGGACCTAAAAATAATTGTAGAACCAAGCAAAAATCGACACGTACACGAACCAATACTTTGTGTTCACATTGTATGAATTGATTGCATTGCTATAATTTATATGGAATGGATAATCTCTTGACAAGTATCATTAATATGAATAAGATTTAAATAATTATACAGCATAGGATGGTGATTATGTTAAATTAGGCAAGTATTTCACTATAACATTTAACCGTTAAACATTCAAATGCATGTCAAGTAGATACATAATTAACCTTAGACCTCTTATGGTTCCCCTTTATCTATTAATGGATATCAGTAACGTTGAAATGCTAATTTAGACGATCGAATATAGAGATTAGTGGCATTCAATCATATATAAATTGGTGTCCAGGTAAATGCAGAACTATTGAATTCGTTTACAATTTACGTACCTATGTCTTTTTGCTTTAGAATGCGTATGCTATTTCATAATTTGATGGATTCCTCGAGTAATTATGCAATTTATGTATTGCAGACCTTAATGCCAAATTGAAAATTGACCGTTGTAGAGTATTTTTATAACATCGAGCACATTTATCACCAATATTAACGAGCGGATTACACATGGCACCAGTGTGAAAGCCTTGTTATTTAAATGCACAGGCGGATACTATCTTAGAGAAATTAAGGAATCTGCCATTCCCTCGTATTTTAGTCAATTAGAGCTTTTTCAATGAATATCAGAATTCGATCACTGTATCAAGTTGCATAAATTTTGAGAAACATTAAAAAAAATATTACTAAGGATCCTTCATTTCTTAAGATCTGTTCACATGAAGTTTCTCTAACAACTTCACAAAATACCTGGAAAAACTGAACAATACGAAAACATTCTTCTAAGACATGGTATAACGTATTTCCAAGAAATGTCTAAAACAACAAGACTCGTATCAAAGTACAACTATGACCCAAAACATGCAAGTTTTGCTCCTTAGTTAAAGTGACTCGTCACGATTCAAGGTGGAAAAATGAGATGCTCGGCTGCGGGAAAATATTAAGGGAGTATTAGTTATTCATTGCATATTCCCCAACCACTGACGGTATAGAATTTTAAAATCATTTTTACGCGCGTCAGTTACTAATATATCTCCCCTCTTTATATTTATCTGGCTGGTATCTGGCCTGCTATATCATTCATGCGGCCACTTGTGTGACTTAGTGATGTATATTAAGAAGATCAAAATATAGGTATTCTAAAATTTGTTTTGTAATTATTTTAGCGGCATATTGAACTTATTTTATTTATGCAAAGGTTTATTCTCTGATAACGATTGTTTTTTCAACCATTCAATCCATGGAATAGCTGCTGGAGAAAGATCCAAGCATCCGGCTGGGCTCGCCAGGTTGTCCTGCGGGTGACGTGGTGGACCAGCCATTTTTCCGGCCAATCGACTGGGTGCGCCTCGAACAGAAAGAACTTGAGCCTCCCTTCAAGCCTCGCACGGTAAGAGCAAACAGTCCTTTCGGCTCCACTGAGCATAAAAAGGGTACGCCTTGTCAACCAAAGGCATTAATTTCGGATACTCGAAATGTTTACTTTACGGAATCAAATCACAAAAGTAAACAATTGGCTAGAAGAATCCCGATTAGGGGCATTTTAAATCCCTGATGATGATGGGCATCAACCCCAACAATGGGAAGTTTAAACTTGAGGTAGGGGGAGGGTGGGGCACAATGAAACACAAAAGTTGGTTTTACCCATAGAACCCCACCTGAGACTTTTTTTTCAACTTTTTATTTTTTTCCTGTTACCTTAGGATCTAATCTATATAAGAAATGCGGCCATTTTCCAAAAAATGAATTTTGTTTCGTTGTGCCCCATGCCCGGGGTACAATGAAACAGCGCAAGGGATACCTTGAAACGACTGAAAAAAAACACCGTAATGAAAGAAAAAACTTTATTTCTCCAATTAATCAACTTGTCAATTAATTGGAGAAATAAAGTGTGTTTTTTTCAGTCGTAAGAAAAGGCATCTGGAGTAAAAAATAAGTTCAACTGGTCCTATATAGGCACAAACACGAAATCATTTTACATTTAGCCAATGTTCAAATTGCTGAAATCGACCCCGAATGAAGTTAAACCTTTTTGTCTTTTAATACCCTGAGCCACAGACGGATATTCCAACAGCATCTTTATGTCTGTACCATTAACCGAGGCAATGTCATCTACAGGAGGCTCCACGAAGGTGTTACATTTTCGGTATCGAAGGAATTTGACCTCGTAGTCTCTCTCATCATCTTTCATCTTGGTGATTCGACCAACGTAGAATTTGGATTGGCTTCTAGTTTTGAATTCAACTAAGACATAATCATCTAAAACAGGAAGACGGAACAATTCTGCAAAATGATCAGGCTCAACAGCAAACAAATCCTCGTCCATGTCCATATTGTCGTCCGTGACTACATATTGAACGTCTTCATCGTCATCCTCTGATGAATAATCGTCCTTTGTTTGTGCAGATTTTTTGTTATTTGGTCCAAACAACCTCCTTTTGGCTGTCTTCTTCATGGAAAGTGGAACCGGCTTCTTCTTTTCTGCAATGGCTCTAATTTCTGGAGTGCTCGTAGCTATCATACTCTTGCCTTTCTTCCTCGACTTTCGATCAGTTTTTCGTTCTCCTGCTTTTGGATAACCACGAAAATCTTCATGAGAGAGGATAGCTTGACTTTGACCAGCTCCTGGATCAAGGACACTGATTTCTGCATGATATGAAGCTGCTCCTTCTTCTACTTGTGGGAGGGAACCATTGGGCGACTCACTTGGCACAGTATAACCATGTGTCTTGGGTGGTTGATCATCCACAGTGCCAGCAGGCGGTCGATCAGTCACATAATTGCACAAGAAGTCTGCTTCGGTAAAAACATGTCGCTCAACTGGATGTATCCCACTTTTTTTGAAACCTGCTATTATATTGGAAGGTATCATGCTTTTCTGATGATCTGTGTACACGATGGATACTGTATTATAAATTGAAGCTGTTTTCCCAGGGTTTTGCATCATCCAAGAGTCAAGAGCTGCATTATAATAAGTCTTAAAAGGCCCAAAAAGCGCAACATCCAGTAGTTGCATTTTATGGGATGAATGGGGAGGAAAAGTCAAAAGTGAAACGCCATTTTCCTTGCATAGCATGAGAGCTTCCAGGGACAAATGGCTTTCTACGTTGTCATAAATTAATAGAGTAGGGTTCTCTCAAGAACTGCAGGTGTAGCGAATGAAATGCTTAATAACTTCGACAAATAGTTCTGATGTCATCCAACCGGTAGGGGTGGCTAAGCCTAGTGTGCCTGGAGATTCTCCTCGAGTCATATGCTCTTTAAAATGGACACGTGGAAAAATCATGACTGGAGGAATAGTGCTGCCAGATGCAGAAATTATGGATACTGTGGTGACGTTAGTCCCTTTTTCTCCACTTATAGCTTTGCACACTTGCTTGACGCCTTTTTCAGCCACTATTCGTTGGGGTTTATGTACAATTGATCTGGCTGTTTCACCTAAATTGAACACCCTTGTCCCATCACCAAATTCTGGATGATGTTTGTACAACATTTCCAAATTATTGAAAAACAGATTTACATTGTCTTTGGTGAAAGAAGTAGCGCGAGACAAGTTGCAAGCCTCAGGGGTGAGTTTGGGGTGCCTTTTCAAAAAATTAGAAAACCAGTCAATGCCTGCTACTTTCTTCTTTCCCCATGATGGAGGACATGGTATTGTGTTCATCACTGCCATTTCATATGCAACTCGTCGGCAATCTTCTACTGGTAGGCCATAGTACATTTTAGAGCACTTAATTAGGAAGTTTTTCAGTTTCTCCACTTGCTCTGCTGTGAAAACCATCCTGAGTAATAAGGCGCATATCTCACATTCTCCTCACCACCTTCTTTAATTTTCTTCACATATCTTGATAAGGTGACATGATTCACATTCTTTAGAGCAGAAGCACGTCTCACACTGCATCCGCCCAAGACCATTTCCCCTGCTGCCTTCATGTCATCTTCAACAAAGAGTCCCATACTGGTTTTCTGCTGTCGATTTCGCACCATTCTTAAATAAAACGAAAAAACAACTGCTTACTGCACAATGAAAAAAACATGGGGCTCCATGAAACGTGTTTCATTGTGCCCCGAACGCCTCTGTTTCAAGGAACCCCATACGAGCCATTTTGATTTCTTTCACTCCCTACGATGAACGTAAAGAGGTAGAAAAGCCAAAGTCGGAAAAAATCTTAAGAGATACATGAATAATGAAATGTTATAAGGGCCGATTGAATTAAATAATTACTCTTACCTAGAGACGAAAATCCGTTTCAATAAAAATTTTAGTTTCACCACACAAAACTGCACTTCACCTCGTGGAGTCTGTCACGCAACTAGTGGAAAGGGCACGATAGCTGGCTTTTTTTGGGGTCACCCTTAGCTCTCACTGTCAGAAATCCCGCTGCACTAGACCTTTCGGTTCGCTCGGTGCACCGACTGTTTCATTGTGCCCCGTGTTTCATTGTGCCCCACCCTCCCCTATATTTCCTGTGGGGAGGGTGTGCTTTCCACGTTGGCAACGTGCATTACATGAATTCATAAAGATAGCCCTATGTAGCAGAGTATGTCGTTGAATTAAGATTAATTTATTTAACGGATGAAGGCTTCACACAGTTGCCTAGTTAATCGCGGAATATTCGATCTTGCATCCATATTTAATCGTGGAATTAATGATCGAGTTTTATTTCGAGATTATTTTGAAAAACTCCAAGGAGACAAGTCCAAATATTTGAGGAAATGTCCACGAAGTCTGAAAGTCTGAACATATTTTGCTAGTAGAAGTTCTGATAACGCGGAACTCATAAAAATAATTCTATTTTTATGCTTGTCAGTATTTCATAAAGCATAAAAAACTGGTATTATCACAAAAAACTATATAAATGCCTAAAACGATGTTACAAATATTAGGCAAATGGAACAATTCGATAATTACTGGCACCGTCTTGAACCACTAGGCGCGCACATCCTCTTGCCACATTCCCTTGCGGTAGCTTGAAGATACAGTTGAATATTCATAGCGTGTATCAAAAGTCAGAGACCCGGTATTATTACCATCAAAGAGTAAAGAATATTGCAAATAATGTATTTTTTCTATGCTATAATAGAATTCATAAATATCTCTCTTTTATAAATATCCTCGACTATAAGCCTTGAATTACGTATGCCACCAAACGTTTCTTTAAGTGTAAAACCCCTCATTCAGTTCATTTTTCTACTTAAGCCATAACTTTCTTTAGGCTTAAATGAATATTAATGAATAATTCCCTCCACCTAGGAAGGTTTAAGCTTCAAGTGCCATTTTTAATTCTGAGAGAGCTATCAACCCGACGTTAGTGTGGTAATTCAACCCTTTTAAGTTCAAATAAACCTCATTTCTAAACGAAAATTTGTAGCAGGGAGTAAAACTTAATTTAATTTTGATAAGTAATATCCCTCAAGTAATAATCATCTCACAATCAATTAAATTGTGATAAGTAAAATAGCATCTACAGTTATGGAGACCAAAAGAAGCTACTAATAACATTGTATGTTGCAATAAACAACTTGTGACACCCGGTCACCCTGTTGTGTTAGTAATGAAGCTTATAAAGCTTCTTACCTACCTGCTGGATGAGTGAGTCATCGTCAGGGAATGGCATTTTACCATGATAAATTTTTTTAAATATTTTTTGTCAAATTAATATATTTGTCTTTAAATGACTTGTCATTTTCTGGCAAAAACAAAAAATCGATTTTTTTTCTATTAAAAATCTGTAGAGGCATCCGTTGGACTTGCAGTATTTTGACTCCACCTTCACGATGGAGAGACCACATCTTTCACCAGTTGATCCGGAGATCTTACGTTCTATGGACCAGAATCAGTTCCAGGGTTTTTCTTACACAAACCCAAATGCTATTGACTGAGAGCTTTGTTATTAGCTTAATTTGCTTTTGGTACCTGAGAATCACAGGAGGAAACTCTTATGATAAAGCCTAAGGTGAGAAAATACTAACCTTTACTATAGCACTTTGCTATGTCATTTTTTATGCTTTCTTAACAATATGATAATATTTTTAATTCGTTACTCCATTGCCTACCATCAAGGTAACTATCTCTTTCCCTCTCTACGCTCAGAAGGTATTTATTCTTCTCTCTTAATAAACTATTTAAGAGTAGCTGGGAGAGACGCTGGCACTCATAGGGTTAAGTAAATTATCCCTTTAAAATGATCTTGATATTGGTATCATTGACTCTAAATAGTTAATTTTTGTGGTTTCAAAATTTAGCTATCTGAATAAATTAAACACTGCCGGAAAAGTTACGGTTATTTCATGGCCAAAATTATTCATATTTTTTCAGCTCAATCCATTGGCAATGAACTCCACCTTCACGATGGACTTACTTTTCAATGCTTACTTTTGCTTCTTCAAGTAATTCCCGGCATTGAAGTTTATTTTGAGGAATTTGATTTATAAGGAAGAAAATTAAAATTATCTTCAATGTGTAGTCATAATTCAAAGAAGCACTGAATGAATTGTATTCTTATTTGAAGTATGTATTTCAAAATAAAATGTAAATTGTTCAAGTAAAAAGGAAAATATGAATCTGTACTCGTAATTTATCACTTATAGTGATTATATTCCAACCATCGGATATATTAAATAATAATCGATTATATTCCTTCCATTTCAGGCTGGTTGAAACTTCTCCAGACTTCGGAATAGATAATTTTCCATTCATAATTCGTATGCTGCTATCTATGCCAATGACTCTTTGGTGTGAGAAAAAAGTGAGGCAAGCTTTGTGGCTGTTGTAACGACGAGACCATCTTTTGAGGCGTTTTTGTACGTTAAATTGTCGAATTTAAGTACATGAATATGTGCATCATTGTTGTGCACCATGGTGGCACTTATACTTTCCTTCGAGGTGCAGTAATGTTGCAAGTTAAGCAGCAACGTGCATCATTTATAAGAAGTAATATTAAGGATACGGTACCAATCAACGATTTTAATTTATTGAGCATTTATAAAACTAAAACATGTTTTATATGTTTGCGTCATTGGTTGAGTTTTTGTAAGCAATTTGTAAGTAAGATCTCTGATGGTAACCAATTCTTACTTTGCTTCTACAAATTTGACATTTCTCATTCCTTTGGTAGAATCAATGACCAATGTTGGTCAGGTATTTGCCATTATGTGATGGATTTGTATGTAAATAATACCATATCGCCGCATTAGTGTATAGTTTCAAAGAATTAACTATTTAGCATTTTTTTAAACGGATAATATCGCTGCTTTGAGCTGCTGGACGCTCATGTTGTACTATGTAAGTGCTGAAAATATTAGAGATTTTTTAATTGATGATAAATACGGCCAACCACTGCATTTGTATACATCGGCATAAGATTTTGTGATATAAAGTTTTGTACAAATGGAAAATAGCTTGTGATTAATAATAATTTCAAAATAGTGATTTTGAAAACCATGGTATTAAATTATATATATTTGAAATTATGTCAATTGATGCGATTAATGAATCCATTGAATTTGATATCATAAATTGACTTCTGTTGGAAATGATCTTCTAAGAAAGCTAAGAGAAAGGTAAGATATATTTTATTTGGTCATCAAAATTTTAATATAAATTTACACACAAACTCTCCTCGTATAATGCAATAATGAAAGAATGTCAATATTTTTCACGTATTTTTAATAACTTTTTATGCATTAATACAAGCCTAAACTAACCATTTTATATGTTTCACAGTTACAGGCTGAAGCTATTCCAATCTACTGAAAAGATATTTATAATAATTGATGATGGAAGAGGGACCTTAGGGAAAATGTTTAACGGATCGGTTTTATCTTGATGCTCAAAATACGAAGCCAAGCTGCTTCATCGATTTCCAATGATGTCTGCAATGAGGTGTGCATTTATGCTAAAAATTGCATCCATATTTAGAAATGTAATAAATTACTAAAGTCCTATAGTAAGTTATTACAATTTATCTATCCTAATTAATTGGAGATTTATTATGGTAGATATTACATGGATTGGACTGATTTAACTCGTGATATATGAGGAAAACTTTATATTATTCACTCACTAAAATGGGTTTTCCTTTCTAGTTCCAAGTTGTTGGCTAGTGATCATACAGTTGCTTTTCAGCCGACCGTAAGCTTGATGACTAGGTTACTTTGAAATAGCGCCGTCTTTCACTCATTGGATAATATCCCTACTTTACGACACATCTTCTTTAATGCTATCGCAACTAATTTTGTTACCCTGGCCTAAGTTGCGACGAAGAGTAAATACCGCTTCACACTAAGGCATCCGCAGAATGAAGTCTTTATAAGTGCTTCATCGGTTTAAATGCTTATTTCAAGAGCAAGAATTTATGAAAGTTCCCTGATCATGCCGCAAATGTAAACTGTAGTTTTTAATTACTTTTATTATGGAAATATAATAAAGCTTTCAGTTACTTAGAGCCATATAAATTACCATAGATCCACCTGAATCGGGTATCGAACCATGCTCTCTTCTATTCCCAGACTAGGTGGATTTTTTTTCTTCTTTTTCCTCCTTATTCTATATTAGGACGGCGGCCTTTTCTTCTTCGGTAATGCCTATATGGTTAGCGTCCTTCCGTTGTCTCCTGGGTCTTCCTGCACTTCGTCTACCAATCGGTAAGTTGTCTCGAGCAATCTTTAAAGTTCTCTTGCTATCTATCCTATTTTCATGGTCGTTCCAGTCATCTTTTCTTTTCCTCACCCAGTCAACAATAGTTTCCATCTGACATGCTCTTCTTCTATCGTCTTTTCTTTCATGTTCTAGTAAGGTCTTGCCTGATATTCTACGGAGTATTCTCATCTCTGTTTTATCCGTTAGCCGCATCGTTTTTGAGGCTTCTGGTCTTGTTTACGCCATGATATTTACGCCATGACGTCTTATGGTAGCTCTTTAAATTCTGGTTTTTGTTGTATCTTAAAATGTTCGTTTTTCTAGATATGGTCTTTCAGGTAGCCTGCTACCTTTATGCCTTATTTACTTGTTGTCGAGCTTTTCAATATCCCCATGGACTGGACGCATCAATCCCAAAATATTTTGACGTTAGGACTTGTTTAATAAAATTGCCGTTCACTTCCAGTTTGCACCTAAGTTGGTATTTGAATGTGGTTTAGAATTTAGTTTTCTGACTGATATTATCATGCAATACTTTTTGGCAGTGGTGCTGATCGATTCAGTGGGCGTGGATGGGTATCTTTATCTTCGGCGAATTATACGGCGTCATCAGCATAGAATACGGTGTTAATTTCATTGTTCCCCATATTATACCCTTTACCGAGGCGTACATTTTTCCATGATTTCATCCATAATAGTGTTGAAGGGTATCGGAGTTTCTCTGTCTGATACCACCCTCAGATGAAATTGGTTCGGATAATCTAATTTGTTCTATAACTTGTATTTTATTATTTTCATAGATGCTCGCGATTTTCTTTATTAAATTAGTAGAAACTACTCTATTGCATAAGCTTTGTAAAACATCTTTCAGCAGGGGTAAAGTCCTCGCCTGCTAATCCGAGGGTCGTGGGTTCGAGTCCCACCTGGGTCGGTTTTTCACATACCCAGGGCATGTGTGTGTCTGTAAAGTTCTGGTGGTTCGGCCCCTGAGAAACCTGTTGACAAGCCAATGGCTTATCAAGATCGCAGGGGTATATGGACCACCAGAATCGCCCGAGAGAGTGGAGCAAGAGCAGGAATCAATCAATAGCTTCACGTATATTTTTTAAGCGAAGGATAACAGGCTTATTATATTCAATGGATTTCTCTTTAATCTGTCTCATAATGAAGACTGCGTCGTTACATGATCAACATCTCCTAAAGCCTTGTTTTTAGCTGCCTAACAATAAGTCATGTAGCTGTTTGCTGCGTAAGTTATTATTTCATTTTTTACAAAGTAAGTGATTATGTTATTTTAGGGCTGTACACAGGAGATCAATTCCTCAGTAATTCTTTGGATTTTTTGATTCACCCTTTTTGAACATGAAAATCATCGTGCTTGTTATCCAGCGTTTTGAGATCATAAGCTATTATAGAATCATTCGCATTAGTTTGAACAATTCTTCCGTCAATATTGTATTTTAGTAGCTCATTAGGTATCATGCCCTGGCCTGAAGATTTTTTATTTATTAATTCTATGAGTGTTTATCTTACTTCTTCGTGTGTGATGGTTGGATCATCGTTTACCGCTTCTTTATTCTGTAAGGAATTTTGGCGTGCATGATCACTTTTACATAACTCTGTTATATATTCCACCTAAATTTTTTCCGATTATATGATTTGATTCAATCAATTCTGTCATTTCAGCTTTTTGATGTTTGATAACTCTCCATATTTGTTTTGTGAACCGAAGAAGTCGTTTTCCATTCATTTGGAGTAGATTTCTCAACTTTTTTCCTTAATTATTGTCTTATTAGGTTCTTTGTTTCATAATATTGTAGTATTCATAGGATTCTGGTGTCCTATGGTTTCTGTAACGTAGATAGGCTAGTATTATTTCTCTGGATTCCTCTTTTACATCTTTCCTTAATCGCAGTATTTTGTTTGGCAATTCGATCGGCTTATTGATTTGGGCTTTTTCTCATAGAAATTCCTATGTTTTTTATAGCTGTCAAGAATACTGTACTGTTAGTTTCACTATCGAAGTTTCACTTTCAATGTCGAATTAAAGTTTCTTATCATGAATGGGTCTATTAAAGAGGTTTTTTATTTATTCTGTAAACATTCGATGGGGAAAAAGAAGAGCGAATGGGTAATTTGGTGGAGTGAAATGGGAATTTAAAAACTGTAGGCAACCGATAAAAAGAAGTCTTGGGCGATCGAAGGGTGTGAAAAATAAAATAATTTTAAACGAACAAATACTTTCCAAATACCTTATAGCCTCACGTTTCTCGTTTGCCTTTTTCATTTCCACTATCTTACCATGCAGCACGTAATGTATAGTTAAAAAACTGAGGAAAAATTTACCTCACCTTGGATTTTAGAAAAATCTGGCTCTTTTTAAGATTTCGCCTTTCGAAGAAGTTGCTCCTGCAAATACTTCTTTCCTAACGCGAATCTAGCATATGACCTTCATCATCAAGATTTTCATTTGACCACTCACTATATGGTAGGTAATACCACAAGTGTTACTCTATTAGAAATTCAATCGGTTTCTAATGATCTTGCAAAGTGACCTAAGTATTCTGATATTGTTCCTAGTGAAAAGGTATGCTCATCTGATAAAAATAAGTCGTTTAAAATTTGTAAACTGCTGATTGAAACGTGTTTATTTCAGTCAGAAAGTACGCAAATCCTTTCTGTGATTTATGCTATCATCAGGTGTTGTACATTTTCTGCATGTGGTGATTAAATTTGGGGTGGGAATGCAAGGAATTTATCTGGAAGGGGTAGGTAACGAAGGTAGTGGTTAATGAGATGAGATGTCTGCTTCCTATGAAAAGACTGTTGGGTCTCTATAACCGAATCCGACACCGACTTCCTCAATTCCTATTAACTCTTGAAACCTTCTTGCAATAATGTTTTCTCCCATCAATATTTTTATTCGACATGTTAGTAGCCGCTCTTAATATAGGTACCTATTTCTCACCTTGCTTGAACGCCGACTAACTAGTCGATGAACGTACGAATTTGTAAAATTTGCGGCAGAATGCAGACTCTGACACTTGCGGTTCTCATATCATCGCTTGCACCATTCGCTTAGGAGGTGAAGAAATAGCACCGATTTGCAAATGCTTGAAAATGATCAACATGATAGATATTAAGAGATAATACCTTTAGCAATGAGTGCAAAGTATTCATGTATAAAGTGAACTATTTCCCAGATTGTCTGCTCGTCTAGGTAAGGTCACTATTGTTAAATGGGTATAGACACGCAGAATGATTTATTTACAAAGTTCAAAGGATTTTTAAAAAATTGTGTGAAATTCACAGTGAAAAAATCATTCGCCTGGACTGGGATTCGAACCCCCGATTTCGCGCCGAGTGCTCTACCAGTTAAGCTACCCATAAAATTCACAGTGACAGCTGGCGCCTGGGTAGCTTAACTGGTAGAGCACTCGGCGCGAAATCGGGGGGTCTGGGTTCGAATCCCAGTCCAGGCGAATGAATTTTTCACTGTGAATTTCACCCAATTGTGTGACCACTAGCGGGTGACTCCGTTAAAGTTACTGCGCGGCCAGTTCCGCAATTCTTTGGATTTGTCAAAGTAAACACCTTTGTGTTTAAAGTTTGGCTTGACCTCGTGGACAGTAGCGCTTAGCGTTCGCACACGGGTACTTTGGCATTGTATGCACGGTACCTGTGAAGACATATCGCTCCTTAAAGCCTCCATAAAATTCACAGCGAGAGATGACGCCTGGATAGCTTAACTGGTAGAGCACTCGGCGCGAAATAGGGGGTTCGAATCCCAGTCCAGGCGAAGTCCATTAATAAGTTCATAAAATCATTAGGTGGACGAAAGTAGTTATTTTTAAAGGTAGGAAGCCACCTTTTTCATTTAAAAAGTGTAAAATATATTATTTAGAGGCCAATTCCACAATATCCTTATACATAACTAAACCTTTCATTCTTATTCAATCCTTTTCTTCATGTATATGATACATTTCGGCTTCGCTAATTTTTACAAAAGTACGATTACTGAAGGTTTTTGAAGTAAAATTGAAGATCATTACGTTAAAAATGGATATGAAATTCCCAAGTAGTTATTTATTGTGGAAGAAATGATCTTTTATCCACGAAAAATAAGAATTCCAATGTAGAGATTTTTTACTTGAAAAAGAAAAATATTCATAATCGAAACTTGAACAATAAAATGGAATTAAAATATTTTTCACATGAAACAAAAACTGGGAATTGCAAGCACAAACTGCTATCATTGGATATAAAGGATCACGTAAATATGGACCATGCTAGATGGCCAACGTAAGCACATTTAGTAGTTCTGTTTAGGAGAGTAAACATTTTTGTCTACAGCTCCTCCATGCCCTCTGACAAATCGCCTCATGAAAACTTAGGTCCATATCAAAAGGTCCTTCTGACCTTACCCCGAGCTGTCTGGCACAGATAATATCCAATTCATAATATTTTGTCATTTGATCTGCATTACACGTCTTTAACATGATGAAATAGAACTACTGTCGGCATTTTACAATATTTTTAACTATAACCACGCTAAAACTTTATGACGCGTTGGTAAAATAGTATGGTTAATTTGAATATGCATCATTTGAAGACTGAGAATTTGTGGACTGTCAATTTTAAATGCATAAGAAATTTTGTATTTAAATTTATTTCAAGACATTTGCTATTAGACTTACACACAGTATTTAAATTAATTATAAAAGAACATTTATTCTTATACATGATAACTGGAATTTTATCATTTGCATTAAAATAATTTAAAACAATGCATTTTTAAGTAACTACAAGTACTTCTCCTGGGATTCAATAGATGAATACCAGTGGCGAAGCGTGACGTTTTAGCCCAGTCATCGCAGACGCAGGGTGGGCCGACTGACGCGAGACATGGTCATTCCCCTCCGAAAAACACATATCAAAAGCTATTTTTAGCCTTCAAAGTAAAAGCTTAGTATTCCTACAAGTGATAACCTTGAAAATAATTTGTAAAATTATAATTAAATACAAACTAATATTTAAATGTAATCCAGGCGGACACCGGTGTCCGCGGAGAAAAGTTCGCATCCGTGCGCCGAGTGACCGCTGTTTTCGTACTTTGGCATCTTTAGCCTCATTTGGAGGTCCGCTATGGATACTTCTTCAAAAATCAGAAATTGAAACAATATGTTGAAATGATGATATGAAGTTCTATACACTGCTTTACTTGGTCGAATAGATGTCTTCTTTCGTACACAGAACAGCGCTACGGCTAGTACAAGGTGGGACTCGTGTTACAACAGGAGCAATTTGACAGACATTTAGTACATTCGGTGAAAAAGTAGTAATTGCATATGTGCAGAGGTTATACATTAAAACACTACAATAAACTGGCGTAAAATTGCAATCCCTATTAGCATAAAGAAATTAAAGTTATCAAATTTGCTATTTTTCGACAATATTAGCCATAATACTCACAATTAAATATCAATTTGGGTGAATGGAACATTTTTTAAATAACCCTGGGCAGTCAACCTGTCAGATTTACCGCATAAAATACATAGATATGAATCAAATATGCTAGTTTACAGTAAAAAAATGGATTGGTTCCCGATATTTTTCTACGGTGTAAACAAGCCGTGATGTAAAGCACCACCTAGTGGGAGCAAACGATGGGGTCGACTTTTTTTTAAGTACTCTTGAATAGCAAATGTTCTCTTGCTAAATTGAGACGAGAAAGTCGAAATTCCGTTTAGGGTTGAAAAAAATTGATTACATTCAAAGATTTCAACTATTCGCTGAGATAAGACTAAGTTTAGGACGTGTACAAAGCAGTGCGTAAAAAGCCATTGGATACTTCTCCTGTACCTTTTTTTGTAACCCAGAAAAATAATCCGACATTACTGCAGCTCCATTATAAGTCTGAGCCATAATTTTCATTTCCATTTTTACAAAAATTTTTAAATACTTAAATAAACCATCTGCTGTTCGATCAGCACTAACTTCTGAAAACCCTGTAAACCTCTCTTTTACAACTCCTACGTCATTATTTACATAGGTACCTCAGTACAGTTTTCAGCTGTGACCTGCTCCTTACATCAGAAGTCTCATCCAACATGATAGAAGCAAAATCAGATTTTTCCGTTTCCTTAACAATTGTTTCACTAACAATATTACTATTATTCAATCACAGTAATTAGTTCATTTTGTATATCGCTGGACGTTCCTTAAATTACTACAGCCGATTATAAATGTTCATTTATCACTGGAATCCACCTTTGTAAGAGATTTTTAAAGTTTCTTCCTTTGTTCAAAGATTCATTCTTTTCGTTATGACCACTAACAATAAACGAAAGGTCTTGTTTTGCTAAAAAGCACGTGACATCAATTAAACGTTTCAAAATCTCCCGAATCTTCTATACTTTTTACATTGAAAAGTATTATCAATTGTTAGAGTGTTGTTCAAAACTTCGTCAACTCTTTGTTTTCCGAAATTATAAAGATCCATTACTCTTTGGAGATGGCTTTATGATTTTTCATGACTTTTAGCTGATTTAGTGAGCCCACTTAAATCACAAAAACCAGTTGAAACCCACACTATTAACACATATACAGACGTTATTGTTAGAATATTTTGAAAATAAAAGACAAGGTCAGCAAAATAATTTTTATATAATTTCACTCCCGCACAGCCAATTGTGATACTCATAGTTAGAAACAGTGAAGTGCCTGTTATAAGATCTAGTCTTTTCTGTGACTTTTCATGTCAAGTTCATCAGCGGGGGACACGGACGGCCGCTCTGTTTAATAGCCAGCTTTTGCTCAAATGGAAGTGAGCTGAATGGTTTTTGTTTAATTTTCACAATCAAATCACAATTTTCTTCAGCATACGCCATTTCACAGCGTGTATTACTGATATCAATATCGAATATGAATCGGCACTAACAATTATAAATGTAAAATAATAGCACAACACGAACACTCAACCTATGGCACCAAAACAAAGCCACGCCCGTCATAAGTTTCAAAACTCCATTCCCTCCTCGCGATTCTGGCGAGACTTGCCGAGCTGAGTCAATAGTAGCCGAACGAGCAACGGATGCGACCGATGCGACTGAGCTGGAGATGGCATGCCGTACTTAACACGATAGCCGTCACCAGTGGAGGGGATGGGGGCGGGAAGCGGTACTGCCGCCGAATCAGATTCTCTGAGTAGAGAGAATCTATTGCTCGAAGTTGGTGTTTTTACAAAAGTTCTTCAACAAATTATGGCACAAGTACCTTTGTTTTTGACATTTTTCTACCAGAGCACTACTTTTCTACTACTCTGGGTGTTTTCTGTTCTTCTTTAAAACTTTAAAGTTCTTAATTTCAACATTCTGGGGTAGTCATCGGTGCATCCATAGATGACCACACCCCTCGCCAATGATGAATACCTTTATAACTTTAACTTTTCATGAATTAAAACATAGCTTCTGAGTGTGAATCACTCTATACACATTCAGTTACTATTTATTGCGACGAACTTAGGCGGCAAAACGAACGAGGGGCCGGGAATAGACGTCGCGCAAGCTCTGTTGTTTCGGTTCCCGAGAATCCTGATGACGAAGTCAAACGTGAAGTGCTTTTTCAAACGAAAAAAAACTTCTGAACCGGATCAACCAAAATATTGAAATTCGAATGAAGTGAAAACTTATTGTCTAATGTAAACTGCCCACTTGGACCTTTATTCTACAGCGCGTCTCAATGCCTCAGCGTCATCATCAGGTTCAATGACAAGTTCCAGCGGGTGGTAGGTACTTAGTTTTCATTTCATTTCAATTTCAAAATGCTGTTCCACCACATCTCAACCAACACCGTTGAATTCAAAACATTGTAGTTCAGGGAGTCGAACAAAAAAAAACTCGATCGCTGGGCTGGCAACCTACCAACTCTAAACCACGGTGAACCCCTCGCGCAATCTATCTATTATGGGCTCTAAATAATTGTAAGTGACCAAGAAGACCAAATGACTGTTGTTTGGCGATAAGACACTCCTTAAGATAGGTGTGCTCATCGATCAACGAAGTACGATGATTGAGTCTCTCATCCACCGTTCATGGACCGCTCTGATCTGCCATAAATACAGTGTCAGGAAGTTTTCTTTCGACTACCAAGCCTTTGGATGTTCCAGCTCCGCAGTTTCTCCTTCTCTGTCGAAGAGTAAGAAAAGAAGTACGGCGAATTTTCCATGAAGACGGATGATCACTCAACTCATATCAGCATAAGGGTGTTTACGATACCAATGTTTGGGTGTCCGTTTCCTTTCATCTTTCAAATAACGCAAGATGTCTGGATTCTCGAGGCCCTAAGTAGTGTGAGAGACAAAAACTTCCCACCTGGGAGTCTTGCGTCGATGCCATGCAGGAATCGCAAGAAGAAATTGCGGTAACGCAAGGGAGATAGCATTAGATAGACAGACAGGATTAATTCCACATAATTACATAGGTCATTTATTCGTGTATGCCATTCATGTGTGTATTCATTCTCTCTTCGGATTTGGCAAATGCAGTTGATTTTGACTATGTCCGGAATTCATAAATTTGAAACAAAAATTTTTACTCCTGGTAGTGGGACATGAAAATTAGGATGCATTAAGGATAATTGAAATGCATGATTTACGCAACCATAATGAGAGTTCGTAATAATATGAATACTAGAATAATTTGACAGAGTGACAGAGCCCAATAATCGACAGTTTATCCTATTAGTGAAATGGATGAAGATAATTAAGATCAGATTCTATGTCATGATCTCTAAAAAAAACTTTTAATCATGATTTTACTATCTTAAAACGGTATTCTGCCACCAGTAATTTCCTTTTGATTTCCTAAGTCGGTAGCGGCGAGATTCCACGCTAGCCAAACCGAAGGTTCCCATGTTTCCCACGCATAACATTCCTCACATACGCAATGAATTTGAACTCGAACCTGTTTATTTTATATGTGATCGATTTCAAAGTCCTGTTTTAGATGTTACATAAGATAAGGGTAGTAAATGGTAAATTCAGAGTGATTGTCTTATGTTACTTTTATTGCATAAGAAAATTGTCGATGGCAACTTGTCTTCTAGGCATACTGTAGGCATAAATTGTGTTTTTGAGTTTAGTGGAGGACTTGCAAGTATGGGTCAGTGCAACTGCGCCTTTATCTAATATTCTATCAGCCAAATCAAATTCATAGAGATTAAAGTTTTAAATTTAAGAAAATGTCCTCAAAAAATCGCTCGTATCTGGAATAACTACCTTAAATGAAGTGCTAATATAATCATCTGCCTTCCATGAAGTTCATTCACAAGCAGATTCCAAGCTTTTTAATGTAAGGAAATGTCTGATTATAATGAAATAGGCTGTTGGTATTCTATATATACTCTTAAGTAACTATGCCTTGAGATATTTGAAGCAAAATGTTTACCACAGGAAATAAATACTATTTTATCTGGATTAAGATGAAGCTCTATAATGCTAAATTAGTTTGACCTCTAATATTACAGGCTAATTCTAAGTCAGAATTAGCCTGTAATATATGATATTAGATCAGATATGATTGATAATATATGATATGATAAATATGATATTAGATCAGATATGACGTATGATATAGATCAGATATGATATTAGAATTTGCAACTACAGAATCTACTTCAGCACACTGTTTCTTGTTCCTGCAATAATGTCACATCCGTCTCAACTAAAATTAAATGGCGTTTTCCCCACTGTCCTATCTTTCGTTGATAACTCAGCGTAGGTATATGATTATTACCTTTGCCAATGAATTTGCTTTATCCTCAGGTTTTCATCGACTTCCGTACCAACGTCATAGTCCACGATCCGCCGCAAGACGTTGTGGTAGGATGTCCTATAGGAACTCTGACTTGGTTTGAGCATTTCTGTTTAAAAGATGAGTTCAAAGTAAATAGAGTTACATTATTTACGATTTTTTGGGGTTTCTGCGGAATATTTAGGGTTAATTCTACATGTATGCTGCTACATTAAAGAGACTTTCTGGTTTATTCGCTATAAGCATATTGTCTCTCAGGTTTTTCACCGTGACAGTACATGCGTGTCTACCGATGTTTCACTGAGCGATTTCGGCATCGAATCGTAAGCAGCAATGATAGGGACCGAACTGGTTAGATAACCTGAGTGGGCTCCATGCATGCCTAAACTTTTCCTCCCCATCCCCTGCAAACCGAGCATACTCCATTCTATCTTGGCTTTCAACACCGCTTGACTTTTATCATCTCTTCCACACCTTACCTTCCTCCATCGTAAATTTTCCCACTTTATTTTCTCTTTCTCTACCAGTACTGACACTTTCTCTTTGACCTTCTTTCTTTCATCACTATTTTCTCTAACCTTTATCATCCCTTCATTTCAAAATTTCTTTAACTTTCACCCAAATGAAGCCTTGAAGTCTTGAAGAGGTATTCCTCTTTTAAAAAAATGTATTCATTAACTTTTAGTCGCATCACGAATTCACACACTCTTGGTAACGTAACTATCTTCAAATGCTCTAAAATACTTCCAAGGTTTTGACTTAATGTAAATAAAAACGTCCTTTCATATACTATTAATGAAATCTAGATGAACGAACAATTTGAGGTATTTTTCGTGTTTTATTGGTAAAAATATGAGGTACATGGCAGTTTTCGTTTTCCGAGAAATGAGAAGAAATTTTGAACGCATTGTTTCGGGTTATTCATTTGAGAAATCGTTTGCGTGTTACAATGCTGGTGTTTACGATGGTAAAAAAATTAAATCTCCACCCAAAACACTCACACCAAGATGAATTAATAAATTATGTTACTTTGGTTTTTATTATATCCAGAAAAATAAATAAATCACCAGTTTATAGTCGTGTTAACAATTGCTTCATTATCTCCAGCACTCTTAGTTATGGAGTAGAAAATTTAGTCAATTAAAATTATTCAACG
Organism: Pyrrhosoma nymphula; assembly: GCA_963573305.1. Lineage (NCBI taxonomy): Eukaryota > Metazoa > Arthropoda > Insecta > Odonata > Coenagrionidae > Pyrrhosoma > Pyrrhosoma nymphula. The sequence goes on from OY754327.1 coordinate 180,427,867, forward strand.
GGAAAATGTCTAAATTAAAGGATAATAGTCATCTGAATAAGGTTACAATACGGCAACACTCGTTCACATTCAAATGAATTAATACACCTACTTTCAGTAATTTTTGCTCCATGAAAGACCATCACTTAATTTTATCTTCTAGGAATCTGCAGTTAATTAAGCCATCCAATCGAATCCGACGTGCATTTTTGGCACCATTTGTCTTTTCAACTTTATTCATGCACTAATTTGGACAACTGCGTGGATAATTGCCTGGTAATTATTTGGACGATATTCTACTCCCGATTAAGCCAATGATTATGACCGCAGACATTAAGCACATTCACTTGCAGTTCATTGCAATTGCTTCTGAAAGTTCCTGGAGTATTCTTAATGAGGAAAACTCCTTGTTTGCGACGAATATGCATACCTGTGACAGATCTCTTGGAGAAAAAGCTTAAAAGTCATCAATTTATTAAGAAAGTAGGTTTCTTATGAATTAATTGCTAATCATAATATTTTTTTCTTTTACTTTACCATTTTTACACAGAGTTGAGATAAATCACGGGTTCATCAAATAGCATCGTTCAAAAAATGCTTAGTAAAGAAAAAATTATTTGAAGTCTCAAAAATTACTTTCTTTTAATACACCAAAAGAAATAGAAACTGAATTCATTCTAATTATTCGAAAAATTTTCGTATGTATGACTTCACTAGAAGCGAATTCATTTTACTTCTTCTGAAAGATCGATGTTTGTCGACGGAAAGTCTGAAAAGCGCCGGTATATTTTAAAGTTACGCGTTGGTGAGCGGTATTTTTATGCTTTTTTAGCGTATATTGAAATAAAAGTGCTATTTTGAAAATTTTATCACATGTATTTACAATATATTTTTTTATTATGAATTCTTTTCAGATACGTACACTCAAATAATTTTATTTTTTTGGGACTTAATTGGTAGACACCCTTATCACCGAGGCTTTATATTAGAAAAATTCATCGTGCAGGGGTTTTCCGAATTCAGAGGACCCTAGGGATTTTGACGGCATTATTATATTCTGCTTGCTTACGACAGAGAAAGGTCCGAATCATTCCAATTTTATCCGTTTGCTTTAAAAGTGGAGCAATTTTTCACGTGTGAACTTTTCATTCCACTTAAATTGCGAAACTATTGTGCTCACTTTTTTCGCAACAGATAGTTAATTGGGAAAGGAAAAATAATACTCCTAATATCGGTCTCCCAGGCTGGCTCTTTTTTTAATACAATTTTTGAAGGATCTTTTTCCTCTTAATGGTGAATTCATATGGCCTTTTATAAACTGGCGTCATTGGTTACTTGACAATGCTCACATTCTATGTTACTAGATTGATGGTGCCATTTATCCTTGGTCAATTGTAACAGCTACGTATATGATGAAGCGTTTGTATTATGATCACGTTAAATATCAAGCTAAATCGGTTAAATTCAAACCAATAAAAAAATTTGGCCGAGAGAGAGTGAAGTATGTTTAAAAATTTCAGTGAAAAAGTCTAATAGAAATAAAATCGTGTGACTATGGCAATAAATTTTGTAGGCCTTGTTGGCGGCGGGGTGAAGTACCTGCTTGCCAATCCCAAGGTCGCGGGTTCGAGTCTCACCAGGGTGGTTTCAAACAATGCATGATATGGGTGTATGTGACTGGCAGGATTGTTATTAATGATTAGAATACTTTTGAGTTGCACGTAATAGAGTTTCGTACATGTGTGCATTAAATAAAATAGTATTATTATCATAAAATAATCTAAAAATCAACCGTATCTGTGTTATATATCACGCCAAGTGAACGTTTCGTCAAAATATTGTCGATGGTAAAGCCTTCAAAGAAACAATAATGTAAAAAACCATACAATGAACTCTCGGTCCTCAGCCCATTGTCCTTCGAATGACCGTACTAAAATGTAAAATTAAAACCATTACATGTTCCATGGACGAACGGTACCAGAACTTTGCCGTCACAGATTTGTATTATTTGAGGGGGAAAACGATGAAACTCGTGGAGAGAGGAGAATGTTTTCTGTCCGAAATGCCATAAAAACAAAATTTCGATCTCGCCTCGACAGTAAATCCTCAAGGTTATAGCAGTCAACTTCCTTTACTGCGCACGATATAAAGGAGGTTAATGTTTACAAAAGTTGGAAACTCTCATTTGAATATCTTCAACTCGTATTGCTACTCACCATTGAAGTACTAACTCAGTCAGATGTCGAGTTGATAAGTATTTCCCGCCATTAACCCAGATTAAATGTAAAATCATTTTACTTGCGACTCTATTTAGGATTTTAGTCTATTGACAATACACTAGGTTTGCATGCAAAATTTTCCCTGGCCAATTAAATTTGATCCACTAGCACATTCACGAATAAATGGCTCACTTTATGTGGAGATTCCAGTTCTTTTATCTCCTCCCGAATGAAATGTGCACGTCCTGTGCGCCAAGCATTGCGATTTCCTCTCGAAAACTTTATTCTAGGGTACGAGGAAAGGGACGTGGGATTTAAAAAAGATAGACGATTTCGACAAATTAATTGTAAAGGACACCCAAAGGCCCGGATCACCCTATCTCCGTGTCGAGCTTTCGACGCTCGCTAAAACCAGAGCCACCGGTATAAATTGCAAGATGCAAACAAATCATTTTCAGCTCGTGACATCCGCCATCCACGTCATAAATCTGGCCGGCATTGTACAATGGCCAAACTGAAGAGACGACAACTTCTGCATCAGTCACATCCCCGTTCCACCTCGACCCCTCCCTCCTCCCCCTACCACTGCCCCCCTGCCGCCCCTCCTCCTCACCCCGACGTCTTCTCCACCCCTCCACCCTACCAACCCTCACCAGCATCCTCCTCTCCGCCCCTTATACTCCATCCACCCCGCCCCCTCCACGACTAATCCTCAAGCCCAACTTCCCCTCTCACGACCCATCCACAACCCCCCTCTCCTGTTCCACCCCCTTCCCCTTCGCACCATCGCGACCTCTTATCCCTCCATTCTTTTCCGCCCCCGTGCAACCGTCTCCCCGGCTTATATTCATTCAAACATTCCGGTGGCATTTCAAGTCACATCCGTACGGAGCCGATGACATCAACCGACAGCGCCGCGCACGACAAGACGGCAGTAATGGGATTGGATTGAATCGCTTCTTCTGCCTGACAATGAGTCCGGCTCGTGCGCTCGCGTGGAGAGCCAGAAAAATTAATTCTTTGAAAATCTGCTCCCTATATTTTCGAAAATTCACGATGTAGGGTATTTTAAATATTCCCTTCGGCGTCACTTGCTCCTTTGGACAGTTATTTTCATGCCCAATATATATACAATAACTTTTATTGTTGTGTACCCTGTAATGAAATCGAACAAAATAAATCAGAATATAATTTTAAATCATGGATGTAACCTCAGATAAAATTACGAAAAAAAACGAATAAATTGTGCTCTTCGGTCCTGGAAAGTTAATCACGCTCATGGTGACCCATTAGATGCTAATCACAAGTTAAAGTTTGAAGATTCTATGATATCACATCTTTGGATAAGTGAACCATGACTCAATATCTCACTATGCAATACAAATACAATGAACATGATATAAGTGAACGATGGTTAGGCTTTGTTATTTATATTTAAAATAGTATTTTATATTTATAGATCATGTAACCGATCCATGTAAGAATTCTCACAATTTTCGCTTTCCAGGCGAACTAGTAGAATTAGTATTTCTGGAAGGTTATGTAGAGGGTACATTTTCTACAAATGCGATCTTTTGAATTACTTGTGTACCTCACCGCAGTGGTCTCAATTCTTGATTTTACAATGAGATATCATAAATTAGCTTTAAAATTAACGATAAACTTCAATTTTTTCATAAACGAAAGCTAAGTGCTTAAAATTATTTGATGGTATACTCCTTAATTTATGTCCAACGTATCTATTGCCTCTCAAAATCCATCAGTTTCCAGCAAATCTCTTGAAATAACCCTTTTAAGAACTTATAAATAATCTTTTTTCCTTGCTTACTTGCAGCAACATTCCGTGGAAGTATAGTCATTTGACAGAAGATAGAGTAAATGAGACTGTTCCAATGACCTCCAAGATCAAAGATGATATACACCAAAGAAGGTGAAATTCGCCATGAAAAAATCATTTGACTTGACCGGGATTCGAAACCTGATCTCCCAATTGCCGGTCAGGTGTGTTAGCCAGTTACATTGTAGGTACTGTGTAACTGGCTAACACACCTGACCGGCAATTGGGAGATCCGGGTTCGAATCCCGGTCAAGTCAAATGAATTTTTCATGGCGAATTTCACCGTCTTCGGTGTATAACTTCGCACCCGTGCGCGTGACTGCGTACCACATCATTTGTAAACGCAATGATTGGAAATTTATCGCAGATTATGTAAGGGATAAGCATAACTAGGAGTTCAATGTATTTAAATGTGCGAGGGAAATGTGCCGTGTCGTTATAAACTTAGACATCAGAAGAGACGAGAATTTATCAGGAAATCCGTAGAAATAAGAGATTGATCCATATTATATTATTCTTTCATTGTTAAAGATTAATTCATTAAAGTTCATTCATTAAAAAGATTCATTGTTAAAGATTTCCACAGTTTGAGGCGAAACTTTGAGAAAAATAACTATAACAAACAAAACTGCTTTCATGATTTCACTAAGGCTTTATGCTTGTGCGGTTGGTTATCTTTTGGAGTGTTATAAGCAAATTAGATACGTTCGTCAATTATGTGATAAATTCCGTTGCGGAAAGCAATTGGCAAAACTTTGCTATTAATTTGCATAAGAGCAATCGGAGTAATTTTTTGCTCTCTAGGGCGTACTGATATTGATAAATGGCGAATTAGTTACCCTTTTACACTTCCACCAGCCAAGCACTATTCAGAAATGTTTCGTTTTCCCTTTCTAACAGCACTGACGTGTATGAATTACCTATATCTTCAATCTTCCGGAACAATTGCACATAGTGTTGCATAGATGTAAGTGGTAAATCATCACATATACATAAACATGGGTTTGGGTTTTTTTCAGATTACGTTCATACTTAATTATTTACTACTTCGTCAAAGCTATATTCAGTCAAGGGAAGAACTTGAGAATTTCCAAGGAGACGAGGTGGCATCAATTATTGACGGAGGAAAAATGGGAATTTTTCTGGGGCCTATCGTGAAAGTGTCTTTAATCTTTCCTCTGCCTGAAGTATTTTCCTGGACTACCGGAGTGATGAGTGATAGTCATGGCAAATGGCCTCGACGATGACAAATTCATTCAGCAATTTTCCACGAAGCCGATCCTATCGACTACTATACTGAGGTAAGTGATTACAGAGTCCACTCCTTCAAACTTGAAAATCCTTTCCTACGGCCAAGGAGAATACTTGCCTGGATCGAAAATTAAGTTCCTCGCCCACAGACCCGCAATGCAACAGAATAAATCACCATTTTACCACTATTGGGCCAGGGAAATCCATTCCACTCTAGTTGAAGGAATCGTATTCCATGCACAAAATCGTGCACCTACATACGTTCGGATAGGGCAAGGGTTTCAAGTGGTTTTTGTGGTGAAAGCGGAGGGCTTTTGAAAATAGACCGCATTTCAAGAATCCTCAGCATCGATCCTCGATGTGGAGGTGTTACGTGAACGCCAAAGTGAGTAATGAATGCCAAAAACGACCAGACACTCGCGTAGGAAAGCAAACCCCAAGGCTTATTTAAAGCTTCATTATTCTACTATACTAAAACGTTAATACTTGTGCAGTTTAGTTCTTGCTGGAATACATAGAGGATTTTCAAACGTCTATTACTCGTTAAATGTTACTTAAATACGGGAGAGAATACGTCAATGTAGTATTATTTCACGCAAGCGTCTAATTTTTGAAGAGGCCATATCCTCTTCTGTACAAACAAGAATTTTCCTCTAAAATCGAATATAAAAAATTGAAGTAGAAAGATTTAATTTATAATTTGTATAAAAATGATACGTCTAATTTTGAAGGAAATAATCCACCATAAAAAAGATTATATTTCACATATTATAACGTTTAAGACACATAAGGTTAGGTTGTACAGTGAAATACAGAGACAGAATTAATTAATTCCAAAGTAAAGAAAAAAGACTCGATGCAACACAACCACTGACTTACATGAGGCTCTTTACATTCATGTTTAACAAAATTCTCTGAGCAATTTAACTCAACAGATTATTTGGATTTCTTCAAAAAGTTATAAAAGGATATATTAATCCTAAATTCCCTCATCAGGGGAAATTTAATTCTTCTTGTGAATTCAGTACTTCAGAGTACAGGTTCCTCCTTAATAGCGATTTCATGAATAGCTATTCACGCCTGCAGCATTTCAAGGCCTGGTTCAGAGACTAATTTTATAGCTGTAGTCAAAAGACGACAGTTCCCCGTTCGCCTTGCCCTCTCAATAACCATGAACAGGGTGCAAGGTCAATCGCTTCAAGTGTGTGGATTAAATCTGAAAAATCCATGCTTTTCACATGGTCAATTATATGTTGCATGCTAACGAGTGGGACAGCCGAAAAAATTATTTGTTTTTGCTGAGGGCGATAAGACCAAAAACATTGTATATCCCAAAGCACTTGAATAGATTTTTTCAAATTTAATTTAATCTACAAAAAATCTTTCATTTTTTGTACATGTAAATGTGTCTGCTTTGTATATTTCTGCCTACTTGGGAAGAAAAAGAGACATTGCAACGCATGCTGGGCACAGCTTGTGCTAAATAACTTTTTGTTCCACATATATCATCACTTTTGGTGCACCACCGTGCTTACGGTTACATAAATCGACGGTGTAGGCTCTAAGCTCAGATATTTGCTGGCTGGATCGGTTATGCGAGAGCGATTGACGACCTCTCATAACTTTCACGTCTTACTTAGACCTCAAATCAATATAATCTAGTTTACTTCTTTCTTCGTCATAATCTTTCTCCTGAGTTTTAATCTTGTTAGTACTGATAAAGACGTGTTCCCTATCCCTTAATCTCTTAAGAGATTTCTCGCTCATACAGGCTCATTTCTAAGCCAGCCAAAGATCATAATAAGTCACCTAAGATCCAATATATATATAAATCTTTTCGATCTTTATCAATCTGGTCTTCTTAAAATAAGTAGCTAAACATGTTCCGTTTATTCCATCAGTTGAATTCTACCCTACTCTCTCTAAAATTTATGAAGCTATCCCTTTAAAAATTTCTACCACCCAGATTCTTTTCCTTTGAGTTGGTTACCAATCGAGCCTTTAATAATCTCACTAGTTGCAAGGTCTTTCTCACATCACGAGAAGGCATTTTTTTGCATCGCATGTACTGTTCACTTGTTTACTGGAGATAGTAGTAGAATGGGTTAGTGGTAATCTTCTGGGACCATGTCCCAGGTATACGCTGGTTGGGTGTGGTACACCTCGCGAAGGGTCGAAATGCTAGACCCTTTCTCGAGCACTCGGCCCAACGCTGGCCTCTCTCCCCGACCCACGCGGTGGGGTGCTACCGCAATAAAAACTGACCCTACCCAGTATAATTTAAACTTTAACAACTACGCCATATTGTAACAAATGCTATTTTTCATCGTACTCCTGATAATCGTGCAAGTACGCTCGTCTTTTAATCGTCGTTCTACGATGAAAAATAACCGTTTTATAGATTTTGGTTAAAATGTTAAATATTTTGGTGGACGAATGGCAACGTCGCAGTGAATTGGAGACGGTTCCGCGAATTTTGAATACGTCTCGGGTATTTCCTGACGCTTTCCTCATTGGTATACGTGCGTCTATTGAGTGTAGTTTTGTTTTTGGCGATATTGACGTCGATTAATAATGTTTAATACTGTCTTTACCGAGTTGTTATCGAGGGAATGATTCCAACATTATCTGTCGCCCATTATTATTGGTAAATCAACACTTTGTCCGCGATCGCATTACAGTTGATGCCACGTTTTTCCTTACACAACGTTCACTTTGTAACAGATTCATCCGATTCTTCGTGTGTGCCTTTGCTAGACCTTACATTGTAGACTGGTAATACTCGTCACTCGTCAGTTTGATTGTGTTTCGCGTGCTAATTGGATCACTGCAGTCCCTCCAGGTGTTGACTTGACAACTGGTGACAACCTTCTATAAAATGTAACTTAAAGCCTTTTTCTGTGTTGTATTCGTAATTTTTTTCATGTTAATGCCTAGTGAATGCATTATTAAGTATTTTTTCAAAATAATATGCAGATACGTGGACATATTATTTTTCTGTGCCAATTTTTAAGTCGATGGCAACTTTAGTTGCCGACGGGCACTTGCGTAGTCAAATATTGGGAAAAGACGCCGTTTCTCAGAATTTTTCTAATTTCAAATGCTATTAGTAAACCATTAGTAGTTTTTAATCATAAGTGAGTAATTTTTTGTGTTTATGCTACATTGGGCATATTTGTATCATATATTTTTTAAAATATCGATATTTAGATATTATTGCATCAGCAGCTACCAATCAGTGCACTTTGGGATAATACTATATTGTTTCCTAATAATGATGGAAAATTAATAATTTATGTTTTATCATCATAATTAACCATTATCATGCTATTTACACACTCTTTGAGCTCTATTCTGATTTCATTAGTTTGAGAAGCATAAGAAACATGGCAAAAATCATAATTCGAGGCAATACCTCCGTGATACCGATAAGTAATTTCGTATATGAATTTAAATATTGGCTTTATTTACTTTATTACACATCTAAAAAATTGTATACATTCGCTTTTAGGTCCCGAAAAAACAAGATTCTCGATGCCTTAGTGGAGGATGATATTTCTCCCGACAGTATTGCTAATAGCCCGCCTATCAAAGAAAAGGGAGTGATTAGCGATCAAGATACCGATCTTTCTGACGAGGAGGTAGATGGAGACTTAAGTCATCTTTCTGCTTGAATACTGCAATCTGATATCCTTGCCAACTGAGCTGAGGAAAGGTTGATTCAAAGTGGAAGGAGCAATTTAAGTTAAATGTGTGAGTCTTCAAAAACAATGACCCTCAAGAAAACTAAGAAGCGTAAGCGTTGTTACCCCTCGCGATCTTGGAAAGAAAACTCTAGTGATTTTACTGCTAAAATTGAAAGTACATCGCCTCATTACTGGCCCAATGCAGACGACTATTTGCGGGAACATGTAAAATCTCCTTTTGATGCCTTCAAAACATTTTTGCAGACAGTTTAGTGAACCACATAGTCGTACAAACTAATCGATATGTTGCTCAACATCTTGTGTACGACTTTGTAGCAACCAATCACGAAATACACTCGTTAATAGGAGTAATGCTGTTGTCTGGCTACCACCGTCTACCTCAGAAAAGAATGTACTGGAAAGTCGACCTTGATTGCCACGTCCAGATAGTTGCGGATGCCATAAGGCGAAACAGATTCGAGGATGTACATCGCTACCTTCACCTAGCGGATAATGATGCTAACGATGGGAGTGATCGCATTGACAAGGTATGTCCATTGTTTGATTTCCTCAACAAGGTATACAAGCAGATAGATCCAGGGAACAGTTTGAGCATCTATGAGAGTATGATTCCCTATTACGGGTGTCTTGGCAGCGAACAGTTTATTCGAGGGAAGCCCATACGCTTTGGATTTATGTTATTGGGTTGCTACTAATCCAAAGGGCTATGTTCAGCATGTTGAGCCGTACTGTGGTGCACACGCTCACCTCCCTGATACTGGGTTAGGACAAAGGGGGAAAGTTGTGTTAGGTTTAGCCAAGCATATTGGTGTAGAAAAAGGAGTTACTCGCTATTTCGATAGTCTTGTTACGTCACTAGAGCTTTTGACAGAGCTGACAAAGAAGGGGCTTGGAGGAACAGGTACAATGAGAGAAAATCGAGTTGGGACGGATACGAAGCTCCCTGACAAGAGGGCTTGGAAGAAGACGAACAGGGGCTCTATAAGTTTTTCCACTTCTTCTGATCTGATTTCAGTACGGTGGAATGATAACGCTGTTGCCACAGCCAGTGTGTTTATTTTTCTTAGTTTTGTATAAAGTGATCTTTGTCAATGAATACCTGTTACTAATCATACCAAGTAGCCAAATTCTTAATATATACTTATGTGACTTGTTCCACAGTATAAACATAGTAAACAATAGTATTATGTTAATAAATTTAAATCTAATTTTATTGACAAGTAATGGTGAGCTTTTATTGAATTCAATGAAAATCGTTGCTTAAATTCCATTCGTAACAATCCATCCACGTTCATAGGAATGGTAAACATTGCATCAAACTATTGTGTATTAATGCAAACTCCTCTTACTTTCATGTAAAAATATTGCTATGGGAGTATAAGATTTATATAAGTGAAGTAAACTACAAAAAACTGGGGAGCAAAGGACAAAAGGCGAATTTACTGTGAATTTTGCCGATTTTGACTATGCGTGTGCCCGTCGGCAACTAAAGTTGCCACCTTAGAAAACCAATAAAAAATTATGATGAAGTGTTAAATTTACTATATGTTGTTTAGAACCCCATCAGAACCATTTTGTAATGAAATAGTAGAAATATTGCCACTGGGGAATTATGGGCATTAATGGGTTAAGGATTAGTAAAGTATTAATTCTTTCTTGCTACGTTTCTCTAAGTACATACAAATTACGAGATTCATTTCCCCAACATAAGATGTAGTCAGATTTTTATAATAATCACTTAAAAAGCAGAAACTTTTGTTAAATATGGTTATCTGTAGCATACTTAGAAAGGGATCTGGGCTGTGGATCAAGGATGCCATTAGTAGCATACCTGTAGTGTAGTGCATGCTAGTGAGTGTGTGCTTGTTAGTGGTAGTTACACTAACTTTAGGGTATAGTGAAATGCATTTTGGTGACTACTCACCCCCTGCCGCACACCTTTGAGGTGGCTTGCAAGGCCAATTAGGTTTCGTCATAGGCTTATTATTATATATTGGCGCCGATGACTCGTCAGTTTCACAGACTGCACCGATAGACGGATTACAGTGCTTGAAACATTCTCCAGATGACAGTCGAAGCAAAGGTTAAGTAAAGCTCTTAATTTTAAAGTACGGTCAACGTTTGATCCCGGCAAATGCCGACAATCGAGGCTTCTGATTGGTTCCCTACATGTTCCTTGCGCATCTAGCCATGGCTGGCCTTTTTTTACATGGGAGAGATAGGGACTAAACATGTTTTCACGAGATAAAAAATAATTAACTATATTTCTTCGAATTTGAGCTATGATAACTTGTGAATGTATAATTGCCTATAATACTACATCATTTTCATATCAAGTTTATCCTCCAAAATGCGGGAGTCGGCCTGTATAATACGAGCCCAGCAGACGCCTCAACGCCAGCAGACGACGTTGTCTGCAATATGAGTGGAACGTCGCGATATTTTCCCCGCTCGTAAATTGACTTCTCGTTGATAACTGGCGGAGTTGCCCCATGATTTCCCCATGATGAGACCCCATGATTTCCTCAAAAATACGAAGAACTGATGTTATGCAAGGGAGTATGCATTTTCCTCTTTGACTCTCTGGGTGACCATTCAAAGCGATTTCTCACAAAAAAATTGTCTTTGCTTGGGGAAATCGTCTTCCCCTACATCATTTCCCAAATATCCAATGGAAGCGAAAATGAATGGCGCACGCGAGGCGTGGGTGCACACCATTTTGGGATTCAAAGGGTTCCGTTATTCTTCCAACATAAATGACCTGTGTATTGCTTGCAAGGGGTATAGGCACAATGAAACAAAAAGCAGACAATTAACCGGTTTCCAAGAATATACTCTGCGTTTAGTTTAATTCTTTCACTAATCAGGCCAGACAAAATCTTATACACCACGCAAAGCAGTGTGACACCTCTATAATTGTCACATATTAATTTATCCCCCTTCTTGTGAATTGGAAATTTTATTCCGGTTTTCCATTGGTGTGGCATATTCTCAGTTTTCCATATTCTTGTGATCAGTCACTTTAGAGCGAAAATGCGTATAGCGGTAGCCAGAATTCTAGGAAAACATTTGTGTAACGATACTCAGAATGTTGCTGTCACACCCGTATGCTATTAGGCAGAACCTTGTTAATGCATCCATGGGTCAGCCCTCCGCAATTCCACGGCGGTAGATATCTTTGTGGGTTACGAGCACTGCGTGGTGGGTTTTGAGCGAAGGAAGCGGTTGCCCCGTTGCGATTTGAGGACTATGAAAACCCAAAAGGTGTGCAGAAGGGAACAAAGATTCGAAAAGATCTTTTCAAAGACAGAGTGATGAGCTTATAACTCTATGGTGATGAGTGACTACACCCCACCTCGACATTACCCATTTCCCCACCCTTCACCTCCCGCTGTCTCAAAAGCGCCTCGCACCCATGGTCGTTAACTCGGATAACGAGTCCACGTTTCCTCCCCTTACCCCACCTACCACCCTTGTCATTTACTCCACGCGGCAAGGGCGCCCACCCGGCGAAAGGAGACTGCTTATCGGATCTTCTCTGGCATTTCCTTCATAGGGAACCATGAAAATAAATAAAGGAATCCGGAAAAGTGGTCTAAACAAAACTGCATTGGCACTAAATTTGCATCCATTCTGTTTCTTGCCGCACTTCCATTCGTATTTGCCCCATCCCTTCCGATTTTTCTCCGTCGTGAAGAAGCAGACGTATCTAGTACGTGTTATATGATTTTTAATATTTTTCATTGATAACTAGCGGAAGGTACCCGTTGAATTTCAACGGGTGTGAAAAACATTGAACTTATTTTATAAGGAAACCACAATACCTGAAGAAAAACTGTCAGCATGGCCATTTGAGGAGTTCGTAACCTATCTTGTATCTTGTGTTCGTTGTAGTAGACACGCTGATCGTTTTCCAGGAGCAAAAGGTCGTCGATTTTAAAAGAAATATATTAAGGTAACAGTTATCTACAGGATAAACCTAAAGTCTTTTGGTCATACGTGAGGGAAGTTAAAGGCAATAGATCAACATTTAATCCACTAAGAAACGACAAAGGTGAAATATTATCAAGCAGCTTGGACAAAGCTAACTTATTGAACTACTAGATTCAAAGCGTATTCACCAGCTCATTGGTGAACACATCAGATACGGTTCATGGCAATTTCCAGCGAAAGATATTGCCAATCGTCAGCATTGTACGCTGGAAGTTATCTACATATACATCTACAAAATACCCTGCAGGCCACCTCAAGGGATTAGTGCCACAGATCGCACCGTTCTTAGACATAATATTGAAGAAGTCATTGTCTGAAGGAAAGATACCAATAGACTGGAAAATTGCAAACGTTACACCGATATTCAAAAAGGGAAACAGACATGAGCCAGGGAACTATCGACCAATTTCATTAACGTCGATTACAGGGAAGATACTCGAACATATCGTCGTTAGCAATATCATGGCATTCCTGGACAGTCGTAACTTGCTTCATGGCTGTCAGCACGGCTTTCGGAAACGTAGATCATGTTAAACACAGCTGGCGCTCTTTCTTCATGACGTTCTCAAATCTGGTGAATCGAAAACACAAGTGGACGCATTATTCCTAGATTTTAAGAAAGCTTTCGACACGGTACCTCAAAACAAACTTTTATACAAATTACAACTTCATGCGGGCTGAACGAAACCGTAATAAACTGGATACGCGACTTTCTGAGTGATCGTAAGCAAAAAGTAGTTCTTGACGGAATTAGCTCTGATGTAGTTAAAGTGACATCAGGTGTCCCACAAGGAAGCGTAATCGGCCCCCTTTTGTTCATTATATACAAAAATGACCTATGCTCTCGAATTAGCTGTAAAATACGTTTATTTGCTGACGACGCTTTCATCTATCGCGAAATTAGTGATCACTCTGACTTTTAAATTCTATCATTGGATTTAAACAACGTTCATGTGTGCAGCCAAGAGTGGGGATTCGAACTTAATCTGAACAAATGCACGGCGGTACATTTCTTGCGGAGGTCGTCCAACTATCCCCGTGTATATGTTGTGGATGGCGTTAAGATAAAGGCGACAGATGAAGTTAAGTATCTGGGAGTTACGATTACCTCGAACCTATCGTGGGATATTAAGCGTATTGTGGGAAGATTTTCAGATGAAAAAGTAAAAGAGAGGTGCTATTTCGCACTCGTCCGGCCACACCTTGAATATGCAGCAAGCATATGGGATCCGGTGCAGAAAGACTTAATTTGGGAACTTAATAAAATACAAAGGAAAGCTGCGCGGCTTGTCAAAAACTGCTACGGGCGTACAGACAGCGTTACGCAGATGTTAAACGAATTAGGCTGGGAGCCGCTAGAGACTCGGAGGCTGCGCGCTAGGCTTAGATTACTTTAGCAATTGAAAATAGATATCTTTCAGAGCGACACGGAGAACATCATATTAGAACCCCACTATATTTCCAGGTCCGACAGAAACGATAAATTGAGAGAGATATTTTGCCGAACGGATAGGTATGGGAATTCGTTTTTCCCCCGAACAATAAGGGACTTTAATAAATGCAAGGCGTAATTTCATTAGAGCGTTTCCTTTTTATATGTAAACGGCTGGTGTCCTAACACTCGCCTATTGAGGCGGCTTGCGGGGTAGTATGTAGACGTAGAAGGGTGTGTGACAGGGGGTGAGAAGTCACCAACATGCATTCCACTAAACACTAAAGTTAGTGTAACAACCAATATTGATGCATTAGCATAAATCGGTAATGCTTGTCACGAGGCGAAGCCTCACAAGCATGCACTACACTACAGATATGCTACCTATGGTAGAGGGACCGTTATTTTTTATGTATTTTTCTACTACATAAACGGACAAAGATTCAAGAATTATGCTGAAAACATGCACAGCGTGCTGTAAGTGCTAGGTAGCAGATAAGGATACAAGAATTAGGGAGTGCTACTACAACTGAGAGCTGCACTTACTAGCGACAGACCTAGTTAAAACTTTAAAAGCCTCATTGGCAGCTGGTATGGTCTCTTTCCGTTCGCTGGAAAATGACATTATAAATCCTTTTAACTTTAATCCTTAACTTTATCGTCACAATATTGTTACATTTATTTACAATTATATGTTCAAGGACTTTCCAATAAATATGTGATATTATCCAAATAATTGTGACTAACAAATGACATATTATTTATAAAAACCAAATATTTGATCAGTAGTCCGAAATCCGCTTTGGTATTCTCTCCTCTGCATATAGTTTAAGTCTTTCACTAATAAGGCCAGATAAAATCTTATACACCACGAAATGCACCATAATTTCAAAATCCAAGCGATAATGCAGTATAATACATTATCGTTTTACACGGTTTGGAATTGTGGAACGGCGCTTCGAGGTATATTTCAGAAAGGTGGCTAAAGGATTAATATACCCCGGAAAAACTGAGAGAGGGAAACCCAGGATAAGGTGGAGGGATTGATTCAGAAGTAAAATGGAGGAATCCCGTTAAATACCTAAAAATATCATGATATTTCTAATGATAAATAATCCACCAAATACAGTTTCTAAGCATCCTTGTAAAGGAGAGTGCTAGTTATTTGTACTAATTTAGCGTTCAATCTTGAAATAATTCAGTTAATCGATAGATAGAGAAATATCCTTTGCAAAAACTAAATATATTGATGTTTTTACCTAATTTGACTCATTTTGTGGAGAAAGTTATGGGAGGATTTATTGGCACTCAATTTCCATTTTATTTCATTATTTCTCGATTGAAATCATGTTCAGTTCCATTTATGTTCGGCATTGAGGAATTTGTTTTGAACAAATGTGTCTTTGCCAAGAAAATAAATAACGTTAGCAGACCTGGAAAGAGCTTTGTCCTGTAGCAGCTGGAATTCTTGTCATGAAACTACCTTCCTTCTTCCTAAATGTGGTGATAGGGAACAGCCATCGAACCACCGTCCGATATCGCTCACATCTATCTCTTGCAGAGTCCTTGAACATATAACTGTAAATAATTGTAAAAATGCATAATTGTGACGATAAAGTTAGGGAAATAAGTTACCTCTTAACAGGCTGCAGAACGGATGGATTTATAGTGTCATTTTCCCGCGAACGAAATGAGACCATAACAGCTGCCAATGAGACATTTAACTAGGTTCATCGATAGGTCATGTAGCTGTAGGTAGTTGTAGTACTCCCTAATACTTGTATCCTCATCTGCTACCAAGCACCTAAGCCCGCCGTGAATGTTTTCAACGCAATTTCTGAATCTGTGTCCGTTTATGTAGTAGAAAAATACATAAATAATAACGGTCCCTCTACCATAGGTAGCATATCTGTAGTGTAGTGCATGCTTGTGAGCCTTGAGCCTTCGCCTCGTGACAAGCATTACCGGAGAACAACCGATTTATGCTAATGCATCAATATTCGTAGTTACAATAACTTTAGGTTTTAGTGGAATGCATGTTGGTGACTACTCGCCTGCTATACACCCTTGAAGGGGCTTTCAGGATACTTTATAGATGTAGATATTTTGTACATTTGATAAATTATTATTTTGGGGATTAGACAACGACGTAAGTTTTTGGATCAGGAAATTCTGATGCGATCGCGGACAAAGTGTTGATTTACCAATAAAAATGGGCGACAGATAATGTTGGAATCATTCCCTCGATAACAACTCGGTAAAGACAGTATTAAATATTATTAATCGACGTCAATATCGCCAAAAACAAAACTACACTCAATAGACGCACGTATACCAATGAGGAAAGCGTCAGGAAATACCCGAGACGTATTCAAAATTCGCGGAACCGTCTCCAATTCACTGCGACGTTGCCATTCGTCCACCAAAATATTTAACATTTTAACCAAAATCTATAAAACGGTTATTTTTCATCGTAGAACGACGATTAAAAGACGAGCGTACTTGCACGATTATCAGGAGTACGATGAAAAATAGCATTTGTTACAATATGGCGTAGTTGTTAAAGTTTAAATTATACTGGGTAGGGTCAGTTTTTATTGCGGTAGCACCCCACCGCGTGGGTCGGGGAGAGAGGCCAGCGTTGGGCCGAGTGCTCGAGAAAGGGTCTAGCATTTCGACCCTTCGCGAGGTGTACCACACCCAACCAGCGTATACCTGGGACATGGTCCCAGAAGATTACCACTAACCGTAGAATGCACTACCACTATCTCGATTTTTGCTATTCATCAAATAACGCTCCAGAAAATGATATCTTTAGTCCACCAAAATGGTGTGTAATTGCAAAGTGTTTCTTTAATTTCAATGTGTAAAGCAAATTCTGCAAAGTTACGACGGAGACGGGATAATTATTAAAGACGAATCGAAAGTGGTGAGTCTACTAAAATAATGCTAAGTCTACTAAACTAATACACTATGCATGACAAAAGGAAAGAAACACAGAGAAACGTGAACCGGTTTCTTTTGTAAAAAGCCTGGTCACTTGAAAGAAAATGTTTTCATTTAAAAAGGTGTCTACAAAGGAAGCAAACACAGAGTCAGCAAAATCCTCTGTAGCAATGAAAAACGAAAATATCAATTACTACGTTACCTTTAAAGTGAGTGGAAAAATACATTGTATGGGTTGTAAGAGGATGGTGCATTTACTCCGACACGTCAAAATAAATGACCAATGAACGAGCGTTTTTCTCAACATTGAACGACACCGATATTTTGGTGTACCTTGCAGATGGACTTTAGGTAAAGTCAGTAAGAACTGGGAATTTTGGGCTGAAGTTCAAACTCCCCAATGGTCATATTCAGTAGATGGAATTGAAGGATGCACTCCACGTTCCACAGCTCAATGATAAGCTGCTGTCGGTACACAGGGTAACTCAACGAGGTCATCAAATACTGTTTTAGGTCAGTAAGTGGTTTCAAAGGCAATCAACAAAGGAGAAATTTTTACCTTGAAACAGTTTCATCTGGAGTATCAGCTCACATGTGACCTGAGCAATGAGTCTTCAGAAGTGACATCGGAGAGAAAGTAACACTAGAATAGAGGAAGAGTGGACCGGTACAAGCAGAGGATTCAAGTGGTAAAAAGTATTTTCTAATATTTATTGATTACGAGCGGAAGATACCCGTTTAAATTCAACGGGTGTGAAAAACATTAAACTTATTTTTTATAATAAAACCACAAAGCCCGAAGAAAAACAGTATGCGTGGTCATTTGAGGAGTTCGTAACCTATCTTGTATGTTGTGTTCGTTGTAGTAGACACACTGACAGTTTCCCAGGTTCACGGAGAGATGAGTGACTATTGGTTCACTTTCATGCACGGGAAACCCAAAAATCGGCCTCGCAGACTCATTACTACTTAAATAGCAACGGTTGATAGATGGTCACCTCGTCCCTCCGGTTCTCTTCCCTTGTGTACATACATATATTTGCATTCCATGACTTAATTCAGTTGCACTATTCAACGTTGATATGTGCGTTGATTATCTTAATCAGGATTGGACAGTAGGGTACAATCCAGCGGTTGACACGTCAGGAGGAGTAATAGCAGCAGAAGCCATGTTTATTTGACCTATGAATCCTCTATCAATGGGACTGCGCCTTCGGCATAGCCATAATCATTGGTTTCGGTTGCTAAATAAAACATTAATGGTGATTCTTAGTGCACTTGTCGATTTTCATGCACAGATGTCGTTAATTGCGCAGAACTTACGTTCTTATTTCGGATAAGAAGCATGTAGTGACGTCATTATAATTTCCGCCATCTTAAAGCAGATTGAAGGTTTGAAACAGATGGGTCTGTATTTGAACCAGATTTAGAGCTGGTTACCCGTCTGTATGTTGGGTAAGGATGAAATTTGTGCGGATCTTAGCGTAACCCGAGAAACACCACGGGGAGAATCTCATGAGATCGCTGGTGGGCATGTTTTTGACCATCCAAATCTAACCTTTGTCGTTTTTCTTTCAAGGGTTCATTTTCTCGCAAATAAGACATTCATTTTGTCTTAAAAGATTTTTTCGAAAGGTTACTCTTTTTTCTATTAGGCATGTTGATGGATATATTTTTAAGTCCAAGGAACGGAAACATAGCGGCAAGTGAGAGTCTAGAATAAGCATCTCGATGATTGATTGATTGTACCTAAGTTAACTGCACATTAACACTTTTAAACGTATAAATAATTCGTGACCTTACTGATGTGGGAATTGGTCTAAAAACAGTTCGCGATCGTAATGAGAGGCAGACGGTTTCCCTATGTGTAATACACCTGAGTACTAAACTATAATAAACAACGCCGTGTTTGTTGTAGCAACAGAGGCATTATTACCATTGATATTCGCTGCACGTATATATTCTTTTAAGTGTGTAGTCTATTAATTCCTTTATGTGTAACGTTTACTACGTAAGTGTTCTTACATATATATATGCCCCTTTGAGAGCTACTTTGAGAGTAGACGTTGAAGAGTATACTTGTTAAATATGCATTGAATTTAACGATAACCCCCCGAAGCAATCTATCATGGGGGACTCCGGGATCTTCTTATACGGATTTGCTTTCTACGTACTATCATGGGCCTGCAGGAAAGCGTGATATTTAAGAGGCGTGTATATCCTTTGAAAATGAAATCTCTGGTTGTCAAGGAAATATGTTATTGTTGATTTCAGGGAAAATGTGAGATGTTTCAACTGAATACATGAATTTCAGACAAATACGGAGCGTAGAAGAAAATCGATTGATAAAATTAGAAATTATATTGATTCAGCCATCCGATAAAAAAAATTCCAGCCCTATATCTTGAGTGAATGTACTTTTAAAAAGCAAAAAATAAAACCACTGCACCGAACACAATGCTTAGCATGGACCACCACGGGGGACCTTCGGGGGTCTTTGGGGGCCCTTAGGGCTTTTTAATATAGCATATGATACAACCAGATATTTATTCTAGTTACATGCCAAATTTCAGCTCAATCGGTCCAGTAGTGTTTGCGTGATGGAGCAACAGACAGAAAGAGACCATTACATTTTTATACATATTAGTAAAGATCACACCCTTAACCCTGAAAAAATAGGGTTTCGGTTAAGGTGGCTGGAGCGATTTTTGTTAAAATACAGATTTGAGTGAAACTTTGCATACGTGTCCTTATTTGTAATATCTATCGATAAAAGTGAAAAAAACTGTATGCTACCGATTTGGTTTCCTGGCAATTCAATGATATTTTAACAAGTGCTCTTATGGCACACGGCATATATTGTGAAAAAAATCGATTACGTATATACAGATTATCTCTTAAATGCGAAATAAGAAGTTTCATATTATTATAATTGCTACTAAGAAATATCAAGGTATCATTCCGAGTAAAAATAGCGTATTTAGATATGATTTTCTCGTAAATTTCGAATTTCGCGCCGAAAATCCAAGTCAAAACAATACTTTAATTGAAGCAAATTTTTTAAATGTAACAATTGCATCATATTCACTACTGCATTTATGGTTATTTCCAACGTATAAACTTGTACTTGAGTGAAATGTGGTCCAAGAATATTTTTTTTTGACTTACTTGAAAAATTATTAGAATGTACCTTCAACGATTCACGATTACCGCTCCAGCCACCTTAATTGAACCCTACAGTGTTTGTTGTCTACCAGTAACAAAAATGTGTTCCAAATTTCATCAAAATCGGTCCTGTGGTTTAGGAGGAGATGTGGAACATACATACATACATACATACATTGACTTTTATATATATAAAGAATACATACATACATACATTGACTTTTATATATATAAAGATTACTATATTTTCACAATTGTAAGACTGGTAAAATCAAAAGGAGGCGGCAAGTGCTATAAATGAATATATAGCTGAAAAGTCAAACCGATTTTGCAGAAAACCAATTGTCCTTCACATCGATAATGGGAAAGAGTAATTATCCTATGATTTAGAGGATTCAGCACCAGCTCACTGTCCCGTATACTCCACAGCAAAACGGTGTAGCAGAACGGAAAAATCTCGCATTAAAGGGAATCAGGGGCGAGATTATGGTTCTCCATAACGCCTGCGCTCGCGTGATTTCTCTTTTTCAATTGTGTTTATGAGATAAAAAACGTGATTATCATTCTTTAAATTTTTTCAGGTGTTTTTAAGCTCTAATTTGAATTGATGGAGTGCGTCCTAAGGACAGTAACTGGGATGAATGCCCTTCTTGAGTGGCGTACGTTTTGGATAACGATAATGACAACGTGAAAGAATGAATTGTAGTCCCACCCCAGAAAAATGTATGCTGTTAGATACTGGACTGGATATAAGATTCTAGGGAGAAGCAGTGCTGACTGCGGAATATTTACAGAATCGCATTTCTAGTCGTGTAATTGAGAAGACACATTGGAGCTCTTAACGGGTACCAAGCTATATTTGAGCCATATCCGAATATTTTGATCAAAGGCTTACTCTCTCGTGCCCAAAGAGAAGCGTAGAAAATGGAATGATAAAGCTGAATTAGGCGTTGTCGTTGGTTATGACAGAAACAGCAAGGGTTATCGAATTTTAAATCCGAGTACGAATCGTATTTGGATCATCCGGTCATTGCAAATCATTGAAGATGAGGAAAATCAACCAGACCTTCAACAAAATCTGCTGCAAGAAGGGGTTAGAGACGTTTTTTTAGTACCGATGACATAAACCAATATTGAGGAAGAAACATACAATGTAGGTGAAAATCCTCACAAGAAAGAATCTAAAGATAAATTTTATGAGAGTACTACACAAGTCTCACCCGTAGCGTCGGAGAGACGATCGTCGAGTCTCAAAGGAATTTCAGCAAAAAGATTGAAATGTGGGTTAGAGACGAATTTCATCAAGGAACCGGAATCTTGGAGCGAGAAGCTCAAACTACCACACAGAGAACGACAGCAGTGGATTGCTTCCGCAGAATAGGAAATTATATCTCTTGAAAAACATAGCGTATGGGAGTTATGTAATCTTCCACAAGGAGAACGAGCAATTCCCTCTGAATGAGTTTTTCAGAACAAATTAAATAACGAAAGTCAAGTGTATAAGCGAAAACCTCCTTTTGTTGCCAGAGGTTTTTCTCAGAATTTTGAAGAAGATTATGACAGCACATTTGCACCTGTAGTAAAACACGAGACCATTCAAGCTTTATTTATAATAGCAGCTCAGAAGAAACTACACCTGCGTCACTTCAATGCAAAGATCGCACTTCTACACGGCGATTTGGATGAAGAACATTTTATGGAGAAGCTTCCGGGTTTTGAAATGACTGGACAGGCAACAAAAGGTGCTGAAAATACGTCTCTATGGCCTCAAACAGTCTGCACGAGCGTGTAACAGAGGGGTAACTGAGGTGCTTACTCACATAGGTCTTCTACGATGAAACGCTGATCTGTGCCTCTATAATAGACAGGAAAAAGACAGTAATTTTACTTACATATTACTTTATGTTGATGACATACTTGTAGCAGGTGTATCTGCAGAATTAGCTACACAAGTAAGCAAAGACGTTCAAAAGTATTTTGAAATTAAAGACTTAGGAAAGGTTGTTATTTATTTTGGAATTGAAGTTAAAGAAAAAGCAGACGGGTCATTTCTTCTTTGAAGTGAATTTGAAATATATATATTTCAAATTCACTTCAAAGAAGTGAATATATATATATATATATATATATATATATATATATATATATATATATATATATATATATATTGTAATGGTTCACTGTCGGTCACCCGGATGAAACCGCAGAAACCACACATAAACGATAAACTACCCTCTTGACCAGCTGCCACCGAGGACGATTTACCAAAGATTTTTCTTGATAATATAAAATGTGGGGGATTCCCGTTTGCAGTTTATCTCGTGGTGAAGAGACTATGAGTTAGAATAGGGCGAGTGACGACTCGACGACAGGTGAGGGTGGGGAAACAGGTTTTGTAGGGACACCAAAGAATGCCAAGGACATCATTCATTCAACAATCAATTAAACTATATTCAAAACTCACGAACAATTTACATATCATTTACCCTGATGAGCGAGATGATAGGGTTAGTGATGAGCAAATAAAGGATGAATTGATCATGAAATTTACAATTTAACTGACAAAATATTAGAAACAAAATATCAGAACAGAAAACGATATTCGTGCCGTCAAGCGGACTTATCTCAATTATGCAATTAGGCACACTTTTGAACTTTGGGAGGTAATAAAGTCCGTCCCTATAACACAGGTGATTGATTGCTTCTTGTTAACGCTGATTACATAAATAATGATATTGGAGGCAAATCACTGAGGCGTCACTGCGGTACTCAAGCCGCCTAACAGTTGCGTATTGCTGCGGACTGGGACAAAGTACTCGGACAGGGGTGGTATCACACTAGGGTCAGGGCGATATAACGTTACGTGACCTGGATGACCACTGGATGACTCCGCTCCTTGGCGCCGAGGTTCGGGCGGGACACAGGCTCGTCTTATTTGGGTGCGGTTCCTTATTCACGGAAACGGCAATCTCTGCGGCCTGGCTGCCTCTATAACCTCCCTGGCGACCACTTCAGGATGCAGGAGATGATTGTCCGGCTTGTCTCGTAGTCCTCTCTGCGCCAACTGTTAGCGTTGTCCTCTCGAGTCTTATTTCGCACGACTGTCTTTCTTTGCACTCGTAATCGCAGCATAACAGCCGCACGAGCCGAAACATAGGAAGAAGAAGAAGAAGCACCTCCCTGGGTTTAACCCGGCTTTATATGCCCCAGGTGGAAGAGGGGGGTATCGATGCACTCGTGAACTGGGGTTGGGGGAAAACACTTATTCAGCGAGCGTCAAATACACTCGCCTGGCTGACCAGCGAAACACACACACATTTACGCGCACTCACTCACCCTTGCATTCTTCCCACATCGCGTTGGTTAAAGGGGGGGAAGGGAAAGGAGAGGAGTGAAGGAAGGGGGGGAGGGGAAAGGAGAGGGGGTGACGATTAAGATCAGGACGGGCCGAGACCGTCACATAGCCCCCCACCTAAACTATGGAGCCACTTTCGATTTGCTAGCAAAGGAAAGTCTCCAGAGTTTATTTTCTTTTTTTTAAACAGCATAAATAACTGTGCGTTAATAAAATTGACGAAATTAAAACACGACTGGAAAAAAAAGATCAAAAGCTCGACAAATCGTTCGGTTCAATCCCTAGTGGCAACCGGGTCAAAATAAGGTTTTAGATTATTAAAATTGTACACCCCGATTTCTTTTCCTTCCGAATCCTCCAAATGACATGAATTCGGTCCCGAATATTTGGAAATCTTGAATGGACCCGTGTATAAATGAAAAAACTTATGAAATAAATTTAATTTTGAATCAGATGGTCGTGGTGTTTTCAGGAGTACTTTATCTCCTATTCTGAAATCATACCCCTTTGCCCTCTGCTTACTTTTTCTCTGACGGCCCGCTAATATAAGCCTCCTCAACGCCGAACGTTGTATTTCTTTACTACCCTTTTGTACCATATCAGGTAATTTCACCATACAATCTTCTCTTGGGGGTTTATTACCGAAATGAACTTCCACGGGCGTTAACCCCGTGCTTTCATGCGTTAATTCATTAAACCACTTATTTATAAATGGAAGTACCTCAGGCCAACTTTTATGATCATTTGAGCAATAGGTACGGAAGACCCGAGACAGCTCTCTCATTACCCTTTCGCTTGGGTTAGACTGAGGTCTCCTAATTGAAGAGTAAACTACTTTAATTCCCTGGCCCTCCATTTCTGTTTTCCAAGCCTTGCTTGTAAATTGGGTACCATGGTCTGACAATATCCGTTGCGGCTTCCCACATTTCTGGAAGTACTCATTTTTCATTATTCTTAGGCAATTTGGCGCCGTTGGTTTATTCAAGGGATAGACCATTACGTATTTTGAGAAAACGTCGATTACAACAAATACATATTTATTTCTAAACTTAGCCTTGGGTAAGGGCCCGTACAGGTCAATCGCGACTAATTCTCGTGGCGCTCGCGGTATAATGTTCTCCATTATTCCCTCGTAGCTACGATTCGGGTGTTTCGTTTTTTGGCATACGTCACAACTTCGCAATAACATTCTTACGCAACAACCCATGTTGACCCAATAGTACTTTTCTTTTAGCCAGTTTTCGACTTTTCTTGCACCACAGTGTCCGTATTTAGTGTGTACGTACCAAACTAGGCGATCATGGATCTCCTTTGGCACCCATAACTTAATTTCCTCATTTTTTTCTTCCTTCGCTACGTTTTTATATAACACGTTATTGACCAGCTTACTTCTCTTCATTAAGTTATCCACACGTTTAAAATCGTTATCTCCGGGATCTAATCTACCCATTATTCCATCGCGGATCTTCTTGAGTAAACGGTCCCTCTCCTGAGCTTCACCGACTTTACGGATCGCTTCGCTTGGGAATTCGGAAATATTCAATTCCAATATGGCATTAAGGAAAACGTTTCCCTCGGTACTTTCCTCCTGTCTCAGCGCGCTTCGACTCAGCCAATCTGGTACCAGATTTTTCCGTCCGGGGCGGTGTTCAACCCGAAACGAAAACTCCTGCAACGCAAGTATCCAACGCGTTAAGCGACTATTACTCAGTTTACACTTATTTAAAAACGTCAAAG
The DNA here is from genome assembly GCA_963573305.1 of Pyrrhosoma nymphula. Classification (NCBI taxonomy): domain Eukaryota; kingdom Metazoa; phylum Arthropoda; class Insecta; order Odonata; family Coenagrionidae; genus Pyrrhosoma; species Pyrrhosoma nymphula. The sequence goes on from OY754327.1 coordinate 180,453,488, forward strand.
CCTTATGGTCTGATATAATCGTAAGATCACTCCCCAAGACGTACGCGCGTAGTTTTTGTAAAGAAAATACTATTGCCAGAGCCTCTTTTTCTGTCGTGGTATAGAATAACTCTGAGCCCTTCAATGTACGACCGATGAACGCTACAACGGCTTCTTTACCCTCATCGTCTTGCTGAAAAAGGACCGCCCCTAACCCATAATCCGAACTATCGGTTTGTAAGAACATAGGTCGATTGAGATCCGGATGTTTAAGCATGACTACATTGAGGAAAGCTTGCTTGATTTCCTCAAAGCATTTCTGATATTGAGAATTCCATACCCATTTTTCTCCCTTTTTCAATAATCTTAACAATGGGATGGTTAAATGTGCGTATCCCTCACAGAATCTCGAGAAATAGTTACACGTTCCTAAAAAAGCTCGTAATTGTCGTATATTCCGTGGTGGTTTGGCTTCTTGAATTACTTTTATCCTTTCCGGGTCCACTTTGATTCCCTCAGGTGTTAATATGTGTCCCAAAAACGGCACTTCCATGCAACAAAATCTTGATTTTTCCCAATTTAGCGTCATACCTGCGCTAATTACTTTCCTAAATACGACCTGCAAATGCTCTAGGTGTTCCTCGAAACTCGGGGAAGCAATTATCAAATCATCCACATATGCGGTCGCGAACGAACTTACGTCATCCCCCAGTACTTTATCGAGGCATCTTATCATTGCTGCCCCGCTGTTACGCAATCCATAAGGCACGCGCTTAAATACGTATGTCCTCGACTTATACAAGAACGCCGTATATTTACGATCTTCGGGGTGCAATATCATCTGCCAATAGGCGGAAGTAAAATCAGTGATCGAAAAATATTTCATACCGGCGAATTTTGAGAGGAGCTCCTCTATCCTAGGAGGCTCGTCCCGTTCCGGGATGGTTACGCTATTTAATTTACGTGCATCCACGCACAAACGCACGCGCCCGTCCCTTTTTCTTACCACTACTAACGGGTTTAGAAATGGACTGGGTGATTTTTCTATTATACCCCCTTCGACCATGGCCTTTATTTCCTCATCTACTTTCGCAACACATGCTTGAGGTATGGGATAGGATTTTTGGGCAAATGGAGTCTCATCCGTGAGCTTAATACGGTGGGTGAATCCCCTTGCCAAACCAGGCGTCTTAGAAAAAACCTTCCCGCATCCGAGCAACACCGTTTTGAGTCTATTCTTTTGACTTGATGCTAGCCGTGCCAAACCATTTACCAATACTTCCACCTTTTCCTTCGTCACCTCGGTCTCTTTGCTTTCCTGCTGCAGTCTCGATTGTGAGAGCATATAAAATTCATTCTCTACTATCTCGGAATCAGCACTTTTTAACTTAATTTTGTTCTGCGCAAAGTCTATTATTGCCCCATTTTCCGATAGCCAATCAGCTCCTAGAATTAATTTCCTAACTAGGTTCTTTACTACTACACACACAACTTCGTTTTGCCGGCCGTTTGCAGTAATCGGAATTAGGGCTTGCCTAGTTATCGGACACGACTTCTTATTGTTGGCACATAACAAAAAGGATTTGTTTAAAGGTAAGATCGGAATTTTTGGTTCACGACTGCATAACGTTTTAAAAAACATTTCCTCAATGGCAGATATTTCGCTTCCTGAGTCTACTAATGCCTGCACATCGATCCCTAGACAATTCACCTGTATTTGAGGGCTCACCCTCCCTCTCGCGACCTTCGCCTCCTCCATAAGTAAGTCGTCCAGAGGATTCCCTTCTAAAGTAAAAGTGGCTAGTATCGGAATCGTCCCCTCCTCCTGGCATTCCGCGTCGATGAGACTTCCCGCCACTTGACTCTCACTCTTGCTTTTAAATGAACTCATCCCCAACGTCAAATCTCCTCCCCTGTCCGCCTCGCGGGGACCACTCGATGCGGACTCTACCAGTTTAAAGAATTGTCAGTTATGGTGGAGGAAGACGCATTGTTCGCAGCGGGGACGTCGTTTTGCGCGATCTCAATATGACTCCTACCTTGTGGGCCTTCGCACGACGCATTAAAATTGTCAGAAGGCTCCTCACGAAGTAGAGGCAAAACGGGGGGCTCCCCTCTTCCTAATCTACCTATCATGTTCGCTCGTGGCGACCCACCTCTTGCCATTCCCCTCCCTCTACACACATTCATGGTATTTACCTGCGGCGGCTGATCTCGGAAGCTAGGGTTCGGTCTCCGATTACCTTCATTGGTATCATCGTAATAACCTAACAGCCTAACTAGTTTATCTAATGTTTCCGGCTCCGCGCTTTTGAGTAAATTTTGAACCCAGGGAGGAAATTGGCGAAGTAAGCAATAGCTAAGCTCCTCGTCACTTATCGGCGGATCGCATGATTTGGCCGCTGCTATTTTTCTTAGGGCATATTCTTTTAATGTTCCGTCAGCTGCTCGTGAGTAAAATCCATGTGTCACACGCGCGCGGTATTCGTACCGAGCATGAACACTCCAATACTCCTTTAAAAATTTCTCTCGCACCTCCTCGTATTGGATGGGGACGGGTCTAATGGTGTTCCTCCATAACCTGGCCGTTCCTTCCATTAAACTCAAAAATGTCAGTGGCCACATAGACGGCGCAATTCCTAACAATTTAAAATAGTCCTCGGCTTCGTTTACAAACTCAACCGGGTTTTGATATGCGCTACCTTTAAAGATGGGCTTGCTGACGCATGTACTGGGAAGGACTATCGGGTGGAATCCCGTTCCCATTTGTTCCCCATACATTACGCGTTTCGAAACTTGCTCAATTTTATTTGAAAGGCTCTCCTCACGACGGCGAGCTTCTTCGACACTCTTGTCAATTTTTTCAGACAAACTCTCCTCGCGACGGCAAGCTTCCTCCCTCTCCGCTTCAATTAAATGTTCGACCTTCCTATCCAAAATATCTACGTTGGCCTGTATCTCTCCCGTTTCTTTCTTAAACTCATTCTTCACGACATCCACACGTCCCATTACCAATCGCATAATTTCGCTAAATCGCTCGTCCCTTCTTTCCTCCCGTTCTAATTCCTTTCTTTCCCGTTCCTCCTTCTCCTTTTTATCTCTTTCCTCCCGTTCTAATTCCTTTCTTTCCCGTTCTATTTCCTTTCTTTCCCGTTCTTCCTTCTCCCGTTTATCTTTTTCCTCCCGTTCTAATTCCTTTCTTTCCCGTTCTTCCTTCTCCCTTTTATCTCTTTCCTCCCGTTCTTCCTTCTCCTTTTTCAGCCAATCAATGACCCACGTGTCTCCCATGTTTAACACTTCTTGCGCGGGGGGCGTCTCAAAAGGCTCCGTCTGAACGTCAGCGGGAATAGGTTGGGATACTACTTCTATGATTTGTACCTCATCTCCTTCGTCCGAGTCATTCAACCCACTCATGTCACGCCCAAGCATAAATATATCGCTCCGACTGACCATTTTTATTTCTTATTACCGCGAACGAAACACAACTAATCACACTACACGTATAAAAAGAAATCACTCCTACGATTTAGTTTCACCGTTATTACGTAAATAATAACACCTGTAATCTTAGAATCCCACAAAACTCTCGGCAAATAATGCTCTTTTTTCAAACCCCACGACAAATTAAACAACACCTTATCCAACGAAAGAAAAAAAAATGAAACTAAGACACAAGGTCTCATTCGAGAGATTCAAACTTTGCAAACAAGTGGTCCCTGTTCGGGCGCCATTATGTAATGGTTCACTGTCGGTCACCCGGATGAAACCGCAGAAACCACACATAAACGATAAACTACCCTCTTGACCAGCTGCCACCGAGGACGATTTACCAAAGATTTTTCTTGATAATATAAAATGTGGGGGATTCCCGTTTGCAGTTTATCTCGTGGTGAAGAGACTATGAGTTAGAATAGGGCGAGTGACGACTCGACGACAGGTGAGGGTGGGGAAACAGGTTTTGTAGGGACACCAAAGAATGCCAAGGACATCATTCATTCAACAATCAATTAAACTATATTCAAAACTCACGAACAATTTACATATCATTTACCCTGATGAGCGAGATGATAGGGTTAGTGATGAGCAAATAAAGGATGAATTGATCATGAAATTTACAATTTAACTGACAAAATATTAGAAACAAAATATCAGAACAGAAAACGATATTCGTGCCGTCAAGCGGACTTATCTCAATTATGCAATTAGGCACACTTTTGAACTTTGGGAGGTAATAAAGTCCGTCCCTATAACACAGGTGATTGATTGCTTCTTGTTAACGCTGATTACATAAATAATGATATTGGAGGCAAATCACTGAGGCGTCACTGCGGTACTCAAGCCGCCTAACAGTTGCGTATTGCTGCGGACTGGGACAAAGTACTCGGACAGGGGTGGTATCACACTAGGGTCAGGGCGATATAACGTTACGTGACCTGGATGACCACTGGATGACTCCGCTCCTTGGCGCCGAGGTTCGGGCGGGACACAGGCTCGTCTTATTTGGGTGCGGTTCCTTATTCACGGAAACGGCAATCTCTGCGGCCTGGCTGCCTCTATAACCTCCCTGGCGACCACTTCAGGATGCAGGAGATGATTGTCCGGCTTGTCTCGTAGTCCTCTCTGCGCCAACTGTTAGCGTTGTCCTCTCGAGTCTTATTTCGCACGACTGTCTTTCTTTGCACTCGTAATCGCAGCATAACAGCCGCACGAGCCGAAACATAGGAAGAAGAAGAAGAAGCACCTCCCTGGGTTTCACCCGGCTTTATATGCCCCAGGTGGAAGAGGGGGGTATCGATGCACTCGTGAACTGGGGTTGGGGGAAAACACTTATTCAGCGAGCGTCAAATACACTCGCCTGGCTGACCAGCGAAACACACACACATTTACGCGCACTCACTCACCCTTGCATTCTTCCCACATCGCGTTGGTTAAAGGGGGGGAAGGGAAAGGAGAGGAGTGAAGGAAGGGGGGGAGGGGAAAGGAGAGGGGGTGACGATTAAGATCAGGACGGGCCGAGACCGTCACAATATATACAAGACTATATATATATATATATATATATTCGTTCACTCACTCACACACCGCCTTTTAGGCGAATAAATATATAATAATTTGAACAGAAGGTGAAAGAAAGAGATAGGAAACATGTAGCTTGAAGGGGTATTCTTTGTTATAAGCCCCAGCCGAAATCATGGTAAACCTAAGTGTCCTGATAGCTCAACTGGTAGAGCACTCGGCGAGAATTCGGGAGGTTCCGGGTTCGAGTCCCGGTCACGGCACATTTTTACCCTCTGATTTCTCGGCTGTACCATCTTCCAAATCACCAGTGTCTTCGTCCAATTTTAGTTACATGTTTCCTATCTCTTTCTTTCACCTTCTGTTCAAATTATATATATATATATATAATAAAAACACTTGACAGGGGGTGGGGAAAGAAAAGTAAAAAGAGAGAAACTTACAGGGACGTTTCGGGCATGTAGGCCCTTCTTCAGCTATAGAAAGGCATGTAGGCCCTTCTTTTTCTATAGCTGAAGAAGGGCCTACATGCCCGAAACGTCCCTGTAAGTTTCTCTCTTTTTACTCTTCTTTCCCCACCCCCTGTCAAGTGTTTTTATTGTTGTGGCCTATTGGCGAAATTTTCGTTTTGCGTGTTCATATATATATATAACCATTCATTCATTCACTCAAACCGCTCACAGGCGTAAATAATAAATATTTCGTTCAAACAGGTGGTGAAAGAAAGAGGATAGAAACACATAAAATGTGATAACACAATGGTGATGTGAAGATGGAATGATGGCCGATTCCAAGTGATATATATATTTGTTTATATATATTATATATATATATATATATATATATATATATATATATATATATATATATATATATATATATATATATATATATATATATATATATTATATATAAATGAATGATTGAGTATATATATATATATATATATAATATTTATATTCTGGTTTATTTTTGTCAAGTGTCTCATTTTATTCCATGATAAATATTTTTACACTTCCTTAGCGAGTCAAGCCCACCACCTTCTTAGCGAGCCGCGTCCTCCAGCATAGCATATCAAATGGCTGAGAAAGAATCGATTTCATCAATATAAGGACAGCCTTTTTTTATTTTTCGTGATTTTTATGTAACTGGAATTTATACATGCGCCTCTCTTCATGAAAACCGTTTTCTCTCAACATTTAAACTCGTTGAAATCTTGCTAAATTACGTGAATAGCAAGTGAGAGGTCTTTATGATTTGGGATAGCGGCTTTCCCATTCATTGTCTGCGACACAATTTAACAGAGTCTGTAAATGGGTTGTTATTCATCAAGAACGTAGCGAGTCCAATTTCAATGAAATTGAGTTCTTCCATTTATTTTATTAATGAACAAAAACTTTTTTATCCTTCATTCGGCTGTGGAATGCTACAAATAGTTTCATTTGAATTACGGGTTGACATTTAGGTAGATTTTACTTTCTTACTGACTGAGACATAAATACTTATCATCTTTTTCAGACTTCAAAATTAGCATAGTCCTTTAAATTTTGATTACCAAAGGAATAGTGGTAAACGTCATCGGCTGTGATAGTACGTTGGTGGATTAATACCGAAATAAGATAAAAATGTAGACCTGGAACTAATCCTCTGAATCAGATAGTTAACTATTTAGACGCATTTTATAATGCACCTGTCACCTGGTGATTAAGTTCCCATCGTAATGAGGAAGTATGTTAGGGCCATGAGATGTGCTTAATATAAGAAAAAAGATTAAATTTAGAGCAGTTTAAAAGCAGATATTCATTTTCAGAATGCATTGAAAAGTATTCGAAAACAAATAGTAATTTTAAATAATAATAAATTTTAAATGAAATTTTAAAAAAATATCCCACCCACTTTTACGTAAAATATTCCAGAATGTTTTTTATTTCAAATTCAGACACTTTCAAAATAAATTGGTGACAAAAAAAACATTTGTTATTGAATTCTTCATTGTGCAACATTATTGGATCCTATATGTGAATATATTGAAGAGAGTTCAACAAAAACACCTAAAATTGTATGCGTCAGCTACTATATTGCCGAATACATAGTTAGGAGGAATCAGAGTCACGCGCTCTACTCAAATAACGTTCTTAAGTAGAAGGGACTGAGGGAATAAATTTAAAGCAGGTGCACTCATGTTAAATACATGCTGCTACGTCTGTTCGAAATGATATCACCAGATTTTCTGAGTCATGAAATGAATGATGTCAGAGTAAAGTACAAAAACAACTTGGATTTCAGTTACCCAAACCAAATTTTCTCATTGAAAAATCAATGATCGTTCTCATCAAACTTTTTTAAGTCCATAATTTAATAATAAGTTTTCAGAAACATACTGAATGGGTTCATTTGGTGACGCATACAAATATCACCACCCAAGATTATAAGTTTCTGATTGAGAAAATGTCTACCAACTCGAAACTAATTGAAAAGAATGGAAAAAATTCCTGATTGGGCCATGAAGTGACGGAAAATTCCAATGATATGGGTTATGCAATTTTATATTTCCGTACTGAAAATAAGACTTGTGTGTATACATAATCGTGGACGTCGAGGCAAGTGCCAAAAAAAATGTCGAATAGCTCACCGCTGCAGACCACAAACCAACTTCACATGGGACATGCGCACACGATAGTGTTAATAAGATGGAATGTGCGTGCCTTATAGCCTCAATAAAATAGTCATAATTCAAGCGTTTTAAATGAAACATAACGATAACAAGTAGTGATAACTTGATGAGAGTTGGTTATTGACCACTTAATTACACTGGGATGTTTTAAGGAGAGTTGCAAATCAATAAATTATATCATGTTAATACATACATTTTATATTACTGCTGTAGCTCTGATGATGAAAAGATAAATTTTCGAAACGTCGGCAAGAGTACTAATATGATATAATTTATTGATGACCAACTCTCCATAAAACATCCCAGTAATGGTAACGGGAATGACTTTTGTTACAAGATATCGACATCCTTGAGTAAGTAGGAAAGGAGAATATTGTCTGAGTGACAATCTCTCATATTGGAAACAATATAAAATGCGGACGAAAAGATGACAATAGTTACAAGGTATCTCTTCACAGGTCATGAATCAAATCTCGTGTTTATACTGCGCAGTTGTTAGGCTGTTCTTTCATCTCAAGACACGTTCTTATGGCTTCACTCTTCTCACGAAAATCAAATGCAAAGGATATTTGTTGACGTCTCATCGTGGGCATTGTCGAAAGGAAGCCATCCTCAAAAAGTCTTCCTAGACGTTTATCGTCTTAGAAAAGAGATTTTTAACGACAGTTCAAATTGAAAATCGACAGAAAAATGCGAAAACTATGAGGTCAGGAGTTTCAGTCTGAGAAAGGGTAAAGTTCACTCGTTTTTTCCATAAAAACATCCACTTCTAAATCATGGCACCAGCACCAGCATTGCACATATTTATAATCTCTAAGACCCTCCTGAAATCTTACGAAAAAATGAATCAGATACTCGATCCCACTCAGAAGACGCGGTAAATGGAGAAAATCCCCTCTCGCATTTCTACTCTTTTTCTCAACTAGGCTACTATACTACTGCACACGGGAAGAGGGCTTCCTTTCAAAAGATTTGCCTCCGCCTGCAACTAATTAAAGTGGGGAGAGGAGTTCACTTTCCTGACGTTAATCCACGCCAACCAACATCGACCCAACACTTGACAAGCGCTCCCTCGACATTCATCGGAACGGAAAAAAAACTTTGAAACATGACCGTCAGAGAAACGGCCTCGAAAGTGTCACGAAAGGCACTGCTGGCCGCACTGAAATCCCGTGAAATTATTATTACAATTATTGCGAGTACAACCCGTCGGTTGACGCTGTCACCGTGCTGACGAGGGAAGCACGCGAGTCTGCGCCACTAGGCGGTCGGTCGAAAAATGTGAGACACACGGGCGACGAGAACTCCCAGCGATGCCACCCACCCACAAAAACAACCCTCCGACTTGAAACAACTCTCCTCTCTCATTCTCTTTTACTCCTCGTCACACCCTCCACCCCTCCTTCCGCCCCTCCTCCTGCTTGGGCGCGCGACCACATCCGACCTCGATCATCCACCCCTCTCGTGTCACAGCTCCATGGCAACGAGTTCCTTCACGTGAGCTTCCTCAGAACTTCCTTGTATTCAGGTGTCATCTCGCGCCTGGTCTTACTTAATACCTCCCTGCGTCCAAACGTCCGAACTGAGTGTTTGATAGCTTCTTTAAAAATAAAAAGGTACGTATTTACGAGGTACGAGGTACGTACGAGGTTTAAAGTACATATAACGATTCGATACATGTCACTGAATTTCTACAATTGCGATCCGAGTTCGTATTCAGGTAATGACAGATTTGTCAAGAAAGCCATTTTCATTTTTCAAAATTAATACGATTCCGGCTTCGATGATTCATAGAGTACTCGGACTATCAATTGAAGTACCTACTTTTTGTTTCGGATGAGTGAAACAGGCCCTCCAAGCTGTGTTGCGAGGAGGCAAATTCCTTCTTCCGGCTTCCCCTACTCACTCTTCCTCATTATCCTTTAGCGCTGCTCACTGTCAAACTATTCCCTAATAATACGGGGTACTTAACGGTACAAATCACCGCAAGTGGGAATCCACAATTGCAATTCACAGCACCCTATAGTTAACGCTCGGTGAGGGTCCACGGGATAGAGGCATTAAATAAATTGGAAACATGAATTTGACAATTCATTTTCTGTTCACCCTGTCAAAATTTCGTGTATATTACCTTTAAAATTAGTCGAAGGTAACAATGAAAATATATCAGAGGAAACTTGAGGAAATGTATAAATTTAAATGTGATCCCCTTCAACAATATCCGTAGGGTCTACGGGGAGAGAGCATGGCCGGAGGACTTTGTGAAAACAGTTTTGATCCCTATCCTGGAAAAGAAGAAGCATCGGCATAAGAAGACCATAATACAATAAATTTCACTTAATACGCGACAAAGGATAAACTATTTTCGTTAACTTAAGGTTGAAGACGAATGCAAACGACTACTTAGGTTCGGATTGAGGATGGGTAAGATAGACCAGGCTGCGATAGTGGAGATGAGATCCCTTACAGAAAGTAATCTGCAGTATAATTAAGACTTTTTGATTTAATCGTTGATTTCAAAATTGCGTTAGTCGGGAGTAAATTGGGAAGAACTTATGAATGTACTGATCAAATTAGGAGTGAATTGGAGATATAAAGGTCATTTAAAACTTGCCCAGACGGCACAGGTAAGGGCGGCTGATGGAGATTTAGGGTGAACAGTTATGGGTCGGGGGTTAAATAAGGTGGCCCACGGTCGTATTTCCTTTTTAACGAAATTGTGTGGAGCAAATGGTAAGAGAGGCTAGATGTAGGAATACAAGTAGGAGGTAAAGACGGTTATGTTTGCGTTATTTGGTCAGAGGATTGTAGAAAATAGTTGGCGCAAAATAAATCCAGTCCGGAAAGAATGGAATGAAGACCAAACATAAGAAAACTACATTGATGAGGTTTTCTGGGATAAAAAAAACTATTACGATCAGAAAAGTAGGAGTGCACCAACTGGAGCCGGTGGAGCTGGAGAAGAAAATGGACATCGTATTGAATATATAAAAAGGAGAATAGCGTTATAAAAGGTGGCATTCACTAATACGAGAGACATGACGACCGAGAATTTGCGTTTTAATGTAGAGGATGGCGAATAGTTTAAAGTGAAGCGCTGCATGGTGCAAAAACACGGACTCTAATGAAAGAGGATGGTAATAAAGTGCAGGTATTTGAGACGTGGGTTTGGAGGTGATTTGAAAATGTTCGATGTACGGAAAGGAGGACGAAAGAGGAAGTTCTCAGAATAGTGGGTAAGGAAATGATACTATTAGAGGATATTAGGATGAGATTCTGAAAGCCGTGATAGAGGGGATAAATGTTCGGTAAGCGGAAAGGGGAAGAAAAAGAACAGGCTTTATAGACGAGATGAAAAGAGGGAGGACGTTTGGCAAGATGGACAACGAATTTTTTTTTTAAGTTTAAAGGCCCTACGGTTGTAAAATACTGATATAGATATTTATTCCTTCTTCCATCCAATCCTACCTTAACCGGTAGGTCACCTCTAATAATAATGTACTGGAATATATTTAGCAATGACCTATATCCATTGAGTGCGATAATTTCAAGATATAGGATCTGAAAAACAATGCTTTAGAAATGTAATGTTCATTTAGGCTCTTTGTTCCCATTGATACCCTCTTCTTATAATAATAATTTCCTCCTGTGATATACAATCGAAATGTGGAATTTTATTTTCGTGGTCTGTATCCTCCGTTGAATTTCAAAAGTGTTCAGCAGGTTAATATATTGATGAACCATGTGAAGCAATTGAGCTAATTCGTTCCCAATGCTACTCAAAACCGTAATCCGGGGTATTTTTAATAATCAAATTTTTACATAAAAGAATATGAAAATATATTGCCAAAAATATTTTTTATTTTACAATCGCTCCATTTTATTCCTCTTCAATGGTCAAGTTAACCATTATTTTTTAAGAGTTATCGGCTTAAATTAAATGTATATTCCCAGGAAGCTAATGGTATGAACGTTTTAGACTTTTGACCTTTCGACGGGCACGGTGATAGGTATCTCAGAGGAAATGGGTGACGGAATTTACTTCTTGGATCACTATTTCAACAACGCTTCAATATGTACTTGTTTTAATTAGCCTTTACAATAATTAGTCAATAGTGTGAGGAAAATTTTCCCATCTGTAGTTTATAAAAATTATTCTTTAAAGGGAAGCAATCAGGAAAATTGGAACTGGAACTCGGAATTGGAACATCTTTAGTGAAAAGGATAGTCTATAACTTGTTGGTCAGGGTACTTGATGGTACTAATCACCACAGACCCCCGTGCTCATTCTTGAGTGGAACTTAATGCTACCTGTTTAGTTAGTTTAACTAAAAATATCAGTGCTATATTCGAAATGCTTTATAACATATGCATGGGTAGAGAAAATTAACATTTGTGCACCTTAAAAAATACAATAATTTAACATATTTTTATAATCATATATTGTATTATTGCATGTTGTACAACGCTGTGGTAAAATCTAAAAGGAAACAAGATAATCGTATGCAAGACGGGAAGTAACAGTTTACGAACATCATCTGAATAACCTACCGGTTAAAGGTAGGTTGTGATGAAAGTCAGAGAAAATCCAACAGACTCTTACTCGTGTAGTGCCAACTACTTCTAGTATTTCTTTCTTCATCTCAGGGTAAGTCCTACCTTTCTTCATCCCGTCCATAAAACCTATTCTTTTTCTTCCTCTTCCTCGCTTGCCCAACATCCTTCCCTCTATCACGGCCTTCAGCAAACCATCACCCCTCAATTACTCTCATACTCATACGATCATCAGCAGGAGTTAAATAGTACAGATATTGGAAAAGTAACTCTCAGAAACCATTGTTGTGATTAGTTGGGCAGGGATGTCAATCACATTTTCCTTCCAATGTCTACTCAATTATAGCTCCTCAAGGAGAAAGCCATTGGAAGAAGTTGATCCCTTCATCATTCCACAGCAACGGCCAGGGGACGCCGAAAACGGCTGAGCAAACTCTTAAACTCGTGAAGCGCCCGCACGTGAGACTGCGTAGGGCTGATATCGTCAAACCCGTTCTCTAGAGTTATTTATGACGTTAAATTAATGGAAGAGCAAGTTGAAGTCGTGAGGAAGTAAACGAGAAAAGTTTTCACGATGAAAATTCTATTACCCGTTATTTCATACACTCTTTTGGGAATTGCTGATAAACATTTTCATATTTGTGAGACACACTAGGACAACATGAATTTTTCACTCAATATTTTGAAATTTTTGCCTCTCAATTTCAGATTTGTTCAAATTATGGTTTCCTTCGTGGAGTTAGTATCCCCTTTAAAGAGCTCAGGCATAAAGAAATGGTTTCTTAAATCACTGTTAACTATCACAGAACGAAATTGAGATTCATAACTTACTTATTTCTTTTTATAATTAAATTAAACGGCCGCTATGGAAAATAGACTCACATACTCCCATGTAAATGCATAGTACGCGTAGCCAAAAGAATGAGTGGCTGTGTTTACGTGCTTTCGAATTGACTGAATGGCTCAGAAGAGCTATGGCGTTCCATTGCCCGACATTTCGTCTTCTCGAACGTCCGATTGGCAGGAGCTCGTCCTAGCGTCAGCTAAAAAGTCAATGTTCAGAGATAAATCATTGAAGGTTCCACAGGCACCCGAGGACAAAGACTGGCTGGATACCTTATCTCCTTGAGAGAAATGAAAAATGGAAAGGTCTTCGAAGTTTCCGAGTATAAAAAACAATTTCATAAGTAATCGGTGAAAATAAAAAAATCCCAACGGAGTATAAGTTACGCATGAAAAATTATTCCCTATTATTCCCAACCGTGAGGTCACAATCCATTCCCGTAGAGTTAAGCAGATCGTAAATTCATTAACCAACTCCGTTGTTTTAAGATTAATGGAGACTACATTGAAGAGGTAATTTTTTCCAGGTTCAATTTTCGGAATGAGCGTGGAAACGGCTACAATGCCCGAATTGTGAGTAACAAAAACAAGATCAAGCAGCGGAATGGAGAAAGGGGGTTAAGGGAGGGGGGAGAGGGGGACGAGGGTGGGAGGAAGGGGCAGGGGTGGCTAAGAGGGGCAGCATGGTGGTAACACAGGGTGTAAGGAGGAGAAAAGAGTGTCACAGAGGGTGTGTGTGAGGGAATTCATAGGGGAGTGAGGGTGGGGGAGGAGAGGGAGAAAGAGGGAGGTGCGTAGGATTAGGATAGAGGGGATTCAAAAGAGACAATAGGGGAAGGGGAGTGGGAGCGTGGGAGGTCGAGGGGGTGGTTTACGCGTCTAGGCGGAAAGCCGTGGGTGGGTTTGTGGTCGGAGGGTAGGAGAACCAGGAGTGTGAGGTGTGATGGCATTAGGTGAGAAAAAAGGAATGGAGAGGAGATGTGGAGGAGGAGGAGGAGGAGGAGTGGGGGGGAAGGGAGGAGGAAGAGGAGGGGGGGGAGACAGGAAGTATAGGGTTGGGTCGGGAGAAGGGTGAAGAGGGGGAGGGAGGGTTTCTCCAGCGACGGTTACTGGAGTGGGCAAAGCGACAGCAGAGGGAGAGTGGGGGGGAGGGGGGGGGGCCTTAAAGGGAAGTTGCGAGGGTGGTTTTTCTGGAGGAGGGGTGTGTAAAGGGCGAGGGGGGGGAGGGCGGAGGGGGGCTAGGGGGAAAGAAGGGAGGGGGCGGGGAAGGGTTTCCGAAGACCGCGCATGCGCCCGGCGCTTCCCTCACTGGGGGGCCAACGCTCGCCATATCGATCCCCGTCCCTCGAATGCGGTTGGCCACTCCGCACCGTTGGGGTGGTGGTGGATGAGATGCAGTCGGGATGTTGGGACGGGAGGGAGGGGGATGTGAAGGGGGAGAGGGGAGGAGAGGGCGGCCCTCTTGCGGGGGCGGCGCGCTCTCTCCCCCTCCCGAAGGGAGAGAGAGAGAGAGAAAGAGACAGAGAGGGAAAGCGAGAGGGAGAGAGGTCGATTTCGCCGGCAGAGGGCGAGGTGAGAAGCGTGAGTCTTGTTCCACGGAGTCGTTTGTGGAAGAGGTTTGCTCTTGTTTGGCGGAAGGGGCGGCGAACGGACGGAGACAGCAACGCCGTTGGGTTCCATTCAAAGGTGAGTCCAGAGCTGTGAGCGGACGGCGTTGCCGAACGAGCCGTGCCCCTGGGCATCATGGTGTGTCTGTGCGTGTTACCTATCCGTCCTCCGAGTGTGTTCCGCCCCCTCCCCCATAAAACCTTCGGGTCCGTGATATTTGCTCCCAGTGATGGCGCTTTTCGTGGAAGTGCTCCGCGTGTCGAATGCAATCCTCTCCATTTTGACTCTCCCCCCCATTTGGACGAAAGTCTAATATTTCTCCCGTGTCGTGGTTTATCGCGTTATCAGTCTCCTCTCAGGCGCGAATGGCCATTGGAAAGTCGAGTAGGCGGACCCCTCCCCCCCCCCCCACGCCCCTCCCCACACTCCCCCGCCCGACCCCCGTTCAACGCCCCCCTGCGTGGAAACCGTCCCGCGCGCGACTTCCGGAATTCCCGCGCGCGACGTTGAATCCGCCCCTCCTCCTCCCCGCGCCCCCCGCGGCGCGCACACCCATTCATTTCTTTCCATTTGCTCCCGTCTTAGTGCATCCGCCGGTTCACGGCTCGTATTCACGTTCTCCTCGACGCTCTCTAGTCTCTCCTCTCTCACATCCTCTTTCTCTCTTCCCGTGCTCTGGGGGCACACCCCCTTCGATGGCCATCCCCCCCCTTCCACTACCCCCTTCCTCCCTCCCCGCTTTTCCCGCCTGTTATACTGTTCTCCCTCTTCCCTATACTGTATGCTCTTTCCATCTTCCCCCCTCGGCCCTCCGCCAACCGTCCGTCCTCTCGTCGCGGGAGTGCGCGCGTTCGATCCGACCGTCGCTCCGCGCCTCATCGATCCCCGCGACCCAACAGCGCTCCCTCTCGGACGGCGCGCAAACCAACGATCGATTCTCCGTGGCGAGAGAAGGGAAGGGAGAGGGTGCGGAAGGAAGATGCACACACGCGTACATATATAAAAGGTGCCGACGACGACGGTGGCCGAGGAGCCGCGTGGGGCGAAGGGAGGGAAGGGGGAGGGAGAGAGGGAGTGAAGGGGGAAAAGGAGCGAAGACGAAGTGGGATGCGTATTTGACTCGCGTAAGACAGAGAGAAGGGATGGTCTTCGGAGCGTCTCTCCCTTTCCCGCCCCCTCGCCCCCCGCGGCGCGCCGGCGGTCACCGCCTCCTCCGCCGCCGACTCCTCGCCGACTGGCGCCGCGCCGTCTGCAACTCTCCTCTCCTCCGTCTCCGGCGTCACCACGGTCCGCGGTCCTCCAACACCCTCCCCCTCGCACAACTATCCTCCCCTCCTTGCCGAATCTTCCTTACGCCAAAATCTACATTTTATGGTCGTTCAGGACCACTTCCCCTCCTCCAGTTCGTCTTCCTACTTCTGAAATGGAGTTGGCGGAAGGTATAATGCTCATGAGGTGGGCTTGTCGAAAATGGGAGACGGGAGGATTTGTTTGTTTGCCCGTGAACGAAGAGATTCTGCTCAAGGGATTGGAAAGGGGTGGAGCGGAGGTGGGTGTGTTAAGGGTTAAGGAAGGAATGCAGCAGCCACCCTCTGGAGTGCACCTGACCGTGTGTGTGCCGAACATCGACCTCGAGGAGGGGGACCTTCGTCTCTTCTCCTTCCCCTTCTCTGCAAGTGTCGGTGGGGAACATTTGGGGAAGGAGGGGTGGTTGGGTGGGAGGGGAGGAGGTAAGGTGGGGGTGTCTTCTCCCCCACCCGTCGATAAGGAGTAGGAGTGAAAGGAAAATAAAAGACGTTCGACATCGAGATTCTGATGGCCACCTTCTTCCTCATCGCGGAGATATTGATTTTTTTCCCTCTCACTTCCGGCTCCTCTCGAGATAAAAAGCGGGGCCCTCCCATCAATTAATTCGCCATCCACCTCCGTAGATTTTGACCTAGCGTAAAAATTTAAAACCGATCCTTCCCTTCGTCTCATAAAACATTTTCCAGTATTTTTTTACGTCACGAAAGGCAAAAGAAAAATTGATTCATCCCGCATTCATTTAACTTTTCACTCTCCCTCTTCTTACCTTCCCGCGTTCGCTCTCTGTTTCGACGGACACAAACGGAATATTTCAGAAGATTCTCGACTCTGTAAAAGACTCGGTGCACAATTATTATTCATGAAATACATGAATAAAGAAGATTTATGAGAGATAAACCGCCTCAAAGAACATCTCCACGCGGCGTGGAGAGGATTACAGTCGACGGCGCTTCAGAAGAGGGTGCCCGCCCTCCGATGACCCTCGAGGGAGCTCCGCGGAGCGTGACGGCCTAACGCACCGAAAAAGAGGGCCACGATTTCCCTTTTACTTCACCCGAGGGTAAATAGGGGTCGGAATGAAAGTCCCCACGGAGGGGGGGAGGTAAGTGGCGGGGGCCGTAATTGTGCACGGTTCACATTCACGTGCCTTGGCAGTGGTTGGCCGTACGACGTGGAGCGTGAGGTCGCCAAAACACGGACGCTCGCGTGAAACAAATACCAGATTGCTCCCTCGAGTTCACATTCAGAGGACGCCATGTTGGTTTTGAGAGACGGCCGAGAGGGTTCATTCACATCGTATGGATCGCCGGAGGAGGAGGTTCGCCTCACTCTTCGTCTTGCCTCTTGCCACCGCATGTTTCCTCTCTCTCTCTCTCTCCAACGAGATGACGACTGGAATTTCGGAGCCAAAAGAGAAGCGTTTTTTCTATTTCCCCCCCTGGGGGAGATGTTTGGAAACGTGAAATTATACGATGACCTTATTCGATATGAGGAGGTATGTATTGATTTTCCCCACTTTGCGCTTCATTAGAGAATTTAGCCACCGAATACGATCGGATGCTCTGAAATAATAGAGGCAGAAGAGGTTCCACTGCTGCAATTGCTATGAGCCTAGGGAATCAGCCTAGCTCAGCGGCGACGAGGGAACAAGAGTTCTCGGGTGCGATAGGTGGGCGTTCCGCTGCGTTGGGACGCTCATCCCGCGGGAACACAAACGCCCTCCATAGTAGCGAGCTCATTTAGAGTAACTTCATGTTGAAATTCTCAATTAAGGCATTTCCGAATAAGAGCGCAGTGTGTGTTGATGGCTAAAAAGATGTTAGGGCTGTCACTTATAGGGATTATGTCATATTCTGCCAATGAGTAAGTCTCGAGTTGGAATTGCACCTATTTGGGCTATTTCCTTTGTTGAAGAGCACACATTTAGCATCAGTCTAGAATTTCCAATATATTATCAATGCAATATGTGTCAAATTCAAATGCATTGGATTATATGAAAGGCTTGCTGTCCCAAATGGATGCATTATTCACACATCATTCATATTGTTCACGGTTCCGTCCATTCCCCCCATGGACGTAATTTTAATTCTTGAGGAAAAGGACACGCGACAAGTACTTCTTCCGCATCCCTCCGCACTTGTTGCAGCGGCAATGTGTAAAGCCTGTTAAGCAGGCAAACTCGTAACAAGTGTTGCAACTCACTCTGGGGAAGAAGCGGGAGAGACTGAGTGCGTGAGGGTCGGCGGTCTCCGTGCCGTCGCAGTCGGCAGTGTCCTCTAGCCGGTCGATGCGTCGGAAAGTGCACGGCACACGGCGCAAGGCGACCCAATTTCAAAGCGCTGAACGCTTCGCTTCAGTGTCTCGAACTGCTATCCCTACTCTCTCGCTCGAATCAGTTGTTCAATCGCTTACGGCGAAACGATGTGAGGCACTCGCATTGAAGCGTGGGGTACATTATGGGAAAGGCTTCCACGAGGGACTACACCCCCTACCCCACCTATACACCCCCCCCCTTCCCTCAATCCCTAGAAGAGTATGAATACGAAATGGCGCACGCGTCAACCGAAATAATCAACACGATGAGCACACTCTATCGACGAATAAATCGAATTTCCACGAGAAGGATACGAAGGCGAAAAAAATCCCGTACCTTTAAGTATTTCCCTCTTTGAGAGCGCCTATTGGCAGTCATCAACTCAAATACTACTATAAATCATTGCAAAACCATTCTCCGATGACACACTACCCTTTCCACGCTCATTTTTACAGATGAGCATATGAGCCCATTTGGCTCCTGATTGAAATACGCGTGAAAACGTTTACTTTTCCTAAACTCCAATAAAAGAACTTTCCAAATATTCACTCCAAAAGAGAGAGGTATTTAATTACCTCCTCCTCCTACATTTCGATTATTGAATATATTGACGCAATAAGAGAAACGGGATCTCTACGGTGATTTTTTTCACTGATTACACAAAAATAGTTTTGGAAAATAATACGGTGTTCTCCATCCGCAAATCCCAAAATTTGTCCTACTAGACACGGTTTGTGAAATAGTATGCCTTTTACTCTCTTCTAAGAAATCAAGAATGAGGGCGAAATTGGCTGGCGCCCACAGAGTATCTATCGCCAATGTCCAATGATAACAAACCAATGCACTGCTGTACACTGGCAGAGAAATATGATTTTTTCTCGACACCCACCAGGTTATTCGGGTGAAAAAACTATTTACAAAAAAGGGATCGCCCACTCGATAAACCGCTCCAAGCCCACCGGATGATAATCGCATCGTATCGAAGGGTGGATGATACTGAAAGAGAAGAATTGACGAGACAGAGCCCCAGGGGAGGCAGGGTACGAGGAGGGAACACGTATTTTCCACTCTGGTCCACCCGATGTCCTCCCAATCACCAAAAAAAAGTAAAGATAGAAGGAAAGCAATGGCGGGGAGGGGAGAGAGATAGGGAAGGAAAATCGAAGGAGGTGAATGAACCATGGATGTGCATGTGCGCTCGTATGTTTCGTGTGCAGGTAGCAACGTGTATGTGTGAGAGAGAGTGAGAGTTGCAAAGACTCTCTCTCTCTCTTCATTTTCCACGAGCCTCGGTGCTCTCACACAGTCCGCCCCCCCCCCTTCCCCCCATACCCTCACTCCGTGAACACTTTCACCCCCAACCAACCGAGGAGCGAGCTCGCAAACCGGAATTAACAGACTTTGACGTTAGTGTGGAGGTTCAGTGGAGTGCAGCGGTGGAGGGAATGTGGGCAGCGTGGTGGGGTAGGATGTGTGGAACGAGCCAACCCATTAGGGGAAGCGGAGGAGGAGAATAGACGGGGTAACAATTACATCGAGAGGGTAGGGGGAGAGGAGGAGGGGAAAGTGGGGGTAGAGGAGAGAGGGAGAGAGAGAAAGAGAGACGGGGATCCCCCCCAACGCAACGGTTACTCCCTTGAACACGAGGTCATTGGGGTTAAAGATAGGGAGTGGGGAAGTGGGTTATGAGTGGTCGAACTCAGCGGGGGCGAGAGGGTTTGGGGTTGTTTTCGGGGACGTTGGCAATGTGCGTGCGCTTGCGGGAAGGGAGGTGAGAACCGTGGGAACATGGATGTAGGCTAAGGGAGAGGGGATTGAGAGGAGGAGGAAGGAGACGGGGAAACTTAAGGGATTGCGGGGGCGTGGATTAGAGGGCGATTTTTCAGGAATGTGCGAGGGCGATGGAATAGGGGTGCGTTTTCGTGTGGGGGATGGGAGTGCGTGACATGGAGAGGGAACGGAAGAGGGTCAGGGGTCACACGGATTGGAAAAAGGACAAGGACGGAGGGAGGTTAATAGTGGGGGGGCGGGAGGGTTATAGATCGAGACTGACACAAAAGTGGGAACCTTTAAACGGAAACACTGCAAGGAATCGACGAAAATCAATCCTTGGTAGGGTCTCACTTATGTGTATAGCATAACTCATACGCAGCATTCTTACAAAGCAAAGGGAGGCTCTACATAGTCCTTTCGGCTATTACATTGAGCGTGGGGTTTCTCTTTAAGTATTGTCTTCACTAAACAATTTTCTCAGCTTAAATCCCTCTTACTTTCACTCGAGTTATCTTTTGTGAACTTTCAGATCGTGTAATGTTCCTATTATTCTCCTCTCTATCTATTTATCACTCACTCTCTTTACCGCGTCTAAACAACATTTTTACCTCTATTACCCTCTTCAGGAGGTTCATTACCACACAGAGTGACGTCCAATATGTTGTCAACCTCCTTCAAATTCCCCCCAACGGCCTTCTTTCCCTTGCGCATAGAGAGCAAAGTCAATTGAATGCAATATCATTCAATTCCTGGGTGGAGTGTCTAAAAATCACTTTCGTTGAGATTTTCCGTTTCTAGTTTAAGACCATAAAACTACTAGTCCCAGGAGGCACCTTTTTCTTAAAGGACAATCAGTGGAATTGGATGCGAGCTATTCTAAAACATGCTTGAAAACGGTGAAACAAAGAAGCTCAATGAAAGAGGGCTAAGAACCAACACTCCCTCTTTCTCTCTCCCATATTTTTTCCAGGATATCTTTCAATGCTTTGTTGGCTCCGTTGTCCCCTCGTCTCTTTTTTCCTATGGAAGGAGTTGTATGCTCTTCCATCCTCTGGTCTACAGACGGATCGTATATCCTTTCGGCTAATTTTTTTCTGTTTTGGAAAAAGGATCAGACATAACAAATGGCTATAATGGGCAGTCCCGCAAAAGTATTAATGTCGTATTAGGAGTCTGGCCTCATTTCAGGGGCATTCATAAAGTCCGTTTGATTCCTACCAGCGAGGTCATATATGTCATTTATAAAGAAGGATTAGGATAAGAATCGCTGCACCATTAAATCGCATCACCCTCTGATATCATTAGCATTCATGGGGCTACGTGACAAAGTCCTCGAATGGGAATTCCTCAGTAGTCTCGCGATCAACCGTTTTAATTAACCTTAATTAATTTCCCGGTATTATGAAGTTTGCGTTCTATGAGAGCTATCAGCTACGCTCTTGGATCCCTATCAGATTCAAAACGAAACTGATGTCATGGGGAGCTACATTTCAATCATGTTTTTACAATGAAAGTTAGTTTAATATTATTTGGAACTAGGTCTCATTCACAATTTTTCAGGGCAACACGGTCTTAAAGCATGATGGCATGGAGGGTAAAAATCCACTGTTTCTGTGCAGAGGACCGAGCTTCAGTTTGTGACTCATGAGCGTGCGACCGGAGAATGAGTTGCGAAATTGAGGAGCGAAAGAGAGGGGGAGTGAGAGGGGGAGGGCGAAATAAAGAGAGACGGATGACAATGAGGAGAGAGAGGGGGAGATCGCGAAGGGAGCGAGAAGGGAAGAAGGGGGGCGTGATGAAGGAGGGGAGGAAATGAGAGGAGGAGAAAGAGGAGGAGACGAGATGGATTAATTTTTCCTCTTAGTGAGGGAGAGAAATATTAAAAAAAAAGCAGAAGCCGGTTGGCGGAGGCGCTCCGTTCCCTCTTCCAATTTTTTTCCTTTTTTTCATTCTCTCGCATTATAGTTATTTCTTGTGGTGGCGTTTTGGGGGCTGGAAGGGCGGTCTCTTGGTTGGTTTGGCGTTCTGAAGGGGATGGTTGAGGCGAGATGGGTGGGCGGGGGTAAGAAATATAAAGTATAGGGCAAGTATGCATTCACGGTCGTCAGTGTGTGTGGAGAAAGAGAGGAGGAAAGAAGATTTACCACGGGGGGCGGGGTCGTTGCCGCGAGAGGGGAATGCGGAGGGGGTTGGGGGCAAGAAGGGGCACGAGGTGGCCGTGGGGCGGGGCGGGTCGACTCGTATCGACCACTACTACCACCACCACACAACCACCGCCGCGCCGCCTCCTCCTCGCCCTACCGCCCACTTTCTCTCTCTTTTGCCTTTCTTCGACCCCACCCTCCTCCTCCCCCCGTTTCCAGCTTTCCCTCGCCCTCTTCGCCTTTCTTCAACTCGCTCCTCGTCACATGTAAGTTCCCCTCCTCACTCCCCCTTTCTCCTCATCCATCTCCTCCAACCACCGCCTAACCCTCTTCCTTCCTCATACCGACCCTCCTTCCCTCCATCGCCCTCTTTAACCCCTCCCTCCCCCATCACCCTCTCACGTTTGCTCCTTTCGTAGGTGCCCATTGTTTCCTCCCGTTTCCGCCCTGCCTCCAAACCCTGGCTTTCCCCTCTCCCTCCCCCCTCCCTCCATCCTCACCGCCGTCTACACCCCCTCCACATATTCCCTATCCACCCGAAACCCTTTCCAGCCACCCTCTCCCGCTCCCTCCGTTGAACCCTCGAACCCTCACACTCGATTTGGGAGATCGGCAAGGATTCTTCAACCCCCCCTTCCCCCCTCCCATCACGCTCTATATTATCCTCTCCCCCTTTCACCTCCCTCCCTCCCCGCCCCCTCTACACCCGACGAGGGAAAGAAAACAGAAGTATCTCCATCACACACCGTCCCCTCCCCTTCCCTTTTCCTTCTCTCCGTCTCCTCTCCTTCTCTTTTCCCATCTCTCTCTCTCTCCGTCATCTCTCTTCCTCTCACCTCTTTTCTCTCCTCTCAGCAAACACAAAACACAAAAGAAACTTCTTCCTCCAGAGTGCCAAAGTTTAAAGAAGGAGTGGGACACACAATCACTGGATTAGCTCCTCCTCTAAAGGAAAACGAAAGCAGCTTTTTAATCCCTCAAGTACACAAGTGTTTAGTCTCAGTGGGGAAACTCCCTCTGCTTGATAGGCCTGGACCTGGGTTAAGTAGGGAAGGGCGCGAAATTTATCGAAATGAACCACCACGCCATTATGAAAAGCTTTTTTTGAGGAGAATATTCCTCGGCTAATTCGTCCCACGAGAATATCGTCTGGCGGGGATGATGCTCATTCCAATTAACCTCGAGTGATCTCTTTATGTTTATTAGGAGAACCCTTGGGGCTTCTTGTTTTGGTAGAGGCACACTTTTTTATTACTTGTTGAAAAAAAACATAAGCAAAGATGGAGAAAGTGCTTGGATGAAGACTAACAGAGACTATGAAAACTAAATTATACAAGTTAATTATTACTTATCTTAATTTATGGAATCATGAATGAATATGCAGTATTTTTCTTTTAGCCATACAGTAAGCATTGTCCCGAGATATTTTTGTACTAGGTTTTTTTGGTTGGTGACTCAAGCATTGCTGTACAGGTGGTCTATAACTCTTTAACATTTTTACATAAACGGAAAACCTAATTAAAATTTATTTTTGTTCAAAATAATGACCATATATATCTTTCGTCAAGCATGAAATTATCACAACATCCATATTCAAATAATGTTTCCAAAATAAGAGGAGTGAGATAAATAAAAATTAAAGATATCAAGTGATTCCGAAGACCCTCTTATATCGGTTATAAGCATCTAACTTCCTCGGCCGTGTAATATACGACTCATAGCTGTCATAGCGTTAGAAAATTCACCCAAATGTAGCCCAAATGGTTATCAGAAAGTAACATCGTACGATTGGATGGGAGTATAGCGAAATATCTCTTCTATCATAAAAGAATTCTTAGTTATTACATTGTGTATCATCATGTGCGAATGTTGAAATGTCAAATTCAATCGTAGTAAGTACCTGACACGACATTTTTTTCCAAAATTCTTCAGAAAATTGGAAGAGATTGATTGATCAGACAATATCTAATAGTTGCTTTATTCTTTTCTGCTTCTTCTAATCCACATAAGCTGAATTTTCGGTGGTTGATGAACTTTGAAATTTAGTTGACGAACGAAAAGAAAAATCTCAGCGACTTTCACTTTTAATGTTGGACTCCAAAATTCAAAAGCGGGGAATAGTTTTTCTCGTTAAATGTAAGATCTACCGCCCGTACCATGCGTTAATGATTTAAAATGATATAATTATTATTAATATTCTGAAACTAAAAACGTGGAAATGTTTGCAATATTGTATGACCAATCGCTATCAATGGAATAGACTCACAAAGGAATCACTTTTTGTTCATAATAAAAATCTATTTCATGACGAAGTTAACAAATTTACCTGTCGCAGACATCTTAGAGCTGTTTTTTCGGAAAAAATGAGCGAATGGAAATAAATATAGTTTCATTAGCAATTTCTCCTCTTATACTTTAACTCCGGTTATTACCTTCATGCATTTACTTAAGTAGATGTATACAGCATTGATAGTATTTTCTTTTTAATAGCACTCTAATTCACATCATCCTTGGTAAATAATAATATTTTTATTGACTACATCGATATGACTTCCAGAAGTTAAAATAAATGATGGTATATTTTTCACGACTGAAATCCTTACTATTTTTTTCTTATTAACACATCCAGAGCGCTTTACTTACGGATAACACCCTTGTGAAGAATAGAATCGTGGCAAAACCCCTCAACGTGTAGCCGAAGCCATTGAAATGAATAATCTTTTTAAGAGATTTACTGAACAGAAATTGCTTGCCTGGGTATTTGTGCCAATTCAGTTTCAATTATATTTTTTGATGTGATGTTTTCGGTATGGGGTCCACATTTGGTAGTGCTACGGTAATTTTACCTATTGTATACCATATTTTTTGTCTCACAGATTCTTAATTAATCTACAATTATTGTCTAATTAATTTTAGTTAATTATATTGAGTCATCACATTTCATTATTACCTGTTAAGAAATAATCAATGAACATGATATTTCGTGATTCATTATTGTCAATACGAAATACTTATTGGCTAAAAATAATTACTTCCATTAAAAAAAAGAAAAATTTATGCTATGATTTTTCCAAAAAGGCATTGACATTTCCTTGTGAACATTTATTGTTCCATGCACTTTACGTATACAAATTATTTCCTATGAAATAAGCACATCTACCTCCATAACTAAAGTCATACAGCTGCATTCAAAATTCCGCCAAGTGATGCTCGACATCGAGAGTATTTTTCCATATGTATAAACGGCTGCCTACCTTTTATATATGTATGGGACTCTGTGAATTATGCCAATTATCTCCTGAAGAATCAGCCATAGTGACTCTATCAATTGATAGATTCTATTCTCGGCTAAAATAAGTAAAGAAGTCTCTTTTTATTAAAAATCTACTACTTCATTGTACACATCGGCGAACGAATTAAAAAGTAATCCAAACTCAGAAAAAGGTTCGAAAAAATAAAAACGCATCTATTTTCTAAAAACTTTTTTTCAGGTTTCCACTGACAAAAATTAGTCTTACAAGATGATAATTTACGAGTAATCTAGATAAAAACAAAGTTTTCGACAAAAAGTATGACACATCATCTCGTATGTATCCTATGCGCTGCATCTGGGTCTTCCATAAGCTGCTGCATCAGCCCGTTAATTGCAATTGAAGTAATCAAGAACTTATACTTGGGTCTTAGCACTTAGCAGATAAATGGGAACATTCGTTTCCATGCTATGCGCTCGCAATTTCTTCTTCGTCTTTATTGTGCGCAAGAAAAATGTCGTCCATTAGTATCACGCTTACACTTTCTCTAACAGATATAATAAAAATTAAATGGTCGGCTAAATTATCCATGCATATTTTTTTATTTATTTCGATCAGAACATTACATTGCTCATTCACCTGGCGGAACCCCTGCACCATGCACAATTTGAATATCACATAAAAAAAATGCCATTTTTAAAATCATAGACAAAATCTAAGAAAATTTATAAATTCTACAAAAACATACAAATTCAAATATATCTACAACAAATGAAAAAATGCCTGAATGAAATATTTAAATGGAGATCAAAGAACTCCAGCTCTTTCTTCTGATGTTCAAATAGAGATTAGCATCAATTCATTTCTTTTGTATATTTCTATGACGGAACTGGCATTGAGAAGGAGGCTGCGTTGGTGAGAATGCTTTTGGAAATATCCTTTTCTTTCAAGTCCACGGAAGTGTTGCGAAATTGTTTTAGTCAAGGCCTCAAGCTGAACCCAAGAAGTTGCCGTGTGAAGTAAACGGACGCATAATAAACTACTCGAGAGCGCACACCTCATCCATCCATTTTTTTATGCATCCGTTTATTATATCATATATATTTATATCCAATTCAGTTCTGTGATAACTTCTTGACGGGTCAAAATTACGACGGGTTTCTTGTAATTTTCATTTTTTACGTTTTGAATATTTCATTTTATTTATTTTTACTGGCCTCAAAATAGCCCTTGAACATTTGATTGTGTCAAAATTCCCACTATTCTGGTGGCACAACGCTCTATTTATCCCCTTTACCCGTTTCCATCCTCAGTCTGGCCATTATCCGATCGTTTAGGTATTCCCTAAATTATTTAGTTCATCTCCCTCGTCGTTATCGTTCGGGCGGAAGGAAAAGGGTCTGATGATAGTCTCCCCATTTAGCCCCACTTTAGTCCGCTGTCTGGCTCAAATCCGCCTCCGCCCTCCATCGCTGCCTTTAAAACTTCATCCTATTCCTTCCCTCTCTTTTTCTCTCTCGCTCCCCAATCCCTTCCTCACCCTCCTCCTCCCTGAGAGCCGTCTCTCTCTCTCGCCGTCCTTCGACCCTCCCAACTTGTCCCTTTCTTAAAGATCCTCGAAATCCGTCTTCCAACCCCATATTCTCTCTCTCTCTCTATCTCCTCCCCCCGTGTCTCCTCGCCCACCGAACCTTCTCCCCTCCCTCCCCCTACTCTCTCAAATCCCCCGGAATATTCCTCCTGCGATCCATACGCCCCCATCTCTCTCCCTTCATCTCTCCCCCATATGCCTCCAAACTTTCACGACTCGGATTCTCTCCTCCTCCCCATGTTCCTTCCGGAAGCCCCCCTTCATCCCCTCAACTGCCTTCCGCACCCCGTCACCCCCACCCACACTTTGTGTCAGAAGACAGATCACGTGGGCATTTACTCCGGACCCAGCTTTTGATTGCTCACTTAATGGCTTAACTTCGGACGAACATTTACTTCCAAGTGCATGCCCACGCGCGTAGTACATCATCCCACTCATCGATTCGCCACTTGGCGCGAGCATCACCCTTTCCTGCGTCCCCTCCCCCTAACCTCTTCCTTCCTTCCTCCTCACTCTCTCCTAACCTTGCCAATATGAGAGTTTGATAGGCAGACAGACGCACACCACCCGCGCTTTCCGTTGATGCGAGTCTGTCGCAGGAGGGAATCCGTTGGATTGGAGGGGAGGTGGGAGGAATTGAATGTGAAAGTGACGCTTGTGTGGGATCAATAGGGGCGAAGGCGCGTGGAACGAAAATGTCACCATGTGACTGGCCACCCAACCGAAAGCGCTGAGGCCGGGGGAAAAATGGAGTGAACCTTTCCCCGGAGAAATAATGACTGTCGAAGAAAAGGCAGAAATATGAGGAGCGTTCTTGTTTCGGGCCGGAAGGGGTATATATTTCTCCATTCCGCGCCGTTTGTATACAGAACTGAATATCAGGGACTGCGTTTCGAGAGAAATGTGAAAGGTCAATTGCAATTTGGCTGGCAGGGTTAACTTTGGCATTTTTTTTCGTACCCCTAAACTCAGAACCATAGGTTATATAGGCTCGCCGCAAAGTATGGCGGGAGAACATAGTTTTGATCGTAAAATATTCACGTGGACCTGGACGGGACGTGACCAGCACCCTCCCGTCCCAGATGGGAGGTTAGGGGGTCGCGGGGAGGAGAGGTAAAGTGATTCCTCCTCCTCCTCCTGCATAAAACAGTGATTCGAGAGCGCCGACCAGAACGCCAATCGATTACGACCGTGTTTTATTTCGCACGTAAAAAAAGAAGTGAAGCCTCCCGCATATCAGTGGGAGGAAAGTTCGAGTCTCTCAGAAACATGCGTTCGCTCGTCACAAACTTACACGAGGACAAATGAACGAATGTTTTCGCTATAGTAAGGAGAATAAAGGGCTTTAAACCAATTTTTAATCAATGAGCACAAAATCTAATGCGAAAAAAGGCGAAAAATTCGCATTTAATATCAAATAAGTTTTTTAAGTAGATATTTCTCACTGTGAACAAATTCAAGGAACTTCGACGAATAGTTGTCAAAAGGATCCACGGGATGTGTATACTATATTAGACATTAGGAATAACTCACACTCACAGCTCACTATCAGTTTAACTTTATTGTCTAAATTACTTTCTGGAGAAATTTCTCTAAATCATGGTACCACAGATTAATACAGAGGGAAGAATGGAAGAATTTCTATACCTTTTTTTTCTTTCGACTATGATTACTCTATGATGGTACCAAATGCGGAGCCATGTTTTATTGTAATTTTAAAATTCATCAAGTGCACATGAAAATCTTGTTTGCCATTTATCGATGGCATACATACCAAGAGACGTATCTCACGAAAACGTTCCTTTAATGAGTGATCTATCGCGTAGTTAACATTTAAAGCCACTCAATTATGAAATAATTTCACTATTTTTTTGCTGACTATATCTACTGCGAAAATTATCTATGGACTATATCATTGGTCATTAAACATGGAACATCGAATATTTATAGCTATTGTAGCACGAAGTACTGTGAATAAATATTTCACTTAGCCTAATCCAAGATTATTGCTTAATTAAATGTATTGATCTGAAGGGAAAGAGATTCCTACTTTCCGCTTTCCTTATTTCCCACGGTCATATGCGACGGGAGAACCTGCGAACGGGAAACCGCTGCCATCCACGACGGCCGATGTCTTAAATTTCGCCTCCTTATCAGCTTCCGTAACAGTGAGCAGTGTGAACATGCTTTGAAGTTGAATAATTCATGGAACTAATCTTGTGCCTCGCCACTCTCCCTAATTCCCCCTCCTCCTAAGGCGAGAGGAGACGCGGAAAAGTCAAGAGTCACGGGAGCCGAGAATGCCCCTCCCCCTAATCCCCACCATCCCCTTTTGCAGAAGGACGGAGACGCACGGGAGCACCACGCCGCGCCTCTTTTATTAAAACACATCCCGCTCCCTGCGACGTCATGACACCTATCCCTTTCATAAATCAGTAAAGTGGGTCCTTGAAACGTTCATTAATAAATAGCATTCGTTACTTCTACTGGATCTCTCATTTGGAAGCGAATTGCTTTGAGCGAGTCGTCAGCGGCGAAGCCTACCTGGCTTAACATTTTACCAGCAATGGAAAGTGTCTGGATATTAGACAGTAACAAAGATTAAAAAGTATTACGTATATTCCCTCTTAGATATTTATGGTAATTTATCATTGAGATTCCTAATATTTTTCGTCGATTCCTATTTAGTAGTTGCAATTATTTCATTCCATTCTCCAAATTATAAAAGAATCATTAATGTCGAAGTGAATGGGTGCATTATAATTAGGTAACTCTCTAAATTTCTGAGAATTTAGCTAAAACTATTCGGTGAACATTGGCTGAGAAGCGCGTTTTAATGGTTAAATAAAGCTGATGATGAAAATTAAATGTAATTCTGAGAATAAATATTTCAATTTTACGGCAATAGAGGATAGCTATCAATGTGCATAATTTATGATGTAGCTATGCGTCATTAACTCCAGCACTCCTCACCGTCCCTTCTCGGCAATCAAAGCTATCTCCGGAGTTAATGCTGGGTCGTCTAGTGTGGTAACGGTTTCCCTCAGTCACTCCGAAATTTCCTCCGTCATAAACTTCGCCGGTCGTGACTATTGGTGGTTGCATCGCGTTCTCCCTAGATGATAATAAACCCAGCGTCCGTTCCATCGCCAGTAACAACTTACAGTTTTCCTGTAATTATTAAAAAATTTATATTTTCCATATAATAACTAGCTTCATGTTCTATTTGTTCTCTTCCTTAACTTTGAAATTCGAGAATCTCTAACAACCGAAATACAATGTTATCTCTTTTTTGTCGGTGGCTCTTTGAAAATAAAGACTGAGGAGTTTGGCTGATTGTTTTTGAATGTGCTTTTTAGGCGCAATTATTTAGCCTTTAGTCAATAGTTATTTAACATTTAGTCTCCAAATTCACGATATCAATTATAATATAAATATGCCTTCTGCCACAGCACGAGTTGAAAAAAGCGAAAGTTCATCCTCTCTTCGCAGTCCACTCTACAAACACTCCAAGCCCCCTCTGCCCTCGCCGCACCCCGGATAGTTTCAAAGATGATTGGAAGCAGAGGACGGAAATGAAATTTCATTAGCATTGGGGAGGGCAGCGTACTCTGCTCCCAGAAAAACTGGATTAAAATGTACTACCCACGTAGTCTTGGATAACTTCTGTTTGGAGCGCAGTAAGGTCACTGTTTTGAGGGGACTTGATTGCTAACACACTAGCATCCAATTGGGCCCTATAGCTAATTTGTTCATAAGCTGATGTAATAGCAGCTGATATCAGGGCAGAAGACCAAGGGCCGAGGACCACATTTTATACAGACAACTTTAGCAGTTCTGGATCTAAATACTTTCTTTGAAAGACTCTGATGGGTCTACAGCCTATCTCGTCATTCCACTGTCGCAGTGCTGCGAATGCGATTGAAATTCTAAACAGAGGTCGGAATATCATTAAAAGAAAACCTACAACGCCTTGTATGAAACAGAGGCCTCTGCTTGCCAAGACGATACACCTGCAGCGTCGTTCGTGGAGATTGCATGGGGAAAAAAATCACGTTGTAAGGTCCTCACTCGAAGAAAGTTTGGCAAAGAGCCACTCCTTTAGGATAATGCAGTCTAGAATTAAGGCGCAGCGAGTCTACTTTGTCGTACGCTCAAGAAAACATTACTTTTATGAGTTTTGCACTCTCGAGTGGGCGTAACTTCATTAATGTAGTTGTATCACGACCTTGCTAAAGCATTCATAGATTATTGTATGCAAAAAAAAGGTTTACATACTTTCAATTAAAGCGACAACATTTGTCATATTTCACATGTATGTCTAAATACAATGTTTACCAGTTCTAAATATCTCGATTAATTCATCCGCCACTTCGCTGAATAAAACACGTGATAAAAATAAATACCATATCATGACTTATGCCGAGGACATTTGCCATTGTCTGAATTTCGTTTCTGTCCTCCCACGAGAGACCAGCCGCGTAAAGATTTCGTATGCAATTATGAAACAAAATAAGTATTTAATATTTTAAATAATTACCGGTTCTGTTGTAAACAGATAAATTTTAACAAAAATATTCAAAATTATCCTTAGCTTCATATCGAGTTGACACTGAACGGTCACCATGGCACGAATTAAGGCAACACGAAGGTAGAACCAATTTTGAGTATACTTTTATTTCGTAATGTGAAATAATTTTTTTAAAGCTGAAGTTAAAACTTAATCCTGACCTTAGGTCAAATCTCGAATGACTGAATTGTTAAGTCTTTAACTCAGAGTGGTGCTTACAGTTGTTCACATAAGCTGTATAAATAGGGATGAGAATAACGATAGGTTAAAGGTATTAGGGATACTGGTATAGAGTAGGAAGAAGGAGGGAAAAGTGATTAAATTGAAAAATAAAACTCGAAGACGGAATAGGGTGAGTGAGAGGGGTGAATACAATTGGAGTTCCATCCGTTTGCACGCAAGGGGGAATGAGGTTCAGTGGAAGATAATGAAGCCGGGTCAAAGTCGTATTTATTTAAAAAAAATAGAGTCTTAAGAAACTAAGTCGTTTTTATTTTGTTAATAGAGCATCTTTGGAACCCTAATGGAATGCGTTCCAGCCATGAGCGATGAAAATTCTACCTCAACAAGGTAGACTTATAACAAAAAGTTGTAATGATTGATGAGAATGGGTTGAGTGATAAATTGGAGTTGTCTCAATGACAAACGAATCCCTTAAAATCGCTGCAGGTGCACTGCATTGGACGTATTCTCCTTTTGAGGGAGCTTCAGTTGGGGAAAGGGAAAAGAGCCAGGAAAAAATAAAAGAAAGAAAAACTGTAGTCTCATGAGTGCTGAGATTTCCCATTAGCGTTGGAAACGGAG
Organism: Pyrrhosoma nymphula; assembly: GCA_963573305.1. Taxonomy (NCBI): domain Eukaryota; kingdom Metazoa; phylum Arthropoda; class Insecta; order Odonata; family Coenagrionidae; genus Pyrrhosoma; species Pyrrhosoma nymphula. Next base: position 180,485,917 of record OY754327.1, read on the forward strand.
AAAGGGATTAGAGCAGTCGCGTGCGGGATATTTCTGACATACGAGTGAAGCCGTATTCTTTCTAAGTTATGTACAGCAAGTGCCTAAAGGTGCCTGTTCGTTCCAAGATTTTCATATTTTCGACTCATTTTCTTGTTTCGTGACTCTCTAGATCAGATTCTAGCCGAAAAATGTTTATCCAATATCTATCAATCTGCGATTGCAGTCAGAAGCTTTGCTAAGGAAACTAAAACCCTTAGGTAATTTCATCAATGTATGCAATTTAAGATAAAAAATACTATGCTCATCGTTACAAGACAAATTTATAATTAATTCAAACACCATTTTTAATAGTAAGTATGCTTAAAATGGAAAATTTAAGGGGACATCCGATTCTCTCGATTTTCTTGGTAACAAATATATGACATCACAATCAATCACTTCAAAGACATAAATGCATTAATACTTTCAAACATAATGACTCAAATGCACCCTTTCATAGTAAAAATAATTGGCATGCCGATGAGATATAAATTAAATCGGAATCTTGTTTCAGTCAATCACTCATTGATAACGTTTTGATTTTCAGTAAGAAATCTCAACGTAATCACTTTGAGTAAAATTGCACTCCGGAGTACCATAGGTAATTTATGAATGAATCTTGCGATTAATATTGTTAATTAGCTATCATTAACAGCATAAATATACTGAAATATAACATGACGCATAATATGGTATGACCGTGTTAATATGACTTACAATTATTAGTATGAATCTTTCAATAGTCAAAATAATGCTTTTAATGAAGCAGCAAATTTGGGTTATTTCAAGGCTGCATTAGGGCACATCAAGTTTCAATAATTTTTCGATGGCATATTTTTGTTAGTTAATTAGCAAACGTCACTCCGTATTTTAAGTAAACCTTGCACTTTCAAGGAGAAAAGCTCTTCATCAATGAATAGGATTCCATTAAAAATGGTTTTACCATATCACATGTGAGTGACAAATTAACTGAATTAGATTGATGAAATATGGTGTTCGAGGACGATAAAAGAAGACACTCGGACGCACTGAACAGCGATTAAGAATGGTTTCTATGTTAATTGGTCAGGGTAGGTATTGTAAAAGGACCAAATCTTTTCGCAGCATAATCTACAAATTGTTTTTGTTCATGAACTCTTCAAGAATTCATGCAATCAAATCACTTTCTCTTTAAACGGAGGTTCTCTTCGGCATCTCCTGAATGTTGTCCCGGAACTCACCTATGTGGGGCCTAGATCAACTTAAGGTCATCTGAGTAAGAAATTACACGCTAAGATTAAAATTACGACGAACAGAGATTTTACATACTGCTGTGTAATGTTTGATGGAGTGAGCTATTCTACTTCGGTCCTCTCACCATCCCTCTTATCATTGTCTTCCATCTTGAGACGAGAGAGAGAGAGTATAATGAAGCAAAAGAAAATGAGGAGGATCCGACTTGGATAAATAACACGATTTGCTACTCCACGATATTTCTTTGTGAGTAAAATTGTAGATAATTTTATTTAATTTTTACCCTCGACAGATTCTTAATTAAGAAACAAATGATAAGCTCTCAACTACCAATAGACAATGGAAGACATCATGCAGGATTTTGAAACTGGGTAGTTTACCAGGAAAATTATTTGGTGAGATTTCTTTTATTTCCTACTCTTCGGAATGGTAGGATATTATATTTAGCACGCGATTTTCATTACCTCACCCCAAAACCCACCTGCGTGCATAAGATACTCTCGCGTGACCAAGGAGGCACGCGATAAATTTTGCTACCCGTGCTATGGATTATGCTCAAAATTAATCCCAAACGCAACAAGATGACTTTTATCCCACTTGGAGTATTCACAACAGGTTACATGGTGTATTACAACGGGAAATAACTTTTAAGTCATAGAGCATACATACCCTTGAATCATGAATGACCGTACATACATCTTCAAATGCTAAAGGAATCCTTGCGGAAAAAATACAAATAAAGCAAGAAGAAATAACTGTAGGCACCATGTGGTTTTCTCTCCGGAAAAAATTAAAATATCCTTGACGCAGAAACATTATCACATATTCTTTTTTCCTGAAAAATAACACCAACTTTAGGGCCAGAATTAAGCTCTGCTATCAAATGAAGCAAATTATTAAAAATACTTTCTTCGACATCTTAAATGCCAGTGTAAGTTTATCCTTCGCGATGTTTTCTTCTTAAACCAAATACCCTGAAGTTTTTCGTCCAAGTTTCTCCTTCAACAAATTCCCTTAAAGACAAAACTTCTATTGCTGTTGTTTCATTACTAACATGGAAGCACCACTTTGTATCCTTTGCGCAACTGCATTCGGATTCTTAAAAAGAATGCTGTCTTCGATTTGAGGTTTTTTTCAATAACACAAAAGACTAGTACATTAATTAAGGTATCCATTTGTTTGCCTCAACCATGAAAGAAAATTTTTAAATCCGAGGAGAGATTTATAAAATACGACCATGGCACTTCATTATTGACGGTTAACGTCGAGTGAAATAATAATCTTAAGACCTTTCTTATCCAATTTGATAGAAATACTTTAAAAGGGTCAAACTTTGACTCACCATCTGCAAGGTTATGGATCAACGAATATTTGCGGAAAATTTTCAATGCAATTATAAATGTATGAAAACCTTCTGGAATGCTACTCCATTTAAGACAGTAAATCAATGGACAACTATTTAATTAATAAAAAAACATATCTTTCATTCCTGATATTAGTTTCGTAATCGAGAGTCAACTACTTTAAAGCCCCAAATCGGCATGACGCAAGTATCAGTTTAAATACACGCAACTATAAAGAACCTTTTATCTACCTTGTGCCGCATCTGGTAGCACGGTTAGGTGTAGGCGTTGATGTATACGAAATCTCACTTGGATTAAAGCCTGGAACACCAATCCAGTAAAACCAGTAAATCAGAACTCCCAACCCTTCGTGTTACATCACAGCCATGAAATCACCATTTTAAGTGAAAATGTTTATAATATTTAATGCGTTAGAATATAACGTCTTCTAGCACAGTATTGAGGAAATTATTTTTAGCTGAAGGTCATAAAAATCGGCTGAGCTGATTTTCATAAATTTTCAGTTTTCATAATTTTTCATGGCTTTTGTTACTTTCAATGATTTATGACATGAAGGCAGAATTATAGAAGACGAAGTTCAGCTGGTAGTATTCAAAAATACACAATAGTTAAAACACGGCAAATAAAAATTATCAAATTCTAAAACTTGGACCTTGAACATTGATTCATGTTGGTCACTTATCCAGGATCAAATTATTGCAGCTAGGTGTGATGCAAATTTCAATTTTTAGGTTTATTTGAAAGCTAATTGTAGTGATTGAACATTGTAGTCAGCGCTTAACTTTATACACTGAAATATTCTCATTTCCAGCAGACCTCAATGTTTTTGGAAACGTGAGATCGATACTTTCTTCGAATATGCTGATACTTCGGAAATTAAGCTATTACCCCAATTTATCCACGACCAGAAGGTTTTATAAAAGAGTAATATAATGAAGAGGTGCTTAGAAATAAACTTTGTGATTTGCACACTCACACTCACTCAGTGATTCAACCCGAAGATTGGTTTGGATAGTTGAGGGTAGAGCTCATCCCAGACTAAGCCACAGGCGTGTGGATTTCACACATTCAGGGTAGGGGGCCAGTTCCTTTCCCTGGGCCACCTCGCACTCCGAGGATTTTTTTGTTCAGGGGCGTCCAAAGGCTTCATCTGGATTTGAACCCGGAACCCTTCGATCAGTAGCCAAGCGCTCTACCCACTAGGGCACCACGCTCCCTGTAACACACTGTTGGCATTAAATATCGACAGATTTGCACACCATCTCTTCATTCACAAGGGGACATTAGATATCTACTTGCTGAATTTATCGTAGTATTTCAAAAGTACGTTTATATTTTAAGTAAGAAAGATAGCGAAGAGGCCGCTTATTGCGAAACAAAATTCCAGATTTATCACTAGAAAGGTTAAAATAATATGCTGCATTATTTTTAGTCTCCTTAAATGATTGGAATATTACGGAAACACCTCATTGGCTGGAAAAATTCTTCACATTTTTTCTTTAATTTTTGAACTCCGAGAATGAAGCATGAAAATGCTGTGGTCAGGTGACGATAATTGGTCGTTGACCAGTAATGAGGCACTTTGTGAACTGTTATCCTCGTAATAGCAGTCATTTTTTTACGCTCATTGCAAAGCCTGAGCTTTCCCGTTTTTGCGAACCCAAAGCACACGGCACCCTCGAGAGCTCTCGCATCATTCGAATGCTGAGAAATTCTTTTATACGAAATGTAAATTCCGAATATTATTATTGGTTATACTAAACATTACCCTAAAATCACCGGCGTCTTGAGGAGGGATTGTAAAGGCTGCTCTCTAAGCTTGACCCTGACTTTAATTTGGTTTTGTTGTGTACCTCATATATTTAGCTACTGCAAATTATGATCTTTGAAAATTTGTTTTTATTTTCGAGAAATTCTCGACAAAACTTCATTCTTCATTTGGGGTATCATCAGTTTTAAATGTGAAATCGTTTCCAAATTTCGAGAAAAAATATTTGCTTCAAGAGCAGTTTTTTCGCTGCATGTTATTAATGTTATTGAAAAGATTTCCAACCGCAGATATTCAAAGTCATTTCACCCCAAATCACAGCATTTTTTCTTATCGGATAAATTATCATTCGCGTGACATTCGCATTTTTCTGCTCCTCATAATAAGCAGTTTTAAGGGCGTTACCTAGGAGTCCTCAATTTTTCACGAATTGAGTGGAATCTCACCTCAGAGTTGTGAATCCCACGCTCAAATGTGACTCAAGTCAAGCAACTGGGAACTAAACGACGTGATTCTCACTGACGATCGAATGCGACCGGTTCATAAAACAATAACGCATAGCTTCGCAACACATTTCCTCTAGGACATGAATAAAGTAATAAAGGGATGATATAACCAGATAAATATGGTGGGTACAGTTCGTATAGAAGGAATAGTATAGCAAGCAAGGAAGACGGTGACTTCAACAAAGCTCCTCCCATTCTGCTGAAATGATACATCCCGTCTGTCTCAGTTGAGCCGAGGGTAGAAATAACCAAATATCCGTGAAATATGGTTTTAGTTTACTGCAAGATTAATACAGTTGGCACAAAAGAGTGTGACGGGAAGATTTGAGGGTGTGACGGTGCGTGAGCTCTTAATTTCATTGTACTCACCACTGCAAGCCTGGGATGTGTCCGTCCACCTCAGACGGGTGATCAGCAGAGGGGAGAATAGGGAATTCGTGGTCCCGCCAGGTGATCCTCGTAGGCTCTCTCCTCGTCAATAAGATGAGATAGGTAGGTGCCGATATCCTCAGCAGCGTCACAAATCAGCCGAAGGCTGAGGGCCGACCTTGAGGCTTAGCAGCAACTCTCAATAGTGAACACCTTTATCGAGATAGGCTAAGGCTAACTTGGACTGCCACCTGCCAGCTCAGAGATCTGCACTCGGGACGAAGAAACTGAATTTCATTCTTACTTTCCTCCAGCGATAACTTGCACGAATGGTGTCGAAGAAAGAAGGCATTCCCCTTTTATAGCCTCCGACGACTGTGAACTTTTGCGCGCACCGCCCGGGAGTCAAACGCCTGCGGTTTCGACGAACGGGATCAAAGCCAGAGGAAGGTGACGGTGGAGTCGGAGGGACCCAAGAAGGTTCGCAGCTGACGTTTGATTCCTGAAGTGCAGTCTTGACCGGTTTTTCACTCCTTTCCGTTGGAACACGATCGCAGCCCGATCGTGCCAACATAAAACCCCGAAGATAGATATTGAAAAACCAGGAATACGGGCATTGAACCAAGGAGGTTAGAAAAGAAATGGAGGCGACATACCACTTGATTCTTGAAGCCAATTCCGCCATTGCAGTCGGCACAGTTTATACCTTCCTCTGGCTTACGTGTCCAGCGGTCGCTTTCGATTTTCGTCAAATCTAAGTTAAAAACCACTGACCAGGCGATGTTTTGTGACTGGTTTGGCAACACCTACTGGGCACAAAACCCTTCCCAAGCACCCCTATTCTTGCTTCACTTTCGCCCATGAGCATTCACGGTCATGCCTACTCCATTTCATTTTAACTTCCTTGCATTGAACACCAGATCTTACGTATGTGAATACCATTTATCCATTCATTAATTTTGTGTTTTAACAATTTATTGATATGCACCAGGACAGGCTCTGCTTTGATTTACTCTACAGCAGGGTCGTCTCCGAACTTTCCTGACATCACCAGCTATTTACCCGGTTATTTCTGTAGCTTTTAGCCCCCAGTACCTTCTGCCTACTTATGTGTATACATTTCAATAAATCAATTGATATCAATGTGGAGCAACTGAATGGTGTTGTTGCGGTTTTATGGTGCGGAAAAAAGCGTTTAAAAATATTGGCTTCAATCAGCGATGGGCGTAGTCCCAGTTTCAATATAGGCCATTGTCATTCATTGTCGTCATTAAACACAAATTGTTCTAATTATATGAAAGATATTAGTAGGTTATAGCTAGCAGGTTGAGGTCATAACCGACTCCTACGATAGGGAATCCGTTGATGTTAACGCAGAAACTCAAAGGCTTGACAAAATATCCCCGGATCATGTCCTAAATTTAAAAAAAATGTAATAATGGTTTGTACAGTAAAATGCCCACCGAATTTCAAGTGTTTATTTTTATTACTTGTTCGGTGCTTTGTTCGATTTTTCTCCGCAACTCTGTTTCCCTTAACTCACGGTACGAATAATGTCGACTTACTCTCCCAATGACATTCGCGAATCATTTGGTAACACACAACCTAATTTTTTTAGGCATTATTGAGATGCCAAGTCTCAAACTAAGACCTTATAATATTTTGACACGCGGCGCAAACGAATGAACAGTTAATAAAATTCAGGTCTCGGGTCAGCGAAGCCAAAAGATAGGTACCGAAAACAGTTGGTATTGCGAAAGCATTTCATTCTTAAGCCCAAGCTACCCATATCATCGGGCTCACACCGAAGGCGCGACCCAACCTCCCTCTCCATCCTTCTCAGCTTTTATCCAGGTTTTAGCTGCGACAGCACTCCGGATCACAACCGAGTAAATGGACTAATGAAAACCAATCGACCGGATCAATCACCATTCCGAGTCGGGTGGACACGTTTCCCGTCTATTCTCTCCATCTCTCCCCTTCCGTTCCCATGGAAGGAGAGAGAGAGAGAAAGAAAAAGCTTCCGAATGCTTCTGTTTTCGATGTTCCATTGTATCGCCGGACAACCAACGCCTCTCCCACCCTACCCCCCAAACCATAACAGCTCCATCGAGAGCCAACCGTGCGCGTTGAAGCCGCAGAGGGGCCCTCTCATCCCCCATTTGACGTAGCCGAGAGACCCATTCACTCCGCACACGGCGAATGGGACGCGGGAAGGGAGGGAATGGAACGGAATGGGTGGCGGTAGGGGCGGAGGTGGGAGGGTGCGCGCCTCATGGGTGGAAGGGGTACAGGGGGCGGCTTTGAATCTCAGTCGGTCGGTCGCTTCCCCACTTTCCCTTCCATTTTCCACCTGCACTCCTCCGTCCCCCGCCGCCGTCGCTATCGCTTTAACTGTAGCCCACCTGGGGGGCAGACCGCAGCGGCGCCTCGCGGCGAGAATGCAGTATGCCGACGGCGGGAAATCTGGGGAAGTGGGACGGGAGCGATGTAAAAATAAAAAAAACATCGAGGATTTGTTATTTTTTTTATCAGACATCCCAATGCAAACCATAGAAGGCGTTGGGAATGGTTTTAATTATCGCACGCACTACGCGGTGCACCTGTTGACGCCGGTCTCACACCATCTCTCCCCTCCCCTGCTATTCTTCTCTTCCAACAGGTCCTCTTTGTCCCCTGTTTGGAAGCAGTCTCTCCTTCTCCCTTCGCTCCCGACGACATCCGTCTACGCCGCCGCCCCCTTGCCGCAGCGCCGTCATCCGAAGATTCCGACTCGAGAGACCGGGAGAGGAGGCACAGAGAGGAAGAGGGTGATCGCTTCTCCGGCGCCGCCGCAGCCAAGTCCCGAGGCGGAGGAGCCGACGCTTTAACTCCCGCCGAACAGTCGCCGAAAAGCCGCCAAAATTTCGTTCTCCAGCTTCAAGCAGTCCTTCACCACCAATGTTAATTACTTGAAAAGAAGGTAAGTGATATCATATGATTTAACCACGCACTTACTTAATGTCAAATCCATTATTTGCTTTTTGCTGCCAATAAATTCTGCTAATTATACCTAATATAGGAATTTTGTAAAGAGTAATTTTGCCGACAAATTTTCATTTGTATTTTTCCTTGAAATAATACCATATACCCTTCATATGCAAATCATAAAACTTTTGTAAAAGTTTTAATGAAAATTCCGTTTGAAGTAATGTGTTGAAAAGACCGTGATAGACTTCTTTAGGTGTCCTAATAACACGTAATATAAAATAGCTTCACGGAGGCTTATTACCATTAAGTTTGCAGTCATTATATATCTTACAGCGCCAATTTTACATGAGGAGTACCACCTACATCTCGTGCGGCGTTAAATGTAATTATCGAGAAAAAATGTCAGATTTTATTGAGATAACCTTGGGCACATCTCAGCAGAATCTGGACCTGGCGGTGTTATATTAAAGCTGCCAGCAAAAGGGCGACAATATTTATCAAAACTTGAGACAGATTATCACGGAGCTAAGCTTTGGATAGACGGGAAGATTTTACGGAGTGGCATCCCGTCTATCGAAAGCGTTCTGTCAAGGCCAACAAAATAGTTTATTCAATGTGAAGCATTTGTTCCTATTCCTTTTACAAATATGGTAAGTTGAGTTTTTTTCAACTTTACACTCTTTGCCATTCTCGCTGTTTGATCAAAGAGGGTACCCGTGAACCCTTGCCTATCCTATTTGCTCAGAGGCAGTAACACCGACTTTTAAGCATAAAGAGGAACTTGATCATGTTATTATTAAAAATTACATATCCCTATGAATAAAAATATTAAATGCCCTGCGTGATATAACTCAGTTTTTAGACCCTGATTTATTTCAAATCAGTCTCTCAAGGGGTCATTTACTAATAACATTCGAGGCTCACTTTTGTCACCATTCGCCTTGATAACATTTTAAAAAAACATAGCATTCTCTTTATATTTGCTCAAGGCCTTCCACGACATTTTTATATTTACCCAGACAAATTTCTCTGCAAATACACGAGTGCACTAAACACTTTCTAGCACAAATCAATGTATTTTTCAAACACTTGCTTCGGTGTATAAAGCTGATCCGTAAATCCCCTGCCCGGCACAGACCCGCATTGCAGTCTCTACAGTCAGTCAAAATCTGTCTTTTAATTATTTTATCAAGCACTTTTGTTGGAGGAGTCACAGTAAAAATGGCTAATATCAATTCCTTGAATCCTGTGCATAAAAGTACAAGTATCAAGTTCCTCCAAGGCTTTAGTCCTAAAAATATTTTAAACATATGTAATTCATGTGAAAGATCCGTTAGTAACCTACATTCACACTTCCACATTTGCTAGTCTAATCTTGCAGGCTTTTTATTTTTCAAAATTATCAATGCTATCACATCCTCAGCCTCAGATATCTCTTCTTCTAATTGATCTATTGGCATCTTAGTTGATACCAGACTTCTTCATGTCTGCGTTAAAATCGTCGAAGTATTACCTCAACCAGCCTTTGATCCACAATTTTACGACTCTTATTTATTGCATAAATCCCTGTTATAACCTTGCTGAACACTTTTTACCCATTAGCTGAACAGATTTATAGTCGGTGCGTTTAAATTCAATCTGCATTTTCCGATCCTTATCAATACAAAAACTTTCCTTGCATTCTTTCACGATATTATTGCTCTCATTTTTTCTTCTTGTACCGAGCATAAGCTATCCTCCGATTTCCCACTAACTCTTCTGTAAACATTTTTTCCCATTCTTGGCCATTGTTATTTCTTCAAACTAAGGATTGTTTATTTAAAAATCACATAGATAGTAAGAAATGAACTTCGGTTCTACTCGGTAGGGCCATCTACGGATATTCCAGGGATTAGAAGAGCGCCAAAGAGCAAAGGAGAGGTTAAAAAGACCCAAAAAATGAAAAAATATTAGATAACACATATGTAAGTCTCATAATTATCCCATATCGCCGGGGAAAAAATCCAAAAGAGAAAAGGGCGAGAAAGTGTGAAAATGTATTATTCTTCCGAGTAAATCAACTTGCGGTTGATGATAAAGCTCAGATACCATTTTACGCATCCCCGCAGTGCAGTTTCCTGATATTTATTGCACATACAATGGATCGATAGTGCGGCTAATTGACTCCAGACGCTTTCCAAAAATATTGATTAAGCAATCGAGACAGTAAATGTCCCCAAAATTTATCGTGAGTTGGTTAGAAAACGACCATTTCAGGAATTAATTTTCCAATCAGCGCAGGTCTTTAACAACTCGTAATATTTTCTCTCGCCACCAAAGCTTGGCTCCGTGATAATCTGTCTCAAGTTTTGATAAATATTGTCGCCCTTTAGCTGGCAGCTTTAATATAACACCGTCAGGTCCAGATTCTGCTGAGATGTGCCCAAGGTTATATCAATAAAATCTGACATTTTTTCTCGATAATTACATTTAACGCCGCACGAGATGTAGGTGGTACTCCTTATGTAAAATTGGCGCTGTAAGATATATAATGACTGCAGGTGGTTAGGGCATGTTGAGAGAATGCCTGAGGATAGGATGGTGAAAAAGATATACCTTGGACATCCTAGTGGCAGAAGATTGAGAGGAAGACCTCGGAAAAGATGGTCGGATGATGTAGAAGATGATCTAAGAAAGATGAGAGTAAGAAGATAAAGAACTCATGCAGGATATCGTGATGTCTGGGCTAACATTGTCAGAGAGGCCAAGGCCCTACAAGGGCTGTAGCGCCGAGGAGTAAAGTAAAGTATCTTCAGATGATGCAAAATAAATAGTGTTAAATAAACATTGAATTGATATGTTTTCAAACAAAAACCTTGTAAGGCTAACATTAAATTCTTAAGCATCATCTTTTGTGAAAACAAAGATGTTTAAAAGGTTACATAGTTTAAGGAAAAATTAGGGGGGGAAATTACATGAAATTTTCTTTTTCCAATCGATGAAAGAATGTATTTCACAGATTACTTATCAAGTGAGTTCTCATTAGTTATCAGCAGTAGATATAGAAAAAGTATATCGACTCCCATAAATCAACTTCCAAAGAAAATAATAACGGCATCGATCCAAATCCACACCTTATCTTTATCGATGTAATTTGACCGGAAGAATCCCGAAGAGTATTATTATCGATTGAAATCCTTTTTAAGATTTTTTCCCATTCCTCGTCCAAAAGGAAGAAATGCTGTACATCTCGCTTCGCCTTGTCCCGACTCTCTGCGGGCGACATGCAATCACCACACTCCCCCCCCCCCCCACCCCCACCCGTCGTGTTCATCATTACCATAGTCTTCGTGATCGCATGAAAAAAAAACACACGCCCTGCGTTCGAGCATTTTTATCTCAATTTCCGCACGTACCCCTGGCGTTGGTCAATGCGGACGTAGGTGACGGGGAATGTCTCAATATCGACACACCATTCGACGAGGAGCTGAGTAAGCGAGTTCAGTTTCAGACCGAATGTCGGGAGGCGATGGAACGGAGCCAATTTTTGCCGATTGGAAGGAGATTTCATAAGACTCCAGAGGACCCCAGATGCTTCTAACGGTAGTCGTGTCGTGCATATGGAACTTCTCAAGCACTGTGAATAGATCGAAATACTTTTCCTCAGAATATTAAGGAGATTGACACGTATGCGAGTACGTTAAATAGTAATACTATCTTTTTATAACACATATCTCGTCTTCGATTTATTGACCGGCTACGTACAGTCAATAAGAGCAAAATGAAAGTAAAAAATAAGAGAGAGCCGAAACAAAAGGAAAGGTGAGATGAGGTGTAATGCTTTGGAAAAATTAAGAAAGATTAAGATGGAATATAAAAGCTACAACTGTTATTAGGAAAACGCTTGAGAAAAAGAATCAGTTATTCACATCAAAAAGTCGGTACATGAAGGTGCGCTTCTATCGAGTTGGAAATTTATTAAAACCAAAATATCTCAGTTAAAGAATTTTTCAAGGATAAGTACGTCGGTGGATCCATTCGTTTTTACACGTGATATTATCCGCTGTTGCCATTTACTCGCCTCAATCACTCCTCTTTTATTTCTCCCTAAAGACCGTACTTCCATGTCCTCATTTATGGCCTCTAATGATGAAGATCTTATCGAATCCAAAAATAGATACCGTCGATATAGTTCATGATGCAATACTAGCCTTCATAGCTCCTGCGTCCATGCACGTGACGGATAGGTTATTCTTTGTCAGCTCATATTTTTGATACCCGCTAACACTATCCCGGGGTGAGGAAAGTGTTGCAAGCAAAACATCTCATCCAACTGAATGAAAGACAAAGAGCTGATTTCTGTGATAACCAAATCATCCGTTTTATACATATATATTTTACACCTTATGTTTTTTTTTATGTTTGGTTAATTTTAAAAAACGTGATGCTTCTTCAAACATAAATTAGAACTTGATGGAATTGCCTATTAAACGTCAATCTTCACTGAACATGCCCAATTATTTATATTTTCACGGTATCTTGATTTCAACAAAGTTTTGTCACGAACTTATGTTTGAGGAGTATTTTTGAATTTTTCAAATGATCTTTTAAATATTTCGTATCAATGATTGAGCCACTGATCATATACACATATTGCTAAAATGATCATATACACATATTGCTAAAATAAACATGCATTTTTTTCAAGTCCCGAGGAAAGATCTGACCAAGGGAAAAGAAATTCGTAGGAAGGTAGAAATCCAAGGAATATCCACGACAAGAGGACTGTTCCATTCCAAAATCCACGAAACTTACCAGCAAATCATGAGTCACGAAGACGTACATGACTGCATGCGCTGATTGGCAGTGTTAGGAAGCTGGATAGATTCTTAAATGCCGTATTCTAGCAGATATAGTGAAGGAATCTTGAAGAGAATTTATCTCGCCATAGTTTACCTAAAGGTCGATTCATTGAACGCTGCTTTCCGGTATGTAATAGTAATACGAATGATAGGAAGTTTGAAGATTAATGCTCCATCAGATATAATAATTTAGGCAAAAGGCAAAAGCACTATATTTCGTTTTAAGGCTGAAAGTTTAACTGCCGAAGTGAAAACAGTAAATTACTAGTGACCCAAAATATATTCTTTTCTTATAAATATATAACATATAATATTTTTTTCAAGATATCAACTAAAATTTCATAACTTCAAGGTTATTTTTTTGTGAAACGAGATATTAATCACATGAAATGGATTTGGTTAATCCAAAATCTGTAGAAGTCAGTGACAGTGCAGTAACAGTAATGATATGGACATCTACCACCCGGTTTTTGTATCGCATATACTCGATTATACATCAAAATAACAGTTCAATTCTTTACAAAATTCGTTTATTCTTACCGACGTGTTGCGAACATTATAAAAGCTGGTTGTATGTATTTAATTCAACCAGCATCTATGATATCCCGCTAAAATTTGATGGATCACACCTCTTCCCGAGTTCGAAAGTCCCGATTGGCCGTGTTAGGAAGTTGGATGGATTCTTAAATGTATAGTAGTGGACCCCTGGATCAGGTGTTGCCAGGGACGGAGGAGTAAACAACAATAAATGTCGCCATGTCTCCCCGCAAGCAGATTCTCGTCCGGAGACCTCTCGTCGGAATTCGACGAGGCTCCGGATGGGATGCGACCAGAGCAACAGCCGCCGCCGCCGCACGGGGTGCAGCCAACGCACCACGGGCCGGGCCCGCACCCGCCCTCGGCCGGAATGGGTCCCACTGCAGTGGGACCACTGCAGGGGAGCGCACAACCCATGACGGGGGCCGTCGGGGCCGGCGGGCCGCCCATGGGACAGACGCCACAGCAGCAGCAAGCGGGTGCAGGCGGGGTAAGAGCGAACAACGACAGGCGACGTTTCCGATGCCGCTTTCATCCCCGCACTATTGAAAAACCCTCCCTCGGAAACACGCAAATATTCTAGTTGGACTTCCAGAGACCCATATCATTTATCTTTGCATTCAACGAACCGATCACTTTGGTGCCGCTGAAATTTGGGCGAAGCTCAATGATGGTGGAGAGTATGAAGTGTGAGTAGAAAGCGGCCTCTTAGACTTCACATACACACCTTTAGATTATTGAAAAATTTAGTAATTAAATAATGAAAGTGCTTGAAAACTCCTCCAGTTATTAATTTTAATCAGCCAATAATAAAAAAAAATACTTCTTGTTTCAATATTAAAAATACTTATTAATAGTAAAATATTTTTGCATTCGTTTCTAAGATTATGACTACAGAAAAAGAACACTTGCAGTTTTTCATTAATTAAAGATTTGATATGACTATTTTCGACGTTACTACATTATCTTCAAGTGAAATTTTCAAGACACAGGTACAAATATATACATGAAAATTGAGGGTGTGGGAGGGGAGACGGACCAATCAGGGCAGGTTGGATAAGGGGTGGCCTTGAAGGCGGGGACGGAAGTATACGAATTTGATACATAAAAGAAACAAGGTTGCAACCGGCGGGGAAGGTTATATTTATTAGTTTTCCCATTAGCATAATTGAATTTTTTATTGTGTATTTGATTTGGAATTGGTGATCTGTAGGAAAATGTGGTTAACTTCAAAAGCCAATTTGTGCGTGGGAGAGTCCGTGTTGGATATCACAGGTCTGATCTTAATTCTTAAATCTTTAATTAGTGGAAAACTGCAAGTGTTTTGTTTCTATAATTATGGAATGTTTCCTCCACATCACACCTTAGTCTGTATTTTATATAATAGTATGAGTACAATGAATATATTATATGCAATAATCTAATACCAATTATTAAATCCTTTTGTGTAGCGTCGTAAAGTACGCCCAAAAAGGCCAATGAACTGAGTATAAATCGATATCCCCTCTCTCTCTATTACTCCCATCTTCGTAAATCAAGGTAACGATATACTGCAATTTTTTATGTAATATATCAAGGTAAAAAGCGGTCAACGTGGTTGTTTAATTATAAGAGTAAATACCTACCTCATTAAAGCTGCTAAAGTTTGCAAATTTCTACTTTTACGATCAGTACCCACAAATGTTGCTTATTTGTCTGTAAAATAACAATTACTTATAACATAATGAAGATTGAGCGTGTGTACTGGATGCATCCCTTAAAAGTTATCTTCTTGTTTACTAAAATAGCCCCAAAATTTTGCACATAGATAAAAAATGTCAAGATAGGACTATTGTGGGTATTTGAGACAGTGTTACGTGGTAATCATTCATTATATTTGTAATAAACGCACAATTGGATGATCCTCATCGTACATTACCTTTTAGTTATAATTTGTTATTATAAAAATTAAAATATGGAGGAATCCCTCGATGCCAATTAGTTGTTTTTTGTGGTAGCCTACCGTGAGTCCACATTAACTTCCATCACTAACCTCGCCTCTCTCTCAGGACCTGTCCCTCAACCTAAGGCCCAGCAGCCGGACCACAAGCGCACCATCTTCGCCCGCAAAGACCCGCGAGTCCCTGCTGCAGAGGGTGCAGTCCCTGACGGGAGTGGCGCGCGAGGGCGGCGCCTCCATCTTGGGTGCCGCGCTGCCCGGCTCATCCTCGCGACCGGCCTACAACAAGGACCGCTGCTTCACGCTCCTCGTCATCGACGACCAGAACACGGACTGGTGCGATATATGTGTACCCCCACCCGAATCCCAGCCCCGCGCCACGTGAAGAACTCTTCCTTCCTTCCCTCGGTCTCGAACTCCTTTGAAACATCTCTTGGCCTCCGTTCGATACACATGAGAAGAAAGCCATTTCATTTTATCACTTGTCTCTTTTCTTTTGTTTACTAACTTTCCAAGATCCTGCTAGCCCCTTTCATTTTCCGCTCTTTATTAAATTTAGATTTTAAATCTCTTCTACTGAATACACGATGCCTGAGCCCTTCCTTTTTTCCATTGCTCTTATCATTGTTTACGTTAAAATAAAATAAAAATATTTTGTATATTCCACACAATAAAATTTAATTCACCGAATCGGGTTTCGCCTACTCCGTAGAAATTTTCAGAGTAAAAAACAGCAAGTAGCAAGCCCTTATATATGGAAAATTTGGAGGGGTGGTATTGTAGGTATTGTGTGGGGGAAGGGGAGGGTGTTAAGTGTATACTGGTCAGGAGAACCTAATTGCTAGGTCAAGGACAGGATTCGTTGGGAGGAGGGAAGGCTATGGATAACATCGGTGAGTGAAACGGGAGTACAAATTCATTTAAGAGGTTTACATTGTGGTTATTTGATGCTTTTCTAATCTCCAATTGTTCAAGGAAATCCAGTTTCCCTCCTTTTTCCTCCGTGTGGAGAACTTCGGTTCGTGGTCGTTCTCCATCAGATATTTGTTTTTTTGTTCAAATTTTATTGTGTGGAATATACTATAATGGAAGTATTTTTATTTTATTTTGACGTAAATATGCAGTTCCACAAAGTCACGCCTGAAACTGTGCAGCTTATCATTGTATTCATCACCCATACTTCGACGGGTATACAACTAATAATTAAAGTGGATCCCAAGTTTTCAGGTTCAATTGCGTGTGTCGGCGTTAAGATGGCCAACGTTTGCACGTAAAGCTGACGCACGCCTGAACCTGAAAACATGGGATCCAATTCTTCAAGCCACTGCTGAAGCCTTCCCTCCAACTAAGAATAAAATTACACGCACGTTAGTTCGTAGCCGTCGATATGTTCATGCTTGATTAAATAGCAATTTTAACACCAAAAACGTTCTTTTAGTTCAAATTTTCGGAGTTCCGCTTAGCACGTTTCAAGTCTTTAAACTGGAAACGTGCTAAGGTCAAACTACTTTTAGGCACTACTACTTTTAAAAACTATTTTAATTCAGTCTAAATTTGCATTTTACCCTTACTTTGTTTTCGTAAATAAAACTAAAATTCCTTTGGTACATTGTCAAAAATTATCAAAATTTATATCAGTGTCAACTAATTAGTTTGTGCCAGTAACAGAACTCGGTCATTATATTCGTAATTATTCGTACCCTTTATCAGTTATCTTTATGTATACCTTAATTAACAATGAAACTATGATTACCTCGATTTTTCACTTATTCTTTTAGTCTCATAACATAATTTTTCTAGTAATTCAGTCCCCTTGGTTTAAGAATTCAATCATCTTCGGGCACAAACTAACATCATTAGACTTTTTTTCTTGTCATGCATTTAGCCACTACAATCACTCGTCAAGATTTATAAATGTTAATGTTTAATCATAAGGTTCATTTTCGTGATTGTGCGACTGTATCCTTGCTCCACCACACCTGCCCTATATTTTATCTTTAATTTCAGCTTCAATTATGCTCGAGAAGGCATTGCTGACCTACGTTCCCATCTCTATTTTTCTAGGTCCAAGTATTTCCGAGGCCGGCGAATCCACAGTGACTACGACATCCGCGTAGAGCAAGCTGAATTTCGGGAACTTTCACTCACGGCTTCCACCGAGACCGGGGCCACAGTCAGCATGGCAGTGTACAGGAACGGCACCAAAGTAGTAAGGTGAGTGCTGAGACTGATGCCGGAAGTACCTCAAATGTCACGCCGTGACCATATAGTTTTTAGTATTTCAAAATCCGTGAGTTCTTTCGTGGTCTTCATATTTTTATGTGCCCTGCGTGAATACTTGTCAGGCTTTGTCATGTTTCTCCCACCTTTCTTGAGATTACTCCGGGGCTGAGATAAACGAGCACATTCTAGCTCCTAACGTAAAAACTAAACTTTTGGAATATTTAAAAAGTAATTCTCCCAATAAAGCATGATCAGATTAATTGGAAACCTTAGGACGTAGCTTTAGCAGCCAGATCCTAAGATGGTTGACGAACTGGAAGCTTGCATTGTAATTTGGTTTTAGGCGCTCAACCGCCCAAGAATATATTGTTCTGTCTACTCATCAATAGCCTCATGACAACATAAAGCACATGAGTTGTATTGGATTTCATGATTTTGAATTACCAACCTAACAAATTACCGCTCTTACTATTTCGGCTGGAAGCAGCTATTGGGAGCACAATTATTTTGGGAGTTATGCATAATCAGGATAAAAGTTGACACAATTTCTAAATGCGGACGATAACGCAGACCAATGAGTACAATATCTACTTCCTTCATTTTAATAGTGTTTTTCACACAGGTGAAGGTCAAGTTTTCTCAGTAAAACCATTTTTTTTCCACCTGGAGTAGATTAACAGAACACAACCAGATGAATTAACTCGCTGTAATAGGTCATAAATCTGCCAATTGGACGGGCAGAGCCTTTAAATATTCTGCGAGAATTTATCTTAAGGTTGAGGTATTTTTTGATACATGTGATTATTAATAAGAGGCCAAATTAAAAATTATCAATCTTTGAGGTAAAATTTCTCGCAGTATAATTTACCTAAAATTCTCTTCATGAGCGAACATGAAAACTCGTCATCACTATTTCCAGTTTGCAATATTTTTGTGTGATTTGTTGACTTATGAAAATAGAAAGATAAATATGTCAGCGAAGAGTTGTTAAAACCACCACCTCTTTAAAGGTGTTTATAACCTGGGTTTAGGTCTATTTTTTACATAAATTGTGAAATATACCATTGTAAAAAGTTGAGTTCTTACCTTTTACCTGGCTACATAAGCTAAAT
Source organism: Pyrrhosoma nymphula (assembly GCA_963573305.1). NCBI lineage: Eukaryota > Metazoa > Arthropoda > Insecta > Odonata > Coenagrionidae > Pyrrhosoma > Pyrrhosoma nymphula. Next base: position 180,504,800 of record OY754327.1, read on the forward strand.
TCAACTACTCCATAGTCTTCATCGATGGTCGATTTGGTAACTGAGGGTCTCCTATGTTATGTCTGTTCTTCCCAGAAAAATCTGGTGCTCATAAAATCACACATTTTGAGTTTTATTACACTTTAATAGGGGATTATCTCGATTTTGAACCAGAAAACAACGGTTAGTTGCCGAGCACTCTTTCTAGTGTGACTTTACACCGTATGCAGCTGTAATTACTCCTATTAAGTCTAGTAGAATAAAAAAAATAGGCAGATGATTTTTCTATTGTCTTTCACTAGTCCTGGAACCTCTTTTTTTTAATAGGAAAATGAATAATGTGTTTAGTCTTGTCACTAAATCTAACTAATATCTAAAAATCTGAAACTAATCTTGGCACTGAATTCCTCCTTCTTGACCGTAGATAATTTCAAGATTTTTCTCTTCTCTCTTAAAATTTTATAGATGAGAAACAATATCCTCTTCTTTGAAATACTCCTTTAAATTTAATTTTGTTCAACTTCCTTATAGTCTTATCTACAGCGTATTACAATGACTGTTATATTCACATATTGTGTAATATAACACATGCTCTTTAACCTTAGGCGTGCTAACGAACCAATTCAAAGAGGTAATATTATATTTCTCGGAATTAAATATTCTTCAGTTTTGGGCTTCATGCGTCCCTAATTCCCATCTTTTCTTGTCACAGGTCATTCCGGCCAGATTTCGTGTTCATTAGGCAGAATCTCAAGGACGCGGGAGAAGACCATAAGCACATCCTCCTCGGTTTAAAGTTCGGCGGTGTTCCAAGTGTCAATTCCCTACATTCCATCTATAATTTCCAGGTGAGTAAATTGGAATAGTTATCCAACCAATAAAGATTATACATATGGAAAGCTGGTTTTCGGATCCGTCCTCGCGAATACATTATTGATTCCAATGTGTTTACTCTCTAGCCAGAGATAATCCTGTCGTGCAAAAAGATTCTTGGCATCTTCTTCGAGATGATGTAACGAAGTTTGCATGGAACAGTCGAAATGCGTGATCCTGGAGGGCTTAGGTGTGATTTCTAATATCTAAAAATGTCTTAAACTCCTCCTAAACGTATCTCACATGCACGCTGTCATGAAGGGGGTAGCGTATAATTTGGCAAATTAAGAGCCAGAGATGGTGAATAGCAACGGAAAATTTACGTTTTCTGACGACTGAATGATCTATAATTTCTCGAGTTTTCACAATGGGTTGTTTAGAGGACACTGGATCTTCAGGAAGAGGTCGTTGACGGTGTTTCCCACCGAAAAATTGATGTTATTTAACTCAATATCAACTTTGTTAGCCGGGCCGGAGAACATACTAAGGGAAAAAGGCCTTGAAAAAAGTTCTATGTATAGTTCTACTCAATCCTTAGGGCCTGAAAAAGTTATATGGGTTTCCCTTTGCAAAAAAATGTGGAATATTTCTGGAACCGGGAGTGTCATTCTCCCAATGCAATGGCTCTTTCCAAATGAGTCTTTTGTACCAATAATAATCCCCTGAGTTCGTTTTCTTTCTTGTTTTTTCTAGTAGCTCTCTACCTTAAAATATAATCAAACGCTTTTACACTTTACTCCAATTCTCTGCACCCCTAAAAAACGGATGGATAATCCCAACTGGCGATAGTTAAAGAAAGAAGAATAAAAACAGCTTTTCTGAGCCTTAAACACACAAAATCATCGCCTCAATTCCATCGATACAGAAATATGTAGGTTATAGGGTGAAACACAGCAAATTATTATTTTTAAAAAACTTTCAATATTTCCTTTATTGACGTAATTTTAAGTTGGTACTACCCTTATAGTTAGTAATGGAGCAGAATAAATCAATAATTTATTAAAATCGGCGTGATTATAACTTTTTCTTTCGTGTTTCATGAAAAGGGTTAATTAAGTAGACACTAGATTCATAATTTTAACGTGGCAAAAATTATTTAACAACATTTTTTAGTTATGGTTTACCCTACACCTTCAATCCAATCCAAGTCTCAGCGAAAATCACCACAATACGCAGAATCATCGACCGATATCAACAGAATAAATGGATTTAAAATCGAAGAAATGAGGGGGAAATCTTTTCAAGAGCAAAAACAGTTATAATTTTGTTAAATAATTAAAAAACCATTTACAAAGCCCATGTTCTAATCGCCTTAACTCTTTCAAGCGCCACAACGGTGATTAACGACACATTTTGGACCCTTCTGCTTTCAACGAATTGAAAAAGTCATCAATTATAAAAATACGGAAAATGTGGTATGAAAAGAGCACAGAGCCTTAAAGCAAGCGAAAAGCCTAAGAATGCATTTCCAGACCCAATTGAGATAAGTGCGTCAAATTGAAGACTGGGAACGCTTGTGAGGAAAGGTCAAGACGTTTCTCGTCATCGGGAATCCCCGGCGGCGGCGGCGGCGAAGGAGGGCTAACAATAAGGGTCTGAGGGGGAATCCCTTTTCGCCGCAAGAGGATGGCATCCGGTAGGGGGACGGAGGGAGGCATGCATTCTAACTGGAGATCGAAATTAGGTTCTGCTCGGCGTTGGGTCTGCGGTCTCCATCGAGGAACCCCATTTGGATCGATCGTGGAGATGCTGCTATCTGCCGAACTGTAAGGTCAAACAATCGGTAGACGGAGAATGGAGACCAAAACTTTGAGAGAGTAGCTTAATGAAGTGCGAGATGCCCGATTTCAATAACCGATAGCTAACTTTCGATGTTCACGGCCTTTAGGCGATCCAGCATAGTACAATGAAACTCAATAATAAAAACTTGTAAAAAAGAAATCGCGATTTATAGTAAGTCAATTAAAAATAATCATTTATTTTCGGTTAAATGCTTAATTTCTAACACCTGGTGTTTTGCAGTCTTTTTGTCATGACACTTAGTACTCCTTTTTTACATTTTATAAAATGCCTATCGTTTAATTTAAAGAGGTTCAATGATTCCAACTGCAATTAAAACCTTCCATGGAATTCATATTTTATAATTACGTAGCTACCCCACTTTATTGCGCCTCGTGTGCTATCATTAAATATTCAGTGTAGTTTTTTCAAATATATTTTCTTACAAATAATTGTACTATTGAAGTACATTTTCATAAGTAGTATCTTTGGCCCACAACTCAGATTCTCTCATGAGTTAAAAATTGTTTCTCAGCAGCGCGCGTATGTCCTGTTTCATTCTTTTTAGACTCGGGTTTAGTTAGCGTAATGATGTTACACATCAGCGACTTCTCTTCCGAAATGTAAATTTTTTGGCAAAAGTCATAAGGAGACCTTTTTTTCGCGAGAATTTTTCATATCTAGGCTATAAGAAATATAGCCATAGCCATCAGAGCCGGGTAAATATTCATGGGTCCCTTTATAGCGTGCAGGATTTCGCCAGGAAGCAGAGACTGGGTGTAGATTTTTTCATTCATTATGAAGGTCTTTCTTTTTTTTCTAAACTAGTGGACAATTATCAAAATATTTTGTACGTTAAATTATTCTGCAAACGCTTTTCTTTGAATAAGTTAACCGGGGTTAAAAACTTGAACGTGTTTCACGGCAATAATCGCTCATTCGTTCCGAAAACACTCGGCACCGAGGAAATTAAACCTCTCGGTGAGTTGATTGCGGAACACTCAAAAGCCACGCCGCGCGCAATTGCCTCTTCTCGGCTTCCGGCAAGGGGGAAGCGGGGAGAGTCTCAAGGGTAATTTTCATGTCCCCCTCGCAATTCGGCGAGCGACTTTACTCGCGCGGGGAGAAGCCTAAAGAAATCATGAAGGCTGCTTGCATAGGTTCCTTTCTTTATGCTCGCCCCTCTTCATTTTCATTGCCGCGTCCCTTTCCCGCAGTCTACCGCAGTCACTCTCTTTGTCTGTGCACCTTCAACTCAACCTTTCCTCCTCTGCTCTCTGTTCCCAGGACAAGCCTTGGGTGTTCGCCCACCTGCTCCAGCTGCAGCGCCGCATCGGGAAGGAGAACTTCCCGCTCATCGAGCAGAACTACTACCCCAACTCCCGAGAGATGGTGAGTGGCACACTCTCGATCTCTTCCGAAGCCCATAAGGAATAAGAGTACGCGCGCGTGTGTCTCCGAGTGCAAGCGCGTTGTTTCCGCTTCCTCTCGTAAGCACGCCGATATCTCTACCCCTCCACCCAAGCCCGTGCCCCGTCGAAGGACCCACCCCGTCCGCACTCGGCCCAAGATCCGCTCCGACACAAGGGCGACATCGTGAAGCGCTCTCGCGCGATGGAAAATAGAACGGAAAATCGCGGAGACCTCTCACTCTCTCCCTGTCTCTCGATTTTGACATTTAATGCCGACTTTTTTCCACCGCATTCCGAAGATTCGTTCCAGAAGATTGTTTTTTGAGGCTTTCCCAGCTTTCTTTGGTGTCGTTCCAATTCCAGTTTTTTCTCCTTGTCAATTAAAAATTTCACGAGGGGTTTTATGTAATTATTAATTGATGCAACGTTAATTTTGTAGCCTCTTGTGGATAGAAAATGCATTAAGGAAGTATATCGTAACGATTTATTTGCTTCGGATGTTGTTTATTTATTTTTGCGTCCTTAAGGAACGAAATCATTTTAAAGCTATCCTTTAGTTTCTTTTTCTTTCATTAGATCGCTAGCACCTGACTATTACACTATATAGTTTGCAATTTCAGGTAGGCAAAGTCAACAATATGGAAAATATTATCATTATTTACTCTTTATCAACGTATGGACTCAAACTTTGGATAATGACGGAGAATAAAATTGCACCCAATTATTAAAAAAAAACAATGATGTAACGAATAAAATCGAACTAGCTATGTGCCATTAAGCCTTTATAGATCGAAATTTGCATTATTATAGAGAAATGACTATTTTTAATTCTCAATTCAGGTGCAGAAACTACATTTAAAGTGTTTTTATTTGTTTATCATATTTATTGTTCTGAATTCGGCACATTGTACATTGGTAAACAAGCTCCATTGCATTACGTGACTCAAGAGGCCATTCGGCTAACCTGGCAGTAAAGGATCAACATTAAGTTGGCGAAAACTTTTCCATATTATTTTCATACAATTTATGGACATCAGTAGCTTATGCGGTAAGTTATAGGCTAAGGAGATTATATATTTTCGCCTCTTATCAATTTGGTAAAATATCTCAATAAACATTTGTAATTTGAGGTTCAAATTTATGTCTGGTTATAGTGTTAACTGGAAGATGGCGTAGCTTTTACATTAACTCGATGTAAGCTGAGAGTCCGGGTTTTGCATATTACATCAGTCTGTCGGTTAGCTGACAAGAGCATTATCGATAGGAGATCGAATTAACTTCGGATTTCATACAGAGGTAATATTTAATTAGAGGCTACAAATCCGGGTCTTGTAGTTCATTTTTTTTAACAGCCACGTGCTAGGAGTAAAAGCGCCAACATCAGGCAAACGCTACAAGAATATCTGCGCGTAGAAAAATAAACTCTACCTTTTTGTTGGTTGCATCGGAAAACTTTTGGAAATGGCACGTGTACGGTTTTCTTCATCCCCAATGCAGACAGATTTGCATTCTTCCGCACACTCTCTGACCTTCTGCTTCCTCTTGCAGCTGAGCGCTCCAAGGTTCCCGTTGGTCATGAAGATGGGCCACGCGCACGGGGGACTGGGCAAGGTGAAAGTGGAATCGAACTCCGACTTCCAGGACATGGCATCCGTGGTGGCCGTGGCAGGAACCTATGCGACAACGGAACCCTACGTAGACTCCAAGTACGACATCCATGTGCAAAAAATTGGCCAAAACTACAAGGCATTCATGTAAGTAAACTTTAACACTAAAAAAAGAGAAACTTTGGGCCAAGAAACCCGAAAGATAAATTATTATCGACCAGCCAAAGTTAATCAATAACTAAGTATCGATTCTTTATACAAAAATGTACTGAAATTACCTGCGTTTCTCCTTCACTTTCGGCATGAATAATACATAAATAAGAGCAAGTAGGAGGGCAAAATATATTCACACCTACAATGAAATTCACACCTCAAATGGAGTGTGGACACCAGAAGCAAGATAATTCCACAGGAATAAAGAAAGAGAGGGGCAGTTTTAGGATAGCGCGTCGACCGCGACACAGGCCTTACATGTTCATGCCCTTTGAAATCCTCTTCTGGTGGTGAAATTTCCCGCAATATTGAAATCCCAATTTCAACGGTGGTGAGGCTCTGGATGAAATCATGCGGCAAAACTGAGGGTGGACGACTTTCGGTGGAAATGTGCCAAGTGGGAAAGACAGTAGGAGAAAAGCCTTAAATTCTGAGCTGTCTCAGAGATTTAAATTTCTTTCAAACAACATTTAATTACGATGATTTCAGCGAGTATTAAAGAAACTTAAGAGACTACATATTCATAACGAGGAACAGTCTATGGGAAAAGCAGGAAATCATGTGAATTTGACCCGCGTGACAAGTCATTGTGGCAAATCCATTAGCAAGCTACAAGTAATGGACGTGTAGTGTGTGCTGTGCATAACACATGTTAAGTTCTCATAGATAGTGGGAGCTAATTCAATTAATTACACGCCATTTATCAAGCATTTTGCGATATCTCATTATATTAAATGGTTAAATAACGTATGGTGAAGAAACTGTTATATTTTTGTATTTAAAATTATGGAAAAGTGTTCCCAAAAAGTTGTAAGCTGTCTGATATCTCAAAGTCTTAGGAAACGACTTCGCCATTAGAACTATTCCTAATTTATGGTCGTGGCAAATGCTTCCTCTCATTTCCTGTATCTGTGGTCCCATATGTAAGCGGAAGAAGAAAAGAGGAATTTTGCGCACTGCCTCTCTTGCCAGATTAGCATTTTATCACATCCGGTTCACAAGATAGTGCATTATTAACTGTGTTTTAAGTCATGAAATAGGTCAATATAGCTATCATTTTCACACTCTCCTCTATTCACTGGAAGGAGGATATAACTCATTGCATGTTTTTACAATTTTCAGCGCAAAAAAGTAGTCGCAACAGATGAGTTATGTTCCTGGTGTTTTGAAATTCAAGCTTGTGATGTAAATTCAGGACTTCACGTCAACTGAGTTTGAGGCCAAACCCTTTTCGCTCTTTCAACCGCCGTCACCAATATTCTGCTGCAGAGCAACAGTTCCGAGAGTGGAGCAAACTCGCGATAAAAATTGCGGTTTCGGCGGAGCCAGTTCGGATAATATGGTAATATGAAATGGCGCGATGTTTATTAATGATTCGTTTCGAAATAGAATAATCAAAGATACAAGTGCGGATATGACTCTTAAGTGGAGGAGATTCAGGATAAAAGCCTCGGGGAGGGAAGAGTTTCGCTTCGTATCGATTCCTACGGCATTAATGCGCGGATCGATGCGGCGGGATCAATGCACGAATCAAAACACTTCAGTCGCGAATAGCCACAAGTTTCTCCCGCTCCCTCTACTCCCCCCCCCCCACCCCAAATTTCGGGCCCTCGCTCTTTATTTATCGTGCCTGGAAACGAATCCCTCTATCTCCTCCCTTCCCCCTTCTTCCCCTTTTCCAGCAAGCGAGGGTAATTTACGGCGACAGCCACTTGACATCAAAGAGCTTGACAGTACCATCTCTTTCCCCTCTCTTCCCCACCTCCTCGCGTCGTCCGGAGGTGACATAAATTCGTCCACCATTCTGGTGAATTTCTGTTGCCTTTTATTCGACCTAACAGACAAAGGAGGTGGAATCAGGTTAAGACCATCGACATTACTCAATTCACACACTTATAAAAATCTCAGCGTCTAGAAAAAATCAGGAGTGGTGATAAAAAGTCACGTAACACTCATTAGTGGTATGATAAACTAAGCTCCGGGTGAGGAATCTTGATATACATTTTTTTAAAGACACATGGTTACCAAATAAGTTACCTGCTTTTGATTCATTCATGTAAGCCATCAGCATATCTGCAGCTTCACGACAAGCCATGAAGTACCTGGACTCTATTATGATTCTATGGATTTTACATATCCAAGGCATCATGAAGATCTGATATCTAGGGACCTACATTACCACCATGCTTCTCCGAAGCTGGAACATCATTTTTCCCGCACCTCGAGGCAAGAGTATTTTTAAGCTAATGTTATCATTTCGTTGAATACTTCTGTTAACTTGAGTTTTCTTTTCCTCAACATCATCAATTTTCTTTGGTCTATCCATCACTATTTTAATAACGGGTAAAGGTTGAGAGGTCCTTAATACAAAATGACTGGCTTAGGCCACCGAGACTGCAAGACAACACGTTTGTGGAGTTGGGTGGCGATTGTTTTTCTAAATTCGAGAAACATTGGAATTCATACGCTAAAAATGACCGATTTGGTGGGAAAACAGTATGTTTTCAGTCTTATAGCTCAGTTTGACCTGCCATAGCCCAGCGCCAGGGTCAAAGTTCAGAGATTCAAGATTTTGTTTTATTTCTTTGTAAAAAATAACGTCCGTATGGCAATCACGCCAATTGAGAACCACTCAGGAACGAAAAATTCAATCGTTTTGGCGTAATTTGACGCCTTCGCAGATATACTGGCAAGTGCATGGCTGCACGTGACATGCAACCCCCGGCGCCGTTCGTGTTGCGTCCCGGAACCTTGGGGGTTATTTTGTAATCTCACTTAAGTGAGAATACGTCATAAAATGTGGAAAATTACGTCATTTTTCGTAGTTCAACTCCGCCACTCAGGCGGCGTGACCATCTTCGGCTCTCAAATTGTGAACTGCCGGTGTATTTATTTGATTCATCCGCTCTTTCGACTCTTGATCCGTTTCATTTGGCTCCGCATTTCATTAGTTCCATCTCACCTGTCGTTAGGAACGTGAAATGGAGCCACCATCGGACGTTAGCCGACCGTGAGCCGATCATTAAGAGAGCGAAACGCCTTCTCCGCAAAGAGTCATTATAAAGGTGAGATTACGAAATAACCCCCCTGATCCCCCGACTCTGGTCCGTGCAAAGCAGTCACTTGGCGACGCAAGAGTGAACATGTGTAGACACTGGTTTGCAATGACCCTACATCCTTATAATAATCTCTAAACTATTTCTAGTTGTGGAGGTAAAATTTAAGGTTAGATTATTTTCCACCACCCAGTATCCATTTTCTATTGAAACTCCGCAAGTTAAACCAAAACAAGATGTATCGCGTTCATTAAAAAATATTATGATTGCAATCTTTTAAACATCAGTTTCGGGAAAAAATACTCAATCCCTGCTGACATTCTCAGTTATCCCGTAGGAAATTTCCTGGGTCTCCCCAGGTGTTCAATCTTTCAAGTAGACCCTGATGTCAATTACACTCTGAGAGGAAATTTCTCACAGCCAAGGAAAAATTGCATTCATCACACCGGGGATGGGCCGTCATCGAGGCTTGGTTCATTACATCGCATTCTTCTTCAACATCTGGCGATGACCAGGGTTTCTAAAAAAATAATTGAGTGTGTAAAGGTGAATTATAAGATAATGAGGCTTCCCTAAAACGGACGAAATCCCCATTTATGGGACCATAGTGAAGAGGCATTAAACATGAGGTTTTCGTGGGTTATTTCGAAAAAATCTGGCAACCTCCCTCCGGGGTAGGCTCAGAGAGGTTACTTTCACCTTATAATAGAGTTCTTACCACAGAACGAACTTGAAAAAGAGTAATTTGACCACTTTGACTATTTTTTTAAGATTAGAAAACTTTCTGCCACATTATTGTTGAGCCTGTTTTGAGGGTCATTTCCTGTTTTACCAACCTCTCTCATGTCCATTCCAATTTCCCAACCATCTTGGGACTACGTACTTTATCATTTTTGCATTTTCATTAGATTGAAAATTGTCATAATTTTGTCTTTCTAGCATTATCTCATTATAGAATGCACCTCCAACCTTAACCTCGATAGTTAAATACAGGTTACTAAAATCCTAATTTTATTTTAATTGACAAATATTTTTCTGTTCTTTTAACGGCAATGCATATTATAGATAAATTAGTTCTAAAAATTATCATTGTTAAGTGTATTTACCGGTAATATGAAAAATAATACCCCTTTCAAAGAAAAATAACACCACTTTTAGGAATATATAGCCCCACTTTCCACCTAAAAATAACCTCACCTTTTGCGGGTCCTTAATGTAACTGACAGTATTTTTGCATTAAGAGGTACTTAGTTAAGTTCCTATTATCTTTAATCGTTCATATGCATATGTTATTTATTTTTTTCATAGATAAACATCAAATGGTTGACAAATTAAACCATTATTCATGTAAAGGGTTGCTCAAAATGTCTTTAAGCCTGAGGAATACATGGGAAACTCGTGGTTGATAGTGTCAAAGTGCAATGATAGTGGTATTATGCAATGTGAATGAGTCTTTTAAGAGAGAAAGATTTCTCAGTTGCTTTTACCACGCCTTCATGCTATGAGGTAAATAAATTAAAGAACCTCGTTTTTTTAAATTTTGTTAACTACTAAAGTTTCTCAGCCGCGAATATGCTACACTTAAATGTTTGTCGATGAATATCTGTTACTAATACCAATTTTATTTACATTAAATTTAGGATTTTATTTACATTAAAATTATCATTTTAGTTACCTGTATTTAGTTATAGAGGTTAAGGTTGGAGGTGCATTCCATAATGAGATAATGGTAGAAAGACAAACATTATAATGGAATACCGCAAAGTTAATTATGAACTAGTGAATTTTATACTACACTTTGTTGAAAAAATATATTTATTTATTTATTCAATCCGATTGCCCTTCTTTCCATTTTAGGCGGAAATCCATCTCGGGAAACTGGAAGACGAACACGGGGAGTGCCATGCTGGAGCAGATAGCGATGACGGACCGCTACAGGAGCTGGGTGGACGCCGTCTCGGTGGAGCTGTTCGGCGGCCTGGCGGTGTGTGCGCTGGAGATCGTCGTGGGCCGCGACGGCCGGGAGCACATCATCGAGGTCAACGACTCGGCGCTCACGCTCATGGGCGACTCGCAAGAGGAGGACCGGAGGCACCTCGCCGAGCTCGTGGTCAACGCGATGCAGGTGGGCACGCCAGGCGGTCGCCGAGATTAGAAAGAGACCGACTGCCGTCCTCCCACAATCAGCTTCACATTCCTTGGCATTGGATCTCTTTCCACTCCCCATTCTGTTTTGGTTCTCAGTACCCCTGGCATTGATGACACGGGAGACTCCATCAGAAATAATACGTCTCTTGCAAACTGAAATCATTCTTTTTACGCATAGCATAAAGGAAATGGTTTTTATTTCATTTGCCCCTTGAAGATCAAGCTTGGAAGGATTTTTAAGTAAGATTCGATTCCATAATTTATGAATTTAAAGACACCTCCTGAAATCATTCAACAACCGTACTTCAGATGAATTGAAGGGCATATAAGCATGTCCTACAATGAGATAAAACGTTTGAATGTTTTAGAAATCATTCGAACAATGCGATTTTTATAATAAATGTAAAATAATTCTCCAGTGCGATATGTGTACTATAAATAGACCCCCAACAGCTGCAAAGTAACCATCTCAAATAATACAATTATCGTCTTTAAAATTTTTAGCATCTCAAAGTACACATTTTTTTGTTACAATTTTTACAAAATATACTACTAGCGATTGCATTTCATTTCACGTAGTTCATGCTCCGATTCTGGCGTTTCCAATTTTACCCCTATCAATTGTAGGAGATATACGCAATTTCCAATTTTACTCCTCATTCACTTCAAATAAAAATATCTAAAAAAAAGACCTATCAATTAAATTTTCCTTTGTCCACACGTCAAAAAATATATATATTTAACTATGAACTTACACATTTTCACAATCGACCACACTTTTATAATATTTATTTTTATTATATGATTCTCACTTTTCATCAGCGACACTTGTCTCCAAAAAACTTGGAATGTTATTTTTTTCATGAAGTCATGCGCGAGTTCCTTAACACAAATAATCATAGTTATCACAACATGGATAAATTCATATTTGTGTATTCCATATTTCCCCAGTGACCAGTGATGGCCCTACAAAAGATAAGCAGCTTGCTCTGAACGGCAGTAAACAAATAAATAAAAGCGTCGCTTACAGATTTTTAGCAGAGAACTGCAAATATATGTGCTAGACATTCGTTCAGTGAGTTGGATCAATGGCGTTTGTGTTTCTCTCGCGGAAAACGCAGACGTACTGCCGGCCGCCGATGACGAAGACGTCCTCGAGGCAGTCGGTGGCCAGCGTGGGGAGCACGTCCACGGTGGGCCTCTCCACGCCGCCCGAGGAGAGTGGCAAGAGCCTCGGGGATGCTGCGCTCGGGGGCGCGGCGCCTGTCACCTCCGCCATCGGCTCCATCGGCTCGGCGGGCGGCATCGGCGGCGGGGCCGGGATCACGTCCGACGGCAGCCAGCAGTCTCTCCAGCGAAGGGATTCTCAGAGTAAGGAAGGCTCTTCTTTTTCAAGTGATGTCGGCCAGAGAAAAGTTTGCTTTTTTCAAAGGAAACGGTTGTAGGCTTGAATTTTTGGAATTTATCCATTACGGAAGAATTAAAATAACTTAGTTAACTCCACTTGTAATATTTATTATCACGACCCGGATTTCGACACTTCGTGTCGTATTCAGGTTGCCTGAAGATGACGCAAAGTGTCGAAACTCGGGTCGTGATAATTAATATTACAAGTGGAATTAACTAACTTACTTTAATTCTTCCGTTTGCTTTTTGATTAAGCTATTTGAGTCCTTACTGAGGATGAGCCTTTTGAGCAAGTTCATTAAAATTCCCATTGGCTATGAGTAACGAAAACCAACTTGATCAAAGCAGAAGATTCTCTAATTTTTTTAAATCTGTTTCTGAGGAAGATTAAACCTACACGCAGCCACAAACATTTTTTTATGAAAAAAATGAGTGGGTATTCCTTGTGTTGCTTTTTGCCAAACTAATAAAAAAATGTCAATTTCTTGCAATATAATAAGGTATTTCCAGCATTGAATTGTGAAGTTAGATTCTTGCATTAATGCATGAAGATGTACTCATTATTATCAAAATTGTAGTAGGGAGTTTCTTTAAAAGTATGAGCATATTCCAATCCAAGTGATTATTCAGTTCGCTGTGATGAAAAAAACTGAAAATACTCCTCCCTTTCCAGCAAAAATCAGCAAGCAATCTAATTTTTCTGGGTAATATCGTTTAAGTAAATTAGGAATTATAGGAAGCCGGTAACACTTCCAAGTGGGACACCGGACTTGTACATTTTTTAATACATACATAGAGGAGTACATGACATTTTGGCTTTTTTGTGGCACCTGCCGCTGTTTATGAGGATGGGGAAACTCCTGTATTATCGCGGTACTGCGAAGTGAGTTTTGAGAAATTTTAGTATTATAACTCCTCTGTAACATGTAATTTCCAAAACTATGAGATGATGGCTCCTCCCTTGGACTAAAACCTTGTCGTGGTGGAACAGACGAAACAAAGGTAGTCCGCGCAGCGTCTGTACCTCAGTGAGGCGGCTGCAAAAGGCGTCTGACCTCAGTGGGGCGGCCTCTCACTTGATGGTGTCACGTAAAAAAACTCTATTGAGTAAGGCCACGGAATACCATCTCAATTTTAAAAACTTTTAAATTGTGGACAGTTCTTTCATGAAAATGAATCCCGGCAACTACGGGACTCGGCCGTAGGACGGGTGTCGTGCCAGGCAGCGGTGGGAGCAAGACTCCTGCGGTCCTCATCACACGAAATCCTTGCCCGAAAGTACAAGCAAATGGCAAATCAGAGGCAAAGAAGATACAGAAGAAGAACGCAACAATCAGAATAAGCATGTAGAATGTTAGAAATATGCAAAGGGGGGGTAAATTAAAGAATATAATGCAAGGAATAAAGAGGGTTGGTGTAGACATCATGGTTCTTGGCGAGTTAAAATGGAAAGATAGAGGGGACTACTGGAGCGATGGCTATAGAGTGATTTATAGTGGACGAGACGAAAGACAGAATGGGGTTGCATTCGTAATGAACAGAAAACTTGGTAGAAAAATAGTTTATGCAGAACAGGTGAGTCATATGATAATAGTAGTTGAGCTGAAGGCAGATCGAACGAATTTAGATATAATCAAGTTTTATATGCCTACCTCTAGATGGGCGAGAGGTGGCCGATTATGGGCTAGGAAGGAGAAATGACCACGGCGAGAAAGCTGTGGAGTTTTGCCTGAGAAATAACCTAGTGATTACAAATACATGGTCCAGACATCATCCTCGACGTTGGTACACTTGGAAGAAGCCGAGGGACACAGATAGGCCCAAGATTATAGAATAATTCTTCACAGATACAAGAATTGTGCTACAAACTCGCATACCTATCCAAGAGCTGATACATATTCAAATCACAATTTATTATTCATAAAAGGCTTCGTGAAACTCAAAAAGATAAGAAGGGGAAGTAAGTGTACTAGAGTGGTATACGGAGGAATTAACTGGGGCAATGAAGAAGAAGTATCAACATCAGGCTGATAAAATCATGGGTGCGGGTCGTGGAGTGGAGATCAGTGGAAGATGAATGGGGAAGTTTGAGAAATTGAATTGTAGAAGCGGCGAAAGCCACGATAGGCGTAGTAAGTGCAGCTAAAATTAGAAAACCATGGAAAAAGGAGATGATAATGGAGATGTAGGAGAGAAGTAAATGGAAGAGCGTAAACTCAGAGCTCAGAGAAAATACCGGGATTAAACAACAGGCTTAAAAGAGAAACAAAGAAAGCAAGAGAGGCATGGTTGAGAGATCAGATTGACTCATTAGAAAAATACCAAAGAGAGGGAAGAGCAGATGCGTTATATAGGAAAGTAAAGGAACTGACGGGTGGTAGTAAGGGGAGGGGAATTTCATCGATAACGTACAAGACAGGAACGTAGATCGTAGAACCAAAATAGATCCAGGAGAAGTGTAAGGAATATGTTGAAGAGTTTTATGGTAAGGAAAAAGGGCCCCGTACGTTAGATATAGAAAGGGTAGACGAAATCGACTGAGATGCCATCAGACCAGATATCCTTGAAAGTGAAGTAAAAAGAGCTCTACGAGACATGAAAAGGAATAAGGCTGTGGTAATAGATAACATACCTGCAGAGTTTTTAAAAAGAATGGGGAAAAACGAAAAGGAAAACTTACAGGATTTCGTAAGATTCGTAGGATTTATGAGGAAGGAGTCCAGCCGGAGGCCCTTGCAAACACAATACTAATTCTGATACCGAAGAAGAGCAAGGCAAAAACGTGCGAAGACCATAGGAGAATAAGCGTAATATCCTACGTGGCCAAAGTAATTCTGAGAATTATAGCTAAAATTTCTGAGTTTAGAATTTTTTAATTCCCTCAAGAATCCAATGATAAGTGAAGACGTCCGGAAGAATGAGGTTAGGAGCCCTGTATCTAGCGACTTACTTAGAGATCTAACCCTTCATTTCCCCTTGTCATCTTGTTAAGAAGTTGGGTTAGGGAATGTTTTTGAAGCGCATTCAGCAATGCCTCGCCAGCGTCCCAGTTTATTGATATAGAGTCAACCCTATACTAAAATTGAAATCTGCACGGATAATTATTATGCTGTTATTTTGATTTTGGGGTAAAAACAGTTTTTTCTAGTTTCAAGTTGGTTTATCACGCCTGTGTTGGTGTCGAGCGGCCTGTTAAACGATCAAGCGTATATGCCTGTCCATTTGTGTTCTTTGAAGGTGCAGCAGACGCTCTCTATTTAACAGTGGTTGAATGTAAGTGTGGTTGTATTTTAAAGAGCCTAAATTTCATTCAACATTGGGCTGTATAAAATATATATATATATAATGAATTAAATCTACGGACAAATCAGAAAAGTAATGCCAGACTGGAAAATGCACCCGAGTTTTCATCCCTCACTTCTAAGTTGCCTAATCCTCAGCATTACCAACGATGAAGCGAAAGATAGCAGAAGTATTTCCAACTATAATTTTTCTCCCCTAGGCAAGTTCATCTATTTTCCAGAAAATTAAATGTTGTAGTGAAAATGAATTAAACCTCGAATTCTATTGATACACCACTTGCTCATGTAAAGCCGAAGTTGCCTCAGTTTTTATTTGGCTAGGGAGCGCAATGGAACACAAAATGATATTTCGAAAAGTAACTCCGAAGTATTGTCTCATCACAGGGAATTTGAGTCTCGAAGACAATTAAAAACTCTTTTCTTTTTCTCAGCATCACAAACAGGATCCACAGGATCCGCTAGACGACAGCCTTCGACTGGATCTGATGAGGTAACTGGAACGGGCACTCGGCCAATCTTTGGCCGTCAAGGTTCGACCACGTCAGCGGCCTCTATTGGTGGCCAGGGTGACGATTCCGAGGACACCATGAAGAATTTGCGTAAGACATTTGCGGGGATATTTGGGGACATGTAGGTGCTGCTGCGGTGGGGGAAGGCATTACTCTGGAAACTGCAAGAGAAGAGGAAGACGCTGGGCGCCTCCCTTCCCCCACGATGCATCGCAGTGGACGCCGATGGAAATATGGATGAAGTCAGTGGCTGCGGGTGTTTAGGTCAGGGCTTCATGAGCTCGTCTCCCGCCCCAGTCCCCGTGTAGGAGGTTAGTGAATCACAAAGCGACTGCTAAGGGTGATGAATAATAGGAAAGGGGTATTGAGAAAGAATTTATCGTTAAAAAAAGGAAAAGCAGCTGCTCGAAGAATCGTCTCCAATGAATAGGTAATCTAAACCTGGTGACCAATAAAATTTACCAGGGAATTATAATTATTGTTACGGTTTAGTACAAGAAAAAAATTTCAATTCATCCATGTAAAGAGCAGAATTTTTCTAGGATGGCCGAAATTATAACACGTCAAAACTGCCTGAGAACACATCATAAGCTATAAAAGGGTGATGATGAGAAGAGAAGGAATTGCTGTCTGATTCTGCCCACCATTTGAATTATTTTGTGCAGCACTTCGGGTGTAACCAAAATAAGTTCAAAAGGACAAAGATACCTTAAGCATATGCCTTAAATTAACAGACCACATTGTAAAGTAATACATTTTTTATTAGGAACGAAATAATTTATGGTAGAATTCTTTTCCTATGAAAAATGCATTTTTATGGATCACGATAAGGCAATATCAAATATAGAAAACATTTTAAGAATATACCATGAAATGGTCAAACAGTGCTAAAATCTTCTAAAAATAAGTAGGAAATACTTTTAGCACTGATAAGTACAGAGCAACAGTATTGTTTATAAGATATTGCTTGTTTAGTAACTGTTGATTATTTTGAAGAAGTTTTATAAAATCAACCGTAAACTGTTATATCCGTTGAAAATATCCAAATTTCATCCTTACGTCTTTGGATGGCTAAATATCTATGTATATTAACGAAAAATGAATTTAATTCAATCAAACAGTGAGAAAATTGTTGTAAAGAATGCCCAATATTACATCTTCAACAATCACCACTCATCTTCATCACAACACTCAGTCATCAGTTGAGTAAGTAACATAGGATTAACATTTAAGATTCGTATTTATTTTCAATTCCGGAATCAAAATGAGCATAAATGCCATTTTATAATATGACAATAGCTGGCGAGTGGTAATTTTTAGGAGATTAAATGCCATCATTA
Source organism: Pyrrhosoma nymphula (assembly GCA_963573305.1). Lineage (NCBI taxonomy): Eukaryota > Metazoa > Arthropoda > Insecta > Odonata > Coenagrionidae > Pyrrhosoma > Pyrrhosoma nymphula. The sequence goes on from OY754327.1 coordinate 180,522,425, forward strand.
AATCAAATGCTTGCAGGAAAGCACTAAGGGGGAGAGGTTCGTGAAATTGTTCTTTCCATTTGGACCTTCAATAGCCCTAAGATTTGTTTGGCTTTAAAACCACAAGTGGGGAGTCATTATGAGGTTATATTTTTTTCAAAATATTTTATTAATTTATTGAAAGCAGAAATATTTGTAAATATTTTCATGTATCAAAGGAACCAATTATTAGTTCCTTGAAAAAAATCCCGATGTTTTGGGACACTATAAATGATAGTGTTATATGTAGAATCGACTAGAATATTTTTTGCATACCTATTCCATTTTCTGGCAATAGTAGTCGATGAATATGGGTTAATTATTTTGAGCCTACAAATATTGACCATAGTGTTTCTCTTCAATGTTAAATTTTTCTGCCTTAGCTTGACACACTATAAAAAATAAAAACCAAGAAAAGTCAGGATTGTATGGGTGTATAAATATAACTGAATTAAGAAATTCATTAATGTTGAATGTTAGATTGTAAAAATTGAATTTAACCAATGGTTGTTGAGAAAGAAAAGAGTAATGTTAACCAATATAAAGAAATAGCGTAGCGGCTAAAATTGTTGACTGTGACTTTCACTTTCCTGAGAGACTATATGTATCATAAAACATTCATTGGGGTTTGATGAGATGCCTAATGGCGAAAAGATGTTCATAAATAGATAGAAAAAAGTGTTGTACATTGCATCCAATATTCTCTTGTTTTCACTGAACATATGTTAACTTTAACCAAGCAATGGTTGGTGCATAAATAATGAATGTATATACTATTATAAAACAATATGCTATTATATAATAGCCAAAGATTCCGTCAGCCAGAACTTTAAGGATCCACCTTGCTTTCATTTGTAGAAACATTCTGAGTCTGCACCTCAGTTCCGAAATGTAAATATGTATTTTAATGAAGCCTTGACGGAAACTTCAGATTAAACCTAAAAATAAATTCAGTCATTCACATGTCCCCCTTTCAAATGGAGAAAACACTTGGTATGTAAAAATCTGAAAGTGAATGATGTGGCTAAATAGTTTGATTTGGATATCATCTCGTGTCTGGTAACATTTGAATTAATTGTTGGCATTTACAAAATAATTTTCCTTTAATTTTGATTTAAACTCTAAACGTCTTTATAATGTTCCCACCAGTAAAAACTGTTGGCTGTCTGAAGCAAATGTCTTATGAAAATAGGATACAGTACTGCAATTACAATAGTATATTAAGCTATCAAAATTCAAATGCAATATTTAGAAAATAATCCAATAAATCCTTATCCACATTAAATAAATTGTACAATTTTAGTGTCGTGACAATATGTATTACTACTCTCTTGTGGATTGTGCCATTCAGACTTTAACAATGAATACTCAAATTTCATGTGGTCTTCACTTAAATGTGCCCTTAAAAAGTATTATTGAGTGTTTAATGGATCTTCCTAAGCCTGGAAATCATCGAATAACTGTGGAACTGAATAAATGGTAATTTGTGGCATTTTACAATGCCCATTATTTGCCATTTTTTATACAATTGTTTTTTTAATATTATAGATAGAGATGCAATGAATTGTGTTATGTACATAGCAGCACTGCTGGCTGTTTGAGCTTTTTAATATTTGTTAATACTGTACAATAAATTACTGATAAAGGAAAACAATTATATACATTAATGACAATGTTGAAAGAAAGTTTGTTTTATTTATCACCCCAGGTTTCACCTGCATGTTGCTTTAAGTTGCTATAATAACAAAACTGGAGAAGATATAGCCACTGTCAATACACTTCTTCTAAGGAAATAATTCCTAATAATAATCATTTATGAATCCTGCATCCAAAACTATTAAGTGCCAAAATATCATGGCAACCAATACTTAAAATATTTTCTAAACTGTAATTCGGCGTGCGGTATCAATATATCATATTTTTTACTGAAAAATTGTAGAAAAGACAAGGTTATATGAAGGCTAAGTCATTCGCAAGGAAAGCATTCGAATAGCACAATGAGGAAGGAAAAATGATTTTTGCATTGCAGTCCTTTCTTATTTGGCGGCAAGACAGTAGGCGATCCTGGATTTAATAAGTCAATGCATATGAGTAGGTAGCATATTATGATCACCAGTCATTAATCCTAAGCTAGGTTTCCCGCAGCACTCCACTCCACTAACCTACAAGCAAATTGTTCCATTCCTATCAAATCACTATGGCGTCTTTCGTAATTTGTCTGATATATTCCATCCTTGATCTTCCACGGTCATTCCTCTCATAGATCCTTCCACTCTTATCCATTCCATTTCCTTCATCTACTATTTTCACGCGACTTTTGTGTCACAGAATGCCCAACAATTTTGTCTGTCCTTTTCTGAGGGTATTTATTAAACACCCTTTCTATGAAACTCATCCTAGGACTTCAATCGCGATTCTCTCCATCCTTATGGTCTCCATTATTTTTCTATAACACCACATTTGCACTACCTTGCTTGGCTCGGGGCCCAGCGACGAGCGCACCAACATAAAGGGCTCCATGCGTCGAAGGTTTTTTTTAATGAGTATCTAGCTGCTCCCTATAACCACTGAAATATCTACACATCTTACTGCGGAACTGTTTAGACTGCACTGTTTTTAAAATCCAAGCATTTGTTATACCTTCCATCATTGACACTTTGTGAGTAGGAACTTCGGAACTGCAGCATAGGGATTGGAAATTTAAATCCAGAATCGATTTTCGATTAATCGACTTTCGATTTTGGTTTTTAAAATCGATTTTCTAAAAATTCGATTTTTTGCCCAAAATAATCGAAATAGATATTTATACATAGTAAAGTAATTGTCTCCTGAAATATGGATGTGCTGTTGTAACAAAATGCAAACTATGGGTTAATGGAAGCACTAGGGATTAGAACCGAATACAGTTAAATTTATTAATTTCATTCAAGTATTCTACCAGCTGATTGGTAGGTTCTTGGACAGTCCCCATTCTGTATCCCAACCTCATAGAAATTGTCTCGCTTTCCCTCCTAAGGATGGCCCGTTATTAGATCCCTCTTCAATTCTTCATATCTTCTACCTCCTCTTATATCGTCCAGAATTCCTATCCTCCTCCTTCCTCTTCCACGCTTCCCCAGTGTTCTCCCCTCTATCACTCTCTTCAACATGCCCTCTCCTCTCAAAACCTCCTCCATCCATCACTTCTGCCTTCTCCGAACCTCTGCCAGAAGCTTCCTCACCTCTCCGACCATATCCAATACCTCCTCGTTCGTCTTCCTCGCCTCCCAGCTCACCTTCTCCATCCTTCTCCAAACCCACATCTCAAACGCCTCAAGTCTACGCACAACCTCCCTTCGCAATGACCACGTTTCCGACCCATATAGCGCCACGCTCCATATTAAAGTTTTCACCAGCCTCTTCTTTACGTCTCTTCTCAGACACCCCCTCATCAATTCCCTTCTCTTCGAAAATGCTTCTTTAGCTAGCGAAATTCTGCATTTGATGTCCTTACCACTAAACCCATTCTCCTCCAAAATACTACCCAGATACGTTAACTGCTCGACCTGCTCTATATTCTGCCCTCCCATCCTTATATTCAGCCCCGCCTTCTTACTTCTAGAAAATCTCATTACTTTCGTTTTCTTGTGATTGGTCTTCATCCCATACTTTTCGCACTGCACCTCTAATGCATTCACCATTGACTGTAACCCCTTGGCCGACTGACTAACCAATGCTTGATCATCTGCAAATTTAACTGATTTTATCAGCACCCCTCCTATCTTTATTCCTATCTCCTCCTCCCCCCATGCCTCCCTTACCATTTCTTCTGAATACACGTTAAAAAGCAACGGCGATAGTGGGCACCCTTGCCGCACTCCCCGTCCTATCGTGGCCCATCCCGATTCTCCATTGGCTACCCTAACCTGCGCCATATGGTTCATATACAAATTCCGAATCAGACGCCTGTCCCTCCAATCGACCCCTAATTTCTTCAGCACTCCCATTAATTTCGTCTAGTCCACCCGATCAAACGCTTTCTCGAAATCTACAAAGCATGCAAAAACATCCTGCCCATGCTCTAGGTTTCTTTCTACTGGCGTCCTCATCACCGCTATAGCGTCTCGCGTTCCCGTCCCTCTCCTAAACCCGAACTGGTCGTCACACAGATCGTCACACATTTGCCTTCTTCTCTAGCCTTCTGTTTATAATTCTCAGAACTACTTTGGCCGCGTGGAATATTAAGCATATTGTCCTATAGTCTTCGCACGTTTTTGCCTTACTCTTATTTGGTATAGGAATTAGTATATTTTAAAGATATTAATAAGATATACAGGAAAGTAATAATCCATAACAGATACTTATAAACAGATAGGTAATATAACAAGCAAATTACATATAGTTTAGTATCAATAAGAATTGTATATTGAAAAGTGGGCATACCACAAAATGAAAAACAGAATTTTATTTATTTCTTGATTGCAAAGCCGTGGAACCAGTATTCCTCAGGGAAGGACCTTAAGAAAACTAACATATTTAAATGTTCTCCGAATAATCGATTTTGCACCTGAGTTGCAATTAACCCGGCGTGAGAAAATAGTCGCTCACACGGAACGGTAGAAGCAACTATAGATCAAATCCTGCTGGCTATTTTGTATACGTGGGGATATTCTCCCTCAATCTCCTTCAAAGCTTGTAGTGGATTAGAGTTGGACTTGCGGTCGACTGGAGGGCGGTTTACCAACTGGCACAGCTCGATTGGCAAAAATCAAACGCTAATTTTAACTAGCAAGCTAAAAATCGATCGGCTAGAATCGATTTTGATCGGTTTTTCAAAACAAAAAGTCGACTTCGATTAAATCGAAAATCGGAGTGTGATAATCGATTTTCGATTTTCCAATCCCTACTGCAGCATCCCCTGGTTTCCCTCAATATTATCGATAACATTCAATATGATGTATTTTTTTCTTTTTTTATGCTTGCACATTATATAATACGAATGGTTAATGTCAGATGTCATCTCCTAGTTCATGAAAACATTACAAAAAACCTTGTATGGAACGGTGCGCTTCGCAGTTCCAGCGACGCTGAGTTTGGCTGTTGGGCGCATGTGCACATGTCCGAGATGAGACGCGGCCCGCAAGGTGGAGGGAGCACTGTGGCTCACGCAGTACCATGGAAGGAGCACGTAGTTTCCCGAACATACCCCCGCGACTTTAGTGTCAAATGCGATCGGCCGTAGAAAAAAATCCTGGCTCAAGCTCGTCGCGCATGCGCAGTAACCCGAAGTCGGCAATTCAAATCTGGGGAGCCGAAAAGCAGGTCAGCCGGTAGCTGTCATCGTGATCACCGTCGATCAACTTCGTACGACTTCCGAAGTTGGTAAGTATTCCTGGGTTTTGTTTTATTTCAAAAATTGAAGTGGTTATGGCGGTGGTTCGTAAAAATTATACCTTATTCGCACTGTATTACGATTTATGCCACTCGAAATTGTAATAAGTGTTGCAATACGGTGATTTACTGAATTTTCTCGACGCATATGCAAATAGGTTACTCCTCGCTACTGGATGATCTATCAATTTCAACCTTTTGGTTTAAAAGTGTGATCTGGAGTAATAAACTGGACGCTAGATTGAAGTGAAAGTGACTGAAGAGAAACAGCTGAAAGGCAAACAATGATGGACAGTGACGTAATCTGAAAATTATTCCCTAGTAATGCGCAGTGTCGATCCTACTGTGTAAGCTAGTGCTTCTTTTGAACTCAGCGTGTCTTGTGCTCAAAACTCGTGTAATATATTCTTAAACGAGACAAAGATTAGATTTAGATTATTCTCATACTTTCAGCAATTTTATTTCAATTAATAGTCTTTTCGATTATTTTATTGTACAGAAATTTAAAAAAAAATAACCATGGCCTCCTTGCATCTCCAAGAAATAAGTTCTGTGACTGTAAGTGAACTTCAGCAGATGAAATTATCACAGTTGTCTCTCCGTGAGAAAGCTACAGTTAAGAAGAGAGGCCTAACATTAAAAAACATCAGCCATGAATCAGCAACAACAAAAAGTATATTCGTAGCGTTAATTCTGACTTATATCAAAGGAAAAGTTGGCTTAGCGGTTGAAAAGTAAAAAGTGCTTTGTTTTGCTTCCTATGTTGAACTGCCAACATATCCCATGATTGGCAATGAAAAGATTGAAACTGAACTAAAATTAATTAATTTTAGATCCGATATGCATGGATATTGCAAATTAATTGAGATGCTGACATTTATCTTGCAAAATAAACTCCATGATATTCTTAGTGAACTTACAAAATTTATAAAAGTCCTATTGACAATTCCTATGGCTTAATCAGAGCCAAACGCTAATTTTCAGCAATAAAAGTATTTGATTTATGTTTAGAGGCAAAAATCAATTGCATATGTCGGTAACCAAGGGTCTGACACTCCCATTGACATTCAGCATTGACATCACTATTCCCAGAGGGCTTCGTTCCATGACGATCTTTCGTAGACGTTCTTGTTAGATATGTTTAGAGGCAAAAATCAATTGTGTATGTCAGTAACTATGTAGCGCCATGGTGCGTTGTTTTTAATAAACAAATCTTTTCTTTTTGTGCCTCCATAATGAAGTGACTTCTTTCACCGATCCCTTTTCATTTAATCACGATTAACTAGGGAGTTAATTCAAACTATGATAGGTTATGGGCTCAGACACGCAGTAAACGTCTATAAAAAAGGGGCATTGGTTTTTAGAGTAGAAATTACGTAAAAACGGACGTATTTCGGCATCAACTCAAGATCACGCGTATAAAAATGGCAGAGGGCATATTTAATGAAGATAAAGCCTTCAGCGTCCCCAAGCGTATACGGAGTAATTACAATGCCTGGAGGACAAGGATCAAGAATGAGATGCTGGTTCGGGAGTGCTATGAAGCCGTAACTGGATACGTTGATGCCGCTGGAGCCAAACTTGACCAAAAGAAGGTGAGGCGGCGCGTCAGAAATAACTCTACTGCCCTGGAATTAATATCACGATCGGTAAGCGACGAGCTGATGAATGACATCACCGATTTTGACGAGGCTAAGGACGCATGGGAAGCGCTCGAGAAGGTATGCGTGAAGAATACTGAGTACGGAGAGATGGTTAAATTCCGTGAAATGTGTGCTTCCACGAAATCCAGTGATACGTCAATGCAGGAATATATCAATAAAATCGTGGACATGAATAGAGTACTAGGCTAAGAACCAATTATGGCTCGAAGATAAGGATTTGGCGGCTTTGTGTTTGACTGGATTACCATCGGAATATGAGATTACAGTCAAGACACTTGTTGCGGCGAACAAGTTGAGCATGTCGGACGTGAAACAAGCGCTACTCGAAGAGGAAGAAGAACAGAAGACCAAGCTGCTGGAAGGTTCCCACGCTGCCCTGAAGGTGAGCAAGAACAGTTGTAAAGGTAGAGAATCAGGCAACGAAAAATCATTAGGCAACCCCAAAAATAATGGGGAAGGAGCAAACGGGTATGAAAAGAATGTTGGGGTAGATCACAGCGTTCACGAAGTCGACGAATCTGGTGCTATGCGTGAGGAAAGGAGAACCATTTTGCTAGAGACTGTCCGAATTATAATACGGGAGAGAAGGCAGAAGAAAAGATGAAAGAAAAGAAATAATTTGAACATACCAAGAAAGCCGGTGTAGTCACTAGGGAGCATATTGCCTTGTATGCGAGAAAGTACGCTCCAGGAGAACATGGAATGTGGATCCTGAATAGTGGAGCGTCAGACCACATGACAAGTAAAAAATGTCTATTTACATCCATGGAAGAATATTCAGGAGATGTAGAGGTGGGCGACGGGAGGCCTCATAAAATAGTTGGCAAAGGGACCGTCCTTCTACACTTTTCGGATGAATGTGGTGGGAAAAAAATTAGTTTGTCTGATGTTCTGTATGTTCCTAATCTTCAGGACAACTTGATATCACAGGGGCAACTTGAAGAAAAAGGACTCGAGTTCAGAACCAAGGCGGGAAGGACTCAAATCATGAAGGGTGATAAGTTGATATTCCAGACGCATCGTATTGGGAGACTTCACTTTGTGTCCACCTTGGAGGGAATTTCAATTGAGACCCTACGTGAGGAGTATGATAGAAATATAAAGTAGGGATCCCGTGTTTCACAGCAAGTTTTTCACAATCATTTGGGCCACCCATGTGATGAAATCATGAGCAAGATGGAGGTGCTCTCAAGTATGATTTCCAAACATGAAAATGGGGATAAAAGTGAAGACTTTTGTGACCATTGTGTCCAGGAAAAAATGGAAAGGTCGAAATTTCCCAAGAAGAATCATCGTGAGGAGCTGGGTGTTCTGGAAAGGGTGCACTCTAATATCATGGGGCAGATCCGACCAGAGTCTTTAGGAAGGAAGAGATTCATTATAATCTTTGTCGACGAAGGGTCAAAATATGTGCCTGCATGCCCATTGCCCAATGGAAAAGAAGAGTGAGGCACTCGATCACTTCAAGAAATACAAGGAGAGGTGCGAAGTTCTTCATAACAGGGGGATGAAAGAACTCCAGACTGACCGGGAGGCTGAGTACCTGGCCAGGGAATTCCAATCTTTTCTCAAGAAGAATGGGATTGCACACCGGAACTCCATCGAGTACACGCCCCAGCAAAACGGCACTGCCGAGAGGATGAACCTGACCCTCGCTGATATTGTAAGGTGCCTTTTGTTGCGAGCCGGTATGCCTCTGTATTTCTGGGCGGAGGCCCTGCGGACGGCAGTGTACCACCGCAACCTACGTCCATCAAAGGCTCTCAACTTTGACTCTCCCCTCGAGCGGTGGACCGGGAAAAAGCTGGAGAGGCAAGACGTTGAGCATCTCCGGGTTTTTGGCTGCCAGGCCTGGGCCTGGATACCCGAGGAGAGGAGGGACTTCAAGTTCTCCCCCAGGGCGCAGGGGTGCGTTTTTCTGGGATATGAGGAGGGAACGAAAGACTACCGTCTCTGGAGCATCCAGGAGAGGCGAGTAATCCACAGCCGAAACGTGGTGTTCCGGGAGGGCAGATTTCCTTACAGGTAAAGGAGACCCTGAGGCACGAACGGCCTGCCCCCGGGGAGATGTTCTGTTCCATTGCCGACTTCGCGAAGGAGGAAGATGACGGCGCCGAGATCCTCGTCGTCCAGGGGGCCGCGCAGTAGGGCGGATCGAAAAAATCGATTTTTCGCGGAGAAACTTGGCCTTCTGGAAAAAGTTGCCAAAGTGACTCAAAATAAGGCCACAAAAATTTGGGACCTCTAGGTCAACCCTTGACCCTCGCGCCGTGGCCATTTATGGGGAGGGGGGCTGAAAATGGAAAAAGTCACATTTTTATAGCGGTTCTCCATAGATTTTGCCGAGTTGCGAACTCGAAGAAAAAAAATGTCGTCCATTTGGACGTATCTGCCGCCGTTAAGCCACAAAATGTCTATTTTGAGTGCGCGGCCGCGCGTAATTATGCAACGCCCGCGAAGCGTCGCGACGTGTCGCAGCGCAACGGTCAGTAGGCCGCTCGCGCCTCCTGCCGGCTCGCGTCTCCTGCCCGCTCGCCGCGAATGCAGCAAAACTCATCATGCATGCGTCTTCCGTCGTTGGTCTAACTAATATTAGATAATTAAGCATAATGTCCATGGAATAACCATTACGGAAGAATTATTAGAAATCAATATAACCTTTCTAAATTGCCTCAGGTGGCTTTTGGCGGGTATTCGGCGCTGATAATGTATACATATTTTGTTGCCTGAGTTTGTTAACCCTGGTAAAACTCCCAATACCCTCGCTTTCCACCCCTTCTCCTCCCTCTCATCGCCTCTCCTTTCTCTCTTCCTTACCCTACCGCCTCCAAAATATGTATATATTGTCAGCGCTTTGCACCATTTCATTAAGTGGAAAATTGCACCTTGCTATTTCAGTGAGCATATACCTACTGTGCAATTCTCTACTAGGCATTCAGTGAAGTCGTGCTTTTCTCTACGCCTTCTCCCTTTTGGTCAGTGCTGTGGTAGTCATTTTTAGTGAGAATTTGGAAACAAGTGCGCCGCTCTTAAAGTCAAATCCCTTAGTGATTTGAATATTTTAACTGTGCGATAATTTGGACTTGGAAAATGCCAAAAAAAAGGATGCGTAGTGAGGAAAATTATCCCTTTTTTGGTGTCTCGTCGACATTAAACGAATTGACGCTACCAACTTTTAAAGAAGTGATAAATATTTTTGTATACTTGCGACATATTGAGACCCGAAAACGCAGGCAAGGAGCCTGCAGTTAATCAAGTAGCTAGTCTAGTGGCGAAATAAGTGTCCGAACTTAGGAAATGCGCCACTATTCCAATCATTCTTGAACGTGGTGTGATTAAAATGATTTTACGGTACCATAAGACGTAATACGGCTTAAGAACAGGTAAGTGCAAGCAAGTCTACGAAAGGTGTCAAATTGACAAAAAAAAAAAATAAATTTTTAAATGTATCTGAAAAACTATGTGACATTTGTGCGTGGAAGTGCAAAAGAATCAACGAGTGTAAATATAAGAAGGAGAATCAAGTTCCCATAAATGAAGTGGCATTTTTTATGGATCAAAGGACAAAACGAAAGATGATATCCGGTGATTTGGATGCTTCAGAAACTCGGCGATTGAAGAAAAAACTTGGAAGAGGATCGTCGGAGAGCGTCGAGTCAAAATCATTCATTCTTGAAGAGGAAAAAAGTGAGCATAAGGAATTTTTTCCTCAACATCCCGAGAAAATTCAACCAACGAGGAATCAGCCGACTTGGACCTCAACGTTCATCATACGATTAGGGATGAAAATCAACCTGGACCTTCTTCGGGGCTAATGTGTCAACTGTGGCGGAGGTGACGGAAGAAAGGATGAAACAATTAAACTGGAGAATATAGGCAAGAGGACTAATCAATCTAAAGTTAAGTTTGGAAGGAAAATGTCGTGTTAGTCGAATAGCCAGGCTCCCACTATTTGGGGTGTGTCTCCCCCACAGGAGGATCTGCAAGAAACGTCAAATCTGCAAGAAACGTCAAATCTGCAAAACTTGATTTTTGTGCGAAATAAAATATTGGACTTTCAAATTTAAAAGTGAATGGATGCGACGGCACCAAAGTGAATACAGGTCGGAAAGGAGACATCATCCGTTTACTAGAAGCATAGCTCCGACGTCCCTTACAGTGGTCTATTTGCCAATTACACTTGATTGGCTTAACGCTGCGGCATTTGGTAGAAAAATTAGACGGGCAAACGAAGGGTCCAAATTTATTTGCAGAACCTATTGGCTCCGCCCTTCAAGACTGCCAGACTCTTTATATCATACGATTCGAGCCAATTCCAACAAAATTTATCCTACGAAGTAGATTTGACATTGCTGAGCACTGACCAGCAGTAACTTTTGGAAATTTCCAATGCAGTGTCGAATGGAGTTTACTCGGAAAATTTGGCCAGGAAAACTCCAGGGAAAGTGGCTCATGCTCGCTGGCTCACTACGGCCAACTGACTACAGTGGCTATACGTGTCCACTGAAAATCCAAGTGCTAATTTACAAAATCTGGTGTCATTCATTCAAAACGTATAAGCACCTGTCTCGTTGTCAGTGAAGCGAAACCATTGTATACACGACGGTGCTGTAAATTTATGGAAACTTTTAAATTAGTCGAGATATCTACCGGAAGGTCTTAAAAAAGTAATTGATCCTGTTATTCAGAGAAACGGCTTTTTCGGGCACCCAGAAAATTTACTCCTCTCAATGATTTCTGACCATCGAGAGGAAGTGCGAAGAGATGCGTGGAAAAATATTAGAGGCGCGAAGAAATACGCGTGCGACCGAAAATTCAAGAAATTTTGATTTACTACCGGTTTTTAATTTTGATGCAGAAGACTACACGCTGCTGATCAAATGAGACGAGAACACCGACCTCCCTGCTCTATCGCATATTGCTGAAGAAATTCGATAATTACTTGAGCAATGCTCAACTTTGGAACTCAATTTTTCCTACCACACGCAAGCAGTGGAAAGATTAGTGAAAGAGGTAACCCAAGCTTCATTGACATCCGCAAAAGACGAGGAGAGACAATTAGAAATGCTGAAAAGACTAGAAAGCAGAACCAAAATGCCGACCTTCGAAACCAAGTCTCAGTTCATGCTGTGATAGGGTAAGTTTTACATTTATCTGCCTGACTTCAAAAATAATAGTGTTCAATAAAAATAATTTTTAAAGACGAATACTTACACACAGATAAACCGATTGGTCTACAAAATGACCACTTGCTTATTTTTCAGATAACATCTAATCTGATAAAGCAAATGCGTTACTCAATATTATTTGAGTGGGTGGGTGGGCGGGGGAGGTCATAGTTCAGGTACCTTGACGTGGTGAGCTATGGTAACTATTTTTGGATTATTTCTCCATGTTGAAAAAGAATTATAAAAGTAGACTAAATCCTGCACAATCAGGGAGTTGTTCTCGAATTCCTGAATGATGACGGTGTATTATATTAATTTCAAATAATTCTTCCGTAATTGTTATTCCATGGACATTATGCTTAATTATCTGATATTAGTTAGACCAACGACGGAAGACGCATACATGATGAGTTTTGCTGCATTCGGGGCGAGCGGGCAGGAGACGCGAGCCGGCAGGAGGCGCGAGCGGCCTACTGACCGTTGCGCTGCGACGCGTCGCGAAGCTGCGCGGGCGTTGCATAATTACGCGCGGCCGCGCACTCAAAATAGACATTTTGTGGCTTAACGGCTGCAGATACGTCCAAATGGACGAAATTTTTGTTCTTCGAGTTCGCAACTCGGCAAAATCTATGGAGAACCGCTATAAAAACGTGACTTTTTCCATTTTCAGCCCCCCTCCCCATAAATGGCCACGGCGCGAGGGTCAAGGGTTGACCTAGAGGTCCCAAATTTTTGTGGCCTTATTTTGAGTCACTTCGCGGAGATTTCCATGGAAATAGAAACAAAGAACTGTACAGAAAGATAAAATCGTTTACGAATAATGGTAAACAAGTATGTAAGTTTATAAAAGACACGAATGGGAAAGTATTGACGAATGAACGAGAAATTGCAAAGCGATGGCGGGAATACTTCAGTTCACTTCTAAATTGTGAGGATCCAACCGACCTGTTACAATTTGAGGAAACAGCAACAGTGGACCAAGAAATCTCTCACCCAACCATAGAAGAAATAAAAGGACATATAAGACAACTTAAAAATGGCAAAAGTGCTGGAGAAGATGGATTATCAGCGGAACTGGTTAAGGCTGGGGAAGATATTCTGGCGGTGAAAATATATAGGCTGATTAGTCAAATATGGGAAGACCACAAATTACCAAATGAATGGCGTGTGGCCCTAATCTGTCCTATCCATAAAAAGAAAGATAAGATGAACTGCGACAACTACAGAGGCATAGCCCTATTGAATATTTGTTATAAGGTTTTATCAAAATGCATATTAAGTCGAATAAAGCCATTCGCAGACAACATAATTGGTGAATACCAGGGGGGTTTTCGACAAGGTAAATCTACCACTGATAATATATTTTTTATTAAGCAATTATGTGAAAAAATGTATGAGTACAATCGTAGCCTTCATCTCCTCTTCGTGGATTTTAAGAAAGCGTATGACAGTGTACATAGAAAAAGTTTGTTCAAGATATTGACTGAGTTCTGCATACCAAAGAAACTTGTTAGCCTGACAGAAATGTGTCTCAATGAAACAGAAGCTAAAATAAAACTGGGAAATAAAGTAACAGAAAGTTTTATGATTAGGACAGGTTTGAGGCAGGGAGACGGTCTATCTCCAATTTTGTTTAATTTTGTTATAGAGAAAATTAAGAGGGAAATTGACAAATATGATATGGGAGGTTTTATGATGAATGGGAGAAGAATTTCATTTTTAGCATATGCAGATGACTGTGTTATCATTGGCGAGTCAAAGGCAGAGTTAAGAGGAGTAATGCAAGTAGTAGAAGAAGTAGCAAGAAAAGTGGGATTGTTGGTCAATCCTTCAAAAACTGAATATTTAATTGTTGGAAGGGGAATAAATCATGATAGAAACATTACAGTTGGCAATAATGACTACAAGAGAGTACAAGAAGTTAAATATCTAGGTACCATTTTGACAGAAAACTCCTCAAGTGAAACGGAAATAAAATCCAGACTGCAAACAGCAAATAGAAGCCTCTTAATAAATAAAATACTAAGCTCAAGAAGCGTTTCCCGGGAACTTAAAATAAGATTATACAAAACACTGATCCGTCCCGTTCTCTTGTATGGATGCCAATCATGGAGCACACGGAAAATAGACCTGAACCGATTAGCGATATTTGAAAGAAGAGTACTAAGGAAGGTTTTTGGTCCAGTCCTTGATTTAGAAACAGGCGAATGGAGAAGACGACATAATGAAGAATTGTACAATCTGTATCAAGAACCGAATATTATAGGAGTGTTAAGGAGTAGGAGATTGGAATGGGCTGGACATGTGATTAGAATGAGTGGCGAAAGATTTCCTAAGATGGCTATGGATATGACAATAGAAGGAAGGAGACCAGTGGGGAGACCTCGCAAGAGATGGATAGATGGAGTAAGGGAAGACTTGCAACAGCTAGAAACCTGGCCGAACTGGCGGAACATAGCGGAGGACAGAAGAGAATGGAAGGCCCTAGTTGTATCATCGCGCGGTCCTCTGGGCCTGATCGCGTAAAGTAAAGTAAAGTAAGTTGACAACTTTTTCCAGAAGGCCAGGTTTCTCCGCGAAAAATCGATTTTTCCGATCCGCCCTACCGCGCAGCCGTCGCCGGGCGGTCCTGATAGTCGTGGAGGTCGCCATCCAGGAGAGGATGTCGGAGCAGATGTCCTCGATGTCAAGGGGGCGCAGATGTAGGTCCGCGTTCAGGAGAGGATGGAGGAGCAGATGTCCCCGATGACAAAGGGGGCGCACCACCGCCGCCACCGCAGATCGGAGATCGAGCGGCTCTCAGAGAGGACCACGTCGACGACGAGGGACCGCAGCGCTCCGAGCGCCAAGGAGGCCCACGCACCGCTGCACGGCACCTTGTTATCTGTTGCACAGCTGGGCAGCTGACGCTGCGAATGATGATGTCGGACCTCTCGCAGTGCCCCCAAAGACCCCGGAGGAGGCCATGAGGCGGCCCGACAGCAAACATTGGGTGGAGGCAATGCAGAAGGAGATGGCCAACCACCAGAGGAATGGTACATGGATTGTAGTAGAAAGGCCCAAGGGAGTCAATGTGGTAGGTTGTAGGTGGGTTTTCCCCCCACCTAAGTTGGGCCCCACTGGCGAGCTCACCTACAAGGCCAGGTCAGTGGCGCAAGGTTTTAGTCAGAAATTTTGGATTGATTTCTGGGAGACTTACTTGTACTTGTACTTACTGGTATTATCCAAGGGTAGCCTGAGACTTTTATTGGCTTTAGCTGTGTGCAAAGAGTGGGAGATCGAGCATATTTATTGTGTCGCAGCTTATCTGAATGGTGTCCTTAATGAGACTATATACATGGAGCAGCCAGCCCAAGCTCTGGCAAGAGGGTGACAGAGACATGATGTGTCTTCTTCAAAAGAGTTTGTATGGTTTAAAACAGCCTGGCATGGTGTGGAATGAAATGCTAGTTTAGATTTCGTGTAACCTAGGGATTAAGCAATGTGTTTCAGACCCATGTGTTTTTGTGCATGATGAGGGATATATAGGAATCTATGGGGATGATATTATTGCTTGTGGTACCAAATCTTTTCTAACATTCGTAAAGAAAGGTCTAAGTGATATTGTGGAGATCAGAGAGCTAGGGCCGATCACTAATTTTATTGGACTCCATTTTTCTCGGCCGGCTGACAAGGTTCTTGAAATGGACCAGAGGAGGTACGTCATGGACGTACTTGAGATTTTTAATATGACTGATTGTAACGGTGTATTTAATCCAGGAGTTGTAGTTGCCAAGTTAGATGAGAAAGGGAATCCTTTCAATCAGGAGATATATCGCTCTGCTACTGGCTGTCTGTTGTATTTGTCCACTTGTTCCAGACCGGATATTTCATTTATTGTTGGATGTCTGAGTAAATATTGCCAAAAACCCACTGAAGTGCAGTGGGAAGCAAAGAAGCGTGTGTTAAGGTACCTGAAGGGCACCTCTAATTACAAAATGGTGCTTCAGAGTGATCCTTCATTTAAATTTAAAGTGTTCAGTGATGCTGATTGGGCAAATGATAGGTGTGATTCTGTTTCTGTAGGCGGTCATCTAACATTAATGGCTGGTACTGCAATTATCTGGAGAAGTAAAAAGCAATCTATCACAGCGAGCAGTACTATGTTAACTGAATACTACTCCATGTTTGAGGCATGCAAGGACGTTGTGGGGCTAAGGGACTTATTGAGTGAACTGGGACATCCTGTGATCGGAGCAGTCCAACTATATGCTGACAATCAGGGAGCGAGAAGTTTGGCTAAATCAATCAAGTTGACTGACAAAAATAAGCATTGTAGGCTTATATATCATTTTGTACGAGAATGTGTTCAAAATGGTGAGGTTGAAGTTAACTCTGTTCCTTCGTCAGATAATGTAGCTGATGTATTGACAAAGGTACTGCCACAACCCAAAACAAAGGTGCTTGTCCAAGCAATGGGGCTTGCTATATAAGTTTTGTTTTTTTTGTTTTGCTTGCAAACCACTGTTCCCATTTATGGCATACCTCAAATACTTGCCAAATTTTTTTTTGCAATTTGTGATAGTCAATTTTGTGTTTGATTTTTGAGGAGAGTTGTTAGATTTATGTTTAATGGGAAAAATAAATTGCATATGTCGTTAACTATGTAGCGTCATGGTGCGTTGTTTTTAATAAACAAATCTTTTCTTTTTGTGCCGCCATAATGAAGTGACTTCTTTCACCAATCCCTTTTAATTTAATCACGATTAACTAGGGAGTTAATTCAAACTATGATAAAAAGAATAAAAACACCTCTAAGGATCACTAAATCCTGAAGGACTAAATAAACTTGCAGTGCTTTCAATGGAGAAAGCTTTCCTCTACAGTCATCCAGAGATCAAGGATAAAGTCAATGCGCAATGGTCTGCCGAAGTATGACGCTGTATACTCATGTAATTTCCTGACATGTGGCATATAGGTGGCATTTATCTCTCATCATTGATGACTTTGCTCCTTACCCGCAACTTCTCCGTGGCCTTTAAGAAGACAGGTGGATTTTAAATGGGTCATTCGCTCTTATCTGCGCGTCATCTGCCTGCCGCTTTGATGAAGTTAGTTTGGAGTGCGGTTCTAATGTGTGCTTTGTCGAAAGGGGAACCAAGTGCTCCTCGGGAAGTAAAAGCGGAGAGCCACCCATCCTCTTACTCTACGCTGTAGTGAAGACATTGTCCATTTTACGTCGTTGGGGTATGAGGTTGTTGGGGTACGAGGTCGATGGAATTCTCTCGATGTCGTCCATAGCTGGCAGCGGTAGACGCTCCCGATGCGGCGTTCCTGTCCAGATTTCAATAGCTCCAGAGCGTGAGGGCTCACTCCGCTCTCGAGAGTTGGAGGCGATTTCGGACAAATGACTTCACTATTAAATTAAGTCTATTGCTGTTATCATCAGATTCTACTAGGTTTCACGTTTTCATTTGAGTTGGGTATAGCTCTACATCGCTTTCAAGTGACTGTTCGAGGATTGTCGAAATGTAAGGCCTGAGCGAGGAAATTAATTCGCTATTTCCTCAAGAGATAGCATGACCGTAGTTATCGTTTTTGTGCACATACACACATTACTCCAATGGTTACACATTTCATCCAGAGTACTCTAGCGGTCAGGCGCTGTCAGCGGCAACAGCGCGAAATGTACTATTTAATACAATATCTGGCAGATTTAAGAAGGAAATTAGGGGAGGGTGGGGCTAAATGGACCGTTTTTTGTTTCGGGAGTCCTAGTGGGCGGATTTCGGCGATTTCACTTCCGAAAAACGGTCTATCTTGTAGAGATTTTTGTGCTCTATAACTGTATAGAACAATTTTAAGCGTATCGTGTAAGCAATTCAGTGTATCGCAAGTAGGTTTTTTGGCCGTTTTTTGGAAAGTTAATCTCTGGTCCATTTAGCCCCATGGTGGGGATAAATGGACCATGGGTGGGGCTAAATGGACCATGGCGTTTTTTAAGCAAAATGAGTGCAATAAAATAAAAGTAGCAATTTTGTAAACAAAAGTAATATGTTGCCATTTGTTAAGTTCATCGATACTAATATGTTCGTGTCAATGTTAGCGCGGATTTTTCGCTGGTCGTCCGCGCTTCTTTGGAGCTGCGGCTGCATATTTGCGTTCCCTCGCGGCGTCCTGCTCAGCTAATAGCTCCTCCATTATTTCCTGGTCAGTTAGGACGGCCGTGCGGCGACGTTTCCGGCCTCTCCGCGTCGATGTGCGCGGCGCTGCTCTTAGGAGTGGACGCAATGACACGAGCGTGCTCTCAAAATCCTCGGTGGAGTCGTCGTCCGCATCGGATTTCGTCGGTGTTAACGATTCCACTGGCCGCCCAAATGCCTCCCCCACTTCGTTTTTAGCGCTCTGCTCGCCGCGTGCCATCTCTGATATGCCCTCTGCTGGATCATAATTATTATCAGCTGCTGACGATGGTTGATCGGTGACGGCAGATTGAATGTAGTCCGTTTCGTCGAACACGAATTCGTCCAACGGCCAGATACCGGTTGCTCTAAAGCCAGTCATAATGTTTTGCCTGTTCACAGCAGCATCCATTGCAGAAGACGCAATTGCTCGGATCTCATAAATTGACATCGAGCGCCCCGGATGCGCATTTATCCATGCGTCTACGAAGTAATTGACCACCTTCTTAAATGAACCGAAGACTGAGCGGTCGAGGGGCTGCAGTCGCTGACTGCAGTGAGGCGGAATTGACAGGACAACTATTCAGTGGGCGGAGCACAATTGGAATCCATCAATTGACAAACGCGAGTCGTGGTTGTCCAAAATCAGGAGCACTGGCTTTTATTTCGATGCGCCTGAATGTTTATGGAATTGACGTAAAAATTCCAAGAAATGCTCTGCTTTCATTCATCTTGAAATAAAGCAACATTGAAAGTGATGACAGAACACAAATATTTGTCATTCGTGGCGCAATTACCTACCTGACGGATTGACAGCTCCGACGCATCCTTCCAGGCAGCCGTTCAAAAAGATGGTTGGAAATTGATGCGTGGGAATATGAAGAACGGTGGCGCAGCATTGCCCACTGCATTCACCTCAAGTGCCATCGTCACCTGAGTTCCGCGCTCGCTTGACGTTATGCGGCCAACTTGTTTCGTGCCTTTACGGCTCAACACACGATCAGGCGGTTGAGCTGTCGTGACTCCGGTTTCGTCCATGTTTCATATGTCGGCTGCCTCGAAGTGATGGCGAGCATACAGCATCTTCAAGTTGTCGAAAAAAGCGACATTGGTGCGGTTAAATGCTTGTTGCGCGTTGTATACTTGTTGCCTCCGGCTTGCGAATCGCCAGTGCTGGATGCCGCTTCATGAAGCCACGGAACCACTCCTTCCCTGCCGCTCCTATGTCCTCCCAACCTAGCACCGGAATTTTCAACTTCCGCGCGAACTCATTCGCTAGGCTCCACACATCGCGCGGCGCCAGTCCGAAATACAAGCTGTCGCATTTGCTTCTTGCTCTTCGGTAAACACTGTCACGTGGCCAGCTTTCTGCAATGACAGCGTCGATGTGGAAGCGAATGCTGATGTTGATGTGCTCAACACCGAGTCTTGCCAGTCGCAGTTGCGTTTCAGTGTTGTTTTGCTCACTCCGAACAGCTGCGCTGCGCCCCGCGGCGATTGGTTCTGTGACTTCACGGCGCGAATCGCGGCGGACAATTTTTCAGCGTCAATCGGAAGCGTCTGACGTTTGTATTTGCGTCCCATCTTAAAGTGAAGCACAAAAGCTGCAGTCACACTCGTGAAAACGCGTATATGGTAGGCAATAATGAACACAAATCATTCATTGTTGCTTGCAGAAGCGCTAACAAACTCAATGACCAAAAGAAGCTAAGAGAACGTTTGAATGCATGCAACGTACGCGGTCCATTTAGCCCCACAGCAAGTTTTCGCACAGGGAAACGCGAACAACAGAATTTCTTCCGAAAGAGCACTATCCACTTACCTTATGTACCTACCAAAATTCACAATGAAAATTTCACAAAAACGCACAGGAATCAAAACTTTCTAAGGTTATGGACTAATCATCCAAGTCGGTGATGGATTCCCGGCCACTTGCGCATGGGCGCCCATACAATATTTTCCAGAACCGGAATTCTGTACAAGCGACCGACACTTATCGGTGTCGCTGACATGGCCCAACCGACATATGTCGGTTAAGAGCGATTCCGGGGGCACCTTCTACCGATACTCGTAGTTAACTTCACTGTAAATCGTCGTTCAGCCTGGGTGATTCGACTGACGATTTTGAAACCCACGGTAGGCCGATCGACACGTATTTCGTCGCTTCGCGAGGTGAACGCTGGGTAAAAAAAGGTGAAGTTGGTGAAGTTATCTGCTCTTGACAACACGGGCGTCTCTCGAAATTAATATCGAGAAAATTGGCTAATCTTCATGTAGCTTATAACTTTCCTTTGCAATTCATTCATTGTGCATATCTCCATTAGTTTTGATTTTACCATTATTTCCTTAAGTATATCAAATACAGTGAATACTACTGTTTCAGGCTGGATATGGTGGAAGTTCTCCATATTCATAATGAATAAAGACACTTGGTAATCTTCCACATGTCTTTATTCATTATCAAATACAGTGCTTTCGTTGTGATCATCTTCAGTGTGCGAAGTTTTCTACCACCGAAAGTGCAGATTTTGGGTGCAAGGAGATTGTAATGATCATTCGATAACTCGAGTTAATAAATATTAACTTTCAATCTCCTAAAATAAGAGTTCGGCGTTTTAAACCTGTATTGCAATATGATTGCGTTTCATATTTGCTTTATTCATTACTTAATGGCACGCATACGCATCTATAGATGTAGATATACGAGAGGTAGGCAATTACGTTGTTTACTTCGGTAAAAGTAGGCCTTAGGAACATATGTAGGTACTTATCGACGACAGTATTTTCGTCGTGCTTCGAATGAACCTGTCATCAGAGTAGCTACCTTGAAAACGATTTGTGTTGAAACCCTGAGGAAAAAAACGAGGTGAATCCAGTTACATTTGAACTCGGATCAACACGTATGTACGAGCTGTCACCTCGTTTTACATGGTTTTAACTCTCAAGCCCCACAAACACATACAACACACATGACAAGCAGTCCCGGTGAAAAATCGAAATACCTAGTTTCAAATTGTTCGATGTGGAATTCGTTTCAAATGGTTTCAACTTGTAGACGATGTAATTTGTCTAAACTCGGTTCACCCTGTTCGAGGTGGATCTCGCATCAACTGGTTTTACCTCGTATCCCACGCTTCTCGTTTTTACTTGATTCACCTCGTCCGATCTGGATCTCGTATCAACTGGTTTTACCTCGTATCCCACGCTTCTCATTTTTACTTGATTCACCTCGTCCGATGTTGATATCGTATCAGCTGGTTTCACCTCGTATCCCACACTTCTCGGTATTAACTTGATTCACCTCGTCGGATGTGGATCTCGTATCAAGGGGTTTTACCTAGTACCCCACGCTTATCGTATTAACTTGATTCACCTCTTCCAATGTGGATCTCGTATCAACTTGTTTTACCTCGTATCCCACGCTCTCTAAAGGCTAAATTTTTGTCTGTAACAGGAAGGTTTGGATATCAAAGAGGCGAAGGAAAATAGTCTGAAACTTGATCTGATAACAGGAAAATATTCTCGACAGTGGCAGGCTTCACTTCATTGAAGTTAATTATATCTCATTTACTCATGAGTAATGATAATACTTAGTACTTTTCTACAATAATATTTATTTTACGACGCGTTTCACCGATTTACGGCATTGTCAGGTACATCAGTTTGAGAGAAGTACACAAACTTCTGTACCTGACGATGCCGTAAATCGTTGAAACGCGTTGTACAATAAAAATATTTGTAGAAAAGTACTAAGTATTATCTTTAATCATGAGTACTAATGGAAAAAATTCGATGGTCTGCACCTGGTCTGGATTCTATTCAGTAACTGTGCTGCAATATTCAATGATTTTTAACTGGTCTGCATTCAGATATGACACACAGCTCTAATATTTTATTCGATGATCTGCAATTGCTCCTAAATTTTATTTGTAACTGTTCAATGATTAGAATATATTTTAGGCATCACCACTTAACAGAATTAGGGATCCCAAGCTTTGAATTAATCACCTTGAAATCCAGTTTTTTTAATTTTACAGGGAAATAAAATCACCCTTCAAAACTACCAGTACTGTGCCAAACAAGTTTTTATGTGAGTTCGCATCATGTTTTAATTTTGTGTGCCTGTGCCCCAGCGGCCTGTGGGTCTGCAAAGTGCGCCCCCCTGAGGATTGCACCCCTGGCAGCCGCCCACTTGGCCAGCCCCTAGCTACGACGCTAAAGCAAATATGTGGGAATTGGAAAAATCTTGTTTATTCACAGTAATATTGCATTTATATTCATACTATGTGGCAATATAGGTTTCCATTAATTAATTCCAAATAACT
The DNA here is from genome assembly GCA_963573305.1 of Pyrrhosoma nymphula. Classification (NCBI taxonomy): domain Eukaryota; kingdom Metazoa; phylum Arthropoda; class Insecta; order Odonata; family Coenagrionidae; genus Pyrrhosoma; species Pyrrhosoma nymphula. Next base: position 180,545,131 of record OY754327.1, read on the forward strand.
GTTATCGAGACGTGATGGCATTTCCTCAAACTATCACGGAATTATCATTTAATAATTTTAGTTCTCTAAGTCAGATTTATCCATGGAAGTGACTACATATGCCAATGCTTCATAATTGGGTGCGAGAGAGAGAATAGGTGCGTAGAGCCTCAGGGTAGCTAAGAATACGATACAGGTATAATAACGTTAGGTAGATATGAGTTAGTGTATTTAACGTACAATAGCATGCCATTCTGCAATAGCACATTCAAAGTGATTAATTGCAAATTATCATTATTTTATTTTGAGAGAGCAGTCAAGTCAGTGGAGAGGTAATACGATAGAATCGAGGTAGCTTGTTCTAGATAAAACGGGCAAGTAAGACGAGTTGAGTGTTGCACATTTGAAACGAGTTAATACGATGTGAAAAGAGGTGATACTAGCAAAAATCAGTTGAAACAGGTTAATTAAAAAATTAAATCCAAAGTGCTGCTTTATAGTGAAAAAAACACTGATGCACAAAACAGATTACAGGTAAAGGTATGCTTCTGCATGCCTAACTAAATTGAATAAAACTGACACACCACTTTTTCTCTCAATGGCTCTTATAGATTACTAGTATCGCTATTTTTACCACTTAATACATTTATGGACTTTCTTTGAAAGGTAACCGTCTTTTCTTCAAAATAAAATTTCATGACTACCCACCATTGGTGAATGGACTTTAGGCAAGAAATCATCATCAGGGCATCGATTTGTAATAGTATCAAGTTTTCAATTTATTACTTTGCTTAATGTAAACACTAATACAAAGTAACACTTACCAATTCATAACAAACTACTTAAACATCACTATCAAGTTCAACACACCATTTTTTCTTCATCCAGAATTTAATGCAAATTCCTTGTCATTTAGCAATAAATGAGTCCTGTAGTGGACGGAAACTCCTTGGATCTCGCATTCTATTCTCACTTTAGATTGTGCAAGAGGTCAATGACCTAAAAGAACACATCTCCATCACTTACGACTGACCATTGTTTGGACTGTAGATATGGTGCAATCAATCATTTATTTTCATGTAAAACTGGAAAATTCTATTTGGATGCATTTATCAGTCACACTTAGCCACATTGTGAACACAATCTAAGGCAAAAGTTTTCAAATCATAATGACTGATTTCCCAATATGTTGACATTGTACAGAAAATATGCAAGATATATGCAAACATAAAACTCATGGCTCAAAAAGGCTACAAAAATCATAGCAATAATGGGACAAATAAAATATTTGTTGAAAATTAAAACTCCATGGAATTTTATGTCAATATTAAAACCTTATAATGGAAACTTCACACGCACATACTCAATCCTTTGAGGTTACAATAAATATCATAATTACTATGGCAAAGAATTTGCAAAACAATTCTAGACTATTTTCATGTTTCAGTAGCTACAAAAGGCCATCACTAACTCCATTTCCCTTAGTATTTATTGCAATGCTGACTTCTCTTTACGTAACACTAACAATAAAATTTATTTTTTTAAGATTTTACAAGATGATAATCACACCTTCATGTACTACCAGATGAACTAGCAAACACATAAGTGCTTTGCTTCAACAGCACCCATGTTCCCTCAGTTCTAGCATTTAGCATGAACATCATTTAGATTGTGGGACAGTGATAAGTGGTACAATTGAAATTCCTCTCAAATGCAAATCATCAGATGAATGCATAATATAAGAATTTAACATCTTATTACCTCGCAATGATAAAATGCAGCACCTTTTCATCAAAATCCAACAAGAAAACTAGTTCACTAAATTCTTCAGCCATTTAATGCAACAATTTTTAATAAGGCATTTGCCACTAAAGAGAGATGTTGTGGTAATGGACAAAGAATCCAGAGGACAATATTTATCCATAATATAGAGTTGTAAACTGAATCGACTGGTCAACAACCAAGATAACTTTTAATAGAGCTAATTAAAAATGCTTCCATCATTTGTGCTCCAATGTATTAACCTCCAAGAATCTAAACTTCAGCAAATACTACCTAATTACTTCACAGATATCAATTCTCATGATTGTTAGTGCAATGAACAGTGGAGACTACTAGCCAGCAATAAAGACATTAGAGAATACAACTGTGATGACAAACCATCTTTCGACTGAGTGACCTCTGCAGCTAATAACCAACTCTGTCTACCTTCATCCAAGTCTAACAGTTCAACTACGATTTCCACAGCAAAGGAAAAGTATTTTCAGCAGCCTCATTATAGTAAATTAATCTGAACCAGAGTGATATCAAATCAGGACCTCCTAAAGTAATTACATTGAGAAAACGCTAAAAATTCATAGACAACAACCCATCTAAGATAACATTAACATCAAAATTTCAGTAAATATTTTTAGTAGAGAAAGGTAATAGAAGCAGACATTGTCATAAACTCAAATAAATAACATTATTTTTAGTCAATGATTTTACAAAAATTATAACATTTTCCAACAAGCCATCTGCACAGAAAAGAGAAGGAGAGGGTCAGTTGCTAACTGATGCTGAAGACTTAAATAAAGCTTATACAGCCAGCAAGTATTCATGTTCCCTGATTTTTTTTCTAAAATCATGGAGCAGCCCTAGAATTTTTCGCAATAGTCACTTGCAAATATTATCATAAAACATTTCAAATGCTTCCATATAAACTATATACTTGTAGTAAATTATAATAAATAGCTAGCATCTGCTTCAAAACAATTAAAATATGAGTTTTGGTGATTAATCTTAAAGACTCTCCTCTTGAGGAAAAATACAGTATAAAAATTAATAATTGAAAAGAGCAAGCAACAACTTTAGTCATCTGATAACTTAGATTCACTCTAAATTGGTCATATTTCGAGATCAACTTCCAGCTAATACAAATGAGACAAATAGCTTTCACACAATAGCAATCAATAGTTCAATTATTCATACATCTTCCTCCACACACATTTTAATGATTCATAAATATAAAAATGGTGTTGAACTACCCAAAACTTTACCTCAAATGCCTTGTAGCCACATGACTCAAGAGCAGTACTAGAGGAGCTTTAGGTTTATGGAGCAATCAAAAATTTTCCTAGTTTCCACATTTTGATTCACACACACACACATATGCACAAGCGCACACATTCTTCACCCAATGAACACCAACAGCAACAATATTCAGCGGCCATTGACAGAGCGGCACTTTTCCCATCTATCCTGCCCCTTCTCCTGCTTCACACCTGGCTCAACCTTCACACCTCTACCCTCACTAATGTTAGCCACATCCCTCAGTCTATTATCTCTACTTTTATCTTCACTATCCCTCCACGAGCCTCTCCGCCTCACTGGACTGTCAGCAAACCTTGAGGAACCATCCAAGTCCTTGCAATAGCTGACATCCAGGGGCTGAGAGTCTACTTCACAGTACGACGATCCATATGAATTGTGCAATGAAACATTGTCACCACAATCACGATTATCCCTTAAACTTTTGGACCTAGGCACACACATAGACTCTTTCAGACCAATGCTTGTCCTGACATCCTTCAAATCCCCTTTACCCTTTAACTCCTTGAGTTTAGTATCGCTCGGCGGGTTCTGGGAGTACTCCACGTCAACCATATCGTGTTCATTCTTGCTCTTGAGATCCCGAAGATTTCGGCTACTCTGCGTCTCTACATGACCTTTGCAGTCATCAACACTCTTAGAATACCACTTCCCATTTTTTGAGTCCAGGGAATTAGTGACAGCAGAGTGTCTGGGATCATCCCATTGGTCAGGTAATTCCTCATCTTCTCTCCTTATTGCACTCCTAACATTGTCCCGTGAGGCTTTAGATTCATACAGTGCCTTTGTCATTCGATCGTTTTTTAGTACACTCTGTGTATCTACAAAATCCTTACCATTCTCACTCTGGGGATTATCCTTCCACTCCCTGCTATCTTTGCTTCCCCTGTAATCTGAATGATCCCTCGACTCCTTATAGGCTTTCGACTCACTTGCAACAGTTGCATCTCTAAGGCCATGGGCATCCCTGGTTACCTTAGAATTCCTGTGCTCCTTCACATCACCATAATCCCTTGGGTCCCTAACATCCACTCTTTGACTCCTCCAATCTCTTGAATCTTTGGCACCCCTTGACTCCTTCACACTTCTGCCATCTCGACCATTCCATGCATCTGAAACATTCCTACTCTCTTTAGAATACCTATCGTCCCCTGCTTCCCTTGAATCTTTGGTATCCCTCACATCCCAAGAATCCTTGTAGTCCCAAGTATCCCTAGAACTCTTCATATCTCTAGCTTCTGGGGCATCTCTCACCTCCCTACCTCCTTTAGCATCCCTATAATCTCTTGTATCTTGACTGTCCTTAAAATCTCTTAAATCCCTAACACTCCTTCCATCTCTGGTATCTCTCACATCTCTAATATCTCTTGAGTCCCTAGGATCCTTGGAGTCCCAAACATCCCTTGAGATTCTGCCATCTCTGGAGTCCCTATTGTCCCTTAAATCTCTTAGATCCCTGGAATCTCTTCCATCTTTCGTGTCTCTAGGATGTCTAGAGTCTCTAAGATCTCTGGAGTCCCTAGCATCCCTGGCATCCCTTGAATCCCTGGCATCCCTGGAGTCCCTAGTGTCCTTGGAGTCTCTTGCATCCCTGGAGTTCCTTGCATCGCGGGAGTCTCTTACATCCCTAATGTCCCTCAAGTCCCTTGCATCCCGAGAGTCCCGTAAGTCCCTCACATCCCTGGAGTCCCTAATGTCCCTTAAATCCCTTATGTCCCTAGAATCCCTGATATCCCGAATTTCTCTGCTATCCCTGGAGTCCCTACTATCTCTGGTGTCCCTGAGATCCCTTGAGTCCCTAAGGTCCCTGGAATCCCTTACATCCCTGGTATCCTTAGCATCCCTGTAATCTCTTGTCTCTCTCGATGCCTTAGGCCCATTTGAATTTACAGAATCCCTTCCATTCCAAGGCTCCCTAAGATCTTTGGAGTCCCTCCTAACATCCCATGAATCCCTAACATCTCTGGAACTCCTAATGTCTCTATTATCTTTTACTTTAGCATCTCTTAAAGACTCCTTGGAATCTTTAACTTCTCTAAAATCCCTTGGAGATCGAAGATCCCTAACATCTTTCCCTTCACGCAAATCCCTTGATTCTCTTGTACTCATTACTTCCCGAATGCTCCTGCTCTCCTTAGGCTCACACGCATTAATCTCTCTATAGTCCCTTGTGTCCCTGATTCCTTTTATATCCCTGGTGCTTCGTGAATCTCTTCCATCCATGAGTCCCTTTGAGGATCTAATTTCTCTGATTTCTTGAATATCCAGAAGGCTTTTAATATCCCTATGCTCTGGTCCCTTTTCTTTGATGCTAGGAAGCTCGGGAAATTTTGCTAAACTCCTGGAAAATCTAGAATCCTGATCATCAGTCACAGTCCTGCCATCTCTCGATGAACCACCTTTGGCATCTTTTGGAATGGTAGGGTCAGATCGGAGAAGCTCAGGCAAAAGGCGAAGGAGTCTTTGATGGAATCCAGATATGGTTCTATAGCGTGGATCTCCAGGGTTTGTTCGACCTTCTTCTCGTACAAAAAACTCCACAGTCCGCCACATAGCCTCCCTTAAACCAACCAGCAGTTGGGCTTGCCTGTTGAAATGAACAAATATATCTTTTTAATTAATTGGTAAATGAAAAGCAAATTTCATTGACTATTATCCATTGCACAATGCTGGGGAGCTAAACCACCAGCTTAAAGTCTATTGCTCAACACATATAATAGGAACAGAACATTTTTTCCAAATATTTTTAACTTAAGTGGATTCAGAACGTGATTACCACCAGGAGGGAACACACACTTTTTGTAATTTGGGTGTGAATCACTTTGGACAAGGGTTACTCCCAAAAGGAAGGGGAAGAAACACACTGCCACAAAAACTACAGCAGGAGGTTCAAGGTATCAGGGTTCTTGACATAAAGAAGGAGCTTGTGAACATGAAGGCCTGGACACACCTATAGAGAGGATACCACTCTATAGCAAGGGAGATGTATGATCAGACTGGCTCAGATCAAATCCAACCAATCACCCTAGCAACAAGGTAAAAAATGGACAAGAAATTATTTCCCACTTTCAACAGAGTGAAACATTAAGCAGGATCGATGGCAGACTTAACTACCTAGGTGGACCAAGGTCAAGCACCACAAGGAACCTTCTGGCCATGAAAAGAGAACATCTAAGAATGATAGTTGAATTTATGAAATGACAAAAATGTTCACAGGAACCTTCATCTCATGGGGGCAAAGGAACACTCAGACCATGAGTGGCAGATGAAATAATACATCATATGAACAGTAATGTCCTCTTATAACAACAACATTAATGTTTTCTCAAAAACTACTTATGCATCCAACGAAATCACAGGGTTTCTACTTGAAGATACTGTAACCATCCACAAGGCCAATGGCCACTAAAAGTACGGGAGAATAGAGGATAGCACAATGGACCAGCAAGTTACTGCTTATCTTCTAGTATAAGTCAAGTACTTCAGTGCATTCTCAGTTGCCCTATTCCTCCCATTTCCGACATTTTTTGATCGACAAAAAGACATATTTACTAGTTAGCAAAGAAAAATTTGAAATCAACACCACCAAAAAAAATTCATTCAAATCATGTCTGTTTTCTAAGCAATTTTGTAAAGATAAAGAATGGACAAAGACTAAGTCTGAGGATGGGGCAGAATTAGAAAAGCTTTAATACAGAAGCACATAGGTCAATCTTTCCACAATGATGACAATTGTAACTACAGATCTTAGAATTGAATCAAGAATTGAAATCAAATAGGTCATACAGAGTTTGAGAATGTTCAAATAAGTCTAACATTTATCCTTTATTTTCGACATTTACTTTTTTTACAAGCTTACTTCTTAACTTTAAGATGATTTGGAAGCAAAAGCATTAGCTTTGTTAACAACTACATTAAAACTCACATGAAGGCAATGAGTCATTAATTTGTACGGAAATCTACTCATCAGCATAAAAAAGTCAATGAAGAAGAATATAAATTTTACCTCTCATCACAATGCAATTCCAATTCCTTTTTTCCCTGAAGAATCAGTGCCACCTGACTGGAACTATCAGCCAGTTTCCTAGGCACCTACAAAATAAAATTGGAAAACTTGAATTGAGTGAAAACAAATCCAGTAAAACTCTTCATTTATACTTTTCCAGGGGAATTGAAAAAATAAATTAATGGCAAGAAAAAGCAAACTGTGGGAAATGATAAAATAAGTCAATTTTGTTTAGGAAATCATTAATTCACCAACAATATAACAAACATAAAAGTAAACTTAGAGAGCATTAAAAAAATAATATACAGGTGTAGAAACTCAAGAGCTAAATAGAGGTCTGATAAAACGCTCCAGGACTGACTGAATAAAATATTTATTTGTTCCAAAAGGTCACAAAAACACACAGGACATGGGAATTCCATCAAAACACAAAGAAAAAGAGAATATGTATGGGTCAATCCATTTGAAGTGGTCCAAGGATGGTTGCTTGACCAATTTAAAAAAATTGAAATTTTCATAGTTGTCTTAAGACATTAAAACTATTTTTTTCAAATTTTTATCTCAAGTGGTTTACCTTGGGCGGCCATTTTTATAAGGTTGCGCAAGCCCATTTTTGCATTTGTAAAGGCTTATGTAAAAGTCTAGAACTATAGAAGTATTTATCCTAGAAGGATGAAAATAAAAGCATTTTGTTTGTGATTTCTCAAGGTAAAGATAAGTCCAGTGGTTTATTTACATGATCGGTAAAACTACAAGCAAAGTTTAAAAAAGTTAAGAGTGAAATTTCACAGTTTGAAATTTTTTTCTAATAGTAGGAGTGGAATATACAGCTTCAATATTTTTTTTATCAGTAGATATCAGTGAGTAGGTTTATCATAAAAAGGATCAAGAGTGATATGCTTACTCTTAAAATGTTATAAATTTTTAAAAATTCACTTATTTCAAATTTTTCTAAGTTTTGTTTTAATAACTCTGATGAGGTTGGAGATAAAAATCGCAAATTTGCAGAACTTAGTCTTTTTGTATATGTACATGACCAGGTCTCACAAAGAGCACAGGACAGGAGCACAGAGCTAAGCATGGTTTAGGTAAGAAATATCTGGTAAAACTAGAGAGAAAGAGAACTGGCGAGAGATGAGAAGTGGGGGCTAGGCTTCAGCTTAATGATATCTGACAAAAAATAAAATATGTATCTAGCAATTATCAAAAATAGCACAATCCCAAATATTCAAGTTTTAATCTGTCTGAAACACCAGAGACTTTTTGATCAATGTAAATACTAATGGCTGAAGATTGTCCAGTACCATCTGCCTCAATTCAAAATTGTTTTATTCTTAATAACAGTTTACAGATAAATTTTCGAAGACCTGCAGGAACTGCAAGGTCTTAAGGTCCACAAAGAACTTTTTTTCATTTATTTATAAGAACTGCAAAATTATTAGGGATGTGCTAGTACTCGAAAATTTGAGTCGAGTCGAGTAGTTTGTCCCCGACAAATCTCAACTTTTGAATGGTCCGATTTGAAACTTTAGAGGCTGTGACGTCAAAATGTCGTCACTTTCAAGACTCGGAAATTCCGAGAACATATAGAATAGCCCCCCTGGGCCTCCGATTCAGCCGACTTCTTCGTCCTTCCACTCTCCCCCCACCCCTTCCGACACCAGATACTTTTTTCGGCTTTGCTTCGGGAGGACGGTGGTAAATCATTCCGTGATGAGCACAGGCTGACAGTGTCTTCCCCCTCTCAGCTCATACTTCCACTTGGGTGAATCTTTAACATCACCCGGTATCATCCGGGGGTCGCATACTGCTGCTCCAAGGCTCGCTGACTCAAAAAGCATTGACAGCTAATTCCCCCACGTGCCCCTCTCACACCTCCCTAGGCCGCCCTCTTGCTTAGGATGAGAAAACATCACCGCTAATTTTTGGACAGAAATTATGAGCACGGGACACATCCTGCAAGAATGATATGGGATTCATGCGAGAAGATCGCTCCTTTGTCTTATGTAAACAATGAATGTTGCCATTATCAATTTGCAATGTTCATTGTTTACTTGCGCCATTATTTTTACGGATGATTCCGAAGTACGGCAAAAGCCGAAAGCCAACACTGGGTAGATACGGCCAGTGCTCGAACGAATCGAGGGAAGTCGTTATTTCGGTTATTCAAATTGTAACCTTACCCCGGTGGTAGCAGTGAGGTAGATTTTGCACTTCCTCATGATTTTTCCACAATCTGAAGTTATGTTGCGCAGTGCCAGAGAGAGCTTTGAAATGCATAGTCACATCACTAGGACAAGTAAGGTACCTAGAGCATCGGAGCATGTGAAGAGAGAATCAGAACTCTGATCTCAAATTAGGTACATTTTCTTTTCAAGGTGATACATTGCCGCAAAGTAATTTCTATTTGAATAACTTCGTCGCTCGTAGCAGAAGGTGCCTGTCAATTATGCAACCTTGATGAAATAAACAAAAAACCGTACTCGTTATGGCAATACGGGAGAAATAACCACTTGCTTCAACCATCCAACTTTGTATGTTACAACCATGAGACCAACCATTGGTAAAAAATCACTCGCTACAGCCAGACTCTAGCTATATACAACACTCGTAATGATGGACTTTACTAGGTATTGATAGTCAGCTTGTTGTCTAACTTGAATTGCTACGACTACTCTGGGTACTTCCTAGGAATTTTGGAAACACAAGTTTTCAACCCAATGCAGTCATTAAATAAAACTGTCAACAAATTGCAAGAGGTTAGTTCATTTTAATTGTCCTATTGGAACTGTTCAAGACACATTTAATTCATCTTTTAATTCTAAAAACGATTACGATAAACATTCCTTATCACTAGGGATAGGAAAATTTCGCAATCGCGAATTTTGCGAATTTAGACAAAAATGTCCTAGGAGTGGTAATTAGTTACAACATACTCCATACTGACTGGGGAATTGACTTTTGAACTCGCGAAATGTCGCGAATTGTGCCCCAAAACACGAATTTTCATTGTTTTGTGAGAAAATGGTTGGAAGTACATTTCAAACGCAAGAAAAACATTAAAATTGCAAGCAAATGTTCTCAATTCAATTTAAACGAACTCGCGTGCAAATATTGCTGAGGTATGCGGAAGTTTGCAGTTCATCGTAGCATAACCGGTGTTACGATAACATTCACGGGAGGATGACATCGGGTGCTTTCGATTTACGGCGATAACCGGCAATACGCAGCTCGTCACGCCGCGGTGCTTTCTATTTACAATTAGTGGAATAACCACCTATCGGCATCTATGATCGATGGCTCTCCGCTCCGAGGTGAGTCGAACAAAGGAAAAGCAATATGCGCATTTATTCTAAGTAATCTGCTACAGCAGGGTTTCTCAAACTTTTCCTGCGATGGAACACTTCGTAAATCCTGAAAATTTAACGGAACACCTTGTGGACTTCGCATATATTAAACCATTGCTTTTAGGTAGCAGCATATAAAGCCATTATAGGTTACTCTGAACACCCATTAGCCTTCCGCGGAACATAGTTTGGGAATCCCTGTGCTACAGATTTGAAGACGAGACGGACTGCGCATGTGTGAATAGCCGCTTTGAGTTGTTTCATTTCAATGGGATCGTTCACCAAGAGATTTAAATGCTAATTATAGTTTGAAAACTAAAGAGACACATATTTTCCGATTTTTTAAATTTTTTTTCTGATTTGTTCATTAGACTATACTATGGATTTGAAGATGAGACGGACTGCGCATGCGTGAATAGCCGCTTTGAGTTGTTTCATTTCAATGGGCTTGTTCGCCAAGAGTTTTTTAAATGCCAATTCTGATAGAGTTTAAACTAGACGACTATAGAGAACTAAAGAGACGTATTTTTCTGTTTTTTGATCCGTCGCCTGCTTTTCGAATTATCGGCGGCAAAAAATCGGGGTTCTTAACCCTTTCACGTAAAAGAACCAACATGTAAAGTTTGGAAGTCACTCGCTGCTCCGTCCAATCACGATGGGCACTATGCAGCATTCCCCTTCCCTCGCTTTCCAGCGAGCGAATTACAAACTGAACCGGATCTCTGATGACGTCACGAACCTTTTGAGTGGGCGGAAAGTTTCGTGAATTTTTGTTTTTGATTTAAGAGGTAGTGGCTGAATATAGAAGAATTTTGTCTCCCCCGAAAATCTATTTCCAATCCATCTACCGAATTCGTGAATTAAATTGCCATTTCGCATCATAGTGAACGACCTTATTGCAATGGTTGCGTAGCTGGCTTTAAAGCACCAATCAAGGCCAACTACGACATCAATATAATTGTCGATATATTTATTTATTGTGTGGCACCAAGATTGATTTTATTGTTTGAATCTCTAGTTCTTGGCCATTTCCGTTAAATGACTGTTTGTTTTCCAGTGACAATTGTTAAGTATCCTAGTTTTATTCCTGGTTTCTGTGCTTGCAAGTGATTTGACGAGTTATTGAGATGCCGAATGCAAAATTAAGCGCAAGAGACCGAGCTTTCCAGTATCAAAAAGATGGATTTTATTGTATCGATAAATGTACGGTCATGTACATATTCTACAATTGTCAGGTTGCTTGGGAAAGACTCAATTGGAAAAATTTAAAATCTTCGAAGAATGTAACTGCAGCAAACTTTCACAAGGATGGAAATTCTCTAACGTTACATGTCAGTACACGAAATGTATTAAACTTTATTTTTAAATTTAGTGCCACTTTTCCAAGTTCCGCCACGGAGATGATTGTCTTCAGTCATAACATGGCTAGAAGGGGAAGTGTCGCATAATAACCCAGATCATATTGGGTTAAACTATAGCATAAGTGACCCTTTTCTAGTCTTAGAAATAATCAGTATTTTATGTGTATATATATATAAATTTGTGGTCACTGTGAAAACACCGAAATGTCTTGTTGAAAGTACCGAATTCCTAATTTCAAAGTACCGCTTTTCTCCCTCTCAAACCACCGAAAAATTCCTATCCCTACTTATCACCTTTTCCCTCCTAAATCTGATATGTTCAGGAGAGAAAATGCACTAGGGGATTGGGAAAACGAGAATATGTTGGTGCATGCATTATTATATTGCCTCATTGGGAAATTGCCATAGCTAGGGACCGGAAAAAATAGCATCTATTTTTTTCAAAATTAGAGTATATTTTTTATGAAATTAGCATCTATTTTCCTGAAATTAGTATATATTTTAAATCATCGAATAACCTTGAATTGAACGATCAATTCTTAAGCAATTGTTAACAGAATATACAAATATATCATTATGTACTTCAATCAATAAGTTCGTTTAAACTCATGCAACCCCTTTTATGAAAAATTAATCTGATACTTTTAACAATTTTTTTCCAACATAAAAGAAATGAAGAGTTTAAAAAATTGTCACTAAGTTTTTAGCTAATTCATTTTAGAAAAAAATTATTTAAAAAAAAGTCACCTAGTTTGCAGCTGATTTATTTTAGAACTGAATATGACTTCATGCTAAGACTCACCGATCATGTCAAGGATTGTTTCCACGTTCAAGTACATAGAAAGCAAGCCAGTCTTAGGAAAGGGGAACTTGTGCAAGTAAAAAGAAGGGAGACTCGATACAAATCGATTGGATTTTTGCTGCTTAATTTTTAAATGGTATGTATAATTTACTGTTTTGCTTATAATTGAAAATGCTGTCAAGAGATCCAATCTGCACAATCTAGAAAATCCCACTGTTTCAATTTCCTATGAATTACCAGAGTTGAGAAGTTTACACATTACTTTTTATACGCTACATAGCATTTAATTTCTTGTTATTTTTCTTTTTTCCTTTCTTTTTCTCATTTAAGAGTTGTACATGCAGTGCGACTTTTGATATATTTTCTAAGTAATGTGTCCTTGTAAATGTGTGTGTGATTATTTATGAAAACTATATAAATAATTCATTATGTAAATAATTGTTTTATTTACTGATGTGATATAATAAACTATAACATAAAGTACCGATAAATTAATGTTATAATAATGCAAAATTCAAATTATGATATAATTACTATGTTAACACTGATTTCAGAAGGAAGACTACATCTAAAAATGTAAGTTTTGTTCAAAAACGCTTGAAATAAACGTGTAATAGATTTCTGTTCAATATGAATGTTGAGAACTCCAGTGTTACTTATTATTTTATTATTTATAGCATATTCCACGTATTTGTTTCGCCCCTGGGAGTTAGGCAACATGTTTTTAGAATTTTCCTGTAATCCATTTGCTCATGGTAAAAATTGCAGAAAATACTTCAGTAAGGTAATTTTTTAGAGTAAGGAAGCTTATTGCCATTGTTTTTTGGAGCCTTTTTATATGCCCTCAATATAGTGAGCAGGAAAATTATTTTATTTCCATAAAAAGTCCTAACTCAATTCTCTCTGAGTGTATATATGAAGAATAGATACTTATCGAGGGACGTGTGTGCCTGGGCTCGACATTCCAAGCTGTGGCAGTATGTACCACCAGTGGTACACGATGGCCTTGAAGCCGATCTGCCGTGATCCACCAGTGGGTCACGACGCCTGTGAGGAGAGACGGTCGTGACCCACCAGTGGTGCAAGCTATCGCAAACGTGTTAAAGACGGGCCTTCATCACACTTTCACAAGTTATGAAGATAGGAAAGATTGTTTCACAACAATGAAGATAGGAAATGTCACCAGCCTGCACTTCTGTTTACTGACAAAGGTGAAACAAAATGCGCAACAACGTTCCTCTGCTCATTGTACGGTATAATCAATTCACATACAGTAGAACCTCACTTATGAAACTTTTAGCGGACCAGCAAAAAAAGTTTCATAAGTGAGGAAGTTTCACAACAGATGTTTCATTGAAAGGGTACAAGAAACCCTCTTCAACTGTCTAATTTGGTCTGCTTTGTTTCATGGTTTCAATTACATGTTCGCATAAAGGCAAATGAAACCTAATAATTTATCGTACTTACAAATAACTCTACAAATGTAAGCATGTTCATGTTACCAAGAAAGAAACAATGTGCATTTGCATTCCTGAAGTTTGGTAAGATATATTACCAAAGTTAAATTTCATGGTCTAATAGTTAGAATTCTTGGCACTTGACCAGTAGGGCTTACAATTAGTTTCAATTAATGCTTGGCACATTTTGTATTGATGTTTATTGCCAGTTCATGTTCTACAACCAAGCACCAACTAATGAAGGAGTATTGCTTACTAAAACATCTGGTATGATTAATAGGTAATATTATCCTTTACCAACCAGTTTTCTTCTAAAATAGAATATCACTAGACATGAACAGAGATCTAACTGAAAACAGTTTTGAGATTCTATTAAATATCAGAAAGCAATTGGTATTAGAAGTTATATACATATTGTATTCATTCAGCCATTTTGAAATTATAAATAATAAATTTACCATTTATTATTTCGTCATCTAAAGAGTACAAACCTCCAAAAAATTATTTTAAATTGTGGATTTTTGACTTTTCGAAAAAGTGACCTCCGGTTCCCGTACCGTAATTTTTTAATGGTGCGTCCCATCTGGAATCTGACAAAAAAATTCAGAGCAGATAATTGAATTTTCTACAAGATGCCACCCTTTCTATGCCTCAATAGTTTCCTCACCAGAGGGCCTCAAACTCGAAATTTAGCGAAGGATTTCCCATTTTTCGTGGTTTTTCGACTCTAGCTCCTAAACAAAGAGTTCGATCTCAATTTTGACAGGCAGAGATTTTCAGCCCTTCGTGAGGTCAACAAATTCCCGCTTTCCGTTTTTTTCTAACCCTCATAGTTCTCTGGCAAAATGGCACCAAAGTTGGCTTTTCGTAAGATTCTCAAATGTTTCATTCTGTCACGTCTCCACTAATGGAGATATGACATTAAAAGTTGACATGCGTATGCACTATGACATGCACTTCAGAAATAAGTAGCGAAAACCCAGACTTTTTATCTTAAATCAACCGAAAAAAATTTAAAATGGCGGATTTTTCGTCCAGCGCCGGCGCAAGCCTGTGGTTTTCCGTCCCGAAAACAAGGATTTTTTTTTTCAAAAAACCATCGAAATAAAATAAAAAATGGCCGATTCTTCATCCAGTGGTCACGCAGGGCTCTGGTTTTCCATCCGTTTCTTCTGAACAGTCGGTTCTTTCTCCATTCTGACGAATTCTTTTTGCTACCATTAAAAATGCCTAAAGATTGATACCTTTTGCATTTTCCTTGCACTCACGATAAACTCACAACAATCCCTCAAAAGTCGGAATTTATGAAGCTCCATAGGTGAGTTAACTCACTGATAAGTCGTATAAGTGAGGAATTTCCTACCATGGGACCGGAAAAAAACTGTTTATAACGGAGTTTGTCGTATAAATGAAAAGTTTCATAAGGGAGGTTGGAAATACATGGGGTCTTATGGGACTATTTACCGGACCAAAAAAACCGCTGTATAAATGAGGTTGTTGTATATAAGAGGGTCGTATATCCGAGGTTCTAATGTACGCCAGGGCTGCAAGCGGTCCTACCGGTTGGTTTTAATGAAAAAATGACTTATTTTTGCCCAAATAATGACCAAAAATGACCAAAAATTGACCAAATACAACCAAAACCTTACTGAAACTGGCCAAACATACTTGAGTATATGTTTCCTAGAGTCCTGCATTCTCCGCTAACTCGCAAACTGGCGGCCAACTGGCCGACTAATGCCTGTTGCTCACGGTAAAATTTTCCATAAAACAGTTTTATAAAAATTTTTATTGAAAGTTTTATGAATCGTACGTAAAACGTACTTGCTTGCTCAGGGTAAAACTTCATAAAACCGCAATCTCCTGCCATCTATGAGACGCTTTGCGAACACGTGAAGTGATAAATGCACTCTTTTCGTTGACTATTAGGTTAAAAACTATATGTATTGTTTATTTACTTACTTTCTGATCACACTCAACGGTGCTACGGCTCTAATTCATTCTTCTAACATGAAGGATACTGCCTCAACGTTCCATGAACTTCCTGCCATGTTGTTTACGTTTTCCTTGTTTGGCTTCCCATGGATACGAGATTATTGGTAAAGGTGAGCTTTAGTCTCGCACTTTCAAAATTTGTTTTTGAAAAACGTAGGAAACTGACGAAATTGAATGTGATACCTGGGAGTAGAGGAAGAATGCGGATTTATAAAAATGTAATAATCATACCGGTGTGACTAGTAGTTTTTGGGATATAGACGTTTGACAATGACCAACTTTTCGATTTTTTCGACGCCATATTTGGAGGTTTTCACGAACAACCGGTAGAGGGATAACACTAATTTCACCTCTATAATATACCTTTACCACACCCCCCCAACAAGCTTACGGGCCTATCATGCATATGCTAGAGAACCAACTGCTCGATCGCTGCGCCACGTACAGTGGATAAGAGGAAACTACATTTTTTCACAAGATGGCGGAGAGGAAAAAACGCACTTCTCAGGTTTGAAAGTTTCCCATTTCTAAAGTAGTTGATGCATTGTTGTGCTGAAAGTGTTAAACAAATTTGCAAAGTTTGCTTAATAAGTGATGTGAATTTGGTTCCGATATCTCTGTTTAAAGTGGGTGAAAATTGCGGAAACAAGTGCGAGATGAAAGCTCACCTTCGCAATGAGCGGAACATCTCATTGGTTGTTGCATAAACGGTTTTATCGTTGGCAAGCTCATTTTTATAAAATTAGTCGGTTTTATAAAACGTTTTACCGAAAATTTTACCGTGATCAACAGGCATAAGCAATGGAAGTCTGTAAATTGCACGATTCGAACACATATCTTGTATTCGCGTGTCTGCAATTCGCGAATTGCAAGGGATTTTTAGGGTCCAGTCGGCCGCCAGTTGGGGAGTTGGCAGAGAATGCAGGGTTCTGATGTTTCCTGGTACCTGGTTTCCTGGTTCCTCGTGCCTTTGAAGAGGGAAAGTAATTGAACGACGTATTAAAAAATGTGTCAAATAAAACTTTATTCACATGAAAGTAATGTAAAACAAAAAACTCTTACTTTCCAAAAAAAAATAACTTGCACATACTTCCTAACTAGAAACGTACGGTAACAAAATAGTAAAATAAAATATTTACTTCGTTGAGTGATAAATATAATGTCATTACATCAGACATGTTTTCCAGACTAGAAGAACAAAGTCAAGAACACAGAGTCAAAAATAGCGACAAGTCACCCATCATACAATGTTATTATTGCACCATCCAACAAAGGTGACTTTGATTTTGACCTTGACACTAACCCAAAAAAAAACAGCAAAGATTCCTTTGCTCGCGCACATCAGACGACCCCGATTTTTTAAGCGGATAAAAGTGACAAAAAACCTCGACCTATATGCAAGTAAATACGGTATAATAATGACTTTTAGTGACTTTTTAGCATAATAATGACTTTTAATGACCAAGATCAGAAATAATTACCTATCATGGTAATAATGACGGACTTGCAGCCCTGCTGTACGCGTATATTACTACGCGTATATTACTACTAAGTCCTCGACTTACGCGATTAATTCGTCCCAAAAATTTCCGCGTAAGTTGAAATCCACGTAAGTCGAAACACAACAACTTACCTATTCATTTTTGAACCATTAGCAGTGCCGCTTTTGCTGCGATTGGTGGCAATCGGCGACGGTAACAGAAAACGCCATCTTTCGAGAGGCCGTTCAGTTATCATAATACGACAATTCCGAGAGAAACACAACCAATCTTAATTTCACTGGAAATTTAAGTCTAAAATAAGTATAATTTCACAAAACATGAATAAATTGAAAATTTGTTAAATTATCATACTCATATGAATGCCAGTTCATAATTAGAAAAGTTCTTAATAAATACCTACGTATTTAGCTGAAACGATTTTAATGATTTTATGAGACAACTATCTCAAACTTGATAAATAACGATCCCAATGATCAAGTCACAACGTAAATACAAGGTCGTCTGTTTGCTGCATGAACGCGTTCTTTTATTTACTGTGATGTAGAACATGCGTCATCTATGGAGTAGACTACGCATTGACTTACGCGGGAAGGTCAACGTACACCGAAAAAAGACGTTGATGCCATGTAAAGGCTGAATTACTCTAGCGTTCACCGGAGCGGTTAGCGGGAGTGGGTGTCGGTTCGTCCAATCACATTGTGCGAGGCAGTTGTCAGTGCCGCTCCCCAGTACTGCCTTGTACTCCTGTCGGATAACGTTCTGATAGAAGGCGTGAACGTTTCGAGTCTGTTTGTGAAAGGCAGTTGTCACTCAAAATAGACAATGGGGAGGTTATGGCTTAATCGAAGGAATCAACGAAGGAGAAGGCTGAAGTTGGCCGCTTTGCTCATAATAATTGCAGGATATTATGACAGCCTGCCCGACAGCAGGATCTGGGTGCATCACTGGGTCGCTAGGCGAAAGGAACAAGGCTGTGATCACAATTTATTCAACCATCAAACATTCACTTTTTCAAGATAAAACAAACCTTTATCCTATTTCAGCCCCATATTCTGATTCACTCATGAACTATAGAAGCGAGCCAGGGGGTGATTTTCGATAAAACAAAAATGCGCGCAACGGCAGCAGACGACGTGGTCACATGGTTAAATCCGAGGCCATGATTGGCTGCGGTTGCGATTCTCGGTCGGAAAAATAGACAGTTGGCTATTCTCACACTCGCACCCGCTCACACCAACCGCTGCCTTCCAATTGGTTGAAGAGTTAACCGCTCCGACAAACACTAGTGTGATTCGGCCTTATGGCCAGTGACAGGCTTACGTTTTCTTCCCATTTCTGTTGCCGCGACAGCTAATAAAAGGTCAAACACATAGATTCTTATGGAGCCGGTCAGGCTTAAAACCAGCGACAGATTTGAAAGCGCTGCATGTCGGGTTTATGGCACGATACGACAAATAGCCGATGTACGCTTCAAATACCGAGGACTGGCAGACGAGTCACTGCTTATCGCGCCATGATAATGCTTGACAATGAGTCGCGAGTCATCACCAGGTGTATCTGTTGCGACAACAGAAACGCGGAGAAAATGCAAGCATGTCACCGACCTAGCTGAACATCAGTGTAACTCCGGATCGGTGTAACTCGGATCCGCGTAAGTCGAGGACTTACTGTACGTTTAAGTTGAAAATAGGCTGATTTGTTGCGTCCATGCAATAATAATCATAATTTAAATGGATAAAAATGGGGTACTTCACAAATAAAAACATGAAGAGATACTTTTTTTGCCATTTCCTACAACATTTTTGTATTCATAACCGCATTGCGCATATATTTTGTATACAGTGAAACCCCGTATTTGCGTTATCGGAAATTACGTTTTCCCGCAATTTACACCACTTTTACGAAGTCCCATTCCATTTCCTATGTTTCCAATGTATGCAGAACCCCGAATTTAGACTGTACATTTTTCAGTTTTCCCGCAATTTGCACCACAACGCGCTCAATCAAAATAAAATTTAACTTTCAAAGTCCATTTCTCATGAATATAATCCTTTGCTAAACACTTTTTGACTTAGTCTCGCACATATTTGCGGAAAAAAATACGAAAGAGAGCAGTAATAGGACCTGTTTGAAGAAAGAATTTGAATTTGGCGGGGATAGTTTACAGCGCCACTCGTAGCATAAATTGGAACTACGTCAACTCGTCAATCTGCCGCGAGGAAATGATTCAAGCTATGAAATGAATACATTGTAAGGCGAGGAGCTAACTACGTAGTTTATATAATGTAATTAAACCTGCGGAGGAGTATTCATTTTTTACCTAAGTAGAAACTTTGGAGAATGATAATGGATTCTTATCCAGACATGATGAAAAATGAAAGAACTCGTACTAGTGGACAACAGATCATTTGCACTGCCTCGATTCCCGAGGTATAACTATGATAGGCTACAAATGAATTAAACTTATCGAAACTTGCGTTATCGTACCTTAAATAGACTGAATCATAAAGTTTATTTTTTAGTTGAACAATTGTTTGGACTAGTCAAACATCACGGCTGATCAGATTCTCATGTCTTGTTAAGTCATCCTCTAATAAACTGGGACGTAATTTTATCCTGCTTGGCAATGGAAAAGCGCGGAGGAAAAAGGAATTTTTCAATCAAGGAGACAATTGACATTTTAGAACAAGTCGATTCTCATGGTGGAACTCGCGTCGATCTAGCGAAACTGCTATGATTGCCTTTCTCTACACTAAATACGCTAAATACTATAATTGTGAGAAATCGCGATGGAATTCTGAAACAAGCCAACCCAGTGCGGTAATTTGTCTAAAATGAGAAAATATGTTAAGAATTCTAGGTATGAAGAAGTGGAAGG
The DNA here is from genome assembly GCA_963573305.1 of Pyrrhosoma nymphula. Classification (NCBI taxonomy): domain Eukaryota; kingdom Metazoa; phylum Arthropoda; class Insecta; order Odonata; family Coenagrionidae; genus Pyrrhosoma; species Pyrrhosoma nymphula. The sequence goes on from OY754327.1 coordinate 180,565,548, forward strand.
GATACTTAAAGAGTGTTTTTTGAGTGCTAGGTCTTCAAATATCCCTATATATGGTGCCATCATACAAGAAAAAGCTCTGCACATCGCCCCAAGATTGGGAATTGAAAATTTCACAGCATCCAATGGTTGGTTGGATAGATTCAAAAATATTATTTTCTGATGTTCATATATGTATTATTATTATTTATGGGTAGGGTCCACAGTTACCATGAGTGAAGTGAATTTTTAAGAAGCTGTTTCTGTAACTTTTATTTATTAATTTAATCTTGATTTTGTGCGATATGTAGTAATCCCTTATTTTATGTAGGTATCAATAATGAAGGAGAAAAATAATTTTCACATTTCTATTCATCTAAGGTATTCAATGCCTTTTTTTCATCGTATATAAATTAATGAGAAGAGCTAGTTCAAAGAATAAAGTATGACACTGCTCTTTTTCAGTTTATCAGTCTATTTCTTATTTTACCCTTACTCCAGTGAAGGAACATGGCTGCAGAAGTGAAAATTCTACTTTTCCCGCAATTTGCACTTTCCCGCAATTTGAACCTTTTTTTTAGGGTCCCTAGAAAAGTGCAATTTAGGGGTTTTACTGTATTTACTAATTTCACAGATATTTCGCTTTTATCCCTAATTTTCACAGAAAATTCACGTTTATCACAACATACGATTTTTTCCAGTCCCTAGCCATAGCTTACACGACTGGACTCGACTCAATACTTGCGAGTAACTACAACTCGACTCAAGTTCAAAAAGTACTACTCGCACATCCCTAAAAATTATCATTTTAATATTCCTCAATGAATTTTGAGAATAATACTATTGAAAAAAAATAATAGTCAATGTGCTTGACTAATTCTTAATTGCTAATAATTGAGGTCCTCCTGAACTAGTGAAACCTTAAAAAAAAACAAAATTAAAGATTCTTATAATGGCTTACACAGTGTTTCGACAATCATAGAAGACAAAGCTAAAAAATAAATTCATTTATGTGTAACCATGAGAAAATTTACTCCATATAACACTACTAGAGCAAATGATTCAATCGAGACAAATCATTTTATTTACTGACCTTATATACTCGTCCTTGAGGATTGGCAAAGAGTAGAATTGAAATTGGAGATACTAATGATGCCTCCCTCACCAGAATACTTTTCCGCTCCTGAGACCGTACTTGCCGGAAATAGGTGAGGAAAGGAGGGGAGCGAGATTCACCCCATCGACCATTGTTGACACTCTCTGAACCCAATGTTGCCCGCTGACCATCACTAATGATAAGATAGAGCACATTTAAAGTAGAATTTAACAGATTAAGCCCTTAAAACAGAAATTTCTCTTCGACACATTGCATTGAAATTTGTCTCCAAGTAGCAATGGATATCAAAAGAGTGACATACATAATTACAGACCATGATGAAATAACTTTAATTAGAAGTGAAGCGAGATGAGATGACGGAAGTGATACTTCAACATATCTTCAAACAAACAAATATTTGTAGGCATAATGATAAGCAAGCCCCTACTAAGGCCTTTAAGGCAATCCAAAAGTATAGAACTATTAGGGCAGCTAAAACTATTTTTTTAAATGCATATTACTGACTTCCAAACCCTCCCTATTACACTTACAGTAAAAAACATAGTAAATTACAAAGCATGGAATCTGAGAAGTACCTGAGTTACACAGATTCATGACCTATAACACAGCCTGGAAATAATTGGTCAAGCAAATCGTATATTAGAATTTATTAAAAGGGTTGATGTAAAATATGACTAACAAGAAGACATCGCAAGACCTATGTTGAGGTTGCTAATGACACAATGTTTTTCTGAAACTAGAGTAGGAGTGTAGAAAAAGAGTCACGGCTTTCTCTCCCATAGGCCCGGGTTCGTGAGAAAATTGCTTACATGGAATTTCGTTCCATGTAAATTCGTTAATTTTCAGGGGGGCTGAAGAGGAATAAAGGAAGAAGAGGAATTTCTCTGCATCATATTAGTGGCGAGTGTACTAATGTGAATGCCCAAGCCGTGGACAATTGGATGCCATTTCAGAATTTGATACTGGAAAGATTTGATGCAAAGGATATTTATTTACAGTAGACTCTCGTTATTACGAACCACGTTCTTACGAACTTTCGTTTTTATAAAGTAAAAAACATTGGTCCCGACCAAAGGGGTACCCAAATTATGGTAAAAGAAACAATATTATGAAATTGTGAAACTTTGTCACACTTACTTTGCCAAAGAACTTGAGAACTACCAGGAAAACAATGGATACTTCGCATTAGCTACTCAGCTGGGTTGAGGGTACAAGACTCCCATTGGTTAGTGAACTTCGAAGGGATACCGGAAGCAAGAGGAGAGGTGAAAGGACCATCATTGTTGTGTTGACATGACACGACATGCGTGAAGACCATCATTGTGCCATCCTTGGTGGACACAGAGCATAACCCCCCCCTAGTTTAAAATTAATTATAAAAATAAAACCAGAAATCAAAAACAGTACATTACACTTACTCTGTCACTAAAGTAGGAGCATTCTTTTTCTTCCCCCCCTTGCGCACATCCCATTGCCTTCGGCGCAGAATGGAACCTACTCCTGACAGTAATACTCCAAGGACAAGTTCATTTTCTGCAGCCAGTTGGTTACAATGAGCAGATCTGTTTGCAAAGGACTCTAAACCATCAGCGGAGGAGCCCCCAGCACCTCTACCCCTCCTCCAGCTACTCCATGTCGTGGATGAGCTGCTTGATCGACCATTACGCCAGCTGTCACCCCCCATGCCCCTCCGGCCCCAGTGTCCATCTTCATCTTCTGTCTCTGCACCTCCTACAGCTTCAGAGAGCAGCCGAGACTGATACAAATGCTCAGCATATATGCGACGAAGACCTGTAAAAACAAAATAATATTATTTCTGTCATTAAAATACATCTGTATACATGAAAAGAAGCTCAACAAAGAATGTTTGTCTTCAATACAAAGAGCACCACATTATGGGCCTTCATCATCTAATTTGACCTCTTGGCTTTCAAAGCGAATTACCACACATTGGTGTAATACCTAACAGCCACACATGTGGCTGTAATGTGCATTGGGTATTTTGAAAAAATAGAGTTCAAATTATTATATTATAGTTATATTGGCATTTTACCAAAAATACTAGGTATGTTGATCCAAGAACCTCCTCATAAGGAGTCACATTTCCATTAGGAGTCATTGAATCTCTTTCATGGCACTAAGGCCATGCAAGAGTTAAGTTTTCCCATTCTAAGCTCCCATCACTTGAGACATGCACACTTGAGAGGACTTGGGTGCCATTATGTAAACAATATGATATTTCCCAAACAAAGGTATTTCCTCAGTCATTTGGAGGTAAGAACAGTCAGAAGAGGATTTCCCCATAGCTTCTATCACAAACATTATTCCATTAAGCCAGCAATCATAAAGGTCAGCTGGAGGTCATTAAAAAATAGCAGAAGAATGAGGAGGAGAAGGTGAAAATATTCGTAAGCAAAACACAGCTGACCCATTTAAGCCACACTGGAGCTTAGTGTTGAGAAATACTTTCCCTGTCACGAGCACCATGAGAATTTCACTCTTCTCATCTGTATAGTACTCTTGTGGTTACGAATCAAAAAGTGTACTTTTCATCCGTTTTAGGACTCAGAATACTAAACCCTTTCCTTGGGTGGTGGGCGGAGGTAATCTCAACCCTTCGCCACAGTGCCAGCCCATGTTCATGATCAACTATTTGTTAATTCCGGGGATTGACAAAAAAATATTTGTTCCTGACTTGGAAAATATACTCATAAGTGTACTCCTAGCTGCGCATTTACAGTAGAGTCTTGATGTAAAATTAATGATGTAACACCTTGGAACCCAAATATGGAGTGTTATGTAAAATGAAATTATTTAAAATCAAGATATTTGTGAATTTTGAAAAATGTGCTGAGATTTCACAACATATGAGAACACAATGACATTGAAACTATTTTCACTACAAAGAGATCGTTTTTTTATATTCTGCTGTAGAAAATAAAACTTTTAATTGTGTTGGAGATAAAATTATATTTTCAACTAAAATGTACAATAGAATTTCAGAACATAATCATAGCTTTTTGGCTGCTCAGGCTAGAGTATAGGTAAAGTATTTAAAGAAACAGATAAATCAAGTGTGTCCATAATTAGACAATCATGCCTGTGGGAGTTTTAATTGTACTGAGAGATAAATTTGGAAATAAGACATTCTAAAAAAGTTACCTAAGATATTAATTAGAAAAGTATACCACTCAATGAAAGTTAAATATCAATGCATAGAAAACTAATAAACTGCCTGGATAAAATGAAAATGAAGAAAAACCCCTCTGAAAGTACAATTTCATTTACAGAATTACATCTTTTTAAAATATTATGTGACGTAAAATTTTAGTTTCAGTGGGACAAAAGCGCTCATTTACCATCTACTTCATTGTCACTCAACATTTCATGGCTACAGCCATCTCCTTGATTTTTTGTCCATGAGAACTTTTCAGGGTGTCATCATCCAGCCCTATGTACTCTAGACTTGAAGTCTGTGGCGCTCCCTAACGATTAAAATAATCAGCAAAATCACTGGCTTAGCCCAGTCTTTGAGATGCAGTAGTTTCCATTTCGATGAGGAAGATTCACTATTCTCATAATAAATTTCGTCTAAGAGAAGGAATAACAAATAAATCCAAGCGACATTATGAATGGTAAAATTTCGTAATCCACCCTTTCGCTACAAAGTTAACGTTGCTCACACATAGATTTTTCACTGGAGGCATAAGAATGCCATTTATCTATGGTGTAAATATTTTCACGCAAGAGAGCAAATGGCATGTCAACATGGCTCTGCGGCTAAGCGAGATGCAAGCAAGCAAAAAAAGGCCCAGGGGTAAATAAAGGGTAAGGTTCTGATATGAATCAACCGAAATAAAGGCTCCCCTTATTTTGTTTGAGCATCAACCCAGTGTTGGCTGCGGAAGCCCCAAAAAGAGGCCCAACCCCTAGTGGAAGCCACTTAAGTCGAAGCTAAGCTGGGCAAGGTAGACAACAACAGATAATGCGAAGGAGTAATCTTCTCAGGTTACTCCCTCCTCTTTCTCACTGAATGAGTCACGAGCAGATGAATTTTGTCGTGCCGTGAGCGAGAGGAGTCTTTTGGGGAAAACCGGTTTAGATGCGTCAATTATGTAGACCCGACTGAGAGATCGACCCTAAAAATGGCAACATTATCGTTTTCCCACCCCGCAGGTCAATCTTCCCTGGCCTGCGGGCGGGGGTAATCTCCAACCTTTCTCAGTGGTAGATGCCTTCACTGTGTGTGTCCGTGGTCAAGCATTTGTTTATATACTCTGGATTTACTATAACATTATTTGTAGCATGCTGGGAAAATATAAGCTCAGAATTACACTTCTTATGTTTTTTCTGTGCATTTCCACGGAACAGAACTCTGTTATAAACATAGTTGTCGGGAGTGTTCATTATACAAGAATTTTGAAAATATTTTCTTTTAGTTTCTTTAAGTTGTTGTTTTATTTCGTAAAATCGAGTTGATACCTCCACCAGGTACCAAAATAGCCTTACGTAAAATCGTTACATCGAATTTACGTAAAATCAAATAATGATTCCATAAGAATACTATGGGAGTCGGCCGGGACCCCTCATTCACTTGTGTTAAATCAAATTTTACGTAAAATCGGGTAATGTAAAATCGAGATTCTACTGTACAAATTTGAAATGGAACTCTGCGGTAATTACCTAGTTACAAAGTTCTTTGCTAAGGATACTCTCAACAACTGGGCTAAAACTAATGTTAGAGTTCTGTTTAAAATTTGTAAATGATCAGCAGAACATAAAGAATGGACTTGAGAGCCTATGTTTTCTGAGTAAGCAGCAAAATAGTTTTTTAGCATATCCAATGAAAAAAACAAATAGTTGACCGTGGCACATGGCGTGAGCTGAGCTGTCACTAAATAAAGGGTAGAGATAATCCCCGCCTGCAGGCTGAGGATAGTGACAGGTGTCCAGTAGGGTGGGGCCCCTAATGGCACCTGGGGCTCTTTTTCTTGCTTTTAACTTTTCCACGTTTAACCTGCCTGCCACTTGCAGACAGGGGACAAGAGCACCACGGTAGAGGTATGAAGGAGCGGCCACCCCTAACCTTCCCGGTACAGGTATGGAGGGAGTCCTCCCTCCTAACTTCCCAGTCTGGGTATATCTCCCTCCGGCCTCCCAGTATAGGTCTAGAGGGAGTATCAATCCTCCATCCACCTCAGAAGAGGCATGTAGGAGGGCCACCCATTCAACCACCGTCCAGGCCCAACATTGCTTAACTTCAGTGATCTGATGGGAACCGGTGTGTCAACGTGGCTAGGCCCTTGCCCTTTGAGTGGCTAAGTTTTCAGCGAGAACTTCTCACCCCAAGTGCTTACACATTGCCTTTTTCTCAACACCACACCAGGCAAGGAAGTTTTTGCCTCCCAATCTCACCCTCAATGGAGTGGGTCACAAGATGAGGCACCACCTTGATTCTTATTTGCTAGGTAACGGTCCACTGTTGACATACATTTAAGTACCAACTCTAATTGACCGGGGAAGAAGTTACACCTCACAGGATGGTACGTATTTGAACTTATGGGTCGATTATGTCAGGAAAATCTCACTTCTTATTTCTGAGTCGAGTGAATACAGGATAACTGAAACCATGAATAGAGAAACCATGGACACAGGGGTCCCACTGTACTTAGAAGTAGCTATTTATTACATGGCAAATGTTGCTACAGATATGTGATACCGAAACATACTCAGATTACGATTTTGAACATGCAATGGCAACACAACCTCCTTGAAGCAGCTCACAGGATACAATGTAGATGCAGAGTTGAATGCATACCAGTGGTACAATGTGTTAGCTTATGTACAATCTATAAATGTGAAATGCTTCATATAGTTTATTGTATCCAATTCAACTTGGTGGAACTACTTCATACATATATGAAAATAAAGCAAAACTTATTTTTTCCAAATAAATAGTTTTATTGTATGACCCATGTTCCAAGGAGAATCGACATCATCAGGTGATGATGTCAATCCTCGACGAAACCCAGGTCGCACAATAAAACTATTTATATGGAAAAAATTAGCATTGTTTTATTTTCAAACAAAAGTTAAATTCTTTGTATAGTGGTCTGACGTAGCCTTTCCTCATGTACTCGATATATGCACATCATTTGTTACACAGTCATTCTTAAATACGTAAAATTTGTTCACGGTAAATACATCAAAATTTAGAAATAAATTACAGATACCATGGGTTCTGGATTAATGTTGATATGTTTACTGAAGCAAAATTTTGAAGAAAAAAATGAAATGCAAGAAACGGGTATACGGGAAAAAAGGAGCGAGACAAACAATAGGAATATGGGGAAAAAAGTGCGCAGCTTACACAAAATCTAGAGGAATCATGTAAGTCACACACCCTTTTTTGTTAACCAGCATTTCATTGAACCAATAAAATTTTTCTTTTCATGATAGAAATACACTTTAGTAGCTTTAAAAATGGATAATAATTTTTACTGCAAATTCTTGCTATTTTCACTTACTCTGAATGAGAGACATGCTTTCCCTGCTCAGACCATAGGTGGAGCAAAAGCTATCTGATGAAAGGGAAGATCCTGAAACAGTCCTGCCATAGCAGTTCATCATCCCAGATGCCTCTTCCCACTTCTCATGCATAAATGACAATGCTAAATGATCACTCGTTGGACAGAAATGAGATTTGGCAGCACGGACACCAGCTTTGTCTACAAGAGCAGACTGAAATGGTTCTCGTTCAACTGACAACACTGTAGCAATGGTCACTAATGGGCTCACACACCTGAAAAAGAATACATTATTTATGAAAAGTAAACAAAGGCATTAAAGGAGAATACCAATGTACAGTATTGCTTAGTTCATTGCTAAGGATAGTTCAAACATGCCATTACTCCGATTGAATTTACATTAACAATGCTTCCCCATTTAGAAATATTTCCCCAGGTGATGAATTTATTTTGTTCTTAGTTGCTGAGTTTTGCATTGTTGATAGTTACATATAATTTATTTTGAAGCTTTTTCAAATATTTTGCAAAAACAAATAAAATATACTTCCAATGTCTTGCCTTGAAAAAGGGCATTATGATAAGGGAAGTTTGCCTGGCTATGCAACCCTGCAATTCAGGCATTGCATAAAATAATTTGCCAATTTCCAAGAGTAAAATTAAATTTTATAACCGATTATTTCAGTTTCTAAATTTTGTAAATCAATTATTATTTTTCTGACAGTTTCATTACAACAAGAAATTTTTCCATAATTATTTCATCCATTTTCCATCAAAAGTAATTGCTTTCAATGGTTGTCACAGAAATATCAAATTACCCCCTGAACTTGTGAATATGGGCTCCAAAGTGAGGCATCTCCATGCACAAGGCAAATACAGTAGAACCTCTATTTTACAAACCTCTAATTTACGAAATGACACCAATTTACGAACCATTCCGCCAGTCCCGATCTTTGTATACATATAAGAAAACCATGTAAAATGACCTCCGTTTTACGAAAACTCCATTTTAATGATTTACGAAGTGAGAAGCCGGTCCCTAGGAGTGACTGACCCCTGTTTTACGAAGTATTTGAAATGGTTTTGTCGCAGTGTTTTGAGGTCAATGCATCACTCAATGTGTAAATATTCGGCATTATGCGAACATTTCAAGAATGAGCATTTCAAATTCAAGAAATTGTAGAAAAGGTATCGAAAAACCTTAACAACATTTTTAAATTTAATGCACGTTGCCTCTGCACATATTTTGGGTCACGTCTAGCGATGTTTTTCCCTGCGCGAACGGCTGAAACAACGGGTTGCGCTCAGAGGGCGATAAGTCGGGAAAGCCATCTCAAGTAAACAAAATTTGGCCCGATTTTAAGGTAGATATTAATTTCACTTATACTTGTGGTCAACTTGAATAATATATATGATCCTGGATTCAAAGGCTTCTTTTCTAAATCGATTTTCACGTCAGATAAAAAGAAGAAAGAAATTACCAAGTTTCCTCTTCATTCGCTGTAATTTTAATGGCCTATAAGCGTAGGCTATAATAAAATTTCCGCCATGGTATATTACTCTCTCAGGAAACATGTGAATTGGCCAGCTTATCAAGTCTTTCTTGAAGGTGTTCACCTGATTACATTGTAACCACAGTCTACACGGAGTAACCGTTACAATGTCTTCGCTCTCAATAGCTGGTTTGAGTTTCTTCTTTCCCTTGTTATCAGTTCCTATGTCATCCGAGAGTGGCTCGCACCTATAACTTTGTTTCCAGAATTCTTTGAAGCCAGAAAATTACACTGTAAGCTGTGAGCGAGTGAAAATATTGTAGTTTCCAAGCGAGCAGAAGTCGCGCGCATTCAGTTAGAATCACTCTCAACGCGATGTGGGCTGTGTTTGTGATATCCCGTGTGTCTATAAGTAAAACAATGGATAAAACATCGCTGAGCAAAAAAAAACGAGGATGTCCGTGAGTTTGGTTACCAAAAGGTCGATAATCCAGGAGGTATGTGATCGCGCGCAGACAAAAACAGAAATTGCTCGGAAGTATGGCATTTCTTTATCGACATAACAACAATCATGAATTCCAAGAGAAAACATTTTGAGTCACACAACAGCATCGTCGAAAACCAAGTAAATTTCATCATCGAATTTTGAACAGCTTGATTTGCAGATGTATTATTAATTGTTACAGTTGTAACATGACCCTCCGAGTCCCCAGCAAGCATCGGGTTTCATTGCCGTCATAATGGCCGGATACTCGAGAGGGGTTGGGCAGTAATCGCAGCCACGTCCGACGCCCATCGGATGAGTGGTTACGCTGCTGTCGGGTCATGCGTCCGCAGTAGACGGAGTGACCCCAGGATGACGGCCTTCTGCATGCGTGCAACTAGTGATTCTGCCTGTGCCACACAGGACGGAATGCACTTGATGTTATTTAGCAGCGAGCCCTTAACTCCACCGAGCACACCTATGATGAGGACCACCAGTTTCACAGAGTGTCCGGGGTACATCTGTCGAAGTTCGAAAAGCAGGTCTTGATACTTCGTCCGTTTTTCCACCTCTTTCGCATCCATGTTAGTTTCAGCCGGAGCCGAAAACTCGATCACGAACATGGAGCGTGTGAGGTGGTCAAGGAGAACGATATCAGGCTTGGTCGCCTCCAACTGCCTGGTGGTGGAAAATGAGTAATTCCACCAGATTGTGCATTTATCGTTCTCCACGACGGACTCAATATCTCCAGGGGCATAGGGCAGCACAGGTGTTTCGTCGATGCCATAATGGTGTCGAAGATGAAAGTATAACACCCGTAGGGCCGTGTTGTGCCGAGCTAAATACGCTGACTTGGCGTAATAGCTACAGCCGGAGAGGAGGTGACTCAACCTCTCCGGCTGGGCTCGGCACGCCCTACATCTCGTGTCCGCAACCTCCGCCTTGAATATAATGCGGCGGTACACGAGTGTGTTTATGACACCATCCTGGCACGCGAGGACAAAACCATCGGTCTCGGACTTCAGACCAGCGTAAGAAGGCAAATGTCAGCTCCTTCGATAACCCATGCTTTTCGATGTTTCGATAGAAACCTCCATGCATGGGCTTATCGGTATGTACCTTGAGCAAGGCCTTCTGCTCTGCTTTTTTTATTTCGAGCTTGAGGACGTCTGCCTTCAATGACAAGATGGTTGTGTCATTGCCGCTTCCGTCGGATGACGGGTCGAAGTCGAGACCGGTTTTGTCCGCTGCCCTCCTTGCCGCCTGGAAGAGAAACGCCCCTGCTCCCGCACTCTCGTGATCTCTCACGAGATTGAGCAGGGGGTCCCTGCTTTTCAAAACTCGGCAAGCTGTATTTGGCGGTGAGCCTTTCCTTCACTACTGCAACCTCCTGCATTTGGCATTGGGGGATGCTGAGGTATTCATACCTATCATCGTCCTCAAGGTGACGAATGACGCTCCCGTCAACAAGTTCCACGTCTTCTTTGATCTCTGAAAATCTCCCTCTCACCAAGTGGATGGATGCACACTTGTCCAATCCGAACTCTATCCCTATAGCCTCAATGTTTTCCAGTACGGTGTTCAGGGCAGTGTGAAGGTCTTACGTATTAGAAGCATAGAGCTTCAGGTCATCCATATAAAATAAATGGGTGAACTGATGCTTCCTGTCACCTGGAACACCGCACATGTATCCTCTACCTCGTCGCAGCCTAAGGGAAAGGGGTATGAGGGAAATACAAAACAGTAAGGGGCTCAAGCTGTCACCTTGGAAAATGCCACGATGGTATGTTACCAACTCTGTGGAAACTGACCGCTCGCCTAAAGACAGAACAAAGTGTGTTTTCCAGAATGGTATCAGGCGTTGGATGCAGGACACTACCTCTGGGTGGACTTTCATCAACTTCAGCATGGCAATCAAAAGCTCATGCGAAGTGGTGTCAAAGACCTTCTTGTAGTCCACCCAGGCCATTGATAGGTTTCGCTGCGATCTTCCAATGGCCAAGTTTAAAAAAGTTATTTCTAGTTATATGCTACATTACAAAACCCACTTCACCTTAAGGAGAAATATTTATACACTTGGAAAAGCATTAGTATTATTTTAGCAAGGTTTTTCAGTAATTATTAGAAAGAACATATAGTAAATTTACATCCATCACATTCTTGAAAGACATACACCACCTGAAACCAAATTTGATCAAATAAGGAAATGATTTGACACAGAATAATAAAGAGGATAATGATGGCTTCTCATTGTGATGCAATTTAAGAGTTCAACAGGATGTAGAAGTTCCTGGTTGGAGAAAGTACAAGTCATACTCTGATAATTCACAGCACAACCGACTGCCACTTTGATGATACTTATTTAAGAGGTGTATAATCAAGGTGAATCGCTAATGGAAATCTCTATATGTAGAATAGGCATCCTTGGATATTTGTGTTTGTACACAGTGATAACATCTTACATGGATTTCAGGATAACATCATACATGCATCAGACATTTAAGGTTATGACATAATGGCATTTTTTGAAAGAATGCTTTCGCAAATAATGACCCAAAATCATTTTAAAACATTACCAAAGACCGCAAAAGTTAGGGGAACAAATAAATATTTTTTCGCAATTTATTTCAAAGGTTCAAAATTAAAAAGTGCCGCTTTTCTGGTCCCACTGACTTTGAGTTTCTACTGTACTTCCAAAATAAATCTTGGTCATTTCTAGAGGAATACTCTCCCTGGCTTATCAGTAATAGAGATACATATGGTTTTACGCACCAGATACATTGAAATATTGACAATGAAAAAGTCACCTGATTTTATGACTCAACCATAATCCTAAGGTTGGTTTATATTGGATAAAAAAGGAAGAAATTTCTCAACTTATACTCAGGTATTTACTGTACCTGAAACAGAATCAATTGATAATAGACCAAAGATTAATTAAAATGTGTTTAATAGCAACACTTATGCCGATGTTGATGTTTTGATTCTTTGAAGACTGAGCACAAATACTCTTTCGCACCAATATTTAGGGCAAAGAAGGGAAGGACTATATTCAGAGAAAAATGGTAATGAGAAAAAACAATCATAATTAATAGGACTTGGCATAGTGAAAAGTAGACAAATATAGCCATTGGAATCATCAACGGACCCGAAACAAGAATAAAGAGGCATTAAACTCACCTAAAGATGGCTGCATGAACTAAGGCCTTAGACAATTTAGGATGCGTAGTGAAAAGAGCAATTCTCCTCCCAAGAGGAGTCAATCGTTCCTCAGGTCCTTCTTCAAGAGCTCCAAGACCTACCAACTCCCTAACTGCTTGAACTACTGAGTCTGTTGGAGGAGGTTCAGGCATCTCGGAAAGAAACTCAGCAGCTCTCATATCTTGGCTGTAAGTCTGCAAAGGAAATTTCCCACCACAAGTTTAATACCAACGTCAGAAAATAGATCTAACAATTATAACACAGTAATTTCACAAATTGCAGGATCCCCCACTAACTTTCATAAAGCCACTCCTGGATCACACCTAGGTTTGTAAACTTGGGATTTCAACCCATGTATTTCCTAAATTTTTCAGCATTTAGAATACTAATTTTTTTAGATAAAAATAAAATACCTATGCACCATGCATTCTCAACATTGAAGGCCACATTTTTGGTATACCTAATCCAGAGTAAAAGTAACGTAATTCTAGTATTTGTATCCTATAGGAACCAGTCTTCACCAAACTTCAAATTCCCAGATATTCTCAGATTTTCCTAGGAGATAGCAGAGTTTTCCAGGTTATTCAGCAGGATAAAACATATATTTCTCGGCAAATACTAGTCATTCAGACTGCTATATTGACCACTAATGTAAGGAAGTACCAAAAAAGCTTAAATCCAACCTTCAAGCTAAAGGGTGCATAGTACATACCATGATATGCTTTGAAAAGTCATAATTGAATGTAATGCTGTGTAAATCAAGGATTTTCATTTGGAATCAAACTGAATCGAATCTCCTAAAAAAGTTTCGAATCGAATCGTAATGAATTTTTTTTAATTTCAATAAAAAATTCACTTGCAAATCGAATTCGAATCTAAATAAAATGCAGAAGCTTATGCAGAATTAAAGTAATAAAATCTGGGCTCATTACCAAGAGCCTTCCTTCACATATAAAGGTAAGTTTCATTCTGGGACCATTTAAATTTTCATTTCACAGGAAAACATCCTCTAAAAGGACGGCGTGCCATTTGCCATTTGGGAATGAGCACCATGTTTAAATATGTGTAACGATTCGAAGACGAATCTATCAGATTCAAATATTTCAAATCATTCGGTTTCAAAGCATCCCGATTCAAAGGTGAATCGAATTGAATGAAGCGTGATTTGAGTCGAATCAATTCGATTTCCAAGCATTTGTACAGCTCTAATTGAATGTTACAATTTACTTCAATGGAGTAAAATTTACTGAAATGAAAGATATAAGTCAATGATAAAAACATCATGTCATACATTTACACTGAAATCAGTTATTTATATGATGAGGTGCAACAACAAGATACGAAAGACGTAAGTCACGGAAAAGAAATAAGTTGAGAGAATAAGATGCAAGAGTAAAGGTTAAATGATTCAATATGGCTGCTAACAATTAAGAGAATTTAATGGTAACTTTTACAAACCACACAAATTAGAAAATCACAACCCGGGTCTTGATGCGCAAACATCATCATCAGGTGAAAGGTCATCGCACGAACTCTCTCATCAGCTCTCTCATAGAAACTCAAGGTGGTAATAGTGTTACAAGACAGATAATAACAAGAGAAAATGGTGTTCTATCTGTTATCTAGGCCCTCTTTCTAACCATATTGTTAAATTTTTTTTACGGACGGACGGATGAAAGGCGGGAATGCACGGGCAGTCAGGTTTTGTATACGAGAGAATAAACATGCTTTAAACCGATAAGTCGAAGTTTACTCATTCCCGCCATCCCTCCTCCTGTGTTCCCTTGATGCGGCTCTGGCGGACTCAATAATCGGTCTTACAAAACACCTTATAACCTCAAGAACATGTTCATCAAGTGCAAATACAAAATTGACTCAAATCAGATACACAAGTGGTGTTTATTCTTTGAATTGCAATGAATGTAACAGATTGTATGTTGGTAGAGATGGGAAAATAACCGTAATTTTCATCTGAGGTAAATTACCGTGGTAAGTTACGGTAATTTTCGAAAATTACCGTAATTTTCCAGTATTTTTCAGTTTTAAGCATTAAACAAAAAATGTATGGTTAAATAAGAATGCCAATAGCAAAAGGAAGGGGATACGATGTTTAAACCATACCTAATGTAACATTAATCTATTATATATTTTAAAAATTGTAAAAAGAAATACGGCAGCAACACGCAATCTGGTTTTCTTTTGTCAAAGTATGAGAAATTTTCAAGAAGAATATTCTACTAATAATTACTCAATAATGTTATAATTTGAGTAAAATATGCCAAAAATGAGTTCTATATGCTTCAATTTAAAATTAAACACGTTGGAAATGTGGACTTGGCTGAAAAGAACATGTTGGGAATTTATCTGTATGAAAAATTATCTCTAACATGGGTGAATTATATAGAAAATTACTGAAAATTATGGTAATTTTCAAGGGGTGCGGTAAATTACGAAAAATACCATGGTAATTTACGAAAATTACCGTGGTAATTTTCAAAGTGGCCCATCTCTATATGTTGGTCTAATACTAAGAAATTTTAATGTTAGGATAAAAGAACATTTTAGAGCCTTTTCAAATAATTGTTAAAATAGAAGCAACTTTGCCAAACACCAACTTTGTAATGCACACAACAGTGACTTTAGTGTTAACATTTTACATTGTGACAACAATTGATGGGAGTTTAATACTCTAGAACAGTTGGAGATTTTAAAATGACTGTGACCCTGACGTAGTTGCTGTCAATTAGTGTTTGTTCCCTTCCCCTTGCTCTATCCGAGGCAGTTTTTCATTAACCCCATTTAAATTTTCCTTTTGAAAACCCCATTCCCTGCCCCTCTCTTCCCTCCCCTCTTTTTCTTTCTTCCTCCCCTCCTTTCTGCTTTGTATATAAGAGAGTTCCTGCAATGACCTTACACCTGATGATGACGCTTACGCATCGAAATAAAATTGTCAAAGTTCATAGATGTAAGGAGAAAGAATAAGAACTGTAGGAGTTGAATGAAGTAATAGTGACCAATATTTTTACATGAATTGTATAAGGTAATCACACAGTATCAATACACACAGCTTTAACATAGTTTAGTTGAAAGAAACAGTAGTAGTTAACAGTAGTTGGTATTCAAAATGTCTTCCTTTTCAAGTAACCATTGCTACTCCAAAATCTCAGGTTTGAGTAAACTCAATACTTTCCGACATTACTCGGTGGAACCACCGCATAATTAACAGTAACAATAACTTTGTACTGAGGTTTACCTGAAGATGCTGTAACTGGCGAAACCGGTTGTACCAATAAAACAATTTTTGTGGAGGTTACGAAGTTATTGTTACTGTTAATTAAGTAGAATAATTTAACCTTCCAGTGACTTTGTGATAATTATGTGTGTACATATTAATGAAAGACAGACAAAGTAAGAGCACAAAGGAACGCTGAGGACTGCAAGAAATTCGAGATAAAAACGTTGTTATCTATCCACTTTACATAGAAGGGAACAAAATACATACCTTGCAATCAAGGACTGTCTTCTCCAGTGGAACCCTGTGAACCTCAGGCAATGGATAAGGCAGAAGAGCCTCTTGGCGACTGCGTGTGAACAAGTGGAATGATTCACCAGGATGTACTCGACCTGCCCTACCTCTTCTCTGACGAATACTTGCAGCAGAGGCCCAGTGCAAATCCACACATGAAACCCCTTTCTCTGCATCAAACCTAAAAAAGAGGGTTTTATGATATTTTCATTTTATTCAAATTTCATTGAAAGATCGCAAATAATAAATAACCACGAATTCGGCCATATTGAATTTCAAGCTACTGCAGACCGTTCCAAAATTCATGCTACTGCAGCAGCCACAGTACAGCTTCACGTTCCGTTTTGCGGCAGCACAGGCAGTACTGGCAGTGAATTTCAGAACGCACCGTTAGTATGGCCATGTTAAACGTGTAGGGGGGTGTTGTCATGGTGACAAATGAACAGTGAGTGGTATGAGTGATGAGAACTCAGTGTGTTTACCTGATCAGATGTTTCTTAAAAAGGGTAATATAATTTGTTTGTTAAATTGAAAGGGTGATACCATATACTAAAATTGTATGTGAATGTTATTTAGGGTATTTATCTTAGGAGTATATTTGTTGTAAGACACGCAGGTTGGAATCTGAAAGTTCAAATCGAAGTTACGAAAGTTAGCGTCAATCAAATTAGAGGTGTCGGGGCCACCTACAGAATGTCATTTCTTAGAGGTTTCAAAAGAAATTTCTTTATGCTTACAAAATTTCTTTCGACGGGGCAAATGTAACATAATGATGACATTGCCATGTTGGCTTTAGATCTCCCCACATGGTTGTCCGTCAACAATAGTGGTCCGCCATATTTTGTCACTCCATTTTCGTAAGTGAACTCAAGAGGGATAGGGTGAACAATCACAAGCATAAATATCACGGTTGCTACAAAACAAAGCCTACCAATCAGGAAGCAATGCCTCATCACTTGAGAAGGGGTAGGGGAGAAAAGGAGGCGGAGAAACAAGAGATGGAGGCCTGAATAAAGAGGAGAGGGCCGTCAGCATTGAGAGTGATCACACGTAATGGGACTGGCCTGACAGAATTGAAGGGGAGTTTCTTGTGGCGCCAATATTCAGGAAAGGACTGAGGAGTTCCCGCCTACAATAAGCATCAGCCCTGCAGATGGTGAGACGAGGTTTTCCTTCCTCATCACTCGACACGAGGAGGAAGCCGCCTGTTCGGCCAAGGGAACTTTCTAACCTGTGGCGTCCAGTCTGTGTCGTAACTATGATTTATTGTTTTTGTTTTGTGTGACCATATAAGATTCAGTGAATGACAATTTTATAACACCGGCCCAAAGTAATAAACAATATTTTGTTTTCTGTGCATAAAAACTTAAATTATCAGTTCACAATAAGTGTGGTGAAATATTGAGCCGAAAAGCGAACTATTAATTCTTAAAAGGTGGTAATACGAAGATAAGGGATATATCTAATGTGTTATATAAATTTAATGTGAGTTAAATTATGGTCATGCCAAGGTTTTTCATTTGTTAAAGGAATATTTTGGTTTGTTGTGACTGATTAATTGATTTCCATGAGTTTTAAGTTATTAAACATAACTCCAAATCTTAATTAGTATCATGTTCTGTTTGGTTCAGTATAGCCGCAATTATTTATATCAAAATAAACATTAATTAAAAAATATATGTATTACATCGCCTTCACCTTAGAAGTGTGTGGCAAGTACAATCTACTTTTGAAAGGAGGTACACATTTGGATGGACTCTTCTATAAGCTCTTCTTTCAGCTCCATCGTCTCGGAAATAACCACGCACTAATAAGCTGAATCCAAGGGAGAATAACGATACTTATTTTGCGAAATTAACGGGCATATCATTATTTGTACAAAATATGTACACAACATGCATCCATGGCATAGCATCCGCGAGCGAATTTTCTTTTCACTGTCTTAGCTTAATATAGGTACATATATTATGCCTGACGCGGAGTATATGATCTTCTTCTAATGAAATTGTATTAATCTAATTTCAATATCCGGTGCAAATGATCATGCAAGTCGCACACTTCCTTAGCGTATGTATCAATCAATTATACTTACCATTATACATCGCTCACACTAAAGTGACGAGTTCTCCAGTTAAGAAATTTTGCAAAGATGCTTCATTGTCTAATCATTCATTGTAAAAAGGACAAGTAAGTTGCTGTGATGTAAATTTCCGCAGGGCTTAGATGGACGTTGATTTTACTGATTTTCGAGATTACCACTGCAAAAAGATGCAACTCCTGAAATGGTGGAAACTGGTGGAAATCCCGGAAATCGTAAGAATCAAACTGAACTTCCACCATATCATGCCTGATACTTCTCTTCTTGTCCGACAAATTAGTTGTGTTCAACTGTGTGCACCCTTTTGGCATGAATACACATTTAAATATACTTCCATAAATTATAACTTCGTAAATCATGAAAGTACGTTGCCGGAGAACATCTTAATTTAAGGAAAAAAAAAATAACTTTATCATGATGTTGTTGAAAGATACTCGTTCATATGAAATTCCATAGTACGAAGTGTCGATTTTTCCGGTCCCATCGACTATGTAATTTCGAGTTTTCACAGTAGCTACCTAAACATCATACCTTTATGTGTGTGGTCATTTAAATTCACTTAAGGATGATTTGCTTTGATGCAGAGATCCTTTTCCACTGAAACAGCATGTCTAAGGGAAGCAGTGGGTCAGTGAGCATCCATCCATGCCAAAAGGAGAATGCTTGCCGTTGCGTACCAGACACTTCCACACAAGCGGAAAGTGAACAGAGATGTGTGTTATTGAATTACTCCTCAGATTTAATTTTAGTTCACTTTCGTATCAAGAAAAACTAAGTATTATCGAGAATGGTAGGCCGAAAAGTACATTAAGATTTGGACACAAAAACTAAAGGAAGTAAAATCTGTACTCGCCATTTTCATGAAATACTTTATGATTCCATGCCATGGCTATGTAAGTGTTATAGTTTGAAAAAATTATTCTGTTGGCCTTGCCTTAAGAGACAAATGTCTGGAATACAACTGGATATGAGGATTTTAACAATTTTCATTAGGCACAAAAAAGGCATCAACTATCACCCACATTAGGCACCTGAAAGAATAAAGTAATTTGGAAAAACATGCATTGAATATTGCTTAGGTGAACACTATCGGCTGTCTACAGCAAACACACTGAGAACAAGAAAAAAAGAGGGAGTATTTAGTCACATGAAGAGAGTAGCATGTCTTTTTGGGAAAGCAAGATCTTGCTTTACGAGGCCACAATGATAGTTTTCAAAATAGTTCCAAAAGTTCTCAAAATAGAGGAAATTACATTTTATTGATTCAAGAACTAGAAGATTTTGATTGATTCATTCATTAGAGTATTCTACCAGTTAGAGGTAGGTTATGATGAAAGTCAGAGAATACCCAACAGACTCTTACATGTGCCGTGCCCTATCTACCTCTAGTATTTCTTTCTCATTTCAACATAAGTCCTACTTTTCTTCATCCCGTCCATAAAATCTATTCTCTTTCTTCCCCTTCCCCGCTTACCCAACATACTTCCCTCTATCACGGCCTTCAGCTAACCATCACCCCTCATTACTGCTTCCAGCCACCTACCCTGCCTTCCCCTAATCTCATCCACAAGTTTCCTCTCCTCGCCCTCCATGTCAAGCACTTCCTCATTTGTCTTCCTTTCCGTCCAATGCACCTTCTCCATCCTCCTCCACACCCACATCTCGAAAGCCTTCAACCTATTTTTGACTTCCTTTCTCAAAGTCCACGTTTCTGCCCCATACAACGCCACACTCCATATCAAGCTCTTCGCCAGCCTCTTTTTTACAACCTTACTTAAGGTCCCCGTCATCAGCTCCCTTCTATTATTGAACGCTTCCTTCGCTAGCGCTATTCTCCTCCTAATGTCATTGCTACTATGTCCTCTTTCTTCTAGCGTACTACCCAAGTAATTAAATTGTTCTACTTGCTCCAGTTTGTGACTTCCTACTCTTATCACCAGCTTCGCTTTCTTTGTCCTACAGAATCTCATTACTTTTGTTTTCTTATTATTAACCTTCATTCCGTATTTCTCACACTGCTTTTCCAGTACATCTACTAAAGTATGCAATCCTTTCGATGACCGACTGACCAACGCCTGGTCGTCTGCGAATCTAACCGACTTTATTCCCTGGCCTCCTACTTTCATTCCTACATCTAGCTCATCCCATGCCTCTCTTACCATTTCCTTAGCATAGATGTTAAAAAACAAAGGCGACAACGGGCACCCTTGCCGCACCCCGGGACTTATAACTGCCCACCCTGATTCACCTTCAGCTACCCTCACCTGAGCCCTCTGCCCCATTTATAAGTTTCACATGAGTCACCTATCACGCCAATCTATTCCCATTTTCCCCAATATCTGCAATAGTGTCTCCTAGTTTACTCTGTCAAAAGCCTTTTCGAAATCAAGCAAGCGAAAACATCCTGATTATACTATATGTTGGTCATCACCTAAATAGTAGTTTGCTCTGCTCTCCAACCTTCTATTTATTATTCTGAGTAAAACTTTCGCCACCTGCTAAATTATACTGATTGTTCTGTACCCTTCTGTACTCTGTAAATTTTGATAGTGAACTTAAAAATCACTTCAATAATTCAACTGTTTTTTTTTCAGGATGATTTCATTTCATTTCTTTCTCATGAAATGATCTCATTTCTTCCATTGAAGAGCTAATGATTGATGAAATTAAAAAGGAAGTTTGTCACGCCCTTTTTGTAGCAATTATTTTAGACATAACGACATAAATTTCTACTAAAACTCAATTATCCACAATATTGCACTTGGTTTTTTATAAGCAAACAGCCTGACATATATAGGGAATACTGACGAAAGATTTTAGTCTTTTACAAATGTGAGTAACAACCGATCAGCTAGTTCTCTGGCTCAACATGTTTTTTATGTTTTATGGGAATTTAAATGTGAAAATAAACTAGTATGATGAGGCAGCAGTAATGTCTCGCAAACAGAGTGGCCTTCAAACGAGAGTACAAGAATAATTCACTCAAGAAATGTTTGTGCACTGTTATGCTCATAAACTGAATTTAGCATTATCTCGATTCCTCACAGCTATTAAGCAGTACAAAATATTTTCCATCACCCAGTCCGGACATGGAAGTTTCTTTTCTAAATCAAATAAAAGAATGGCACCATTATACGGAGAGCTAAAGAAAATATTTCCGCAATTAGCTCCAACTAGATGGAATTACAATAGCAGGTTTATCAATAACATGTAGAATACAAGAATGAAATACATAATTTATTATATTCAATTGTATAAAATTGTGATACATCATGAGATTCAGAAAGTGGGTATTGCTCGAGGCCTGTTCTCGGGTTTATAAGATTTTGATTTTCAATTTTTCCTTACTGTTTTCTCATCTTTATTTCCTCACTCTGACTTGTTACAAATACATGAAAAAAGTTTTATGATTTAAACTTCTGACGCAACAAGGTAGACTACTATTTTGTTTACCAAACAAACCTCAGAGTAGACTTTGCTTATCTTTGGAGAAAGGTAAATTTAATTGCTTGTGACCAGAATGACTCTCCTCCTGCAAAAAGAGTGAGGCTTGATGCTATTCTAAACACCTACCCTCCAAGCATTGCCCATTATCCCTCCTCTTGTGATGGCACTTACATGAGTCATAAAAAACACGGTCCCCCGACTCAGCTGCAGTTGTATTTCATATTTTTTATCTCATAAAGAATTCAAAAGGCCATGAATTTTATTTTCAGAGGTTGTGGGAAATATCTTTGGGATTATGAGGAAAAAAGTATTGCTTGATAAACACACTGCCTTAGGGTAGATAATTAACTTTTTATAAAACCTTGTTTTGCGAATGAAACTTTCTTAAATCTTATGAAACAAAAGTGTTTTGAGAATTTATGATACCTCTGAGAATATAACTCAATTTTTTCCTGAGATCCTCATGGTTTCTTTGATAAAACTGCCAATTTTAATAAGAATTGAGATATAAATAAGACAGATACATTATTTTTTCTCTGGAGGTACATAAGCATCCACGGAGGCCTCAGGAATGGAAAACTGCAGTTTCACCTAAACTTTAATTGGCTATTAAAAAAAATGAGTTGAGATACAGAAGAAACACTTTGCATGGTTTCAGATCTACATTGAAGGATAAAACATACCAAGTTTCATCAAAATCTGGGATAGTCGGTGTGAAGGGCTGGATGAACTGGCATGGATGGGAACCATGACGTTATATTTATTTTACGACCCTTTAAGACAAAGTTTATGACATAAGGGCATTTTTAAGAATGCTTTCAAAAATAATGAACAAAAATCGTTTTAAAATATTACTACAGACCATAAAAGTTTAGGGAAACAAAAATATTTTTTTGCGATTTATTAAAAAGGTTCAAAACTACGAAACTCAATAATTCTAAGTGCTGATTTTTCGGTTCCGCAAACTTCGTATCATTGAAATCATTCATCGCCACAATCGATTAATATGATTTGTATCATTGAGTTTCTTACTGTATGATATGGATCAGAGAAATATAAGAATAAATTTACTTTTTCTTATTTGCAAAATGATGGAATTACCTTTCCTCTCGATGAGCTCCTGTATCCACAACATACTCCACATCATCAACAGTGATTCCAGTTTCAGCTACATCAGTTGCAACTATAACCTTACGAGTACCAGTTGGTGCACGATCAAAAATACGCCTCTGCTCTGCATGGGACAACCTTGAGTGGACAGGTAATATGAGAAGACGACTGCTAGCACACCGTGATGACCTGAAAAATTAAGTACAGCACAGAATTGGAGCATGAAATACTAAAAAACTTGGAATGATAATGTCATTGATGCATACTTTTTACTTTTTTGTACATAACTTTTTGAAAAATAAGCAGCAATTGATTCGTACTGCTTTCAACCAAAAATCTCGTAAAAAACTTGTACATCACATGACAACAAAAAGCCAATTTACATCTTTATCATCTCTTTTCTCACTTTTAGCCAAATTGCCTTGTAATTACATCCAATATGGTGTCAGGACGTGTTTATCATTCCAGAAAGTGATGGACATACAGTCATTAATTCATCAGAAGTTTTCCTAATAATAGCCTGTAATGCCTTGCTAAAATAGTGCTAATGCTTTCCCAAATGCATATACATATATATTGTTCATAAAGATAAAGAAACCCTTACAATGCAGCATTTGGTTTGAAATAATTACCTACCTAAATTTTTGGAACTTCAGCATAAGAAGATCACTGCAAGTGAATTTCCCGCACTTTTCATAGGACTACTAAATAAAATTGGGGACAGTAAGGTTACGGCCTGTACGTCTCGGAGGCTACGTACTAACAGACCGGAAAAGCTAATTTCTCATTTCCCATGACTTTTACAGGACCATTTACAATTTGCATGACTTTTCCAGGTTCCCAGTCCTGTAACAACCCTGAAAACATACATTCCGTATTTTCCGGCTAATAAAATGCACAGTTTTTCCCGATGAACCCATGGAAAAACAACCTGTGTCTTATAGTCAATTTCAAGGCCAGATTTTGCCTAAAGACCTCCTCAAGTGTTGTTTTAGCATTATTTTCCTGTTTCTGCTGAAAGAAATACTGTCCCCCAACCAAACCAGACAAAAGATACGCTGTGATATTTTCATCACGATTTCATCACATCACGTTTTCAAAGACTATATTTTTCGTCAACACCATCCATAGAAATAAGTACAAAGATTACCAAAAAAAGCTTAGAAATGCCCCATAGATCTGCGAGTACATAAAAATGCTTTCTTTATTAATGTACTATGAGATGTTTCATCCACACAAATAGGAGTGAGCCGATAGCCTTTTTTTCCGATAACCGATACTTGATATTTTGTCCAGATAACCTGATTTTGACCGATATTTTAATCCTATATACCTGTATATATATTGAATACCTCATACGGTAGCAAACAGTACTATTTAGGGCTATAAAAAATTGTGCTCAAGTTTAAAACATCTATTTAAAAGATCAATCTACGTAATATAAACATTAACAAGACTTCAGACATACTACATGTCAGTACATATTTTTAGCCAAAAAAACAAATTGTTTAACCTTGTTTGGGTTTAATGCTCCCCTTGTCTTAGAAGATACTAAATTTGATAAGCTGAAAAACCTTTCAGATGCAACAGATCCTGATGGTGCAGCTAAAAATATTTTGGCTACTTCTGACAGATGCACATATTTTTTACAATTTTTCCAATAATGAAGAGGATCACAGTCAATGGGCAATAAGGATTCCTTCAACTAATCCTCTAATTCATCCTCTGGACTGTCTAGGGATATTTTTGTCTGAGGAAGAATCATACTGTACAAACTCTGTGAAGGTCAACCCACTGTCCTTTCTTTTGTATTTGAAATTTCCAAACTGGCATCTTTTTTAATGAGTCTTTCATAAAACTAATAACGTCTCTTTTAGCATTTGTGAGTAACTCTGGGGAAGAAAAGACAAAACCTTTAAACCTTGGGTCCATCAGGGTAGCAACTGTATAAAAATGGCTATTCTCTGCAATTGTATTAAAATGGCTATTCTCTATGTTTTTGAATCTCTTTATCAAGTTTGCTGTTAATGATTGACCAAATAACTTGGAATGATTTGTATCTTTGTCAAACATAGCATTTAATTTTGCAATCAGACCTCCTATCAGTGGAATGACATTGGCGATGGATGATCTAGGCCCTTCCTCACTCATTTCAAGAGTAACACATCTAAATAATTGCAAGCAAGAAACAGTATTTTCTATGAGTTGCCATTCTTGACTTGATGGTATATTACTGATATTTTATGTAGGGGCAAGTCCATTGGTCATTTTCTTTTGTTCAACGAACCTCTCAAGCATCAGAAAGGTACTATCCCACCTTGTGTTTTGGTCCTGTACCAGTTTATTCACCAGCAAATTATTGTTTTGTTGGTAGGCAATATGCAACTTGTTTGCACTCAAGGAATGGCTGAAATGCCAAACAATCTTCCTCACTTTAGAACAAACATTGGAAATAGAAGTTTGATTGAGCAGAGCCTCCCTTGCAACTAATTGCAGTGTGTGAGCAGCACAACCTTCACTCGGGATTCCACACATTCTGAATGCTGAAACCATGTTAAATGTATTATCTTTAAGAAATAAATGTATGATTTCCCTCTTAATTTTCCATAATTATAGTTGTTTCAATTCTAGACAAATTGTACGGAAACTGTTTGATACGTTTGATGCTTTATGTCAGTGCGCTCAATGAATAAAACATTCGTCAGCCTAATCTATAATCGTAACACAAAGTAGGAAAACATCGATAAAACCTTTGTTGCATTAATAAATCGCCAGTTAAGCGGAAAATTCGTCATTTGTAAATCGGTAAATCTTGGGGTTGTTACTGCTATTTTTAGTTCCATTGCGTCCCATTTGTTTTGCGGGCGGCATGAAAGGGCCGCGCGTTATTTCCCGCACTTTGTTACCATGGGACGTTTAGGCAACAAATAGGACCATCAGATAGCAATCCATATGTATATTCGTGCATGCGCTCATGAAAAATTAGGTTATGCTTTTGTACTGTTTTCAAAATACAGCACCAACTAATGGATTATTTCAGAAGGTTGCAAACAACGAACAAGCGGGCAAAGCAGAATATTCAATTGGGAGATATACAACAATTTGTTGAAAACGTTATGCTAGTGGAAAAATTATCGGATTTTGATGCTCCAATACAGATATGCCGATAGCCGAATATCGGCCAGTATTTATATCGGAATTAATTATCGGCTCACCCCTACAAACAATATTGTTAAGACCATGTACTAAGTCTCCAAACGTACCCATGGCAAACCTCTTTTCTCTAATGCTAAAATCCTTACACTCCCTTCGTTATACATTTTAACCTGTGCCTGTTACATGCATTCCAACCCAGACAAATTTCCTTCCAATGCCTCATACCATAATTACACCACCTGCTCCAGAAATAATGTACACAAAATTCAATACTCAAATTCTCTCTGCCTAAAAGGTCCCTATAATTTTGCTTCCACAATTTACAATAAAATTGCAAATTAAATTAAATCTACCTACTCACCTTCCATTTTTAAAAAGAGGGTACAAAAATTTCTAATCGAGAGGTGTTATTACACTGTCACTGAATATTTAGAAGATTCACTGACTGTTCTAATCTGATACTAATATTGTGTTATAATTATGTGTTTATTTTATTTATTTTGGGAATTAATTTTCATGCCTATGCACTATGTATTGTCTATGACGTAGCCTATGCATGAATTTGCCAACAGTGAACATACATAAATCAAAAATTACACTGTCAAAAATTACATAGACACTATCATAAAGGCCTTTGAACAAAATGCATACATGCACACAAGAATATCCAGGAAAATTTGTGAGAATTCAATTACAGAATTGGAATGGGCTATTTTATGGTGTTAGTGAATTTCCTCAAGTTGATGATTTCACACAATGCAATGCTGAAGGAACATTTGTTCACATATCTATTGACACAATTAAATGCATTTTATAAACAAGCCTCATCAAAGAAGTGTTTCTCTAGGTTTACAACATGAATTTTTGTTAGGCAGCAACCATAATTGCAGAGGTCAATCACAAAATAAGAGAAATACCAGGGCAGATGGTATCAGTAATGTGTGGGATAAGCAAGCTGCTGGGGGGGGGGCTACTGGGTTTCCAATTAAGAGGTCAAGGGGGGTCAATTGGCCTTAAAATACCACTTACTAATATAGATGCATTCACGTAAAACAACCAAAAGTGTGCCAGTTGCTAGGATTCATTTCATTAGTGATGTAAAAATAACATGTCAGCTATAATGATGGCACCTCATAATGAGTGATTTTGGAACTTAATCCTGATCTTGCTATATTAGCCTTCAACTGTACACAACTCTGGGGTAAAACTCTCTCAAAATTAGGTAAATGCACTATACATACATGCAACAGATATGTACCTTGAAATTGGAGCTTTCTCCAGAGCAGTTGCTACTGCCTTAATTTCAGCCCATCCAGGTAAAAAAACCAGCACAGCACCTCCAGAGGGTCTCGAAGAGTCCACCCATCTCACAACCCTGGCAACCTGCTCACAGTCAACCATTGGGTTGGGCCGTTCTGATGCTTGACGAAGACGATCAAAGTCTATAGCTCCTCCAGACTCTTCCTCACTTGCAGCATGAAGGGCACTCAATGAATTCCCACCTGCTCGACGTCGCATTGACACCACCTAAGATAAAGATACATTAAGCTTTAATGGTAGAGCCAATTATATATATATATATATATATATATATATATATATATATATATATATATATATATATATATATATATATATAATAATTTGAACAGAAGGTGAAAGAAAGAGATAGGAAACATGTAACTAAAATTGTGACAGCTACTAAAGTGAAGGTATTGCTGTTTATTTGTGGGTTTAATATGGACAGAGGTACTAAATTTACAGTTGGATAAAGAGATGTCGACATCTAGGAAAGTTATTTGGGTGGAGGAGATATTAGAGGTGAAAGATACAGAGGATGATGCATTGAGAGAGGAAATGAAAGAATTTAGAGAGTCAATGTCATGTGGCCAAAGTAGGAAAATATCATCTATGTATCGGAGCCAGAGGAGAGGTTTTAAAAGGTTTTGAGAGAGGAAGTTCTGTTCGAGAAGACCGAGGAAAAGGTTGGCGTAAGCCCCCCTCTCATACAAAGGTTGGCCCCCCTCTCATACAAAGCGTTCTCTCCCATACTCTCTTTCCATCAGAGGTCATCGAATTTGTAATAATCCGGAGTCCCTTGACCATTTCCTATCCAACCTACACCAGTCTCTTCTCCGCAGAGGATATCCTGATACCCTTTTGTATAAAAAAATACTCAGAAAGTCTTACCAACCTAAACTAACATCAGATTCAAACCCTAAAAATCTTTCCATCTGCACCACATTCTTCCCAGGCATACAGTCCCTAAAGCACCTCCTTAAAGAATTATTTCCCATCCTTTCGAATAACCCAACAACTACTAATTTATTCCCTAAATGTCCATCCGTTACTTATAAGCGTCCCCCCAACCTATCAAACTTATTTAAAGCCACGAAACCTCTCAAAAAATCAGTTATTCAATCCAAAACTCCAGCCACCCCTTGTAACCGTCCTAGATGCAAAACATGCTTATTATTTACCACGAACCGACTCCCGAATAAATTCATAAATTCTCATCTTCCTTCCGTTTCCTCATCCTCCTGTACCACCTCTAAC
Organism: Pyrrhosoma nymphula; assembly: GCA_963573305.1. Lineage (NCBI taxonomy): Eukaryota > Metazoa > Arthropoda > Insecta > Odonata > Coenagrionidae > Pyrrhosoma > Pyrrhosoma nymphula. Next base: position 180,594,236 of record OY754327.1, read on the forward strand.
ATTGTGTATATACTTCTTTGTAAGCTATGCCCGGCCTTTTATATTGGACTTTGTAGTACACCACTTAATATCAGGATAAATAATCACCGTGCCTCATGCAACCCAACCTCCCAAAACTTCTCTCACGCTGTCCCTACTCATGCCGCTTCCCATACCACTAAATTTGATAATTGCTACAATGTAGCTGTTCTGGCCTCTCTACCCCCCACAGCCACTCCAATTACTTTGAGAACATTAGAGCAAGCTTGTACATTTTATTTTAACGCTCTCCAGCCACCTGGCCTCAACCGGTCCCATTAATTTGTAAACATCCTCCCCTCCCCCAACCTTCAACATTGGACTTATAATTTTGTAACATCTTCTCCCCTCCCAACCTTCAACTTTGTATCTTTTTGTCTCTTAACTTGGTCATGGCAACTTCACCATTTCGTATTTTCCATTTCCCTTACCTCCATTCCACCCCTCCTTTACTTTTCACCTTTCCCCTCCTCACTGCTCTCTTCCCCTCACCATCCCAAACATTTCCTCTTCATTCTTCCTATACCTTTCGCTGAAGAAGGTGGCGGCGATCCACCGAAAAATTTACAACCCGTGTGAGTGTCTTTTTTATGTGTTCTCATTTTAGTCACACTTTTGACAAAGTTTTTATATATTTGTGTTCACGCTCGTGAAAGCTTCCAATGATTATTGCTGCGCACCGCAGACATCTTTCTCTTCGTGATCTTCAAGCGGCTTCTTCAGTTCCTGTGTTGTAAGTCGCAACCACCTATTTCAGTGTCCTATCCTTCCTTCACCACTGTGCCTTTCTCACGTTTATTTTAACCTCATCGCACCTATTTACCTACTACTCCAATTTCCTAATTTCCTTGTACCAATTCCCTGGTCACCCTCCTCTTTCCCGAAATGACTGCCATTGACCCGATCTCCTTTTGGTTACATAGCATTAAAAAACAAGCCTTCAAACTGGCCCAATACACAAGCCATTCGGAGTTTCTATCCTCTTGCCTGTCAATAGGCGTTATTCCAAATGGACTTCTCATAAAGTTCCCTATCTCAGGCTTGCCTCCCTCCATACACCCAGCCTTTCAAAAATTTATTTATCAACAATCCTTTACTCTTTGCCAGTTTGTTCTCTCCCAATTTCTATCCTTAGTCAACAAATATCAATCTAATATCTTTTCCCTTATAAACATCATAAGTCTCTCCTCCCCTCAAAACCTTCCTAAAATTGTTAGATTTCTGCAATCAGCTCACAAAACTCTAGTCTTCCGACGTCAAAAATCCTATAAAAAATTGTCATCTCTTTACGCCTCTTATTTCCGCCTAGGTCTTCCCCTGCCATTGCATTTAGAGAACCCAACCTCAACTCCACCACCACTTTTCCTATTCAAACCAGATTTAGCGACCCTTTTACGTCTCTCACCCCCACCTCCACCTACGACCCGGATGTATCCAGTGCGCACCCCGCAAATCAAAGACCCTTCCCCCCTCCCTTCCCAAAATGCTGAAAGTCAATCTGCCCCACCGCAACAAGAGGTAGCAAACCTCTCCTCCACGCCTCTAAGCCTGGCCGAACTATCCTTGTTGAGCAAAGGACTCTCCTTTTCTCCTACGCCCAAAGTCAATCCCATTAATATTCTTACTGATGCCCTTAATTTTTGTCGAAACTTAAAATGGAAAGTATTTTGGAACTCCCAACCTTTACCCCAAATCAGTGCGAACTCCCTTCACCCCGCACTTACCAATTTCAAACCTCCCTCATCCTTTGAACCCAAGCCTCTTCCTTCAAATCACCCTGTCGAAATTTTCACCAAACAATTACTTTCTAAAATTTCCAATCGATCCTATATTAACTCTCTAAAACCCAAACCCAATCTTTCCACAGAAGAAATGTCGGCCCTTAAGCAACTCATCCGAAATCCCGAAATAGTCATTACCCAGGCAGATAAAGGTTCCACGGTGGTCGTGCTTAACACAAGTGACTATATTAATGAAGTCAATAGACAACTTTCGGATTCCTCCTCCTACATTCCTGTCCCCTCCGATCCCACCCTTGATTTTTCAGATGAGCTAGCCTCGCTCCTCCTTAGCAAAGGTCAGTCAGAAGGCCTAACAAAAAAAGACATTTCCATCCTCTCCATTCCTCACCCCAAAACCCCTCATTTCTACATCCTTCCCAAAATCCACAAACCTAACATCCCTGGCCGTCCTATTGTTTCTTCGTGCTTTTCTCCAACAGAACGCATATCGGCTTTTGTGGACCATTACCTGCAGCCCCACGTGCACACCCTACCCTCGTACATTAAAGATACGTACCATTTTTTGAACCTCCTCAATTCCATTTCACTTCCCCATAACACACCACTTCTCATGGCCACAATAGACGTAACTTCACTTTATACTTCCATTCCCCACTCAGAAGGTCTACAATCAGTCCGACATTTTCTAAGTCAACGTCCCACTCCTCACGTACCTAGTACTGATTTCCTGGTAGAACTCTCCAACTTTATTCTTACCCATAATGCCTTCTCTTTCAATGATCTTCATTACCTCCAAACCAAGGGCTGTGCCATGGGCAGTAGATTCAGTCCCTCTTACGCCAACCTTTTCCTCGGTCTTCTCGAACAGAACTTCCTCTCTCAAAACCTTTTAAAACCTCTCCTCTGGCTCCGATACATAGATGATATTTTCCTACTTTGGCCACATGACATTGACTCTCTAAATTCTTTCATTTCCTCTCTCAATGCATCATCCTCTGTATCTTTCACCTCTAATATCTCCTCCACCCAAATAACTTTCCTAGATGTCGACATCTCTTTATCCAACTGTAAATTTAGTACCTCTGTCCATATTAAACCCACAAATAAACAGCAATACCTTCACTTTAGTAGCTGTCACCCCTCTCATACAAAGCGTTCTCTCCCATACTCTCTTTCCATCAGAGGTCATCGAATTTGTAATAATCCGGAGTCCCTTGACCATTTCCTATCCAACCTACACCAGTCTCTTCTCCGCAGAGGATATCCTGATACCCTTTTGTATAAAAAAATACTCAGAAAGTCTTACCAACCTAAACTAACATCAGATTCAAACCCTAAAAATCTTTCCATCTGCACCACATTCTTCCCAGGCATACAGTCCCTAAAGCACCTCCTTAAAGAATTATTTCCCATCCTTTCGAATAACCCAACAACTACTAATTTATTCCCTAAATGTCCATCCGTTACTTATAAGCGTCCCCCCAACCTATCAAACTTATTTAAAGCCACGAAACCTCTCAAAAAATCAGTTATTCAATCCAAAACTCCAGCCACCCCTTGTAACCGTCCTAGATGCAAAACATGCTTATTATTTACCACGAACCGACTCCCGAATAAATTCATAAATTCTCATCTTCCTTCCGTTTCCTCATCCTCCTGTACCACCTCTAACATTGTGTATATACTTCTTTGTAAGCTATGCCCGGCCTTTTATATTGGACTTTGTAGTACACCACTTAATATCAGGATAAATAATCACCGTGCCTCATGCAACCCAACCTCCCAAAACTTCTCTCACGCTGTCCCTACTCATGCCGCTTCCCATACCACTAAATTTGATAATTGCTACAATGTAGCTGTTCTGGCCTCTCTACCCCCCACAGCCACTCCAATTACTTTGAGAACATTAGAGCAAGCTTGTACATTTTATTTTAACGCTCTCCAGCCACCTGGCCTCAACCGGTCCCATTAATTTGTAAACATCCTCCCCTCCCCCAACCTTCAACATTGGACTTATAATTTTGTAACATCTTCTCCCCTCCCAACCTTCAACTTTGTATCTTTTTGTCTCTTAACTTGGTCATGGCAACTTCACCATTTCGTATTTTCCATTTCCCTTACCTCCATTCCACCCCTCCTTTACTTTTCACCTTTCCCCTCCTCACTGCTCTCTTCCCCTCACCATCCCAAACATTTCCTCTTCATTCTTCCTATACCTTTCGCTGAAGAAGGTGGCGGCGATCCACCGAAAAATTTACAACCCGTGTGAGTGTCTTTTTTATGTGTTCTCATTTTAGTCACACTTTTGACAAAGTTTTTATATATTTGTGTTCACGCTCGTGAAAGCTTCCAATGATTATATATATATATATATATATAATTCACTCATAAGTGATATATGGTTGAGGATAAGAAGAAAGGAGGGGAGGAGAGCAGTATGGAAGGTCAAGTCTATAACGCTGGTCTGCGTTTCAAAACTTTTTCTCTGAAGTCAAGGGAGAATAAATTAGGTATTTTATTATATAATGGTAAATTTGTCATTGGTTACCTATATTATTTATTTATTTACATAACTGTTCACATTTCACGAGCTTATTCTTTATTATAACATCTTTTTATAGCTGTCTAGGCTGCCTAAGAAACTTGTTCCACGGCATCTAGTAGGCACTTGAGGCAAGTGACAAAAACACGTTAATGTTTTTTGCTAACGTATTTACCACATGCAATATAAGTGTAGAAAAGTGTTATTTATGCAGTTTACATCTCCCTCTTTTCGCAAAATTCATGGGAGAAGTAGTTTTTACTTGAGAGTGGTAGCGCTTCAGTTATGCTTCTAATCGGACAGTGGAGTCAAAACCGTCGATTTTGACACTAAATGCCCCTTTTTGAGACCCACGGCTAGATCGTTTCAGAATATTCTTCTTCGATGATGTTTTTTATCATCACCATGTTTATTGAATAGACAGAATCTCAGTTAATGCCAGCAATATTCAAGAAAACAAAATATCATGCAAGTGGTGGGCCACGAATACGCACATTTTATTAACTGTGTTTACTGCACCTTTAGTTTCATTGTAATGTGTTATTTTTGTCTGTTGATAGCAGAATTAATGCCATGTGAGTCATGCGCTGTAGACATTCGAATGATGGCTTTGAGTCTTGGTACATAAAATATGAGGGTCACGTTTCTTTAGAATCCAAGCAATGAAATATTTTCTTTCCTCGCTTCGTTCGTCTTCAAATTTCAGTTTCGGATTTCAAAATTAATTTCACTAATGTAAATTGTATTGATGCATAATTACATAATTTTTATGCAATAAAAAGTGACTCATTCTCTGATATAAATACAAGGAATACAGGCAAATGCATGTACTTACGAATATATCGTTTTCATGATCACAGCAGGTCTCCACAACATACGCAAAGTTTTGCTTCAGGCAAAAATTACTGCCATATAAAAATTTTAATAGATAATCAGTAACTTAAATTTATTTGTCGCTAACTATTGTTAACAATAAAAAAGTCAATATCGTATAGAATAACAAAAAATATACGAACAGACCTCGATTGTTCATTGATTCAGCGGGCCTTGCAGCGCACAACATACAGACTTCACGACGCGTTTCACTTTCTTATTCCCTAAAAACTGCTTCTAAGAAAATAATTTCTGCACACTACAAAGGCTATTTCTACAAATGAGGAATAGCAAAGGGTCCCAAGTTGGTCCCATAATGGTAAAATGGATTTAAATGCAGAAAACTGAACGCTGTGTACTCAGTACACGTACGCGCCTGCCGGAAGGTTAAAATTGGTGATGAGGACAAGCCCTTTGCACCACAATTATGCTGTAAAAGGTGTGTTGAAAGTCTGCGGCTCTGGAGCAAAAAGAAGCAGAAGTGTCTCGGTTTTGGTGTATCTATGATTTGGAGGGAAGGAAAAGATCATACAACCGACTGTTATTTCTGCATGACAAATTTACTGGGTGAGTTGCATGACTTTGATTCTCCTTTCTTTAATATGTCTCTTTATTAGTACCTTTTACATAAATCAGCTTAAGTATCATAATGCAATTAATTTAATGAATATATCTACCCTTACTTTTTTTTAGGTATAAACCAAAAAAACAAGGCACACGTAAAATATCCAGACGTACCGTCTGCCATAAGACCAGTGCCACACGGACCAGAAATTCCGAGTCCAACACCACCTGAATACCTCTGGTGATTTTTCTGATGCAGATGATGAAATGCATGAAGAGGATGATACATATGGAGCCACTTCAGATACATGCCAACCAAAACTCCTAACCCAAGCTGAACTGAATGATTTGACACGAGATTTGTGCTTATCCAAAGAATCTGCTTAGTTATTAGGATCACATCTTCGTGGAAATAGTGTTAGCTCCTGGAACAACCTTCTATAGGTACCACAGTCGTGAAGAAGAGTTTAGACAGTATTTCAGATAGGATGAAGAAGCTTCCCTGGTTTACTGTCAGGACATCAGTGGTCTCATTGAAGCTTTGGGTACTACGTATGATCCAACTGAATGGCGGATTTTCATTCATCTGTCAAGTAGAAGTTTGAAAGCTGTACTACTCTACAATTGTAACAAGATTGCTTCCGTTCCTGTAGGTCATTCAGTACAGATGAGTGAAACCTACAGTAATATGGAACATCTGCTCTGAAATATGAACATCACTACTGGAAGATATGCGGAGACTCAAAGGTATATTTTTCAGTTGAATACACTACATGCTTAACGTTTAAATTTTGTAAGTATGTCATACCATCCACAGAATCACATTAATACTATTTGTTACATGCTGTGGCCATACTTCTGGGTCTACAAAGGTGGTTACACCAAATATCCATGCTTCCTATGCTTATGGGACAGTCGGGCAGATAAGAAACACTACGTACAACGCATCTGGGATGCAAGACCTGCCCTGACACCAGGTTCACACAACGTTAAGTCACAAGCTCTCGTGGATCCTCAGAAAATTCTGCTTCCACCGTTGCACATTAAACTTGGTCTGATGAGATCCTTTATAAAGGCACTGAACAAAGAAAGTAGAGTTTTTACTTTCTTAAAGCACAAATTTCCATGTGTCAGTGAGGCCAAACTTAATGCAGGCATTTTTGACGATCCTCAGATCAGGGAGTTAATGAAAGATCCACAATTCAATGAGAGTATGGAGGATACAGAGAGGAATGCCTGGTTAGCATAGAAGTCAATCATAAAAATCTTTCTTGGCAACTATAGGAACCCTGAGTATGAAAATGCTCGCGGAGAACTACTGCAGAGCTTCCAAGCTCTTGGTGCTCGTATGTCAATAAAGATGCACTTTTTCAGCTCATATTTAGATTAGTTTCCTGACAACTGTGGAGATTATAGCGAGGATCAGGGTGAGCAATTTCACAGAGATATTCGAGTGATGGAGGAGAGGTAACAGGGTCTCTGGGATGCGAACATGCTTGCGGACTATTGCTGGTGCCTCAAGAAAGACATTCCAGAAGAAAAACACATACAAAAGTCCTTTCTTGCATAATAATGATGTTGATGTATTATCTCATAATTTAGACTTCATCCAAATGTAAGACTGATTTCAAACCATAATCAGCTTCTATTGTAGGTATTAATAAATTTCTGAAATGTCATAATTTAAAAAATGATATAGCAATAAAACCTGACATCACTGAACAAAATGAGTTATATTTCTGAATTCAGTGTGCACTAAATATTAAAAAACAGCATAAAAAGCCTTAACCTAAAAAATGACGCAGACAAGTGTAATAAGTCTATCCAAAGTTTTTCCCTTTTCTCCACTTATGCGTTTCACCTGCTGGCATGAGAGGTACTCTTAGATGCCTCAGAACTAACACTTTGTCTTCAGTCTTCTTTATAGTCGACCGTCGTTGACACCGTACCGTCATGTTAACAATGCGGCGGAACTTCCATCTCTTAGTTACTTTAATATTGCAACAAGTAAAGTACTTAAAATTTATGACTATTTAAAAATGCAAGATGGAGATGAAGAAGAGAAAGGATTTTATTTTCTAAGCCAGCCAAGGATAGTTTGATAAATTAAAAAAAAAAGAAACTATTTTAGCTAAATAATACGAAGCTTGCTGGAGAAGTCGCACCTGCTGATTAAGCAGTCTCTTAATTCCCAGCTTTGTTCAGTGAACTTATTGAAAGATGTAATTACAGACCTGGGCAAGTCATTAATGCTGATGAAATTATTTCAACACTTGAAACCCATTGTGACCCACCCCACATCCAGTTTCTGGGAATGGTGGGAGCCAACAAAATGCCTTCATGAAACCTACTCCAACGTCGTCTATGGTCCAATAAGGGAAAACAATGACGGTGAGGGGAAACGATCAATGACAAACATGTGGAGGTGATTGAGATAGGTTTTTCCAAGGATGGAAAACTCATTGGAGGATTTAAACAACTCCTTCAGCAAGGAGGGTTTTCAAAGGGAAACAAAGATAATAAGCGATTCCAAAAGAGGATATGTGAAGGAAGTGAGTGGAAGGAGTTAACTTCCTGTTCATCTTGGGACCGGATACAGGATGCTGGGCCCTTTTCTTAACCACTGGGCGGAGGTAATCCCGACCCTTCGTCTCTGTGCCAAACAACCTTCATGGAATTTGTCTGCAATCAGCTATTTCTGTACGCTTTTGATTAATTTAAAAAGTATGTGTAGCGTACTCAAATAATATAGGCTTGAATGTGCATTCCTCACAATTCGTTATGCATTCATAAATGGAACTGTCTCTGTTATTACCTCAGTTATTGTATAAAAGACAACAAAAAAATCAGAGTTTTTCTTTCAAGGCAAAAAACTAAAAATATGATTTTCTTTTAGGTTAAATGCCATTTCTTACGGAAATTCCATTGCATATTTATTGCAAAGCCGGGTTATCACAGCATTTGTTCTCTTGCACAAAATATTTTTCCTTGTTTATATGCAGCGTTGGTCCCCATATATAGCAAAAAACTGTGACAGGTTAAAATGGTATTTGTAGCGATGGAGTCACTAACAACAACTTTGTTAGGGTGCACTGTTTGACTAGGAATCACTCAAAGTAACCCTAGCCAATCGGCCGCCATGTACATTTGCAACAATTTACTAATACTTTTTATAACTGCGGCACACCATAAGATCATCTCTCCTTCAGTCATGAAGAAATGCTACCTCTCATTAACAATGAAAAAGATTTGCTTTTCCGAAGATGCAGTTTCCCAAAATGCAGCACACCATAAGTTTTCAGATATTTTCTTCCATTTACAATGCGATGCTCTCAGGTGGCCAGGTTAGCGGAGAAGACACAACGCGTGAGGCAAGGTAACACAACCTAAGGGATACAAGAGGAAGCCGCCGCCCCAAACCCCTTCCACCCCTCCTACCCTTCCCCTGCTGGACTGTAGGAGACAATGTTTGGTAAGGCAGTGTAATATGGGATAAGATGGAATAAAGACGAATTTGGTAATAAGAACTAAGATATTACAATTTTCCACAGATAAAAGTTTTAATCGACCCGGGTTTCGATGCACTGCATCATCATCAGGTAATGCAGTGCCTCGAAACCCGGGTCAATTAAAACTTTATCTGTGGAAAATTGTAATATCTTAGTTCTTATTATGTTCATATTCCACAACATCTCGCCTGATTCCTCCCTTTTTGTACGAATTTGGTAGTAACGTGTGAGTCTTATTCCTGTGCCCTGACTCCCTGATCCCTCAACAAATCCTGGGTGGACAAATGATCCTTTTGGTGTCCTGAATACGCATTACAATAGCAAAATTTCCAAACAGAGAACAGTTTTCTCCTGTTCCGAAAAAACTTACGGGAAAAAGTGTAGAAAAATTTCATTCACTATTTACAGCAGAAAAAAAAAACAGTAATACAGTCACAGTTCAATCAACCCTTGCTTTTGGTCACTTCCGTGACTGAGGAAAGAGAAAGGAATAAGACTTAATGGGACTGAACAATCAGTGATCACTTGTAGTTGTCCAATCAACAGAAATCTATCATTTCCAATCCTCTTTTTTATTTTGGAATTGCCCTTACTGTCCATTTTCTTATGGGTTTGACACCAAAGAGTATAGAACTGCTAATTGAAAATTTTAAGTTAGCAATCAAGCATTACCTAAAAACTGTGATAAAGCAAACATATGGGATAAGGGGAGTTAACTATAATAAATGAATGGACCCCTTCTCACATGAGCACAGGAAGAACAAACCTAACAATAAGTTTTACTTAAGGCTATTTCAGCCACTTTTTTACCACCCCCTCTCCCCCATGATAGACTACATCAAATTTCATGAAAACCTGCCATCTCTCTCTCCCAATCTTATGTAAGTTGACACAGATTTATGGAACCATGTACATTGAACTTTTCATTGAATGATGTTACATGCAATTTCGGCGAACCCCTAGGAAAACTGAGCAGATGATATGAAATATTGTTTTTTTAGAACTGTGTGGGAATGAAGAAAATGTTTACAGTCTTCTGTCATCAAATGATTCGGTGGGCAAATGTGTGCAGATCAACTCACATCATAGACAGAATTTTGTCTTGGGAAAATTTTATGAGTTAAACCTTGAAAATTATTTACAAAATGAACATCATAATCCTCTAATGCCATAATAGGTAGGAATTTAAAAGTCATTGCAATTCACATGTTACTTCAACACTGTTGAAATTAAAACTAATGACATACTTCCTTAGTAATGCAAACCAACCACGATTTTGCTTTCCCAGAATGAAATCTAATAAGCAAACAATCTCACCTCACTTTCCAGTTCTTCCAGATAATACTCCTTCACAGGATAGGTGAAACCAGGGACGTGGACAGTGGGTGCATTGCCAAAAAATGCAGAGAAGAGGGGAGCATCCAAAGTTGCACTCATAACTACTAGACGCAAAGATGGATTTGTTGCCACGGCTCTCCTCAGTAATGTGGCAAGCACATCAGTTCCTACATCTCGCTGATGAGCTTCATCCAGGATAATATGTGATGCACCCATTAACCGTGGGTTACTCTGTAGCCTTCGAAGCAGGATTCCAACAGAACAGAATAGGATAGCACCTCCTCCACCACCACACGTAGTTGCAGATGAAGGGAGTCGAGATTCCAATCGTACTTGGTAACCAACAGTGTCACCAACCTAAGAGAAAAGAATATCAAGTGTTCATAACCCAAGATATAAATTATTTCGTGCAAGGTGACTAAAAAGTTATAATCATCGGTTATGAAAACACTTATTCTACTGAAATCCACACAACATAGAGGTAAGAACACCCAAAGTAAAGAATCAAAAGAAATTTTTGATCAAAGCAAACCAACTGGACCATTAATTTCAGCAATTAAAAATACCAGATTTAAATGCAACAATTTAATGCTCTTTTATGCAGAAGTGGAATGACAATCACAAGAAGAATATGCAGAAGAAATCATTTTCAGGGTAGTACTCTCATAAAACAATCCTAGATAGCTGAATAAACAATGAAAGCAAGCACCTTTTTTACAGTTCACTGCCATTTAAAAAAGCACTAAAATAATTGTAAACATATCAGTGAAGAGACTCAACATATTAACTAGGAAAGCCCGTAAGAATATATCAATCACAGCACCAGGGCAAACTTGAGTTTCATACTCTCCAGTGAGTTTTAGAGTGGCTCTCCTAGAGCTCATGGTTCTATGAATCCTATGAATTTCACTCTCAAAGATAACTCTACATATTTTTTTCTTGCATATTAAGACATACTCTAAGCCCGTAAGTTCCCATCATTATGTCCTGGGCTGTCCTAAAATTTAACCAAAATGACAGGCAAGAAAATTATTAACAGCTCACCCTCTCCAAACGTTCATGAGCAACTCTTTCTGCAAGAGAGGTAGCAGATATTCGACGAGGTTGGGTGACCACTATGTTGCAGTGGCCTCCTCTGCCACGGGCAGCCCAATCATCTAATATAAACTGAGGCACCTGAGTACTCTTGCCACACCCTGCTTCACCCGTAACCACCACCACATGATTCTCGTCCACCAGGTTGATGATTTCTTGCCTGCAACATCAAGATAACCATTTATTACTGCATGATCAAGAACTGCTATTAAAAATTCATGACCACTTCATGATTTGTTCCCACATCTCATACCTTTCCCATACAGTATGAAATTATAATCAACAAAATTCAATTATTTTTTCTTTAAAATCACTGTAGCTCTCACCATGTATGTAAATAGGTACTAAGAGCATAATTAATAATTGAATAAGAATGCTAAAGAATAAGGACCATAAGTGATACAACCACTAATTGCTTATTTTTATACATACAGTGCTATCCCATTTTAGCATTCTCAGAATTTATATTTCACTGCTATATAAAAATTTTCCAGTCTTATAAAACTATTTAACCTTTAGCGTCCGTGCGGTCCCAAAAGGGACCACCTAATGTTTTCGTTTATGGCCTTGCGGTCCCTTTAGGGACCACTGAGACACACTTCGTTTAAAATCGGCTTATAATGAGTTTCGTCGCTGAGATAGTGTAAATATTTTTGTAGGCTCCTGGAATGACACTGGCTATGATCAGAAAATAGGTTACACTTGCCATTTGACTATGCGTCGGTCATCGCATTTGATATCAGTTTCTCGCCTTTCCAACTCTCTCCCCGTCATCGCTTTTGATATTTGACTCGCGTACTCGGATCTCGGGATATTTGACTCGCTCCTTATCTCTCTCCTGGTTATCTCGAACCTTTCTTCCCTCTCATCAGCTGACCTTGACGTTGGGCGTAAACACTTCTGGGTGGCCCGAGCACATGGTTGGGTCTTTTCCTTACCACACAAACAAAGATTACGATGGAACTCTCTCAGTTATTTCCATTCCTCAGTTCCATGCTTGGTGTCTTTTCGGACGGTTACCACGAGAACGGTTTTTATCCAAAGGAGTGTGGTTTTTATATTATTTTTTTATACCATATATGCAATGGCTCAGAACCTTACGGATAAGGATATAGAAGTGTTTCTTCAAAGTGATTCGGAGGCAGAAAAGGACCCATCTGATTCGAGTGACGGAGAGTCAGAAGATGAGTACCCCTTGGCTCCTGGTCCCGGCGGTGAATGGATCAAATTCAGTCAACGCATCCGCACCGGGAACCGGAATATTCCCTTCTCGGGCGAGGAGAGTGGATTCCGGAGAGAAGAGGCCCTTCACATACATCGAGATTCATCTCCTGGGGAAATATTTCTTCTCTTCTTCGCAGAGATTATTCATGTGCTCGTTGAGGAGACTAACAGGTACTACAGTCAGTACGTGGATGTACTAGGTGAACACGAAGGACCATCACCAAGTCCTGAGGTGACCACTGATGAAATGTTTTCTTTTCTGTCTCTTGTCATTCAAATAGGACATGACGTACGTGACACACTGAAAGATTACTGGTCAACACTGGAACAATTTCATACACCATTTTTCAGAAATATAATGCCTCGCGACAGATTCTTGCACATACTCCGATTTCTCCATTTCAGTGATAATCGTCATCAACCTGACAAAAATGACGATGATCATGACCGATTTTGGAAGTTGAGACATATTTTTGAAAAACTCAATGCTTCTTATGCAAAATTTTATAAACCGAGCGAAAATTTGGCAGTGGATGAAATAATTGTTTTATTCAAAGGCAGAGTCATTTTCAAGCAGTATATACCAAAAAAACATAAACGATTTGGAGTAAAAATATATAAAATTTGTGATTCCACTGGCTATACTTATGACATGGTAGTTTATTTAGGAAAAGACAAAAAAAGGCGACTGTGACAATGTCGGCGACACATGCGACTGTGAAGCATCTGACGAGGAGAGTTGAAGGTGTTGGACATAAACTATATATGGACAATTTTTTCTCCTCTCCTGACTTATTCGATGACCTAAAGACTAGAAAAATTTTTTGTTGTGGGACAGTTAGACCCAACAGAAAGGGAATGCCAAAAAATCTCGACAGAAAGCGAAAACTAAAAAGAGGCGACTTACGTGTTAGAGTACGAGACGATTTGACGGCAATTACGTGGAGGGATAAGCGAGACGTACATCTACTCACTAATATGCACAATCCACCAGCAGAGGGCAATTTCTGTGATGAACAAGGGAATGGAATAAAACCCGTAATCATTCAGGACTACAACCGTAACATGGGTTTCGTTGATAAAGGAGACAGAATGGCAAACAGCTATTCAATTAGTAGAAAGACCTGGAAGTGGACAAATAAAGTATTATTCCATTTGATGGACGTTACCATACTGAACTCCTTCATAATTTCTAAATCCCTAGGTAAAGATGTATCCCACCGTACGTTTAGACTACAGTTGGTGCGCGATCTTCTGGAAAAAGTTGGGAATCGTTCAGTAGCTACGCATAGAGGGAGACCTAACCCATGAACATTACCAGATTAGACGCTAAAGAGGCAGAGTACTGGCCTGAAAAAACTAGCAAGTTACGATGTCGCGTGTGTTCAACGAAGAAGATCGTCAGGCGCACGATCATTCGCTGCGTGAAGTGCGACGTTGGACTCTGCATTGCTCCCTGTTTTCGGGAGTATCATAAAAAAAAAGAAACTATAAAAAACCTAAATTAATTAAAACATTTATATTTGATTAAAAATTGATTACATAATATTATAATTGAACTTAAAGTTTATGAAATCTTGAAAATCACATTTCCTTGATAGGAAAAACGTATGAATATTCGTTTTTAGATAAGCTCCAGTAAAGTTAAAATAAAATATTGGAAATATGAATAAAGAAATTATACACAATGTGCTGTTGTCTTTAAAATAGTGTTTGTTTTACTTTACTATCACAAATAGTTTTTCAGTTATTTATAATTAACTGGAGAGCTGCTTATATTTTAAACCTAGGCCATTTAAATGCCCGGCCATGCAGTGATACATCTGGGATTTAAAGCCGTACTTTAAAGGTTAATGCAAGGTACAGTACAGCCACCCCCATCTCTGCAGTTCCCATGCCTGCAATTTCAGTTATCTACTGTTCACTTTGCTCTGAAATTAGTGAATATTTCCAGCATGCTCCATTCTGTAGGCTAAAACCTCATCCTTGAGCACTTAGTGCATGATTCATTGCACCAAAAGGAACATTGATGAGCTGTCCCCTGCTTGTTTCATTCAAATTGAGCAGGATCGTAGTATAGTGCAATTAAAATGCATGTACAGTTGAGCACCCCTAATTCGGAAATCCCTAATCCGGGAACACCCGTAATCTGGCAATATTTCCAAGGCGTGCTTCGCGAAAAACAAACTTTATTTCAGAGTCATTACTTCATATTTACTGAAATTGTAACCCACTCTTAACAAAAATACTCCCATTAAAAAGTGAGTATTGGAGGATTTTTTGCGTACAATTTTGTCTATATTAATTATTGTGTTCAACAAAGATCTTTATTCAGCAAATTGAAGACATATTGCGTCGTTTCCGAGACGCGTGTGTGTGGTGTCTTGGAGATGGACAGTACCGGTCTTACATGGCGCATGCATGTTTGATTTATACTTACAATTAGTGGCAACTTAAAGTAAAAACTATCAGTCATCTGCATAGTTTTATCCGTAATTCTGTCTAACGTAAGCAGTTATAGCAGCAGCAAGGGGGCGAAGCAAAAGCACAGAACTTTAACTATCGCAGAAAAAGCGGGTGTTGAAAAAACTTTTTTTCGGTACATCAGTGAAGCGCTTGTACATGTGATATGTACTCAGTTGGATCTTTGACAATCTATAGCAATAAGAAGCAGAAAGAGAATATCCTCAAATTTTTCTGTGAAAGTGGCACTGAGAAAGGAATGGCGATAAGAAAAACCATGAAAGAAGGGTCTAGTGCCGTATTAGATCGTGTACTTATTCAGTGGTTTCGACTGCGTTAAAATGAAGGGCTCAGTATTTCAGGCCAAATGTTAAAGGAGCAGGCTAAAATATTTAATAGAATTTGATAATTGTAGATACGTTCAAAAAGGCAACAAATTGGAATGAATCAATCCTTAAGCATTGACAAGAATCTTCCTCCAAGGCTTCCTCCTCAATCGCTCCCGATGCATCGATGGATAGCCGCACAGATGGAAGCACCGGTAGCAGCGAGGGTTGACGGCGCGGCGTAGACAGCTCATTGAATCAGCTAATATCGTATTAAACACAGTGGCATAAGGATTGCAAGGGACATTGAAAACAATGAAAATTTGTTATTTATTTTTATTATTTATCAACTAATGGCATTATACTGTTTGATGTGCAGCAATATGTTTATATGTTCTACGCATTCTTTTTACTCTGCCGTTTCGCGATACTACCGGTTGACTGATTTTGTGTTTGTGAATTTAAAAACAGTTTATTTCTTTTTTTTTATTATTTGTTAAATTATACAGAATTTATTCAAATTTTATTGAATATGTTATAATTAATCGAATTTGCCTCATAAAAACATCACGAATCCCATAAGTATACTGGTTACTACCACAGCACCCGTAGTCTGCCAAAATCCCTAATCGTAATCTGGCATCGCTCAAGTCCCAACGGTGATGGATTAAGGGTGCTCAACTGTACAAAATTTACAGCACCACAATGTCCTGTGAGCCGATCTATTCACATCCAAAATGTTGTGCTGTCCACCCATTTTTTTCTGTGGGGCCCCTCATTCCCTGGCCTGCAAAAGAGACTCCCACCAAGAGTGCAAGCTGGCAGATGGGTGGCCACACTTACAATCACTGAGACATCTGATGATCTGAGGGCTGATGAGAGGGATTTTGAAGTGGAAGCATATGTTCCCATGAGATGAAAGTCAAAAGACAATAACGATTTCCTACACGTTGGAATGCATCTCTCTTATCTTTGAAATGTATCTCTCATTTTATACAGGATCCAAAACTACTCAAAAAGTCAAATGTAGCAATCTAATTATAATCTCAACTACTCAAGCAAACAACAAATATGAGGTAATTATGGATCAATAGTTGATGCAATCGAAGGAAATCAACCAAGCTTCAATGCTACTATCCATGAAGTTGACATTCTTAAAATTTTCTTTTAAAAAAATGAAGTGATAAAACAGTAGAGCGCCGATTATCTCTGCTAATGGAGGGGGAAGCCTAAATGAATAATCAAAAGTGATGGAAAAATCAGTTCATGTTCAATTTCGTGGCACTTGTGGTCTTGCTTTCAGCACCATGCTTTCTGTAAGTCTTTCACGCCTATTATAATGAAATACAGTAGAACCTCTTTTTTAAAAACCTCTAATTTACAAAATGACACCAATTTACAAACCATTCCGCCGGTCCCGATCTTTGTATATAGGAAAACCATGTAAAATGACCTCCATTTTACGATACCTCCATTTTACGATACCTCCATTTTAATGATTTACGAAGTGAGAAGCCAGTCCCCAGGAGTGACTGACCCCTGTTTTACGAAGTATTTTTAATGTTTTTGTCGCAATGTTTTGAGGTCAATGCATCACTCAATGTGTAAACATTCGGCATTATGCGAACATTTCAAGAATGAGCATTTCAAATTCAAGAAATTGTAGAAAAGGTATCGAAAAACCTTAACATTTTTAAATTTAATGCAAGCTGCCTCTGCACATATTTTTGGGTCACGTCTAGCGATGTTTTTCTCTGCGCGAACGACTGAAACAACGGGTTGCGCTCCGAGGGTGATAAGTCGGGAAAGCCATCTCAAATAAACAAAATTTGGCCCGATTTTAAGGTAGATATTTATGTCACTTTTACTTGTGGTAAACATGAATAATATATGATCCTGGATACAAAGGCTTCTTTTCTAAATCGATTTTCACGTCAGATAAAAAGAAGAAAGAAATTACTAAGTTTCCTCTTCATTCGCTGTAATTTTAATGGCCTATAAGCGTAGGCTATAATAAAATTTCCGCCAGGGCATATTACTCTCTCAGGAAACATGTGAATTGGCCAGCTTATCAAGTCTTTCTTGAAGGTGTTCACCTGATTACATTGTAACCACAGTCTACACGGAGTAACCGTTACAATGTCTTCGCTCTCAATAGCTGGTTTGAGTTTCTTCTTTCCCTTGTTATCAGTTCCTTTGTCATCCGAGAGTGGCTCGCACCTATAACTTTGTTTCCAGAATTCTTTGAAGCCAGAAAATTACACTGTAAGCTGTGAGCGAGTGAAAATATTGTAGTTTCCAAGCGAGCAGAAGTCGCGCGCATTCAGTTAGAATCACTCTCAACGCGAGGTGGGCTGTGTTTGTGATATCCCGTGTGTCTATAAGTAAAACAATGGATAAAACATCGCTGAGCAAAAAAAAACGAGGAAGTCAGTGAGTTTGGTTACCATAAGGTCGATAATCAAGGAATTTCGTGATCGCGCGCAGACATAAACAGAAATTGCTCGGAAGTATGGCATTTCTTTATCGACATAACAACTTATGAATTCAAGCGAAAACATTTTGATTCGCACAACAGCATCGTCGAAAACCAAGTACATTTCATCGTCGAAGTTTGAACAGCTTGATTTGCAGATGTATTATTATTATTTTTTTTAAGTGTCGACGATTGTGAGTGCAACTTGCCTATAACCAATTCTGAAGGAGAATGCTCAGATTTTGGCTCTTAAACTGAAGTGAGACAACTTTAAATGTTCAAATGGGTGGCTAGAAAAATTCAAGAGAAGACATTGAATCACTTCACTTAAAATCTGCGGAGAAGAAGGGCGTGTGAACACAAGATGTTGAGCAGTGGCATGAAATGCACGACGAAATTGTGTCAAAGTATTCCCCTTGGGACAGGTATCATTTAAGAATACTAATTTTGTAATAATACGTTACTTATGTTCAAATTTTGATGCACTTTGAATACTTAATTTTTCATTAGTTTTACGCCGTTAGGTAAGAATTTGCGATCGCGACTTACAGCTATCAGTACCCGTGAGTAAATAGTTCTCGCAAATCACCGCTAGATGTCAGCGCTATTGAACGCATATGTGGGAATTTCAAATTACCTCGAGTAAAGTTCTAAAATTGACTTTCTTCAGCTACGAAATATTATTGAAGGTATTTCAAATGGTACGTTTTCTTCAAAAAAGGCATTTCCTAGTCTTTGTACTGAAATATACTGGGTCAATTGGAACTTCGTTTTGAAATTTCTTAGTTAGAATGCATCCGTGGCATTCCCATGTTAAAATGGCCTCTTTCAACACAAATTCAACTAGCACTAAACATATTCCCTGCGCTAATTAATGCATATGCACTCCGTGGGATGAATTAATTCACTTATTCCCCTTATTATGATATCTACCAACTTGAAGCTACAAGAAATGAATTCAGTTGCAGCAGCCAAGTTCACACCATTATAAATTTGTAGAAAAATATTTACCAGTTTTTAAAGTTTCTGTTAATTTTTTTGAAGGAGAGCATAAAAAATATGCCACTATGTATCTGAAGTGTAGGTTTCTAATTTCCTTTTGATCTATTAAACATTTAACTGGATGTGTAATTAATTTTATTTAAATATTACCTCCCTTTTAATCCCATTTATCTTTATGAAGTGCGCTACTGAAACTGGATTGGGATTGTTGAGGTTTCGATTGCTAGAAAGATAACCTCCAATTTACAAACCCTCTGATTTACAAAGCTCATATTTTTGTGTCCCTTCAACTTCGTAAAATAGAGTTTCTACTGTACTCATATACCTTAAATAGTATTTCATTTATCAGGTAATCGTTATTTTCATTTACTTCTACAAACTATTTCACCAACTAAAATTGATGTTTGTTGTTTGTGTGCTCCATCAATTCGTGGAACTTTCAGAGGTGAATTTTATTCTCAGACGTGCAATGCGTTGTTTTCATTTAACTACTTGTCATATTTACCAATCAGTAAGTATTTGAATTCATTACTCATTTATACTTTTCATTCTAACTTTAAACTTTTATCTACTTCTTGAGATTGTAAATTTCATTATATAGCAGTTCTACTGTAATTTATTTCATGCGTGATATTTGATGAAAATTTGTGTCTCAGAAATATTGCCAGGTTGAAAGCTTACAAGCTGGCTACAAACTGCACAGTGATGATGGATCCTTTGAAAAAAATCCATTAAACAGGTCTTAAAGTAAAAATATCACAGTTATGCAACGCTATGTGAACTCAAACTCGTGTTAACTCTTTAGAAATTAGCAAATATAAATGAAAAGATGATTCATCAGCATAGTGAACCACCTAGTTTTGATCACAGAATATGAATTTTAAAAATAAATGACCCTTCTCATACCCTTCAATATAGTTCCCGGTGAAACAGAAAGCTTTTGTTACCACATACCGAAACAAATACATGGCATAGTCCAGATTGCCATTGTCCTTAATTTTACTTACATCTTATCCTAAGATTCGTATAACGCAGATTTTAGCAAGGAAGTCATTAGGCAAAATTTGACCCTGAAATTGAAAATATAAGATGCAGGGTGATTTTTCATGGGTTTCTATGGGCTTGTCTTCTATGCTGGAATATACAGTACTTAATAGCTTTTCTGAAACATTTCTCAGATGTTTCAATTTATAGTCTAAAAGTTATTACAGAAATATGTCAGCAAGGCTACAACATTTATCAAACCCTGGAAATGTTCATCACATAATATTCATTTTAGAACTGACAACTAAGGTAAAATTAGCATTTTCACCAAATGCAGCATTTAATGGCATCTTCAAAGTATCAGAATAATCACCTCATCACCTATGCCCAGATACCCTCATGGTGTTACACATGAGTAAAGATGTTGTGTATTTGATACAAGGAACTGGTAAGACATGAAAAGATTTTCAGGCTGTCAAAAACAAGCACAAATACATCTGAGTGAGGTAAAATATAATTTAACAGTTTCTTTGAGTAATAATCAGAAACCTATAGTGTTATAAACCCACAAAAGTTGCTTAACTAGCAATTATGGGAGCTACATATAGTATAATTTATCTCATCACCTTAAGTAATACTGAGTGCTCAATGTGAAGTGCATTTTTAGTTGGTGTAGGCACTCAACTGTATAGAGCTTCAACTGTACCTGAATTTTGCAATTGGTAGGTGTTCTTGGATTTCACGGAAGCGCCTCCATTCCACTGCCATTCGACCATCATCTGAACCAGACTCAGCTTCACGAAGTCTCAATATGCGCTGTAGCATGTCCTCTGATCTACGCGTCAACCTCCTTGCATCAGGCTCCCCATAACGTCTGCCAGTGATTGGATCAGACAGCTCACCACGACCAAGTACATCTGGTGGGCAGTTAAAAGAAGATAGGATAATGCATAAGAAGTAACCTAATTGGCAGTCTTATTATTCAGCAGTATTATATTCTCCACTACGGATATAGCTAAATAGACATTCAATAGACAATAATAGACTGGTGATCAAATAAAAGCAGATAGAAAGATCAAACATTGGCGGACACTTAATCAGTGGATTAACAGTGGAAGAACTCCTCTGCTAAGTCAGTTTTTCAGATATACATAACACCAAAATAATTTTGACGAAAAATACAAAATGTGTACAGCAGTAGAGAATTAGTTCGATTTAGCCCAATTTCTATCCTATGCTATATCCTAACTCTGTGCCTGCACAACCACATTTGAATTAGTGATCTTTGAAAAATTAAATAAAATAACATCAGATTTTGTATACACACTTGAGTCTGAACTCTTTCATAATGAAAATATCTGGCCTTAATTTGTTAAAAGCCATTTAAGCATAAAAGTCTCTTAGTGCGATGGGCTGATATATCGGCTTTTGCTTCTTGGGTGTAAAGTGTAGAGGATGGATATATCGGCTCGCAAATAGAATATTGTTCAACTTCATAGCACTAAAATAATTACATTTATTCTTCTGACAATGTAAAAGAATAGTATCATTAACAAATAATTCAATTTACATAAAATTAAAAAAAGACACCAATGGATATCTAAAACAACTTCATAAAGTTTTTTTTCCTAGGGTAATAGATTTTATTAAATTACCCTTTGCATTTCACACAAGTTCCGCTGGCAGAAGGCAGCACTAAAAGGGTTAAGGTACCAGTCATGACAGTTAAATTCCCTTTAATGTTGCCTATGTAGCTTGCATAGCATATTGCAAGGCTCAGTAACAATGAAAAATATCCCTGGCAAAGAAAGTGAAGAAAATAAATATACATAAATGTTTCAAGTTACAATTTTTCATTTTTTCGATAGGTAGAGGAAAACCAACTGATAAAATTAAATAATACTATGCTTAGGCTTCATTTCGGTTCAAGAACCAAACTCATAGCTAAATTTTTTCATATTTTAATGAGTTAAAGAAAAATGTTCTAAATGGAAAATTTTTGTTTTTCCCATTTACTCCCATTAAAACACAATATGTACTCCTCTCAGGCTCGAGCTAAGGAAAAAATATACAAAATATAATGACCTATAATGGTATTTTCATCCGGAATACGTCTCTCTGCCAAATTTCAGAGCGATTTTTGGTCAGAAAGTGGGTCAAATTTTTATTACAAATTTTGTCTCTGACCCACAGACAAGTGACGCTAATTAAAAGAATTTAAAAAAGTTGAAAAACTTCTAGTTTGACCAATTGAAATCAGAGTAGAAAATGTGCCCGATTTTTGCCTCCCCAAATTGTAGACTTTGTAGAAGCTCACGCACTCATTCAATCTATGTACACCAAATTTAATTGCAACATATATTTATGGGTACTTCACTATTAACAAGATTTCATCCTCTTCTGTTTGCAAAAAAAAAGTTGACCACAACATGAAACAACTTTTTCTCCTCTCTTAGGTCCAACAAAAATAAATCTTTTTTCCTTTGAAGTATCAAGGTATGTTTACTAAATAAAAACTATTTTTCATCACGTCCCGCTGAAATTTAATATCAATGTCTATTTTTCGCTTAAAATCTACAAGAAGCCACCAACTGAGGCCTTTCCATTGGAGTGGAGAGACACTTAAGTGATAATAGTTTTGCCACTTCTACACATACACACAACTATCTACTAATAGACACAGTCTTTCTATTTCGTGGCAGGCATACCCTAAGACACAATTCATATGTGAATGTGTCTTGAATTTTTAAGTCACTAGCACCGGAGGCTTAAATATAAATAAATTACACTAAATTAGCTGGATTTCAAAGACAAAACTTCATAAGGAAGACCAAATAATAATGTTGCTGCATGCTATAGAATGCTGTGGATCAACGCCACTATTAATTCTGTGAAATCTAAAGCAGGAACAAATATTATAAATTTTGTTAAGCTAAAAGCAATTCTGAGGCACTCAGAGACAGGCCTTTATTACCATCAATGCTGAACTATTGGGAATTATCTCATCACTTACCAATTTCAAAGGGAGTGGAAGCTTTTAGCTGCCTATAAATGGAAATCTTGAACAATCTGGCACACAAAAAGCACTTGTACAGAACAACCCCTTTTTTTAAGATGGAATGTTTATCAGGATTACTCATAAGAGTTTATTTGGATGCAAATATATATATTTTAAGCATGCTGCTATGTTAATTGGCTCACAATGCTTTAAGTATAATGACCAAATTTGAAATAAATTGAGTACAATCAATATGGTGTGGATGAAAACTTAATTATATCGTAAAATTTTTAAAAGACCCACATCATGATACACTAGCACATACATACATAGGAAGTCCCCACCCTTTCACCAATTTGTGTTTTGTAAAATTATGAAAAAACAAAACCATAGATTTGATTATGTTTCACAATGTTTCCATGGGTATTATATGCATTGAAATGTTTGTAGTGTGGAAAAGGTGGGTAAAAATGATGGATGGTATGATATTGAATCTCATATTTCAGAAACACCACAAAAAGCTTGACAACATGAAGTGGGGACTGAGCACCATCATCAGGTTGGGACCTGACGATGGTGCTCAGCACTGAAACCTGGTTTTTTTATTAATTAAAAAATATTGGTAATTTTTCACAAAATACACTTTATTGTGACTGGTTTCGATGCACTGCATCATCATCAAATATGATATTCCACCAGATAAAGCCTGAAATAACTCTTTTTAACCGAAACCCAGGTCGTGTGTGAGAAAGTATTTTATTTTGTGGTTTGTAAAAGTTCTGAAATAAATCAATTTACAGAATGGAATTCCACACAGTTACTAGTGAACTAATTTTATTTTTTTACAAGGCACAACAATACCATTAGTCTTACCTGTACTACCATCATCTTCAGCAAGAGGATTCCCATCATCTTCCCCATCATACTCAGAATTGTACCGACGAAACATTCTATGACCACCTGCTCCTCGATCCTTCAAGCGACTACTTTTCAAAATTTCACTCAGCAAAGGCTCAATATCCTGCAAAGAATTGCATACATTTTTATTAGTACTAAACAAGAACTTTCTCACCAAAAATTGCTCAATTCCAGGGTTAGACAGAAAAAGTCATGAATTCACAATGCCAGTTGGTTATTTGGGAACATGACCAACAGCTGAGGTCATTTCTCTGCCCTTGTCGATAATTGGGTGGATTGATAAGGGTAGGATTATAACGGAAATGGGAGAGTTGTGGAGAGAAACTCACTGTCACCATTGATCTACTCTTAAAAAGAGATACCAAGGGCAAGGGCCAAAAGATGTGCAGAGTTTTACAACCCATCTTATGGATGGAAAACAGCCTTTGAAGCACTCCCCACATAACACCCAAGTAAGGTGTTTTCAAAAATAAACTGTGGAATATAACAAAGTTTAATATTGAAAACATCATGTCTTCATTCCACGAAGTGAACACGTGAACCATTGATTTGACCCGAGTAAGGATTGAGATTCCACTGAAAAATATCTGCCACAGCCACGATTCTAATCTGGGCCCTCAGGTTGAGAAGCCAGTGCTCTAGCCACACACCCAACCGACAACCAATTCATTACATTTTTCTCAATCCTAATTTATTTCAGAAGAGCCAGGATTTGACCATAAGGAAAGTGAGGCAAAAAGTCAATTTTCACCAATATTAGCATGTTACATAAGGAGTACAGTGGACCCTCCCTAATCCAGACTATACGCGGTGAGAGGTTGACCAGATTTGGCTAAGTCCAGACTATTCCGTGATTTCTCAAAGGGAACATTTTCGGAGTTTAGGTGAAACCTCCGAAATAGACAACTTTTAATTATTTTCCTCGAGGCAGGAGGCCTTCAGATAAGAAAAGAAGCTTGAATATTACAATAATTTGTGAAAATAATATAGAATATAAGATTTTGAACTTTCCTATTAATTGCCAGCCTGTCAATTAACATGGGTCACAAGCATATCAACACAGTAGCTGTAATTGTCACTGTACACTGGATGCCAACAGGCAGACCCATACTCTGTTTGCATGATCCAAAATTCGATTCCATTTATGATGCTGCCAATGGTTGCAACCTTTCTCTTTGAATTTATACTTAGAAGTCCCCAAAAATTGATGAAATGAATAACTTCTCTTATACAGTGACCACTGCCTATAGCGGAATTGCACGGTGCAGTAAAAATTTTCCGTTATGGACATGTTTCTGTCACATACAAGTTTGAAGTACTGCATAGGGATAACATATTCTTTAAGAGAAATCAACTGTTTCAGCATTATTATTCACACGCATAGAAAACAAAACCCTTGGATCGTTCACACAAAGTAATCACTTAAAATGGACTGTTTTATTTTCTGGTGCACAAATGTTTTCTCTGCATAATTTTTACAGTCATTAACCAAACTTAGTAGACAAACATCGTTGTTAACGAGACAATTTTTTTTCTTCAATGCTCTGAACAGCCTCATTATGATTGTTTAGTTTTGTAGTCACATTGTTTTTTTGTTTTGTTTTCCTCAATATCATCCTCCCCATCATCCTCACTACATACACCCCTTTTCGCATACTAGGAAATGAATATTAAAATCACTGGAAGTGGCTGCTTAGTTTTTGACCATTTTTGCAGTCTGTCATACTCATTACATCACTCTCCATGATAGAAGCATCATCATCAGGGGTCATCAATGTCTGCATTTGAATCACCACTATGTTCATTGATTATGTCTCCATCACAGAAAACAAAGCCAGCACTGCAGAAGCATTTTGTGACACTATCACTTTTGACACTAGTTATTGCTCTGGTCAACCAATTTATGCCATCCAGAACTGTTACAGCTTTAGCCACTTCAATCATTTTGCCAATAGACTCAACAACAGTTAAAAGAGACTACATCAAAAACTTTCTGTGATGAACTTTCACGTTACAAATAACTCCCTGATCCATGGGCGGAGTGATGCTTGTGGTACTCGCTGAGAAACACGTAAGTTTCACATTTCTTAGATCTAGATGAGGAAGACACGTGGCATTGTCCAAGAAAAGAATTACCTCTCATCTAGCTGATTTCATTCTCCAATTAAAAAAAAGAAACCAGTCCTCCATTATTTTAAAATAAATTACAATTTTAAATACCGTATAAACGCGTGTAAGAGGCGCACCCCTGTAAGAGGCGCACCCCTCTTTTTATGCGTCAAGTTGAAGAAAAAATTTTGTTTTTTTTTCTTCTATTGCGAAGTTTTGCGGGCCCAACTGCGAACTTTCGGCCATTTTAAAAGCCTTCCGCTTGCGATATTCTCTTATAAATTACGTGGCATTTTTCATAGGCAGATATAGACCCCGGAAGTAAGTATTCACTTGGATCTGAGGTTTCCGCGGCGTTTCTCCATATTGGTAACGGCTTTCGGGCGTTCCTCTACAAGACAACGTGGAGGAACGCCCGCGTGCCCGAACGCCGCGTCACCCTTTATGCCACTATTTACCGAGTCCAAATGACTCATGCACAGAGAAAAGACAACTGGTTTTCCCCCGCAGGTAATGCTTGTAGTGGACTCCCTCGCGCGCCTTACGGATAGCCCTCTGACTGGGCAACAGTGCGCGCCTCTCCCTTTCTCTTCCGTGCATGCTCCTGGCAGTTGAACGTGCTCTTTTTCCAAAATAAATGTTAATCGATATTGATTAACCAACGAATTCCTTTAAGATTTTATAAGTGGATGATGATGATGAACTCGAGAGCTTGGGGAAGGTCTAAACGGCGGTTTTCAGGGATGCGCGGAACGGAAAATAACGGATCCGTGCATTTGCATCTATAACTAAAATACTAATGCATTAAATAATATGAAACTTCGTATAGCTGTTAGGAAAGATCTTTGCTACAATATTTGTAAAGGAAATTTCGATATCTTGATCCGTGTTGTTATTATGAAGCCGTAAATGCGATGCATCCGTCCAGTACCCGGAAAAATGCGCTAACATTCTGTTTTTAAGCACACACTGAAATCGATATAAACGGTAAAATTTTTTGTACACCATAAATAAACGCAGAAATAAACAAGCTTTAATTTGATGTACTTCATTTTAAAATCGATTGAGCCATCTCTGAGATATTAGCCTTCAAACTCGGGTGTCGGAATTTTGCAACGGACAGATTCGTGTAAGAGGCGCACCCTCATTTTCGGCTGCGATTTCAGGGAAAAAAAGTGCGCCTCTTACACGAGTTTATACGGTAAATGGTGCTTACAATTGATGTTATCATAAGCTACCTGCGCTGTTTTTACCCTTAAATACTGGAGCCTTGAAATGAAAAATGTTTCCTTTGTCATGGAATGAGCGTAGTTAGAGCATCACTTTTTCTGCACCAGCACATTTGAGCATAAGGTGAGCAATGTATGTAAACACTTTGCCCATTACAATGCACTACATAAGTCTGGATTTTCAAGAGTCAAACTTAAATAAGTCACAAACTATCTGCACATTGCTATTATACAATGACTCTAAGCACAAATCATGTACCCAATGATTACAACTCCAAAAGAATATTATTAACTAAACCAGTTGGGTTGCATGCAGGAGGCTCCCACTATGGGAGCTTCCTGGAAGCAGCACAACTGGTTTGTGGGCGGAAGAAATGCTTGCGAGAAGGACCAGAGTGTCAAATATAACTTACAGCAAATTCCAACTTCTTCTGATAACAACCTCCAAATCAGGGACATCTCTATTTTTAAGGGAAGTAACATCCATAGCCTACTTATATTCACCAGTTTTATAAAACTAACTAAACCAGCACAACACTCAGGTTTAGCAAAAGCCAACTTCTAACAACTTATTTGACTCATAAGTAGGGATAGGAATTTTTCGGTGGTTTGAGAGGGAGAAAAGCGGTACTTTGAAATTAGGAATTCGGTACATTCAACAAGACATTTCTGTGTTTTCACAGTGACCACAAATTTACATATATACACATAAAATACCGATTATTTCAAAGTCTAGAAAAGGGTCACTTATACTATAGTTTAACCCAATATGATCTGGGTTATTATGCGACACTTCCCCTTCTAGCCATGTTATGACTGAAGATAATCACCTCGGTGGCGGAACTTGGAAAAGTGGCACTAAATTTAAAAATAAAGTTTAATACATTTCGTGTTTTGACATGTAACTTTAGAGAATTTCCATCCTTGTGAAAGTTTGCTGCAGTTACGTGCTTCGAAGATTTTAAATTTTTCCAATTGAGTCTTTCCCAAGCAACCTGACAGTTGAAGAATATGTACATGACCGTACTTTTATCGATACATTAAAATCCATCTTTTTGATACTGGAAAACCCGGTCTCTTGTGCTTAATTTTGCATTCGGCATCTCAATAATTCTTCAAAATCACTTGAAAGCACAGAAACCAGGAATAAAACTAGGATACTTAACAGTTGTCACTGGAAAACAAACAGTCATTTGACGGAAATGGCCAAAAACTAGAGATTCAAACAATAAAATCAATCTTGGTGCCACGCAATAAATAAATATATCGACCATTATATTGATGTCGAAGTTGGCCTTGATTGGTGCTTTAAAGCTAGCTACGCAACCATTGCAATGGAACAACCCCATTGCGATAAGGTCGTTCACTATGATGCGAAATTGCAATTTAATTCACGAATTCGGTAGATGGATTGGAAAATAGATTTTCGGTGGAGACAAAATTCTTCTATATTCACCCACTTACTCTTAAATCAAAAACAAAAATTTGCGAAACTTGCCGCCCACTCAAAAAGTTCGTGACAACATCAGAGGTCCGGTTCAGTTTGTAATTCGCTCGCTGGAAAGCGAGGGAAGGGGAATGCTGCATAGCGCCCAGCATGATTGGAGGGAGCAGCGAGTGACCTCAAAACTTTTCATGTTGGTTCTTTTACGTGAAAGGGTTAAGAACCCAGATTTTTCGCCGCCGATAATTAGAAAAGCAGGCGACGGATCAAAAAACGGAAAAATATATCTCTCTTTATTTTTCAAACTCTATCAGAATTGGCATTTAAAAATTCTTGGCGAACAAGCCCATTGAAATGAAACAACTCAAAGCGGCTATTCACGCATGCACAGTCCGTCTCGTCTTCAAATCCGTAGTAGTGTTATGAACAAATCAGACCAAAATAAAAAATCGGAAAAATACGTCTCTTATTAGTTTTCAAACTACAATTAGCATTAAAAATCTCTTTGTGAACGATCCCATTGAAATGAAACAACTCAAAGTGGCTATTCACGCATGCGCAGTCCGTCTCATCTTCGAATCCGTAGTAGTGTTATGAACAAATCAGACCAAAATAAAAAATCGGAAAAATACGTGTCTCTTTAGTTTTCAAACTACAATTAGCATTAAAAATCTCTTTGTGAACGATCCCATTGAAATGAAACAACTCAAAGCGGCTATTCACGTATGCGCAGTCTGTCTCATCTTTGAATCCGTAGTAGTGTTATGAACAAATTAGACCAAAATAAAAAATCGGAAAAATACGTCTCTTTAGTTTTCAAACTACAATTGGCATTAAAAATCTCTTTGTGAAGGATCCCATTGAAATGAAACAACTCAAAGCGGCTATTCATGCATGTGCAGTCCGTCTCATCTTCGAATCCGTAGTAGTGTTATGAACAAATCAGACCAAAATAAAAAATCGGAAAAATACGTGTCTCTTTAGTTTTCAAACTATAATTGGCATTAAAAATCTCTTTGTGAACGATCCCATTGAAATTAAACAACTCAAAGCGGCTATTCACGCATGCGTAGTCCGTCTCGTCTTCAAATCTGTAGCATAGGGATTCCCAAACTATGTTCCGCGGAAGGCTAATGGGTGTTCAGAGTAACCTATAATGGCTTTATATGCTGCTACCTAAACGCAATGGTTTAATATATTTGAAGTCCACAAGGTATTCCGTTAAAATTTCAGGATTAACGAAGTGTTCCATCGCAGGAAAAGTTTGGGAAACCCTGCTGTAGCAGATTACTTAGAATAAATGCGCATATTGCTTTTCCTTTGTTCGACTCACCTCGGAGCGGAGAGCCACCAATCATAGATGCCGATAGATGGTTATTCCACTAATTGTAAATAGAAAGCACCGCGGCGTGACGAGCTGTGTATTGCCGGTTAGCGCCGTAAATCGAAAGCACCCGATGTCATCCTCCTGCGATTGTTATCGTAACACCGGTTATGCTACGATGAACTGCAAATTTCCACATACCTCAGGAATATTTGCACGCGAGTTCGTTTAACTTGAATTGAGAACGTTTGCTTGCAATTTTAATGTTTTTCTTGCGTTTGAAATGTACTTCCAACCATTTTCTCATAAAAAATGAAAATTCGCGTTTTGGGGCACAATTCGCGACATTCTGCGAGTTCAAAAGTCATTTCCCCAGTCAGTATGGAGTATGTTGTAACTAACTACCACTCCTAGGACATTTTTGCCTAAATTCGCGAAATTCGGGATCGCGAAATTTTCCTATCCCTACTCATAAGTCAATGTAATTATGTAGTTATAGAACATTAATGTATCCATAAATCTTTGAAAATTATGTTTCCTAACGGCAACACATTAAAAATTTTCCCCAGATACCAAAACACATTAACACCGTTATTCATACCTGATGATACTTTTCAAGGAGTTCTTCAGTTTCTCTCAAGCAAGATCGGTCAATGGGTGCCACCATTGCAACAACTGTGGTTCCAGCACCACCTCCAGCATTTGAGACTGATACTTCTCCTTTGCTCCTCCCACCACCTCGATTCTGGGATGCTGCTTCTTCAGGCTCTCCACGCCTAAATGTAGTGGCTGCTGCAGCAGCAGCTGATGAGTTGAAGATGACATTGCCTTCCCTCCCCACCCTGCCATGCTGCCGAAGCCATAAAAGGGCCTTCAGGGCTGCTTGGGTAGCTGCAGCAGCCTTGGCACGAGCTTCTCCAGTGAAGGAACGTATCTCTGGCCACATTATGCTGTAGGAGCACTGCCATCCTTCGCCTGAGAATCCATTACCCTTCTGAGAAGACCTCCAGCTCTCTAACATAGATGGAAAAATTATTAAATGCAGGGTAAAAAAACACAAAGTCAATAAACAAATATAAGTGAAGTGTATAACTACATACACCATTATCTACATACTAACATCAGCATCAAGTTTTGCACAAGTTGTTCAATTTCAATGCAGAATAACTCTTGGGGCACTGGCTACTAACCTCCAATACAACCTGTGAGAATAGCAAGTCTTTTTCAATGGATTGCTCAGTATTCAGGTGAAGTTTCAATTTTATTTATTTATTTAAGGTTTTTCACCGAGCCTTCCAAGGTTTAACAAATCCCTTTATTCTGACATCTATAAACAACTGAATTATACATCGACCTTTTGCTTGACTACTCTTAAGTGAGTGATCTTATTTCAATGGCCACAGCTTCAAGTTCTGACTTATAAAAACTGTGTGATCACAAAAGTAACCAAAAGAATTTTGAAGTATTATCCACAGAGATGACTAAATTCCCATAGTATCTCTTGACATTTACATAGTGACTCACGAGTATACCATATTATTAAAGTTGTTTGCCTTTTTCGTCAGGAATATAAGTTCTGATTTTTGGTACCACCTCTGGAGGAAAAATGCATTTAAGTAACCCTGCTATCTTGTGCAATGATTAATTAATTATAAAGAATTTACCCACCACTCATATCATTAGAAATTCTAAATTCCTCACAAGCCTAGCTCTACTATTTGAACAAAATAAAGTACACAATACATTGTACTGGATGCTAAAAGCAAAGTTGTTGATAAAATTTGAGCCAATATTTCCTTTATACTATGATACTATTACCTGGTCAACAATCTAGAGAGGAAAGAATTTTTTGATAGATATGCAACACAAACTCATCAATTCCAAAAGTAGAGGGATTTACTAAATGAAATTAAAGCCAACTCTTAAGAGAAGAAAGCAAGTTGCTCTCTGCTAAAAATATTTTTGCACAGGAACTTAAAAAACAAATTCATAGGCTAACACAAAGATATCACAGAAATATGTACTAATGAAGTATTCAAAATCACCTAACCATGTTATCTATACATTAAAACAAATAAATTCTCCTGGTGTGATCCAAACCTTGAAATATTCAAGGAGTAATCAAATCCACTACTTACTTGAAGATCCATAATTCTGTAAAGCTCTGTACACTGGCTTCGGCTGCATGCTTGGGTCACGAAATTCTTGTGAAACTGCAGCAAATACATTATGCAAAGTGTTCTTGCAGCTTGGAAATTGGCGAGATATTTTTTCTAAATCTGAAAATATGATTATTTCATCAGATAAATATGCGCATTTAATATCAACCAATGATAATCCATAGATTTCGTTTTTAATAACCTGCTGTATCATATGAGTCATCGAGTGGCCCAAGAGCAAGTCCTTTCCTGAGGCGATCTGCTTCCTCACCAAGATTGCCTCTAAGTCTCCACATGGGGGGTGGGCTGGGTTCCTTAGAAATGTAGGAGTTATTTCGACTGCCCACAGATGAATTCATGTTTGATGACTTTCCTGTAAGAATTTATCAGAGTTCAGAAAACTTATTTCTTGAATATCTTTAACTCATATCATAATATTCGCATTCGCGAAATTTGAGAAACGTCGACGCTCCATGCATTTTGAAAGTCGGGATAGAAAAGAACTTTCCCTAAAATTCAACTTTGGGAAAGTATATTTGGTAGTGAATGTTGCCCATATGTGTTCGTGACAGTTCTTTCTCCTCATCTGCTCAACAGAAAAATCATTATTCTATTCCAACCTCCACACATTTTATCATCGAATGCTTTTACTACCGTTTAAGGTTACAAATATCCAACCTAAGAATGCATTCCATCGCACTTAATGGCCAATCTACCCACATGTACACGGATCAACTTAACAAGAAGTCTCTTATTTTCGAGTTCGCAGAGAGATATTAATTTGGTGATAAGTCAAGATGGCCACTGGTAACCACCCACGCACTCCTCGGTCTGTGTATTCTGTTGTGTTTTCAGTGGTAGTTTTCTTTTGTCTGGTGCTTTTCCTGTGTGGATCCTCCAATGTTCACAGCCACTCACCTTATCTGTCCCCTCTGAAAGGCTATCCCAACAACTTTAATAGTTACGGTGATATTCACTTCAACTTCAACCCCATGCTTTCATTCAATTACATATATGGAAATTTTACTAACAGCATACTTCTGTGCATATTGTATTGATATTATATCTGAAGTGAATAATAGCCTTTGTTTTGTTGAATGAACTATCATTTAGAAGACGGGCCCTCACTCTTAAGATGATATTAACACCGCTAACTCTAGGACAAGACAAAATTCATGATAGCAGGACACATTCTGTGGGAATGATATGGGAGTCACCCGAGAAGATCCCTCCTCAATCTTACTTAAACAATGGATGTTGCACTTATCAATTTGCAAAAGACTACTATAGAAATCATCTTCCATTTGCAAAGCTAACTTCACATCACATATAGCCATACTCAAATTACTATTGTGATCACAAATGATAATTACAGATTGAGATTCGATTTTGCTTATCATGATGCATGGAAAACATCCTTTCTGCAGTTTCTGGAAATTGATGACAAATAAAGTGGTCGGACCCTCTGACGGGTCCAAACAATTGACAGAGCAAAACCGGTTTTGCCCTAACAACCCCTCTCGCTCAAGATAGAAATGTTCTCACCACTTATGTATTCCTGAATACAAAAAAATTCATTTGTTCGGGACTAATTCTGAGGGAAAGAGATGGATTTAACCCGAGAAGACAACTCCTTTGTCTTACCTTTGTTTATCTACCCTTACCCAGCTTCACTTTTACCCAGGAAGCTTCCATTAGAGGGGGTTTGGCTTACACTGGGTTGACACGACTGATGCTCAAATGAACTGAGAGGAGCCATTATTCCAGTTGATTCAAATCAAAACCTTTCATCTAAAAGTGCTCACTTCTCTAACTTAACTTTAATCTGATAATCGAGAAGATTTTCGGTCATTAACTCCTCAAGTAGTTACAAATTCTTCATATTTTGACTAAAAAATGACAGTATGATGATTTCTTCAGAAATTACGATAATTTTCTGATTTTCCTTTTTAGTTCGTTTAATTTTAACCTGGATAATAAAAGGTCCAATTTTTTGGTCCATTGAATTTCAAATTAACAAGGTTTTAGTGTAACTCTTACTCAACCTCACTGATAGTACTTTATTTAAGTGACTAAATTTCTACAGAAAATATAGCCATGTCATTAAAACATGGGTGAAAACAGAAGATGAAGTCATTCCTTACAGGCATATACAGAGAAAAAATGTTTATTTTTGTGTCTAGCGTGACCTACCAGTGGGTCATGATGCCCCGAGAGCAAGGAAACCCATGATCCACCGGTGTGTCATGCTGCCCAGGGAGATAGGACATCCATGACCCACTGGTGGATCATGCCACCGCAAAAGTGTTAATCATTAGCCATTTGCTAAGTAAAATTCTATGATTGTTTTGATGTCTGAGAACAAGAAGAGAAAAACTGATTGGATTATAACCACAATTAACCTCAATCCTAAAAACTCATTGGTAGTGCTTGTTTGACTCGTGAATAATCAAGTATATCATGAAATACAGTCTTTCATTGAAATTAACCTTCCACCCTTCATTCAGATCTCCACCATCTAAGTATCGATTAAGGTTAAAATAAAAGTTCAAATACCTTTCTGCCTGCTACCAGTTTCTTCATCCTGCCTTGAACACAGGCGTTTGCTTGGCTCCATTGCTGGAGAATTTACATGGGAGACACGTTTTGTTCCAGCCTTTGGCTCATCCTCTACGTTGCTACGGCCCCCACTGCCACCATCTTCGCTGGCCCTGTCCCACCAGTCCTCCACCACACCCTCATCTTCATTTGTATTCCCATCTTTCTTGGTTTCACCCTCCAGCTCCTCATCCATGGCTTCATCACGTACACCATCCTTATTCCACCAATCAACCTCTTTGTAACTGCACTTGGCCCTCTCTGTTTCCCGACCAGACTGACGCCCACTTCTTGTTGCATCCTTATCATCTCTTACTCTGCCTATCCTATTCCCTGTTTCCTGAAAGCAGAAGACAAAATTCAAAAGGTAAAGACAACTGATATGAACCTAAATTATATACCGAATGAGTATCTAAAGGAAAATCAGTGGTTAACGGCAACCAACTGGAAGAGGAGTCAATACAGTCCCAGATGTCTGAAAAACAAGAGCAAAGCTCAGCATACTCAAGAACAGATTGTGCAAATGAAAGAAAAAGTAAAAATCAATGAAGTAGTCAGCTTGTGCAGCACTTTGATCCACTCAAGGACATTTTTTTCACTCAGCAAGGTTGCTATTAGGTGCCCCTACAATGTCTTCCGAGACATATTCCTAGGAAACTTTCGAATGTCTTTGTTGAAGGGATGTGCATAACAAGAGAATTAACAGAATAAATAAAGGAGAAATGTGAGTGTTGAAGAAACAAGGAATGACCTTTGCGGATCCAAATTCTTGGATATGTGACTAACATTTGGGCCAAGATGCTGTGCATTTCAACAGGAAAGGATCCCTTGTCATGGAAAATCTGTTTCTAAAAAAGTCACACAAAAGCTCAGAGAGTAGGGAAATCAGTATGGTCACAATAGATGGATCTCTCAAGAAAATGAAGATACCTAAGTGCTAGACAGTTTTGCAGGTAAATTACTGCAGTATTCTAAATAAGGTCAGAGAATTTGAGACATTAGATGATGAATGCAATCTTGATATTGTGTTATGTACAGAGACTTGACTTAGTGATCACATGATGGTATACAAGATTTTTCTTTTTAATTTTTCCATTTATAGAAGGGATAATGGTAGGCTAAGCAGGAGGGATTTATATCTGTGTAAGTAAAAAACTATTAGTGTAGTACTAGTATGTAAATGTAGTAAAATGTAGTACTCTAGGGTGGGCAAGAAACATTAGTGAGATAATGTGTCCAGTCAAAGGTCAGAAATAAGGTACAGTCAACTCTCGATTATCTGTGCTAATGGATGCACGACGAGGCATGGATAATCGAAAGACACGGATAACCGAAAAACATGGAAAATGTGGTCGTGATATTGACATTTCACTTCGTAGGATGGAAACTATTTCACATAACAGACTGCAGCGGTTACCGCAAGACAACTAATGAAATACTAAATATTAATATTATTTCGAAATATAATAATATCGTAAACATTTATAATATTATAGCTTCTAATGCTTGAAACACAACATAATGGGTACTTACTTAGCTTGACCACGTAGATAATAAAAAACTGACATCTTGCCTATTTTCAGTAAAAGTATGACATCGAAGTGATTATATAATACAAAACATTGTTATATTGTGAGCCTCTGAAAAATATATGTGATATAATATATAAATTCGGCATTAGTAGGATTAAATATATTTTGCATTAAAATTGACTGCAGGTTAAGAAAACAAGTGAATACACCCACTCCCCGACTAACGCTGTTCCGATTAGCGCTGTTCCGCATTAGCGCTGAAAATATTTTAAGACCCTGTTCCAGTTTAACGCTCTCCAGTTCCACATTAAAGCTCTTGAAAATCCCGTGATGCGCAGCGATCGCTTCACCCCGTGTGCCCGTCGCCTGTCGGAACTATTCTGCTACGCTTTTTTTGCTGGAAGAGAGAATCGTTGACGAAAAACTTTCATTACTGAATATTCTGTATAGTACAGTGTATTAAAGGAAGAAAAACGATTTCATCAAGGCTTTCATCCACCTTTCGTCATTACCACGTAATGGAATTATTTGATGAATGAACCTTTCGACTGTGCTCTGGGCATGTTTACTAGGAGTTTTTTTTGTTTTGTCTTTTCTAAATTTCTAATATTGTATTTTAAGAATAGGCAATGAGTGATAATAGGCAGCTGGAGAAGAAGAAAATAAAAACAATATCACTTGGCGTAAACTTAGAAGTCTTGCGACGTCTTGATGCTGGATAGCGGCAACATGAAATTTGCAAGACTTAATCTCTCGCTGGTTCCACTGTAAGAACTATCGTAAAGAATTCAGATAAAATAAAGAAGTATGGGAAAATAGCAACTCCTTCAGCTGCCGTCAGGATAGGAACAAGAAATAGATGTGAAACTATTATGGAAATGTAAAGACTTTTAAATGTATGGATAGAAGATTTAGTTGAAAAGCACATACCTACAATTCTGTTGGCGAGTCAAGCAAAAGCTAGGCGTTTGTACGATGAATTGCCCAAAGCTAGTTCTAGTGTAGTAACATTTACCGCCAGCCGTGGCTGGTTTAATCGCTTTAAAGCCCGCTATAAGCTGCATAACATATCTGTTCGCGGAGAGTCAGCTAGTGCGGATGAAAGCGCAGCTGCCACATTTATTGTTAAATTGGCGGAAATGATAGAAAAGGGAAAATATTCGCCTCATCAGATTTTCAATGCTGATGAAACTGGATTGTTCTGGAAAAGGATGCCATCCAGAACATATATTTCAGTAGAGGAAAAATCAATGCCAGGGTTCAAAGTTTCAAAGGATAGACTCACATTATTGTTAGGTGGAAATGCTTCTGGGGATTTTAAGCTTAAACCAATGATTGTTTATCATTCGGAAAACCCTAGGGCTCTTAAAGGTTGCCATAAGCAAAGCTTACCTGTCCTATGGGAAGCTAATAAGAAGGCATGGGTAACCACTGCAGTCTTCGATAAGAGGGTTCACGACCTATTTCTGCTCAGCTGTACGAGAGTACTGCATCAATAAAAATTTAGATTACAAAGCTTTGTTGATACATATTAGATAACGCTCCTGGGCATTCAAGAACTTTGGGTGATTTATGCTCGGAGATTAAGGTTGTTTACTTGCCTCCGAACACAACATCGATTCTACAGCCAATGGACCAGGGCGTGATTTCAACTTTCAAGGCATACTATTTAAGGGAGACTTTCAACCAAGCTGTAAGGGCATCTGAGGGTGAAGCCGGCGTGAGCTTGAAGGAATTTTGGCGCTCTTATAATATCCGACAGGCCATTGAAAACATATCAAAATCTTGGGGTGAGATCTCCGAAAAAACTATGAATGCTGTTTGGAAAAATCTTTGGGACGACTGTGCGATTGACTTCCTTGGTTTTGATGTACCTGAGGACGTCATTAATGAAACAGTTGACCTTGCACGCATGATCGGTTTAGACAAAGTGGAGGCTGAAGACATTCAGGACCTAATTGAGGCTAATAAAGAAGAACTGACTGATATAGATCTATTAGAAATGCAACAGCATTGGAAAATGGAAGAGCAGAGCAAAGATGTGTGTGATGATGAAGAAATCAGAAACAAAACTAAAGTTTTAACTACATCAAATATTAATGAAATCTTAAATCTCGTCGACTGTGCACGTAATCTCATAAAAGAAAGTGATCCTGATTTTGAAAGAAGCTCGCTAGTTGTTAGAATTTTAAAAGATTCTGTGAATTGTTACTATTAACTATTACTAGAAAGAAACAAAACGAAAAAACAACTCTCTTTAGACAGTTATTTCTCTAAAACTCAAAGAAAATCCTCCACCACAACCAAAGACGGCAGCAGCAATGATCGTACTGATGACGTCGATGTGGATCAACTGCAAGAGCAGGAAGTACTTCCGTGACGATGACGGTGATGCGCCTTCAACTGTTCCTTGTTTTCATGTTTTGCACATTGTCCTTCCTAATATTTTCAGTTTTGTTATTTCCAAAGTGCTCACAAGCATAAAATGCAGTAAGAGGCCTTTACAGGTTATTCGCGTGACTAATTTCTGTCGAGTCAAGACGTCTATCACGCAAGTTCCTTAGTTTTGATTTTCATTTGTGATTTACAGTTTTATCTGTGAATCATAGTTTTTTCATCAATTTTGTTATTTTTAAAAGCATTTAGAGAAACTATTGGATTGTTGGATCACAATTTTAAGTTATTACGTATTTTAATATGTGCGCTTAAGTGTAAATTCGTAATATCTTCATTTGGTTTTAGGTAAAGCCCAAAGCTCTCTATTAGTAATAATTTATTCATATTTATCTGTAAATTTTTAAACAAATAGAATAAAAACAACGTTTATTTAACGCTAAATCATTTTTAAAGCGATTTTAACCGCAGATTATACTTTTACAGTAGAATATACAAAATTTCTATGGTGAAAGCAGTATCTTGGGGATGAATTAAGTTCCATAACATTAGTCTTTATGGAACTTGATGATTCGATTAGCGCTGTTTCGATTAGCGCTCGCTTTTCATGGAACGAATTAAGAGCGTTAATCGGGGAGTGGGTGTAATGAAATGTTAATTTTCTGATTTATTTCTAATATCATGAAATCTTCAACATTCATCTATAAATATTTTCTAATCTAATAAATAGTTTCTAATGCTTGAAACAAAAGATAATGGGCACTTAACTTGACCATATAGATAATAAAGAAACAATAGCATATCTTGCGTATTTAAAGTAGGTAAATGTAAAAATCATTATCAAAGTGAATATCAGATAGCACATTCTTTTATTGTGAATCTCCGAAATAACAAGTTATTTTTTGCTGTTTACTTGATATCTTCATGTATTCTTTTATTGCAGTTCTTATTTTTCTGGCTGAGATTACGTCGCAATAATCTAAATCATTTTGTGACATGTAATCCAGCTAAGTTTCAACACTCACCAGAGCTTCTGCGCGGGTGCCAACTCTTCTTCCTTTACGTATTTTGTGAACTCCAAGCGAAAAGCATCAGCGGCTGAAATATTGCCACTCAATCACTCTCCCTGAATAGCAATTTCACGAATTCCATATCGCTGCTTGAATCTCATCAACCACCCAGAAGAAGCTTTGAAATCCCCTTCTATCCCTAGAGACTCGTGAAAAAGTTTAGCCTGCTGTGCACACAGGGGCCCGGAGATGGGTATACTACTTGACTGTTTTTGATTGAACTAAAGAAGTATGGCTGAGTCTACATCTTGAAAGGTTGATCGTTTCATAGTCTTACGCTTTGAGGGTCCCACACCACAGTCCGAGGTTGCAGCAAACTTCATCAGCTTACTTTTATTCTTAATTATATCCCGAACTGTTTGTAATCCCATATTATATTCTTTTGCCAGTTTAAGCGGAGTCTCTCCTTTTTCATTTCATGTAATCAATTCTAGTTTTTTAGCGATGGAAAGGACAATTTTATTCCATTTTTCTGCCATTTGCATCAGCTTTGTCGCGGCACTACAGTAACAAATACAACTTTGAAGTTATTCAGATTTCTACAAGAATGAAATGACACAATCGTATCTGGGTAAAAACAAATGACTCTTCAACAGCGAATAATGACCAGAGAGCAGAGATACTGTTTCGTGTTTATTAATTCAGGCCGAAAAGTAAGAACATACGGAACAATACGTAGCTATTTTTAAGTCTAATATAAGTTAGTTTATTTATAAGTAGTTTTTATTTCCATTGTATATTTACTATTCCATTCGTTTCAGGAAGATAGAATATTCAGTGGCAAAGGGTAATGGGATAAGAACGAATAAAATAATTTCAGAAGCAGATGCGGCTGAGTTTTCATCATCCTTAAGCGTAGCTAACAATTTCCATAATATTTTGATTAAATTAAAAAGTTAAACTTTAAAGAGACATTTACAAACTTGCAATTCTATTTAGATACATCGAACTTTCAGAGAATTTACTAAATTTTACCATTGGAATATTTTTCAAACTTTTAAGTGTAGGGATGAGAAAATAGCACGGATAATCCGCAAACCAGATATGTAATCGGGAGCTGGATAATCGAGTGTTGACTGTACATAAAATTTTAAAGATAATACATATGTGTGTTCAGAATTCCCAATGAAGGTAGGCCTACAGATTTAAGACTTGGGAGGGTTTTTTTATCAGGATTGCCACTATTTTTTTGGAAAGCGTAACAATGTACAATCATAAACATTTAGAGTTTGTCATTTACATTAGGAATGGGCGATTATTAAAAAATAATTGATATTTTGTATATCGATTGATTGCAAGCAGCCGATTAATCGCACCCGATTAATTGGTTTCATTAATCGATACATCGATTAATTGATTCGATAATGACAACATACAAAACATTGCTTGTGAGGTTATAGTCCCTTCATAAATAAAGTAAAATAATTTATTTTAAATTTTACAAGGTTAATGTTATCATGAGTACAAATTGTAAAATCTAGATAAACTTCCAGGAGGCGTGTCAGGGAACAGAGTTGGGAAAAATTTCTTAACTTAATTTAAATTTTGACAATGACAATGCCAAATGTTTATACATACTGAAGCGAAAAATTGCAATTTTTATAAGTGGGTACTGGTAAAGCAGCTTCTCAGATCAGATTGAATTAGTCTCATATCGGAAAAGTCTCTCTGATGGATTTTACAACCATTGTGGTTGCACAAGTGATGTGGTACACAGTCACACACACGGATGTTAAGTTATACACCATGATGATGAAATTCGCCATGAAAAAAATTATTTGACTTGACAGGGATTCGAACCCAGATCTCCCAATTGCCGGTCAGGTGTGTTAGCCAGTTACACTACCAAGCCATCTTGTTCGTATAAACTCTTGCTGAAATTTGCCTTGAATTAAGATGGCTTGATAGTGTAACTGGCTAACACACCTGGCCAGCAATTGGGAGATCTGGGTTCGAATCCCGGTCAAGTCAAATAATTTTTTCATGGTGAATTTCACCGTCTTGGTGTATTACTCTCTGATGGAACTGATGTTGCTACTCCTGGAAGGTATTTCCTGGCTACCTGATATAAGTGAGGGTAATTAGTTTTTATTGACTTCCACATTGAAAAAGGATTCAAATGGCGGACAACAACGGGACGGTTACGAACTGCCGTAACTCGGTGTCGTGTCGGACCGGCGACATCTTCATTATACAGGGTTCTCTGTGACGCTGCTTTAGTGTCATGAAAGCTCCAGAGGTCATCTGATGGTGCTTCATCACACTCAGCGTGTGAAAGCATCTGCAGGACGTTCACCTGATCCTCCTCGTGAAACATCTCTGCTATCACAGCGATGACGGTGCTCATGGCATTGGCTACAGCAATCGGGCGCTTCAAGTGCAGTTTTTTAACCGTGGGTCCAGCATCGAGGCAATTGCATAACACTTTCTGGACTCAATAGGATTGAACCAACGGTCCAGCTCCGACAGAACAAACTTCTTCACCCGTTCCACTAGCCTGTCTCCTTGCGTAAGCAGTATCAGATTTATGCTCCGAAATTGAAAATCGAAGTAAATGTCAGATAAATGAAATAACATAGCATATGAAGACAGGAATCAATGATCGTGTTAACTTCACCTGTTTAAGCAATTTCAGGAGGGGAATGGCCTTGCTGACTGTAGCAATTTCATCCGTGCACATTTCCGTAGTCACTTTAGCAAATTGTTTCAGCACGGATATGAAGGCACGGACGGTGCTCAGCTCCACACCGCTCAGCATCATCAGGTCCCCATAGTCCAGCAGGACCTTGGCTACTACATGACAGCTCTACGAATCGAGAAAGCACCTCGTAGGTCAAGGACCACCGGGTAGCATTCGACTGGATGAGGTGTAGGACGGTACCCTCTGTCTTACCTTGATAGTACAGAATGTGTTTCAAAGCATCACTTGCATTGACACTGTGGTGAAAGAAAGTAACAATATCCTTATTTTTTAATTATATCTAGGGCTCCAGGAACTCCTCGTTAGTCTTTTTATTGATTGATTTTTTTTATTTATTATCAAAATAACAAACGGCTATGCCTGGCGAAGCGACATCTGACACGTGAGTGGCCAGCAAAAGGTGGTGCCGTGTAGAGTTACATCATTCCCATTCTACTTTAATACCAATATGGCGTCGCCGCACGGAGTTCAGCCACAGTCGAATTTTCGAACTGAAGACGAACGTAAGCTGCCCAAACTTCACAGTTCACCGGACACAAAATTCCGAAATAATCAATAATCAGTCAAATTAATCGGGTATACAATCGATAATGGCTGTTGCATTAATCGATTCCAAATTTTCGATTAAATAACAAAAATAATAGATTATTCGATTAATCAATATCGTAATCACCCATCCCTAATTTACATACCAGAACCCAAAACCTGCCAATAGGAGGCATTACCTGACTGCTGAGCTAAACTTTTGTATAAAATAACATCATATCATAATCACGGTGTTATGACCAGGAAATTGGTGGTGCGGCATTCCAACCCTTTTAAATTAACTGTTTTTTCCTCTATTCTTCTAAATGCCTTTGCTGCAGTCCTCATATATTTCTGTACTGTTATTTGGCAACGCTCAGAATAGCCGGACAAGGAAAACTATGCCCTTTGGGAGTGTGACCTTTCACTTACGTTGATGTCCATTCCTGTCTGTTCCCCCTCCCACTCATCCATTGCCACCTAGCCGAAAACGTACAAAAATATACAAAGGAAACAAATGCATCTAGAGTATAGAGGAAAACAACATATTCCATGTAAAGAGTGATGGAAGAGTGATTTTTCAGAGAAATAAATAAAAAATTGGTCAATAATGAAAATATGGTCAGATAAAAAATTAAATACATAGATGACTTCAGGATAGAATGACACTAAAATATAACTATAATCACATTGTAATTGAAGATTTACAGATTATGCCAATTTTGATTATCCGCTTGGGTCCCTCCCCCCCCCCCTCATTAGCATGGATATCGGTGTTGTACTTTGGAGGGAATACAGATGGCTATGTTACTTGCCTGCTCTCGGTCCCATTTCCGCCTTCTCTCTGTTCCTTCTTCATCCCGCCTCCTATCCCTTCGTTTGCGGCCATCATCATCTTCAGCTTCTCCTCTTCTCCTGTGCATGTTGCGCCTTCGATCTCCACCACCATGTTTTCCTCCACCACCTGACCCACCTGACAGACGGCCATCATCTGTTACTAAATTCAACGATTTTAAGTAGCTAATTGCACGATCTGCAGCATCATGTTCTGCAAGCTTCTTGGATCTACCCTGGCCATACGCCCTAAAACAAATGAAACAATCTGATATTAGATATTTCAAAATAAGTGTATTTATAAGTACATATTTGTGTTTTTGACATTACGTAATCTATTGACTAATTCAGTTGAACAAAAAATCCAGGGAAAATATCAAGTTACCATTGCTACTGGCTTGCAGGGAACTGATTCAGAGCTGGATTACCAATAAGGTAAAGTAGGCAGTTGCCTATGGGCCACGAGGCTTCGAGGGCTCGGGATGGGCCCTGGGAATTGTTTTCCCCTTTCTTCTCTTGCGACTTGTTTATTAACATTGTTGCTTGTAC
Organism: Pyrrhosoma nymphula; assembly: GCA_963573305.1. Classification (NCBI taxonomy): domain Eukaryota; kingdom Metazoa; phylum Arthropoda; class Insecta; order Odonata; family Coenagrionidae; genus Pyrrhosoma; species Pyrrhosoma nymphula. The sequence continues at coordinate 180,638,776 of OY754327.1, forward strand.
CGCCTACAGGCCCCTAAGTGTGTTAATCCATCACTGAACTGATTGTATTCTATTTAAAAGCTAAGTCCAGTTAAAGATTAAGAATATCTAATGCTATTAGGGACAACATAAAATCTTTTAATTTGGAACTGCATTTGATTCCCTCTCTATTAGTGCTGGATCGAAACAAAAATTTATCAAATCCTAATTCCAATACTTTTTTTTTACAGAATCTTGAATCTGAATCCTCCCTTCACCAAATTATGAATCCCAGTTCCTCTTCATAACCAATACATTAATGCATGAAACAAATCCTAATCCATTTTTAATTTTCTAGTATATATATGAACCAAAAAGTAGCTCTAGGTTTTCACTTGAACTATATCTAATAATTTAGCTTTGAAGAAGAAATAAAATTAAGCAGCAATTTTTTTCACATTGGAACTATTAATTCTTTAATTAAGAATGCTAAAGAAAGCTTAGTGAACACAAGTAATTTGTTAATTCATGCTTATGAAATTGAGCATTCTCAGTTTGCCAGGATCTATGATGCTTCTTTAGTATTAACCAAATTGCTGGGAGTACTGAAGACACGTTAAAAATACTGATGCTAGAGCATTCAAAAGGTGTTTTTGTAGGAAGTATTTCCAAAACTTTCCACGAATATTTTTGGCACAAATTTCAGGCTTCTACTGCTCCACAGGCTGGAACAGAGTTTTTTTTATGTGCTTCCATAGTGCATTAGTGGTTTTAGAGATGGAATTGTGGGAAATAAAATATTGCTGCTAGGAATGAAAATTGTGACTACATATATTAAAAGGATTCTTCTGTGAAAAGTAATACCTAATTTCACTATTAGGTAATTCCACACAAATAGCCTTACACGAGTACTCAAGGTCTGACTGGTTTCGATTCTCATGATTTTGGCACAAAGGAGGAGTAAAATATTTGCCCTTAATAGTCATAAAAGTAAATGATGGGGTGATTTGAATACATCTGAACTTCATGCAAAATGGCACAGTGTAGTTTAAAACTCTGAATCCAATAAATGTCAATCTTAAGACTAGATTTGGAATGTAATGGCATGATAAGGAGACAATATTTGCTTTTAAAAATATTTGCTTTTGCCTTTGCTTTTAAAAATTGGTCCCACATATATCCCCTATTCCAATCTTTTAGCAGTTTAATTTTGTCCATATTTTAAAATTTTATCCATGTTTAGAACCAAATAACTCCTTTATTAATGCTTAGAAAGGACCAGGCTTAATAATACTGTACAGCCATGATGCAGGACTCTGCTTAAAATGCATGGCCTTATATTTTCAGCACAAAACCATGGCACAACGGATTAATAAAGACGGTTGGGTGAATATTTTACAACTCCTGCGGCATGAAAAAAGCTGGTTTGTTGTTGGAAAAAATGTTTTATAAGGCGTTCAACATAAGGTGAAAAATTTTCAGAAGCTCAAAACTTCATTTTTCAAAGAAGAAATATGTTCAGCCTCTCAGTTGAACACAGTAATAATGGCACGCATAATGGTCTACGGCATATGCATTGGCTTTGAAAAAGATGTATTTGGAGGTTGAGGGCATTGTGCGCAGGTGCTGTAATTTAAATGAGAAAAGTTGATGTGAATCGATGCGAAGACATCATCAACCAGTTTTTTCACAATGAGTTTTAAAGTATTGAAGCTATTTGTTGACTACCTAAATTTAAAAAATGCAACAGATACACCCCTCAGATCAGCTTTCCATAGGACAATTTATGCAAGGACGAAGCATTTCTTTTGTTTTTTTTTTCATTTTACATTGAAATATTTTATTTAGATAAATATGTACTATTATGTACTCTTATTTTCAATATTTTACCAAAAACTCAAGGCGGCCATTCATCATTGCTATTAAATACTCCTACTTTCACCAATAAGCCAATCCGTTTCACATATTGCATCAACTGGTTCATTGTGCTAAATTGAAATGGAATAGCCAATAATGCAGGGGTGCCTTGAAGCTGTTTATGCATGAAAGGGAACACACCCACAATGTTTGTGTCATAATGCCTGGGACAAGCTGCCCTATTTTGTTTTTGTTTTTATTTTCTCCTCAACCTTATAAGGTGGTAAGTTCGCACGTGTTTTGTTAATGATTCAAGCAAACGCCACTTGTGAAATGATAAGTGGTGCATCCAAGGTGAGAAGCACAATTAAAAAGAAGACACTAGTGCATTCAAAAACCTACCTGCACAGAAGAGAGACAAAAGATTGGGTGTGTCTGGAAGTGTGTTTGCTCGCTCAGGTCAGGTGTCCAATCACCCAAGGAGACTTCAAAAACACATATACGGGGTACTTACTTGTCGGTGACCCTCTCTCCTGTCTTTCTTTTGTTCCATCCCTCATTCTAGTTATGTTAGTGGTCTGCCCTTTTCCATTTCATTTAAAATACTTGTGTCCTCATTATGCCCAGTTCCCATTACTTTAGCTCACAATTTTGCTTGTAACCTCACAGCTACGGCAGGGTGTCCATCAGCTGGGTATTTGACAATTCCCAGAGATTTCCAGGATTTCCAGACATAATTTTTATTTTTCCAGAAGAAATATTGATTTTTTTCTCGTTAAGTATAAGAGAAAGTTGGATATTTTTTTGCGATTAAACATAAGGATTATTGTTAATCTTGCATATTTGGAGGAACATAAACAAAAAAAGCCAACATCATACAAAACTTTGATATAGTTCGTGAGAAAATCACATCACTACCCTTTCTTAGAGTCAAACATTATCATGATGGCACTCGGGAACAAGGTTACATTACAACCAGAATTTGTTATGAATAGCATTGATATAAAATGATCAGCAACTTAAAAAACTAAAGGAATTAACTTTTTTCCAGGGTAATGGTCTAGGGTGGGTAAAAGGAAAATAAAAAAAATTCCAGCATCATAGAACACTGTAACAGTATTCTCAAGGTCAACGTGGGGTTTTGAACGGGGTCAGATCAAGAGCCGTCACTAGGGATGTGTAGTGGATAAACAGAGTTAACAATAGTGAGAGAAGGAGGAAAGAGTCATAATTTGCACCCCGTTGGGAGCGGATGAAAAGTCATGCGGTCGGGGGAAAAAGTAATAAATTTCATCGGGAGTCATAAGCTATCTGCCGGGAGGAGGACTGATGTCTCGTGAGCGGAAGCTGCCATAATTTTATTCAGTCGTGAGTAAACGAAACGTCACGTGGGATGAAGGAAAAAGATCACGATTTGACGGTCACGACCCAGAATAGCATTCCTGACTCATATAGGTAATCAGCTGAAAAAACTAGCATTTGCTGTTATTTTTTTATTCGGGTCTACATATTCATTAGAACAATCATTTTCAAGCAAGAACTTTATCAAGAGTACCTAAATTGAGAAATCTTATTGATGAGAATCTGGAATCGTGCCTAAAATTAAAAACAACTACATACAAACCTGACTTACCCAAACTTTCCAAGGAGATGGAAGGCCATTGTTCACATTAGTGATTGTCAGTCATTGTCAAGATTTAATTTTGTGGATATATTACAATTTAATCTAATCAATAAATAATAGCAATTTTAAGTATAATATCAAGTTTTATTCAACGCACCTTAAGTTTAACTAAGACTTAAAACTTTAAGTACAGTTTATTCAGTTAATTTTAGGGAGCACTGTGTGAAGTGAAAGATGTAGTATCGAGGACTGAGAAAGGTATGTTGAGATGGTTTGGACATATAGAGAGGATGAACAAAAGGAGATAGACGATACAAGTATATAAGACGAAAGTGGATGGGAGAGTGGGAAGGGGTCGACCTCAGCAAATGTATCTCAATCATATTGAGGATTTTTTTAGCTAAGGCCAGCTAAGGAGTACCCTAATTAAGTTATTAGCAATTTACCTACCTATATAGTTTTTAAAAATTTGGCTCTCAAAAATTTCAATTGTTGTACAGCTGATATTTGGCTCTGTTGAATAAAGAGTTTGCCGACCACTGGGTTAGGAGTTCAAGGAGCAGATAATAGGCAGTCCAGGAATTTGAATGAGAACAAAGTTAGTAAAAATTTCAACCAGGCAACTAGAAGGGAGAAGTTAAGGTTCTAGGGATAAGGTAGGTTTTAAACAAGAACTTTTAGTAATTGGGTTGAATAGTTGGAAACAAGAACAAACTCCATTAGAATCCTCAAGAATTTAGTTAAGAACATTTACAGGACACACATTAGGAGTGGGTGCGAAGAAATGGCCTTTTCTGACCAGTGATTTTTGATAGGTGACAGAGAAGCAGGAAAGGTTTATACAGCTTAGTCTGGAAGCTCACAGGAATTTTCAGCAGTCTGGTTAGAAAAGAGTTAAGGCGGTAAATTTCCAGATGTGTCATAAGATAAACAAGAGGAACTGGGGGTCTATTACGAACAGCTCACCACATGCGGTGAAACACCGCAGGCAGAGTTCATCCGTCTAAAATCGCTCTCACCGCTCGATGCAATTATGAACGGGTCTCGGACGTTGCCATACAGCGGCCAAGGGGTCGGAGTTTCATCGCGGACAGGGGACCTGCCTTTGTAACTCCGCCTGCCTTGATTTTCAACATGGCGGAGGTTTGTTTACATTCTTTGACTATAGCTGACGATTGTAAAACATTATATCCAACGTCAGGGCAATAGTAGCGTTCTTATTATATATTATTTATTATCAGGATAGCTGAGCAAACACTCATAATGTGAAAGTAGCATCGTTGGACGTCAATAATTCTATTGTTTATACCCACATTGTAATGACGAGCGAATAGCTTGCGCATGATAATGGAAATTATTCAAGGTAAGTACTTGTCACCGAGTTGTGTTAATTTCTATGGTAAAATATAGCTATTTTAAGATGTTTGCGATGGATAGTAATACCAGTACCACTCTTTCTCTTCCCGAACTTAGTTCTCGGTAACATTATGATGAGTCCACTTCGTCGCTTGGAACAATCCAGGGATTTATACCTGTGTTACCACTGCTGTGAAGGACTACTCGGATATCAGCAACGTTTATGCCAATATATTTGAATATTTAATGTGATAAACTACCCAGTGAATTCGAGTGTTAAGTGATCATTATTAATCCCAAAGTGGGATACTCAGTGATGTGTCATAATTCGATGCATATATCGCAGAGCAAATGTGCTGTTTGGATGTTTGCTCAAAGCTGTATGGTCCTCATTAGTGTTTTGGATTTCCTATTCAAGGATTTTATCTACTTCAGAGTGTACCTGTGTTGTCATTGCTAACAGCTGTTTTGTTTGATATCTTCCGAGGTATTTGATGCCCTAACACATTTTGTTTATAATTTTACACAGTGATGTGTCATAATTCTATGCATATATCACACAGAAAATGGGCTGTTTGGACGTTTCCTCAAAGCTGTATTGTGCTCGTTAGACTTTCGGATTTCCTGTTAAAGAATCTTATCCATTTCAGAGTGTACCAGTGTTGCTATTGCTAACAGATGTTTTGCTTTACATGATCTGAATTACTTGATGCTATTACTCATTTTGTTTGTAATTTGTGTTGGCCGAAATCGTCTCTTGTGCTACACACGATTTTCTGCTCCTTTGCTGTGTACTAGTTTGTTTCATCTGTGATCTTCTAAATGGTTTTGGTGGGTAGTGCATATTATCTGTTCATTGTTATTCTGACGTTAAGACTAAATTTAATTTAATCACTTAGAAACTTCAAGATATAATTATCAGGACTTGAATGATTGGAATAGTTTTTAATTTGAATGCATTAATGTGGAAAATGTAACCATAACCCATACCGTCAAAAGTAGTTGAATAAACGTTCTTCTTTATCAATTAACTGTGCTTTCCTTGTGTTTCATATCCCTGACCAATATGCTCTTTGAGGTCAGGGGAAGGGCTGGCTAGCCCAGCAGAACAGTGCATTTCGTTCTAAATATTCCTTGGTTCAGTGAGAAATATTTGAATAGCCAGGCCAATGAAATTATGAATGACTGTAATTTACCACTTGAAAAGCAATGCACACTGGCATGACTACCTCAATGTATTAATTCTGCAGGTAGTTCACCATGGTTCACAGCAGTAAAGCATTTGAGAATCAGCTGTTTCGTGAATACTTAGTGAAACTGGAAGATCCTGTCTTTATATATTTCCTAGTCTTCGTGAAAATTATATGGAAACCGAAGGGATATTAACAGATGAACATGACGCAATGATTACCACTTAAGGGATGACTTTTTTCTTGTTTCATATTCTCGAGTAAGAGATCCCATCCTTTCTCAACGGCTTCGAAGATAGCTAAGTTTGTATGCTTCATCATGATATTAACAATAACCTGAGTTTATTTATTAATTATTTTTGATTTCCAAGATTTGCTATCACTCCTCTTTGAATAAATGTTTTATTAAACATATTCCTCAATATAGGCAAACTTCAAGTATTACACAACAAAGCTTTCAAAATGTTTTAGAGCTAAGTATTCAATCCATTTTTGTTATGTGATCTTTGTGTTTAAAATAATGCATCATATAATCCCTATTAAATATTAAACAAGATTATTTTAATTAAGAACTTAGCGCATAAAATGTCAGTAATGAAATGTCTGCTGGGAACGCTCCCCATTGGCTGATGCCATTTCCGTATGCAAAGAACGCGTAATTTTTCAAAATACCGTAACTTCCGCCACATCGAGTATCACCAACCCCAAGACGTGTTGCAACGACCTGCAGTGACTCTCCGACCGCCCAGTTCATAATAGCAGGGGTCAGAGTTACAACGTCAGCATAGCGAAAACTCCGCCCTGCGGTGCAACACGGCCTTCTTGTTCGTAATAGACCCCCGGGAATTCATAATGAATAAAGACACTTGGTAACCTTCCAAAGATTTATTTATTTGACACGATGCGTTTCACCACACTGTGGCATAATCATGTGATTTTGCGTTTCACCACAGTGTGGTGAAACGCGTCGTGTCAAATAAATAAATCTGTGGAAGATTACCAAGTGTCTTTATTCATTATGAATATCGAGAACTTCCACCATATCCAGCCTGAAACAGTAGTTTTTAGCCCCCCTGGGTAGGAAGCTATAAACAGCTACAGAATCTTGTTTTCACAGGTAAGGAGTGAAGGAGTTGGGGTTGAGTTTGGAGGGCACACCAGCAAGAAGAGTCTTTGACATAGAAAAGAGATGTAAATGAAGGATAATTTCTTTTCATATTTACGATGAAAAGAGTTTATGTGAGTTCTAATTCAATTGATGATACAGAGAAATTGTTAGCAGGAGTATTGGAGATGTTGATAATGGAATAGACACAAGATATGTACCATAAACAAGAGCTTTGCACTGTGAAAAGACAGAATGGCAGAAATTTAAGAAATTAAGATATTAATAGAGTGGAAAATGAGTGCAGGGAGAGATGTGGTCCCGATACAGGAAGTTTAACAAAAATGAGCAGGGAATGATAACCAATAACAGAAATGAGGAGCAGAACCAAGATTAAGTGGAGCTTATATACATTACTGCAGTCCCAGATGGCTCAATGTATAAAGAAGATAAATAAATAATAATAAATAAGTAAATAAATATGCCATGTGCCAATGAGAGTAACCCTATCCAACCAACAGATTAAATGGACAATTTCCAGAAACTTCCACAACATATCAACCATAATTACAACAGCAAAACTTAACCATTAGAAATTATGCTCCTAAATGTAAGCACTAGTAATGTATAATATGATTATGAAATGAAATACTAACTTGTATGGCTCAGGCCAATTCATAAACAAAGTAGTCTCCTTTATCGGTACATCCCTGGGGTTGACAGTGATATCCTTTGTGACATACTGGAGATCCATATCCACATTAAGTTTGGCTTTAACTTGGGCAGCAACATTGTGAAGGATTCCTTTGGATGGGTTGGCCGACGCTTCATCTGCCGAGGATCACAGCAATTAGCTCAGTTCACGATTTGATGACAGGATAAATGGCATACAAAGTGCGAATAAAAAACAACCAAAGGTAGCCAAGAGTGATGTATTCCCACCAAGGCGGCTATTATGTACTTCACATGCCCTTACCTTTCGTAATAGAATGATTTCTAACCATAACATTGCATAAATCCAGACTGGGACTTCTAATATGAAAGGGTAAGGCACTGTTTAAGCTTAAAGAAACAGGATTTGGTATGTTACGGAATAAAACTCGAAAAGCTATAGTCAATCGAAATGAGCTTAACATTCTTCTAGCTGCATTTTAAACTAACATCTACCGGCCATTACGAAAGTTATTCAAAGAATGACTATCGTTTGCGCAGCACAAAAAATTACAAAATGTACTATATTTACGTGATAGGAGCTCAAAATACTTATATCTATCTAATTATATATTTAAATCTAAGAAATACTGTTTTAACAGCAACAAATAATACGGAAATAAGCTTAGCCAAATATTTATGAAGCATTTAACTCGGAAGGTAACTTCGGCCTTAAGCCATTGATAGTAGACATTTAAGATAGAGAAATAATCAAAAATTGCATTCACCAATGTATCCATTCGAGGAATTCTTCGCACTGATTGAAATTGGTCTTCCTAATTTTCTGGAGTGGAAGTCCTTACTGTCACTTTGGGGGACCACATCAAATTTGTGAAATAACTTAACTAATTCGTCCATAATGTTTTAACCGATTTCTTCACCAAACACAAAACTTTATGACAAACATAACAGAGTAAGAAACTTCAGCCTTTCAACCACTGTCATTATTGACGAGTTTAGCAGAGTATAGCATGTAAACGAGCAGACCTTTATAACGCCAGACGGCAGCCCAATCGTGTTTTAAGTTGTCATCGTTCAAGTGTTATTGAAATTCCTAAGATTATGAGGTGTGAATATTCTGCTTGGCTCGTGTGTAACATTTTACTTCTTAAGTAATTGTGTAGATGATTGCTGTTATTCTCAACAAAATGACTTCGAGAAAATTCATTGGTACATTTAAAATTCTCTGTTTGTAGGTTTCATTATGAAGTTATGTTGAGTGGCTTACGGTGTTTTTCATTTGTAACTCAGATATTGGGGCAAATTTAACGGACCCAATGTTCCAAGGCATTTACAACGGGACGAAAAAACACGAAGGTGATCTGAATGCAGTTCTTGAAAGAGCATGGCACGCCGGGGTGGAAAAAATAATAGTGACCGGAGGAAGTTTGGAGGATTGCAAGGCTGCTTTAGAAATAGCCAAAAATGAGGGTAAATCAGTGATAACACTATTCTTTTAAAGTAACTGGTCACCTAGTTTGAGGTTCAGAGTTTTTTTTTATTAGTTTAATTAGCCTAACGTGAGATCTTCAATGCTGCTTCAGACCTGTCTTGTTTCCATGTAAAAGCAAACTTAGTATGTATTTTGTTTCCTTCCCCCTTTCCTCATTATTCATATTATTTCTGCGCTTATTCGTTCACTTAATTCCGGCTGTACTTAGAAAACTTCGCCATTCGGCGGTTCGTTTCTTTATAAGTACATTACTCCGTACTTTGATCTGGATGACAATGTTTCAAGTTTTAAACCCTTACACCCCTAATCACCAGCGGGGAACCTGCTGCCTCTTTCCCCGTATTCAGCCAACTGCCTACACGCCTATATAGGAGAGAAACTTCTGCTGTACCAGCAATCCGCACATTTTATCTGTGTTATTGGTTATACCCTTCTCTATGCCTTGAGTCTGACTGAGGTTGAGGTTATTGGTGGAGTTTCCAATGTAACTCTGAAGTTACTTGGATGCTACGTAAAGAGTATTTCCAGTTGAGTTTGCTGACTGAAAGTAAAAATGTGGACCCCACATCACCTTTTATGGAGAGTAGGCTAGGGTTCCCATGATGTATTTTTTTTTAAACGGGACATTTGCATTTTTCACTTTAAAAAACTGGAACATTTCGTTAAAAAGTGGGACACATTAGAAATGAAAAAAATATAGTGAAATTCACCATGCCTATATAATAAATCACACTCGCACTTACAACGATTAGAAGAACAGATATTCAAAACATGAGTCATTAATGTCTATGTTTACATGATACAAGAATATTTATATCACAATTATGAACCTGATCTAGAAGTTTCTTTTCCATTGATATTTGGGCATGGAAGTCAACACAAGACAAATTCTTAAAATAAGTCTTCACAACGAATAAAGCTTGTACTGTTTCATTTGATACAAGCTATGTGCAACACTGAGTAGCAACCAATTTACAAGGGGGCTTGCCACGATGGAAACACCGGTTCTCGATCAGTCAGCAAAGTTAGATTAGATTGTTGTTGGGGGGGCCTTCGTCAGGAGCCCGGGCACTTAGACCTCTCTTGGTCCATTGTGCCAACCCCATGCCTGTCTGCCACTTGCAGACAGGGGACAAGAGCACCTCGGTAGAGGTATGGAGGATTGACCTCCCCCTGCCTCACCCCAGTACCAGGTATAGAGGATGTCCTCCCTCCAACCGGCCCGGTCTGGGTCTCCCTCCGGCCTCCCGGTATAGGTCTGGAGGGAGTATCATCTCTCCATCCATGTCTGGTCGAGGTATGGAGGAGGGTCACCCATCCAACCACCGTCCGGGCCCAACGTTGCTTAACTTCGGTGTTCTGATGGGAACCGGTGTTTCAACGTGGCTAGGCCCTTGCCCCAGTCAGCGAAGTTAAGCATCGTTGGGCTCGGCTCGAGTTTGGAGGGGTGGTCCTCCTATTCATCCGAGTGCTGTTGCCCCTGTCTGCGCGTGCAGACAGGGGCAACAGCACTCGGAACTCGTGGAGCACGTTAAACAAATAAAAATACCAAATTACAATCTAGCAATGCCGGTACTGAACTGATGTTGCATCATATACAACCGGGAACCGGGTGTGTTACACTACCAACAGAAACATGGTGAAAAAAGATTGTGTTGTATATGTATGTAGAAAGTTGCATATTTAAAATGGAAAGCCTAATGCTCTGCTTTCAGGATTGATACTTACAAAAGAAAAAAGTGGGACATCAGGAAAAAGTCAGGACACTGGGACAAGCTATCCGAAAACTGGACTGTTCCAGGAAAAACGGGACGAATGGGAACCTTAAGAGTAGGATGATGCCGATGCAGGTTCTCTTTGCCCTTCCCTCCCATAATAATCCTGCAAACACCAAATGACCACTTATCCTAATATATAGGCAAATGGTCTCAGTTGTTGATTACCATTTGCAATAATTATTACCTCTCCCTACTATGGAAAAAGATTAATAACCAGAGAGCTGGGAAATAACTAGGGGGGAGAAAAGTTTTGTTAAATATTAATTTAGGTCTTGGCTGGGAGAATTTTTTTTGCTGGCAACCTCTGCGATGGTTATTGTAAGGAATGAGCATTTATAAAAAGTAAGAAACATACCACAGAGAGTAGTATTTTCCGAGGAAAAACAGTTTGAGAAAATGACGAATTTTGCTATTTTTTCCTATGTTTTCGCCTCCATATTTCGACGTTATAGGAACAGCCTTACTTCCCTTGGTTAGTTTCATTGGAATTCCTACACTGTTACCCACAGCATTGACCCTGTTAATTTTTACAAATTAAACCAAATGACATGTTGGTATAGCTACTCCATGGTTGACAAATTAGGGAAGACCCACATGAATAAATTCCAACACTGCAGCAGCACATAAGGAAAAGAAGAAGATTTCCTTATCTTAATATAATGGTAAACCTATCAAGCAAAAAAATGCGATGAAGCAACTACTGCAGAGCTCAAGAAGGGTTTAAAACACTATCCTCATATCATAACAATTTTTGATGAAATCATTAAAAGTATAGAAGTGACCATCAACCATTTAGCAAAAGAAGTCAAGGAGTTGAGAGATGGCTATACACTACAGATAACAAACCCCACAGTCATACACTATGAAATAAAGAATTATAGATCTGGAACTCTTCGGGCAGAAAAGCAGTATCCCGATCCTACAGAGTTGGAAATGGAAAAGCCTCCTTATTGTCCCAATTTTTATTCTTTGGGAACTGTGGTATGGCATCCTGAGTGTTCACAGGATTGGCTGTGAATGATCTCAGGGTTGATGAGGTGCTCCAGTATCATTTGTTGACCAGAAAAAATTATAAACATAGTTCATTTGAATGATTTTTAATAGCTGCACCTGCTACCTGGAAGTTTTCATCTTTTTGCAGTATGTGACAGTGTAGTTCCTGTGTTTAATTTGACTAGACTAGGGAATGCTGATTTTTAAACAGATGAAGGGTGTTAGAGAAATGGTGCATAGTACCTAAGTAGTAAGCTTTTCATGATGCTCTTTTTGCCACCCAGTATTTCCTTGCATTATTTAAAAAATAGTTTACTATCAATCGTATTCAATCCTTTGAAAAACTCTGGATCACATTGACTCAAATGAAATCTTTTGATTGTGTAACTCATGGATAGTAACAGAAAAGTCATGATGCAATGGTAACAGTGTGTCAATCTGTTATTGAATTAAATATTTCAGAAATGTTTTAATGCTGTATTAAATACACAGGATAAATGAAATCACTTATCTGTTTTTGTCACCATAGCCGTGGCATTGTGAAAGATAACCTAAGAAACTCTAACTTGGGGACTGGCCTTGAACGGAGAACAATTTTTTAACGTTCTTTTAACAGAAATTCCTAAGGGCCTTACAAAATAAGGACATGACCATACCATCAGAGAAGTGATTAAGGAAGAGAGAGATCAGAATACCTCAATACTAGCATATTCAATGTTGGCATGATGCCATTACCAAATACTTGTGCACACCATGAACAAGCTCAGTATTATGCCATCTCACTAGTGGAGTCATTCAAACAAGCAACAAAAATTATGTATACCTATACAGTGGCCAGTAGATGTAGCTTGAAAATCCTTCCAGCTGTGAACTACTCTGGAATTTACTCTTTTTGTCTTAAACAATTGAATGAAAATAAAGAAATCCTGTGTGTATTCTGCAAACATGTTTTTTCTGGAAAATAAAAATTTAGTATATGATATACACAATTTTATGTGTGAAATAATGTGTCTGTTTTGCCAGGCACCTTCTCCCCTGCCAGATGGTTTGCAACCTCCATTGCCTTATGCAGAGAATGTAACTTTGAGGGAAAGGAGACCAAGCTGCTTATGGCCCTGGAAGTTGAAAAAGCATCAAAATTCTTGTGAATTAGATTATGGCCACCCTTGTCTGTGATAGTCACTCAGCTCTAACAGGCACAATGCAATACACTGGCATGTGCAGTAAGATACAAGTGTTCTTCATTATAGTTATTCGGTGAAAGTCATATTTCCACAATTTCCTAGGCTATTGCAATTTGGAGGAGAATACTTGTAAGAATTACAGTGCACATCATATATAGGAGGTCAATTGGTATGCATAAATATGATATACTGAAAATAACCCTTTATTTGGACTGCAATCTTGGGGTGGCGGGAGGTCTTGTGAGTTCCTTACCCCTAGAGCAGGACTGGTCGGTGCAATGATAATTGCTCCAGGAAGGGCTACCCATGCCAGATAGGACAAAGGGTAGAAGCCAGACAAAAGGTAGTTCATGTAATTGTGTAGTGTCAAAACATTGTCGAAAGAGGCAGTGGATTCACAGGTCTTCCACGCTGGGCACCACCCCTCCCCTTGGTATGCAAGCGGCAGCTTATGACGGAGGGGTTGTGGGAATAGGGAGGAGAAAGGGGAGAAGGGTACAGGGAAGAGCAGCTTCCAACCCCAGAGCCATGTATTAGCCCAAGGGGCAAAAAACAACGCGCAACAAGCATTTGCTCACTAGCATTGGCTACGATGGATTCTATGAAAAGAGAAAACATCAGAGTGGCAACCCATTGTCCAGCCGGGTCGAATTGTTGAAAGAGGCAGTGGGAAGTCCTCTCAACTTTATATTTCCCAAAATAAAATTGAAGTCATTCATAGAACACTGAATCCTGGCAACTACAGTACTTCGCCCACTATGGGAGGGTGTTGTGCCCAGTAGTGGGGGAGGCAAGGCCATTGCAGTTGTCATGTTACCAAGTTATTCCATGACCGCAACTGATACAGAAAAGGATTAGATTAGGAATGGAGCTGAAAAAATAAGAACTAAAAATGTAAAGACAAAGATGAAGGCTGGAAGGCCACAAAATAGAAAATGGAGTAAGGAAAAATAGATGTAAGATCTAGTGCTTCCAGTGTACTTAATGTAGGAGTTCTCAGGTTCTACACTGGGTCAGGCACTCTATGCTGGCCAACGTTTCACTACCCCTTCTGTGCATTGAGTATGGCCTGTATGGAGAGCCGGTGTAAAACCCGAGAAAAATTCCTACAGAAAATACAGATGTTAGTAAGATGTGCAAGGAGAGATTGGAGGACATTAGGGACTATTTGAGTTAAGTTATAGGGTAATTAATAGTGAGGGTGACTAGAGCCAATGCCATCGAGTGGTAGGTTTGGGATTAAATGCAAAATTGGGGAAGGGGGTAGAAAACAAAAAAAGTGAGCAACAGGGTACTTGAATTGGAAGCACACCCAAATAATATTATTGTGTTCCTGCTATACTTACCTGCAAGTAGCAATAGGGAAGATAAAGATGATGGTTTATACGAGCAACTAGAAAATATAATTAGAGAAGTTGTGTACAAGAAGAACCTAATGGGGATTGGTCATAAGAGATTGCAGGTGTGGAAATGAAAGTAGGAGAGTAAGGGCTGGGGACAATAAATGACCATGGAAGAAAGAAAGTAGAATTTTGCAGCAGGAACAAATTACATAGTAATAGCAAATTCATGATTTAATCTTCACCTCTGGCATTGGTAATAATAGGAAATACCAGGAGACACCGTGAGGCAGTGGCGATATGTACCCCCCCCCCAAAACAAGGTGGCATGGCTTCCATAGCCTATATTTGCCACTGTCGTGAGGTATTAGAGCATGATGAGGAACAGAATCAACATTTTAATTTGTTTAGCTTTACAGTGGGGAATGTGGGCTTGGACATAATCTAGATATGATAAAAGATGATGTTTTGATTTAAAGAGCTAAGAAAGAGTAGGAGGGTGAAGAAGTGGAGCATGGGAGCTTTGAATGGGGGAAAGAGGAGAGAATATCAGGAGCTAGCGGACAGGAGAATAAGAGATGATTGGAAATTGGAACACAGTTGAGGAGAGATGGGAGAATATAAAAATGAAAATACATATTAAGAGTGGCAGACAAATCAGTTGGGTCAGTGGAAATGAGAAGACTTAAGAAGCCATGGATCACAAAGCAATGATTAGCAAAAAGAGGATAGAAGAAAGTGAAAAAATATCAATACCAAGATCGACATGAGGAGGCATAAGGAATTAAAAATTAAACTTCAGCAAGAAATAAATAGGCAGATGAAATTTGTTGGAAAGGACAATGCATGGGATTGGAAATACTACCCAAAGGAAGGGGAAGTGCCAGTAGTATATGTATTCTGAGTTGAAAACCTTTTTTTTTGTGGTAAGAGGGGACAAATGATACCAAAAATAAGGGCAACACAGAAGATACTGATTGAATAAGAAGAAATTCAGGATAGTTAGAAGAAAGGGGAGCATCTGAGATTAGGATATCCTTGGTCCAGATATATTTTGAGAGCAAAATAGAGAAAGCACTCTTATGGTATGCTGGCTACAAAAGCTATGGGAGTAGATAACATTCCATCCAAGTTACTGAAGAATTTTGGGAAATATGGAAGATATTTAAAACTAATTCTTGGGATCCATGAGGAGAGAGTATGGTTTTTGGTCTTCATGAAAACCTTTTGTCCCTATATTTAAAAAAATAAAATCTCAGAATGCAAATAGCAACTAAAATTAGTTAAAATTCATTTGTGGAAATAGGGGTACCCTATTTGCCACCGGGTCTTTCCTCTCATCGCTGCCGACATTTCGGAACTTGAGTCAAGATCCATCCTGAGGGCTGATCAGCCGTGACGATGGATCTCAACTCGAGTTCCGAAATGTCGGCAGCGATGAGTGGAGTGACCCGGTGGAAAACCCAAATAGCCTTCAATGACGCTATACACCGGGAAAACATAAGACTTTATTTCAGTGGTACCCTTTACCTTCAAGTTTAAGTCGATTTGAATATAAGTCGGTTTTATTTTGGGCTGAGAATATTGATTAAGGCGATCAGGACCAAGGACACATATGCTATGCTCTGGCATGCACCCGCCAGGGCCCGGCGATGCAGCGTGTGCGCCCGAGCAAACGATATCCCAGCGCATTGGCCCCGGAGGAAAGATATGAATTTCGGGGTGGTCCTGAATCTATTAAAATCTGTGAATCGAGTAAAAGTGAAAAAATTGCTTGATCTCCTTGTATAGACATTGGGAAAGTGAGGTATTAAAGGTGCTACAATAATTATTGAAGAACAACCATTGAAAAAATAAAGAAACAAAATTTATCGATACGTAATATATTTAACCTATAAAATAGGCCGTACATACGTCTACAGAGTCCTTTGACACAACTGTCAGCATTCATGATAGTGCAGTTACATCATCATCTTGATTGAAGGTGTTGTCATCTTCCACACCATCCGCCATGGCTACCATACCGTGGTGTTGGCAGCTGGTAGCACAGGAGGACACAGGATAGGTCTGCAACAAGAGATGTGATGCACGCTTGTGGTGTAAAATGTTGCCATGAAATGAAGTATGAACTCCGGAGAGAGATTTTGTTAGTTGTGGATGTATGACAAGAATGCCTGTTTTAGTTTCAGTTTTAAAATGTATTCCAAGGAAATGGTAAGAGAGCCATGGGAAGACCTTAATATAAGAATAAAGTTAAGAGGACATCTGATTAATTTTTAGATTTGATTATGACGAGGCTTTAGTTAGCTTTTCATCGTAAGGAATGTAGCAATTGGCAAATGCATTAGAAAATGCAAGAAATATAGAATGAAGATCAATCATAAAAAAACACCATATTTCTCCGAATATAAGCCGCACTTTTTTTCCTGATTTTGGAGCCTCAAAATCAGGGTGCGGCTTATATCCAAGGTGCGGCTTATATCCAAGGTGCGGCTTAAATTCGAGAACTTTCATAAAAAATCATAGAAATGGCCGATTTGAGCAAAGCCACGGGGAGAGTAAGAAATAATGCTGAAAAAGGTCAAATTGGTGCACAATTTATTCATATATTAAAGGATAATACAGGTAACATTGTGTCACAGTTACATAGGTAATGTCAAAACAGATATAAAATTCTAATGCCTAATACTGTAGGTAGTACAGGATGCACTAAAAAGGGTGCTGCTTAAATTCGCGTATTACATTTTTTTCCCTGTTTGAGACCCCAAAAATGGGGTGCAGCTTATATTTGGAGAAATACGCTAAGTTTATACTTAATGATATGTGCTTGGATAAAAAATGAGAGGCTGATCATAATACGTAGTACTTTGGAGGAAAATGAAAACTGTGGTAAGGCTATTAGGAAGTTAATTGCATTCCTCTAAGAAGTGTTCCCTATGAGAGTTCCTAATAGGAGAGAACTGATTGCAGGGACCCTCTGTAACAATTTTAAGAAAAGACTGGTTAGAAAGTAGTCAAGTGTAGAGTTCAGTAATATATGGTATAAACACCTGGACACTAAGGAAAGAGGATGAGGGTGGATAGGCTGATTGAGTGTGGAGGATAATGGAGAAAATGCAATAGAAGATGAATGTGAAAGCACTTTAAATGGTGGGTGTTTAGAGGAAACTTCTGGAGGAGATTGGGAGAATGCAGAGTATATGGATGAAGCAGGCAGTGATGGACGAAGGGATCCTATAGGGCCTGAATTCATAGAGGATGTTTGTAAGTCACTGAGGAGAGAGAGAGGCTACATAAATGGGGTGAAGAGTGGCAAGGTTAATGCAGAGCTGAAGAAAGAAATTGTGGGAGAACCTTGAGGCTTGTATGTATAATAGATGAGTAAAGGCACTATGAATGTATCTTCAAGTATAAGCCATAGTCATATTTTTAGCCAAAAATTTATCAACTAAAATCTGTGACTCGGTTACATATTGAAATGAAAAAAAATGTTCTCACTCTCCTAGCTTAGCCATGAAAACAGCCCTCCCCTTTGAATCCTGTGCAGTTTTGATAATTGCTCTAGATTGTGGACAATGGATCAGTAGGTAGTCTGGAGGTGATAGGTCAATGTTGTAAGGTCATGTGATGCATTCTTGCAGCATATGAGGTGCCATAAAATATTAACTCCAACGTTTGCTGTTCTCGAGGCATTATATAATGGTTCCCTGCCCTATCAAAATAAAATCTTACATATATAGACTATATTATGGAAGTAATTTAACGTGCTGGCATGCTTTATTATATCCTCCCTAATATCTACCTAACGACATTGTATGTATCTTGCATGTTCTACCTACTCTACGTCTCAACACTCATATTCTCGCACCTGAAATCAAAGAACCCACGTCAAGAAAGCCTAATATATGTGGCCACTTCCAAGGATTAATGTAACTTTGAGAACTAATTTTTAAATGGCAATTCTGTGATAGTTTGAGAAAATACCATCCAATCGCGATAACAGTTATCAGGCATTAATTAATTGAAACCTATATTGCTACATAGTATGAATATAAATGCAATATTACTGAGAATAAAAAAGATTTTTTCCAGTTCCCTCACATTTGTTCACGTTTCAATCAAGTCATAACTAACTTGTGGAAATGTTAAAAGGAGAAAATTGCTGAATGTACCGGTGCACCAATAAACTCATAGAAATATTTAATTTAATGTACATATAACGGAAATTTATTAACACCGATACATAAATAAAAATAGATAATAAAAAAACACTGATACATCGAGCTGCCACTTACGGGTCGGAAAACCAATCAGTCCCTGCCTGTTGAGAGCACGAGATTGTTCGTAGGCTGCTCATATCCTGTTCACTAAATCTCCAACAGGCACTTCACAGTCTTCAAACTGACAGCAAACAGGCATTATTGATACAGAAATCGACAGGGAGGCTTGTTCTATGTTTACTTGATGGGCCTTAAAGAAAATGTGGGTATCATGATTCTCCCCTGAAAATATGCCATTAAAATATGTACATAAACGTGTACCAATAAGCTTTCATGTTAAAGCAACTAATAAAGGACATGTTTAGCCATTAAAATTACTTCATCCTGTAATTAATTTGTCAGAATAAATGCATATGCTTTTGTTGAAATTTTTGCACTCTCTGTACTCTGCATTTTCAGTAAGACTGTATAGTACTGTTGGAGTCCATCCAACTAGGTGTGAGGAGTTTGAGGCTGAGGGATCTCCAGAGAATCATTTCCTAGCATTAAGGGAACTGGCAGAGGAAGGAGTTGGCTTAAGAAAGGTGATTGCAATAGGAGAATGTGGACTGGATTATGACAGACTGAAATTTTGTCCTAAAGAAACTCAGCTTAGGTAAGTTTCCCGTGTATTGTGCTTTGGTATGCTCTGCTTTCATTTAAAATTTTAGTGTAATTATTTGCTGGAGCAACAAAAGTCATTAGAAAAGTAACATGTATCAAAATAAAAAATATCAAGTGGTATGTTAGTTGAGTTACATAAAAAAAAGGAATGGTTATAACTCATATTTTGATTACACGTATATACTTGTGTATGGTCTGGCTTTTTGAAACCAAAGTTTTTGCAAAAAAATTGGGGTTGGACTATGCATGAGTAATACTTTTGACAGTTTAAATCTTATTGTTAGTAGGAAAACACATTGGCAATTTTTTTCTCATCTTCACCACACACTGTACACAGCTTCACCACTGTGCAATATCCCTATCTCCGAATTCACCGAGTTCATACGCCTCACAAAAAAAGGTGCATTGTGTGTATTGTAAGCATTGTATTGATCTACACGAAGGAGGAAGGGAAGTCTCGACGACGTCACTTTGATATCAATATGACCTGCAAAAGGTCAGTCTTCAGTCATGAATTTGTTGTTGACTCTAATTGACTAAAGTTGACAAAAAAAATGACCTCTAAAAATTTACTGTCAGAAGTCATAAATGGTCAATATTAGTTAAGAAACAGATGATTTCTCACCACTCTGATAGATTTACTTGAAAAATATGAAATTAGGTTAATGGCGTCACTATGATGTTACATTGACGTCACCATGACGTTTACAATTAACTTCCAAAATATCTTATTATTTTCTGATCACATATATCACTTTACCTTTACAACTTAATGCATATATTGAGTCGTACGATGCAAATCGGAAAGCGATAAATGGCATTTTAAATTTGGCGCAGTACCAACTTACAGCTCAAATATTAACTGCCATGCCCAATGAAATGCTGGTCTTACAAGTTTTCCCTTCGCTGAATATTAAATGACTGTAATTAATAGAATTTTTAAATTCTATTTAATGATACATAGTTTCATGTTTAGTTGTCACGCAATTGCACGAAATTCAATGCCTACATTGCATACACTAGAGTAGTCACCGTCTTCATCGTCTTTTGTTCGTAGTCATCCGATCATCCGTTTCCAAGCAGAAACAAAAGTCAAAATTACATTCAGATGATGTCAAGTTAACTATGTTTTCATCAAGATGGTCAAGATTTAGTTTGCCTCAGTGTTTGACGTGAAAGTGACTACATCGTGACCATAGATATATATTTATTTATATTATATTTCATTCATTATCTTCATGTCGACCTATCAATGATGATGCCAAGGACCATAAGCATTCTATAAGCAGTTCAGAGGTTTTTTCAAATGACGTATTTATTCGAAAGTTAGCAATCCGAGTGCAGCTGTATCACAGAGTTAAAATAAACTGTATATATTCCCACTCCCGAGGCTGTATCCTTAATGAAAGGCAGAAGAATTGCATACCTAGAGATTTTTAAATACACACATTGTGTAAACATTGTGTTACATACCCATTTATCGCATATACCTAATGTCTATTTTAACTTAATGAAGGGTTCCTTTGAAGCCATAACCGCATAAATACTCATTTTGTAAATATTTACTGTGTTTATCCTTTGTTTTTATTTTCATAAAATATATTCTTGACATATAGCAACATACATTTAGCCTGTGGTCCATCCTTCAACCGAAAATTTGGCATAAAGCGGAAGCTTGCAAATGAATTGGAGAGAATTGGGTTCTACCTGTAAACACTTCATTGACAGCTTTGAGGTAATTTTCAATGGGCGTGGTAAATTACAAAAAATATAGCGGTAATTTATGAAAATTACCGAGTTAATTTTCTGAGTGGCCCATCTCTAACTGCTACAGTTTCTGTGCAGTGCTATATTAGAGCAAGCTGCTGAAACATGCTGCTACAGGGCATGAACAGTAGGGTGCGGCTTATTTTTCGAAAATCGGAAAAGCTATAACTTCCACCCGTCAAAACATTCATTTTGATGAAAAAACACATACGTGAAATTTTTGTTGAGTTGCGATATCGTTAACATGCATGCCGCATGGGGTCTGAAATACCCCACTCAAAAAAAAATGGAAATGTCGCATCATAATAACTGCTTTTACAGTAAATCTATGATTTTACGACCCTTATGGGCTAAAATTTCATTATTTTTTACCTAGCTTTAGCCGTTTAGGAGATGCAGAAGGGCGAAGCGAGCTCAAAATGCTAGTTAGGGGGCGGGCGCCGCACTTCGCCGTGCCGCCGGCGCGGACGAGTTCGCCTATCCGTAGACCCCCCCTCTAAGCGGCCCACGACGACACTTCAACTGCTACGGTGTCTCGTGGTAATTACATAGTTCTGGAGCACTCATTCACTGGTTATGGCGAAGAACATGGTGTTTTAGTAATTATTCAATTTATTATTAACTCGGTCATAAAAATTCCAAATCAGTCATCTTCATTTAAAAGAAATCTGTATAGCTAGCAAAAACAGCAATCTGAAGGACAGTGCACTAATGAAAAGGAAAAATACAAGGAGTTTCAGATACCAATACTTATCTATACGTTTTTATTAAAGTTGTCTTCCTTACATCTGGCACCCTTCTTCTATGTTCTTGAACAACAAGTGACAATTCCAAGTCTTTGGTCAAAGTTCTGCAAAAATCTTTCAACAATTTAACTCCTCTCTCGGCATGGTCATTAACTTCTTGCAATGACTTGACTACTCTCTCACCATGGAGGTAACTTGAATTCCTCGCCCAACTGGTAGATCAAAGAAATCGCAGTTAATTCCAAAATTTGAAAAAATATTAGCCGTTGTTTTCTGGGCTAAATTGGCAATACTCATTTGTGGTACATCATCTAAATGAATGTGTCTCCTCCTGGACCATTCTTCTTGTGCTCCACGAGATTTGATACCTTCCACTAGCCTCGCTCTTTCTTCATTGCTAAGACAGGAATTGAATACTGAGAGACCCACCAGCTCCTCACTCAGGTACCAAAGGTGTCCCGTAATTTTTATCTAAGCAACTTTGGCGACAGTAATATTAGTGCTCTCATATTCAATGAGCTTCTTTAAAAAAAGTAACTCATTTCTAGGTGCTGATGTGGTTAACGGGGAAACAAACCAGGCATGGATATAAACTTTTACAATAAATATGCAAACATCAAATAGCCCCTTGGAATCAGCATCGGTAATTAGCACTTTGTCACGAAAAACCCAAATTTTAAGTGCGTAAATTGCTTTGCACATCCACCTCGCACAATGCCTTTGGCAGGTTCACCCCCAATAAATATAATTGAGAACTCTAAAAGCTCCCAAGTAATCATCTCAAGGCTGGTCGATCTGATAAAGGCAAATTGGGATATTAGCTTTGTAATATTTTAATAACTAATTCCTATGAACAAAAAATAGTAGCCGCGTACATTGATTTGCTCCTGTGAGAAGTTAATTATTGAGAGTTTCGTCTCCATTTTAAAACTTTCTCCGGCATCTGGGTAACTATCAATGGCCTCATATGTACTTGTATCAATAGATGCCCACTGACGCTGGAAATTTTTTTAATAGCAAAGTTTATAGCCCAGCTGAACGTCCCATTATTTGGTGATAATCTCCTTCCAAAACAATTTCAAAGATATGGTGTTGGCAAGGCAACCATAGCAATTATTTTTTTTAATAAGTGCTCAACCTGTACTGCGGCGCCATTCTTAATCCCTTGAAAAGAATACAGCATTGGTATTACTTATCAGTTGCATCATTATAACTGAAAACATCAGGAAAAGGAAAATAAACCAACCCTTGTTAGCGCTGGTTGTATCAAATTCAATTTCTTTAACATTATTGGAAATGTTCCATTGTACCACTATATTAAAAGCTGCTATTGCAATTGCTTTTCCGCTTCCATTTGGAAGCTCTGGGGCTGCAAGCATTTTCTTGGTTCTGACACCTGTAACAACTATTGCCAATCTCTCTTTGGTGTCATTAATACCAAGAAATGGTAGCATTTTACCATCCCAATCCAAAGTCAGTATAGGGTCCGGGGAAAATGACTCTCACTTACTCCGCTGAACTAGCCCTGTGCTTATCCCGTTGTCTCCGAATAGTACTTTCATTTATGTTTGTTTGGGATATATCTCCTCCAAATGCGTCGCAAAAATGCTCCTGCAAAGGTGTCGTCGAGGGCCGCTTACAGGGTCTACCGACAGGTGAACTTAAATTAAAGGTGAAGGTTCCTTAAATTAAAGGCTTAAATTAAAGGAAGGTATTGAAAGATTTTTGCAGAACTTTGACCAAAGACTTGGAATTTTCACTTGTTGTTTAAGAACATAGAAGAAGGGTGCCAGATGTAAGGAAGACAACTTTAATAAAAACATATAGATAAGTATTGGTATCTGAAACTCTTTGTATTTTTCCTTTTCATTAGTGCACTGTCCTTCAGATTGCTGTTTGATTTTGCTAGCTATACAGATTTCTTTTAAATGAAGATGACTGATTTGGAATTTTTATGACCGAGTTAATAATAAATTGAATAATTACTAAAACACCATGTTCTTCGCCATAACCAGTGAATGAGTGCTCCAGAACTATGTAATTATCACGAGACACCGTAGCAGTTGAGGTGTCGTCGTGGGCCGCTAAGAGGGGGGGTCTACGGATAGACGAACTCGTCCGCGCCGGCGGCGCGGCGAAGTGCGGCGCCCGCCCCCTAATTTTTTCGCGAGCTCAAAATGCTTAAAAAAGCATTTTGAGCTCGCTTTGCCCTTCTGCATCTCCTAAACGGCTAAAGCTAGGTAAAAAATAATGAAACTTTAGCCCTTAAGGGTCGTAAAATCATAGATTTACTGTAAAAGCAGTTATTATGATGCGACATTTCCATTTTTTTGAGTGGGGTATTTCAGACCCCATGCGGCATGCATGTTAACGATATCGCAACTCAACAAAAATTTCACGTATGTGTTTTTTCATCAAAATGAATGTTTTGACGGGTTGAACTTTTAGCTTTTCCGATTTTCGAAAAATAAGCCGCACCCTAATGAACAGTGCATGTGCAAGGGGTGGATGCATTAGGGTTGGTGAAATAAAATTGTGCCCACACTTGTAAAATAGATTAGCCTGGCACTGGCTGTAGAGATGCCATCTCACGACCCCTTAAAAAAACACACCCAAACTACACGTTGGAGGCCTTTCCACATTAGCAAGGGTCTACTGTATTACTAATGCCACAAGTTTTTATTTCATGAATATGTAAGTTGATGAGGATATTCTCTGAACATACATATATGTCACATACTTAATCAATAAATTCATTAAAAATTCAATATGTGTAATTCAATATATGTAAACAAACCACCGGTGATATTGGCCTTCAGCTAAGTGGGCAGATGACTCCTGATCAACGAATCCTATAAGGTTACTTTGCTTAGTGACTAAATTGAAGATTGATGTATGATGAAGGTAGGGTTCATCTCAAATAAGGCCAAATGCATTTGAGGCTCACTGATTCAGAATAATTGGGCCAGTGTCCTATTTTGGACCACCTGCAATTTCCAATGAAGTTCTGATAACCATGAAATTTCTCCACTTGGATTTTGTCTGGGCATGTCTCTGAAGGCTCCACAACAGCACTGGAAATTTGGTGTACACTTACACAGGGCATATGGAGTGTATACCGGTATGTAGTATACCGTAGCCAGTTCATATAGACATTGAATACACATACCATAAGCAAAGTCCATATACATTCGCTTCCTGCCTGAAACAATCAATGAAAATAACGGTGGACAAAAGACTTGGAAGGGGTGACAAAGTGACCAGGGCTGTAGAATCTACACTGCACCCTTTGAATTCATTGTTGCTAGTCAGAAATTTTAAAATTGCAATATTAAATTGCTTGAATTTTGGCAGTGTAGGCGGTTGCATTTCGATGCTCAGTTTTTTTTGTGGTTTTGGTCGTTTGTGTGATTTGCGTCGTTTGTTTACTTGTGATATTTACAACTAATTTGAAGTTGGAATGTGGTATACTATGTGAATTTGTTTGCATTTTCTGCAAAAAGAATGAATGGAAGGAAAGAAATTCACAGGTATGATTTAACAGTCGTGGTTCACTAAGAATCTAAGTTCAAAGAAAAATCCTTTGTTCCGCATTCAATATTTCGTATGTATCACCTTTCTGTCCTTGGACAATGTTATGATATAATTAATCTCATTTCATTGATGAGATTTATTGTCTCACACCAGCTTTATCCATTAAGGAATCATATCACTTCGTTGGTAGGTAATGTGCTCTTGCAAAAGTTACTCTTCGGCGGAAGTTCTCATATTTTTACAAGTTGGTAAACAAAATGATGTCTCCATAATGGCTAACAAAAGCCTTAATTTGAATTATCATAGATGTGATCCTGACTACGTAAGGAATGTTGCGTTATCTCAATGGCGCTGATTGGTGGCAGGGCTAATCACATTTGCTCGATTTGCTCTAACCATGCAAACAGCTCATAATAAATAACACGTATCATTAAATGTGTAAATTTTGCTATGATAAATGCAGTTCATTGACAAATAAGGGTTAGAATACTGAATGAATTACAAATGATGGGCAAAAAAAATCATCGAAATGGGAAATTTTAAAAGGCGTGCGCAAAATCAGCACGCTTTGAAATTCCTAGCATGCAGATTATAAAGTGAATCCATCGTAAAGTGAACCATCATAAAGTGGGGGTCCACTGTATATTTTAGCTCATCCCCTTTTCAGTAAATTGGCATCCCTCAAAATTGCAAGGCGCAATGGAGATATCAATGAAAAGTGAATTTGCAGTCAACATATGTGAGGTCAGATGTTCAACTAATTAGTTGGAAAAAAGTAAAAATAACATCAATATATGCACTATGTCCTTGCTTAGATATTGTGACCTCTCCTTCTGCTCGCTAGCTAATTCGGGGACGAGCGGGGAAGCCACACTCAAAAGAGGGGAGTTGGGTGAGATAAGGACATAAGGGTGAGATGGGTCGTCACATGAGCCTGGGAATGGGAAATGTGGGGTGAAGGAAGTTTCGGGGCTCTCAAATAGAATCAAGCAGCTTCCAGCAAGACACTGTGGGTGTGCGAGGACAAATAAAGTAAAATGCTTACGGAACACTTTAGTTTCAATGGTACACAATTTATTATACGGCAATCTAGCAATAAAAGAAAATGACGTACAGGGTATTATTCTTGATTAATCTTTCTGATTGACACAGCTTCGAAATGTCTGTTTCTGTCTGTACACGAACTTCTTCTTCACACACTCAAAAAAAAAAAACACTGGCCCTGGAAATGGGACAATTTCAGCGACAATCATTAATTTCTTCCTCCACTAAATCTACGTCTAGGGCATTCACACTACACACATACATTCACTTCACATTCACACGGGAATGGGGTATCATGGGAAAGGAAAAGGGGGTTGGGAAGAAATTATACGATTTGATATGAAAATTCACTGAGAGGGGAGGGGGGTGTAATTCTTGGTTGGAAAAGGGGCTTTGACTTTCTTGGGGGCAGATGATCGTTGTTCTGGACAGTTGACAGGGGCTAGCACGACTTCTTCACTGGAGGATGGGGTCTGTAATGATCGGTGAGCTTGGCATCGGTCGATTCCTCCACTTCAATGGCTGCAAGCTATATTTCCCTAATTACAATTTTGAAAATGGCACTTCTGGCCGTCTGCAAGGGTTGTCCAGGGCTGACTCTTTTTGTTGCCTCTGGGTCTTACCACTTCTTAACTAATAAAAAAAACTATTTCGTCGTCTCTCTCCTCGTATGCTCGGCCACAATTTCTCAGGATGACCCTTCTTTGCTCCCGATCCGCTCCGTTCTCCGTGTTGCTTCGCACCTTTTCTCCGTCTGAAATTTTATTTGAATCTCTCTTATCGATGTCCTTCCCCCGCTTAAATTCTTTTTTTCAGGGGAGAGGGGGGAAGTCAACTTCTCTGATGCACATATGAAAGAAAAGGAGGTAGAGAAACACTTCACACTGTGCCACGCGAGGGGGGTGGGGGAAGGTGAAAAGGATGGGGAACTCTCTCACACACTCATCCAGGCTCACACATCCACACAGCAGACTTAAACTTAAATACGTCCTACCCCAAAATCAACAAAATACACACGAAATTTCCCTACAATGAACCGGTGCCAATCGGGAACAGTTACAATATATTGAAAAATTAGTATTTGCAAACAGATTGACAATGAGTACTCAAGAGTCTGTCAAAGGTTCTATCCAAACCAAGAAATAACTTCACCCCGCTTACACGGCATTTAAACACTTTCAGGTATTGCTTGCTCATACAGTTTTTCCAACTTTTTCTCAAGAACCCTTCAAAGAGTCCTTAAGCTAGGGGAGTGCAGTGATTGCTGAAAGCATTCCAAAATCAACATATGGAGGTTACTCATTGTAAAAATAACTGTATTGATAATATTGGAATCTATGAAGTCTATGTTAAAGAGTATAAACTAAAACATGTTAAAATTTAGTTTTAAAAATGATATTTAGAGCAAAAATGGATGGAATCAGTTGCGGAAGACTTACAATAGCAAAAGATGTTTATGAGCTGGAGAAAACTAATGACAATAACTTTTAGGAAATATATTAAGAAAATGCTAGTCAATTCAGAATGGAGAATTTAATTGTATGTATCTGGAGCATGAAGTGAGGGAGAGATAGTGAAAATAGATTTGAGGCTTTTGAATTTGGGTGTGAATAAGGATGAAGAGGAAATTGTGGTAGAGTTGGATGTCATGGACTGGAAAATCCATAAGTTGCTGGAGGAGATTAGTAGAAGGTGGAATAATTGGTTCAAGCAGTTATTAAGGGGCAGTGGGATGTTTAAAGGAGGAATAGGATTTAAAGGGGAGGATGCTCGGAAGGTAGGAAGAGGTATTAAAAGATGGTATTTTAGACACCATTAAGGGAGATCTTGATGGAACGAGGAGGTAGGAATATGAAGAACTGAAGGAGGAAGAATTAGAAAAAATTGTGCTAACTACATAGTGACTCTCAACACTGAGAAATTCCTTTAAAGTAGTCCATCCTCACCAACCCTGGCGAAAATATAGCGTAAAGTGGGTGTCTGCAGAGCTCCTATCAGAGAGTGAATGAAGAATTGCTCAAGCACCAAGGGAGGGTGAACGAAGAGTCAGAGCAGCATAGAGTGTAACATGGAAGAGTAAACGAAGCATCTCCTTGGAGAGTAGATGGGGCATCAAGTCGCGATGGCGTGAAGTCTAGGAGAAGATAGAGTTGAGGAGGTGTTTAAGGAGTATATATGGAGGTTCTGTCTCTGTCACTCACATTTAAATCAGTATTTACCAAAGATAGATAATACATATTGTGAAAAATTGTCAAGTTTAATTTAGCATTGAAATAAAGGAAAATAAAAGAGCTATAAATATACCTTCTCAAAAAACAGGGATTGAATTTCCAAAAATAAATATGTATTGCTTTTCATTTATCTGTGGAATTGAAATGTGAAGAATTGTAAAAATATTTAAGCCTTATGTCATGGCAGAGGCAATAAAGAAAACTTTAACAGAGATTTTGATAAGCATATGGCTATTGCTATGAGAGAGATGATTCCGATGCATTCCAATGTAAAAACAACCTAGCGAATCTCAACTAGTGATTGTTCCCAGTGTGCCTTTTAGTTAAACCTAGAATCATCATGTCTACTATCTACCTACCTGAAGGTATAATATAACTTTTATCACATGTCTACCTATGGTACGCTAGTACGTGTCTATCTTTGCTTTTAAAATCAAAGGATGTGAGGCAAGAAAGTGCTCTGTACCTCCTGTGCATCAATGCAAGTTCTGCGAGAACTAATTTTTAAATCTAAACGCCATGATAGTTTCTGGAAAAACCATCCCGTCGCGGTAACTGTTTTCTGGCATTAATTAATTGAAACCTATGTTGCCACATATGTATGCTGAATATAAAGTCAATATTACTGAGAATAAACAAGATTTTTTTAATTCTTACACATTTGTTTACATCTCAATCAAGACGTTACTTGTGGAAATGTTACGACTGCGAAAAGGAGAAAACTGCTGATTGTAACAATAAACATGTAAAAATAATCTATTGTACACTGGAAATTAATTACTCTATCAATGAAGCGTTTACTGGCTGAACCAAAATGTCTCTGATTCATTTGCAAGCTTCCTATTTTTGCCAAAATTTCAGGCGAAAGATGAACCATGGGCTAAATACATTGCTATGTATTCATGAAAAATAAAAACCAAGGATAAATATAAACACAGTAAATATTTGCAGAATGAGGTGAAGTATAAGACTATATTCTTACTCTTCATTTACTCCTCTGAACTGACACAAGACTAATAGTTCCCATTATTACTACCCAGTGTCAGCAGCATTCATCAACAACTCCTTTTTCCTGGCCCCATCTGTACGAGAAACTAAATTGAACCGGGAACTCACCTGTGAGTTTTTTTTATGTACATAAGCAAATTCTCAAAAGTTACATTCATTGTGTTTTTGAAATAGCAGTTAAATCGAAACATAAGCAAAAGTATAGAACAACTCTTTGTTTACTTCCCCAGAAGTGTTTGAGGGGTGTTCACGGGGGGACAGAGAATGAAGCATCAAAGAAGCTATGAGACACTCGCCATTCACTCTTAGGGAAGAGTCGGGGAAATGTTTTTGGTTTTCTGAAATCTCAGAAAGTAATCAGGGAGTAAAGGAAGCTCCTCGGAGTGCATAGAACTCTCCATTGATGCTACCTCTACACTTGGGCAAGCATCCAATTTTTACCTGGGAATCCATGGTCTCTTTTGCCTGCCTCTTGAGGGAACGTTCCTAAATGCCATGAATTTATTTGGAATCCAGGAATATTTAGTTTATTTGATCTTAAAAGCAAATAAGAATGCCTCAATAGGTGCCTTTTTAAAAATTCTAACATTACCCTGAATTATACATTATGTCAGCCATGCTACTGGCAGAAGTAAACTGCAGTGAATTTTTATACTGAAAATTATAAATTCTCATAGCTACACTGATAGGTAATGTAGGGATTTTTACTAACTGTAGATATGTAATAAAAAATCTACTGGAAGACCAAAAAATACAGAATTCTCAGATATAGTATTTCTCTGATTAATCTTGGACTTCATTAAGTTTAAGCTTAAAGACTTCTCTTAGAGATGATACTTATTGTAACCGCAGCTCTAATTGAAAAATATTTGGGTAATTTTGCTATTTAATGCTATATGCTATTTTGGGTAATTTTGCTATTTAATGTATTGTATTGAGGTTGAATATTTTCATTCATGCTTTTCTACCCAAGCTGTTGTACTAAATCTTCCGTCAGGGACTTGGTCAAGTATCAATCGCTGAGAAAGTGAATGTGAATTTTTTCAACAGTTAACCCTTTCACTGCTATCCATACATAAATGGGTTTTGGTTAAGCAGTGCCACCAGTGCTGCACATGCATATATGCATTTGGATGGAGCAGTACCATCAGCGCTACTCATGCATGTATGCGTTTTTCGTGCAAACAAAATTATCCACGCTGGGGGTATTTAAATGCCCAGCAGTATTGCACGCTATGGTGAGCACTCTCTGGGATGAAGCTTAGCAGTGAAAAGGTTAAAGGTACATCTACTATACTCCATAAAATATTTAAGTGTCTATATCTAACATTCTTTTCAGATATTTCAAGAAGCAGTTGGCATTAGCAACCCAATTTAATTTGCCCCTTTTTCTGCATTGCCGAAATGCTGCTGCTGATCTTGTAAATATTTTATCTGATCATCGAGAATCCTTAGTTGATGAAGACAAAGAAAAACTTAGAGGAGTTGTACATTCCTTTGATGGAACTACTGATGAAGCTCTCAAGATACTTGACCTTGGTTTTTATATTGGTATCAATGGCTGGTAAGTTTTTTTACCACATTCATATATGTAGTGCATATATTTTATTTTTTCTGTACATTAGCCCTTATATTATATGAACTGGTGAGGTGATTTCTGATGAGCTAGAAAAAAATGGTAAATATGAGAGTCAAAGATGCAACCAAATTGGCACAATGTATTTTTATTCTACATTCTTTCAGAGTACATATTCAAGCTCAATTTAAAAAAAGGAAGTGATCATTTTTATTCCTTTTATTTTATTCCGTAAGGTGATACATGATTGCAAACATGCAAAGTAATGTTTTCATGGAAATATACTTCATTAATTACCAATTCATTAATGAATTGATGGTGGATCACAAAGGAATCTCAAGGTGATGGAACACTTTTCACTCAAATCTACAAATTTAGACTGACCTGTGGTAAACATTTGTCAGCGATATTTTAAATAGTTGCTGATTTTAATACTTTCTATTCCCCATACACTACACCCTAAAAATTGAGGCCCAGGCCACTGGGAAATTTTCCAGAACTGTGCCACCTCATATCTCAGAAACTGAGAGCTAGAAAGAAAAAAATTTACATGGGTCTTTACATTGTTGATATTTGTCTGTGAAAAAATTATCAGCAAAATTGCTTAAAATGGTCCGGGGGGATAAATGTGGAATGACCATATAGTGAAATCAGAGCAGCAGTCCTACCCATCAGCATATATAGGACTTATCATGTAAATTATTTCATGCTGTGAAATTGTGCATTTTTTTACGGTGAAATAAAATTTTCAGCCCAAAACTACTTATAGCACTTGAAGTAGTGAGATATGAAATTTAAAATTTTCTAGTTTATTTTTCAAATGGTGAGATTTGCTGCTCATATTTTAGTACCTACTTACACATTTGTTTGAGTTTTCATACTTGATACAATTCCTCTTACTAAGACTCACCTTCTGCATGTCTATTCATTGACAAGAATGGCATTATAGATTATGGGTAGAGACCTGTAAAAGGTGGGGTTATTTTATAGCCAAAAGTGGTATTATTTTCTGCAAAAGCTTGTTATTTTACCCTGAAATCGGTGTTTTTTTCACAGCAAAATGTTTGGTGTGAATTAAGTGCCCTCCCAGGCAACCTGTTGGCAATAAATGTTGAATACCATTGATTAGGGAAAATTTTAACAATTAATACCATGCTATATTCACATTTTATATTCTTGTACATTTCAAATAGCTAACCAATTTACATAAAGAGCCAAATTAGAGTTAAATGTCGGTATTTTCAAATGAAAAAAATTGCCAGTGTGGCCAAAATTTCTTCTTTTACATTTGTTCTCCTATTTGTTGGCACAGTCTTGTAGGAGGAAATAAATCTCTCCAAGTCCACATTTGCACTGGGGGTCCAAATTGCTTTTAGGCAATTTAATGCAAATGGTGGTTCAAACAATTTTAATACCTGAATTGCTTTCATTATATCCACTAAACCCTGGAAATTTTGTTGCTGTAATATTCGACGAAATTCCCCAAACCCCAACATCAACTTTTCCATCCCAATTGACTCAAGGCCATGAACTTTTTTCAATTTTGTGATTAAGTCAGGGCTCACCTCCATTGTGAGAACTACTTGAGGGTCAAAATAAGGGTTACCATATGTCCTCTTTTTCAGGTCAAAAAAATGTCCAGGCCGATTTTATGTAAAATTATGAAATGTCCTCTTTTTTTGCTCTGAGAAAAAAATGATCGCTTAAAACCTGTTAAGCCCTAACGGTCCATCAACGATGGCAACACAAGAGAGCAGCGAACAGTATCTAGTTAACATCTAACTCCCTTGTATCCTAAAGTGCCATGGGCATTAGGAAGTCGGGGTAGCGTAGTGCTCTGCGCATATGTCCATGGTTCGATTCAGATTATTTTCTCGTGGCAAAGTCTACTTATTTCTTCGCCGTGTTTGTGGCAGGCACGGATAAATTCAAGATTATTGTTTATTCGCTCGTTGATGTTAGTTTTCAACAATAATAAACTTAAAGAAACTTAGAGAAAGTTAAACTTAGAGAGTTAAACTAAGAGAAAGAATCAAAATCTGTAACTGAAAGTTTCTATTTTGATATCCTCTTCAGGGACTTTTGAGGGAAGATAAAAGAATTAATATAAGTCCTTAAAAATAAAGGAATTAACTAAAGAAAAAAGAGAGGAAGGTTACTCACACGAGTGTGATAGCTTTGGTGAGGAGATGGCAGCTATTTAAGAAGTGGTTGTCTCAATATCAACAGTTCGAACCATTCAAATGGATACAACTTTCAAGAGCTCCTAAATTGGAGGATTTTGAAAACTGCATCGCATATCTTAATGAAAAAACAATTGCAAGACTAAACGACACCAATTGTTTTGATCAATTTTGTAGTTTCACAAAATTTTTTACATAAATATGTAATAAAACAAAATCAACCAGCAGGTATAGTGTGGTGTGCATATTTCAATCAGTCGTTTAATGATGTGTACCATTCTGAACTGCTAAAAATTGCTGAGTTCATTTTTTCTTTACCTAGTCATAATGCTAATATAGAATGTGTTTTCACTCTTGTAAATGCACAGTGGACCAAAGACAGGAACATATTTAAAATAGAAACATGAAAGGTGTAGTGTGTGTGCAGTGCAATTTTAAGCACTTCGGTTGCTTTTTATAAATATCTAGGAAACTGAAAACTGCTAGCAGAGATTTCTTCATCCTCCAAATATTCATGGCATAAAGGTTAAAGAGAGAGTGCTGATATACGTGAATGTAATTGATAATGATAAAAATGGTGAGAAAAATAACAAAATAAGAATTTTCCTCTTTTCTATAGGTAAGTGTCCTCTTTTTTATGATGGACCTATGGTAACCCTAGTCAAAAACTGTTTTCAAATCTTACTGTACTTGGGTCTTCTTTTATTTAAGAGAACAAAGTTTTATTGATGCCTTTGATGCCATCTGCACTAGTATTGACTTTACAGCTTCTGCTTTAGAAGTTGTCATACCTTGCAAGGAATTAGTAGTTTTTAAAAAAAATACCACTCTGAATATTATTATGGATGCTTGCAGTTTTATTCCACTCCCTCTGGCAGAGTTTTTTTCAACATTAGCCTTATGTTTTTCACTCAAAATGTGTTTCGTACAGCTGTCTTTCCTTTTCCACGAGATATTTGTGTTGCAAAAACGACAAAGAATTGTTTTGTCATCAGCACAGTATAATCCATGATGTCGAAATTCTGCCTCACGCTGCCCATACACCACTGTTCGAGGCATATTCGTATTTTTATGGGGGAAATGTCGCCACTTGTGTGAAACAAAAATTATCCCTTTCTGTGCTGTGTCTTTCTAGTGAAATTACTGTTCCCAAGTTCCCATGCACCTAAGGCGATGTAGTTCCACACCTTTCCACCAGGTGCCGTGGTGAAAAAAGAAGAACGTATTTCACGTGCCGACCATGCCGGTAACCAACTCCGAAGCCGATCGTTCATTTTGCTGTTCTTTCGCCTTGTGCTTAGACACCTAGTTCTGCCCCGCGCCTTGCCTTGTCCTTCGCTTGCCTCTGTGCTATAATTTTCATAATTCATTCAAAACAGTTCTTTTTAGGACTTGCATCAACCATCCTAACTGCCCTCTTCCATTCCTATTTTCCCATCAACCTCGCTACCCTTTTCTCTAAAATCCCCATCCTCCTTTCTCTCGTTCATTACCCTGTCCATCATCCTTCATTCATTCATCCATCCATTCCATCACCATCCTTCCATTTCATCATTCACTTTATTTCATCCTCATAATCGTACATACATTCCTCATCACTCGGCGTATACGTGGTGACTCCAAGTGGTGGATATGAGAATTTCTAGGATAACTCATTCCTGGGTTACGTGTATTATTCGTTATCGGGTGATCATAGAACCAGGAAAATTCCAGTTCGCCCCGTGAATATCTGGGTCCATCACCAGTTTGGGCTGGTGACGGAATGGGAATAATTCGTTGCTGTCCCAATTATGCTAAGAGTTTGGCTGAATGGGTGCTTTGCCGTCACTGCCCACTTCGGCATTAAGTTTTGGTGAATGTGATACAACTGTCACAAAAGAAAATCACTCAAATCTGATGCCATGACAAGCACCCCTTGAAAGTAGGCAAACACTCTTTGCATCCCATAACTTCCGTAATTTTCATCGTTTTGGGTCAAGTTCCTACCTACGTAAGTACATATTTAACGTAAGTCAAGGCTTACGTTACTCGGTAACTGCCTGTATAGCAAACTTTTGGCATGCATTTTTCACTCCTTTTGTTCAAGTTCACAAACTTGATTGAAGAATTTTATATCCGAGTAACATTTCTAAATAAAGTTGCACTGGAAAGGCCATTTCCAAGTATAACTAAATGTTTACAGCCGCATGTTTAATGACAGAGACCGCAAAAATGAGGAAATTCACATCGGAAATGTTGAAATTCACGATTTAAATATTGAAATTCATGATTTAAATGTTGAAATTCGTGATACTATACGGAATTAGCATTATTGAATTTGCAAGTTTTGCCGCATGGACTGCTTGGCTCACCTTCAGGTTGGTCAGCATCAGATTAATTTGATCGATCAATCTTAACAGTGGGCCTTGCCTTCGAGTACTATCTTCTCTAACCCATTGCGCCTTATGATGTGACCGAAGAATTTTAGACATTGCGCAGAATTGTTGGCAGCAGTCGGTCCCTGTATGAAATTTTCAATTAGGCTAAAATGGAGGCGTTAGTTCTTCGCTCTGCCCATGATATACGCATCATTCTTCAATAGCAATACAGTTCAAACGCCTCAATCTTCTTGCGTATGGCGGCTGTGATCGTCCAAGTCTCCGATCCATAGGTCATGATAGGGAAGACCATTGATCGAACTAGTCTACTTTTAGTTGACATGCTGATTCCTCTGTTCTTCCATATTTTTTGAACTGTGGTCTTAGCCATCGCTATTCTGCGCTTGACTTCATTTTCACTGCCACCACTGTTTGTCAGCAGGGTGCCCAGGTACACAACTTCTTTTTTTTTACCGGTATATCACGAATGAGATTCATTCGACAGTTGAGATCCCTGTTTATCACCATAAGTTGAAATTTTTGGCGATTGAGCTGCAGGCCTGCCTCCGCGCTGGATGTCTCAATACACTGTGGTATAGTGGCCAAGTTTTGTTCTTCATTGCTGAGGAGAGCCGTGTCATCTGCATATCTCAGATTCGTAATCCGTCTGCCACCAATACTGATGCCTCCTTCAAATTTATCTAGGGCATTGCTAATGATCCATTCACCGACTATGTTGAAGATGATGGGCAATATGTATTACACAGCCTTGCCAAACGCCTTTCCCCGTATAAAATTTGTCCGACAGGACGTTATGGATCCGTACATATGCGCTGTTGTGAGTGGAAAACCTTGAAAACCTGGAAAACTCACGGAAATATTTTGTGCTGGTGAACTCAGGGAAAACTCAGGGAATTTTTGTATTTTTCCAAAAAACCCTGGAAAATGCACGGCAGCCAATTTCCATTAAGGCAGAGAGAGAGAGAGATGGTATTATGCTCGTCTCAGCGTAGCCTTGCGCTCCCTGTTCATTTCATACTCTTTTTCATTTCAATTTCATTCATTTCATACTCGCAGCTTGTGCTTTGTCACCCCACCCACCTCTTCCTTGGCGCATTCTAGGGGGCCAATTACATAATAATAATAATAAGTTTATTTATCCAGCAGACACAATGCACATTATTACAAATACATATGGCAGGTGTATAGGACACGTCAAATATAAAGGCAATTATATTAACAAGTAAGACAAAATAAAGATATACATCAAATTGTAGGTATACACTTAGATAAAAATTCATTTACACTATAATAGCACTTATCGACCAGATAATCAAATAACATTTTCTTGAACCATTGGCAACAATGCTTGTCTGCTTATCCTGACAGGTGTTTGGCGATGCTGGTTTTGATCCACCCCGGGTATTTGATTTCCCCGGTACCACCCATATCTGGGAGGCATTCCCTTATCCGCCACCCAGGGAGGTGCCCGATGGGGGACCAGCAACCCCACATGGGACTTCTTTGTACGGGATTTCTCTATAGTCATTCTTTATAGTGGACTTATTAACCAGTTGTATTGGATGATATGGTCCAGTCAGCTGCATAAGTTTTTTTTGCATCTGACTTTGACTTAACAGATTGCAATTGAAATCGCTTAGGATCACTTGAGATTCTGTTGATGTTTTTAGATTTTTGACTAAGTTCAAAATGTAAGTTTTCAAATTTACTCAATTTTTTCAAGCAATAGGAATAAATAATGATAAGGCATATTTCAAAAAAATTTAAGATATATTTATTACAGTGCATTCAAAATCTTTCTCAACATTAAGTTAAATAATATCAACCTTAATTTGGCCAAAGTTAGGAGGAGGGTCACGAGTAAAAATTATCCCCCACCATTTTTGTACAAATTGATTATGTGAATGAACACTCAGTTTGGTAATTTATGCTTAACATATCTACCTCTTCTATGCAGTTCACTAAAAACAAGCAGCAATTTGGAATCATTGAAGTCTCTACCTTCTGAACGAATTCTCATCGAGACAGACAGCCCATGGTGTGAGCCGAGACCCACTCATGCTTGGAGCAACATTATTTCCTATAAAGCTCCTGAAAAACAAGTGAAAAAAGAGAAGTGGGTTCCTGGTTGCACAATCAAGGGCAGAAATGAGCCAGCCTTTATTGGGTGAGACAAATGAAGTGTTCCTTAACCTCCCTCCCATTGATGCACTTTATCACATCCCTACCATCATCCCAGCTGTATCATTGTTACAAGTGCACTGAGCCTCATGGAAATTGAGCAAAAACAAAATGTTGTTCATTATCTCAGAGGTATCTTTTTCTGTTGCAGTGCATAATTTATAAAACTGTTAACTTGTCAAAATTGTTTGTTTTAATGTGAATGATTGTATACATCTACTGGGAGCATGAACCAGTTCCCTTCATGTACATTAGTTTTGATTGCCCGTTACTGACCAATTCATTCTGGTGTGGGATCTGGTTCATATGTCTCCATATTTATATCTTTCAAGAAGATGTTAAAGTCCTATGAGGAAAAATTATGTTGCAAGGCTGTCATAAATATCCTGATTGAAAAGCTATAGCCTTTAGATGTAGGTGACTAATAATTTTAGAAATGATAGTTTACAGTTGGTAGAAACTGTAGTTTCATGATATCTCTTATTGCATCCTTATCTAAAATAATTAGTGACAGATACAATGGTCAGGAGAAAATGATTTTTCCATAAAAATCTGTAACTTTTGAGTGTGGGAACTAGATAAGAAGTCATGCTTGTTTTTTTCTAAAACTGTTTGGAGCCCATGTTTTTAATGCCTCTTTCACTCTCTTTTAGGCAAATATTAGATATAATTGCTGCTACCAGAGGAGAGGATGCAGATACTTTGAGTAATGTCATCCATGAAAATACTTTGAAATTGTTTTTCAAATAAAATAATGTTGAAATGGTTCCATACTTTGTCAATGAAAAATTGAGCCAGCACCTCTTTGAATTCTTCCCTTACTTGTCCCTTCTCCTTGGATGAAATGACTTTTGTCACAGTAGGGGGGCTTTCATTTTTCTATATCCTCTGTAGCCTAACTGGCAAGAGGAATGATAGTTATTCCCAGCAGGGTCATCCATGCCAGTTAGGTTGAAGGGTAGGAGCCAGACAAAATGTTGTATGTACCTCTGTGAGATGACTGCAAAAGGGCATGTTGGCCTTCTTAATTGGGCTTCCAACCATCCTCATTTCCACAGAAATTTCCTCCATTTTTACTCATGGACTGCCCAGGAGACATTTCCAAAGTATTTGGAATGTCCAGAGTTGTTGCTAATATAGCTTGCATATTGCCTAATTGTATTCATTGGATGCATTCAGCTAGGGGAGCTACTCCAGATTCACTCCAGAGAGTTTTGGCCAAGCAAGCTAGTGATCTGGAAGAGCAGTCAGCAAGTTTTTCTGAGTAGGTGGAAGAAATTGTTGCATAGTGCTGACTGACCAGTGAAATGTGATGGAAATCCCAGCTGCTAATTAAATTAAAGCTGAAAGTGAGAAATAACAATAATGGAAATAAATGTTTTTTAATGAAACATGCAAAATAGTAGCCTTGATTACCTCTACTAGCTGTAGTAATGATAACATACTCATCGTGACAATCAAGATTTCTCCTAAGAGGCTGGATGAAAGGAACACACATTTATAGTAAAGTCTATTTTTAATGAAATTGATGGGACCCAAAATATTTCCATTTCACAATAAAGACTAATATGCACTGGTAATATCATTTTGTCATACCATCCGTAGCATGGCCCTTAAACAAATCAGGCTCTAACATTGAAAAACTTTATTACCTAATTTTAATGGATGAATACTGAATATCCTAAATTTTACTTCTTTACATGCAAAGATTGATTTGTTCCACACATTCCTTTTCATGTCAGTTATATGTTTCATTTTTATTCCTATTAACACATTCACTCGCCAAGTCTTAATGAAACTATAAACTTTAAATTAAATAAATGAAAATATCATCAGCGACTCATATTTCCTATCATACCACGAATTCCTTTAAAATTAATTAGCATTAAATAGTGAATATCTTTGGCTGTATTCTTTCAACGTATAGTGACGAATAAGATACGAGAAATGTCACATTTGATGTTTGCGTTATGATTATGGGGATAATTTGCATTGTTTAACTGACGAGTTGGCGTGTATTGGAAGAAGAAACATGCACATCTCTTGTATAATAACAATCAATGTACAACTGCGTCTATTTTTTAATAAAAACTAAATTAAGACATTAGATAAAAGGTATCCATTCAGATTGGATACTAGTATCTTGTTTTGCCCGACTTCGTACGCGGTATCCATTCAGATTGAATACTAGGGATACTGTATCTTGTTTTGCCCGGGTTCGTACACAG
The DNA here is from genome assembly GCA_963573305.1 of Pyrrhosoma nymphula. NCBI lineage: Eukaryota > Metazoa > Arthropoda > Insecta > Odonata > Coenagrionidae > Pyrrhosoma > Pyrrhosoma nymphula. Next base: position 180,679,084 of record OY754327.1, read on the forward strand.
GAACTATTTTTTGTCGATATTTATCGTTGATTTGTATGCACATTAATAGTATAACAACAATCAATGTGAAACTGCATATATTTTTAATTAAAAACTAAATTAAGACATAAGATAAAAGATATCCATTCAGATTGGACACTATACATATTATCTTGTTTAGCCCAGGCTTGTACGCGGGAACTATTCTTTATCAATAGCCGCAACTGCCCATAGGCTTACCATGTTAACTGGCATAGTGTCTAATAGGAGGTGCTATGTATGTGGCTATTGCAACATCACCATGATGAAAGATCAATGATGTAGTAAAAACTTGTCATAAATTGTTAAAAGTAAGACCTTATTCATTGATATGAAAAATATTGGAGCAATAGCTCTTATTTTTCTCTAATTTTGCTCTGGAATTTCTTATAGTTATTTGTTTTTTGCATCAACTAGCTTCAATAAAAAAACAGCAAACTCTTTCTCTCTTCATGCTTGAAAATAGCCCACACACTCACTTTTCACAACCGATATTTTGCCGGAAATGGGGAGGCTTATCTTCGGACATATATGCTGTAAGTATACCCATACTTGGCCGTCATTAACTTTTTTATGGAAGCTGATTTATGCAAAAAGCAAATATAACTACTTTGTCATGGTGATGGTTTTAAGTACATACTGTTAATTAAATTACATACTATTAAATTAGATAAAATATTCGTAAAAAATAATACACAAAAGCGAAAAATTTTGCCAAATTTGTATGTACAGCGAAACTTCCCTAAATGCAGGGGTTACATTCTGCGATTATGCCGCATTACGCAAATCCGCATTAGAGGATTCATTAGTCTTATGGAAATAAGGAGGTTCACTTCCGAGTTGGAAAAAATACTCCTTCAGAACCTTTTTTTCCTTAAATATGATGTTTGTCTTTATTTCTATAAGAAACGAAAGTTCACATCGCTTAAACAATCAGAACAGTATCTTCTTGTATGCAGAAAACAATTTCTTATAAATGATAATAAAAATTTGAAAACTAGGTGATTTTTCACTACGACGGCTCAATTTTATAAGTGTGAACGATACATGTCTTGCCAATAATAAATATTAACGAGCATGGCTGTAGTAACTAAAATTTTCTTCATAAATTGAAAAAAATAATAATGCAATAAATACATAAGAATTCCCTAAAAAACATGTTGATTTGCACTGATGTTATGTCCAATGATCGGTTCCTGAGCTGTTTCCACCTGTATGCCATTGGGTTGGTAGATATAGGCAGTGGGTTTGTAATCTCTGAAAGGATACGTGCATTTATTTCTTGGTGAATTTTATTTTGACCCTTACTTGTTTATAGTACGTATATTGATTTTTAATGAAGCTAAAATGAAACTCACCATAATAAAATGGTTTTCTTCAGGTCTGGTGATTTGGACAAGTTCAAATCTTGACTGGGAGTGCAAGCTGGCGGGAAGAATTTTGTGATCGGAAATTGCTTCGGCTAGTTAACCCCCTGAGTAGTTCTGCATGGAACAGTGCAGCTGAATTGAGACACCTCTTAAATGCTAGGCTTCTTTCAACTTATGGATCAAATTCCAATAGTAGGGAGTACATGCATCAAATTTCCTGTCTGCTTCAATAATTTTCCAGAAGCATAACCGTAGTTTTGGCAATTTTAGGTTCTGAATCACTGTCTTCATCTTCATATGAAGGATGTTCCATTATATCTAATTCATCAATTGTCAGTTCCTCTTCATGAGACTGTAGCAATTCTCCAATGTCTTGAAATCCCTGTCCACCAATTTGCCTGGTGGTATTATTGATTTCCTGTAAGTCCTCAGCAGTATCAGGAAAACACCGGATGTCACAAGCAATTTCAGGACAAAGTTTTTTCCTGCAAAGGTTCACAGTTTTACTTCTCACTCCATCCCAGGATTTATTACTTCAATGGCTTTTAAAAATCCATTTTTTTCATCAGCTGCTCACTGAAAGTGACAAGCTCGCCTCCAACTTGTAAAGAATTTTACCACAATTTCTGCAGGTGTAGTACAACCTTAAAGGCAGCAATAACACCCTAGTTTAAGGGCTGCAGAAGAGAAGTAGGATTAGGTGGTAAGAAGTCCACCTTTATTTCACTGTGATCCTCAGCAAGGAATTTTGTGGCCAGGGTGCATTCTCCACCAGAAGGAATTAATTTTAAATGCCAGGCTTTTTCCTCTAAGTAGGTACTTTTTCACATCTGGAATGAAGCAATTTCATACCATTCCTCAAAATGTCTTGCCATGACCCAGGCTTTGCTGTTACTCCTTCAGAATGCAGGCAATGAAGTCTTGGTCTTGTGCCCTCAGAATTTCTGCACTATACACCAACTTTGATTTATTGTCCTTAGCTGCTTTAAAGTCAGGTGTTGACCGCTCATCTTTGACAATCCTTGTTTTCTGTGGCATTTTTTTCCAAAATAAACTTAGTCCATCAGCATTAAAGACTTACTCAGGTCAGTAATCATGTCTTTCGATAACTTCCCTGAACAACGCCTGAAATTTAGAAGCTGCTTCATGATTGGCAGATAGGGATTCTCCTGCAATCTTCACATAATGAAGTTGCAATCATTTTTTTTATTTATCAAACCATTCTCAGCTGGCTAGAAAAAAAAATCCTTCCTGTTCTTCATTTTCATCTTGAGCTTTTAAGTAATCATAAATTTGAAGTACTTTACTTCTTATGATAGGTCTATCCAAAGGAGTATGTCTTCCTCCCTGATCTTCTATCCTACTGTTCCAAAGTTCTTCCATTTTCTCCACTTGTGCGTTTTGCCAGCTGTTTGTGCTAACAATGTGGCTGAACTTCCATCTCAAAGTTTATTTGATATCGTAAGTTTATTTGGCAAAAGTTGCATCTTTCTTCCTGGGATCATCAGCAGCACTTTCACCTGTTCATTTTGAACCCATTTCAAGAAATTAAAAAGAAGGAATGGTCACACTTTGTAGCACCCAGAAAAAAATCTAGCCTCACACAAGTCCTTGAGTCACTGCCGTGGAATAAGTGATTCCCCTTGGTATATTCCATCCAGTCTTGGGAAAAGAAGCAGAGGAAAATGAATAGGGGTACCCTGTACAAGATTATGCTTACTTTGTATTCCTTTGCTCTATCAAGAAATGTAGGGGGGTAAGGAGAAGGACTAGGGTGCCGTGGGAAAGATAGTGCTAACTCTGTGTTTCCTGAACTATACCAGCTCAAAGCAAGCATACCTCCCTATGTGCTGACCTTCCAGCATACATCTTGTCAATCAATCCCCTCCTAGAATACTCCCTCAGCAGTACTCCCGCTGGCAGAGGTCTGTGTTGATCCCCCTACAGCACCCTCAGCTCTTATGTTTTCTTACAGTCTCCTCCTTCTAACTGCACTGCTCAGCTTGGGGTTGATTGAGAGCCTCTTAATTTTCAATGAGAGACTCCCCAAGGTGAGGTGATGGCAGAGTTCCCCAAGTCAGATTCTACTCCTTTGGGGGAGCTCATTGCTTCTTGCAAACTAGACTCAGATGAGTCACTCCTCCCCTAAAGGGTGTGAGGGATGACTAGGGAGTTTGGGGTTCCCAGAAGGGCCCCCCAAAGGCAAGGACAGGGTAATGGTGGAGGTGCCCCCATCGTGAGCCCCAACCAGTGGCGGATACAGAAAAAACTCAATGGGGGGGGGGCGCAAGTTATCGCGACGATTGTAGCTTTCAAACTGACTGCCTGGCAGCGACTCTGCTTCCCTTATATATGTAGCACGGTTGTTTTGAGAACATTCTGTGCCAGAATGTTCGCTTCCAGACTTTTAAGGATTGTGAACAAATTCAAACATTAGAATATTCACGACTTTTCTCGAACAAATGCCAGACAGAATAAAGTATCGATATCACTAGAATGGCCGCGACTTTTCTCGTAGGTTAGCTATCTGTGTGCCAGACAGAAACGTATAAAATTCGATGACGCGCGCGCGTGCTACAGAAGAAAGTACAACTACTCGATAACTCGACTCAGAGTCGACTGACGAAAGACAAGAACGAATAGCGTGTGGGCTGACTGGCGGGGTCGGCAATGTGGGTGGCCCCACAAGGGGGGGGCGTGAGCCCCCCGCGCCCCCTATATGTATCCGCCACTGGCCCCAACAGTGCTTCCTCCTCCATAGGAGGAATTGGACAAGAGTCCTTAGAGGGAGTGTGCTTCTCAGCACCCTTCAAAGATGTTTTATTTTTATTTAGTTCCATATTGGTCACACGAGTAGCTAGGGAATTAATGGTCTGCCCATGCAGAGCCCCACATACATGGGTTAGGCTAAATAAAACTGGAGGTCACCCTGTATCTGGAGTCTCTCTGTTAACGGCTTCTTACCCTCTGCCCCGCAGGTGCAGTGAGAAAACAGTGAAAATTTTTAATATGAAATGTAGCACTAAATGAGTCAGTGACTTGGCTGTAGCAGAAAGAGGATGTCGTAGATTGGTCGTATTAGAGATGTGAGTTTGAAGGAGAATAGAGAGGGTGAGTTGGGTATCGAGGGAGATTAACAAGAAAGTGCTGGATACGGTGGGGGAGAAAATGAAGTTTGTGGCAGAGACGGTAAAAAAGGTGGATAGAGGATGTTGAGAGGTAAGGGCATGTTGAAGTGGGTACTAGAGGGGTGAATGTTTGGCGAACATTTGAGAAGGGTTTAGGTTAGGAATAGGCTTCCCATCTCAAAGGGTCTGGGTTCCAATGCCAGCTGTGGCCAACATTTTTCTGAGGAATCATGACCCCTACTCAGGAGCATTTAAGTACAGTACTCTGTACATCAGATAGGATGTAAAATGATGGTTGTTACCTTGGTGTAGTTTATTAAGAGTAGGCTAATGCCAGCACCATGTATCTTTCCACCCTTTCTCTATTCCCCAATGTAATCCTTCTCCTATCAACCTTCCCACCTGTCCTAATGATGCAAATGGCCTGTGGTCGTCTCCTCAAACATGAGGGTACAACGTTTGGGTGACTTATGTTAATGAGAGACCGGGTATGAGGAACTCAATAGAGACTTGATGTTGGGTTGGTAAGCAAAGCAGGAGAGTGAAAGATAATCCAGAAATTGGGAAGTCCCATGTGAGGGACTGTCCTGAATTTTACCAATCTGCGAGTTGGATACCCAATGATAATGATATTTCCTTTTGTGCTCAAATGGCACAATTTATACCAGCCTCCTTTTCATGTATATCATGTACCACTACTTCCATAATTATGTAGACACTAATGTACCCCCGCAATCGTGTAGACGTCATTTAGGGACAGCCCCTAAAACAGATGTATTAATAATGCAAGCAAAAGAAAAGTACAGGGATAATATAAAATTCGAACTGAAGCTATTACATACACGATCACAAATGCAATTAACTGCTCAGTTTAACACGAATCGTTATCTGCCATACCGGCTAAAGTTAATACAAGCACAATGAGCAAAAACTAAAAATACGTGCTTTATACTGCTAAAAGACACGGATAAATACACAATCACAAATTTAATAAACTGCTCAACACGAATCGCTATCTACCAAAAGGAAACATTGAAACAAACCATGAACTTAGAAAGATACAAACACATTGATCAAAAGCTACAAGTACCTACGTGATATACTGTACTTTGTAAATCACGGAATCTAACTATATAAAACTCAGTATGACGAATTAACCACATAATATTCCGAAACTACGAAAATAATGAGGAAATGTATTATAATCGCAATCCAATTTCAAACAGCACTAGTCACATATTTTGTTGTTGACCAATCGAGTCGAAGATTTCGACAGGGAATAGAATTCATAGAAAAGGGAATTCTCTTCCCTGATGTCGAGAGTGCTGGGCAGGTCTGATATATATTTTTGTCAAAGAGGTTGATTCTATCCTCCATGAATACAGATTTATATTCATGATATCCTCCACGAATAATACACTACTGTATAGGCTCCTTGCTATCCTCCTTGATTTTTGTTTGTCGTTGGAATCCGCTACTCATCTGTCTTTATACGAGCAAAATGTTAGTTCCGTATCGTTCCGTTAATTGTGGAGGTTGTGGAGATTGTGGATATGGCACGGTCGTCGGATAAATATTTTTGTTTGACAAGCATAGAGATTCCGCCGTTTCTCATAATTTTGATTCGAGCTGATCGATAGTATGGTATTGAGGGTATTGAGCATAGATATATCATATAAAAAGGATATTAAGTGTGTAACGCTTTAATAGCTCGAGATTGTAAGAACATCGAATCTGACGGAAGTAAACGAGTTGACGGCGTATTAAGTTACGCTGAATTGTTCTATTAAGAGGTTAAGTAATGGAGTATGACAACGTCATTAAAGGTCCCTTGAAGTTGAAGGGGGATTCTGGAGTCAAAAAGTAAGTGTTTTTCGCTGTATCATATTCTCTTAGTCGTTATGCCATGAGTTGAGGTGCGAGAAAATGTTTACTGTTGTTGAAATCTGTTATTCGTCAAGTGATGACCATGAGCATATATGAGTATTCATGGTCACGACCTTATACCTCACGGTAATGGCAAATTCATTCGGTAAAACAATATAAACAGTATTATGTTAATGTCCCGAAATATTATGTAAAGTATGTCGTGCGAAGTTTTATTCTTGTCAGTATTTAATTCTTTGACATTATACATAATTATCACATGAGTATTTTGTGAACCCACTGTAGAAACGTCAGTGACAACCAATTTATAAAAATTGAAATTCATGGACTTGCGGCAATTAGTAGATTCATTGGGAAACCCGAGAACACCCTACAATTAGGTAATCCATAGGAGACATGTCTACGCTTGTCGCTTGTCTACATTATGAAATAACAGTGTCGCAAAGAAACTTAAATTGGCCGATACGGTCCACAGGGGATAGAAATGTATGAAACAAGGAAGAAACGTGTAAATTCTGTGCTGATGATTTGGTGGCTAATATTGTAAAACATGCTATTATTACGTAAAGCAAGTCAATAAATGGCGATGGCTAGTTGAATTTTCCAGAGATTAAAAAATGTTAAAACTAATAGCTTTCGGCAGTTTAGGGTTTGTTATTTTTTCAAGAATGCTAATACTGATGGGTATTGTGAAAAATATGATGTGGGACTCTCTTTTATGAAAAGCAGCCCTATTTTGGGAAATAAAATAGTCAAGTGACTTCATTTCCAAATTTAGTGAACAAGAGAAAGGAATAAGTATCAAGGTTTCGCAAATCTATTTGAAGTATACATATTTTGTGATTGTTAATATCTGTCATTGTAACATTTTGGCTTCTCAGTTAGGAACAGGTGTTCCATAATATTCAAGGAAAAAACTTGGTAAATGGTTGGTAATGTATGTTCATTTAAAATTGTTTGTCTAAGTTAGCGATATTCTTATGAAAACATCTATTTTCAAAATGCTACCTTGAATATGCACCCACACAGCCAATATTTAGGGATAGAATTTGATTCCAAATTAAAATTTGTGTACTATATATTGATCTCACCTCTTTCAGGGAGTCAGTGCCCAACTACCTTTGTTGTTGCTACATGATTGCCATTGAAACTTTTAATATCAGGATTGTGCCTTGTCAATAATACTGTAGTATTTTGTAGGTTTTAGTATTCTACGTCAGTTATTTCACCCTTCAAAAACATTCTTCTTCTCAAAGGGGATGTCTTATCTGTTTTAACTAAGGTATAACCGATTCAATTTTTTCACAGAAAGAAAAAGAAGGATAAGAAGCAGATGGCTGAACGGATTCCCAAAGTTAATGAGACAGAGCAGAGTGAAATTCCTAAAAAAGAAATAAAGCGAACCCCGGCTGAGGAAGCATTTTTGAAAATGCAAGAGAAAATGGTGAGATATCTGATCACAAATGAAAAAGAAAACTTTTTTTTATTCCACCAATTTATTTTACGGTAAGACTAGTTTCGACGCAGCAGCGTCATCTTCAGGTACCTATGTCACTGCGTCAAAACAAGTCCAATCTCGTTATATTTAAGTTACTTTTCAGATAAAAACAATTTTAGTCATGGAGGTTATTATATTTATTTCCTTTACTATCCTTAAAGGCTACACTTATCGTTCATCTGGAATTCTTCTCCTCACTCCTACAGCTACGGGTAGAGGCTTGCGTTCTCTCTCCATCCTGTTTGTCAGATTTACCACAACAGCAATTATAAATCCAGTCGACCAGTCATGCCTCATAGTTGAATGAATCACTTCAGTGTCAGGATTCCACAAAGTTACTTAGCTTACCATCACGTTAAAATTCTAATGTATTGTTTTATTTGCCAGGACCAGTGTACGATATGTGATTACACTTGCATATGATATACGTCATAATATTCACAATTTAAAAACAAAGAAAAACTACTATTTCACAAGATTCAGTAAAAAAATAATAATTAATGCATAGCAAGATTGTTTCTTAACACTCCACTGCTTGTACACTCATTTGTTATGCTAGGACTCATGCAGAATAACATAGTATCCCACCACTTCCAGTTCTCTATATATCTTTAATAATATAAAAGATGTCCTGACTGACTGATTCATCATTGCATAGCCCAAACTACTGGTGATTGAACCGTGCAATTTTGAGGATATATCCGTACCGTCGAGTATAGGCGCACTAAGAAAGGATTTTTGAAATAATCAAATTTTGGGGTTGTTTTTACCCCATTAATGTTAACTTTTACTCCCATAAGAAAAGCATTGACTTTGATGTATGTGTTTCTTTATTTGCTTTTTTAAATTACTTGCATTCAAGACATTGAATGTAAATTCATATCATAGAACGCATAAAAGATTGCACTATTTAATTATTTCATTCAATTTTCTTATTCACTTCCTTTTTGCCTAAGTATTGCATTTTTAGCTCTAAATTCATCAATTTTTCTTCCTTTTCAATAATAGAAATTTCCTTGGCAACCAGGCGTGAATATCCATTTAATAGCGATTTCATAAATGGCCATTCATGCCTGCAGCATTTAAAGGCCAGGTTCAGTGACTAATTTGATAGTGTTTACCCCAACCTCACTATTTTGTGTTTAATGGCTTTTGTTTAGTATCAGCATTTAGCACATCACATTAATTCTTATAGTCACATACAACAGCTATGGATGTTTTCTCTCTCACTTAAAAGGTTAAAGTTCGCTCTAGGCAGTGGCGTAGCCAGGAATTTCGTTCGGGGGGGTCCAAAACCAGGGTAAATTTTTGAAAAACAGTGCGAACTAGACAGTAGAGAGTCCACAGTCGAAACTCGGCTAGCTATACAAACACCGTCATTACACTACCCGAGCGACTGAGCCCAAACGTATCGTTTGAGAATTTATTATTTAAACAAAAGGACAAACCTTTTTTAACAACGGTATGATAATTTATTATTTGTAGACTTTCCCCTGCTCCAAGTATTAATTTATTTTTTTATATGTCTTAATATTTTCTTTATTTAACCAAAAGTAGCCTCCAAGGAAATCCGCATTGCGAAAATTTTCACATCCAAGTAAACTTAGGAGCGCTAAAGCCGGTAAATAGTGACAATTTTCCCAAAATGCGTACTCCAGTGAAAGAAATTATATCAAATGTAATAAGCACTTCCAGTGAAATTCGCCCACCTAATACCCATAAGCATGGAAAAGAACCAACCGACACTCAATCTACAAAATATGACATTAACTTTATAGTAGCTAATTGCCGTAGCGTTAAAAACAAGCGTGCTGAAATCGAGCATATATTTCAGGACGCAGACATGGTCATAGGAACGGAGAGCTGGCTTACAGAGGATGTATGCGACAGCGAAGTTTTTCCTTCAGGATATAAAATCTACAGAGGCGATCGAAGCGATAGGACAGGTGGTGGAGTTTTTCTAGCAGTTAAATCACATTTACACAGCACCGCCCACGAAATAACTGACAATGAAATAGAAGGCGTGTGGTGTACAATTAAACAACGAAACAAAAGGAGTATACATGTTTGCTCTTTTTATAGACCTCCAAACTCCAAAGTTGATGTTACTTACCAATTAGAAAATCAAATATCCGCATTTACTGTGAGAGACAGTAAAAGTGTAATAATTATTGGGGGAGATTTTAATCTGCCATCCATAAATTCGGATTTTACACTGTAAAACCGAATTATAGGAATAGGGAAATCAACGAGACTCAACACACTTGCTAATCACTCACTTTCCCAAGTAGTTGACAAGCCTACGAGAGGAAATAAAATATTAGACCTTTTTGCAGTAAGCCATCCTAAGTTGATAAAACAACTCGATATTATTGATGGCATAAGTGATCACAGAGTAATTTTTGCAACCTTAAAAATTGAAGTAGAGTCAGCTGTAAAACCGAAACGCAATATTTATTTATTTGATAAATGCAACTTCATAAAATTTGGATAGATGCTTAATGATTCGTACTCGGACTTTGTAGCTAAAACAGAGGATAAAAGCACTGATGAATCATGGAAATATTTCTTAGAAATTCTACGACAGGGAATCAACGAATATATTCCGCAAAAATTGAAATGTGACAGTAAAGAACCTCGCTGGAATAACAACGATGTTAGGAGGGACCTTAAGAGACAGAGAAAACTGTACAACTTGTTCAAAAAGTCCACTACATTAGGTGACAAATCAAAGGAACTTGAAGCAAAAGAAATTTACGCTGCGCAATGCTCAAAAACCAAGAAATCAAAGCGTAATGCATTGCGAAATTTCAAGAAAAAAGTACTCGGTGAATTACTCGAAGAAAATCCAAAATATTTTTGGTCATATGTGAGAGAGCTTCAGGGAAAATCTTCAACCGTAGATTCGTTATTTGATACAGATGGCAAACTTGTCACCGAAAGTATTGACAAAGCTAACACGTTAAATTCCCACTTCGAAAGTGTATACACTACAGACGATACTGCAAGTAATTTTGAAATTTCATTCACTGAGGAACCGATGAAAGAAATCACTATTCAACGCGATGGGATTACTAAACAGCTACAGTCAATAAAAAATAGTAAATCTCCGGGTCCGGAGGGAATACCCGCGCGTGTCCTCAAGGAGTTAGCGCCACAGATCGCACCGTTCTTAGACATAATATTCAAGAAGTCATTGTCTGAAGGAAAGATACCATTAGACTGGAAAATTGCAAACGATACACCGATATTCAAAAAGGGAAACAGACACGACCCAGGGAACTATCGATCAATTTCATTAACGTCGATTATAGACAAGATACTCGAACATATCGTCGTTAGCAATATCATGACGTTCCTGGACAGTCGTAACGTCCTCCATGGCTCTCAGCACGGCTTCCGGAAAGGTAGATCATGTGAAACACAACTCGCGCTCTTTCTTCATAACGTTCTCAAATCTGGTGAATCGAAAAGACAAGTGGACGCATTATTTCTAGATTTTAAGAAAGCTTTCAACACAGTACCTCACAACAAACTTTTATACAAATTACAGTCATGTGGGCTAAACGAAACAGTAGTGAACTGGATACGCGACTTTGTGAGTGATCGTATGCAAAAAGTAGTTCTTGACGGAATTAGCTCTGATGTAGTTAAAGTGACAGCAGGTGTCCCACAAGGAAGCGTAATCGGCCCCCTTTTGTTCATTATATACATAAATGATCTATGCTCTCGAATTAGCAGAAAAATACTTTTATTTGCCGACGACGCTGTCATCTATCGTGAAATTAGTGATCACTCCGACTTTGAAACTCTATCATTGGATTTAAACAACGTTCATGTGTGGAGCCGAGAGTGGGGACTCGAACTTAATCTGAGCAAATACACAGTGGTACATTTCTTGCGGAGGTCGTCCAACTATTCTCATGTATATGCTGTGGATGGTGTTAAAATAAAGGCGACAGATGAAGTGAAGTATCTAGGAGTTACGATAACTTCGGACCTATCGTGAGGAACACATATAAGAAATATTTGTGGCAGAGCTCTGAAGAAGCTAGGATTCGTCAAGCGTATTGTGGGAAGATTTTCGGATGAAAAAGTAAAAGAGAGGTGCTATTTCGCACTCGTCCGGCCACACCTTGAATATGCAGCGAGCATATGGGATCCGATGCAGAAAGACTTAATCCGGGAACGTAAAAAAATACAAAGGAAAGCTGCGCGATTCGTCAAAAACAGCTACGGGCGTACAGACAGCGTTACACAGATGTTAAACGAACTAGGCTGGGAGCTGCTAGTGACTCGGAGGCGCGCGCTAGGCTTAGATTGCTTGAACAATTGAGAACTCTTTCAGAGCGACACGGAGAACATCATATTAGAACCCCACTATATTTCCAGGTCCGACAGAAACGATAAATTAAGAGAGATATTTTGCCGAACGGATAGGTATGGGAATTCGTTTTTCCCCCGAACAATAAGGGACTTCAATAAATGCTAGGCGTAATTTCAAGAGCGTTTCCTTTTTATATGTAAACGGCTGGTGTCCTAACACCCCCTGCCACACGCCTATTGAGGCGGCTTGCGGGGTAGTATGTAGATGTAGATGAATATTTCGGGGGGGGTCCAGACCCCCTCCCTCGCTACGCCACTGGCTCTAGGTTCATTTCATTCAAGTATTCTACCAGCTGATTGGTAGGTTCTTGGACAGTCCCCATTTTGTATCCCAACCTAATAGAAATTGTCTCGCATTCCCTCCTAAGGATGGCCCGTTATTAGATCCCTCTTCAATTCTTCATATCTTCTACCTCCTCTTATTTCGTCCAGAATTCCTATCCTCTTCCTTCCTCTCCCACGCTTCCCCAGTGTTCTCCCCTCTATCACTCTCTTCAACATGCCCTCTCCTCTCAAAACCTCCTCCATCCATCTCTTCTGCCTTCTCCGAACCTCTGCCACCAGCTTCCTCTCCTCTCCGACCATATCCAATACCTCCTCGTTCGTCTTTCTCGCCATCCAGCTAACCTTCTCCATCCTTCTCCAAACCCACATCTCAAACGCCTCAAGCCTACGAACATCCTCCCTTCGCAATGACCAAGTTTCCGACCCATATAGCGCCACGCTCCATATTAAAGTTTTCACCAGCCTCTTCTTTACGTCTCTTCTCAGACCCCCCCTCATCAATTCCCTTCTCTTCAAAAATGCTTCTTTAGCTAGCGAAATTCTGCATCTGATGTCCTTACCACTAAACCCATTCGCCTCCAAAATACTACCCAGATACGTAAACTGCTCGACCTGCTCTATCTTCTGCCCTCCCACCCTTATATTCAGCCCCGCCTTCTTACTTCTACAAAATCTCATTACTTTCGTTTTCTTGTGATTGATCTTCATCCCATACTTTTCGCACTGCACCTCTAATGCATTCACCATTGACTGTAACCCCTTGGCCGACTGACTAACCAATGCTTGATCATCTGCAAATCTCACTGATTTTATCAGCTCCCCTCCTACCTTTATTCCTACCTCCTCCTCCCCCCAAGCCTCCCTTACCATTTCTTCTGAATACACATTAAAAAGTAACGGCGATAGTGGGCACCCTTGCCTCACTCCCCGTCCTATCGTGGCCCATCCCGATTCTCCATTGGCTACCCTAACCTGCGCAGTCTGATTCATATACAAATTTCGAATCAGACGCCTGTCCCTCCAATCGACCCCTAATTTCTTCAACACTCCCATTAATTTCGTCCATTCCACCCGATCAAATGCATTCTCGAAATCTACGAAGCATGCAAAAACATCCTGTCCATACTCTAGGTTTCTTTCTACTAGCGTCCTCATCACCGCTATAGCGTCTCGCGTTCCCGTCCCTCTCCTAAACCCGAACTGGTCGTCACCTAGGTATTCATTTGCCTTCTTCTCTAGCCTTCTGTTTAGAATCCTCAGAACTACTTTGGCCGCGTGGGATATTAAGCTTATTGTCCTATAGTCTTCGCTAGTTTTTGCCTTACTCTTCTTCGGTATAGGAATTAGTACAGTCTTCGCGAAGTCTTCCGGCCACACTCCATCCTCATAAATCTTACGAATTAGCGCAAAAAGTTTTCCTCTTGGTTAAAGTTTGAAAATTGTACTACATTCTGTTTTTGAGTTTTACACGAACATACATACCTACTTAGTACATTATTTATTAGATTATCGTTATATATTAGTGAATTTCAATGAGAATTCACTTTGAAGTTCCAACATGTGGTTAATGGCTGATAGATAGTAAGTGAACATAGCACGCGTCATGCATTGATTCTTATCGATAAAGGTAAATGACATCTCCCACTGAAATTCAACGGGTATGCTCATCTTGCTCTTATTAATATTATTAAGCACTATTTCTGGACCAAGATTGTATAATAATATTACCAAATATGTGGCTTTTGTACCATTTGTTTTTCTCTTCTTCTGAAATATCTATAAAATATTCTCTAAATTAAACCTCAAATTTCATGTTGTAACGGCGTATTCACGGAACCGAAGGGATCATTGGTCCACCCAGGGTTCGTTGAGGGATCGGGAGTCAGGGCACAAGAATTAGACTTGCACGTACTCGCGAAAGTTGACTTTATTCCATCATGTCCCGAATTGCAATCACCGCATGCATCGTCTCCCACAGTACAAGTGGGGAAAAAAGGGGGTGGAGGGGTGGAATGGGTTGGGGTGGCGGCTTCCTCTGGTTTCCCTTAGGTTGCGTTACCTGGCATCCACCGCTGTCACGTTGCCGAGTCTCCTCCGCTAACCAAGCCACCTGAGAGCGTCAGCAAGATTGTGGAAGGAAGTGGGTGGGGAAAGCGAGGGAAGGAAGGTGGTATCCGTGGGAGCGGAACTGAGTCAACAAAGCAACACTTTACAATGTCATGTATAATTTTTTTTAGTCGGGAAAATATAAAATGCTCAACATTAGCCCAGTTATTTTATGCATTATCGGTGCAATTAATTTACAGCTTCCTGTGCGAAGACGGGTCCCGGGGGTATAATTGTACTCAAACGAATATAGTTCCCCATTCGCCTTTCCTTCTCAATGACCTTCACAAGTCAGATCACGAGGCCAATAGCTTCAAGTATGTGGATAAAATCTGGAAAATCTATGCTTTTAATATGGTCAATTTTATGTTGCATGCTCACGAGTGGGACGGCCGAAAAATTCATTTGTTTTTGCAGAGGGTGTTAAGACCAAAAATATTGCAAATCCCAAAGCACATGAATTTTTTCAACTTTTAACTTAATACACACAAAATCATTGTCTTTCATTAATTTTGTATGTGTAAATTGGTCTGCTTTGTATATGTATGCCTACTTAGAAAGAAAAAGAGGCATTGTAACGCATGTCAGGCATTTTGAGGTTATGTGCAATTTGAGCAGATTTTCATGAAAGCGAAAATTACAAAAATGCAAATCTACGCTTACCTGAGCGGCGCCACTGGACAGGCAGACACTTGAGTGAATGCAAGAAAATAATGTCCTACCCAACCTAGACCTGACTCAGGCAGAACACCATAACTCTGTTTAATTTAAACTCTGGTGGTGTTCAGCTGCTGCTAGTATATAAATAATGATGAAAAATCTCATTCAAGTCCTATTTTTGTTACTTTTATTGCATACTTTTCATTCTAATAGAAACTGGCACTAATTTACAGCACACAAATTAAAAAAAAGTACTGAAAAATTGTTCACCTATGTTTATCATTTTCATTCCAAGTTTTAAGATCTAAACAGTTACTACATATGCAGGTTAGGTGATCCAAGTAAACCCATCTGTAGCATTTAGAAGACAATTTCCTTGGTGGTTTATTTCCATTTCTTGGGCACATGCAGCATCTTCAATAGTTGTTCCTTTTCATTGGGGGCTCCTTCAAAATATTTTCCTCTCTTTTTTTTCCTTTTTCTTCAAGAAGTATGTAGTTGTATTTTGAACTGATCACTTGTGATACCCCAGTTTCTTCCATACGCTTACGCATTTTTGGTATTACATATTAATGTAGGACACTGTCTCTGGTGGCACTCTGTGGAACTTGACTTGGCATATTGTGCCACCATCACCTAATGATGGCATGATATGCCAAAACCTAGGTCGTGTTGTTTCAAATAAAGTGTGGAATCATAACCAAGTGCTTGTTTTTTCATTCATTGCATATTAACTCTAGCGCTACGCTGCTGAGTTAGTCCGGCTGTGCCGTAGGTGTTTTTTTGGATTATTGCAAGGTGTATATTTGGCTTGGCACACAACCAGTTTAGCCACTGTATCTTTGAAGTCAATGCATCTATTGGTAAATTCCTCTCAGGTTTCCCTCTAGGTTAATATGTATCTTTATGATGGTTAACATTTCAATGTAAGAATTTGCTGTCATCCTCAGGGATGTTGATTGATGGTTCCGGGCTCACAAAATTGCCCTCCTCTGGGCTGTTGAGCAGGGAGCCATCAACTAACAGCCCTGACGATGACAGGAAAGTTTCCTATCGAAACATCGGCCATCTTGGAGACAGTAACCTGGTGGGAAACCTGAGAAGAATTTACCAGAACCATTCGCTGGAAAAGCCTCAAAGTCTTTCAATGCATCTATATTTGTGTATAATTAGTTCAACGATAGGGTCTTTTATGGGGAAATATGGTTATTCCTCAGTATTCCATTTATTTTGTTGGTGTTCCTTATAGTATTCAAGAATGGGGATGCGAGTGTAAATGGTTTTGAGGGCTCTGGGGTCATTGATGTCAGTAAATCTGTAGACCATGCCCACAGCAGACATATCCTTGGATTTTATTTTGCTGAGGTGCAGGACTATAGTGAGTTTGGGGTCAAAGGTGACTCCTAGGTCATCATGCACGGTGGTGATTGCCATAACTTCATTGAAAAGAGAGTAGCTATCATGAGTGACTAAGTTTTTTTTAAGGAGAAGGACACAGAGGTTGACTATAAGGAACTAATATTTAGTTGCCACTGCCAGCATCAGACCTCATGAGAGAAGAGAATGCAGGGAATGAGAGTAGGCAGTTCTATGTTTATCCAACATGGACTCTTTTTCCATTTAAATTGCTCCAAACTGGCGGTGAAATAACGGAAAAAAAATTTATTTCCATAATTGACTGGTCGCCTTGGAGTGAGAGGTGTTTCAGTTTTTACTTTCTTGTGAGCCCCTGATTTAGTCTTTACTCTTTGGAAGTAGTGAATCCAGTTTCTGTAAAATTTTACCTCTAATTGTACTAGCTAGAGTAATAATCACTAATGCAACTATTTCTTCCCGCAATAGCAGACAGATTTTATGACGATTGCATTCGTGTCAACTTATCTGTGCATTGATATTATTTATTCCACAACATATGAAAAAGCATCCAATTACTGAGTATAGTATGAGTTAAATGAGAATAAGCAGTTTTTTACTAGTCTAATTTAAGTTATTTAAAAAATAAATTACTTGCATTATTTATGGGAGAAATGATGATTGTATTATTATGTACTTTGCAGCAAACAGAAAGAATCAAGCAGAAAGCATCAATGACCCATAAACAACGTGTGGAGGAATTCAACAGGTACTTAGACACACTCACCGAGCACTTTGATATTCCTAAAGTGAGCTGGACCAAGTAAAACTGCTAGTTTCTTGTTAGATTCATTTCTTGTAACTTTATTTATATTCGTTTGTTCATGTCGTACAATAAAAATTATGTACAAAACATTGTTGATACAAAATTATTTACTATCTAATAGTATTCTTCCAAGATAAAGGAAGGAATGGTCTCTTAAAAGAGTGAATTTCATCTGGGAATTATTTTTTCAGTAATTAAAGATACATGTTTATAAAAACAAAAACACTAAAAAATATTTTCATTACGCTGCCCTTTTCTTAAAATGGACGGATGCTTTATATCACTACAACTCACATGCATACACACCTTTTACTACCAAAATATATTTGGGTATGCCCTTATCGCATTCAGCATCATTCTGAGTTACTTATGACAAAATAGAAAAAACATGAACATAATAATCTTAGTTACATTTTGTGTGCCATATGTAGCATGTAAACCTAAAAAAAACCACATACATAATAACATATAAAAAAAAGTCTCTTTATAGTGAACTTTCGACAGTGAAAAGAGCAAGGTGGTCCTGCCTGTCAATAAAGGCTTTTACGTGCAAAAAATTCAATATAGTAAAATCACTTTTTCAGCCCTGAACTTCAGGTTGTAATGACAGTGAAATAAGAGCTTCAAAGTTTTCTCAGTACTCAAAAATGGCAGAATTCACTAATCATTTGTTCAATGAATGATGGGTTATTGTGCATATGTTATTTTTTCAAATTTTAACCAATTAATACTAATTTAAATAATTTCATATACATAATTAAATTAACATCTTGTACTCATCAGCATGAAAGTAGTTATCTGCTTTTAGCATAAATCAGCCTTAATAAAAAATTCAATTTCAATCAATTGCGGGAAAGGCATTACTTAAGGCCGTTTTACACGATGAAAGATTTTGTACAAACGAATGTACGTAAGATTGTATGTTTGTCTCAACGAAATTAGAACAGGTTCTATTTCCCGTGCAGGCATTGAGACATTCGCACAAGCGTTCATACAATTTGCCGCTTTACACGATACATTTTGCCTCATGCAAGAGTTCACGGAAGAGTTTGTACAAACAAATGTACCGTGTAAAACGGCCTTTACTGTATATTTCCAAAGATATGCTCCCTATTTCTAGCAAAATATTGGTTGTCAAAAGGGTCTGGGCTATTTTTGAGCATGAATAGAGGAAATCACTCAGAAATTTCTGGGCTAATGGTAGAAAATTACAGGGAAAAATCAGGAGTAATGCACTAATATTATTCGTATCAGTAAATGAAAGTCTCAGTTTTAAATTCTAACAGTTTATGAAAGGTTTATAGTATTTCATAAATATTTCTTCATGACAGCAGTGTAACAATTCTGTAACGACCTAATGAAGCCTAAAATGCATCAGCATCATAAGCTAGAACTAATCTTTAATGAAGATATACTTTTCTGCAAATTTTTTATTGTTTGAAACTTTTCACTGATTTGTGGCATGGTCAGGTACAGGAAGTTTTTTCTATGCATTAATAGTTGTTGTAGTTGTGTTCTAGGGGTGAGGAGGGAAAAAAATGTTGGCAGGGTTAAGAAAAAAGTATTGATTAAGGGCTGGTGAGGTGGGAAAAGTTATTTGTATTGGAAAGGAGAGGGATGCAGAAATAATAATTTATTACAAAGGCTATTGGATTGTCTGATAATTTTATATATGTTCAAGTATTCCATTTTCAGGTCTTGGGGAGAAACTTATAAAATTTTGTGTATACAATCACTCATGTTTTCAAGTAGATCTTTAGCAAAGTGTGAGGTGGAATCCATATTTCTGTAACTTCTGGAGTGTTCTTTGATACACGTGGTAATACTTCTACCAGTCTGGTAAACTCTGATATTAACAAAATGAAATGCAATAAGGCATAGATTGGCCAGACTGGTAGAAGTTTACCATGTGTATCCAAGAACACACTAGAAGTTACAGAAATATGGATTCCACCTCACCATTCGCTAAACATCTACTTGACAACAATCATACGATCAATTTTATACCCAAAATTTTACATTCTTCCCAAAAGGCCTGAAAATGGATGCACTTGAACAAATAAAAATTATCAGATAATCCAATAACTTTGTAATGAATTATTATTTCCGCATCCCTCCCCCCTCATCCCATAATATAAACTTTTCCCTAATCACCAGACCTTAATCAATGTGTTTTTTTCAACCCTGTCTGAATATTTGTAGTTTTCCCCTACTCCCCCCTACAACACAACTACAACAACAATTAACGCATAAAACAAACTTTCAGTACCTGATGACACCATAAATCTGCTAAATGCATCATACAGTAAAACAATGGCAGAAGAGTACTAACATAATGAACTTCTATGAAGTGAAGCCTACCACTGTCAAGTTTAAGCATCGTAAGCATTCGCCAACACATTGGAAAAGCGTGAATCGAGTGCCATGAATATTTTTCTTCAGATTAGATCTAAAAATACATTGGTAAAATAACGATTAGCATTATTTGGTATTTAAAGCTGTATAATACTAAGGAAATTCATGATATTTGAGGAAATATGAGTTACTGATGATATGTTCATTCCAATGATTTAAAGTTGATGATTTCATTAAGGCATGTGCTTGATAGAGAAAACATGAAAAATAACTGACAAATAGGATTATGTAAAATAAATCAACTTTCATCCATAAATAAAGAAGTAAAATTTAGGATATTCAGCATTCATGAATTTAAATTTATAAATGCCGTCAATGCTAGAGCCTGATTCATTTAAGGGCCATATGTTGATATGAAGCTGGACACCAGAGCATAGTATTCTTTATAGTGAAATTCAAGTAGTAAAATGGAAAAATTTTGGGTCCTATCTATAAAGAGAACTTATTGCAGTTAACTACATTTTAGGTGAATTTAAATAATATGGCCTAGTCTCCTTTCAATACTACACAATAATATCACATTTTTGGCATTTTCCAAATACATATTTTCATCAAGGGAATTACCAAAATGCAAGCATGTAAAAATTCCTTATTAACAGCCCAAGTCACTGAGCAGTAACAAAAAAAAACACCAAAAACAAATATTTTATCACAAAAATATTCAACTTAGACATGTACTGATACACAACCTTCAGGGAGGCATTTATTCTCTTACAATAAATCCTTATAAAAAATGTTACGTGCTTGAAATTTAAGTTTTGCATTAAAAATACAAGCAAACTGATGGAAAACCCTTAAAAAAGAAAATACTTGTAAAAAGAGGGTTTAAAAAAACAACAATCTCTCATTAGCATTCACTCATTAGAAAAGTCTTGAGTATTAAAATATTAAGGTACATAAACTCATGGATCAACCTCATGGACGGAAACACTAGAACATGCAGAATCATATTTCTCATGCAGTGCAGTTCAATTTCTCAAAAAGATCATCTTACCATCTTTCACATGACCAATCAAATATTCTTACGAAAACATAAATACATAAAATAGTTGTAAAACAGTAATGAATAGCAAAGTTTTAAAACCTCAAATGAAGTTAATTCATTTTACTTCATTTTTAGATGCTAATATGCTACTAATAAAAATGGAATTCATTCAGCTACATGTAAACCTAACATGCCAATTTAAAATTTTGGCAAAAATATGTTACCTACATATAGCATCAATCTAAGACAAGTAGCACATTATTTACAATATAAAAATGCATAACAACACAACATGCACCACCCTAAAATCCACTCATCAGCTGCTCAAATAAATCTAATTATAAAAGCTATAAAAATGACAAAGGTAATGCAAGCTTCTTTCCCAACCTGACCAGCAACCCCAAAGCGGAAAACCCTTATATAATTTTCAGTAATCATCCATGGGTTGCTTCCATCATCAAAATGCATGGGACATTGATCTCCTGAAAATTTTCAAAGAACAGCATTAATACCATTATTAGTGATAGCAGCTGGTCTAAATGAAAAATCAGAGTTCGATAGGAAATAAATTTTAGGCAACAAACATTTCAATACAGTTATCACAAAATAAATCCTTTTAAATCAAGACACCAGAACCTATTGACGTCACCAATTTTATAGGCATTTTTTTCACCATAATTAGGCACCTTAATTCAATTTTAACTTTCTTGGACTTAAATTGTTTTAATTTTAGGTAGCATTAAAAATACATGTTAAACTAAAAACCTTAAGTCAAGCAATTTAATAAGTATTGATAGCAAAGGCAAGTTCAGGGTCAACTTGAGTATCAAAAGAAAGAGTACCAAAGAAAGCAATCGGGTCGACTGATTATTTGGGGAGGCAAATGACAACTGATACTTAGAGATGGGTCACTTTAAAAAATACCACGGTATTTTTCGTAATTTACCGCGCCCTTTGAAAATTACCGTAATTTTTGGTAATTTTCTAGATAATTCACCCATGTTTGAGATAACTTTTCATACAGATAAATTCCCAACATGTTCTTTCAAGCCAAGTCCACATTTCTGACGTTTTTAATTATAAATTGAGGAATGTTCAACTCATTTTGGCATATTTTACTTAAATTATAACATTATTGAGTAATTATTAGTCGAATATTCTTCTTTAAAATTTTTCATACTTTGACAAAAGGAAGCCAGATTGCGTGTTGCTGCCGTATTTCTTTTTACAATTTTGAAAATTTTTAATAGATTAATGTTGCATCAGGTATGGTTAAACATTGTATCATCACCCTTTTGCTATTGGCATTCTTATTTAACCATACATTTTCTGTTTAATGCTTAAAACTTAAAAATACTGGAAAATTACGGTAATTTTCGAAAATTACCGTAACTTACCACGGTAATTTACCTCAGATGAAACTTACGGTAATGTTCCCATCTCTACTGATGCTATTATTGTCATCTAAGACAGGTAGGATGGTAAAAGTGTTATTTGGGGGAGGAGTGGAGACAAACTTATTGTCAGCTTTGGTACAAGCCTACTCTTCATGGGCATGGTCCAGTTGGTGCTCCAAATGCTCCAGAGCGCTTGTAGCGAGCTCCCGAGAGGTCCACTTGGGGCTCCGGAGCGCTCCTGTAGCAGTGAAGACGTCATCGCTTTCGCTCCCGCCAAGCTCCAAGACGCTCCCAAGAACACTAGGGTCTGCTGGAGCAAGCCGCAGCGCTAGGCTGGTTATGGCAGAATTTCAAAGTGGACAGTTCGGAACTTTCTTGATAGATGTAATACAAGGGTTAGGTTCAATCAATGTAAATAGTGTTTTGACTATTTTAAATTGTGATCTGCCTACAAGAATGTTAGAAATTTCTGAATTCATAGGGTAATCCTGTTTATTGTACTAAGTTTCACATTTTTTGAAGTTGACGTGATCTACGTCCTTAAATGTAAGAACACGGCAAATACTCTTCTCCATTGCCCGTTAACTGTACACGACCATTGGAGTTCAATATGTCTCAAGTTATTTATTTAGGTATTAACATAAATTACTATTTCTTTATTTATGTACGATGTATATTTATATATGTACGATATATCTCATGTTAATATAGTTTATTAACATAGGTTAAATTATTATAATAATTTATTTTTCTTTACACGTAACCTGGAGTAAAATGTTTCTCGTGTTTTCAAATTTCACTTGTGCATAATGAAACGAATAAATGATCAATGTGAAATCGGAATTGAAATAGTTTATTTGATTTTTGAAGTGTTGATAAATCAGTTTAATCATAAAGTTAGTCGCTTGGTCTGTTTTAGAGCCAGCACTGTACGAGCAAAGGTTTTTTTGTTACTTAATATCGTAATTTATGAACAGGCTAAGTGAAAGTCTGATTATTGCAGACCTATAATATTCCTAGGATCTTTTGATTTGAATATAAACCTGGGAATTTTCTCAATTATTATGAGTCAATATTTCTGGTCGATCCCTAACATGGGGTACGGTTATCGAAATATTCTTCAGAAAATATTCACATTACCATGCAAACTTCATTAAGTTCTATTAGAGTGCATTGTTTTGACGTAATTTATGATTACTTTAAACGAATTCGTTGAATGAAATTCAAATGTAGACACCAGTTGTAGATACAAGATAATGTATGAGTTCCATTTCAAAAACTTGCATGTTGATGGCCAGAATGAATACCTACAGTGCCTCCCCTATTTTCTCTCGTTGTTATCATAAAAATATTTGCTATTGTGTCCGTGATCAACCTCAAAATTGGCAGGAATACAACCTGATCTTTAATAGAATAACTAATAGTGTTGGTAAATCAAAATTTGTTGCAAAACTAATACATTCAGATGTATATAGCAGACGATTCAGTCTTTAAGAACAACAATAACAAACGGCGGCCATGACACTTTGCCATAAACGTTCCAAAACCGGTCCACTCGGGAGCTTCCGTAGCAGTTGTAGCGCAAGTGGGCCACATATCGGTAGCGTTTGGAGCGCCATCTGGACCATACCCCATGAAAGGTGCAAGGGGTTCACAGCTAAACGTCCCATCTAAAGGATGGAAAAGAGCCTTCATAGGGCTAGTACTCTAGCTACTACACATACTCAGACCCCAGAACACCTTAGTTTCTTTCTGCAGCTTAAAACTTCTAAATTTGTCTATTTACTTACTTTCTCTTTCATACTCTTGCATTTCAAGAGCGACAGATGCCCCTTCCGTGTAGTTCCATGATGAAACATCTTGTTTAAGGTCACAAAATGCACCAATAGCTTGAGACATTATCACTCTGTTGAGGTCAGCACGTTGGTATACCTTATCATGAAAAAAAAAGAAATATAAAGCCATTATCAGTCTTTAACACATAGATTGGTTTGATCAGTGAAGGTATAGTATATACACCAAGCCCTAAGCCTTTACGGTGTGCGAAATTCATTATTTTACAGAAAGGCCTGGAACCTAGAAAATTACACTGCTTGGATTTAGCTGGACATAGTCGAAGATGCCTCTCCGACGTTTGAGCCAAGAACCTTAAGGCAGTAACCCAAGGCTACAGCTTAATGCAACATAGTACAATAATTTTCAATGTTGATAAAAACAGCATCCTGGAGTGTCAGTGCACCACCTCCTAGGGGCTGGTCGGGGGCAACAGTATGGTGGCTTTCAACATAGTCCTTTGGGAAGGAATCCTAGCTTGAATTGAAGAGTGAAAGTAAGCCTAGAGTATTACAAGACTTTGGTTTCACCTGTGGCATACTTTCAAAAATGTGCCCAAACTGACCCGTAGAGCACAGTAACTGCTAGCAGGTAAAGCTGCACATGGCGCAGGTACAGCAAAGGCTGGTAACCTTGCATAATCTATTCCAACTTACTGCTAACAGTCAAAGAATAGCCTTTAATGGCTAAACCCGTGATGGGTGGTGGAAGCTGTACATGGTTGGCCCATCAAGAGACGGACATGGAGATACAAACTGGGCAATCAGTACTTGGTATGTGAGAGGTGTGCATGGAAAAGACAATGAGTAGATAAATGAATATGAGATGAGTGGATGTTTGGTGTTTATGAAACAAAGTACAAGGGGTGGGGTGTTGTTATGACTGATGATGTTGGGTTGGCATTGTGGTCAGAGTAGTGTGCACAAGTGGATGGGGAAAGTGTGAGCGTAAAAGATGAGTTTGGGGGAAAATAGAGAGATTTTGAATGAATGTGACAATGGTGAGAGAATACATAATTGCACTCGGCAACATGAATGGCTGAGTTGGTATAAGACGGGATGCATCTGAGAGAGTAGCATCACCATAGGGGCGAGACCCCTATGGTGATAGGGTTGCCAGTTCAAGTACTTGGATTGGTAGTGACAATGTCACTATGGACTAACGCAATATAACAACGATGTGCCAATATAAACCTGTTAAATAACAGGCACAAACTCCGAAGTGGCAGAACTGCCTGCTGATATTTAATCCATTTCCAGTGGCGACGACTTCTAAATTACATTGTTTCGGTGACATTGCCTTTGGATGTGCATACATCCTCACTTGCATATCTCCTTTTCCACACTACTTTGCAAGGCTCATTCTGATCACCTGCACCATTATTGAATGATTCTTCAAAATACTCCTTACAATAGTCACTGACATTGCTTTCATTCCTCTCAATCTCAATACTTTTGATCTTTATTACATTCTTTCCACTGCCCTTACCTTGTTTATTCCTACATATTTCCAAAATGCCTTCTAACTCACTATATTTTAATAGCCTCATTCGCACATATTTGCCTTGCTCTCTTTTACAATGATTTTGCATTCATTCTTCTTTCTCTGTATTCATTACATGCATTCTTTTGCTCTTCCTCAGATTTGGTTGTAATACTCTTATGAAACCTTTTTTTTCATTCACTGCAATTTCCACTCCTTCATTCCACTATGCATTGCCTTTCATTTCCCCTTCTACCCCTTTTCCGTGTGCACACTCTGCATATTCTACAACATTCCTTTCAAACTCACTCATGCATCATTCACACTCCCCTTACTGATATACAGTAGAACCTCACTCATGAAACTTTATGCGGACCACCAAAAAAAGTTTCATAAGTGAGGAGTTTCATAACTGAGGTTTTATGGCAAGGGAGCGCGAAACCCCTTTCAGTTACCCAATTTGGTCTGTTTGCTTCCTGGCTGCAATTACTCATTTGTAGGCAGGAAAATGAAACCTAATACATACTCTAATTTACTCACAGACTCTTTATACGACAAACTCCGTTATGATACATATTTTTCTGTTCCCATGACAAGAAGTACCTCACTTATACGACTTCCCAGAGAGCTGCTGTATGGAAAGATTGCATACATTGATTTTAGCCGATGATGATTATCAGTCTCATGCTTTCAATTATGCATGCATTTGTCGTAAAATTGACGTATACTGTGACGTCCCAACTTATCGTTTATTTCGAAGCAATTCACTGGGGCAGTGCACTTCGATGGTTAGTTAGATTTAATTTCAAAGTCATTATTGTGTGCTTTCTTGAGCACAAGTTTCTTTTAAGTGTTGCCAAGCTATTTTGAACATTTGCTTATGCCTATGGTGCGCCGCGTGCCAGCAGCTGTTTAACCCCAACCAAATATCCCTCAAGTACATATGTACACATCTCGGCTGCTCCGTCCCAAACTTTTTTTTGGGGCTTTCGCGCCCTGACTGATGCCTTCCCCTCACCTCCTTCAGTGCCTCCCATCCTCGAGTGATGACTGTAGGATCGCCAGGATGTATTTTCCGGATGGTGTGATACACTTTACCCTTTTTCCCTGCGTAAGCACTTTCATCATTTGGTAGCCGCTCCTATCTCGTGCTTCCCCAATTTTTTTTTTTGCTCCGAACCGATGATGAGTAATGGTTATCAGCTTTGTTTACGCTTTTCCCATCTCCCCAAACTCGAACGTGAATCACGAGGTAAGGAAGGCTGAAGATATAGGGACTATCCATTTTGAATAAAAAACTTTTTTATTCAAAATAGATATCTATCACTTCCACGAAGTCAAGCCTGAAACAATGAAATTTATATAGGGACTACTTCTGGGTGGTGTCTGTCCGACACTGCGTCAGCGATTTTTTTATCGGGTTCCCTTCTTTTGGAGGGCTAGGGATTCTGGGTTCGTCGCTGACCTTGACGTGATACTCCACCCCTACCCTTCTCTCCCGTTTCCCAAGCCCCTCCCAAGCCCCAGGGCATGGTTTGTGCCAATTTTCCCCCCCCTCGAAACCTCGAGACTCGAAAATCCTCGGAGACTCAGAAACCGCAGGAGACTCTCGCGTCTCGCAAAGTGCCTGAAAGCGATGAGCTAAGTGCCGCGATCTGCTTCAGTCAACGCGAACGCTCAGGTCATCGCGATTCCAGCAAGACACTCCTTTTTATTCGGTCCGCCCTGGTGCTGACATCTTTTTCCACTTTCAAGTAGACCTGTGAACATTCCCACCAATCCAAAGTGTGATAGCACCTCCCCCCCTCTCCCCACTCCTCCACTGGCCAGCTGTTTCCCCTCCTGCGCTGACAAAGTGTACCGCGATCATAGCAGCTCTCTTTGAAACTGACCGCGGCTGGAGAAGGACGTATTGGCTGGGTTCCACTTGTGATCGTCTTGTAAAGACAAGGTTAACGGTATTTAGCCTACGGGCTTGTTTCGTACTGTAATAATTGTAATTATATAAATGCTGTCATTGAAGTTATTTCAAACTAGCTAAGGTTGTTTTCATTTTTTCTCTCGTTACGCCCACCAAAATCAGTCAATTCATTCGCGACGTCAAGTTTCACGGGCTTGCGTTGCAGGTTGTGTGCGCTCGTCCATTGTTAATACCCCGATATAAAGGCCAATTGGAGCTGTTTTTGGTGGTTCTTGAAATAAATAAATAGCGGAAGCCACCTGAGAAGAGGGCGTGGGGAAGTGATGAGTGAATTGTGATACTTTTGGTTCATAGTCATAACTGATAAGGGATATAACCCTTATAACTGATGACCCTAACCCCAGAAGTAGTCCCTATATAAATTTCATTGTTTCAGGCTTGACTTCGTGGAAGTGATAGATATCCATTTTGAATAAAAAAGTTTTTTATTCAAAATGGATAGTCCCTATATCTTCAGCCTTCCTTACCTCGTGATTCACGTTCGAGTTTGGGGAGATGGGAAAAGCATAAACAAAGCTGATAACCATTACTCATCATCGGTTCGGAGCAAAAAAAAAATTGGGGAAGCACGAGATAGGAGCGGCTACCAAATGATGAAAGTGCTTACGCAGGGAAAAAGGGTAAAGTATATCACACCATCCGGAAAATACATCCTGGCGATCCTACAGTCATCACTCGAGGATGGGAGGCACTGAAGGAGGTGAGGGGAAGGCATCAGTCATGGCGCGAAAGCCCCAAAAAAAAGTTTGGGACGGAGCAGCCGAGATGTGTACATATGTACTTGAGGGATATTTGGTTGGGGTTAAACAGCTGCTGGCACGCGGCGCACCATAGGCATAAGCAAATGTTCAAAATAGCTTGGCAACACTTAAAAGAAACTTGTGCTCAAGAAAGCACACAATAATGACTTTGAAATTAAATCTAACTAACCATCGAAGTGCACTGCCCCAGTGAATTGCTTCGAAATAAACGATAAGTTGGGACGTCACAGTATACGTCAATTTTACGACAAATGCATGCATAATTGAAAGCATGAGACTGATAATCATCATCGGCTAAAATCAATGTATGCAATCTTTCCATACAGCAGCTCTCTGGGAAGTCGTATAAGTGAGGTACTTCTTGTCATGGGAACAGAAAAATATGTATCATAACGGAGTTTGTCGTATAAAGAGTCTGTGAGTAAATTAGAGTATGTATTAGGTTTCATTTTCCTGCCTACAAATGAGTAATTGCAGCCAGGAAGCAAACAGACCAAATTGGGTAACTGAAAGGGGTTTCGCGCTCCCTTGCCATAAAACCTCAGTTATGAAACTCCTCACTTATGAAACTTTTTTTGGTGGTCCGCATAAAGTTTCATGAGTGAGGTTCTACTGTATATCAGTAAGGGGAGTGTGAATGATGCATGAGTGAGTTTGAAAGGAATGTTGTAGAATATGCAGAGTGTGCACACGGAAAAGGGGTAGAAGGGGAAATGAAAGGCAATGCATAGTGGAATGAAGGAGTGGAAATTGCAGTGAATGAAAAAAAAGGTTTCATAAGAGTATTACAACCAAATCTGAGGAAGAGTAAAAGAATGAATGTAATGAATATAGAGAAAAAAAGAATGAATGCAAAATCATTGTAAAAGAGAGCAAGGCAAATATGTGCGAATGAGGCTATTAAAATATAGCGAGTTAGAAGGCATTTTGGAAATATGTAGGACAAAGCAAGGTAAGGGCAGTGGAAAGAATGTAATAAAGATCGAAAGTGTTGAGATTGAGAGGAATGAAAGCAATGTCAGTGACTATTGTAAGGAGTATTTTGAAGAATCATTCAATAATGGTGCAGGTGATGAGAATGAGCCTTGCAAAGTAGTGTGGAAAAGAAGATAAGCAAGTGAGGATGTATGCACATCCAAAAGACATTATATTGTGTATTTGTGAATTTAGAGAAGGATATGACAGGGCAAATAGAAATGAGCTGTGAAAGGCTTTGAAGTACTATGTGTGAATGAGCAGTTATTGAATGTTAAGAAGGCAATGTATGATAATAGTAAGACTAATGTGAGAGTTAATGGCATCTTGAGAGACTAGTTTGAAACAAAATACATAGTGTAAAGTAAGATGCATAACATCACCATGGATGTTCAATTTTTTTATGGATAAATGTCTGAGACATGCATGTAGGGATAACATCGGTGTAATGGTTGGTGATGTACACGTACGAGTTATATTGTATGCAGATGATACTGTGTTCCTGTCTGAGACCCCATACGAATCACAGGGGCTGGATAACATATGCAAAGTAACAAGGAGAATGGATTTGAGGGTAAATGCATCAAAGATCAGTAGAGTAGTAGTAGAGAAGAAGTTGTTTTTGATAGGGATAGTGGGAAGAATGAATGTAAGATGAGAATAAATGATGTAGTATGTATTTAAATAACTAGATGATTTTGAGTACATATCTCAGCAAAATGTTTGTGAAGGATGGAATGATAGTTGAAGAGAT
The DNA here is from genome assembly GCA_963573305.1 of Pyrrhosoma nymphula. NCBI lineage: Eukaryota > Metazoa > Arthropoda > Insecta > Odonata > Coenagrionidae > Pyrrhosoma > Pyrrhosoma nymphula. The sequence goes on from OY754327.1 coordinate 180,709,184, forward strand.
TATAAGGTGCGAAAATGATAGAAGGAAGTTTGTAGGTAGTTTGTGGACCATATCAAGGAATGAGTGTTTGTCTAGGGAAGCAAAAATCACAGTGTACAAATGTGTTTCCCTCCCATCATTAGTATATGGCAGCGAAACCTAGGTATGACAGGATACGCATAAAAGTAGGGTAAATGCAGTGGGAATGGGGTACCAGTGAAGAGTTTGTAAGCTAAGTGAGCAAAAGTAGGAGGGGTAGGATTAAAAATGACAGGGTCACGAAGAACTGGTGTTGGATGCTCCAGTAATGGAAATATTGAAAGGTAAAGAAGCTTTATTGGTATGGTCATGTTGAGAGAATGGATGTGAGTCAAATAATGAAGCAGAAATATATATAATAGTAGAGTGAATTGTGTGAGACCAGGGGTAGTCCGTAAAAGTCAGGGGTGAATGTGGTGGAAGAGACTCTAAAGAGGAGTTAAGGAGTATTAGGAGTCTTGAGAATAAGGAAGCATTTATGAAGCAATGCATGAGTATAAGAGAAGCAGAAGAGGGTTGCAAAGACCAAGCATTATAGACAAAATTATTCATATAGATTTTCTAGATCTAATAGCAATGACTAAGCTCTTAGACTGTACATATCCGAAAGGGAATGATGTGATAATAATAATAATGACTACTTTTTTTGAGCGAAATTGGGACTGCACAGCCAAATAATGAAGCCAAATTCTTACATTTAACTCATGCACACACATAAACACCCCAAATATAAAACAACTGTAGTTTGCGTCCCCAAACTTAAGGTTTCAGTGGCAAAGTGCTATATTTTACGTTTAAAAATGATTTATTTTTACAAAACTTTAGATACTATAAAAGAATATGTACACATATAGCCAATGAAACCTTTGAAAGCAAAACTAAGAAAGAAGAGGCAGGTGCTGAAATGAGTTCGAGTGTTTCCAAAAGGTAACGCTAATCCCGAGCTGTATTAACAATTCCATTTTCCTCCCAGAACATATTAGTGATTTTTGAGAGCCAAATTTCATAACCTGTAATAACTATGACATGATTACGATGCTAACACATTAGATGGTCACTTAATATCAATTTAACACTATTCTAACAATATAAATATTTTTCATTATGCTACATTTGATCAGTAAAGCATTTACTTACCCAGCATCTATATTTACTGAAAGCATCCAACTCATCATAAGTTATAAGATATGACTTCAGATTCTCCTTCCAATAGCCAATACACTTCATTCTATAGTCTGGGTCACCTAAAATTAAATTTTACCATTAAGATACTAAACTCCAAATCTAAATCCAGGATACCAAACTAAATCTAAAATCTAAACAATATATAATTGCCAGAACTGCACCAAACTTACTGTAAATATCTACAGGTCTTCCAAGATGATCAACAGAAAGACAATAGGTCTCATCAATTGCTATTTCCTTCTGATCAGTGTCACACACAGAGAAATCTGATATGTTCTCCTTGCAGTAAAGATTGGGTCGTGGAGAAAGGGTAACACCACCCAAAATTCGAGTTTCAAATGGAACATCACCCTTCTGAGTGAAGTTGAACTTCCCAGCCACAGGGCAACGAACAGGAACTGGATTCTTAGCTAAATATAAGAAATAACTAACTGTATTTTCAAATATCAACAAAAATAACCTTCACAGACTTATAAAATGACAAATCCCCAACAAAAACTGACATATTTCAGAACTTCAAACTCAATCACAAAGACTTAAAGGTCCTCAAATACTTCATTACACAACCTTAATATAGGCAATATATACCACATGCTTCATTCTTTCGATGACGAAAAGCTCAAAAAGAGACTACTTCAGTATGTATCCCAGCACCCTACCAACTGAATGTCTTCAAAAAGTGCGAACAAAATTAGCACAAAAAAGATTTAGCAGAAAAAAATTTTGATATATCTATGCAAGCATGTAGGTAATCCTCCAATCATTATCTTAAGAATTTATTACTTTTACAATACATACATAATTCTTAAAAGGCCCAATAGTAAAAGGCCTACAAAAACATCAATCACTGAGAAAATGATCTTACAATTATAAAGAATCATTTTCTGTGAAAATATGTACATATATGATAAAAAGATGGTTGAAACTGGGTCATTCCATGAAAGTTCAACCAATTCAGGTTGCTGACCTGTTTGGGAAATTTTCAAAGTTGGATCATTGATAACCACTTACTTGTTGATAGCAATACAATTTTTAATTTTTTTTTTCAGATGGACGGTTTAGAAATTAGGGGCCTTTGAAGTTCAGTCCGTGTCGCGAAAATAGCAAATTTAAGGGTTTGCGTTTAGTAGTGCCACTCCTAAATGAGTCATTTGGTTAGAAATTTATTTGTTGGATCACAATTGAATAGCTCTACTAGAATTTGTTGTCAAAAATGTATTACTTAGCATGCAAGTATTCTAAACTGAAGGTCAAAGTGGTCACATTAATTTGTAATTTTTTCAGTTTTTGGGGGACAGTAGTTCTGAGGGAGTTGAAGATAACAACCCAATTCTTTTTGCATTAAATACTCTTTAGCCTCCATTAATTGTAAAAAAATACTTTTTTTGTTTCTTTCTACCCTTAAAACCCAAAAATATTTCCAAAATGTAGTCCAAAGTCAAATTTGGGCATTTTCGAGGTCAAATTATAGAAAAGGGGTAACTTCAAAAAAATTCAACCTTTGAGGTTTTGTTTAACAATGCACAAAGAACCAAAATGTCAAATATCTTTGTGTTACTCAGCCTGGTTTAGGAGCTACAGTCCCTCTAAAAAGGCAGTAATTCGCCCACTATAACCAACAGTGTTGAGTATCATTCTTGAATATGAAGTACTATTTAGGCCAATATTTTACCAAATATGTTGGACCTTCATCATGTTTTTCATCAATAATTATAATAATAAAAATAATAAGTATGGTTTACGATTGACTGCCCCTCTAAATAGCATTTTATTAGTAATAACACATGCTGCTAATTAACATAGGGATTCAATAATCATGGGGAAACATGTACAAATATGAATGCTAGGATAACACATACCCGACTACTTCTTCTTATTGACCATTAAGCTGGTTATCTGGATACTCAAGTCATATTTGATGTTATGCAATCGGCTTGTAGTAGTTGTAAGTTCTGTGGCTGTTAGTAGTCTTAGTAAATTACAATGAGGTACCCATACCATGTCACTTGTTGCCAACTTGAAGGATGTACTTGGCCCAGCAGGGCTGAAGAAATTGATAAGATAGTCTTCTTTCTCTTCATTTATTTCTCTTATGATGCCTAGATACCAGTTTTCACCATACGTGCAAGCGGCAGTATCATTAATTTTTATTTTCAAAGATAACTTAGGTTAAGTGTTTTTGACAGTAGGAAACTCTAGGAATGGTATCAATGTTGAAGTTCTTCGGACTATCATTGTAAACTAGTTTTTGGAGCAATAGCTGTGGTTTTCTGTTGTGTTTGGGATAGGGAGTGAATTATCAAAGCGAGAGGAAAGGTCTTCTTCATTTTTCAATATTGTATCAGTTGGTACAAAATAAAAGGTTATGCCTTTTATTTCCTGCTCACAAAATTGAAACATTTTTAGGAGTTAAAATATAATCACTAGTTGTTCGCTGGAGGCTGGCTTTGGTTGTGATACGTTTCACAGTATTCTTTGAAAGAAACTTCGTATGGGAAGACAGAAACTTTGTATGGGAAGACAGAAACTTCATATGGCTTCGTACAGAAACTTCGTATGGGAAGGGACAATGCGACAGCATTGTCCCTTCCCATACGAAGTTTCAAAGAAATGCCATTTGGCATCAAGGTTAAAATCAGTTTCATGGTGGCAAAGATTTGCAAAGTTTTTAAGGATTATATACTGGCTGCCTGCCCAATCTGTGAAATAATATACATACTTCAGATATATGTGGTGCCAGTACTTTAAGTTTCTCTAGGACACACTTTTGGAAAGTATGCACAGCGGTAGTGCTATGTTGAAGACGATCACTGATTATCCAGATACTAATTGATGTTAATGATTCTTCATCTTTGTAGTACACAACAAATGGGTGTAAGGTGGCTTGGGAATTTACCCAATGGTAGCTCTGTATTTCATCCTGTACTACAAAGGTGAAATTTTCTGAGAAATCTCCAGAAATTATGCATTCGTTATTGAGCAAAGATTCCTTTTTGCCCTTCAGAAATGCTGCTTGACCTATTGCAATGAAATGATGTGCTTTTAAGGATACCAAATTACTGATTAACTTCTCTTTGAAATCTGCAGCAGAATCTATTATTCTTACTAAATCACAGCGGTCAGTTGTCATCCACTGGACGCATGTTTTTTCATTCTTCATCAATTCATCTTCTTCAGAAACATTCAAGAGCTGCCTTATTGCCTCAGATCCAGGACATCTGTACATGTACTGTACTCTTGAACTCCAGATCTCAATTTGAAAAGAAGCTGGTCTTCACTGGTAAACTGTGCAATAGTTTCTAACACATTAGACTTGCCATATGAAGTATTATCACAACTTTTCCTTAAACACTTTCCTATTATACACTTCATTATTATAAATACCTCCTTACAGAACCATGTGAACAGTAATGATCATATACAAAGGAAATCCTGTGTACATTGTACACAAATTGTAAACAAAATGTTCATTGGGGAGCTTATGACATCAACTGAGCTTAGAGCTGAGTATGCACTTGGTATTTTCAAGAATAAACTTGTCTTGATTAGACATAATGGATGCTTGATCTAGCTTAGAGCTGGGGTAGGTATTTTCAAGTGGGTGTAATATACATGTCTTGATTTGACACAAGTGGATGCTTGTTCTAGCTTCCCAGAACTCACTCCCAAATCTGATGTAAAAATAAGAGCTTATGAATAGGTATACATATAACGCAGCATATTATCTTTCAAAATTCATTCAATAAGGCCTACAAGCATCATTTTATTAGGTGAAAGGTTATTAGGAAGGCCTATTAATTATTTATTATTTTCTAAATCACTATTGTCATTATTTTTATTTTGTTTTATATTTATTATTATTATTGATTTAAAAAACATGAATAAAGCCCAACATATTTGGTAAAATATTGGCCTAAATAGTGTTTTATATTCGAGAATGAGGGAGTGTGGCTACTGACCGAAGGGTCCCAGGTGAAGCATTTGGACACCAACAAAAAATCCTCGAAGTGCGAGGTGTCCCAGGGAAAGGAACTGGCCCCTCTACCCTGAATGTGTGAAATTCACACGCCTGTGGCTTAGTCTGGGGTGAGCTCTACCCTCACATATCCAAACCAACCTTCAGGCTGAAGCACCAAGTGATTCGAGAATGACACTCGACACCGATGGTTATAGTGGGCAAATTACCGTCTTTTTAGAGGGGCTGTAGCTCTTAAACCAGGCTGAATAACTCAAAGATATTTGACATTTTGGTACATAGTTAAACAAAACCTCATAGTTGAATGAATGAATTTTTTTAAGTTACCCCTTTTCTATAATTTGACCTCGAAAATGTCCAAATTTGACCTTGGACTACATTTTGGGAATATTTTTGGGTATGAAGGGTAGAGAGAAACAAAAAAAGTATATTTTTACTATTAATAGAGGCTAAAGAATATTTAATGCAAAAAGAATTAGGTTGTTATCTTCAACCCCCTCAGAGCTAAAGCCCCCCAAAAACTGAAAAAATTACAAATTAATATGACCACTTTGACCTTCAATTTAGAATAATTGCATGCTAAGTAATAATTTTTGAAAACATATTCTAGCAGAACTATTCAATTGTGATCCAACAAAAAAATTTCAAACCAAAAGCTCCACTCGTTTAGGAGTGGCACTACTAAACACAAACCCTTAAATTTGCCATTTTCGCGACGTGGACTGAACTTCAAAGGCCCCTAATTTCTAAACCGTCCATCCAAATAAAAAATAAAAATGTGTTGCTACCTAGAAATAAGTGGTTATCAATGATCCAACTATGAAAAATATTCCAAACAGGTCAGAAACCAATTAATTCCAAATTGGTTGATTTTTCATGGATTGACCCAACTGAATAAGTACATAATCTAAAATCTGATCATGCACTGAACATGCATTTATTAAAAAACATACCAAGGAAGAGGTCATATTTCCAAGCTTCTTTATTCGGGAATTGCACCCACGAACAAACAGTGTGAAAATTGTCCATTATTACAGCAATACCTCTGCGATACCTGATGATATTGTGGTGCTGTGGCACAAAGTCAAAGCAAACATAATCTTTTTGACTGAAAGGAAGAAGAAAAAGATATTATTAAGAATGCTTAAATGCTATCATGGCATTTTTAAACCTATCAGGATTTCGAACTGTCCACTGTACGTTTAGCAGCAAAATTAAATACGGAAACCTTTGTGCCATGGCTTGGACAACATTAAGTTCAAAGTTTACTCATAATTGTGATAAAATAGATTACTGAATTAAATAATTCAGCCACAAGAATTCAACCATTTGGGAAACAAAGTACATATTCATTTTCTAAAATGCATTTATGATTACCATCCATCCACAGTCAGTCGTGCCATCATATAACGACTATCTCGCTGTTCTCTGCAAACGTATATGGTGCGTCGATAGCGGCCTTCATCAGGATACCATGTCTCAATGATGTGTGTTTCATTGATAAACACATCTGCATCGAGATTAGCAGTGTTAATCCAATCTCCACTGAAGTTCTGTGGCAACCGACATCCAGGTTCAACTACTTCTGATTTAACTGCTCATGGACAAATAAGTTTGAGTATTAAGTCGTAAACCATAGCATTCTTGGAGAAAGCACAGTTACTCATCATCTGTTATGCATATTTATAGTGTGTGTCTTTTTTCAAATAAAATATAATTTTCAAAAGTACTGACAGAGATAAATATTAATTTGAAACAAATAATGACCAAGAATACATTAATATACACCTTCATGATGCAATCAACATTATGTCAGTTCAAGATTAACCTGTAATACTGAAGTTTCTGCTGAAACTAGCAGGGTAAGCTCAACTAACACCATCAGTGCACACTGAATATTATTGAAGAAAGCAATTGCTTATGACTGTTTATTACAAAGTCTACTAATTTGAGGCACATTCAGGATGTGCTTTGAGACAATACTATTGTAATACTTAATTGAATATAATTTCTCAACTACATCTTTCCTTTGTAATCGACATATATTAAGACACAAAAGTACATATACACATAGATACATACATAACATAAACAACCAATAATATACTATGAACGCAATACAACAAAAACATGAATGCAATGATAATAAAAATCACACACTCCAACACTTTCCCTTGATTTTTATTGAATCAAATCACACACTCCAAAACTTCCCCTTGATTTTATTGAATCAAACACATTATCAACACTAATGTTCATGGTCCCCATTAAACAAAAATTAAATTAACAGAAGCAAAAAATTATGTCGTACCATGAAAACTTATAAAACAAGAATCATCGTCTTACTTCGGGAACAGTTAACCCGATCCTTACTGATAATTCTTGAGTCTTCCTGCCGGTCAGAGATTTGGTAAGTAGGTCAGCTAGGTTGTCGCGGGACATGACATACTGCACCTTCATCAGTCCTCTCTTGATGTTGTCAGCAAATATACAGGGCTGGGAACACTTCTCACCGCCCCCGACATCATGTAGAGCATTCTTCAGCCACAGGCACTCTTGGGCAGCGACAGCCATTGCCACATACTCTGCATGCTTGGTAGATGTAGCAACAACTGTTTGCTTTTTGGACCTCCAATCAATAGGACCACCAGCTAGCAGTACCACCAAACCACTGAAGGACTTTCTATCAGCTTTGTTGTTGGCAAAATCAGCATCAGAGTACAAAACAATTTGACTTCCTGATTTTCTGTAGACAAGACAGTAATCTCGAGTATGCTTGAGGTATCTCATCAGGTGCTTGACCGCGGCCTCATGTCTTTTCTTAGGTGCTGACAAGAACTGGCTTAGGTAGCTCACAGCAAAACTTAGATCCGGTCTGGTGCCATTTGCCACGTACAGCAGCATACCAATGGCCCTCCTGTATTTGTCTTGGTCAGCATCACAATCTTCGTCTCCTTTGTCATTAAACAAGTTTTCGCTTAATGGACAAGCAGTCCCTTTTGAGTCAGTCAGTCCAAACTCATACAGGATCTTTTCAATGTAAGCACATTGGTCAATACTCATGCAATGGTCACCAAGTCTCAGTATACGGAGTGATAGGAAGTCTGAGATCTCTCCAACCTCTCTTATCTCTACATTGTTGTTGAGATTTTCTTTAAACTTTTTAAGATCATCCTCTTTCTCCACCCAAATTGCCAGGTCATCCACATATAATCCCACGTAAACCTTGCTTTCATGGTCAATGAATAAACATGGATCTGCATGTGATGATTTGAATCCCATAGCAATGAGAATTCCTCTGATCTTCTTGTACCATTCCATCCCAGATTGTTTGAGACCGTACAAACATTTCATTAGTTTGCACACCATGGAACGTGGCTTGTCCACATCAAACTCTTCTGGTTGTTCAATGTATATTTCTTCCTTTATGTCGCTGTTGATGTATGCTGATACGACATCAACATGTTCACACCTCCAACCCTTCTCAGTACCCAAAGCTAACATCAACCTTATGGTTTTTCTCTTCACTACGGGTGAGTATGTCTCATGGTAATCGATGCCATATCTCTGTGCGAACCCTTGAGCCACTAGTCTAGCCTTGTATTTTTTTGGGTTTCCACTTGAGTCGGTCTTGATTTTGAATTTCCAAGTGGATCCAATAACAGTCTTCCCCTGAGGTCTGGGTACAACCTCCCATGTGTTAAGCTCCTTGAGTCTTGCTAGTTCTTCATCCATGGCTGCTTTCCACTTTGACTTGCTCAGACTAGCCTTGGCTTCCTTCAAACTTAAAGGTTCTTCCTCATTGCATTTGAAGGCTGATGCTGCTGCAAACGTTGAACAAATTAAGCATGACTTATCACTGCAGTTATCATCTTCACATGCACATTTCTTCGGTTTTGGTCTTCTTTGTGACCGCCTTGGCACTTGGGGTGCCACTTCCTCCACTTCTAATTCATGCTGGTCATCAGGTAGCTCAGGGATGCGATGAATCACAGGGTCCTCTTGGTTTCTTAAGTCATCCTGTGATATACTCTCCTCTTCACTTTCTTCAGAGTCGGTGCCAAGCAATTCAGGGCAATGATTGATTTTCTTGACAGCACTTTCTTGGGTCGCCTTCCATGGAAATTGTCTTTCATGAAAAACAGCATCCCTCCTTATAATGACCTTGCTTGTTTCAAGGTTGAATAAGCGATACCCATCCTTAGTGTTTTCTTCATAGCCAATCATGACACACTCTATAGCCTTGTTGTCAAGTTTCCCACGTACTTCCCTCATGGCTTGAACTCTACATTCAAACGGCCTTATGCGCTCATAATCTTCTAGTGTCAGAGGTAACTTGGTTATCAGCTCTAAGGGGATCTGGAATCCTATGGCTCTGCTGGAAGTTCTGTTCCTGTTGTAAGCAGCTGTGGACATTGCCTCTGCCCACATTCTCTTCTCAGCTCCGGATTCAGCTAGCATGCACCTTGCCATCTCACACACGGTTCGGTTCTGCCTTTCCCCTCTTCCATTTTGCTGTTTGCAATATGGCACGCTCTTCTCATGGATAATGCCATGCTGGTCCAGATATTGTTCGAGCTCCGCATTTACATACTCTGCCCCAAAATCCGACCTGATTTTTGCTAGCCTTTCGCCAGATAGGGCCTCCATCTTTGTCTTGTACTCGCGCAGCTTCGCCAATACCTCGTCCTTGGTCTTCATGGTTATCACCGACACATGTCTTGAGTAGTCATCTGTGAACACAATGACGTACTGTGCTCCTCCGCATGATGGTGGGTCAAACTTTCCCATCAAGTCAGTGTGAACCAACTCGAGAGGCCTGCTCGCTCTTGAGTTGCTCACAGGGAAAGGCTTCCTTGTCAACTTCCCCTGGACACATACTTCGCATCTGTCGCTGTCTTCTTTCTTTATTCCACTCAGCACATGAATCTTGCTTATCGTGTCCTTACTCGCATGACCGAGCCTCTTGTGCCACGTTTCCATGGACTTTGCTTGCAGTGCGACAGAAGGGAGTGCGTTTTCTTGCCTCGTTGGTATGTTTACTTCCATAACATACATTTTCTTAACCTTCAATGCCCGAAATATGGTCTTCCCCTCCATCATCGCTATGGCAGTTCTTCCTTCAAAAATAATTTTTCCACCTTTCTCTGTCAGTCGGTACACGGATAGTAGATTGCAGTAGAGCTTAGGCACATACATAACTTCAGTCAAGATGATTGTCCTCTCTGATTTCACCTCAACAGTGCCGACACCTTCAACATGTAACTTGAATCCATCACCAATTTTCACGGATCCCTTTCTTGATATGTCTAGCTCCTTAAATGCATTTATATCGCTGCACATGTGGTCAGAAGCTCCAGAGTCGACAAACCATTTTCCCTCTGATCCTCTGCTTACATATGCATGGGCATCACCCTCAGCGCAAAGGAGTACGGCTTCCACTTTCTCATCTCGCTCATTACAGCTTGCCACTGATGCTTTGCCATTGGCATCTTTCTTCGTCTGTTGCTCCTTGAAAGCAAGCCACACAGGACAATGCCTTGCCACGTGACCAAGTCCCTTGCATGAGTAGCACTTCATCTGACTTAGGCTGTGTTCTCCTTTCCATTTACTTTGGGAACTGTTGCCACCTTGATTGTCGTGCTTGTACTTACCACCGTCTTGCCTACTATTTTTCTGATTGGATGTCACCTTCAGGGCTATTGTGTCCTCCGTGCTTGAGGACGGCGCCACCAGCTTTGACCTCCTTTCTTCCATTAGAAGCCTTCCTTTGACATTCCTGGACGTAAGTTCGCCAATGTTTCCTTCAAATGATCTCACGAACGAGTCATACTCGGACAATGGTAGCCCCATTAGAAGAAATGCCGCAAAGCACCGATCGTCGATAGGGATTCCTCCCATTCTCACCTTTTGGATTAGCTGATGCATCGTCAATATGTACTTGGGCATGGACATACCAGCCGTCTTATCTAACCTCGCCATTTGCTTGAAGAATAGCATTGTGTGAATAATGCCAAACTCCCCGTACATTTGGCGTAGCGTGTCCCATGCTTTCTTCGCGAGCTTAAATTCACCGACATCATAAATTGAGGAGCTGTTCAAAGCATCAAATATGATACCACGCGCCTTTTGGTTGATTCTTAGTTGCTCAGCATTGAGATTGCCTATCGCCTCATCTTCATCGTCGGTGTCGTGAATCACGTCACCAAACCCCGGGTCGATAGCATTCCAACAATTTTTGTCAATCAGTATGGCCTCAAGTCTCTTTGACCACGGGTAGTAGTTAGAACCATCGGCATTCAAAAGCACCTTTGATTCCCTCGTCTCTTCAGCAGCCATCTAGACTTCGGTATCTTACTCTTTGTCGTCTTAAATTTCTTATCTTTCGTAACTTCTCACTTACTTTGCACGGTTTTAGGGTGTTCTGGGCCCATAACCTATTGTAATACTTAATTGAATATAATTTCTCAACTACATCTTTCGTTTGTAATCGACATATATTAAGACACAAAAGTACATAGATACACATAGATACATACATAACATAAACAACCAATAATATACTATGAACGCAATACAACAAAAACATGAATGCAATGATAATAAAAATCACACACTCCAACAAATACTTTAAGATGTGGTTCATGATTTAACTGGAACCATGAGAATAAACTGGATTTATTCTTTCAATCTAAACACCCTCAGCCTCTCATATCATAACCCACTTCCATGCCCACTACATATTCCCATTTTTTTCCTGCTCAACTAATATTCTTTCTTCTATCATAGACATACCATCACTCTTTATCAAACCCTTTTTCCACCACCACCCCTGACATCTCCAAATTTTCTTTGAAAAAAAAAAAAAGAAAAAAATTCACCTTAACATATGAAAACATGTTTTCAGGGACATCTATAACATAATCAGCAACTGTGCCGCAATCATTACATATTTCCTTGAAATCTTCCATGCTATTACAATTTTGTCTAAGCCATGGGTTTTCGATCCATGCAGCATAACTTAAAATGGCCATCAGTGCCTAATCTGTCCAAAAAATAATGTGTCTAATCTGGCCAAAGTGATGGCAAAAATCTTTCATTATTGCCATCACTTTGAGTCCCCATCATTATACTACTCAACTCTACAAATATTCCCTCACCAAAAAATATTCTCCTCCATTTTTTCCATTTGAATTTACATACATATGTATTTGGAAGGTAGCAACTGCTAAATATTTAAATAAAATATAATGAAAAATAAGGTTTAGGAGATATTACTCTGCAAAGCATACTAACAGTAAAACCTTGTTAATTCGAAATTCAAGGGACCAAAAAAATTGGACTTCGAATTATCCGGGTTCGAACTAAACATACTTTCCAAAAATTAACGGAAAAAGTCCCGTATTTTCCGAGATAATCACCGTAATGCTATATTTTATATATCAAATGGCAAAAATATGCACAAAAATGAGGAGTAAATGAACAAAATTCTTCACGTTTACCAGATCCAAGTTAATGCAAGTGCACTATCAGATCCAAGTGCACTATCAGATGCGATCACGCAGAAAATAAAAACAAATTGAATGATTTCGGGCATACGTCCAGTGTTATCACATAAGGTGTATTTTCCAGGATACCAAAATTTTTGCCTATAAATTTACCGGCCTGCTCTCCGCCCATTTCCCCCAAGACTTTTCTACCATGAAGAACTGCTGCATCATCATCCTTGCCCCCCCCTCTCCGGAAGTCCCTTATTAGTTACGACCGTGAACCAAAAGTATCACATTTCACTCATCTCTTCCCCACGCCCTCTTCTCAGGTGGCTTCCATAATGGGAGGGGCTTGGGAAGCGGGAGATACGGGTAGGGGTGGAGTGTCACGTCAAGTTCGGCAACGAAACCAGAATCCCTAGCCCTCTGTAAGAAGCTCAAGGGAACACGAGAAAAAAATAGCCTATGCAATGTCGGATAGACACCACCCAGAAGTAGTCCCTGTATAAATTTCATTGTTTCAGGCTTGACTTCGTGGAATTGATAGAAATCCATTTTGAATGAAAAAGTTTTGTATTCAAAATGGATAGTCCCTATATCTTCAGCCTGCCTTACCTCGTGATTCACGTTCGATTATGGGGAGATGGGACAAGAGTAGATGGAAAAAGGGTAAACAAAGCTGAGAACCATGACTCGTCAGCGATTCGGGGCAAACAAAAGAATCTGGGGAAGCACGCAAAGCGAGATTGGAGGAGCGGCTACCAAACGATGAAAGTGCTCATGCAGGGAAAATGGTTAAAGAATATCGCATCATCCAAAAAATACTACTCCACCATGCCTGGCAATTCTACAGTCATCACTCGAGGAATGGAGGCTCAGAAGGAAGAGAGCGGAAGTCATTAGTCATGGCGCGAAAGCCCCGAAAAAAAGCTATGGAACAGAGTGGCTGAGATGTGTACATGAACTCGTGGGATATTTGATTGGGGTAAACAGCTGCTGGCACGCGGTGCACCATAAGCATGCTCAAAATAGCTAGGCAACACTTAAAAATAACGTATTCTCTAGAAAGCAATACCAAAATCACAATTACTTTGAAATAAGCACTACTATCAGCGCAAAAAAGGTAGAACGCTGAACTTTAAGCATGTGTATGAAATTCTGCCGGAGCTCCATAGAGTCGTATAATACAGTGAAACCTCGTATTTGCGTTATCGGAAATTACGTTTTCCCGCAATTTACACCACTTTTGCAAAGTCCCATTCAATTTCCTATCTTCCCAACGTATGCAGAACCCCGAATTTAGACTATGTATTTTTCAGTTTTCCAGCAATTTGCACCACAATGCGCTCTTTCAAAAATGAAATTCACTTCTTAAGTCCATTACTCATGCATATCATCCTTTGTAAAACACTTTTTGACTTTGTCTTGTACATCTATGCAGAAAAAATACGAAAGAGAGCAGCAATAGGACCTGTTTTAAGGAAGAATTTGAATGTAGCGGGAATAGTATACAGCGCACTAGTAACAGAAATTTGAACTACATCAACTCGTAATCTGCCAGACATGATTCAAGCTATGAAATGAAGCGTAGTCTTTTTTACGTAAGGCATTTTCATTCCAGTTAGTGATAATTCTATAATATCGTTCTTTTACTGTTTCTATGCATAAAAATGATAAAAAATATCTGGTTTAAACTGCATAAATCGCTGAAAGATAGTAGTTTTCCAGCAAATCTGTTGACGCACCTGACGACAAGGGCTGTGCCGGACATGGAAACGCCGGAAAAAATGGAACCTTTCGCCCGTTTGGACACCCCAAAAGCTTTAATTCACAAATAATTATTAAAAAAAAATATATTTGTTAATATTATGAGGAAAATTTGAGCATACCGAAATAAAAATGAAAACTACGAAACATTTTCATGACCCAACACTCCCAGCCACGGCTGATTGATAAATGCGATTGACGATCAGTTGTTTCATCGCTTTTGATGCTATCTACATCTACATACTACCCCGCAAGCCGCCTCAATAGGCGTGTGGCGGGGGGTGTTAGGACACCAGCCGTTTACATATAAAAAGGAAACGCTCTATGAAAACTTTTATTAAAGTTTTCCTATTTTATTAAAGTTTCCTTTTATTAAAGTCCCTTATTGTTCGGGGGAAAAACGAATTCCCATACCTATCCGTTCGGCAAAATATCTCTCTTAATTTATCGTTTCTGTCGGACCTGGAAATATAGTGGGGTTCTAATATGATGTTCTCCGTGTCGCTCTGGAAGATATCTATTCTCAATTGCTCAAGTAATCTAAGCCTAGCGCGCAGCCTCCGAGTCTCTAGCGGCTCCCAGCCTAATTCGTTTAACATCTGCGTAACGCTGTCTGTACGCCCGTAGCAGTTTTTGACGAATCGCGCAGCTTTCCTTTGTATTTTATTAAGTTCCCGAATTAAGTCTTTCTGCACCGGATCCCATATGCTTGCTGCATATTCAAGGTGTGGCCGGACGAGTGCGAAATAGCACCTCTCTTTTACTTTTTCATCTGAGAATCTTCCCACAATACGCTTGACGAAATCCTAGCTTCTTCAGAGCTCTGCCACAAATATTTCTTATATGTGTTCCCCACGATAGGTTTGAGGTTATCGTAACTCCCAGATACTTAACTTCATCTGTCGCCTTTATCTTAACGCCATCCACAGCATATACACGGGGATAGTTGGACGACCTCCGAAAGAAATGTACCGCCGCACATTTGCTCAGATTAAGTTCGAGTCCCCACTCTTGGCTCCACACATGAACGTTGTTTAAATCCGATGATAGAATTTCAAAGTCCGAGTGATCATTAATTTCGCGATAAATGACAGCGTCGTCAGCAAATAAACGTATTTTACTGCTAATTCGAGAGCATAGATCATTTATGTATATAATGAACAAAAGGGGGCCGACCACGCTTCCCTGTGGGACACCCGACGTCACCTTAACTGCATCTATCGTCGCGTTGGGAGTTTAGAAATTAAGGTTAATTTCAATGGAGCAGTTTAGTCTGCTTCATTCACATTGCTGTTTCAGGAGGCTGGTGAGGATCAACTTCTACTTTTTCTGCAACCGATAGTTTTGTGCCGTCGCTTCACGCCGCTGGCATCGCTCCACCCGCTTAGATCGGACAAGGTCATAATAACTGCATATCTAGCAAAGAATTTTAATGAAGTTTCTTTCACCTTACAGCCAGAGAATAAGCAATAAAGCATTATATTTAAGCATGGCTAAATGCACCATGCAACGCGCCATGAAGTAGCGTAGCCACACCAAGTCACTAAACCATTATAGCGGTTTTTCGGCCAACAGTGAGAATTTCAAACTGCAATGTGCGTGACTTAATCATATAACTCGTTTAGATTGCGTGTACAATTATTTTTTAATGAAATTACCTCGAAATACTTACAAGTTACATTATATTCCAGCAATTAAAGGAAATATTTTTCTTAAGTACAGAGTCAAAATCTCTTAAAACAACGTTTATGGTTAAGACTTTTTGATTTCTCGGAATATGTATGAGGTTGTTTTCGCAACACTGCCAGACTATAGCATGCTCCTGGATTACCGGGTTATGGGTGCTCGACTGTAATGGAACCTGCGGGGGAATATTAATTTTTTACCTCAGTAGAAACTATGTAGAATAAAAATGAATTCTTAACCAGATATGATAAAAAATTAAAGAACTCGTGGTGGACAACTGAGATAATTTGCACTGCCTCTATTCCCGTGTTATAACTATGATTGGCAAGACACAGTGTGTGCTGTTCAAACTCTAAGAAATTACTTAGTAGGTAGTGACTGCTGTGAGCAAATGCTCGAGGAACTGGAGAAAATTGAAAATAAAGTGCATTATATTATTTATAGGTAGAGGAAGTCCAAGCAGTTCAAAATATCAAATTTCTAAAAATAATCATACTATATTCATTAGATAGTTTCAATGGTTGCTAATAACAAATATAATGTAAATCGCCCTGCCATCTTCATCCTTTCTTAATTTTCAATTTGTCTTAGATGTTTAATGTATTTTTTTCATCAAATATAAATAAATGAGAAGTGCTAGGTCAAGGAATAAATTATGATGCTGCTCTTCTTCAGTTTATCAGTGGTTCTTATTTTTACCCTTACTCCAGTAAAAGAACATGAATGTATAAGTGAAAATCCTACTTTTCCCGCAATTTGCATTTTCCTGAAATTTGCACTTTTTTTCTAGGGTCCCGGGAAAAGTGTAATTTAGGGTTTTTACCGTACATCATTTTACTCCTTGTTTATCATTGAAAATTGTTTAAATGCAAAAGTTTAGCATCTACGGTTGCAAGAGTGAAGAAAAACACGCGAAAAACTAGGAGAATGGCAAAATGGTCTTCTTCATCTCGTCACGGCCAAAATAATTGATTGGTGCACCTCATTATTTTTCATGAAGAGAACGACATCTCCGCATTACAAATATTATTTTAAAATTACATTTTACCCATTCTTTGACTTTTTAAATGGCCGAAAGCTAGATATCAATTTTCGAGATGTAAAAAAGTATATCAATATCGAATGTTTGTATTCTTTATGGAAAAAAATATTGCAAAACTTTTCATGTAAGGAAATGCTGATATTCTTTCTCATACTTAAATATCAAAGAATAAGTAATATTTAATTTCAAAATAATATTTATAATGCGGAGATGTCGTTCTCTTCATAAAAAAATAATGAAGTGCACCAATCAAATATTTTGGCCGTGACGAGATGAAGAAGACGACCTTTTCGCTGTTCTAGTTTTTCCCCTGTTTTTCTTCACCCTTTCGACCGTAGAATCTAAACGTTTACATTTAAATACTTTATGATTACTTCATTTTGTAGTCAAATAAACAAGGAGTGAAACGATATATTACATGACTCTATGGAGCTTTGGCGGAATTTCATACAAATGCTTCAACTTCAGCGTTCTACCTTTTTTGCACCAATAGTAACTAACCATCGAAGTGCGATGACCCCGTGAATCGTTTCGAAATAAACGATACATTGGCGTGTCACGGGACGAAATTCGACTTTGAGTTGCATATTACGCATATTCTGAATTATCCATACCAACAAGTACGCAATTTCCTATTCCGTTTGCCGGGGACTGCTCACAACTTCGAATTAATCAATATTTTGAATTAAGAGGGTTCGATTTAACAGGGGTTTACTGTATATGAAAAATAAACCGGAAATATATGGAAACCAACTATACTTTGTTTGCAAATCAAACTCAGGATACATCCTAAATATGGTGGTATATACAGGGAAAGGCAAAACAGACTTTGCAGTCGTGCCTCTGATGGCACGTTTGCTGAGGAATTACTTCAGTAAGGAACATACTGTGTAAATGGACAGGTTTTACACAAGCCCAACTCAAATGGATTACTTATGGGACAGAGAAACATTGGGCGTAGGAACAGTGATGCTAAATAGAAAAGAAATGCCTAAGAGTTTGGCAACTGCTCTCTTGTAAAAAGGAGAGATGACCTTCAGACACAGACCACACTTAATGGCCTGTAAATGGAAGGACACAAGGGATGTGTCTGCATTGTCATCAAAGCATGGTGCTACTGTGTCGGAAATATCCATTATGGGAAAAGGGGGGTTCAGTTCTAAAATTCAAACCCGACGCCATACTCAACTACAACATAAATAAGACAGGGGTTGACTGAAATGACCAACTCGTTGCATACTATCCTTTCCAGCAGAAAAGTATAAAATGGTGGAAGAAATTATTTTTTCACCTCTTCCTTTGAGGGGTTTTAAATAGTTATACACTCTTCAGGAAAACTGGAATGAATAACACATATGTGCCATTGGAGAGCTTTATGTGCAGTGTTGGGGAGAAGTTGGCAGAGCAGGGGAAGATGAAATTCAAACGAACCCTTCAACATCAGCTGACAGATTGACAGTGTGGCATTTTCCTAAAAAGATTCCTCCTACAGAAAAAAAAGCAAGGCTGTGTAGATCATGTAAGATTTGTGGAGACAGAAAGAAAAAACAAACAGGAAAATGGACAAGGAAAGAGACCGTGTACTACTGCCCAATGTGTGATGTTCCAATTTGTGTCCTTGGTTGCTTCGAAATTTTTCATACACGGGCTAATTATGTTTATGAAGAAGCTGAAGTATCTTATATGTAGCTCAGTATGTATTTTATTGTTTTTCTTTTATGTGTACATATATGATATTTTGATACTACAGATATATTGTATTGAATCAGAGACCCAAATCATATATTTCTGCATGGAATATGAGAAAGTGGAAATACATCATTTCTATGAAAAACTTTTATACTGATATTGTATGCATAATTATTATATATTGTGATAAATGTAAACAACAAAAAGTTTTTTGTGTTCATACTTTATAACAAATAACTATTTTCTAATGTAATTAGGCTAAATAAAAGATTTCTAAAACAATGTTTCAAGAAGATATTGTTGTTGATTATTTGTTTTTTATTATTTATTATTTTTTTAAATTAATTAATTTTTTAAATTATTAAAAATTATTTTTTTTAATTAATTAATTTTTTAAATTATTAAAAATTATTTTTTTAAATTAATTTAATATTATTTTTATTTATTAAATTATATTATTGTTGTTTCAAGAAGATACTGTTCGACTGTTTTTAAAATCACAGATTAGAGCATATTAGAAAGAAGATTTGTAGAATTAATAAAAATCACAATTATTCCGGGTATTGGAAGAAAAAACTTATACCTTCAATGAAAAAATAAAACAAAAAAAGCTTGATTTTATCTTTAAAAAATTTAGAAATAAAAATTTTTCAAAAACCCACCATAAACCCCAGTCTAGTGAGCAAAAATAACCTCAGTCCGGAATGTGTTAATAACAGGTTTTCGCAAAAATGGCATTTATATTAAGTATATGCAAAAATACTATTTTTCTCCGAGTTTCTCCGCAACTCCCATGTCACACCATGATATTCCGAGTTCGATTTGCAAGAAAAGTAGTTTGGAAAGGTCTCATTTTTCTATTTGTATCAGATAGTGGACACGTTTTTCTTTAAATGGCCAGAATATGAATGAAATGGCATTTAGGTCATTTTTCAGTGGAACCAACTTAATGACAAATAAAAGAAAATTCACATTACTAGCGCAATTTATAAATTACAGATTTATTATCATATCTCTGATCTTGCCCAGCCTGACAACAAATCTGATACTCTATGTTTGACTAATTTAATATTTCCTCAAGTAAAAGCCACAGAACACAAAATAAGTGGCACGCTTACCAATTTTTTATGGCTACAAGCCCGACTTCTTCAAAGAAGAGGATATATAAAAGGACAAAAAGGGAGAGAGTTAGGAGTGAGAAAATGGGAGGGGTGAGACAGAGGGAGAGACGCAGATGGAGGGGAGAGAAAAGTGGAAAGTCATGAGAGAATATTAGAAGGCCCTGTTCAGACACAGGGCACTAAAGGATGATATCTCGTCTGCTTGAAAGAGCCATAAACATTCCTGCCCCAGGGTCAAAAGTTCACAAAATTGTTTGATGCAAGAAAATGAGTAATCCAGCAAGAATTTTACTTACTTGGAGTAATTCGTAGACGCTCCGGGCTCTGCTCTGGAGTTTTCAGAGTATTGCATTCTGCTGTTATGGAAACTCCAATATATAAGTCATCATCACGGTTCTTCAGAAAGCATCGGTACTTCTCATCTTTCCTGGATTCCTTGGTATTTGCCACAGCAAAGAAATGATTTTTGTCCACAAACCAGTCACCAAGGCAGCTATACTCCACAACTAATCACAAGTAATTATTATAAATTCCAAAATATAAGTACAGAAACAAGTCCAACACAGTTAATACTCTAAGTAAAACCAACCTCCATTGAATGTTTCAGCCATTCCTTCACACTTTTTGTAGGTTATGTTGAACTTTTGATTTGAAATGAGAAATTGTGTCCCAGGAGTTTGGCATGATTTGATTGTTGCTTCTGGATTATTGCACTCGCCAGTGAATCTGAATCTGTTCTGGTAAGCAAACTGCCACACACCCTCAAGTGAGGATCGGCAATTAACTGGAGTGTAGTTCTCAGAAAAAAGAGTTATGAGCTGCTGGTCATGCCTGAGCCGAGCACAAACTCTCTCCACCGTGGGTTCGACTCCAGGAGGAATATTGACACACCCAGCTAAATGCAAACATTGGGTTAGAAAGAAACATCAATTATTTCATGGGGTTTAGAGTACGAAGAATTTGTGGCAGTCAATTTTTCAATTTGTATCAAAATGATTTGGTAGCCTGACTACAACTTGATTCAAGTCCAGATTGACTACATCTAATTTCGAAAGTAGATTCTACGCTTAAAGATTTATTCATAAGCATACTTCTATTTTTGGTTGACTAAAACCAGAACAAATGAAAAGGCAAGCAAGGCTTTAAAAAAGTTAGTATATTCAAACCCAAAGTACCAACATACCTACAAGAAAAAAACTAGATTCCTCACTAACAGAATACCTAAATAAATACTAACTTTATTGAGTATTATAATACGTGTGCGATCCATCACTATACATTAATATATAACTTTGAAAACATCATATTCCGTTCAATTATTGAAAACTGTATTATTCAACACTACATTGTATGCTGGTTCCCACTTAACAATGAGTTCATTTACCTAATAACCTGCCTTATTTCTGTACCAAGACTATAACCAAAAGCCACTTACTAAAGAAACGAAAGAACACACCTGTCAGATGTAATAAATATGTATCAACGAAGAACAACCCAAAGGTAATTAATTTATGGAACTTAAATATCAATACAGATTCATTTACTTATTAACTGTTATAAATAAATGTAAATAAAAATTGTTTAATGTCTATATCTCCTAAATTAACAATTATACTAAAATGGGAGTATTATAGAAATAACCAAGGATATCCCTAAGGAACATTCCCGGAATATCCTGCAAAGCATATGGTACATGTAAATAGTATTTCAAGGATACTTAAAGAATATTCCTCCGCTCAATGGGAACCTTGTTCATTTATTAAGGGAATGAATTACGTCACCAACACTTTCAAATCAAAATATCAGGAAAAATAAAATGATACTTACTCTCAATTTTTTCAAGAATGTTAACTGTTCTGACCAGTAATTTCACACAGTGATAACACCGCTCTTGCTTGAAGACAAATGTATAGTTTACATGATGCTCTTCCTGCATGGCTACACAATAACCTCGCCTTGACATGATATCCGCGTTTATATCAGTTACAGTATTCGTGCCATCCTCCCATGAAAACCAGGATCCTCTAATGATAAGGGGTATACTGCACGATGAACTGCTGTGAACTAAGAAAAAGATTTTAATCTCACCCTAAATCCCCTTTTTAAAACGAACCCATCGGTGCTCATAGAAGCTTACCTCCAAAGATAAATACAACCAAAAATATGGACAACTTCATAAGGAGAGGTGACGGCAACCTTATGGCCATTTTTATGAATAATAAGTTAACTTTCAGCACATTAAAAACATAACAGGTTACCAAAAGCTCCACCCTTTTTTCCTTTCCGTTGTTTCAGTCACAGTGGCGACACACAGTGTTAGAAAGTGTAGACAGCCAAGCAGACGACGACAAGCAGCGAGGTCAGCGCTTGAGGTGGTGGTGTGCGAAGCTCTCGCCCTTCCCCTACTTCCCCCCTTTACTTTCCCCTCCAGTCCCCGTCCCACTGCCTCTTGTTGCTGTGCGTGTTGCGTTATAGTGGGATACTAGGGGTATCATGGAAATGAAATACAAATATGCGGAAGACCACAATTGCTAATTTATTGTTGCACTTTCAACACAAATTCATGCCAACACATAATACACAACATATTAACCGCAATGTACAAAATCAGCCAAAAGTAATAATTTAAGAAAAGAATAATTTAAAATGAGAATTTAAAAATTTACACACAATATTGTCTCGCTTTCCCTCCTAATGATGAGGGTAATATGCTTAAATTATGAAGTAATAATTCTCGGTGTTCTTTTTTTTACTTTTAGGCAAATTAGGATCTTTGCCGGGCAATACGCTTACATTTTGATGTACCTACTCCACAATATTCGTTTTTAATTATCTGTAAGTCAAGTTTTGATCTTACAGTATTACCTACCTGTATCATGCTTAAATTTTTAGGATCTCACAGTGTTCTTAGTATGTATATTACTTTCATCTCAGTATTTGTTTTTAACATTCCAGAGTGTATACACTGTTTAACTGTTTCTATATTCATGGTAAAACTAATGCCTGTATAACTAATGCTAATTAACCAAGAAAGTTATGTAGCTTTAAGTCATAAATAATTTTTTTAAGTCTTTGAGAAGCTAAAACTTTATTTCCTATCATTCCAAATGGGTGCTAAAAAAAATGAGCGATCCCGTAGCACACGAAATGTCACGAGATTCATGAGACTTTTACCGTGTTCACCGTGTTCACACTTTTGAAGAGAGAGTGCCTCACCGTGGTTTTTCTTGCGAAACAACTGAAAACCGGAATAAATAAAATAAGTGAGACAAGCGCTACCGAGCGCTACCGCGCTACAATAGAGTTGGATTCTGCATCTTTAAATATCATGCCCCTAAAAATTTTAACTTTTGTGCTACGGTGATTATTTTAATGCTTTCGCTGTTTTGAAAATTTAGTTTATTCACAATCATAATGTTAACATCAGTCGTGACGTATCAATTGGATTTCCCCGTGTACATTTGCTCTTGGTAGTGAAGTGTTTCATTATACCTGGCATATATATATGGCCACTATTCATACCTCAAGACACTCCACCGAGTAGAATATTTTCATTGCCTTTTGGAATTTCTGTGCACTCATCATGTCCGAATGCGAGGATATCAGAAAGAGGGCTCTGCTGGTGGAAGACTTAGACGACGATTTTGATCCTTCAGTTCCCCCATCGACTGGACAAGAGTACATTCAAAGAGTTGTGTAAGGTTCTTAAATGGTTTAATTTGACATTGTGCGTTCACTTGGCTATTTGCCATCTTAAAGTCGCTTTGTTTACAGTTGGGAAGCCGCTAGGTGCGAGGAAGTGGCGGTTGCTCCAGTGAAGAAACCTCTAATTAAGAAACAGACATTTCTTGTAAATAATGTGAGTGTTAATAGAAAACAGCATTTGTATGTGCGATAGATAAAGTCGTTGTTTTGTTGTGTTTTCTGCATTTATTCCTACTGAATAAAAATGTTTATTCATAGGTAGATGGTAAACAACCCATAATATATGTGTACATAAAACAAGAATAATAGCAAAAATCACAGAAATTATGAAAATTGCAGAAGTCAAAACATTAAATGAAACATGCTATATTTCAGCTTCCAGGTTGTGTTGCTGCACCAACTGAATATGCACCCACAAAAGAGTGGCAACAGTTACAAGTAGCGAACTTTTCAAGTGTTAGGCAGAGAGTAGCGAGGTGCAGAAAAAAACGGATGAAACATCCACCACCGGTGAAGCTGGTAATTAAAAGTTTATGCATATATGTATGGAAATGAAGAGTATCTGTCATGTTAAATGTTATATTTCAGCCACCTGATGATGACTTTCATGCATGGTACAAAATGTGTTTTGGAAGGACAGTGGAAAATAGTGAAGAGGATGTTGGTGGTGAAGATGTAAATGCAAAGGTGTTACCCCTTCTTAGCATCGTGACTGCAATTCCACATGTAAGAAAACTATTTATAGTTTCTGTATGTAGTTACTTTTGATGGAGGGCACCTGATTTAGGCTTTGTAAACATAACAGGTTGAGCAAGTTGTAAGTTGAAAAACTTATAACAATTGCACACTAGGAATAATCGTAATTTATAATTTTGATAAAATATTTAAATAGGTTAATTTGCAATCCCCCAAAATAGTTACCTTTAAATTTCAAAAATAGTAATGGTGGGGTGAGTTAATGAGAGATGTGATAGAAAATTCTTAAGATTTCTCTGGCTGAAGTAAAATCTTTCCAAAGAAGTGCAGGAATCCAACTGAAAGTCAAAGTATGATGTGAGGTGACTGCAGCCACTTTTTACATATCCCTCGCCTCTTGTAAAGCCGTGTTTACACGATGCATTTACCCGCGCGGGTAGATGCATGAACACATTCACCATCAAAATTGCACCGTCTAAACACTCAAAATTGCGTGAATGCGTGGACATAAAATAGCCCCTGTTCTAATTTGGTGAATGTGTTCACGCATCTGTCCAGCCACGTACTTGCATGGGTAAATGCATCGTGTAAACACGGCTTAAGACTATGTAAGATTTCATGTAAACTTCTCTTCCCTCCCAGTTCTACATAAGTTATCACAGATTCTTGGAAGCATGCACGATGAACTTTTTGATGAATGGTGTCATGTGCTATTTTGCCTACCCATGGTAATATTCACTATGAGTAAAAGATGTGAAATACATAAACACAAAAACTAAAAACATAGGCCCATGCAAATTACTCCAAAGCCGAGGAACACTTACTTTGGGGACTTTTTATTGCCAGAAAATGCTTCCATTTTGATGGTATACACAGGAACCAAAGTGACATATTTTCTGTGGTGCAACTTTATGGCTTCCTTATTAGTGAACTGAACAATATCATCTAAATTTTTCTATTCGATAAATAGGTGAAAGGAATCGATCGCTCCTTGATCATTATTCCTGGAGGAAGGACCACCTTATCCACTCCACCTTTCACAATATTAAGGCATCAAGCGCTGCAAGGGTGCCGAAATCCATTTGGATTTTGAAATTCTGGGATTCGTATGAGGGTTAAATTCATGATCACAATGTATGTCACTCATCCCAAGGAATATGAGGCTATGTCGTATATATGATTGGAAAAATTGTCCACCCATTTCTTTAACTTCTGAAACTCTGGTCTCACTGATGTACCCTTCCATGACTGCAGCTCATCTGAGTCAGATTTCTACACCTCAAGATAAAGCTGACCTAGGCACATATCTCTTTGGCATCTATTATCAATAACAGATAAATTGTCACAGGAAAAAATTGGCCTGGACCGGGAATGGAACCTTTGGCTCGCCGAGCCTATGTGCATAATACTACTCAAACCAAGCTTCCTAATTTTGAATTAGGAACTAGGAAGCCTGGGTAGCTTAGTGGTCTGCGCATTGGCCTGGCAAGCCAAAGGTCCGTGGTTCAACTCCCGGTCCAGGCCAATTTATCCGTTATATCATCGCCGTATTTGTGGCAGGCTTAAATATATTCACAGAAACCTTTTGAATTAACTATCAAAACCTATTTATTGCTGTAGTTTTCTAATACTGAAATAGTGCACAGTCGGAACATGCTGAGAATATGCCTGGCAATATTGTTGAATTGTAAATGCTCGCTGCGTAACGTATAATATTGGATTTTTTGCCCCTGGCTGGTGAGATAAAACACTGGACTTTGATTTTTTTCTTCTATTCGGTTGCTTTCCATTTCTTTTCCTTTGCTTTTTGCGTGTGATTCTTTGGTATGAATTAGTAAATTTATCAAATTAATCGATTGTGGCGATACTTTGTGGAAATTGAAGATAGAAATCATTGTCACAAAAACACAGTACAAAATTAGCTGTTTTGTCTTGTAAATGACGCTTTAGTCGTTGAAACCGGTCGACAGCATTATAATAAATAGTGGAATTTTGTACCGTGTTTTTGTGACAATGATTTCTAGTAAATTTATACTCTGGAACATAATCCTACTGTCGAAAAAGAAACATTTCAATTGTAATGAAGGGGGGGGGGGCACCACCACCCCTCCTTCTGAAGGGGGGGGGGGGTGACCATGGGTGGTATGGAATACCTCCCATGTAAAACGGGGTCCGGGAGTTTTGAAAAATATACATCTTAAAATGACATTTGAAGGTGTTCTATTATGTTATGGAAGGTGATTTAAGGTGTACTATTTGCATGTGTTAAACACATAATTTTTACGTTTTTTTTAATCAATGGGGGGGAGGGGTTATAACCTCCAAAAACTCCCCTGGATACGCCTATGCACCCACATAACATGCAAGCTGGATTCCAGCCTGGGTTTTGGCTGGATGCATTCATCTGGAATTGGCAAGCTGGATTTTGGCTTGATTTCAGCTGGAATTGGCTAACATGATTCTATCAAGCTTTATGTACGTGTATATCTTGATTTCAGTTGCCTGTGGCAAGCTTGATTCCCACTCGATTTTTACTTAAATTTCTCACTTAATTCAAGCTGTAATTTTAGGCTTAATTCCAGCTTAAAGCACCCAAGTTTTATTTCTGCTGGCTTATGGCTGTTGTTTGCATGTATGATGAAAATACAGCTAGCACTCTTTTTCCACTTTTACAAAAACTGTTTGTCAGATTGCATTAACTCAGATTTTTAAAAAACCCTCATTAAATTCCTTATGACATGTTATGAGAGCTGTTGGCCTAGGGGTACAGTGGTGGACTTCCAGTCTGAGGTTATTGCATCTGACACAAGTTCAAATCAAATTTGTGCCTTTTTTTTAATAAGCTGGCTGGAATCCAGCATATAATCTATATATGTAATATAAAAAATATATCCATAATAAGTAAATCCATATCCATATAATGCATATACAATATTATGTTTATGAAAATGTAGTGCATTTAACTCTTATAGGGTGTATGTAAAGCTATCAAAATTAGGACATCATACATATTTATATAAATGGCCCTGAAAGCCTAGAATTTAGTCATAATGAGAGGGGAGCTTTTTATTGATAAATACAGAGAGGAAAGAAAACGGAAGGGATCAAATTTGAATGTGGAAAGTATAAGGAAAGCAAAGGGAAATTATCACTTTGCTTTCCTTTTACTTTCCGTTTGCTCCAATGGAAGTCAATCGGAAAGTAACATTCGGAGAGCAATTGGAAAGCAAAATCGTTTTCATCTGGGTAATCAGCCTTCATTTGAGGTAAACAAGTCTAGACCAATGACCACCCCTATTCCCAAACGTATGAAGCTACTTGCATCCTGTCTTCCATTGCCGTGGCACACTTCGTGACAAGCTTCTGTTTAGATGCTTTGGAAATTGCACGACGGGGTATGTGGCTTAACTGATTTTACTAGAAAATGATATTTGTTAAAATGAAAGAAGAGAACTCACTTGGAGAGGATAATAATCACATGATCCCTAAATTATTTTACCAGTAATAAGAGTCTTGTTTATTTATTTAGGACAGCTATCTAAATAAATAACTCCTCTGCAATTGATTGTGTCGCAACTTCTAAGAAATATAATGGTTCTCAACATCTAACCGAAAGCTAAACTAAAGTTGGTGATTCTGTGTTGTAAGTGGAAAAATATTGCTTTACATATTCCAGGAAAGTAAGGCGTATAGCCATGAAAAAGATAGTTAAAAGTTTTGTAGTGATTTAAAAATCAATGAGCAAAAGATTCCTAGCACCTAAGAGATAGACTACCCTGACATGATAAAAGGCTCTACATATAAAAAAGACTATTTAATTATTAAACCATCATATTAAAACATCAAACAGAGCTATGTATCTATGACCTAAACTGAAGATCTTTGCACATGATTAAGCCACAGTGTGGTGAATTGTGTCGTGCCAGATAAATAAATCTGTAGAAGATTACCATGTGGTTTATTCATCATGAATATCTTTATTTTTATTTTTTTATTCAAGATCAACTGATGCTGATGGGCTGATGCCCTTTTAAGTACATTATATCCAAAAATAGTCACATAAAAATATATGGTATCATTCAAATTTAAACTAAATTAATAATTGAAAATTAAGAGTTAGATTTCATATTTCATTTAGGTATGTTAACAGTATATAGGTAAATATCTTTGAATATAAAGCTCTCTTAAAGGCTGATAAATGTATTTTCAGCACGAACATTCGCTGGTAATAAATTCCAATTACATCTAAGTCTATAAACAGGAGAATGAAATATATAATTTCGTTAAGAAGTCTGCTCAGATAAATCACGTGGATACCTGAGAGAGTATTGAAGTGTTCGTGCACTAAATAAATTACATACTTCAGCAATATTAATTAAACCCAGTTTTATTTTCTTAATAAAAATGTTATCGTTTTTAATGTGAAGAGAATCAATCGAAGGAATATTGAAAGATAGCGCTAAATTTGAGTAATTGTGATCAAAAAAGCTCATTGGTGTACCACTTTTGAATGCTAAGTATCTGAGCAATTTATGCTGAACAGACTCCAACTTTTTGATTTAAACATCATAATACGGAGACCAAATAATGGATCCATACGATAAGAATGGCAAGACTAAAGACTTATAAAGATTAATTATCGAGTATACATCTGAAAACTCTTTGGTAGATCTCTTAATGAAACCTAAAGTGCTGAGAGCTTTGGCAGTAACAATACTTATATGCTTATCAAAATGAAATTTATTATCAAAGATGACCCCCAAATCTTTTGTATGATAAACCTCCACTAGTTCAATACCATTAATAGTATATTTGAAGTTAAATTTATTTTTCAAACTTCTGTTGAAAGATAAAACCTTACATTTATCATAATTCAGACTCAATCTGTTTAATGTAGACCAATTAACAATGCTATCCAGATCCTTTTGCAAAAGTATTTGATCATAAAAAGATGTAACCTTGTAGAAAATATTTATGTCATCAGCAAAGATTAAGATCTCACCTGTCTTTAGTTGCTCATTAACATCATTAATGAATAGAATGAAAAGCAAGGGCCCCAAATGAGACCCTTGTGGCATACCAGATGTGGCGACAAATGGAGATGAAACATTACCCTTGATTGAAATATCGATAACTTCCACCAGGATCAGTTCTATTTGTTTGCATTACAATGTTTAAACTTTGGCTACAATCTGAATTGTGTAACCTCTTGCATAATCTATCCTCAGCCTGTTGTGGAGAAGATGCTTGAATATGAAGTGGAATGGTTGAGTAGCAGTGGAAGTTCCTTATCTCATGACCAAGGCTGTTGGTTGTATGCCTTGCTGGCTGCTCTAGAGCTCCCCTTGACTCCTGATACCTGCTCTCTTCTTCGCAACTTGGCTAGGTCATGCTCCCAAATACGTGCTAAATTGGTAAGATATTTCTGGTTTTGGTTTTATTAAAAATTTTGTTTTAAAATTCAAAATTGATGAGACATTTTCAAGATATCAGCAAGTATTATTATGTATGTTGCATGTTGTGTTCTTTAGAACGTAAATGTTGGTAATTAAATCTTTAATTCAAGAATAAGCCAAGAGCTAAGATTTGTTAAACCATGATCATCAGTTTTACCTTGTAGAAATTAATTTGGTTGTCATTCCTATTCCATTAGAGGAAAATTGAATTTTCAATTAGTTAAGAATACCTCGCTATGATTCCTGTTTTTATCTCTTGTTTTACATGTATAGATGAACCCATAAGTTTGAACATTTTGGGATGGGTTTTGGAACATTTGACATATTTGTCTTTATTTGTGGGTTCGTAAAGATGTGGGGTAACATACTTATTTCTTTAAATTGAAAACTTTTAGTGAAGATTTTTATTAAAATTTTCTTTCATAAAATACAAATGTCTTTTATCTTACAAATGATTCATAGATTCTTTTATTTATCAAAAATTATTTTTGCGGCCAGTCATCTCACATAGCAGAAACACTCCGAGATGTCTCCATTACATCTCTGAGAGGTCTCAGAGATGACTCAAACAGTTCTCCAAAACATCACATGTGATATCTCTTAGACCATTCAATCAAGATGATGAATAACTGTCAAACATTTATTTTCATTATTACATTAACCTGGATATTAACACATAATTGCTATTAGTTTTCTTTAGAAGCCTCCCTTGCGTTTTTATCCACAACTGCGTAAAGATAAGGAAAATTGTAATACGACCACGTAAAACTTTTGCTTAGTTTTGTTTCATGCTATTTAGAGGAACAAATAGTGAATATCAAGGAATACATCCATAAGAAGAAATATGAGCAATAATTATGCCAAATATTGCATGAATATTTGATTAAAAAGACTTCATAACATACAAAAAATGAACACAAACGGCATTCAAACTAGATACTCTACTAACTCTATCAATATACATATGTATATCAAAGGTGAAAACCACTATAATAATTAGCTAAAAATTTTACATGGTATAGTTAATGCATTTTTCTTTTGTAAGCAGTGATTTTTGAATCAGTTAAACAAAACATTATTACAGTAAAATTATTAACTATAACAATTATTTTCTTCAATATGGCTTTTGAAGTTTTATGTGTGGCAAATATAAAATCAATGATTATGATTTTAAGAAAAACAAAGCAATATGGAAAAAAGCAAGAATTATGTCAAATATAAAACAATATAACTCCATGACGTACAGAAAATGAGCATAACGGCATTCACACTAAAGACATCAATATATATCAACAGTGAAAAACACTCGATAAGCATTAATGAAATCCAATAATAATAAAATAATGTAAAAATATTTATTTATTAACAATTGTGGCTATTGACACATCTTGTCAATCAACTAGCCGATGAAAAAGGGCAATCAACATTGATGTGCCCTTTGTCACATCTCACGCATACTGTTCGCGATCTGATGTTTCTTTCCGGTGTTGAGCACTCCTTACACAATCTAAGTTTTCTTTCTGGAAGCATCTTTACAACAAATATGTGAGAGAGACCTGGAGGATTTTCTTATTGCCGGATTTGTTGTGTCTCTAACCTCGTGCCATTCTATGGCAAGCTCTTCTACTATGGATGTGTTGAAGTTCAATCAAGACATTGGTTTGTTCGCACCTAAAAGATTTTCCTTATACAGAATATATGCCTGTAGCAAAATTCTCGATAGGACATTGAATACCACTTTCTTCCAGTACTTTAGTGTTCTTCTTTCATCCAAATATGTACACGTAAAACATCATATCAGATGTCTATGCGTCCCATGTATCAGTTGTATTCCAATATGATATCTGGCTTTGAAACTGGTGCTATATTTCTTTTTAATGCTGTTTTGACATTGTTGAACCTAATGAGGAGCTAAGTAGTAATACCTGTTTTTTTGGGATTTCTTTTCCCTAAACCCACACAGTAACAGAAAGGCATCTCTAAAAATCTTACCTCTCCCACATTGAATTTTTGTAGAATCTGGTGAGGGAGAAATTTTCGATTTCTACGAAGTGTTCCTGTAATTTATGTCCCAATCTAATAAATGTTTACTTTTATGGCTTTTTTAAATTTGTCAAAAATATGGTCTACATTAATATTTTTTGCAATGTCATACTCAATAGATAATATAGCAAGATTACTCAAACGTTCTTGACCAATCTGTGATCGTAAATAATTTTTTATTAATTTTAACTTACTGAAAGATCTTTCACAGCTGGCAGAAGTCACAGGTAGCGTCAATGTTAGGCGAAGTGCAATCCCTATATTGGGATAACTGGTCACTAAGCCATATTCTTCATGCCAATTAACACATTCAATGCTAAGCTGAAATCATGAATCGACCTCCCAAACTGTTGGAAGTGAGAGCTAAACCTGGAAAGGGACCGGGCCCACCCATCGGCGGGCGCCGCTCCTGGGTACAGACGCTCAGCCCGCCGATGGGCGGGCATAGCACTGAATGGGTTAAGAAGTGCTAAGTAATCTGCATTTTTTAAATCAGGCAATAATGATTGTATTTGGTGTTTGTAGCTTTCAATCTCTGAACACAATTCGTTGGCATTTAAATCATCATTGTATTTTAAGCCGAGATCAGTAGCAGATTTCTTTAGTTCTTCAGTGGAAGTCCTGTTAGGAAACCAAAATCAGAAGCTACAGCAGCTAAACTTTGAAATATCTCTGAAACTGTATTTGCTGAATAAGTGTCTAGTGCTCAGAAAAATTGAAGTTTAAACTTTTGAAGTGGAGTCTGTATGGCCACATCATTCTTGGCCCTTTTTTCGAACATTGTTTTAACATTTTGTTTACGCTTTTTAGAAAATTCTGGTTCTATCGATAGCTCGTTTGCTAGATTTTTTGTTGAATTAATACACAGAGCTATTTGATTTTTTCTGCATTCATTCAAAAAATCCACAAGGCTCTGCAAGTATTTTGATGCAACCTCAATGGAAACAGTTTTTCCTGAAAAAGCGATTAACGTAGTCAATACTTCTAAGAAGATGATCCCATACGACCAATAAAAAAATAAATTCGAAATTAATCAGCTTTTAAATGATTTTTGTATATATCCTCCTTTAAGGATCCTCCTCATTTAGTATATATCAGTTCCTTCTGCAATGGTATGTAACATTTTCATTATTTGTGGTAGATGAGTATGCAATGCGTGAATTGAGTTATATTTTGATGACCATCTTTAATCAGAATGATCCTTCAAAGTCAATTTTAAATTTGATAAAGCTTTCCAACGTTCAATCGATCTGGAAAAATATTTTGCACAGTGCCGAAAAATGTAGTCATTTCTGGTGTTGCACAAGACGCATGAACTCCAACTAAATTTAGTGAGTGAGCACTACATGGTAAAAATCTGGCATGTTCATTCAGTTATAAGATTTGCACTTGAGCACCTTGATATTTACCCACCATGTTAGCACCATTGTCATATGAATGTCCCCTACAGTCTGATAGTATAAGACCATCATAGCTGAATTTATTTACAATTTCATCTGTAAGTCCACTGCCGGCTTTATGAACATTTTTTATAAAAGCTAAAAAAACTTTCATCAACCGTACGCTTTTCATTACAGTAGAAGCCCTATTTAGCGAGAGCTCTCGGTACCTGAAAAATCACTCGCTAAATGGAACTCTCGTTAATACTGAAGATGATTAATAATCACTCCACAGCCAAT
Organism: Pyrrhosoma nymphula; assembly: GCA_963573305.1. Taxonomy (NCBI): domain Eukaryota; kingdom Metazoa; phylum Arthropoda; class Insecta; order Odonata; family Coenagrionidae; genus Pyrrhosoma; species Pyrrhosoma nymphula. Next base: position 180,742,737 of record OY754327.1, read on the forward strand.
TCGTACAACTGTAACGCTAATTTAGCCATTACTGTGGGAATTTTTTGTGAGCGGCAAAAACATTCTATTGAGATAGCTATTAAAAATCATATTTTTGAACACTTCAATTACTAATGATTGTATTCACTTTCGATGACATCAAAGTCCACGTTAGATGGCATACACTGGAATATTAAATGTAGAATTTTGATAATTCAGGACATGTGTACTGTACTACGCATTGCTGTATTGTTATTGCCCCGATGTTTTGGGTGCTCCAAATATGTCGCGGCTGCAAGTAACAGCAAAGCAACTAATAGCAATAAATGGCAAACACTTCGGAAACGAGAAAAAAGTTCATGCCTCCTACCTCTCTAAAAAGTGTATAAAAATGGATATATGGTTCAGAGAAAGTTCTATTAATAAAAATTTGCAAAAATGCTAGATAAATTAATGACCAAGATATAACCTATGGGGATTTTGTTCCACGCAAGCTCTGGGCTGCTATCTTCTCCAGTTTTATAGTGGAAATAAAGAAGAGGACTCCAACGTATGTAAGATTCTTCGGCTTTTCGGAATCATTGGTCCCAATATCACCAGCATTTATGATTTTCCCTTAACAGAATTCTGTCGTTTGTGTTATTATTGCAATAATTATGCGTGGAATACTCTCTTGAATTTATGGAAACATAATTGTTACACGCAAGTCCACATATGACAGTTGTAAGCATGGAGCGGGAAGACAACGCGAACTTTCATGGATCGACTGTGTTTAGATAAGATGTGTAACTTTTTACCACTAGCGAATATGGTATCGGCTCCCGCAAAAAAACACATATTTTTCAAGGGATAGTGCGTGTTGCGGCCGCTAGGTGGCAGGGCACATCAACATTTTTATGGCTCTCTATTTTTTAGGTATTCCATGGTGCATATACGTGATTTTCTGTGAGTTTCGAGCGCAAGGCAGAAAATTCCGAAGGTTGTAAGTTCCTAAATGAATTCCATCACGATACACATAAATTTTCTGCCGTACTTACATCTCGTGGGAACTTGTTGGTAATACATACTGACTACACTCCCTGCTGCGAGATAGACGTATGATTTATAGTACATACCTTTCTTGCATATCGAAATGAATCATCCTTGACCTGTTTTCAATATTTATAATCTTTGAAACAATTACAAAAGACAATACAATACGTAGACAACTTAAAATATAGGGAATCCAAATTCATAACAATTTATGTATTCAACATCGGAACATTTAAACTCGTCAATACCGAGCCTCTCACTTAGATACTCCGCTTTTGCCTTCATCAATGGGCCATTTATCGGAATTCAGGCTGCTCACTGCTGGCAAAACCACGAGAATAGGGCTGATTCTAACTGCATATGTTCTCCTGGTCACAAATGTTTCTGGCTGCTTGGACGTCCTTCTTGAAACACTGCAGTACGAAATTTTTTGTTATTCTTCAGAATTTGTGAATAAGGTTGAGGAAGATATGCCAAATTGCTACCCTATCTCGCTTTTGGACCCATCGCCACTTTCTCATTCATTGATAATTTGTATTTTAGTTTTCTGATCCATCAACTTTCGTTTCCCATCCATGATGTTGTATTAGTCAGACTGAACTTGATAAAAAAGCATGAGGATGACAAAAGAACAATGAAATGCACAGATTTAAAAGGAATTTATTTGTGTGAATACGGGTATGCTGTGAATGTCCGAAGTGTGCATTTGAATGTCAAATTGTGAGGAAAAAATACTGCTAGACGTATAATTTCAATGACAGAGGACATGAGCACAAGTTTGAGCACGTTTGCCGAGCTTGAAGCAGACATTTGCCACTCGTGATAGTAAAAGACCCCAGTGGAGGCTGGTTGTTGTCCTCACTAATACCGATTTATTTTACATGTAAATCATAGGGTTTTAAATCGTTCTTTGGCCATCGCTCACCAATTCGAGCTTCTCGTTATATGCCCTACACGTTATATTGGGCTTCTACTGTATTTATATCTACATAGTGCACAATTTCTGACATTTGTTCTTGGTGGCTGATATCTGGAGTACAATCAAATGAGATACTGTAATATGTTGCTTGCAGAATTTTCGCCACAATTTTATTTTTGACTGCTGATCCTAGTGCAGAAACTATTTTGTTTTGTGTAGTTGGTGAGAAGTATGAAAGGCTTCCTTTTGTAATAGAGGACACCTGTTCTTTCATTTGTGGATTGTATTTGGCCAGGAGTCCTACATTATTCAAAAATATGTATACCAGATTTATGATGTCCTATTTGTTCGACTCCTCCTCTCAGTGCTACGTTGTTTTTGCACAAAACAGTATTACGTCTATTACTACTGTTAGAATGTATCTCCACTTAAGCTTAATATATCACGAACTGACTGCAATATGGAAATTATGCCGAATTGTCCACCATTTGTCGTCAATCAATTACAGTAAAACCCCTAAATTACACTTTTCCAGGGACCCTAGAAAAATTGCAAATTGCGGGAAAAGTAGAATTTTCACTTATACATCCATGTTCTTTTACCGGAGCTCCACGCGTTTAGGAGTGGCACTTCTAAACGCAAACCCTAAAATTTGCCATTTTTGTGACGCGGACTGAACTTCTAAGGTCCCTAACTTATAAACCGTCCATCCAAAAAAAATTAAAAATTGTGTTGCTATCTACAAGTGGTTATCAATGATCCAACTTTGAAAAATATCCCAAACAGGTCAGCGACCTGCATTGGTTGAACTTTCATGGAAATACCCAGTTTCAACCATCTTTTTATCATACAGTAAAACCCCTAAATTACACTTCCAGGGACCCTAGAAAAAAAGTGTAAATTGCAGAAAAATGCAAATTGTGGGAAAAGTAGAATTTTCACTTATACATTCATGTTCTTTTACTGGAGATAGGGTAAAAATAAGGAACACTGATAAACTGAAAAAGAGCAGTGGCATAATATATTCCTTGACCTAGCACTTCTCATTTATTTATATTTGATGAAAAAAATACATTAAACATCAAAGACAAATTGAAAATTAAGAAAGGATGAAGATGGCAGGGCGATTTACATTATATTTGTTATTAGCAACCATTGAAACTATCTAATGAATATAGCATGATTATTTTTAGAAATTTGATATTTTCAACTGCTTGGACTTCCTCTACCTATTAATAATATAATGCACTTTATTTTCAATTTTCTCCAGTTCCTCAAGCATTTGCTCACAGCAGTCACTACCTACTAAGTAATTTCTTAGAGTTTGAACAGCAAACACTGTGTCTTGCCTATCATAGTTATAACTCGGGAATAGAGGCAGTGCAAATGATCTCAGTTGTCCACCACGAGTTCTTTAATTTTTCATCATATCTGGTTAAGAATTCATTTTTATTCTACATAGTTTCTACTGAGGTAAAAAATTAATATTCCCCCGCAGGTTCCATTACAGTCGAGCACCCATAACCCGGTAATCCAGGAGCATGCTATAGTCTGGCAGTGTTGCGAAAACAACCTCATACATATTCCGAGAAATAAAAAAGTCTTTTCCATAAACGTTGTGTTAAGAGATTTTGACTCTGTACTTAAGAAAAATATTTCCTTTAATTGCTGGAATATAATGTAACTTGTAAGTATTTCGAGGTAATTTCATTAAAAAATAATTGTACACGCAATCTAAACGAATTATACGATTAAGTCACGCACATTGCAGTTTGAAATCCTCACTGTTGGCTGAAAAACCGCTATAATGGTTTAGTGACTTGGTGTGGCTACACTACTTCTAGGCGCGCACATTTAGCCATGCTTAAATATATTGCTTTATTGCTTATTCTCTGGCTGTAAAGCCGTGTTTACACGATGCATTTACCCGCGCGGGTAGATGCGTGAACACAATCACCATCAAAATTTCACCGTGTAAACACTCAAAATTGCGCAAATGCGTGAATGCGTGGACATAAAATAGCCCCTGTTCTAATTTGGTGAATGTGTTCACGCATCTGTCCAGCCACGTACTTGCGCGGGTAAATGCATCGTGTAAACACGGCTTAAGGTGCAAGAAACTTCATTAAAATTCTTTGCTAGATATGCAGTTATTATGACCTTGTCCGATCTAAGCGGGCGGAGCGATGCCAGCGGCGTGAAGCGACGGCACAAAACTATCGGTTGCCGAAAAAGTAGAAGTTTATCCTCACCAGCCTCCTGAAACAGCAATGTGGATGAAGCAGACTAAACTGCTCCATTGAAATTAACCTGTATTTCTAAACTCCCGACGCGACGATAGCATCAAAAGCGATGAAACAACTGATAGTCAATCGCATTTATCAATCAGCCGTGGCTGGGAGTGTTGGGTCATGAAAATGTTTCGTAGTTTTCATTTTTATTTCGGTATGCTCAAATTTTCCTCATAATATTAACAAATATATTTTTTTTAAATAATTATTTGTGAATTAAAGCTTTTGGGGTGTCCAAACGGGTGAAAGGTTCCATTTTTTCCGGCGTTTCCATGTCCGGCACAGCCCTTGTCGTCAGGTGCGTCAACAGATTTGCTGGAAAACTACTATCTTTCAGCGATTTATGAAGTTAAAACCAGATATTTATTATCATTTTTATGCATAGAAACAGTAAAAGAATGATATTATAGAATTATCACTAACTGGAATGAAAATGCCTTACATAAAAAAGACTATGCTTCATCTCATAGCTTGAATCATATCTGGCAGATTACGAGTTGATGTAGTTCAAATTTCTGTTACTAGTGGCGCTGTATACTATTCCCGCTACATTCAAATTCTTCCTTAAAACAGGTCCTATTGCTACTCTCTTTTGTATTTTTTCTGCATATATGTACAAGACAAAGTCGGAAAGTGTTTTACAGAAGATGATATGCATGAGTAATGGACTTGAGAAGTGAATTTCATTTTTGAAAGAGCGTGTTGTGGTGCAAATTGCGGGAAAACTGAAAAATGTTTGGTCTAAATTCGGGATTCTTCATACGTTGGGAAGATAGGAAATTGAATGGGACTTTGCGAAAGTGGTGTAAATTGTGGGAAAACGTAATTTCCGATAACACAAATACGAGGTTTCACTGTAGTACAGTAGAGCGTCGTTTATCGTCCGGTGGATTATCCGAGCATTATCCTTCAACCATCCCTCCCCTACTCTCTTTCCATCCCCTCCCCTTCCTCTGCTACTCTTCCTTTCCATCCACTTCAGCAGGCTGTTTAATCACACAGATGAGTGTTGCATTACCCTGAGCCCCCTGAATCACTGCTCTGTGTTTGTGCGACCTGGGCTTCTGTGGGTGTTTTACATTTGCCAAGTTTTCTTCAGTAATACAACTGGTTGAAAATGTCCAATTCATCAATAAATAGAAATCGCGTCATGTTAAACATTTTGGAGAAGATGAAGATGATTGAAAGGGCATCCAAGGGAGACCCAGTGGCTAATATAGCGGCGGACTTTGGTATTTTCATCTCCACTGTACGTGATATAATAAAAAATCAAGCCAAGTTATCAGACTATGCTTAAAATCGGAAGAATTCATCAGTTAGCACGCCACTGCAAGCATCATCTGTTTGGGCATTGGGGTGGTTGGTGACCTTGCCTCATTTTCTTTGAGAGAGGGCTGAGTAAGCAGGGAGATAGGGGACCCGGGAACTGCCGAGGGGCAACCATAAATCGCTGCATATCAGACATGTCATGATTGCTTGAGGTGGAAGGGTCTATAGTAGATACTTGTTTGGGGTGGAGGGATCGGACTTAGAGACATGCGGGTGGTCGGAAAACCCAGGCAACTCTAGCCTGTGGGTTTATTGCCCACTGACTGACCGCTGGTCCCGCTGACTTTGTATTATCAAGTTTATACTGTATTCTCATGCATCACTCCATTATATAAGTTATTTTAGTAAAAATATCCCAAAAATGAGTTTTACATGCCTTAATTTATAGTTAAGCACATATGAAATGTGTATGGAGTTGGCTTAAAAGAAAATGCTTGAAATGTATCAGTATGAAAAATTATCTCAAACGTAAGTGAATTTTCCAGAAATTTCCAGACTTTTTTGTCGATGGCTATAATTGTTATCAACAATGGAATAATTCTCATTTTTACGGTCTATTCTCCTTTTTTGTACCTTACTTTATAATTTGATTTACTTTTTTCTTATATTGATCCAATTTTGGAATTTATACGCTAATTCATATTCTGCCATATTAATTATGATATAATTTTGTCTTTCATTTTAAACAGGTCTTTTTATTTCATTTACCATTGCTCAAAAACTGCTCATCGTCAAAACTCTATGCAGTTTGCATAATAATGAAGCATTTGCAAATGGGAATTTTCATAACTGCCTGGGATAGCGTAAGTTTCCAGTGTCACAGCAGTGTAGGTCCATTGCTCTCGCGACAGACACGCGGAGCTATCGGAGAGCTATCGCGACGGACACGCTGAGTCTTCGAGATATTTCCCCCCCTCATTTGGGGACCTGAGATGATATAAAGAGGGAGACCTCGTATCATCATACTACGAGTCAGACTTTCCAATAAAGTGACATGCCGAAATGCGAAGTGTTGCATCTCAGGTCTATTGCTTCGGCGACAGAATCACGGCGTCCTTGAAACATCTGCCCACCTCATCTGGATATATAAGGATTTGATATCCTCTGACAATGAGTCAGAATTCTCGAATGAGGGGTCGTTGTTTACTGCAGAAATGCTGAGTGCTGCATCGGCTACTATCCCCTTTGTGAGCCATAAACAAAACAAAAGTTAGTCTCCCTCTGCATCGGAGTGGATTCGGAAGTCCCTACTGCCCGACGGTGTTTGCGGTTGATCTTATACGATTCTTACGGCCAGTGTTTAGTTTATTTCATCTCTTCTTCACTGAACTTCTGCTGAAGCTGATGGTCACCGAAACCAACAGATATGCACAACAGTACCTTCAGACACAAAAACTTATCCTCTAAGTCTAGAGCGAGTTCTTGGAAGCCAACGACAGTTGCAGAAATAAAAGATTTTATAGCTTGTATAATGAACATGGGCATAATTGCTGAACCAAGCATGTACAGCTACTGGTCAAAAAAGAAATCTTTGTCAACTCCTTGGTTCCTACACATGTTCTCTCGTAACAGATTTCAGTTATTGCCGAGTTTTTTTCATCTTGTAGACAATTCTAAACTCTCCAGTCCTAATGATCCATCTTATGACCCATGTGCCAAATTCTAGCCAATAGTTGATCACACCAATCGTATCTTTCGACATTACTATACTCCCCACCAACAATTGAGCATTGATTAGAGTTTGGTTGGTACCAAAAGTAACAGTAGATTATTGCAGTATTTGCCAAATAAACACCATCATCGTTGGGGAGTAAAATTTTGGATGATGTGTGATGCAGTCTCAAATTACTGTCTAGCATTCTATGCCTATCTTGGTCCAAAAAGTATGTCAGACAAAGAAGGTGTGAAAAAAATGGTTTAGCCTCGATTGTAGTAACTAAATTGCTTACCATAGGAAATTATACGAATAAAGGTTACCATACCTTTTGTGACAATGTTTTTAGTTCGATTCCCCTGGCTAGTTATTGTGATGTTTCTCTTCCTGGAAAATAAGTCTTGGGGGGCACAAAATTCAAATCTTGCCATAGGCACTCATGACCCTAGCTACGACGCTGTTGACATGGCAGCTTTTATCAAAGCCCTATACTACATCTATATGACAAAAAAGCAACTAAATCACTTTCACTCTCAAACAGATAGGAACGTACAAGAAGTCTTTCATCCCATATAACTACTACAAGAGTTTTCTGAGACTTAATTAAACCAAAAAATGAACCTCTTAAACCATTACTCTCTTTTCCATTTCCTTTTCCCTGTTTCCTTCCTTTTAATGGTAGCTGTCCTTTGTATTGTTTGTATTAAATAGTATATTTTAGTCAAGAAGTCTTATTACAAGGTATTGTAAAATTTAAAATTACATATATACCTCAAAAGCTGGTTTATCAGAAAGTTAACCCTTTCAGTGCTATGCACGCATATATGCGTTTGGGTGGAGCAGTGCCATCAGCGCTACACACGCATATATGCGTTTTAAAAATCAATAGTTTAAATACCAACAACGAAAGTATGCGTGCTACGGTGAGCATTCTCTGGGATGAAGCTTAGCACTGAAAAGGTTAATGCAGAATCAATTGTGTGCTACAATATTGCCTTTTATTCTTGTTAAGTATCATCTGTGATCCTTAATTCATGTTTTTATTTTCAGGATAAACCTCACCACCCAGATGTCGCTGCCCTCAACCTCTTCATTTGTTTGGTTGCAAAATACTTTCGTCAGAGTGATCTTGCAGATGAATGAAGCTTAGTGGAAGGAACTTAATGTTATATTTTATGGCTTGATACGATTTTCTACTTTATTTTCATTCATTGTGTTCCAAATTATGTGCTCATTTTATGAATAAATTTTTATAGGCAAGAGGTGAATGCAATGTTATTTAGTGTTGGAGTCAACCCATCGCTATAGATACTTTCTCCAAAGTGCAAACAGTTAAGTCTCATCATGGTGAAATTTCGCATAAGGGAAAGAGTGGTTAGTCCTACAGTCCCACCCATCAACATAGAACTTGTGAAACATACAATGTTTTAAAAAAAATTTTCAGAGATTTATTTAGATTTAGAGTTCTCAGTTCCACCAGTTCCTGAGTTTGGAACCATAACAAAAAATATCACTAAAATCCTTGGTCCAAAAACCACTTTTTTTAAATATTGGACCCTGTAAGTGGTGTCTGCATTTAATCCTGGTGAAGTGCTGTACTTAAGCATATTTAAGTTCCTGCGAAGTAAACAGATGCTCACATAAAAAGGAATACAGGTTTTAGTTATTTTCAACTCTATTAAGTGATTAAAGACCACCGCATTTGAAATTTTCTGTTTGGTGTATGCTCTGGATTGCATCTTACATACATACTTTCCTGGATTAGATCTTGTGTGGAAGTGTGTATCTACATATTGTTTTCGTTAATTATACTGCACTATAAGTCCAAGAGTGCTTCCTTTGCTACACTCAACATTGGCGAGATGCTGTTGATATTTTGGCCTTAGGTCAGTATTGACATTTGATAATTCTGTGCCATTCTTTCTTGCGTGATTGAATTCCTATGAAATGTCTTCCACAATTGGTCCCATCCGATGGGTAGCTACTCTGTTTATGGGTCAATGTGGATGGAGTGAGTGACCCCAGAATGACAGCATTCAATATGCGTGAGCTTCTTCATATTTCCGGGTTCTACCGCGTAGTTTGCTGTGCTGGCAGTCGTCTTCAGGTCGAAGATGCGGGTTCACAATTTTGGTCCTTATTATATAGCGTTTCTTTCCCGCCAATTCTTGCTGCTGCTCTCTCATTGGTTCGTTTCATAACTCTCCTCCAAGTGTAATCCAGGTGGTATCCCTCGTCTCGGTTAAAATTGTCAGTCCGGGCTATCTCAATAGATTCTCTAATTAGTCTAGGATAATATCTGCCCTCTCTCACTATCACCTTGGCTTCGTCAAATTTTATGTCGTGTCCCGGGGTCCAGGCGTGCTCAGATATGGCAGACAGCTGAAATTGTCGATTTTTCGTGGCTCTTCGGTGCTCCTGTATCCGTACCTTCAGTGAACGGCATGTCTCGCCGATGTACGATTTCCCGCAGGAACAAGGAACCTGGTAGACTCCTTCGTGTAGGTTATGGTGGATTCTGTCCTTGGCCGAGGGTAGTATGTCACCGATTTTTGTGGCACAGTTGAACCTTGTGGTGACGCCGTGCTTCTTCAGTGCTCTGGCAATCCTTTCTGAGGTTCCTGTGATGTAAGGGATGATAGCCCATGCTTTCTTGTCTTCATTTCCGCTGGAATTTGTTTTAGGCTCCTTCAGCTTCGAGGCCCTTTTCAGGGCCATATCCTGGTAGCCGTTCTGCTTCAGTGCTATAAAAAGATGCCTCTTCTCCTCTGCTAGCGACTCCACGTCCGAAATGCGGTGGGCCCGGTGAAACAGTGTCTTCATTAACGACGCCTTTTGCATCGGATGGTGGTGCGAGGCATTGTCAAGATAACGGTCCGTGTGCGTCGTCTTTCGGTACACGGAGTGTCCAAGGCTGCCATCGCTTCTTTTTTTAACTAAGACATCCAGGAATGGTAGGCGGTTGTCCTTCTCTATCTCCATAGTAAACTGTACCGCCTTGTGTTGAGAGTTCAGATGAATAAGCAATTCCCGGAGTTCTTCCTTGCCGTGGGGCCAGATAACGAACGTGTCGTCCACATAACGAAGCCAAAGAGATGGCTTTTTGTCACAGGTATCAAGGGCCCTTCTCTCAAACCGCTCCATGTACAGGTTTGCAATCACTGGTGACAATGGTGAGCCCATGGCCGCGCCTTCCCTCTGTTCATAGTAATTACCATTCCAGAGAAAATATGAATTTCGGAGGCAATACTCTACTAATGATGGGAAATCTTTGGGTAATCCAACTGTAGTGAGCTCTTTGACGATTTCCACTGAGTCTTTGATCGGGACATTAGTGAACAGGGAGATTACATCAAAACTGACTAAGAGGTCATTTTTGCTGATGGTAATACTTTTTAAGATATCTACGAAATGGGTGGAGTTCTTAACAAAGGACTGAGAATTTCCCACATACTGTTGAAGCGATTGAGATAGGTATTTCGATAAATGGTAAGTAGGGGCACCGATTTGACTCACTATTGGTCGCAGAGGAACTCCTTCCTTGTGAATCTTCGGCAGGCCGTATAGTCTCGGTGGTTTGGCGGCAGAAGGAAGAAGACTGCGTTGCTTCTCTTGTGGAATGGAAGACCTCTTGATGAGCTCCTTTACTCGTCGTTCGATCTTGGTAGTGGGGTCCGATTTCAGCTTTTGATAAGCTGGATCTTCCAGGAGTTGGATGATTTTCTCGTTGTAGTCCTCCCTAGTCATCAGGATCGTAGCGTTGCCTTTGTCGGCATGTAGTATGAGGATGTTCTCATCTCTCCGGAGTTTCGTCAGAGCTCTCCTTTCAGCGGCTGACAAGTTCGGTTTTGGTGTTTTGGCCGTTCTAAGGATGCGAGAGACGTCCTCTCTAATCTCGGCAGCGTCTTCTTTCGGGAGCTTTCTAATGGCTGACTCAACCTCCGTGATGATTCTCTCCGTAGGTACACTCCTGGGAGCTATGGCGAAGTTCTGTCCTTTGGACAGAACTGAGGTGGTGACATCGTCCAAATGTCTGTCAGTCAAGTTAACCACAGAACGGTTCCGTACAATTTCCTCTGATAGGTGTTGCCGGCTGTGTAACTTGTCAAACTTCTTTTCTTGCGTCCTCCTGGTAGTAGATTCAGCATTTAACGATGAGAAGTGAGTTATCTTCTCTATTTTGTCCCAATCGGCAGCATTCAGTATGCCGCTCAAACGTAGGTGGATATGGTACAGTTCCTCCGAACAATGGTGAAGAGAAAGGCGAGTGTGATGCACGCAATCTCTCAGTAGAGCCTTGCTAGCCCGGTGGAGGATTCTCTTGGCAGAGTTCGTTTTCAGGTGGTGTTTAACTTCCACACATATAGGAATGGTTTCTGTGTCTCGGCAGCGAAGAAGGAAGGCTAAAGAAGACAGAAGTCTCCCTTTCTTCCCCCTTAGCTTCTCAAATCTTCTAATCAGCCTGTCCATCTCCTCCCCGTAGAGGCGAATGATGTAAGAACGAAGGTTTTCGTGGTGGTTTACGATGAGCTTCTTCATATTTCCGGGTCTGTTCGTTCTTACATCACTTCTCTATGCATGCTTTAAGTGATTCCACCTTTGCCACAAGGGCAGGAATGCACTTGACACTGTTTTGCAGCAACTCCACCTAGCACACCTACAATGAGAACTATGTACTAGTTTCATTAAGTGCCAAGGGTACTGTAACGGCAGCGCTTCACCCTTTTTTTTCTCAGACTGGTGAGAAGCACTCACCCTCATTTTGTCCCTCCCCCTTTTTTTTGAGTTATTGAGTGTTATTTACTTATGTTTGTTTTATAAAAGTGTCGATGTGTTTGTGCGCTAAGTGTTTAAACCCTGCGCGCCAATCTAAGAGCAAGGGCGTCGCCAGCCCGCTTGGGTGTGTTGTTATCAGAAACCATTGCCCTCCCCTCCCTTCCCCTCTCCCGGCGTGGAACCTGGGTACCTGACAGGCATTGGACAGACAGAAGCTCTCTGACACTGGCCGACTACCAAAAAGCTCCAGTTCAGCTCCCGAGACCTGATATGTGACATCGTGCCGCGATAACCTGGCACTTCCGGCGTGCGATCCAGTGGCCCACACTTACGTGCTGACTGCTTAGAGAAACGACGCAATTAACAAGGCCTGACACTGCTGTACGCACCTCAAGCATTGCAATTCACCCATTACGTTGGCCGATTTTCATCGATGGTCGTCGTGAGTCCTCACGACACTGCACATTCGGCTTGCCGCTAGCTCCAGTGCCGCCTTCGAGCCGAATGCAACATTCACCTCATCATCTTCATCAGTCGTCCACACCGGTCACGTAAGCCGCTGCCACTCCGCCCTCACCCATCTCCATTATTCGCCGTTGCTCGTCAAAATTCATCCCTCCAGCAAGTGTTTCATCAACGTTGCGGGACTCTTGTGCAACGATCGCGTAATTCATCCTAAATTCATCCTGTATTGTGTTTACTTGAAGTTGGAGGTCCCCCCAGGATCCCATTGTATGCTTAAATCGTATAAATTGCCGACCATTTGTGTTGTCCCGTCGTCCGCTTAGTCGACTCTGGTATTAACTTCGGCATAGGGTATTTTTTTTCATGTGTTATATTCTCGATTGTCATTCCATTTCCATCCCCACTAACTTCCTTTCCCGAGTGCTTCTTCCCCATCGCTATTTATTCTCGTACTTGTCGTGTTTCTTAGTTGAAATAATGGGCAAGGGCCTAGCCATGTTGAAACACTGGTTCCCGTCAGAACACCGAAGTTAAGCAACGTTGGGCCCGGACAGTGGTTGGATGGGTGACCCTCCTCCATACCTGTACCGTGGATGGAGAGGTGATACTCCCTCCAGACCACCGGGAGGCCGGAGGGAGATATACCCAGACCGGGAGAGTTAGGGGGAGGACACCCTCTATACCTGGAACTGCGGATGCATGGGGAGGCCAGCCCTCCATACCTCTACCGTGGTGCTCTTGTCCCCTGTCTGCAAGTGGCACAATGGACCAAGAAAGGTCTAAGTGCCCGGGCTCCTGACGAAGGCCCCCCCGACTAACAATCTAGTTGAAATAATAAATTTGTTCAATCTATGTCGGGCCCATGATTGCAAGTGATTCCTTTTCCAGATTCAATCCTCCCAACCAACCTTCCTGCGTTGTTTCCAACCATAAATCTACTCGTTCCTACGTCGCCTCCGACTCTGAGGTATTCTTGCTCTAAATGTGTACGCGAACTCGTTTGTCACAGTACATACACATGCTGAACTTCAAACACCAAATCTTGGTATATTGTCCGTTTTTCCTCCTATTTTGTGTTGAAGAGAATGATAGCAGGCATGGTCGCCTCCAGCTGCCTGGTGGTGGAAAAGGAATAATTCCACCAAATTGTGAATTTATCCTTCTCCACAAAGGACTGGATTTCTCCAGGGGCTTAAGGAAACTGGATTTTTGTCGATACAATAATTACTTCTAAGGTGAAAATATAACACCCTCAGGCTAGGTGGATTTTGCAGAGCTAAATATGCTGACTTGGTGTATTATCTGCAGCCGGAAAGGTGACTTAAAATCTCCAGCTTGGCCTCAGCACACACTGCATCTTGTGTACGTAAAATCCACCTTGAATATGAGGTGGTGGTACATGAAGATGTATATGACACCATCCTGGCTTGAGAGGATGAAACATGCAGTCTTGGACTAAAGACCAGCAGTAAAAAGGCAAACATCGGCCTCTTAGATAGCTCTTGCTTGTCCGAATTTCGATAGATACAAATGTATATTCATACATCAGTGTACTGGTATATGCCTTGAGAGGTCTTCTGCTCTTTTTTTTATTTCAAGCATGAGGAACTTCTGGCTTCAATATGATGAAACAGGCAGAGGGAATTATTTTCTCGCCGAAAGAGAACATAACTTTCCATGGTTTCAGGCTGAACTATGCGCGGTAACTACCTGCCCCAGTTGAATGGTCATATCAGTGAAATCCTGATGGAAACGTCGGACATTTGGATGGTAAATTGCGTGGTCTACACTGCTGCCAAAATTATGGCTCACTCCCAAAAGAACACCTCTTGGGAGGACAAAGCAGCAAAGAGGCAGGAACAGTTGGAGGCCAAGATCATGCAGGAGAGACGACAGGTGTCGAGAATCCAGTGTGTGATGGAATGCATAGCATCTGGGCGTACAATGACTCCTAAAGTTTGGCACATAGTGCGCAGTCTCTGATACAACTATCACACACTGAATAAAAGCATGCTGCTTACCATTAAGCAGCAAGCGGTCGATAGAGTACGAGTACTCACCACTGCCCTAAAAAAATTCCTCAAAAGGAGTGGGGCCGTGAGGGAAAATTCCACCTTTCTGCTTCACCCGTCCCGTCTCTTTCAACCACCTCCGCCTGTCATCGAATCTCCGCCACCCGTCCAAGAGATTGAAGGAGAGAAGGGACAACATTTCTGGAAGGAGATCTACGAAACGTCGAAGCCATTCCACGGAGACACTCTGGCCATAGGCCTCTTTAAAGAGTTATGTGACCACCACCTACAAGATGTGGATGGACCTCTTTCAGTCACAGAAAGTGACATGAAGAAGGCCTTCTCTGGCAAGAAGAACTTTTCGGCTCCAGGAATGGATACCGTGAATAACTTTTGGTGGAAGAAGTTTACTTCCACACCAACACCTCACCAAAATCTTCACGTCCTTTCTGATAGGTAGAGAACCTATTCCACCTTGGCTGACTGAGGAATGCACGGTTCTGATACCTAAGAAGGGAGACTTGTCCAATCCTAAGAACTACCACCCTATAACCTGCCTCAACACTGTATACAAGGCATTCACCTCCATCTTGAGCGACCTTATCCTTCACCACGTCCAACCTGTTTGGGAGGTGGTGTATAAGCAGAGAGGCTCAAAGCAGGGAATCGCAGGATGCAAGGACAACCTACTCATTGATAGGTGCATATGCCAGGTTGCCATCCGGCATAAGCGAAACCTATCAATGAACTAGGTGAACTACAAGAAGTCCTTTGACACCACTTCACATGAGCTTTTGATTGCCATGCTGAAGTTGATGAAAGTCCACCCAGAGGTAGTGTCCTGCATCCAACGCCTGTTACCACTCTGGAAAACACTTCGTTCTGACTTCAGGAAAGCAGTCAGTTTCCACAGAGTTGGTAACATACCACTGTGGCGTTTTTCAAGGCGACAGCTTGAGCCCCTTACTGTTTTGTATTTCCCTTGTATTACCGTCATCCGACGGAAGCGACAATGACACGACCATCTTGTCATTGAAGGCAGATGTCCTCAAGCTCAAAATAAAAAAAGCCGAGCAGAACGCCTTCCTCAAGGTGCATACCGATAAGCCCATGCATTGATGTTTCTATCGAAACATCGAAAAGCATGGGCTATCGAAAGAGCAGACGTTTGCCTTCCTACGCTCTGCCGGTCTGAAGTCTGAGACCGAGGGTTTTGTCCTTGCATGCCAGGATGGTGTCATAAACACACTCGTGTACTGCCGCATTATATTCAAGTCAGTGGTTGTGGACACGAGATGCAGGGCGTGCCAAGCCCAGCCAGAGACTTTGAGTCATTTTCTCTCCGGCTGTAGTTATTATGGCAGGTCAGCATATATAGCTCAGCACAACATGGTCCTGCGGGTGTTATACTTTCACCTTTGACACCATTATGGCATCAATGAAACGCCTGTGCTGCCCTATGCCCCTGGAGATATTGAGACCGTAGTGGAGAACGATAAATTCACGATCTGGTGGAATTACTCCTTCTCCACCACCAGGCAGTTGGAGGCGACCAAGCCTGATATCGTTCTCCTCAACCACCTCACACGCTCCATGTTGGTGATCGAGTTTTCATCTCTGGCTGAAACTAACATGGATGCGAAGGATGTGGAAAAACAGACGAAATATCAAGACCTGCTTTTAGAATTTCGACAAATGTACCCCCAAATAGATATCCTTCCAGAAATGTCTTTGATGGTTGGTGGAGAGTTCTAGACATATAAAGGTGGTCGAAAGATATGGGATGGCGGGAGGAGAAAAGTCACATTCTCCCTCACCGCCCTACTCCTCTTAACACATTCAATGCGGAGCACGTCAATAGACGTGCTCCTGGCTACACCGACTGACGGAGCACGTCAATTGACATGGTCGTTCCCTTCCGAAGCACTTTAAATTTTTTGAGCCGATTTTGACGACTTTCATGAAAATCGGGCCCGCATTGAATGTGTTAAGGAGTTTTTCTTGGCTGTGGTGAGTGCCCATATTCGATCCACCTCGTGCTGCAGAATGGTAAGGAGCATGTTTTATTTAGTGTGTGATGGTGGAATCTCAGGCTGCATGCAATAGGCCGAACTTCAGGTGTGAAACTTCACGCAGATGTTATGCATTCCATCATGCACTGAATCCTTGACACCTATATTGTTGCGCGACCATGAATATGACCTTTTCAGCACTGTTGCTGTTCCCAAGAGACATTCTTAAGGGGGTGGGCTATTCTGTTGGTAGCAGTGTAGACCACACAATTTATGATAGATCTAATGTCTGTCAGGATTTCGTTGATAAGCCCATTCATTCCAGACTGGTGGAGAGCCTGGTTAAGGTGGATGACCCTCTGCCCATTTTGATGCTCATCATAGGTAGCTATACTCAGCAACCTCGATCTGAGTCGGCCTGACCTGATGCCTCCCTATCCATCAAGTGAAATGCCAATATGGTTATGGTAGTAATGAAAGCCGGTGGAGAGGCTGTGTAGGGGAGGGTGGTTTGGCTGGTGGTAGTTTACTTTGACTCTGCAGATTGTGGAGAGTTACCTTATTTTGTAGGTGGTTGGCATAATTATCAGTAGCATGGGTAGGGGGGGCGAATGTCCCCCACGCCCCCTGTGTTCTGGCGCCCCTAAGCCTGTGAATGTTTCCATTCTAAAGTCTCAAAATACGTATGTGAATCAATGTCATAACAATTAATTATCAACAATAAATTCTATAAGGTCTACAAGTTTGGATCATAGTATATTACGAACAACAAAATAATGCAGTAAAAGTATATAACAGTATGTTAAGTTAGTAAACTGGTGAATTTATAAGTTGGCACCCCCTAATAATTTTTCCCCCCGCACCCCTGGCGCCCCCTAGACCCAAACCCATTATTGTTATAACTTTTATTCGATCCAAATTTATGTCACTCGTTGACAAGTGTTAATTGGGGTCGCAGTATTGCTCCTCCGGAAGCACATAATAATTAATGTATATTTCTGTTTCCGGTAGCTACCGGATGGTCCCTTATTGGTGGATGTAGTAATCATAAATGGCCACACTGACTTAACGACAAGGTGGCAGTCAGGATTTTTTAAGTTGACAGTGGCCAAGTTCTCCTGCGTGCACTATGTAGTAACTCGAAAAGCTCTAGTGAATGTTTCGTTCATGGATAGCTATTCCCTGTGGATAGTATTTCTTTTTAAATTGTGTGGGTTGGTCACTTAGACTTCGATCTATTGCTCAAATTGCCGCCAACCGCTCAGTGCCGCCAACACCATAGATTTCAACTGATTCAACCATAAGTTCTCAGGGTTGGCAGCGTTGGTCAATAGACACGTCAGGATTTTCGAATGTTTTGAAAAGAACATACGGTGCTCTTTCTGAGAGGTCCGTGGTGTGCGTTATGTCTTCGTCTGATCTTTTGAAGAAAATTGAAAATTATGAAAAACGCGTGCATGAGTTGGAGGAAAAGCTGAAAAAAGTAAGCCAGAGCCATGCGGGGAGTCTCAGGGAGAAAATTACGGTGATGTCATCTGAAGTTGTTGATTCCAATCCATACAGGTAAGTCAACATTCTCTGGAAAGGTTTTTCAATCGCGCAATCCGTCTAACAGTAATATTATTTTTTCAGTCGTCTCATGGCCCTCAAACGGATGGGGATCGTCAACAATTATGAAAGAATTCGAAATCTAGCTGTGATAATCGTGGGGGTTGGTGGTGTCGGCAGTGTTGCAGCCGAGATGCTCACCCGTTGTGGAATTGGAAAGGTGTGAAAGACTTTTAATCAAGAACGTAAGCTTCTCTTGAAAATAATTTGCTTCGAATTAATGGCTGCGTTTAGCTTCAGTATTTATGTTAGCTGTCAGTTTCGATTTTCTATGCTTTGCCAGACTTTTCTGTCGTTCGTGACTGAATAGCGAGAGCCAACTCTTAAGTATAATATTCAGGCATGTCTTTTTGATTTCGCCTTTAGATTTCTGGCCAAAAATATGTGTACTTATCCGTATTGCTATTATCATGTGTATAGATAAGCCACCATTAGACATATGGAGACTGTAAGTGCTCTATCCGACTATTGTCGTTGGTGATACCATGTATGTGTGTCACTAAGCTCTAAATCAGGGGTCGGCAAACTTTTCGGACTACTAGATTATTTCAGGAGATCAAGACTTACACTATGCCAGAAAAACAAGTCCTAGGATATATTTTTTAAAATACAGTACGACCAATGGGAAACATGAGATATGTTGCAAGTTCTTATCGTGAGATATACAATAGCAGGAACTAATGAGGGGTTCAGAAACAGCCCACATGGCAGAAACACATCTCTGAGATGTCTCAAATGTCTCATTGAATATCTCAGAGACATTCCATGACATCTCAGAGACTACTCTCAGATGTCTCTGAGACAGCTCTATGTCCACTTTTCTTGTGGTCTCAGAAACATCGCATGTGATGTCTCTGAGAGGTCTCATATAGACATCACTGAGAGGCGTCTTTTATTTATTTCCTTTCTTGGCTCCTGAAATAATGTAGTAGTTCCATTCAAACAGAAGAGAATCTGACTTCTCATCATCTTAGTTTCTTTAGTAAGTAGAAATTGCCCGTTCTGTCACCTGATGATGCATAATATTAAGCTATTTTACTGAAATTGTTTATCCTAAAAACAGTAAAACTGAGAAAGTATTCCAGTTTCGCAATGGGGGGCTTGGGGAAGATTGCCATAAACTTAGAGCATATTTTCCCTTAACACGTTTGCGACGGTGGGACCCACCAGTGGTTACCAGCTTTTCATGCCGGTTAAAAACTCTTCTTGTCTTAAACTGACAATAAGCCAAAACTGACAGTCGTTGCCCACACCCTTCTATCCTCAAAACACTTATCTCTTGACCCATCACCTACAGCCCATGGTCCGGAAACGGTATCCGGATTCCCTACAGGCTGCTGGAATAGGTACCCATATGGAAAATAAGATTAAATGAAAGAAGTATAATGTTCTAAAATGGTTTCCTGATATGAAAAAATTGGCAATGCCTCGCAAGTGTAGAGTCAATGTCGCCAGCGCATGGCCCAATTAAGCTGCATGCTGTCCCAATTAGCCAGAGAAAACTTGGGGATAATCTTCAATTGGGTTCTGTTCTTCAAGATTTGCCCCAATTAATCAGTTGCCCCAAATAACCTGTGGCCCAATTAATCAGAATCTACTGTACAATGTAAAAGCCACTTGGAGTGCACATGGAGGGATTGGGGTATGAAATATCGCGACTGAAATATATTAATATTCATTATTTAAATTAAAAGAGTGACTGTTATTCCGCATAAATTTATAACTTGGCGACCTAGATTTCGATGTGGCACATTATCATCGGGTGGTAACGATGGCTGTGGTGATGACATGGTGTTAATGATGACATGGAACGTCGAAACCTAGGTTGTCTTGTAATAAATTTATGTGGAATAACAAAGTCACTCTTTTCATTTACAATATTAAGCAAATTCCAACAAGTCACGTCTTACACAATGGAATTGATCATTTAATTTAAGGTCATAATAGGCCCGGGCAAAATTTCCCATTCGTAGTCATTGCTCAGGTTGCCAAGGAAATATGCTAGTGTTGAAATCTGAGAAAAATTGATAATTATGACATATAAAACATAATTGTAAGCAAAAACAAAGCATATGACAAAATTGATTGCAAGAATTAAATACTTCCTTCTGTCAGCCATGCCTGCTATAGTGCATGGATGCTATAGTGAATATTTCAACCCCATATTTAGGTTGCAAGTATGTAATTTAAAAAAGCAAAAAAGAAACCTCTGCACTGATTCCAATGCTTTTCTTATGGGAGTAAATAGCAGGGGCCCCTGGGGCCCTGAGAACTTTTTAATATTGCCTATGTTTGTCCCAGTGCACTTACATAATTACCCACTTGCAAATTTTTAAAGTAATCGGTTCAGCCATTTTTGGGTGATTGAGTAACAGACAAACAGACAGACACCATTAGATTTTTATATATTAGTATGATTATAAAATACTCTGAATGCCACTACTACAGAATCGCAATGTCAACATGTAACATACGGAATCCTCATCATCCTATCAACTGTCAACCTGACTGATTAATACAACTTATATTGCATTTTTACCTTAGTAATGCCTTAGCTCACTACTGAAATCAAAAGACTTACTTCAGGATAGTCTTATATATTGTATACCTGGCCACTCCTGTGCATTAAAGTAACTGTGAGAACTAATTTGAAAATGCCAATGCCGTGATAGTTTAAGGAAATACTGTCCCATCCAGATAACTGTAATCTGACATTAATTGAATCTACGTTGCCACATTGGATGAATATAATTTCAATATTAGTAAGAATAAACAAGATTTTTTTCTTATTCCCTCAAGTTTGTTTACATTTAAATCAAGACGTAACTTCTTTGTGGAAATGTTACAAATGTGGAAAGGAGAAAACTGCTGAATTTACTAATAAATGCACAACAATAATTTAATGTACAATGGAAGTTAATTACTCAAAGCTATCAATGAAGTGTATACTTACTGGCAGAACCAAAGTCTCTCTGGTTTGTTTGCGAACTTCCCATTTTTGCCGAACTTTTGGGTAAAGGATGAACCACATGCTAAACATGTCGCAGAATATAATTCATGAAAAATGAAAACAAAGGATAACCACAGTAAGTATTTACAGAATGAGTGTTTCTGTGGTTATGGCTTCAAAGTAATCATACATTAGGTTAAAATAGGCACTATGTGCAATAAATTTTTGACACCAGTTTATGCTATCTGCTTTAAGGTGCATTTCAAAATATCTTAGTTGGTAATTCTACTGGTCTTCATTAAGGATTCAACCACAGAGCAGAAGTATGTATATATATATATATATGTGTAGTTTATCTTTACTCTGTGATACAGCTGCACTGGGTTAATGGGTATATGTATCTAGATGGGCTACCTCGATCTTTAAGAGGATAAGTTTTCTGTAGACTCAAAATATTCCATTAAAGTACGTGTGATATTTTTGTGTTCTCTCAGGGTTTCCAGTTATCCAAAATGTAATGTGCACATGCTGCAATGAAAACATTGCCATTTCTGTGATTTTAGTGGGACAAATTTTTTAAGACACTTCAGGTATCTCTAACATACTTTACTGTATCAAAAGAATTTTGAGGAGCAGCAGTCAAATTTTTAATATCTTAGGCATAGATAAAAATTAACAATAGTATGAGTGCTCTGCTCATGTTATGAATATCCCTTATCATGCCTCTGATATCATATTTGGAGACAAAATGACTAGTTTTTCATGTTTATCATTTTACTGTTGTGTATTTTTCACCTTGGTTCTTGTGATTATTTTCATCAACGGTTTGATTTCTATCTTCTTCAGTTGCTGCTTTTTGATTATGACCGTGTTGAAATGGCGAATATGAACCGCCTGTTCTATCAGCCTCATCAGGCTGGACTAGCAAAAGTGGAAGCTGCCTGTCAGGCTTTGCTCCATATTAATCCTGATGTGGAAATTGGAACATATTCTACGAATATAACAACACTGGAAGGCTTCGACCAACTGATTGAAGCTATGAGGTATCTTTTGGCATTTTAAGGTTCCATCCCTTTAAAAATTGTATTAGAGATAGGTAGAATACTGTATACATATCTTTTATACTGAGTATAAGTTGGTCTTATTTTTGGGCCAATAATATTGACTTAAATCCATACTTAGAGTATAAATCGATGTGAAAAATTTCTTGATATCTTTGTTTCGTCATTGGATAAGTGAACCAGATGTAATCCATGTCAAATCAACACACTTTAAAGCAAAAGTTTACCTCACCATTTTAGAGTTTGCTTAAATTTGGTATACTAATAATAGTGGGTGCTGAGACTAAATAAAATACCGAACTTCAATTTTTTAGCTCAAACTATTTATGAAATATGGCTATGTAAACTTTTCAAAAAATGGCCAAAAAAGTGTGAAAGGAATGTTTTTAAATCGCTCTAGGAGCTGTCCTAATTGAACTATAGAGCTGGGAAAGATGTCACATTTTAGCTTTTATTATGATCTTTCCAGTGATATATAGCACAACATAGGTTCTAATAAAAAAGTTTTTTTTTTTTTTCAAAATACAAATTGAAATTTTGATTTAATATTTTTCCAAAAAGTACACAATTTAACATTTTCAAATTATTTCCATAAATACTTAGTACTGTTGTAAATCACATGGTAAATATAAATATGGGATGATAATGGATTCATTGTTAAAAAAAATTATTTCCGACTCTTGTTTTTCACTAATAGGCCTCTGATTGATGAACAGATTGGTTTTGACCAAACCTACCTTTAACAAATAGAAATTTAATTAAAATATAGAGACATGTAGCTAAAAAAAATAACTGAAATATCAAAATATATTCTTCTCAAAACAAATTTAACAATCTTAATTTTATACAATTTTTACTAATGGCCTAATATATTGGTAAAACAAAAATATTGAACATGGGACCTATAACTACAAATCTAAATTTGGTATGAAAATGTGATGCTTGCTTTTGAATAATAGGTGTCTATACATAGCTAAATGTAACACAAAAGGTACTAGCGATCATTTTTAAATAACTATTTAGTTAATATAAATTAACACTGACTAACCTGAGAAAAAATTAAGTTTTGAGTTGAAAACAGTTTCCCAAAAAACATCTCTCAGATAACTTTCTCAGATAACATTTTGAAAAAGCCAATTGGGTTTGGCTTACATCACTTTCAACAAGAGTGTATGTTCTCCCAGTCTGAGTAAATGGATTTAATTTTGTGAGAACATTCACAACTGACACCCACAGGATATCTGCATGTGTAGGATAGGAGAATGGTGTATCTGGTCCACACGGATGAAGAAAAGTTATTTTCACTTCATCAAGTTCTTCATTTTTTTCTAAAATATACCCAAGCCACCAGCTTTTGTCATACACAGTGGTGACATAGCCTGATGTCTTGCAAGTTCAGATTGTCCAATGATGTAGGTAGTTACCTCTCTTTCCCAACCCTATTTGAGTGGGCAGTAGATAACATAACAAAAATACATTTTGCCTATTCCACTCAAGAAGATTACGCTGCTTCAGAAATGTTCTTAAAAAGCCGGATTTAAAAAGCATTAACAATCAAAGGAACATATCAATTGCATACATTCATTCCCAAAAACCCTGGAGCTCTTATTTGGTCTTTATCAAACTCCGACAAATAACTTGTGTTCAACTGACAATGAGTGCACCCTGTGGGCATGAATACACATTTAAATATAATTTCATGAATTATAACTTCGTAAATCATGCAAGTACATCGCGAGAGTACATCTTAATCTAAGGAAACAAAAAAAGAGGTTCATCGTGATGTTTTTGAAAGATACTCGTTCATACGAATTTGATATTATGAAGTGCCGATTTTTCCGGTCCCGTCAACTTCGTAATTTCGAGTTTCTACTGTAATAGAAACGTGAGTGGCAATACTGAAAGAACTGCAAAACTTAATTCAAGTAAGTGTACTTTTATTAATTCTTAAAAACCAGATAAAAAGAAAAACAAAATAATTTATGCAGCGTAATTGCATTAGTTATCACTTATCATCATATATTTCTTGCTGATTGAGCTTCTGAAGAATGAGAGAATCCCTCCGGCGAATTTGAACTGGTGCTGAAACTAGGAGATGGGACTGGGTCTGGAGTGAATGATGCCCTTGATGGGCGAACCACATAGCTCCCTCTAGTTAAAAGGCCCATTTGACCCTCAAGCAATGTTTCATTGATCACTTTATCAGCAAACATTTGTTGTAGTGGAGTTAATTTCCTCAATTTAACTGCGTAGCCCTTTGCCATTATCAAGCAGTCTTGAGGAAACCGGGACTAGCCACAGTAGTAGCCTTTACGGAGTCACCCGCAAGTGCTCATAAGTGCGATATTCCACAGGAGAAATGTCTTGACCACCTTGCTTCTATAAAGCCACCAAGTAATCCACAGGGGAGAAGGATGCCTCAGTAGCTTAACTGGTTAAAGTTCTCGGCACGAAATCGAGGGATCCGGGTTCGAATCCCGGTCAAGGTGAATGATTTTTCTCCTGTGGAATATCGCATCAAGCAGTCATCGTCTTCAGCTTCCAAATACCACGTAGCCTTTGCAAGAAGATCCTGAGACGAATGAGCAGACTTCCTCTTTCTGCTAGGTTGCACAAACAGATTGGCTGTAGGTGTATATCCTGAAGAAGCCGAAGAAGAAGATGGATGAACCTATAACCAAAATATCAATAATTGTTCAACATTACAAATAAAAATAGAGTTGAGTGAAACATAATCATTATTTTAATTTCTGAATTCAGCTCCCTAAAAGTGAAGAAGGTTGGAAACATGTCGCTCAAGACTTCATAGAAAAATGGCAATTTCCAAGCTGCCTTGGAGCAGTTGACGGAAAACACATTCAGACCAAGAAACCAGGAAATTCCGGCTCTCGTTACTTCAACTATAAAGGAACATTCAGCGTTGCATTGATGGCAATAGTTGATGCAAACTATGAAGTTATGTTTGCTGATGTTGGAAAGAACAGAAGAATTTCTGACAGTGGCATTATTAAAAACACTGCTTTCTACGACAGACTCGAAAAAGGTGAACTGAACCTTCTGCCTCCCGAGCACCTCCCAGGAAGCAGCAAGGCTACTCCATATGTTTTTGTTGAGCACAAGGCATTCCAGTTACAAGATAATTTCATGAAACCCTATTCTCTGTCTGTGCTTAATTGTGAAAGGCGCATTTATAACTATCGACTTTCTAAAGGGAGAAGAATTGTTGAAAAAATGTTTTTTGGAATTTCAGTTTCCAGGTTTACAATATTCCAAAAACCATAAATCTAACACAAAACAAGGCCAATGCTGTATTTTTAGCGTGTTGCTATTTGCACAATTTTTTATGAAGACATTCCAGTAGTTATGTCCATAATCAACCACTGATTTGCAATCAAAATTCCCTCGACAAGGAGTCTCCAACACCTTCAAATAGTGAACGTCTAATAGGTGTGAGAAGTGTGGGCAGTAGTTCAGCTTCTAGATCTGCCAAAGACATTCGCGATACTTTCTGTAGTTACTTGAATGATGAAGGAAAAGGCGAGTGGCATGAAAGCTAGCTTTGAATATTCACTAATATGTTTATATAAATGTAATAAATAAGTTATTGCATCTTTACTTACCAAATCATCATTGTTGTAATTTCCCAGTCCAATTGTTGAATCGCTTTTTCATCAGGAGTTTCCTGGTCCACCAAAAACATCAGTTCGGAGAAATACCACAGGCTCGGAACATAAACGTCATCACTTGAAGCTCCAGATTTCTTTGAGTCGTTCACCTTCTTCAACTCCTTCCGAAATGCAGACCTCAAGTTGTTAATTATTTTAGCAACACTATCACGTGTGGCGTCAGGCTCTTGAGGTTTGAGTTTTTCAATTAAAACATCGTACACGGCCGCTTTTTTTACTTGGTTGGAATATGAAACGCATTCTATATTCCAAACCTCGGGAAAAGACCTGTAGCCTTCAATGAAAGCCAAAAGCACATCTTTTTTAGTAGCGGCCATGATGCAGATCGGATGGTTACTGAACAAACTGTTCGATTAACTGTATGAACTGTGCAGTTGTCGTTGCAAAAGAGAGTCCCAATGTACAGTTCAAATAACTGCGTAAATACCAGCCTAAACTGCGCAGTTGACTCAGTTTATTGCTCACACATGACGTCACACATGATAAACACCGCAGTAAAACTGAAGGTGTGTAGGCCCCTTTATAACCTCCAGCATGGGGTAGTCAAATCAAAAGGAATGAGCTACAGAATCTCTGATCCATTGAGTGCCCTTGTTTCCCTTTTTATGTGAGTATTAGGTCTTGAATGTGTGAGGAAACATGATTTTACCTTTGAAAGCCTTATGTTTTCTTCACATAAAAATTTTTTCATTGAGAGGTCAAGTAGAACAGGAAATACAGGAATTGTTAATGATTAAAATGGAAGGGAATTCATTGCTTCCTGAAAAAGTTAAAATGAATAGAGTTAGGACTTCAGTTGTTTTTGTACATGCCTCAGAGTATGTTTCATTCTTTGTGAAATGTCTATTCTGAATGTTCTGTTTTATGAACTGACCTACTTCCTGTTAAATCACAACTGTGCCTTTTACATCATCATCATTGCTGGCCATGAACCCTATGGTTGGTTTGACACGGCTTTCCACTCTATTCTTGTCTGCTAGCCTCTTCACCTCTACATATTTCTTCGTTTCTTCATCATTCATTATTTGCTCCATGTATCTCAGCCGAGGTCTTACTCTGCTTCTGGCTGTCTTCATTAGACAGTTGTATCTTAAAATATGCCGAATAAGGTTGTCCCTCCTTTTCTGTTGAGTTCTTAAGAGAATTCGATCATTTCTCACTCTTCTCAGTGGCTCTTCGTTAATTGATCGATCAATCCATCCATCCATCATTACTGGGACATCAGTGGCCATGAATGATGATGTATTTTGACAAATTTGAAAAAAAAATATTAATTGAAACATACCAGCTGGGATATTTATAAGGTGGAGACATCAAATGGTCTGATCTAATCAAAACCAATGTTTTGCCATAAGTCAGTATTATCCATTTTGGTGTAGAGATAATGTTAATGATATTTAAATTAAAAAATGTTGTTGGCTGGTTAACATGCCTTAAGGTAATAATTGATTTATTTTCAATTGTTAAATTTTATTTGCTGATAAGTTTGGGCAGATGATACCAGTGAAAAATAAAATAACAAAACCTTGAATAGCAGTATAACATTGAAACATGTTTAGTGAAAATGCATATTTCATGGTATCCTTGGCTGACCCACTAATATTCTTTGTAGTAATAATAATAACTTTTTCTATGCCAAGAGGTCTTCCACTGTTTTGAAAATATAAAATTAGTTTTGTACAAATTAATGGTGCTGGAGAATATGTAAATATATTTTTTAATATCAGAGATGGAAGGCAGTAAATCTCGTCGACACAGAAAGGTTACAAATTTTATGGCATAAGCCTTCATACATATCATCAAATATTTAACTGTTTGTGCAATATTATTCTTTAGTGATTTTTAAATAAGCTCATTTCAATTATTATTTATCTCCAAGGACTGGAGGACTAGGGGAAAATGGTGGACCTGTTAATCTATTGCTTAGCTGTGTTGACAACTTTGAAGCTCGACTTTCAGTAAATGCTGCCTGCAATGAACTGGGCCTTGAATGGTTTGAGTCTGGTGTTTCAGAAGATGCTGTTTCAGGCCATGTGCAATTTATTAACCCTGGAGAAACAGCTTGCTTTGCTGTGAGTATGCATTGTATGTTGTAGTGGTGGAACAAAGCTGAGTATAATTATTGTTAGCATCAGAATAGTAGGGTGGCTAATGGTGTGCTACTCCCCACCAATTTGTAGTCTCAAATATCCAGCATACATACCTATACTGTACCATACTATTACTATATTTTTAATGTAACTTTATAATTTGTTATTCAGCCTTTACAGTAGCCTCTTTATAGTGAAATTTCGATGCAGGGAAATGAGCAAGGTGGCCATGAAATTTTTTTTCTGTAGGTTACAAAAGTAACATAGTAATCGTCATGTAAAGAAAAAAAATGCATGCAGAGATACAAGTACATACATAACATCCTTCCTGGATATATAAATCATAAATCATTTAAGAACTCATCCACACTATAATAGGTGTGGATTACAGTAGAAACTCGAAAATACGAACTTCGAAATTACGAAATTTTGATTTTACGAAGCAAAATCTTCGGTCCCGACCAAAAGGGTATCTAAGTGTATGTAACAGTACGCAATATTACGAAATAACGAAGTTTTAAAATTACGAACCTCGGATCTTGGTCCCGACGTGAAAAAGTTACTCGTTTATACGAATAGTGATGGATCACAGTAAAGTTTCAGCGCTTCTTTTCAGAGTTAAACATCTAATTAATTTACGTCGCCGAATACATTATGCACTGAATGTATTACCTGAACGATATCTCATTTTTCAATGCTTCAATAGTAAAGGTGTGGTTTCGCTGGGGCGTCTGGCATCCGACCAGCAGTCGGAAGTCACGGACGTACTCATCCAATGTACAGTAAGTCCTCGACATATGAACGAGATGCGTTCCGAGAACTTGTTCGTAAGTTGAAAAATGTTAGCCAGGCATCGAAAATTGTAGTTACTGTATTTCCTGGCCCATAAGATGCACTTTGTTTGCTCCAAAATGTGCTCTTAAATTGTTCGTTCGTCCTCTAAGACACAAGCTGATTCGCCGGGAAAATACTATTTAGGGATGATCAGATCGGATCTAATGATCCGTGGGTATTACGTTTCTCCGGATACTGAAATCGGATCCTAATTCATTTAAAAAAATCGGATCTGGATCAGATAAAAAAAATCACACTGGGGAGTGGATACCAATAAAATCGCCCTAAATAACGGTCATCCTGTGTTACGGCCGATGTAGGAACTAGTTGGAACCATGGAAGTTTGCTGATGATGCTCTCGAAAGGATGTCTATAGGATGTCCTCGAAAGGATATCCCAACTAGTGGAAACCACCTGAGAAGTTATGGCGGGTATGCGATGAGTGAAATGTGATACGTTTGGTTCGCGGTCATAGCTGATAAGGGACTCCCAACGGGCAACTTTTGGAAGCCACCTGTGAAGTTAGGGCGTGGGAAAGCGATGAGTGAAATGTGATACTTATGATGAAATGTGATGTGGACTCGAGAAAAAAATATCACTTTATTCCGACCCCCTAACTATTAGCGCCGAGCCAAGGGTGGGGGGGGAGAGAGACAGAAGTGGAGGGGAGAGCAAGAGGCAGGCCAAGGACACTTAGCCGTTCGCTGGACTGTCGGAAGCGGTAATGCTCGGCACGAATGCCTCTGGAAAAAAGTGCTGGACATATTTGCTTTACACGACTACAGTAATTGTATTAAACTTGCGTACCAACTTGAGGAGTATCCGCATTGAAAGATGAACGATGCAGCTAGAACTTATATCAAAGCTCATTTTCGTATCACTTCTCATAGCCGAGTAGCATTTCCACGAAATGATCGATTTTAGGCAAGTTAACTAATTTTTTCTCCGATGTGGTTGATATATAGTACGCACAAGTTCTAGCAACATCCTTCCTGGGTGAAACGGTGAAAACAGAATTTCTTTATCTATTAGCATGGCGATGTAAAAGTCAACGGTCTAAAAATGGATTTCCTGGCGTGGTATCCACTTCCAAAAGTGAATGATGCTTCCTATAAAAGGAAGTAAAAACAGATTAGAGTTCCGATTCTCTCTTCCCATGCGCCGATGCACTACGTTATTTATCTCATTGATGTGGCGATGCGTTTCAAAGCTCTCTCGGGCGCTACACAACATAATTTTAGGTTGTGGAAAAATCATGAAGTAGTGCGATGTCAACCTCACAGCTACCACCGGGGTAAGGTTACAATTTGAATCAAATAAAATAACGGCTCCCTCGTTCGATCATTGGCCGTATCAACCTAGTGTTGGCTGCCGATGCCGCTGAAAGGAGGCCCAACCCCTCCCCCACTAGTGAAAGCCACCTGGGTAAAAGCACCTGGGCAACTGGGTGAGGGTAGATAATAACAGATAAGGTGAAGGAGTGATCCTCTCGGGTTACCCCCTTCTCTTTCTTGCTGAATGAGTCCCTCGCAGATGAATGTCGTCGCGCCTAGGAATAAGGAACGAAGAACTTTTTCTTGAAGGGTCTTCTGGGAAAAACCGGTTTAGACGCGCCAATTGTTCAGATCCGACTGAGGTATCACCCTAATATCTGACAGCTTTAATGTTTCCGGCTGAGTGATTGTGAGGGATAGCTGGATGGAAGGACTGCTTGTCAGGCAATTTCCAAATACCCTGGAAAGGATATTTTACCATTCATCACGATAACCCGAATCGAGCCTCGTATTGCCGGTAATAATCATTTGTTATCACAAAACGAATGAGTGAACGGAATAATGCATCGATTTGATGCGAAGGTAGCTTGACACACGGAAGTCGATTTCCATTGAAACGCGGCTTTCGTCTTACTTCCGAACCATCCGTAAAAATTTATAAGTAAAGAATAAACATTGCTGATTGATAGATCGAGATAATATTGTTAAAATTCGTCACGGCAAAGAGGGGTAGCACCAATCCGCGAGTTGCTGCACGCCGCACCACCAGCTGCAACGGCAAAATAACTTATCCGGTGGCGCCAAATTTGAAATTCCCGAAAATAGGAATAATAAAACTCAGACAAATAAGTTGTGTTCAACTGACAATGAGTTCACCCCGTGGGCATGAATACACATTTAAATATACTTTCATGAATTATAACTTCGTAAATCATTCAAGTACATCGCGAGAGTACATCTTAATCTAAGGAAACAAAAAAAGAGGTTCATTGCGATGTTTTTGAAAGATACTCGTTCATACGAAATTTGATATTACGAAGTGGCAATTTTTCCGGTCCCGTCAACTTTGTAATTTTGAGTTTCTACTGTAGTAGTTTTTAAAAATTCAATTGTAAAGACATCAATGCTGGCTTTTTTTTTATTGACATTGGAATCTTGTTATAAACTATCGTGGCAGAGTGATGAGGATATGCATATCTTTTATATACCTTTTGGATATGCATAGTGGCTCATTAGCTAAATGGACATGTTCACTACCATGAGTCATGTGGCTATATACCACTGAATTTGGCCAAAACAAGTGTCGATTATTTCATACAATCACAGCATAATTAAGAATGTATATACCTGGTAAAGTTATTAACATAAGTTTCCTAAGTAGAGGTCTTCCTGGCATTCTTATTGAAACATTCAACATTGATTTGACAGTCTTTTTCCATAAAAAATGTCTTAGTAGCTGCACTAATATTTCCCCAAAAGACAATCCCATAAGCTAAATAGGAATGGATTTTAGCATAGTAGATAAGGCTCAAAGTCTATATTGAGGTAGTTGGGGTAAGCTTTGTGATCATATAAATCACAATGGCCATTTTATTGATTACTCCGTTATTGATTATTCCGTTGATATGCGTTTGCCAGTCAAGATTCATATTAAGAGTTAAATCCTAAGAATTTGGTATTACTACATTGGAGTATTAATTTATTAGAATCGATAGTCACTTCTTCCTGTGAACGCTTTGAAGGAAATGGAGTGGTCTCTCCTGCTTGTCTCCGTAAAGGGTTGTTTACTGTTGGTGCCTTTGATAATATAGATCACAACCCAAGCTCAACTACATCATTGTCCTCATTCCATGGGACTGGAATCAGTCTTTTCCAGATGCCTAGAAATACAGAACACCTATTACAATTCCACATTCTGGAGACTTAAATCACTCTCTTCCTGACAGCTATGTCCTTGTCCTATCCGTAGCTTTGAAGATCACGGATGTTGTTGTACCACAGTGTACTCTGTTTCCAGTAGAGCAATGTTTAGATGCAGCCAAATCAAAGGAATGTAACTGGCTCCAGCATTCACTACATCTTCTGCAAAAAGAAAATCTCACTAGTGGCGATAACATCACATGGGCTGCCTATCACGCCGAAATGCAACCTCCGATACAAGACTCTCCAGCCCTTCGTACA
This sequence comes from Pyrrhosoma nymphula, assembly GCA_963573305.1. Classification (NCBI taxonomy): domain Eukaryota; kingdom Metazoa; phylum Arthropoda; class Insecta; order Odonata; family Coenagrionidae; genus Pyrrhosoma; species Pyrrhosoma nymphula. The sequence continues at coordinate 180,774,890 of OY754327.1, forward strand.
CTTCTTCCTATGTTCTATGAGAATGCCACCACACCTGCAATGATTAAACATGACATGGATATCATTAGACAGTCTAATTCAGACAAGCTATTCAATTCCATAATCCAGGACAAATACCAGTCACTACATTTGATAAACCTCTGTTTGCCCAGGCTAAGTTTGTACAGTGAACATGGCCAAATACTCATGGTGAGCGACTTCAAGTGGTTATGCTAGGTGGACTGCACACTGAAATGGCCCTCTGGAATATATTGGGAGATGTCTTGGAATGATCTGAATGGACTACTGCCCTTGCAGATGCAGAAGTGGCATCCTATGGCAAGGCTGAATCTTACCTAAAGGCAGCACACTTAACTCGAACTAGGCATGCTCATCAAATCACTGTAATGGCCCTGCACAATCTCCAGCATGAAGCTTTCCTACTCTCTAAGTGCCCCAAAAATGAAGAGTGTGAAATAGACTGGAGGAACGGTATGCGGAAAAGGAGTCCAACTTTCGTGTATTGGAACTTGATCATAGAGTATGTAACCCTTGTACTAATTTTCATTAGAGCTCAGAGGGAAAAGAACTTTAGTCTTTATGTTGCTATCTTAGAGGAACTTACACCACTATTCTTTGCCTTGCATCATTTAAACTACTTAAGATGGATGCCTGTCCACATCAGGGATATGAAGTCATTGCCTGATTCTATCAAGCAGGGGTGCAACAACGGGGGGGGGGGGGAGGGCATTGCCCCCCCAGAAATCAGAGGTTGTGGCTCACTTTTTAATGGACACTGCCTGATGTGCAAAATTATTTGTGCCTTCATCCCTTGCGAATCTGCTCTGATTTTGAACACTGCATAAAATTTTATTACGATTTGGGTGAAAATTTATTTGCAGACTCTTCCCCCCCACCTCCTCCCCCCACCTCCTCCCCCCCCCCCGCTTAGCTAGCTTATACGGATTTTTCAAGGAGTTTGTTGCACCACTGCTATCAAGGATCAGTTTCAGCTGTGTTCTAACTGGGTCATTTCAAAAACACGCAATACGTTTTCTACAATACCATCTGATCAGGCTCACAAACAAGAGAACAAGATTTTGAAAGGTTTGGGTGGTGTTGTAAGGATCACAGAAAACCCTGTTGCTTTCCGATGATGGATGCTCTCAGGTTCTGAGATTGCCAGAATGACCAAACAGTTGTTTGAAGAAGAATAAATTTTGAATAATGATGACACAGATAGTCCCAAGAATTTCCAACATCATGAGCAGGGACTTTAATCTCAGAAGAACTTTCAGAAACAGGTGGTTAGTCTATGTAAAACCATCAATGAAATGGGCAATCCCTTCTTGGATGATTTCCCTCATCTATTAAGTCTTCACAGTTGCAACTGCACAAGTGAGTCAGTGTTTATTTGTGTATTTGTCCACTCATCCATTTCAACTACTGAAAGCCGACTCTGAACACTTTAAGAAGCTGGAACGACTGACTGTTGTTCTATATGATAAAACCACTCCTTTCTGTAGTATCAACCAGATAAGAAGGGAGCTTTTCTGTCTGAAGAATCGAGAAATGGACAAACTTCCACCAACTGAGGATGCTCTTCTACAACATATCAGAAGGGCAGTTTATCAAGCAGGTATTTGGATGACCAGCACACAAACACAGCAAGTGATTCCTTCTCCGCAGGATTTTGCTTCGAATAAGGTTTCAGAGTCATGTGTACCAGTTTGGATGACAATTCCAGAGGTTTCCCGATCATGCAGGGAATTGATTAAATGTTCCTGCAAAGGAGACTGCAACGACTACAAATGTGGGAAAGCCAATCTGGACTGTATTTGTATCGATAGTTGTACTTATATATTACTGTAATAAATGATATGGATATATTTTATTGTAATTTATTTAATATGCAGACTGCCCTAAGTTAGGTTTGGCATATACTTAGTTGGCTTAGAGCTATAATTGAAAATTAACAGTAAAATAGATTGTGTTAAAAGTGATATTTTGTCGTATTTGTCAGCCATTTTGGATTTTAGTGCCAAACATGAAAAGTTTTAGAAATTCCAGAGGGCTCATAAGCTAACATTTACAAGTATTCCCTAAAGTACATACCTTCATTCCAAATTTGGTGCTTTTATCCACCACGTAACGGTAATTTCATTAAGCCACCTCCCTATTAGGGAAAGCACCTACATAGTGAATATTCATAGATATCAAATGCTTCTAATATATCCTTCGCTAATGGGGTGGATGGGGTCTCGATGCCCCACCCCCCATCAGTGATCATCTGATAAAGAAAATGTATTTTAAATACAACAGCACAGTGTTAATTTTTTCTTTTTTATATTAAATATTATATTTTTTTACTGTACAAGAACTTCCTTAAAAGTGAATAATTATAAGATCTTTGTAACTAGGCAATATATTTTACAAGATATCGTCAAATTTTACTTTTAATATCAATAGTAATCACTTTTCAATCAATTTATAAATGTATTGATTTGTTTAGTATTTTTTTATAGTTTCCTTATTGTGTGATACACCCAAAATCAGGGATCAATGCAGAGTCCAGCGTTTCATGTTCCTCTTGTAGTATACATTACTGGTAACATTATAAGTTTTTAAACATTCTTATTAGAAAGAGACATATAAGGGGTCATGCATAAACTACATTACCAGCTTAGGGGGGAAGGGGGTCACCTAAAAATCTAGTGTGGGTTACGAGGGGGGGGGGTTCACTCAAAATAATGTGGCTGTTACAATCCACTTATTTACGTTTCTTACTCGTTAACATCGCGTCAGCAATACCACAGATTTTTTTGACATGAGGATGGGTGAGTGGGGTGTTTCTTACACCCCCAAGCTTCTACTTTATCCCTATGTAACTAAACCATTGCCTAAAATGATGTAAGTCTTCATACCATCAAATTGCATACATTTTAACCTTCTCGCGGGTTAAAAAGTGACCTCTTGACAACACTTTTCAAGGCAGCAGTCAGAAATATGTGGAGGGCAGAGTTACTGGTTCAAATTGAGATAAGATAGTTCTGTTATATCTAGTTTGGTTACTTTATTTTTGTTATTTCAACCTATCTCTAAAAATAAACTCTCAATAATTGAGAAAATATTCTTGAATTGAAAGTTTCATTTGTAGAGACAACGTTACATGTTGGGTGGGGGGGTGGTTTGGAAAAATACTACGGCTGTCAACGAAGGGGGAGGGGGTAAAAAAATTCCATCCCCGAAAATGGTGACTTAGTTTATGCACGACCCCTAAGCTATAAATATACATAAAATTTTGTGATAGTGTAAGAGTTTCAACTGTTACTTTTTGTTATTATATGATTATTGATCAATTTAGCAGATAATATGTGAACATTTTCATGTTTACTCTAATGGATGTTTCCATTAAGCGCTTAAGATTAGGAATGAAGAAAGGGCAGTTAAAAAACTTGCCTAATCATTAATTTTTGTTAAAGGTAAAATATAACCTCTTCTTTGAAATGCAAGACATGTTACTACTTGGCTTGACAGTGCCAGGCTTCACTTCGTAGAAGTTTATTATATTAGTACTCATGATTAAAGAAAGTATTAGTACTTTTCTACAAAAAATTTAAATTTATGATGCCGTTAAATCAGTGAAACATGTCGTACAATAAAATATTTTTTGTTGAAAAGTACCAAGTATTATCCTTAATCAGGAGTACTAACATGCTACTACGTTATTGTGAATAAAAAATTCCCTACAGTGCTACCAAACCAGAAATTTATTTGAAGAAAATACAAAATGTCTATAAAATCTAATTTAAGCAATAAAAACAATACTGGCAGTCCACGAGTTACATAGTAGATGCGTCCGGACATTTGCTGCGTAATTCAAAAGTTATTCCGGAGCTGAGTCCATGCTGTGGAGATTACGGTAGGTGGGAGGAAATGCGTGGTATAATTTTTGTCCAAATTTCATGCAGTTTGCTTAAAAATTCAAGAACTCTTTTGTATTTTCTTAATTTTTTAATCAACATGTTAAAATCACCTGAAAGTTGCACCATTTTCTTATTAAAATGTATAGTATCATAACTACAAATTAAACAATTGCACCGTTATGTGTAAGCACAGTATTGAAATACTTAATGACCTCTGACGAGGCCAATTTTCTTGTCCTCACCCTCACCTATCGGCCTGGTTTTACTAACATTCAGACACATGTGGTCCTTGCATGCAGGCAACCATTCTTCGCATTATGTAATTCTCGTCTTTCTGGTTAAGGTTTTCAGGAAAGTACAGATTTACATCATTCGAGGCTTAAGTAATTCTGAGACTGACTGTAAATCGTTGAAAAAGTTAATTTTAATTTTGAAATGGATAAATACAACAATGTCTCTTCTCAAAGCAATATTGTATTTTGTTTCAATCTTTATTTTTCAATAAAATTTCTCTTTTACACAGATTAGTCTCAATTTTTATCATGATGAAATTAAATACATAGTTGGTATGAAATGTACAGCTACTTACAAAAAAATCGTACCACTTCCCAACGCAACCCGCACGACAGGCTATTTAAATCATCGATGTGACAACACTGTCGCCCTACTTGACTCCCGAACGCTATAGTGTCCGGGCAGGGCGATCTCGGAAGCAAGAGCGCCCGAATGAAATATGAGCTGTAGAAGCCAAGGCCCTGTGATACAGGGGTGGAAGCTCACCGGCGGCAAGGAGGGTTTTCTTTCCCCGAAAAAAAAAGAGGCATATGTTGTTGCTTTGTGATTGAAAGACGCTGTTTTGTTTCGAGTGCCTTTCCATTTATTAATCGAAAATTAAAAGTTACACTGCGTAATTTTTACGCTAGAGGAATGCCACAGTTGACACCTAGTCGGAGAAACCAAGTGGCAGAAATGCTAACGGCAAACGTACCAGTTCGGGACATTGCACCGGAGGTTGAATGTCTCCCACGTGACAATAGTTAATTTGAAGAAAAAGTGGGAGGAATCACATTCGGTTTCCAGGAAGGCGGGTTCAGGGAGACTTAAAGTCACTACTCCAGAGGAGGACGTGTGCGTATTGGACCACATAAGGGAAAATCCTTTTCCGACTGCCGAAGAGACTAGGGATGCGGTTGGTGTTCGGGCATGTCCACAGACAGTGCCTCGGAGGCTGCTATATGCAGGACTTGAGGCGAGGCGTGCAACTTTGAAGAAAATTCTTACAGATGCTCACAAAGTTGCACGTCTGGAGTTCGCGAGGCACTATGTGTCTAATAGGAAAGAAGCAGTGTGGGCGGTAACATGGTGTCACAATTAGGTGGGAGGGAAATTACTCAACGTAGATTTCGGCGTAATTCGTCCACTTCTGTATCTCAAGCCGATAGGTTTTCATACCAGGTTTCGGAGCTCGGTTATCATAATCTAGCGATGCAGATAAATACATGCAATAGCATAAGCTTCAAATGTCTACTTTTCTGATAGAAAAAAGCTATAAATTGCACTTAAAATAACCAGTTATCCAAGAAATATTTTGTTCTTTCCGTTTATTTTTCTTTCAAGTTCAAGCTTTAGTCAACTCTACTGTTGGATTCATCATACAATAATATTTACGCAATGAATTATTCCCTGACGAAGCCGAAAGAAGAGTCAGCTAAATATTTAATTTCGTAAACATTACGGCGTGATTCCAAAAAATAGCTTTCTTGCGTAATGCAACGATAAAAAAAAACTTAAAATGATACATATTTATTTTCTTTTTGGAAATAGGTGACTTGTAGCTCTGAAAGAACTCAATGGTGTTGCGCCAATATTCTACTATCGTGTCAGAACAAAGATAAATATTTTCCTCCAAGTCTATGAAATCTCGTTAAGATTGTTCAACACCCCGCCTGAAAACGCTGTTTCAGTCCTTTTATTTTATGTGTCATGGCCATTTAAAGTAGACACTTCCTCCATTTAAGAAAAGAAAATGTCTAAAAAGGCTCAATGTATGTTTCATTCGATTTATTTCCAACAGGCCTACAAGCGAATAAATATCTAGGTATACTTGACGAATTTAAGACTTTTTAACGCCTAACGCAGCAATGCATGGACCTTACTGGAAAATTCCCTCGAGTATAACATTCACCAACCCTTCATGTGTAAACGCGAAGAGAGTATTACCATGTGTTGATTTTCCGACGCTAGCCTACAGTTTGTAAAACCGCATCGTCATGCACCTCGATCATTTAACTATTCCCAAGGAGAAGTATTTTTCCCCTCGTGTTTTCCCCGCGCCTTCCACCCTTCATCCCTCATTCCACCTCTAGCTCTCGCCTCCGAGAATGAGAGGTGGTATGGGGACCAGTTGCGATGCGATGATGAAACTTGATATCTGGAAGATATCAAGTTTCATCATCGCATCGCAAACTAGAAAAAAACAGAAAATTTCATCACGAAACAGCAAAAGAATTTAAATAACAACCTGATATGTGAACATAGGGTTTTCGTTCAGATTGTCAACCACCCAGTTGCAGAAGTGGATGCGTTTCCCATGGTCTCCATTTCGAATCTCCTGCACCATTTTGACTTTGTATGGCTTGAATTTCAACATCTTCAATATTGGTTGCTACGTCATCCTGAAAATGTTCAGTGACACGTCGCGGCGTCGGATGGAATGCGATAGAGATGCCAATACCAAAGCCACAACTGTGTGCCCCTGCTCCGGTGTGGTTGATGCATCAAAGGGCACCTGATGTGGTCTCTCTTCTTGAGGTGTTCAACGCTGAAACAATTTTTCTCCCAAAACCTCGTGCAAGAGCTGAACTTGCGTCCTGTGAATGAGGACATCGTGTAGCAAAAATATTTTTCGTATCGTCTCGGAGACTGACTTTCTATTCAAGACATAAATATTGATTATGTTGATCCTGATATCAGGGGTAAGGTTCTCCATGGTGAATCTAACCCCCGCGACCTACCCTGAACAAGGACCAAAGAGAAATGGAGATGTATGACGTATAAAATATGTAAATTTGTTGATGAAGAGATGTAAGATGTTGCTGATGCTGAAAATATCGAATTCCATCCTCCCTCCGACGAAAAAAATTGAGAGGGACTTGAAGTGACGCAGAAAAGATCACAGGCCACAGTGACATAATGACACAATGTTGGTAGAGGTTACACTTGATCAATCACACATACCCTTGTAGGTCAAGGAATGCGTGGAGGGATCTGGGAATCATTCAGTCGACTTGTGCACCCATTAAAACCTATGATTCAACACCTTTGTTGCCACGACTGGCTTGCCTACACCTCGTGACCTTTGACCCTGGCGTAACCCTTGGTGGTCAAGGGATGACAAGAGAGATCTGAGGACCTGACCATCATTTTGGCATCCTTTTAAACCTAGAATTCAATGCATTTGTTTCCCCAATTTGGTTGCCGACACCTCGTGGTCTTCGCCCCCACGTAACCCATTTAGGTCAACGAATGACAAGAGGGATCTGGAGGACATCACCATCTAATTTAGCATCATTTTCAACCTATTATTCAAGTATTTGTTGCCACGATTTGCTTGCCAACACCCCGTGATCTTTGACCCCTGCTTAACCGTTTTAGGACAGACAATGTCAGAAGAGACCTTACCATCGACTTGGGCAGCTTTTTAAACCTATGATTCGACACTTTTGTGCCCTAAATTCACTCTTTATCACCCCTGAGACCTTAACTGGGCCCTTCCAGGAGTCATGATTGGATATCCGAAGACGAAAGTGGTTTCATCGTATTCCCTATGCCCAAAAACCCTTGTTATAAAAGTTTCGCAAAAACATTCTGACTTTTTTGTCTTGAATATTTCAATATTGAAAGCTCATACAGCAAAATTTCGATTTTGTATTGGACCCCCATTCTTGGGTCAAAAGGTCAATTTCCTAATACTTCGGTTATAGTCTACAAAACACAATTTCTTTCTACCCTGGTGCCAAATTTCATCAATGTGGCACTAACGGAAGTGTCTAAAGTTAGAGGTCAAAAATGACACACGATGAATGGCTCACTCTGGCACATCAATTGCTCAACAGTCAGTATACATTAATTGCTCTGTGTCATTGCCCCTCATAGATAAAAAATATATCAGATTTTTTCTTTCCAATTTAAAATTTCTATTTCAAGAAAGTTGAAAAACAAAATCATATTATTTTAACTAGAATAGAAAATCTTCGTTTATATTATGTGTCGATGTCTGTTTTTTTTTCAATTGTTTTGAGCATTCTCCTCCGCCTTCAAGCTAAGGTAATGTAAGTTAATAATCGTAGTTAATACTAATTCATAATTTTCCACTAACAGCAGGTAGCGTTACATAACTGAAACAATGTCAGTTTTCACTTCAAGAAAGCAATCGAAACTTGTCTCAGGAATAAAAAAACCATCCCCTCTCTACTCGCCCGTGAGCTTCCACTCCTCAGCATCTATGAGGCTTGGTTTCGCCGGCACAACTGTCCGCTGGGTTTCCCGACTTCCGCGAATGACAGTCCGATGAGACCACAATCGGCAGTGGATGGTCCATGAGTGTTCCTCGAAAAGCGGTTCAGTCATATAATCTCTTAGTAATTTCGAAAACTGGGGTTCCATAAAGGCTGTGCCTACACCTGCAGAGACAGCGAGCGAGATGGAGAGGCACGACGACAGTGGTCCGCATTACGAAGGGCAGTGCCATCCCTAGGGTAGTGTGACAGGTGCAGCTGCACTGGGCCCAGCGCCTATGGGGGCCCCACCCGGGCTTGAATCTTTCAGACAGCGCGGGGAAAGCTGCCTATTACCCAAAATTACCTACTACCTAGTGCACATATAAAGTTATTGAAACTATTTGCCGACTTTCGTTTGCATAGGGCCTGTCAATCTCCAAGGACGGCCCTGACGAAGGGCATTCCTAAGTTATTTCGGCGAAAGAAAACCCTTTTCCCCGCCGTGCCATTGAGCTTCGAGCCCCCTCTAACATGGGGCGTTGGCTTCTCCAGCTCGTTTCATTCGGGTGCTCCTGCTTCGGAGATCATCTGCCCGACGCGATAGCATTAGGCAGTCAAGTGGGGCAACAGTGTTGTCACATCGAGGATTTAAATAGCCTGTTGTGCGGGTTGCGTTGGGAAGTGGTACGATTTTTTGTAAGTAGCTGTACCACATTTATGTCAGATCTTGTGATTTCCCATCTTCAATTCTAAACTTGATTCATTGATCAATCAATTTCAACATCTCTTACATCATCATCAAGGTCTCTAGATGATGATAATAAATTTTCCACAAAATAGTTTATTCACTGAATGAAAGAGTCTTATTTAGTTTTATCATTTATCATGAAGATGAACCTGAAGAAAATTGTTATTGTTGATTTCCATTTAATAATTCTTTGTAATATAATGTTACATAAAAATTTCTCCAATTTTTTATTTGGGCATTAAATTTAATTTGATATTTTTGCAGTGTGCTCCTCCTCTTATTGTTGCTTCTGGCATTGATGAGAAAACATTGAAAAGAGACGGAGTGTGTGCTGCTAGCTTGCCTACAACAATGGGTATTGTGGCTGGGTTTTTAGTACAGAATGCTCTCAAGTAAGTATTGTAGAAAGCTTGTTAAAGGAAATGAGGAATTGAATAAATCATTCAACTTCATTCACCATTAACAAATATTTTGTGCTGCCTACATAGTAATGCTCATACAGAGAGAGTATTTTCTCTTATGAATAACAAGTGGACAGATGTTAGGAATAGGAGCAGTACAAAGCTGATCAAATCAGAACTGCAAGTTGCCATGAACTTCGTGTATTCTTGCACTGAATTTTTAGGATTTGCAAAAAGTGGTGGCAAACTATTGTCCGAAGCAAAATCTGTGGCAAAATATATTTCGGTCTTCTTAAAGTATAAAATAAAGTTCTTTTTAACTTTTTTTACAGACACTGCATTGCTTTTTTTTGTGAAATTTTGCCATTTTCTAAATCTCCCTTATTTTTGGTCAAGAATGTAGAAATCTCCCTTACTTTTTTGAAAAATAGTTGGTCACCCTATATAAAGTAGTTATCCATTTTATAAACTTTTACAGAACTGACAATAATGGATAGTGGGGGATCATTACAACATACCTTTGATTTGATCTCCATGGCATTACCTAATAAAAAGAGCACTTTGGAATTCCAAATGAATTCAGAATTTAGAGAAAATGATATATATATTAACGTAATGTATTTCAATGAGAACAAGTAAATTGCATGCAAACCCAATGAAGCTTGTGAGCAATTACGTACTCAATTCTAATTTATCCTCTCTTGACAGTAATACGACCTCTTCTTTCATTTTTATCCTTTGCAGAATCAGTATTTCCAATACACTTCTGAATCCTCCATAGCATGATATTCTTCAGTTACAAAATGTAATTTCCAAATCAGGAACAGCAGTGCTCCGGTTACACTTTTAGCAGACCGATATTTCGGCGTTCATTTCAAGTGATGATGTATTTTTTGTCTTTTTATTGGGACTTTTAAAGGACACATGTATATTTTCCACTCGTATAAAAAACAACTGAAACTGCTCAAATCATGTGTGTGTAATAACCAGTGCATAACAACTGTACAGAGGAGACCTTGCAGATTGAATACACATTTTATGTACCCACTATGTAATGTAACCATAGAAACAATCATGAATGGGTGAGTCTGAAATTATCATAATCCACTGAGTGCATTAATACAAAAAATAAATAAAACAAAAGCGGGTAAAATTAGAGTTACCTGTACTTTGTTTCTTTGTTTTTAGTCCTAATTCTTTGATGGTTCAATCTATTTTTATGAGAGCATTCATTACACTTGCATCAACTTCATGACTTGTTGTCCCACTGTCTTAACTGTCCCACAGTTTCCATCACTGCTTATGCATTTGTGAATGTTAGAGGCTCTGTCATTCTTTCTAATTTTCTTAATTTCCTACTTCCTGTTCATGATCTTTTTAAGCATGATGATTCTTTGTCATTGAAACTCTGGTCATGTATCATTCTATTTTTAAAATGAAATTGGTATAACTGAGTTTATTCTATAACCTCATGACATGGGGTCAATTCAAAAGCCAAAAGTTGATTTTTTCTTAAAAATTGAAATTCATTATAATTAGTGTAGCGCTATGAAAAACTCCAATACATGCATCTAACAGTGAATAATTTAAAGCTAACTGTTGGGGGATAAAAACAATCCCCAAAACGTTTTGTTTTAATGCTATTTTTCATATTTGGTTTTGAATCAAAGTCTTTATTTGTCAGAAAATTCAAGAATTATCACAAAAATTAATAACCAAACATTTTGTACGTTCAATTTTCTTCTTTCAATTTTCACAGATACCTTCTCAATTTTGGAGAAATATCACACTACTTAGGATACAGTGCTTTACTTGACTATTTTCCTAAAATGAGGATGAAACCTAATCCTGGTTGTGAGGACAGTAATTGTCAAAAGAAACAAGCTGAGTATGCCGAGACAGAGAAGTTGCGAAGGGAGAGGGAAGGTGAAGGTGCTGGTGGAGATGTGGAGTTGAAGGAGGAGGCAATTGTGCATGAGGAGAATGAATGGGGTGAGACTTATGACTTATTTTATCCTTAAACTACCAGAGGGTCAATCTAACTACCTGTGTTGACCGTGTGGAAACTGCTGCTGGCTATTATGTATTGGCCCACATTTTTATGCACAATAATGTTACTTTTTTAAATATTAAATAACGCGGGTGTAGGGGGACAGAGTTTACACCCGCGTTATCGGACAACCGCGTTATTACGGGAAACTGCGTGGGAAACAATAAAAAAAACTTTAAGCTAATTTTTATAACTAATTTATTTGCGCAACACAATAGCAAATTATGTTTTATGATTTAAATGCACGCCATACTTTAACGGGAGTTACTAAAATACTCTGATATTTTCTTTTGGTGCGATAGTTGATAGCGTTTCTTTGTCACATATGTCTTAATGTTTTGCAAATGTAAAAGATGAAGATGATCGTAATCACTCTGTCCCTCTAACCAATTCATCACTTCACTTATGTTATCCAATACTTTTCCTATTTTTGGCATCTCTACCTCACATTAGTCTTCTACTTCTTCATTCTCGCTCTCATCTTCCAATGATCCAACTGTTCTTCCGCGGCTCTGAACTGCAGCCACAATTTCTTCATCACTATTATGGGCAGACACAGGAGTTTCTTCATCTTCAAGAACCCAGGCCGCGAGATCACTCGCATTTAGTCTATCAGCAAAAACATTTGAAGCTTCACGTGCATCCTCTTCCGTGAAACCCAAAAACTCATCTTCGTCTTCCATGCTATTGCCCGCTATATACATGCACTTTGACCAGCAATTTTGAATTGTAGCTGAAGTTATTTTCTTCCATGCCAATCCAATATTGTAAGCCATATTCTTCAGGGTAACTGTTTTCAGGAATTCTTGTACTTGGAGTTCTGAATTTATGACAGCAGTGAGCAATTCCCGCCGATAGTGGGCTTTAAATGCTCTGATAATACCTTGATCCAAGGGCTGAATAAGGGCAGTGGTATTTTTTGGTAATAACATTGCCACAATTTTACCATCCCTCGATTTCAAAAACTCAGAAGAAGGATGGGCAGGACAGTTATCCAACAGAAGTAGTGCTTTTTCTTCTAACTTTTTAGATCGCAAGTGACTCTTTACCGATGGTACAAAATCTTCATTGAACCACGATATAAAAAGATCACGAGTCATCCAGACATTCTTGCTGTTTTTATAAATGACAGGTAGTGCTGTCATGTTAATGTGCTTGAAGCACCGAGGACTTCGGTTTTTACCAATACAGAAAGGTTTTAATTTGTGACTTCCTGATTTGTTCGCGCAGAGTAATAAAGTCTCTCTTTCTTTGCTCATTTTCATACTGGATTTATTTGCCGACTTCTTAATATCAAGCGACTTTGTTGGAAGCAATCTGTAGTAGAGGGCAGTTTCATCACAGTTATATAATTGCTCTTCAGTGTACTCACCCTCATTAATTATCTTGCGTAAAGTCCCGCAAAACTCTCCAGCTGTTTCACTGTCACTGGAACGAGATTCTCCTTCCATGCTAACTTGCGCTATCCCGTGGCGAATTTTCCACCTCGATAGCCAGCCAGCAGAAGCAACAAAATCATCAGCACCGCCTATTTGTTTATTTAACTTAATTGCCTGTGCTTGTAAAAGTGGACCAGATAATGGAACACCTTCACTGCGCTTCTTAACAAACCACGTAAACAGACATTCATCCACATCACCAGCATCACTTAATCTGGCCTTTTTTCTATCAAGTCCTATTTTGTCATCCACTTGATCAACAAATGATGGAAATTTATCTTCTTCTTTCATCCAACCACGAATTGTTCCTTCAGGAACACCAAACTCCCTGAGTAAACTTGATTTTGAATCACCGCATTTTACTCTGTCGATTATGCCCAACTTTTCTTTAATTGTGTACGTTTTCCTTTTGGCAGACATCGTTTTAACCCTAAAATCCAGGAATTTTAGTAAGTTACACGTTCATATAAATTAAGCCTTAGAGTTGAAACAGCACATTCATCATTAAATGCTCGAAGCCTGTGGAAATTGATTACCTACCTTGGTTTGAGCGCCGCGGTGCGAACGTACGAAAGAGTATTATCTCCCGTGTATATAATCTCTGGAATATCTCATCCGATTGAATCTCGAAAATTTACCACCTTATAGCCGTACGACACACTTGTCAGCTCGAGTTCATAAGAAACAATCCCCGATTAGGAATTGCTGAGTTTTTTATATGGCTATGAAACAATGCACTTACATACTTGCATTCTGGTTGCCTCTCTTTCTTGTCCAATGTATTGAATATGTCGCGAACCTCGTTGATATAATTGCTTGAAGTTGCGCCGTTATGACGCGTCAATTAGGATTTGCAGAGTTGTTTATATGATTATGAAACAATTTATGTACATGCTTGCATTCTCGTGGTTGCCTTTCTTTTGTATCCAATGTATTGAATATGTCGCCAACCTCGTTGATATAATCGCTTGAAGTAGCGCCGTTACGACGACGCGTCGATTAGTATTTGCTGAGTTGTTTATATGGTTATGAAACAATTTTTGCACGTACATACTTGCATTCGTGCGGTTGCCTCTTTTTCGTGTCCAATGTATGGAATACGTCGCCAACCATGTTGATATAATCGCTTGAAGTAGCGCCGTTGCGACGCATTGGTAGGCACGCCGAGATAAAATTCGCCGCTAAGTTACCTACTTCCAACAAAGAAAAAAGTGAATGTAATCATTTTGGGGGACATGGTGAGACCCGCAGTATATCCGGAACTGCGGTAAAGTGAGGCGCGTAACAACCGGAATTTACTGTATCAGCAAAATGCAATGTAAAAACATTTTTCACCTTTTAATTCCTAAATACATATCTGATGTATGAAAAATTAACATTAGTAGAATAAATACGTATATTGTCAATTAAAAATTACAACAATTAAAACTACTGGTAAAAAAAATGGCCTTGGCAGTCTCGTTTAGCGTAAAACCGTAATTAAACTGTTACACAATGTTTGACATAGTCCAGTCTATTATTTATCGTATGTATCCCTTATCAATTGCTTGGTTTCTTATGGCTTTTATGCATTTGCTTAACACAAATTTGTTAAGCATGACGATTTTTTGGGACACATCTCTGGGTGTTACGCGGGGTATACCTGTATGAATAATTCGCATAAACAGTATGTAGAGTGTTACTTGAACCCAAGATAGAAATAATCTAGGACTTATATCTAGAGATGGGTAAATTACCATAATTTTCATCAGAGGTAAATTACCACGGTAAATTACGGTAATTTTTGAAAATTACCGTAATTTTCCAGTATTTTTCAGTTTTAAGCACTAAACAGAAAATGTATGGTTAAATAAGAATGCCAATAGCGAAAGGGAGAGTATACGATATTTAAAACATACCTAATGCAACATTAACTTATTAGAAATTCTCAAAATTGTAAAAAGAAATACGGCAGCAACACGCAATGTGGTTTTCTTTTGTCAAAGTATGAGAAATTTTAAAGAAGAATATTCTACTAATAATTACTCAATAATGTTATGATTTAAGTAAAATATACCAAAATGGGTTGAACATTCCTCAATTTATAATTAAACACGTCAGAAATGTGGAATTGGCTTAAAAGAACATGTTGGGAATTTATCTGTATGAAAAATTGTCTCAAACATGGGTGAATTATCTAGAAAATTACCGAAAATTACGGTAATTTTCAAGGGGAGCGGTAAATTACGAAAAATACCATGGTAATTTCCGAAAATTACCGTGGTAATTTTCAAAGTGACCCATCTCTACTTATATCTAACAGAAAACGTTAAATAAGGTTGTATTTCATCACTAACTATAGTTGAAAATAATTAAAATCAATCATTGGAAAATTAATTCCTTTGTACTAGTGAATATGGTTATTTTGTGGGTACCTCGTATGCTGAAGTACCACATTTCACTAGATTTTTATGCTCAAACATCATTTTTCAATGATAAATCCAAATGGTTTTTGCACCAGAGATTTTGGTGCCGAAAAATGTAAAGCACTTTGAGGCAAAGATAGCCTTAAATGGTTAATAACTGTAGTTTGTTTCCCATTACAATTATTTTTAATTGATTTCCTTTTCGTGATTCAAGGTTCATGTTCTGTCCAGTAGATTTGACGTTCAACACTAAGTTATGACAACGTTCTTCGTAGACTATTCCTTTTTTGTACTCCGTTGACGACGTTCTGTGTAGACTATTCCTTAAACTGAACTTGGTCAAATTCGACAGTGACTGTTAACCCTTTGAATGCCAGCCGAAATTCCATAAAGGTGTCTTAAAAGTGCCAAGGGATTTTCATGAAAATTCCAGACTTTCAATAAAATGTCATTTAAAAGAATAACTTTTATGATAAATTAGTCAAATTTGGACAGTGTATAGATAACATATCCCTATATGATATTGTTGACCGTTTTTTAAATTTATTATCCATGGAAAAAATATTAAATTAATTAAACATTGTAATTGTTATCGTAAATTTTATTGCCATTATTTAAAAGCGATGTCGTAAAATTTTACATGAACGATTTATTAAGATTTATCAGGGTGTCCGGCGACCTGGAAAACCTTGAAAACCGGGAAAACTCAGGGAAATATTTTGTTCTGGAAAACTCGGGGAATTTTTGTATTTTTCCGAAAAACCCTGGAAAATTCATGGCAGCCGATTTCCATGAAGGCAGAGAGAGAGAGAGGTTTAACCTGCGCCTTTGCTTGCATTATGCTCTCGGCTCAGCGTAGCCTTGCGCTCCCTGTTCATTTAATACTCTTTTCATAGCTGTGCGCCCGCTCTCAGCTTGTGCTTCGTCACCCCACCCCTCTCTCCCTATGCGCAGTCTAAGAGGCCGATTGCATAACAAGGCAAATTCCACACGGAATAATTCCCATGTAAAATGGCCGCTACGAATGGAATCGGAATTGATGCCGAAATCTGTCACCGGAAACAGAATTTCACGCGGAAATCAAGATTCTGTTCGAGGAGCCGTACGAATGGAATTCTTGGTGTGGCCAAATTTACGACAAATCTAAACGTCTGAGCATGCGCAGTGGCATTTCCCGCATTATACGAAAACCATTTGGTCGGCAACCTAAATGGATAATTGGGTATTGTTATATATGTAATTGATAATCCTTTCCAAATAATCTCCACCCTCGTCGTTTTAATGTTTGCAGAAATGTTATTGAAGGAGCGGAAATACATTTTGCGGTCACTGCGTATGGAAATCACGGCCCTCGGGTTCGTAGTCGACAGGGCCACTGTACAGGGGCAATCCAACCTAATTAAAATTCGTGAATTGTCCAACAAATACAATTTTGTTTTACATAATTGAATGCTTTTGGGCGTTAGATCCGTACCTATTACAAAGCAATTAATTCACAGTTTCCGAAATGTTCATGTAAAGTACAGTGAAGCCTTTTGGGAGAAGAGAATAGGTACCAAGGCCTCAAGAGAAAAAGAATAAGAAAGAGGTACATACTGCAAAAGGTTCAAGAGCTGCAAACCAAAATAACGTAATTTCTTGAAAAGCCGAGAAATTTGTTGCTGAAATTGAATCGGAAATGCACTCATTGAAAAATGTCACACCAGTTTCTTTTATTTACATGTTCTTTATCAAACTACTCTGAATCTACTTTATTGTGTTCAAATTGCACCTGACTCAGAATTTTGCTGTCAGTTAACCGTTTTCGTTTATTTGTTGGTTGAAATAAAACCTGTAATACTCCACATTCCTTGTATACTCCTACGTTTTTAACTCCAAGTAGGGACCGAAATTTCTCGTTTTTTCATGTTGGCAAAATGATGCCGATTTTATTAGAAATTCATTAAAAATATGTTAGAAACAAAGTGCAGCAAGACCCTGGAAAATGCAAAACATTTGCCTGGAAAACTCAGGGAAAAAAGAAATTGAGATTCACCGGACACCCTGTTTATACTTATTTTCAAAGAATGCTTATTGATTTTATCAAATACCAAAATTTTCAATTGCATTTTCACTATTATTTGTTTAAATCGATGATTATCATCAGAGCCAAATTTATGATCCATTCAAGATTCAACCCCAAAAGTTTGAAAAATGAATATAAAAAATCAGATCAATGGTAATCAGATATTGAATACATACTAGCTAAAATTTTATTATCTAAATGATCAGAATGGTTTTTGAAAACATAAATTAATTGTTAATGACAATTATGCAATGTTATAATTTTTATAACAATTACTGAGTGTATACTGAAATTACGATCACAACTGATTTGTTCACATTTTTGTGAAAATGCAAGCGTTTTAGATTTGCTTAGCAAATAAACTTTTGTCATAATCAAATTTGGATTTTATCAAAAGAAAATATAACAAAATCATGTGTCCAAATTCACACAGAAATCACGTCAAATTTACAAGTACAAAGAGAGAAAGAGAAAAACTTCGACTGCCTATAGCATGCATTTTTTTTATTTTACAATGATCCGTTCCACTCAAAAGTAATTTACAATGTATATTCAACAAATTATGCTTGACAATGCATTTAGATTGCAAGCAATTTTCACACTTTACGCTTTAGTTAGATACCGAGTCACACATCATCAAAAACTTATTCCCCAACAATGATGACGCTTATTGAGATACGTACTACAATAACCTGCTGTGGGATTTGGTCCAACTAAACTTTTATCTTTGTACAGCTACTGGTGAGGGATGTAGTAGGTAATGCCTAAGTATTTTATTGGCATGGCCCAGAATGGGCTGGTACGTAGATCATGGGTCACACTACGGGGAACTTTCGAATTTACAACAGGATGGAAAACATTTGCGCAAAATTTGAAATCGGTTACAGGAAAACATGTTTCTGAACATGATGTCTCCAAGCATTTACTGTTGGACTAGTAACTAGAAATGCTGGGCTTAGTTACTATCCCTATATTCAAAATGCAAGCAATAAATGCTTTCATTTCTTGTCACAGTCGCCGGCTTCCAAAGTCTTGCTGTTGAATTCGGGGAGAGGATCTTGTGTGAGTGGAGATACTGCTCTGAATATCTATTTATTTAAGTGACCATTATCCTCAGGAGAGCATTGGTGAAAAAAAGACGAAATTACACTATTGGCGCATAATCATGGAGTGGAGCGTGCTTCGAACCTAGAACTTCAGCATACTGCTGATGTCTTCCCCATCTCTTTCACTCCAGTCATCTTCACTCTCGTCGGTTTCCGATGATGAAGTTTCAGAATCACTAATGTCTTCTTCCTCCACTGATTCACTACAATCAGATGAACTTATTAGGAAATCACTGTCACTTGATATTTTACAGATCAAATCGTAGATATTGTTCTTTCTTTTCCGCACTTTATTCATCATAGAGAAAAAAAAAACTTTCGTTGTAAATAAAAAAAATTTCGTTCATATCACAAGGAAATGAAAAACGGTAAAGATGAGTTTTCGTCTACCCAGTGATTTTTTTATGAAAAAGCTACGTATATGGAGAAATTGACTATGATACCTAATGGTAAAGGAAAGAATGTGCATTTGTAAAATGTAAGAGGTTTGCAAAATATGTGAGGTGCTTTTGATGTCGATACATCTGTTGAAAGTGGGTGAAAATTGCGTTTTCACTGCCGAGACGAACGCTCACCTTTATCAATATTTGTCGACTTTTTCTTTCTTTACCGCACTTCACTCATCATAGAGAAAATAAACTATCGTCGTAAATAAAAAACTTTCGTTCGTAGAAACCTAGTTAGCTTGCGTCTCTTGCTCTTTCCGAAATGCAACTGCTTTCTACGGCATCTTCCACTTTTCCCATCACCAAAAGAGCTTTCATTGTAATTGTTAACCCAAACGCATGACTTAGACCAGATGGCCGTGCTCAGACACTCCAAGTCATAAATAAATCTCCCAAACGGAACCCTCCACTTTGCCCGTCACCGAAATGTGATTGTCGACCAAAAGGCATGCCTAAGACCCTCCGAGTCATAAAAAAAGTAGCCACTGACCTAATCTCTCTGGGTCAGGCCGGTGGCAACTTTGTTTACACCTGCAGTGAATCTCACTCAGAATCTTTTGTGCTGCAAAATATTCAAGAGTGGCATCATCTCAGTCATACGAAGGCGGGGAATGTACGCCCGGGAAGAAAGCATTCGTCTCAAAAACACTACGTATCCAGGACTGATTACCTATCTATTTTTTCCCAGTACCAGTAAAATAATGTTATGGAGATCCTTGTAGAAGATAATACAAAAAGAAAAAGATATTGACACGCAATATTCGTGAATTATGAGCATTTTCCCATGCGAAAATCCAAAGAAAATCACTAAGCAAATAAGAGGGCGGTGGAAGTGCCACTGAACTTGAGACCACAGTATTTAAAAGAGATAATTAAATAGTCAATTGTTTTATAAAGTGAATTTGAGTAGTATTATGTTTGTAGAACATTATGAAGCTTAAATATAAAAAACATTACTGCGAATAATAGTGTTCACGATGAATAAAAAAACTCTAAACTTAGCGTCGCTATAATCCGTCGATTACACTTATAATATAATTACACTTTTGATTAATATAATTACACTTTTGGGAGAGTTTTCGAGCGTCGCCTATAGCGACGCTGGCACTTTAAGGGTTAATCTATTTGTGCCAACCCAACAGGCATATCAGATCAATTACAAATCATTGATGAAAAAAGATGCTTAGAGGGAATGGAAATGATTCGTGTAAGTTTTTATGCAAAGCAATGGCTAATATAAGTCATAGGACAGACTGAGCTACAATTCATTGATGAGGTAAATTAAACATGGAAGGTGGTATGATGCTACTATCAAATCAATAGCATTATTATTATTATTAGTTTCTCCAAAGTAACTTTATTATTAGAATAACTCAGCATCATACTAAGCTATACTTCACTATGTGCAGTGTTGGTGAGGTGCTATCGATATTTTTGCTTTGATTGATATTGACAGTTAGTAAAATTACATATTTATTTCTTGCTCAATGTAATGTCTTCCGAAGTGTGGATATACTCTACGATGTAGTCAGCAAATGACTTTTATGCATAATGCAATACAGTTTTCACATTCACTCAGCTCGGAAATTAGAAGAGAAAATTTCCTGTCACAATCAACTCTACAGTCAGTAAAAAAATTACATAACTTCAAGTTTGGATTCCGATTAAAAATTAACTAGCTGACCTAATCAAAAGCAAGTTACATCAATCTTTAGCTTATTTTATGTAGTGTTAAATCATGCTTACAACTTTTTTAAATGCATTTTTGACTTTTAGGTGATTTTTTTACCAGCATCTGCTTTTGAAATTTTAATAATACAAAACTTTACGTCCAATCTTAATGAAATATTGACATGGTGCAGATAAAATGTGTCTATTGGTGATTCTTAACTTTCAGCCTTCGTTTTAATCCCAGTGCATAAAAAGGTCTAGGAGCGACTATATACCAGTCATACACTACAGGGATTTGGATGCTCCTCAAGAACCCGAAGAGTTCAGAAAATAAGAATGGAAAAGATGAAACTTTTACAAATTAGTTAGTTATGAGCTAAATAAATTTCTATTAAAAAAATAAATTTCTAATCAATTATGTGGAACAACTTTTTGATTGGATATAAAAAGAATGAGATCTTTGCTCGTACATATATGCTTTCATTAATAAATTAATGGTTTTGCAATTTAAGGTATATGCCTTGTTGGAGAAGATGAAAAAGAGGAGGAAGTAGCTGATGAAAAATTAGTTGAAGGTCTTAAAAGGGCATACTCAGCTCCTGTACCACCCCAAGTAGAAGAAATTGTGGAGGAAGTGGCCCCAGGGTCTGATGTAAGCTTAGAAGATTTAGCCAAGCAGCTTGGATCTCTCTGAATTCTTCTTTTATATTTGACAGCATTTATATTGATTGTATGTTAATTTTATTAAAATATTTTATTAACATGGTCAAAATAAAAATTTATATTTATAAACAAATGTATACTTACATTTTATTGATGCAATTTGTGTTATTTTAAGTAACTTAGGGATTACAGTAAAACATTGTTTTGCTCACCTTGACTTTGGGTAACTCACGATTCTGCAGAACTACATTCAGGAGAGCCCGCAGAGTAAAACATTCTTGATTTAATGTATTTTGATTATTTTAAAACTTGTGTGAAAACAAGTCGAATAAGACAGCCATTCCCAACACATTCAGAAGAATCCAACCATTGCATTGCCCACCATCTGGTTAAAAAAACACTAAATGTCCAGTTATGTGGGAGAGTTTATTCAAGGACAAGGTCATTCTTCTGGACTTACCAAGTGTTGGCACCATCACTTAGTTCATAGAGTTTTGATTAGCCCCCAATCAGTGGAGATATTACAACTCTAATAATCTGAAAGCAGTTGGTTACCAGCTTTCAAAATACCTTGCCGTAATGAAATCGTTAATCCAGAGTCAAGCAATCGCCAAACGGAAGGATTTTCAGATCAGTGAAGTGGAGGAATATGTTCCTCCACCATTTTTTATGTAAAGGGTGACTACCTCTTCCATTATATATTTACAGGAAGCAAAATGTTCTCTTAAATCATTTAGAATATAAATCATTATCTCAGCAGCTTTTTGTGGATTGACTGCGAGGAGTTCCTTTTCTTTTTGGCAGTGAGCTGGATCAAGCAAGACTGTAGAAACTTGCTGTTACTATTTTAAGGATATGAAGCGCAGGGAAGAAGTATCTTAGCAAATTCATATGAGTAGAATGATCAGCACAGAATCACTATATGTATTGTACATTCCTCGCAACAACTGTCCTTCCATGCAGCTACCCCTTCCACAGCAGGATTTGAAAGTGTAAATAGCGGGATGAAAATACATTGGAATGATTCAAACATTTTTGGGATTGGAAGAAAATGTTGTAAATCATGGGAAAACGTAAATTCCAGGAACGTAAAAGTGAGGTTTCATTTTATGTAGGGTCTCACACTCCGTTTGTTAACTCTTGATATAGACCTGAAAAGGTCGAAACCGATTGAGTGTAATATGTACTCCGTGGAATATATTACCAAGTTTATTCTTTAAGTATTATTCACCTAATGTTCATGAAGAGTGCAAGGAAATGTTCTGCATGCTTCCCTAAGTGTTCTCGAAGCATGATTTCAAAGAACTAAGCCTGCATTTTTGAAGCATACTAAGTATGTATTATTCTGCACACTTTCTGAAGTGTTCACAAAGAGTTATATGTACATACTTCTTGAATTTTAATTCATTTGACTGTTAACTTAAACCTTTTAAGCAGAAGGTTCCAAAAACATCTATCGATTATCCAGGCTAAGTGATCTATGGCAATGCGATATTTTTCTAAATATTTCGAGAAGTAAATGGTTTTTCGTGATATGTGATAGCATGCATTATCATACGCAACTCGATACGGTGATATGTGATACTGTGTTATGTGACATGATGTTGCAGCTGATGTGTTATGTTGTCTGCTCTATAAGTACCTACAAACATGCTGTTGCTTCAGGGTTCTAAGTGCTGGCTATGATAACATTCCCGGCTCATCTCGACACATCTTACAGACACCACCACTTCACTATCATTCTGCCATAAATGAAAGTACTGCGGTTAAAGTTTCATGATTTTATGCAAAAAGTTGAAATAAACATAAAGTGTGCCCTGCCTCACTTTTCGTGAGAAACGCTGACATATTGTCAGAACGTAAATGAAAAATCGCATTTGAGTAGTTAAATGACTGCAGAAACCCTAAATTATTAGGGCAATGTTTTATTACAAATAATCAGCAAATATCAAGTTCATAACACGCTGTCCAAGGGTAATCTCATCATTCAATGATACCTGAACACATTTTATCATTAATTTAGGATAAACAACCCGGTATGTCATGGGCAATGCTTTTTAATTTCTGCATAGCTCTTCGCTTTCTACTGTTTCCATTAACAGCTCAGAATTCACTTGGAGGAGTTTGATTCGAGTTCCACTCATGCCCAACCCAACCTTCAATGAATTCTGATTTTTCCACCCCTAATGTTGTTTGTGTTCTTATTTGTCTGTCTCAGTTTCATGCAGTCTATGACTTTTGATGATTCGCCCTTGTTCGCAATGTCAAAACCTTCTAATGATGCAAATGCTAGTGCTGTACCAGCAGCTGAAGGAACTCTGTACCTATTGCATACCCTCGCAAGTGTGGTAAGTTGCATTGCATTTCAACCCTTTACCCTGAGAGGTTGAGGATAAAAAGCATTGTCTGATTGATCAATTTCTGTAGTGTCTTGATCTTTTTTGGAGTTATTGTCACTCAATACCATTTCATCATCTTGCCCTCATAACTTACTGACTTCCTCTTGCGTACACTATGCCAAAACACAATGTTCTATTTCTCCCCTATATATTTATCTAAAATTGCAGTACCTAGTTTTGTTCTTTACTGTAGAGATTTCCATGAATTGATCTGCATGCTGATCAGAGAGGAAATCCACTGTAGCACAGGGACTTTCTGATGGAGGGCAATCACCAGATTCTCTCCAATTACATTAACAAGTGCTTGTATATAGAATAGTTTCTTGCAAGCCCTTACTAATTTGTTTTTTCTCTAATGCAGGTACACATACCTCGACTTTCGTCATTTTGATTTTCCTCAGATATGTTGGTTTTTCTGACTAATTAATGGATAAAATATGCTAAGATAAGTTGACATTATGAATTCTGGATGGAAACACCCAAAATAATAAAAATATAACAACATTGAAATGATAAATCATTTTAAAACAAAATTCCAAATTAAATTACAATATAAAAATAACAAAGAAACTAAAACAAGGAAGTTAGCGCAGATTAGAGCACACCATGAGCGAACGTGAATGGTGGGATGTGCACAGAAGAAACATCTGGCAACCTGCCTGGTTGGTAATCCATTGGGTTAGTAATTTTTGGGTAGTATTAAGTAATCACAAAAGTCACGGCTGAATGTTTTGTGTGCCCAATAGTAAAAAGCTGTCACAATGAGATATTCTTAGGTGGACCAATTATGAAACACTTACAGTCTTCTCTAGTTTTCACCGTGTAACGTTCGCGAGTTCAAGAGCCGTTGCCAAGGACGTGAGGATATAAACAAGACAACAGAGGAAATGGAGAATAAGAGAAATCGGCGGTCGAGAAAGACCGACAGAAAAGTATTAAGATTTAAGATAGTTAAAAAGTGTAACATAATAAGTAAAAGAGAAAAATAAAGTGTTACAACCTTCTTTGAAAACATCTGCTCAATAGTAAAACTCATTACCTCCTGAACATGCAACTCTCAGAAGAAACCTCTCGCAAGTATGAAAACGCTCTCCTCTTTCCACATTATGGGATCATGTTAAAATTGTTGTGCAAATAAATATTTACTGGGTAATTTTTAAGAGATCCAAACCTTTTTTTTTTTAGATGATTCGATGCCACATTGTCACTATCATGATGTTTCCACAAAGGTAGTAACTATGTAGCATTGAAATCCATGGGGGAAAATCTATTTTTGCTGTGGAAAATTACAAAATGTTTCACTCACAAGATGGGTGAATTCCAAAGTCCACCAAGTGAAGCCTGCAATCAGTTACTGCTAGGGAAAGTATTCCCCTCTACTCCACCCATTGCACTTATGCCGAGAGATGTGAAAATTACCATAATTTTCATCTGAGGTAAATTACCGTGGTAAATTACGATAATTTTAGAAAATTACCGTAATTTTCCAGTATTTTTCAGTTTTAAGCATTAAACAGAAAATGTATGGTTAAATAAGAATGCCAATAGAAAAAAGAAGGGGATATGATGTTTAAACCATACCTAATGTAGCATTAATCTATTATATATTTTTAAAATTGTAAAAAGAAATACGGCAGCAACATGCAATCTGGCTTTTTTTGTGAAAGTATGAGAAGAATAATCTGGCTTGTAATTGTCAAGAAGAATATTCTACTAATAATTACTCAATCATACTAATATATAAAAATTGAATGGTGTCTGTCTGTTGCTCAATCACGCAAACACTACTGAACCGATTGAGCTGAAATTTTGTATGTAGTTATAAAATGTATTGGGATGTAACATAGGCTATATTAAAAATCCGTCGGGGTCCCCAAAGGCCCCCCTTGGGGGTCCCTTGTGGTCCATGCTAAGCATTGGATTCGGTGCAGTGGTTTTATTTTTTGCTTTTAAAAATTACTTTCACTCAAGATAGAGGGCTGGAATTTTTTTCAACGGATAGCTGAACAAATGAAGTTTCTAATTCTTTCAATCGATTTTCTTTTATGCTTCCTAATTGTCTGAAAAACATGTTTTTAGCTGAAAATTCTCACATTTTTCTCTGAAATCAACAATAGCATATTTCCTTGACAACCAGAGATTTGATTTTCAAAGGACATTCACGCCTCTGGCATCTAAGATTTCCTGCAGGCCCATGATAGCACATAGAAAGAAAACCTGTATAAGAAGAGCCCAGAGTCCTTAGGGTCACCTCATTGATTGCTTCAGAAGGTAATCGATATTATCAATGCATATTTACAAGTACCTACACTCTTCAATGTCTATTCTCAAAGTAGCTCTCATAGGGTCCCTGCACGTATATGAGAGAACACTTATTTAGTAAACGATACACATAAAGAAATTAAGCGTGTGTAAGCGTGCGCGCAGCGGTCGGCACTAGCGTCGCCCCGGTGTTGGTCTCAGCTGAAATGGTAGCCGCCGGATGTGGAATCACATTTAGGTGTGGCTCCTCTAACACCTGGCGGCGCCTTGCCGTGGGATCTTGCTTCGTGGGAAGATGCACGGGTAAGGTAAAAAGCTACTGCAATTGCCGGCCAATAGGGAGCCCTCGAGGGGGTCACGCGGTGACGCGGTGCTGGGCGCTGCGTGGTGGCAGGAGAGACTCGAGCAGTCTCGCGCGGGTGACCGATAAACATGTATTGTGTGTGCGTGAATAAATTGTAAAAGCAGAATTTCCGACTTGTTCCCTTACCGCGTCTTCTCCGGACCAAATCCTTTTATTTAAGCTAAGCGCTTACAATTGGTGTCAGAAGTGGGATTGCCTCAAGGCGTTGGGAAGTGCGGTAATACCAAGTCGTGAAAAGGTGAGTGACAATGGCGAGTCGCGTTAGTTTATCGGGTCGTGAAATGGAGCTCCAACAGGCGGTGGATGAACTTTGCACGCAGCTACGGGCCCTTAAAGAAGAAAACGCGATTTTTAGGGCCCGTACAGTAGACGTGGCCGGAGCAGGGGAGAACTCGAGGAAGTCATATTCAATGATATCGGCGATTGAAAGCTTTTCGGGATCCACAGGGGAAAACGTTGAAGCATTCTTTTCGCAATTAGAACAAGTGGGAAGGTTGGGTGGCTGGGATGATGAGGACAGGCTAAGCGCGGTCACACTTCGCACACGCGGAGGAGCCGCGGATCTCCTGAGGGCGAAGACGAGGGCGGGGGGGGCCTTGAACTACCCCGAAGCAAAGAAGGTGCTGTTGGAGAGATATCAGGGGGTGAAGAATAGGAGATTTTACAGGGAGATGCTGGCAAACGTGCAAATGGGCCCAGGGGAGCTAATAGAGGAGTTTGCAGATCGCATCCGCGATATAAATAGCCATACATGGAAGGAGGAGGGTGATGCTGCCGTGGCTGCCGCTCGCCGGTCGGAGGCGGACGAGAGGGCTTTGGACGCCTTCCTAAATGGTCTTCCCGGCAGGGTGGGTGAGCACACGCGCCTCGCAATGCCGGAGACGTTTGACGCCGCTGTCACCGCAGCCGTGCGCGTGCGGGAGGCCGAGCGAAGGATTCGACCAGAGAGAGAGGGGCGAGAGGAAAGAAAAATTTTCGCGGTTCGTGATGGAGCCTGTCACGCCTGTGGCCATTTTGGGCATCTCGCAAGGGACTGCAAACAGAAGGGCAGAATGCAGTGTTTTAATTGCGGGAAGGTAGGACACTGGGCCCGAAACTGCCGGGCGCGAGAACAGGGTAGTTTTAGCCAGCGGGCTGAGATGCCGTTAAACGGTTCCGGGGCCGAGCAAGTCGCCCGCAACGGCCCCAATTAAGGATTGTCCTCCCGTGTGTGCACCGCGAGGGGGGAGTGAAAGACTTGGCGGTGACTGTGACGTGTGGAGGCATGCGGCGGCGCATGTTAGTGGATACAGGAGCGCAGGTGAGCCTTTTAACTAAGAAGTGCTGTGGGGGCCGAGTACCGAAGAGGTCTACGTTCCGGATAAAGGGATTAAATGGAGGGTATATTTGGAACTTCGGAGAGGTGGTGGTTCCGTTAGGTTTCGGCGATAGTGTGTATAACCTAAAGGCTCAGGTTGTAGACAGTTTGGGGGGTCACGAGGGAATTTTAGGAATCGACTTCCTCCGCGAAAATGGGGCAATAATTGACGTGAGCAAGGGCGAACTCACAATTGGCGGGCGCATAATTTGCCTGACTGAGAGTAGAAGGACGGAGCCTGTGGAGATTCCGTCGCGGCCAACGGAGATTGGCGGGCCAACGATGGAGATAAGGACGGAAGGCGTGGCTGCAGCGGCGTGGGGAGGCGGAGCAGCGAACTTCGCGGAGGAGAGACCGAGAGACGCAACGACGAAGGACCCGGCGAAGGAGACGGGAGACGCGGGGAAGGAATGGCGCCGCCCCCGGGTGAATATGCCGGTGCGGCTTGTTTCAGCGGAGGTCATCCCAGCACGGAGCGTTCGTCTCATGACCCTCCCCCTTGGTGGCGGCTGGAGAGAGGGCCATGAGTGCATGGTTGAGTCGGCGCTGGAAGTGGACGACTGCTGGGTGGCCCGATGTGTTTGTAAGGTGAATGGGGAAGGAGGTGCTAAGATCCAAGTAAGTAACTTTGGAATGATAGATGTAACTCTGAGTAAGGGTACAGTGATCGCGATAGTGAGCGATGTGGTGGAGACAGTGAATAATGGGTGGGACGAAGGTGCAGTGCAAGGGAACGGGAGTGACAGGGACGTATGCATTTCCGTGTGTAAGGCTGGTGACGATAATTTTAAGGACGAGATTGCAAGGAAGTTGTCCCATCTGGATATTGAGGAACAATCGGTACTGCAGCCTTTAATCGGAAGGTATAGTCATTTGTTCTCGCCATCGGGAACACCCCCGGCCACGCACTTGGTAGAACACCACATTCCTACTGGTGATGCCCGGCCAATTTACAGAAGACCCTATCGGACCCCACATCACTTGAAGCCATTGATAGACGATTTCGTGAAGGAACAATTAGAGGGGGGTATAATTGTGCCAAGTCACAGCCCCTGGGCTTCGCCCATCGTGATTGTACCGAAAAAGTCTGAGGACGGAAGGCCGAAGTATCGGTTTTGCATCGATTTTCGCGCTTTGAATTCAATAACTAAGCCTGATGTTTATCCTTTGCCTAACATTACCGAAACACTTGACTATTTGGGGGGATGTAGGTATTTCACCACACTTGATTTAACTGCGGGTTACCACCAAATTCCGATGGCTCCAGATTCGCGTGAGAAAACCGCCTTTATTGTGCATAATGGATTGTATGAATACCTCCGAATGCCCTTCGGTCTTAGAAATGCCCCAAGTGTCTTCCAACGCTTCATGGATAGTATTTTTAGAGAAATGTCTCCCACGGAATGTCTAGTGTATCTCGATGATGTCATCGTCTTTAGCGGCTCAATAAAGGAACACGCTTTGCGTTTGGGCAGAGTTTTCGAAAGGCTAGAAACGGCAGGATTGTCATTGAAATTGTCTAAATGCCACTTTGCCTTTCCGCAAGTGAACTATTTGGGACACATTATTAGTGCAAAAGGTATTTTTCCGGACCCTAGTAAGATTTCAGCGGTAAAGGAATTCCCTACTCCGAAAACAGTGAAGGAAATACAATCCTTTTTGGGCCTAACGAATTATTACCGTCGGTTCATCGAAAACTATGCGGTTATCGCCCGGCCGCTTACATCGCTCTTAAGAAAGGGTACCGCATTTGTTTGGACACCCGAGTGCGACGAAGCAGTGGAAAATTTAAAAACAGCGCTTACGAGCAGTCCCGTATTGGTGTACCCAGATTTCTCTTTGCCTTATACCATCTCGACAGATGCGAGTAATTTCGCAATAGGTGCCGTTCTGTCTCAAGTGATCAACGGTGAGGAACATCCGGTAGCATTTGCCTCACGGCAACTGAAGAAATCTGAGCTGAATTATACCACAACAGAGAAGGAATTGGTTGGAGTAACTTGGGCCGTCAATCAGTTTAGAAATTATGTTCTCGGACGAAAATTTACCATTGTGACGGACCACGCAGCCCTCACGTGGCTATTTAATTTAAAGGACCCCAACGGCCGATTAATGAGGTGGACATTAAAACTGGGTGAATACGATTACCGGGTGGTCCACAGGCCAGGAAAAATCCATGCAAATGCTGACGCCTTGAGCAGGAAGGTTTGCCATGTATCTGCCGAAGAAATAATTAATTTTGGAGATGAGCAGAAACGAGACCCTGAGTGTGTAAAGTGGGGAAGGGAAAATAATTTCGTTGTCGTTGGGGACGTTATTTGTAAAAGACACAAGGGAGGAGATAAAATAGTGGTACCACAAAATTGCAGAGAGAGTCTTGCGCCAGTGCCATGATCATATACTTTCGGGACATCTAGGAGTACACACCACCGCGAGTAGGGTCAGGAGGGACTACTGGTGGCCAACGATTTTGAGAGATGTCAAGGAGTATGTGAAGCGTTGTATAGCCTGTAGCCAGCGAAGCCCTTACGGTAAGTGTAGGGCCCCTCTACAGGCACTACTAGCGGCGGAAAGACCCTTCGAGTTCATTGCTATTGACGTAGTGGGCCCTCTTCCAAAGACCGATGGTGGGAATCGATATATTTTGTATATCCTAGACCATTTTACAAGATACTTGGTAATGGTGCCTTTGCCCGACCAAACGGCCGAAACCATATCCGTCGCACTAGTAAAACAATGGATATTGAAATTCGGGGTGCCGGAGTTATTGCTTACGGATCAGGGGACTAACTTTATGTCCGATCTTTTCCGACAGATTTGTGGACTATTGAAGGTAAAACAGCTAAGGACCTCCCCGTTCCACCCACAATGCAATGGCCGAGTTGAGAGAGTTCATCGGACAATCGCAAATATTCTTAGCCATTACGTGAGCGTACGAAACGACGACTGGGAAAAGCACCTCGCATTTGCCGTGACTGCGTATAACACGAGTAAACACAGGAGCACTGGGTTCACCCCGCACGAGTTGGTTTTTGGACGGCAGATGGCATCACCTTTCAATTGTCTCGGAATGAGTAGCTCAGGAAAGGAACACCCTGGTGTGACAGGACTACGAGAGAGGTTGAAGGGAATGTGGAAACAATGCGCCCGTAATGATCGTTTAGCAGTGAGGAAAAGGAGGGAAACGGTTAGAGGAAAGGGTAAGGTGAGGGAATATAGAGAAGGCGACTACGTATTTTTAGGTGACCCTTGTTTAAAAATAGGGCAAGTGAAAAAGTTTCATAGACCGTGGAAGGGCCCGTATCGCGTGTTGAAGGTAACTTCAAAGTGCAATCTAATGTTGGAGCTTCCATTTCGAACCCTTATTGTGCACATAAGTCGTGTTAAGCCTTATCACGGTCCTGTTCCCCCCCCTGATGCAGTGAATATTGGTGATCGCCCCCGTGGACGGCCAAAAAGAAACCGAATCACCGCGCGAGTTCCGGAGCCAGCTGATCCGACCCCCCCTGAGTGGGAGGACGAGTGGGTGGAAGGTCGAGGGGAATCCTTGGTGACTCAAAGCACAGGAGGAAGAGACGTCAGCGCGGAAAGGGAGGACACCGTTGCCGTAGAGGAGGAGAAGTCCCTCCCCGCTTCCCCCTGTGTTGGCCATTCCCCTCCACCCCCTGTCCCTCATCAAGAAGACACTGCCTCTCCGCTCGAGGTGGAAGGAGTCGTCACCCCTCATCCCCCTCCCGCCCCTCCGCTCGAGGTAGAAGGAGTCGCCGCCCCTTATCCCCCTCCCCTCCCCCGACGTTGTCCATATCGTTTGCGACCGAGAAGTGGACGCGGTGAGTCATCCCCACCTTACGTGATTCCCCCGCCTGCATCCTCTCATCGCTATTATCTACGCCCGCGGGAGGCGCTGACACGATGGGAGGAGGAAGAAGAGGATCTGGAGGACCTTTAAAGTGTTGGGTTTGGTTGTTGTGGGTGGTGGGGTGTGGTTTGGACCCTACTAGGGGTCAAGAAGTGACACCATTAAAAAGTGGTATATTATTTGAAAGACTGCGAGCAGCTAGCACCTCTACTCGTAATGGAAATTGGGAAATCATTGTGGGGTTAGGGAGCGCCATTGGGATAACAATTCTGATGGTATATTTGTACTGGAAGCGGTCGGCGCTGAGTAGTAATTGCGGCGGGAGAGCGGTAGAAAGGAAGAGGAGGAAAGGAGTAATCGGCGCGAAGAATGTGCGCGTCACGCTATCGAGCTTGGAAGCCCCTGCTGAAGAAGTAGGAGCAGAGCCCGATGAAATAATTAGGAATTAGGTTGGGGTAGATTCAATGTCTTACAGGGGTTATTTTATTTTCATGAACGGAACATATCATTCCGCTAATTTCAAGAAAAAACACATTATTGGGATGAATAAGTTTGGTGTATATGTTTTGATAGTGATGTTGATAAGGGATTTCACTTAAACTTGAACATTTTATAATTAAATGAATATTGGTAAATGTCAAAATAACAGGTTTAAATGGACTATATGATAAAAGTGTTATAAACAGTCAATGTGCAATAGAAGAAGAATTTCTAGAACAAACTTCACAAGATATAACAACCCGTGCATGAATAGTAGTGAATTGTAGAGGGTGTTAGTTTGCATAGACTATGAATTGGGACTGTATGTGTGTAGTCATGTGTATGTATTTGTTTCCCTTTGTCATTCCCATTCCATTTATTTTGTTTACCTATGTAGGTCATGGGCAAAACGATTGGAATGAGTCTTTATATTGTTGGGTGAAAAATATTTTTCAGGGGCAGTGTTATTTTCTGGGTTGCATTTAAATAATTAATGTATAATCTGATTTTTATTTTTAGAACATTGGTTGACTGATTGGTTGTTGAATGAATCGCTGAATACAACATGTTATTCTTTATTATTCAACGATTCACTTTTGGGGGGAAGTGGTGTAAGCGTGCGCGCAGCGGTCGGCACTAGCGTCGCCCCGGTGTTGGTCTCAGCTGAATTGGTAGCCGCCGGATGTGGAATCACATTTAGGTGTGGCTCCTCTAACACCTGGCGGCGCCTTGCCGTGGGATCTTGCTTCGTGGGAAGATGCACGGGTAAGGTAAAAAGCTACTGCAATTGCCGGCCAATAGGGAGCCCTCGAGGGGGTCACGCGGTGACGCGGTGCTGGGCGCTGCGTGGTGGCAGGAGAGACTCGAGCAGTCTCGCGCGGGTGACCGATAAACATGTATTGTGTGTGCGTGAATAAATTGTAAAAGCAGAATTTCCGACTTGTTCCCTTACCGCGTCTTCTCCGGACCAAATCCTTTTATTTAAGCTAAGCGCTTACACGTGTAAGAATATGTGCAGCAAATAGTAATGGTAATAATGCCTCTGTTGCTACAACAAACACGACATTTATTATCGTGTAATACTCACATATAGTACATGTAGTGGAACCGTCTGCCACTTATTTCGATTGCGAATTGTTTTTTAGATCAATTTCCACAACATTCGAACGAACAAAGGAACGTCAACGAGTATCAAACTAGGTTAAGAACTCCTTAATTGACCTCGCTGACAGTGTTCTTCAGGCTTTGTAGTTTTCTTATAAAATTAGTTCAATTTTTTTCACACCCGTTGAATTTGATAAAGATTGCGAACAGTTTTTTAGACCAATTCCCACTTCAGAAACGTTACAAGTTATATAAATATGTGTAAAAGTGCAGTAAACTTACATTCACTCAATCATCGCGTTGCCTTTTCAAGATTCTCACTCGCCGCTGTTTCCCTCCCTTGGACTTAAAAATATATCCATCAACATGTCTAAAAGAAAAAAAGAGTAAACTTTCGAATAAATCTTCTAGAGCGAGAGGAATGTGATCTTTGCGAGAAAATGAGCCCTTGCAAGAAAAACAACAAAGATTAGAAATACTCAAAGAAATGCACACCAGCGATCTCATGATCATCTCCCCGTGGTGTTTCAGGGGTCACGCTAAGAACCGCACAAATTTTATTTTAGCCCAACCTACTGTCGGGTAACCAGCTATAAATCTGGTTCAAATACAGATCCATCTGTTCAAACTTCAATCTGTATTAAGATGGCGGAAATAATAATGATGTCACTACATGCTTCTTACCCGAATAAAGTACGGAAATTCTGCGCAATGAACGACATCCGTGCATGAAAATTGGCAAGTGCACTCAGCTACACCATAGATTTTTTTATTTAGCAACCGAAACCAATAATTATGGCTACCCTTTATGCCGAAGGGGCAGTCCGGGTGATGGAGGATTCATAGGTGAAATAAACATAGCAGCGGCTGGGAATGCTCTTTTTGACGTTGTCAACCCCTGGATTGTACCCTACTCTCTAATGCTGATGAAGATTCTCAACACAAATATCAACGTTGAATCTTGCAACTCAATTAAGGCATTGAATGAAAATATATTTATGTACACGAGGGAAGTGATCAAGCTGTTTATCACTCAGAAGACGGCTCAAGAGAAATGGAGGGACGAGGTGACTATCTATCAACCTGGGTGCTATTTAAGAGCTAATAAACATGCGTGGCTCATTTTCGGATGTCCCGTGCATGAAAGAGGACAAACAGTCACTAAACTCTCCGTGCACCTGGAAAACGGTCAGCGTGTCTACTACAACGAACACTACATACAAGATAGGATACGAACTCCTCAAATGATCACGCTGACAGTATTCTTCAGGCTTCGTGGTTTTCTTAAAAATAAGTTCAATGTTTTTCACACCCGTTGAATTTCAACGGGTACCTTCAGCTAGTATAAATGTTATAATTTTCGTAAAATATGTCAAAAAAGAGTTGCACATGCCTCAATTTAAAATTAAACACATTGGAAATGTGAACTTGGCTTAAAAGAACATGTTGGGATTCGAATTCGAATTCAATTCGAATTTATCTGTATGAAAAATTTTCTCAAACATGGGTGAATTATCTATAAAATTACCGAAAATTACGGTAATTTTCAAGGGGTGCGGTAAATTAAGAAAAATACCATGGTATTTTATGAAAATTACCATGGTATTTTTCAAAGTGGCCCATCTCTACTTATGCCTTGCACAGAACAGTTAACGACAAGCATGTGGACATCAAACGCCTCATCCCCGACATGCTGGCCAGGTTGTCTGTCCTGGATTTCCATAATAATATTTTCGTGCTTCTGCACTCATGTCACTTCTGTCATACCATTTTTCACATACCTTCAGACATTATTTAAGCATTTCGTATGAAAAAATGAGGTAGGGTATGCTCTTTAGCTTATTTCAATTTTTTACCAAAATGGCATAGCATTGTGAAACTGTAACAGTGATTTATTACCTCAGGATAGTTACCAAAAAATTCTTGCGTTATAATGAGCCATAAATACAAATTTTCTGACCCCAAGCTAAAAGGCTTTTAAGTGAAAACTGAAAAAGTATTTAAACGATCACTCCCTTGAACATATGCCACCCGCACAGCAGGGCCATAATAATAATACATATTTATTGGCCCCACAGATCTACTAAAGTAGATTTAGGGAATAGATATTTTCTGGAAGGATTTGATCGAATCTCAAATTCTGATCACTTCACTATACTGACTATTTAATAGTGTGTTGCTCAAGTGAGCACTGGCATCATACATTTTATGATAATAATATTGTATTCTCTGATAGCAAGTATAGGTATGTACATATTGGATCTCATGCTTTAACTCTCTTAATACTGAAGTTCACAACTAATGTTAGGCAAACTTATTTAAACTCATGTTACAATGTTTACTGGTTTTCTCACTTTTAAAATTAATGTGCAAGTACTCTGCAGTTATCACATTCTAAAAATAAAAAGGATTGTTCTTTGTTCTTGAATTCGTCCATTTAAAGTGGTGGGATGAAAGGTACCTTTGGGTAAAAAAGCATTAAAATAACATTTTTTTAATTTTCAATAAAAACTAACATGACTTACCCAACAAACTTATTAACAACATTGGAATAGGTTTTAAAAATTCACAATAAAATATAAATCAACAATTACAATGAACAGTATGTTGAATTAAAAACTAATACCAGAACATTGCACAGAATAATAATTTAGTAACATAAAAAGATAATGTGCTCCCATCTCTCAATTCTTCATAACCGACTCAAAAAAACAACGTACATTCAAGATACATATAAAAAATTAAAGAAATTTTCATAGTAATTGCAAGGTTGTCAAGTAAGAGGTTGAGTAATACTGTTGCTCATCATATATTGAAGTTCAACAAACCTTGATATGTCAGCTCATGTTAAAGAAGAAGCTATTGAGTATCACAAAGAAAACCACTGCTTCCAGCATAAAGGGAGATTTCAACATGAATTCCCATGTGTAAGCAAGTACATAAATTTTGAAAACAATATCTCACCTCATAAGTGGGGAACATTCACTAAGTAATCAATTCACTAGTTAGATATTGAGGATATAGTCATGTATCACTATGAGGCTAATGTTTACACCAGAGAATATATTTAAAATGTTTAAAACTATACAGAGGTCTGAACACTGCCACTGACTCAGCTAGCTGTGAAGTAGCAAGTCAAAAGTTAAATACATATGTATGTTGATCAATAGATCTCTTTTGAGTCAGTTACCCAAGTTGATAATACCACTAACAAAACACTTATTTCAAGCCCACCACAGACTGATTTCAGTGAAGTCAACGTTCATATTAGAAAATGTTATGGTATGTTAACTGTAAGGACAAGAACATTTTGGAATTGGCCCAACTTTAGGTCATAGAACAGTAGATCTACATCCTGGAATAAATATGCAAGTAGAATAAAAATTCTTCACAGAAGATACTGAAAGAACAGGAGAATTACTCTAGAATATTACCACTCACTAAAGAATGACATGGATTTCATTACATACATATACACACTATACCACTAATTTATAAACACCAATGTAAATATTCTTAAAATATCTAGCTTTTTAACAGTTCTGAACATTGAATAATAAAATATTTACTTCTATACTGTTCTTTATAATTAATAAGGTACCCATTAAAAGTGAGACCAAAACAAAGCACTTGAAATAAAATGAATACACATTGATCACTCATTTCTCAACTGTCAAAGATCATTTACCATCTGGATGTTTTTGGAATGTTAACCTTTCAGTAAACAAATTACCAGAAAATATTATAGCATCAAATGAAATACAACAGACCACCCACTATCCATGCTAACGGAGGGATAGACCCAATCAGAAATTCAGAAGGGATGGAAAGTCCTTAGATCTTCAATTACTAGTGGTTATGGCTTTACTTTCAGTCACATAATCCACACTACATATTTAATTTACATATGTACTTGTTTCTGATTAAACCATTTTATATTATTCTACAAAATGATTACACCATGTTCATGTTTTTTCTCAAAAATCAGCACTAAAAATAAAAAAAGGAAAGCATCATACGCAAGGATGAGTTTGATGACTGCCTGTTCTGCTGGACTACTGGCTCCCAGCCACATTAATGTATTATTTCAATTTTGGTTGAAAAGTCTGCTGAAACAGGCTCAAATATTAGCAAAATAGCCTAAAATAATGAATAAAGTAAATAATTAAATATAAATTATTGAGTTTTTTTAAATTTTCAATGAAAACAATATATGTAACTACGGTAACCTCTATATTATATCTAAATGTCAGAGATTTCTTTGTTTACAACATTTTTGGTGAAGCAGGTGGAGCTGTTAGTAAGCAGTTTTTGTGTGTATTTTGAAAAATGCATATGCCCGTACAACATGTCAGTTAGTGGAGAATGTATATGAGAGCTCACTTGCCATTTATTGGCGAACATCTGAATCACTACGCCACAACTGAATCATACATACGTATGCGTAGCCTTTTATATAGTTTATCTCCTATATAAAGTGCTGAAAGAAACACGCATTCTCCCCTATAGTTATTCATGTTGATTTCTTTTTCAACCTCTCCTGTTTCCTATTAAATCACAAAAGCATAAATTTCTTTTTGTGACTCTCTTCATAAAAATGATGGTGAGCATCTTATACTACATATCAGGGAGTGGGGTACATAGACATGGTGTTTCTCCAAAAGTTTTCACCCAGCTAAAACTGTCAATTGCTAATAGCATATGTTGAGTAAGCTTCATCATTGTGCATTTTTTTAAGGTTTCCTATATCCAGCAATGCAATTATTTGCATATATCAGCTATTGTATAAGCCAAGCAATAAGTTTCTATGGTATTAAGGTTACCTTCCACTCACCGTGGGAAATCAGAGGTAACAAATATAAACAAGTGCAGTCCCATGTCTTTGCAATCCTACAAGAGTAACATACTAGAAGCTGACAGGGCAGGTGCACACTATTGCAAAGGGTTCACCTAGCCCAAGGACTGTACATCTAAGAGTCAACAAGAGGTCATTACCCAGGAGATCATAGTCTCTTCTTACTCCGACTCCCCTAGCTAGCAATTAAAGTCATTAACTACCCATACTCCTCACATGACATACTGATTATCTCTACGAGGCTCATTCAATTATGATAAGAGGTTTGAATTATCTAACATAGCAATTTTCCTCCACCCTTAATAAGACATTTTAACGGTGTATGATTCTCAAGGTCAACAGTCCACAATAGTGGGGAATAGGGACGCTAAGGGGGAACAATGAGAGGATGAGTGAAGAGAGTCGTAAGTGATCTGCCATTAGGAGCGGACTGATGTCGCGTGTGCGGAAGCCATCGTAATTTGCACTCGTCATGAACGAACGAAAAGTTGCGTGGGCGGAAAGGAAAAAGGTCATGATTTGACGGTTGTTGGCAAACAGATGGAGATCGTGTGGAAGGAATTGGAAGAGTGAAAAAGGGTCATTGCCAGAAATTGGGTGAACACGAGAAGAAGGCTGCAGAAGCATATGGAGAAGGAAACTACCCAGAGCTTAATAAAGAAGGAGATACCATAGAAGCTACAACATTGAGAATGAATCTGGGGAGAAGGATAAGTGTACAAAATTTCTGTTAATCAGAGTTCTATATCAAAATAATTATGTGCTGTTGAAGTTAACCATGGGTTATATAAATATATGTACTTGTGTAAAATTGGGCCCAATAATCTTTCATTTTGAATGTGAAATTCCAAATTTAATGCATGATTCTCTTTTAGGTTGTGTTTAAAAATTTGAATAAATGTTTTTATATGCATGCAAAGAAATTCTCTGTATCTCTCTCTCATTAAACAAATAATCCAGAGTAGTGTGGAACAAGCCGAGGTAAATATACAAGTAACGTAAGTTAATTTCTTTGAAAAGCGTAAGATTGAGAAGAAAGAAAATTATTTAAAAACCTGTGACCAGGGCGAGAGGTTACAACATTTTGATGGTAATTGTTCAGTGGGAAATATAAACTATGTAATTACAATGCAAAAGCTTGTAAGATGACTTTCTTAGATTGTGCCTTAGCAAAGCAATGACTGAGATGATGCATCTGTAACAAACAATACAATAATTAAATAAAACAAAATTGCCATTTGCACATATATTCAACCTGCTGCAGGAAAAGTCATTTTTGAAGATAAAATGCAACTGTATTGTAAACTTTAATATACCAGCGACCACAGTACGAAAGAAGCAAGAGTTGGGGAAGGAAAGAGATGGAGGGGGAGAGAGCTTGTTGGTGGCTGAGGGATAGTAAGATTGTAATAATCGCATAATCATACATATATAATCCACACTCTGCTGTAAAATCACGGCATAATGAACAGTAATCACAAGAACATCTGATTGCATTTTGTGCATTTCTTTGTATCAGCCAGATACCACCACTAAAATGATGGTATCTGGCTGATACAAAAGGTCAAATTCAGATTAATAATTATAACTATACCCTGTCCAAGATAATGCGCATTTGACAGAAATGCAGTCAATTTGTAAATACGTCCAATGCAGTTTGAGGAAGGGAATGACGTGACCGAAGAATCCCTGATGGTATTCTTTATTTAAATCATACGATCCTGAAAAAATTGTTTACTTTTCATTTCTTTCTAAGCCAAATCAGTATATTGCAACCGCGCTTTTATCTTGAATGGACTCTAGGAATCATGAAAGAAGCAAATTTTGTCACAAACCTTGATAGGAATGGAATACCAT
Source organism: Pyrrhosoma nymphula (assembly GCA_963573305.1). Classification (NCBI taxonomy): domain Eukaryota; kingdom Metazoa; phylum Arthropoda; class Insecta; order Odonata; family Coenagrionidae; genus Pyrrhosoma; species Pyrrhosoma nymphula. The sequence continues at coordinate 180,814,825 of OY754327.1, forward strand.
TGCTGCATTCACTAATTAAATTCTTGAGGGTGACTTTTTGTATTCTCACAATGCAAATTTCTGAAAGTCATTTTCTTCTCATAACCCTTCTATACTTGAAATTTTTTAAATGAAAATCACAGGTGAATTTGGTACATGATATAATCTCATCTAAATAAGACTGTAATTGAAACTTGATTACCAGATATTACTATTAACAGCACTATTTCAACAGGTGCACAGAGTCACATAATAAAAAGGTCAATATATCTGCCGTACTTTCACAACATCCGTCTTAAATTGAACTACGTCAAGATTCAAAATATGTACAACTAAATAAGGGATCCATGTAAATGATGAATTTACAATAATTACGTACTACAAAAATAGAGATAGGCTAAGCATGCATATTCTCTAAAAATTGATAATATGAGCTATACCTGGGTACAACGATTAGGAATTGATGACTTGCTGTACCTTCCAACCATCTACAGAAACAGGTAAATATCTCTTTTCTCATATTGTAAATGCTAATAAAAAGAGAGTTGATCACACTGAAGATCACAGTTGGTAGACTCAAACAACAAATCATTGCTGCTAGAGTAAAATTGTGCAGCGAAGAGTAGGTGCCCACAATGAAAAGCTGGAAGGAAGGAAAGATAAATTTTCAATTAATTGATTGAAAAATTGAAGGATAACTTGATGTATGAAATGCTTCGCAGGGTAGAAGGATGTAGTATATGTACAGGATATATAGGATGTACAGTGATGGAAAAAATTAAAGCAAAATATGCGCGCACTGATTGAAATCACTCTTCCTTCGACAACACTGAGAAAGCCAATTGCAACCGGGAAAATTCAAACTCCTTATGTATGAAAATAGATTTTAGGCATCACTAAGTAGGGAAACTAAAAGGGTCCACATTCGCAAGATTACCTTGAAGTTATTAATGAAATGACAGTTTCCTTCTCCCTGTAACCAGTTGAGGTGCTGAAGTCGTAGTAAATTACTTAATTATACTTGCCATTTTTTTTAGTAGCGTGACCCCTTTTAAAATAATTATCTTGATTGAAACTTAAGAAAATATACAATAAATGAATTATTCCTCATCGTCTTCTAAATTTCTTGTCTTCTCAAGATTATAACAACCTAAAAGAAAGTTTTTTGTGAGTTGGAAACAGCAGTGGATGAAAGTTGTTTTAATATACCCCAAACTTCTATTGAGGAATACTAAACATAACAATCAAAATTTTGATGAATTATCTCACGACTTTTACGTCTAAATACCTGAAACTTGGTGAAACAGAATTCTTGCCGAGAGGATTCACTTACCAAAAGCTAGTGAAATTTTTCCTTAAAAATATTACCAATACCTAAATACCCTAATTAAGACTTGGCACAAGGGTACTCAAGATAGGTTGTTTCAAATCCTTGAATTTCTTAGTTCATGCTTGCATAATAGCCAGTTTCTGAAAACTATCATTAAAAGTTCAGGAGATCTAATTTATTCAAGTTTGCAAAGGAATCCTTTGAATTTGTTTTTTTTTTTCAGAGAATAAATAGAACCACTTGATGCAGATTATTCGTCGATGCAGTAACCCAGAGGGGAGAGTGTTCATCTGCGGCCCCGAAGGTCTGGGGTTCAAATCTGGGTGAGGCCTCTATGAATGCAGTTTCACTTAATTTTCCCAATGTGACTTCTATAACATAAATAATGTAACAATAGGTAGGTAGGGACAAATAAACAAAACAAGGCAACAAAAGGAATCGTAACGAGGGACGCGCGGAGAATAAGAGAGACGCGAAGTGTGAGAGTTAGAGGTGAGAAGCAGAATAAGAGTTCGGTTGGTAAAAGGCGAAAGAAGAAGAAATACATGGTATAAAAGTGTGGAAATAGCAGCCGGTTTGTCAAAAAGTGACGGGAAGTGTTAAAGGAGCAGGTATGGGGAAGGAAAGCTGTAAGAAAGGAAAGCCGAGAGTAAGCCGAAATGGGGGAAATTGCGGCGGCAGCGTGAGACGGAGAAAGAAGGCACGGCAGCCGGAGAAAGAATTTTTCCGAGAGGACCACGAGAGTGGGGAAATAAAGGGAGACCAAGAACGATATGTGCCACTTATAATAAATTGTAACCATTAGTAAATAGAAAAAAAGTTGAACATAATGTAAATTGGGCCCAATCCACCTATTTAAAAATTAAAAGATAATTTCTAAAGCATAAATTTTGTATGTATTTACATTATCATATGATAATTAAAATAATTTGTAAGGTAACAACAACCGGAAGAAGGTGAGGGTTACATTATTGGCGCCACAACGTGTCGGGCATGACTACTCGTCCAGATAGAGACCACGGGAAACCTGAGATAGAGTACGTAAATATAGGAACTCTCAAAATGGTAGGAGAGACTAAAAAATTTTACGAACTGAAAAAGGCAGATTTACAAAATATATTGAGGGATCGAGGATCAACAACACAAGGGGCAAAATTCGAGTTGCAGGAACGTTTGAAATTGCTGTTAGAAAAGGAAGGCTTGGACGTAGAGACGTATGAATTTAGGATGGAGACGGAAGAGTTTAAAGAAAGTGAAATGCAGGCGCTGTTCAGGCAATGGAGAGAAGAACAGGAGATGCTTGATAAAAAATTAGAAGAAAGGGATAGACAATTGAGAGAAGAACGGGAGATGCGTGATAAGCAATTGATGAAAGAAAAAGAAGAACAGAGTAAATTAGTGAGGGAACAACAGGAAAGATTGTTGAAGGAAATGAAGCAATAAATTAAAAATGGACAGGAAGATATGAGAAAGGGGCTGATGGAGGACATTCAAGAAGGCCTAATGAATTTTCGGTTGGAGTATCAAATGAAGTTGGAGGAGCAGGAAAGAAAAATTGAGGATACGCATAGCTGGATGAAAGAAGAAATAAAAGATCTAGAAACAAAGATAGGGAAGAGTGACCAAGAGCTAGGACAGATCAGGGACGAGGTGCAGAAAAATAAGGGAGAATTGGAAAACGTGAATGTTCAAGTAGGCGAGAACGTTGGGTTGATCAAGCAGCTATCAATGAAGGTGACGCAGCGACTGAGCGATAAAATGGATGAAGATGTGCTAAAGGAGATAGCGAAGAAAGTGAAGGAGGACTACATTCGACCGCCCAATGGACCACCGATGACGGGAATGGTGCACCTGAAAACGCCGAGTTTCGACGGGAGAGAGGGCTCAAGGCCAATGAGGTACGTACTCGAATTAGAGGAATACCAGAGGATGTACCGGCTGTCGGAAACGGAGATGCTGCACGTCGCCAGGCAAGGGATGACTGGAAGAGCTGGAGATTGGTTCACCGCAACATCACACCTCTATAGCGACTTAGATACATTTAAAGAGCTCTTTCGTGCACAGTATTGGGACGACGAAAGACAGATGGAGATCAGGAGAACGTTGGACACAGGAAGCTACCGAAACACCGGGAATCAGACGAGGGTAGAGTATGCAACCGCAAAAATAAGTTCGGCGAAAGAATTGACACCACCAATAGCGGACGAGAACTTAGTATATCTTCTCAGGCAGCATTTTGAGACAGAAGTTAGCACGGGAATGATATCACACAACGTCAGGACGCTCCCGCAGCTGCTCACACTACTAGAGAGATATGATAGGGTCACGAGAGAAGAGAGGCGACCGGAAGCAGGACCACGGAGATGGGATAGCCGGGACCCATCTCAAAACCAAGGACACACGGGGCCGAGGAGATTAGAGGAGATGCATCCACCCGAGGCAACCAGACAACAGAGGTGGGAAAGTCAGCAGCCTCAGCAATATGGGAGACGTCCGTTCCCAAGGAGACAAGACGAAGGAAGACCATACGATACGCGGGGATACTACCCAAGGTTCGAGAGGGACGAGCAACTAGGCGACCGACGGCAAGGCCGTAATGACATGACGGGAGGATTTATATCGGGACAAAGACACCCAATAAATACGATAGTGGTGGAAAACGGCAAGGGAGCAGACAGAAGAGGCAATACGGCGTCGGAAAACTAGTAGCGGCATGGCATCCACATGATCCCACGGTGTCAGAGGCCGAAGAAATCGAAATTAGGGACAAACAAAGCGACAACTAAGTAAGAGGAACGTTCCACATAAGCAACTTAAAAAAAAAATACAGTGAGGAAACGACCACAGAGATACACGACACCGGGAATAGCCACCTACTGAGGGAGAACGCGGGGTAGGCGGAGCTTGGACGGCGAGGGCAATGTAACACATTGTAACCAAAAGATAGGCCGTACGTCGCAGAACCGCGAGTAGTCGTATTAAAGCCAAGACATTGCTCATTTATTTACGCTAGCGGGGATAAACAGAGAAGCGGTGTTGTTCCACGATAGGAAGGGATACAAATATAACCACGGTTTAGGGTTAATTATTTGCTGCCAATGGTTTTATTTCTTTTGTACCTGGTTCTGTAAAATTGATGTTTGTGATGTGGTATGAATGAGAAAAGTGAAATGGATGTGGCGTAAGAAGAATGGTGTACTATTGTAAACAAGTGGGGAATGTATTTTGAAGAAGGGGGGAGTGAAATTGATGAAGCAAGTGGTATGAATGTGGTGAAGTGTGTTCCAGTGACATTTTGTATTTTGTGTTGTTTATTTGTTAGTTTCAGTTTGTTGTGTTGATTAGTTGAATGAGAAATTGAAGATGCCGAAATTTTGTGTCCGATCCATAGGATCGATGAGGCATACTGAGTTAATATATAATTGTGTGTAAATTTATGTTCAAAATATGAGAAGGGGAAGTTTAGAACCGAAGGCGATGGGGCTTCGGTAAAGCATTAAAAAAAATAATAATAATAATAATAATAATAGTTCAAATCAGCATCCGAAGGCTTTTAAAAGAATAAGTTTTCAATTATTTACAACATTTCTTTTAATGGGGCTAATATAACATAAATAACGTAACAATAGGTAGGTAGGGACAAATAAACAAAACAAGGCAACAAAAGGAATCGTAACGAGGGACACGCAGAGAATAAGAGAGACGCGAAGTGTGAGAGTTAGAGGTGAGAAGCAGAATAAGAGTTCGGTTGGTAAAAGGCGAAAGAAGAAGAAATACATGGTATAAAAGTGTGGAAATAGCAGCCGGTTTGTCAAAAAGTGACGGGAAGTGTTAAAGGAGCAGGTATAGGGAAGGAAAGCTGTAAGAAAGGAAAGCTGAAAGAAAGGAAAGCCGAGAGTAAGCCGAAACGGGGGAAATTGCGGCGGCAGCGTGAGACGGAGAAAGAAGGCACGGCAGCCGGAGAAAGAATTTTTCCGAGAGGACCACGAGAGTGGGGAAATAAAGGGAGACCAAGAACGATATGTGCCACTTATAATAAATTGTAACCATTAGTAAATAGAAAAAAAGTTGAACATAATGTAAATTGGGCCCAATCCACCTATTTAAAAATTAAAAGATAATTTCTAAAGCATAAATTTTGTATGTATTTACATTATCATATGATAATTAAAATAATTTGTAAGGTAACAACAACCGGAAGAAGGTGAGGGTTACACTTCATTGTTACCAAAACTTGGAAGGAATCCACAGGAGAGCCAGGAAATGAATATTGTCCTCCACCATGAATGTGTGAATATTATACACATTTGGGCTAAGTGAAAGAAGTGAGCAGTTTCTTTACCTTGGAACCAACCTTAGGGTTTAACGCTGAATGAGATATTTAACTTCCCTTTGTAGGGTACTCTGGCCCACTTCATTGTTGGTCATATCGATTCACTTGCTATTTCAACTATCCATGAAGTAGGTATTTGGCCGGATCTCTGATAACGTCAATCACTCGATGTAGTCAACTATTCACAGGCATTTTCACTTTTAATTGACATGGGACTAAGTGTAGAAGAAAATTATTTATACTAGAAATTAGTTTTCGGGTTCATCTGCCAAATCCGTCAATTTAATAATGATTTAGGGCCTGAGTGAGGGACCGAAAGAAGGGCATTAATCCTTTTCCTTAATTAATCTCTAGCTTTCCTTTGTGAAGTGTGGAAGCAGTGTTGTTCAACATATCAAGTTTACTGCCTTGGTAATGTAGGGTAATACTTGCTCATAAAATATTATTTTGGTAGGCATTAAAAATATTCTATAACACATACCCGCCAGTATTATTTTCAACCACTAAATTACTCTAATTCAAGATATAACTTACACAATTTTATTTTCAACATGCTGAGTGACAGGCTACCGGCACTACAAATTAGACAAAAAATAACACAAACCATTTTAAAAGTAGGCAAATTCTTTCATAATCCAATTTGGTCATATTAACTCTCAGAAAATTCGAAAACTCGCCGTAAATGGTGAAATAAATCTCATCTTGCTCATCTATCAATGTGAACTTCTAAGTAGTAGTAGTCACCAAAAGTGTGACAATGAGAGAAGCTCTGACGTGTTGCAGTGTTCTGCTGTTGTGAATAACGCATAACTTTTCGAATAGCCACAGCACCAGAGAGGAAAGACTCATTACACTAAAATTCTTGTGAGTTGGAAGAAAAATTCATTTTTCCTTTCTTCACAGTTTTAACCAACGTGAACAGAAAATGGTAATATCACTCCAAAGTGAAAATATTAGTTGGTTTGCATTCATTCCCACGGGTGTAAAATCAACAGAAAAGAGAAGTAAACCCCCGATGAAATTTTTCAAGATTTAAGATGGCGAGGTGGTATAACTGGCTAAAACACTTGACCGACAATTTTGATAAGTGAATTCAAATGATGGTGAAGTCATTTTTTTCTATCTGTATTTCATTCCTTAGATATATACACAATCTCAGAACATCTGCCAGTATTTGGAACTACATTTTACATTTTTTTCATTGCCCCAAAATGAGAAAATTCATACAAAAACTCATTCAACTCGGAGGGAATTTGAACCTGGATATGCCAAACAGCTGCACCATCAGCCCATAATTAGTAATTCATTTCATTTATGACATTTCCTAGCAAACTGAGAAGTCAATTTCAACAGTTTTTTAAATGTTTATATGCAGCACAGGCATGGAAACTGAGTAGTTTATCTTTCATTTTTCTAATTGCGAATTAAGTTGGTGGTTACTTTTTATTTATTCTGAATGTTTCCTCGCACATTCTCTACATTTGTTAAATAAATCCTCACAATGACCAACTGGTCACAGAGCTACGAGTAATAAGATGAAAGGAATGTCAGAAAAATATGCCAAAATTATTCGGTATCGATATGAGCATATTTTTTTTTATTTTATGAAGTACCTTCAGTTATGCTCTCATTGTCTAAATCTATTCCTGACAGACTAAAGACTCATTAATACTGGGTGACGAGTGACGTAGAAATTTATATCCCTATTAAGATCAATTTCCCGTAACCACAGAATTATAATAATGAAAATATTATGTTCCGTGGAAACAACAATAGTTAAAATTAATGCCTTTGGTAGCAGCTCAACAATGATTCCTTGATTTTAATTCAATGGGTGAAAGATGTACTGGACGCGCAATACAAAAAGATCCACAAAAAGTCGACGGTGGTAAATGTCCATTTTAAGTTTAAAATTATTTCAGTGTACGTCAGTGCTGGATGGGATAATTAATGTCTCAACCACTTCCTCTCTAAATATGATAATTATCATTGAAAAAAATATGCCGGAATGAACATGACGAAACACCGTGAGAGAATACCAGAAAAATTAGCAAAGTACGCTCGAAAAAGAGGCAATTTATGAGTCAGTTCTAGGCTCTGAATTAAGTAAGAGCCACCATGGATTTTGAATACGTATTTGTAAAACTGAGGCCTGATCTCGTGGAAATTATGGATATCCATGATGAGAAAACCCCCTTTGTTATTTCCACAAACTTAGTTAAAACCCACCACTTAAACCACCTTTGTTAGTTTGTGGAAATAACAAAGGTGGTTTTCTCATCATGGATAGATATTTGTGGTTCACAAGGCTTTTCTCAGTGTTACCAGTTGTTCATGGCAAGTGGTCTTCCAAGTAGTTCCTGCAAAGGATGCATTCAGGGACACGAAAAATTTTGCGTTAATTTCTTCCACCACTGTGGTTATGGTTCAATGGCACAATAGATACTTTGCAAACTTAACATACAGATTTTGCACCAATGTTTATGCCTAAGTTAGGTATACATAAGCAAGATAATATGTACACTCAGGCTCTTCTAATAATAATTATTGGTACATTCCCAGTAATAATAATTATTATTATTCCTAATAATAATTATTGGTTCCCCAGGGAAGCGTGTTGGTGGGACTATTATTTATAATATACATGAATGACATTAGTATGTGCTGTAAAAATGTGTTCATTAATATGTTTGCTGATGATGCTTTGTTATATGTAGCTGGAAAAGAGAATCCTGTCATGTGTGAACAAATAAATGACGAAATTAAGTCTCTTTCCAAGTGGTTCTCGAGAAACAAACTAAAATTGAATGTTAAAAAATCTACAGCAATTCTAGTCAAAAATTCTAGTAGGAAACAGAGGGACATCCTAAGTAATCACCCTGAAAAAGTTATAATACAAGATCAAACACTGGACTTCCAAGAACAAGTAAAGTACCTTGGCGTGATAATTGATCCAATGCTAAAGTTTGATAGCAATATCAATTATATATGTGAAAAAATTAGAAGAAAAATAGCAATGTTACATAGAATTAGTAAATTTTTGTCCATGTGGACAAGGCTTTTGGTGTATAAATCAATTATAGCTCCTCACTTTGATTATTGTGCCACCATTCTATTTGAAACAAGTAAAGAAAACATAAAAAAATTACAGAAGTTACAATCAAGAGGCATGAGAATTATTCTGGGATGCAAAAAGAGAACCCATAGAAATGAAATGTTAAATGCTCTTTGTTTCCTATCTATAGAACAGAGGATATTATACAGGAGCCTTCTATTTATACACAACAATGTAAAAAGCAAAGAATGTGAAAAAAATAAATACCTTAAGGATTTTATGATAAGGAGCAATCACAATTACGAAACAAGAAACTGCAATAAATTTTATTTAAATGGGCAACATAATACGACCGGGCAAAAATCATTATTTGTAAATGGGGTAAAAATATATAACAAAATTATAAATGAAATAATTGGTGTCAATAATTATGGATGTAAAAAAAAGATAAGTGAGTTTGTAAAGAAAAACTACCCTATTGCATAAAAAGAAGTTCCAATATGTATGTACATTTATATACATAATTCAGGTCTGTAGGCAAGTGTTAAATGATTTTATATGACAAGTGATAACAACTTATATTATGATATTGTTGCTATATACCAAATTGTGAGTGAAATAAGAACATGTAGTATGACAATTTTTATGTGATAAACCTTGTGAATTGTAAATATTTTTGTACTTTTATACCAATATGTGTATGTATTAGTTCTTAAGAACTATAAATAAACTACTACTACTACTACTACATTCACGGCATTACCACATCAACTTGGTTACATTAATTCTTACATAAAGAAAATCAAATGAATCTCTGGTTTTAATGTAGGCAAAAGCTTGATTGTTTTATTAACTGACTCCTTACATTTTGTGGAAGCAAATTATTTGAGTGAAGGGTACGAAACTTTCTACTGAGTAGTCTGTTAACGAGTACATGAACTGATTAGAATTCAGCAAAAATAGACTTAAATGACTTGACTATAATTCTTATTTAATACAGATTTTCTTGGTTAAACACAATATTTCTAATAGCAATAACTTAATTTTCAACAATTTACATGCCTGAAGTTTTTCCCTAGCATTCTTTAACTGAGAGCAATGTATTTTGATTTTTTATCAATGCATATAGCAACACCATTAAATTGATCTCTAAAAAGCACAGCTCATCAAGAACTAGTGTTAAGCTCATTTAATACTCCTATTTATTACTAGTAATTGAAAATAATGTATAAACAAACCAAACATGTGGGTAACTACCCCAGTAGCCTACCACATTGGGGCAATGTTGGGCCAATATGGCAATATTGGCTTTCACTGGCCATGGACTGCCAATGAAAGCCCATAATGGCCCAATATTAGCTACCCCACGTAACCCCACATTGGCTACCCCATGTGGTTACATTGGTTACCCCATGAAACTCAATTTCAGCTACGTACTCCATTATATATATAATGGTCAATCATAGAGTTCATTGATATTTTATGCCTCAGTGCACACTTTTTCATGATTGCTTTCCCATTTACATATTAAAAGCCCACTTGTTAATAAGTGGGCCTTGAATATGTTAATAAGTGGGAAAATTTGATTCCAAACTCACCAATGTTTTCACATGTCTATGTACTATAATAAATATACCAGCATCACAGAAAGAATGCAAACAGGGGCATTACAAGTTGTACTTATGAGGACGATATTGGGGGGGGGGGAAAGTTCCCCCCCCCCCCAAAGATCATAGAATGTGGCTCACTTTTTAATGAGCACTGTCCAATTTGAAAAATTATTTCCTCCTTCTTCCTTAGCGACTCCTCTCTGATTTTGAACGCTGGGCAAATATTATATGGAGAAGATAAAATTTCCACCCACTACCTCACTCGTCTATGTAGAAGAGAGCTGTACGGACAAATTTTTATTTTCCCATTTATATGATCTATAAAATTCGAAAATGGTACGAATAAGAAATGGAAATTTTATTATCACTAAAAATTTCCTGTATCATTGGTACTGTTTAATAGTTATCCCACGTAGCACACTAGCTGGCAAATGCGCTTTAAAGGCGCCTAAAATGGGCACCTGACTACTTCATGCGCGTTAAAGGCGCCCACTATAGGCACCTACCTAAGTAGCCATGAATGTTGGCTGAATATTGGCCCAATATCGGCTTCAGATTGGCACATCGGCCCCTCATTGCCATCGTTTTGCCGATGTTGGCCCGATATGGGCAGCCTACATTGGACCGACATCATCTGCTGATCTTATGTTATGAGGCGAATATTGGCAAAGTTCTGAAAGTATGCTGGAGCTAACGTGCGGGAATTGGAAAAATGTTGTATATTCGCAGTAATATTGAATTTATATTCATACTATGTGGCAAAATAGGATAACAGTTATTTGGCATTAATTAATGGTGAAAAACTTTTATCAAGATTTTATTGCATTTCCTCAAACTATCACGGAATAATCATTCAATGATTATAGTTCTCGAAGTCATATTTATCCACGGAAGTGACTACATATATACGTCTTTCTCAACACCTTTATTTCAATTGTGGGTGTGAGATTAGGTGCGTTGAGTCGTAGGTTAGATAAACATCCGATACAGGTAGGCATTAGGTAGATACGAGGTATCATAATACGACGTATTATATCATGCCATTGCACAATAGAACAGTGAAATTGATTATTTATCGCAGTAGTATTGCAGTGTATCTTAACGGTTTGAGTAAAATGAAAGCTCAAATTGGGATCACTTTGGCTATCCATGGGCTTGCCAGCATTGGCTATTCATAGGTTCTCATCTCATTGCCAACATATAGCCAATATATAGTGCCGATGAATAGTCAATATTGGGTTGCATGGGGTAGGTCATATTGGGTCCATATTGGCTGCTCGTGGGCTTGCCAATATTGGCTATTCATTGGTTCTGATCTCATTGCCAACATATAGCCAATATGGAGTGCCAATGAATAGCCAACATTGGCCAATATTGGGTGGCTACTGGGGTAGTGTATTTTTGGTCCCATATTTGCTCAAGTATGTGTGTTGCTCATTTATTGATCTGCAACCTGATAAAGCTTCCAAAAAAAACCAACACATGGTGCCACTATTGCTCAGAATCTCTCGATGGACGGAATCTGAATTTTGAAATGTATAGTAAGACTTACGATGTTTTATTCCCTATATACGCAGTATCTTAAAAATTCTAGCTGTCATACGCTGCAGCAAAGCTAACATTCATATGTATTTGAATTTGAATTTATTGTAATTGAAATGGTATAAAACCACAATAGACATCATCAGGAAAACATAAATGATATAAGTATAGCTAATGGTAGTTCATTGCATTGAAACGGATCACATTGCAGATATTAAGATTTAAGAATAATACATCAGTTTAAAATTGATAAGGAAAAACAATATAACAGTGAAGTACACATTTACAAGTTATCGTTTAAAAATTCTTCCACTAAATAGAATGCTTTACAGAGTAATATCTCCTTAACCTTTGCTGTTTGCACCACGTTTGTAACATCAAAAGGGTATTCTTTAGAATGACCACACTGGGAAGATGAATTTTGCAGGAAAAATAAATTAGAAATAACAAAAACTTGGTCTAGACATCACTACAAGTATAGGTTTATATGGAAAAGACCAGGAAAGACAGGGAAGCATCAAAATGATTATATCATGGTCAAGCACTAGCTTAGGAAGTGTCAAAAACTCACAGATTACAGGGTACAGATAAAGAATTTAATAACAACTTAGCACTGATGAAAAGCGATGGTTATTACAAAAGGCTTAGAAAAGGTCGCAGAGTGAAGGAGTGGAACATGGGATCTTAGAACAGGTGCTTATGAGAAGATAGGGAAATAAGAATAAGTGAGGAAGATCGTATGGGTGGGTGAGGGCCTTCGGGAGCCCTCCTGGCACTCAGACCTCTCTAGGTTCATTGTGCCATCCCAAATTTAACCTGCCTGCTACTTGCAGACCCCTGTCCGGGCCCAATGTTGCTTAACTTCGGTGATCTGACGAGAACCGGTGTTTTAACATGGCTAGGCCCTTGCCCATAAGTGAGGGAAGATGGAAGAACATAAAAACAGGAATACTAAGAGAGAAAACAGTAGGAACCTTGAAAATGAGAAGGATTAAAAAGCCATGGATCACATCAGAAATGATTAGGAAAATAGAGGAGAGACAGAAGTGGAAAAAACTTAGGAGAGGAAATACATACATGGAATTAAATGATAAACTTCAGGGAGAAACCTCTCTTTCTCTATATCTAGGTTCACAGGTCTATTATCGCTGTCATATAGCTCCTCCACCTATCCTGGATATCTTCTCTGTATAGAATATGCAAAGAATAGAACGGCTGAAATTTGTACGGGTCTAGTTCTTATTCTGGGAGCAATGACATCAAAATATCAAAGGTGAGATGCTGTGATTAAAAAGCCTTTCAATGATAAAGAAACCATCAGTCACAGTATAAGACATGAAAATCAAAGTAGCTTGGGACAAAATCACCATATTCTATTGCGCAAGGATTTAAGAAATGATGCACATCCAACAGCATGGAGAGTAGCAAGACAACGTTTTTTGAGATAAAAGAGAGGAGGCAATGACTCAAGTATAAACCCACTAACGATGGAGGATGTCCCATTGCATCTGGGCTCCCTTCCCCTCATGCACTCCCCCCTCTCCGTCACCCATTTGAGTCGGAATGAAGCATACTACACGCTGTATGCACTTCGAAAGGCTTGAAGGAGTTATTTCCACATTACGGAAATGGATACATATACTCAAGCTCCATTAGGCCAATTTCCTCATTATATTTTTATTAGCTACAAATATTTGGTTAGAGGATTCAGAAACCTTGAACTTTAGGTTCTGGCTTCCATCACCGGTATGAGACGATATTTTTTTGGATTTGATGCATATATCAAGACCATAATATGGGGCAAAGGGACAAAATTATTTAAAAATGATGTCATTCCTCATTTATACCAAAATTAAATATAGCTAATGCCGTGAAAATCCTGTAGAAATTCATGTGATCGCAAATGCAAAAATATAGGTCTCTCATCATTAGTGATCACATGTCTGAGTGGTTCCCATTTAACCTCCCTACTGTTTACATCTAGCAATACATATGTATTAGGAGCTCACTTGAAATATAAACAAAGGGCTGATTGGTACACAAATATTACCTTCTCAGGATCCTGAACCCAAAAACCAAGAAATTAATGATTTCCTAATACCTTGTAATAAGAGGAAATTTGTTAAGATAATACAATTCCAAGGTATGCGTTGCCAGCCATGAATGCCAAAGCTAAGAGTTGTCCACAGCACAATTGACATTTTTGGGCATATTAATCAGTAAATATCAGGAGTTTTACCTTGAAGTTCTCTGATGCAGGTACTTAAATAATTACTATATATAGTTGTCAGACTCGGAGCTATGTTCAAATAAAGTCTCACATTAAGTGGTTACACCTGTCCCTTTGGAGCAATATAAATGACAACACTAACATACTCCCAGGTAGAAAAATGCACATACTCCGTTTCCTGACTTCAAAAAGCATAAAAAACAAAATAACATTAGTCACAGGTATAGCATTACACAATGGGATATAATACGATAAAAGATCTTACACATTCTCAGATGAATTTCTCATTGCGCCTTATGAGACATGCTTGTGCTGATTTCGAGATATTAAGGTAGGCACCAGGAATAATATTGCTGCTAATGAAAGAGTGAAGAGCATTGGGGTTGAAAGGAGATCACCCACAGAAGTCAAAGACGTCAAAACTTCACCAGCTTGAACACAGACTAGATTATAGGGTAAAAGTCCTGAAAAAAAGAAAAATAGCCAGAAGTCAATTACCATTGCAGGACCTTTACTGATGAATCATCCAAATTTTTTTTCCTTTCTGATGATTTATCATTGACTGTAAATAAATGTAAAAATACTGATGGTTAGTATGTACTTGATTCCTTAGGGGTTTACATTATCACCAGAAGTAAAGGTCTAACAGAGATTCTTATTTTCTAACATTTGAAATTTTTTTCAAGGATCAGTAGATATGAACTTTCAGTAAGGGGTTGTGCATAAACTACGTTACCAATTTAGGGGGGGGAGGGGTCACCTAAAAACCTACAGCGGGTAACGAGGGGGAGGGGGGGTTCTCTCAAAGTAATGCAGCTGTTATAATGGGCCTGTTTACGCTTCTTACTCGTCAACATTGTGTCGACAATACTGCAGAGTTTAACATGAGGAAGGGTACACGGGGTGTTTTTTACACCCCATACTTCTACTTTAAGGTGGTTCTACCGTGAAATGACTTAAATGTCATTTCATTCATATTCTGTCTACTTGTAGAAAAAGTTGTCCTCTATCTGATATGAACAACAAAATAATACCTTTCCACACTATTTTATTCTATAATTGAACTTCAAAATTACATGGTCTTCAATGGGGGAATGAGAGAAACACGGGGAAAAATAGTATTTTTCCATAAAATATAAATGCCATTTCTGCGGAAAACTATTTAAAAGAAGGAAATAATCCAGAGAAATTTAATAAAAATGTAATATAGGTATCTTACCACCTTATTTTTTAGTTATTAGGGAATTACTGCCATAATTGAAGTCAAAATCCGGTAATTCGTAGGAAATGGCGCTGCAGTCTGGCAGGAAAAAAGTGCTCATTTAAAATACATTCGTGGAATAATCTGCATATTTTGTTCCATACTTTTGGGTTTCTATAGGAAACACATTTCATCAGTAAAAGCAGGATTTTTTGGACAAAATATAAAAAATGTAGAATTTAGTATTTGTTTTGACTCACACAGTTGCGGCAGAACCTCCTTAACTCAATGTAACTGAACCATTGCCTCTACAATGTTGCAAGTCTTCATATAATCAAATTGCTTACATTTTAACCTTCTCGCGGCTTAAATAGCATATACCAGATGGTTGAAGGGTTGACTTTGTGGAATTTCGACATGATGCAATAATTAAAACTTTGTAATATTCCACACTGTTTTTATCATTAGTACCAGCCTGACCGGTTTCAATGTTAACACATCATCATCAGAGGCCAAAATTGCAAATTACATAGGTGGTGGCTTGATATATATACTGGGTTCCCCGGGAAGGAAGTAAGGAGGAGGTTGGGATTGGGGGAAGGAAAGATATTAGTAACGAGACGGGGGTTAACAGGGCAAGGTTGTTTAAATAGCAACCTCGTGACATAGCAGGTTAAATAGTGAAAAGTGTTTTCTATCTATCAACATGATTGATATAAAATATCCCAAAAAATATAAAACTCACTCAATACTTGAGAAAATATTTTTGAATTGAATGCTTCATTTGTAGAGACAACGTAACATGTCGGGGGAGGGGGGCAGTGGGAAAAATACTACGGTTGTCAACGAAGGGGGTAAAAAAATCACAGAAAATGGTAATGCAGTTTAGGCACAACCCCTAAGCTACAGGAGTTCAAATGGTAATTTGAAGAATAGATAATGCGTAGACTCAGGGCTAAGAACTTTATAGGACAATTTCTTAATTTTTTTAGTTTTTAAACATTTTTAAGGACTTATACGCTTAACAGATAAACATACATAAGAATTTTCCCCTCTCCATCAAACTGAAGAACAGTTCTGGTTATAATGTAGGACTCTTTGTAAATAGCTAATGGCTTGAAATGAATGCAAAGCTGCAGAAGGTTACAAAGCAATGATCAAATGGTGGTACCTATATGGCAGGTAATGAAATTTATTTTTACTAATTTATTATTCCGTATTCAACTAGCAGACTGGTAGATTTTCGACGGGCATTATCTAACTTTCCCATTCCTGGGACATCTTTTCACTTCAATGCACACTACTTGCTTGCCATCGGGTCTCTCTTAAGTTCTTCATATCCTCAGCCTCACCGTATGTCATCCAAAATTTCTATTCTCTTCTATCCCCTCCCAGGGTTCCCATCATTCTCCCCTCTATCACTCTCTTCAGCATGCCCTCACCTCTCAACTTGTCGTCCATCTTTGATGCCTTCTCCAAATATCTGCCATCAATTTCCTTTCCTCTCCCACCGTATCCAACATATCGTCTTATGTAGGATTTAAGTCTTTCCCGGCGAATGTTTAGGATGAATAGTTCTCGGGTTTCCAGCCGGGTAATGGTGTTAAACTGCACCGACGTTTCCTTGAAAGTAAAACCTTGAACCGAGACAAAGGTTTCCAACTCAGCAGTGCTTGGAAACCTACTCTGAGAATGCTAAAAGAAAGGCGGGAAAAAACTGACGAATCAGGAAAAACCTAATGAAAATGTGACACTATAAATACATGACAACTCTGGCAAAAACCATTAACCCTGAAGACGATGGCAGACTACGCCATTGAAACGTCGGTGCAGTTTAACACCATTACCCGGCTGGAAACCCGAGAACTATTCATCCTAACATATCGTCTTCCTTGCCAATTAGCTCACCCTTTCCATTTTTCTCCAAACCCAGATCTCTAAAGCCTTTAGTCTACGTACATCCTCTTTCTGCAATGTCCAAGTTTCAGACCCATACAGCTACAGACAACGTTTCATCAGGATAAAGCAGAGCACTGTAGGTTACCTTCTCAAGGTAATATATCTGACAAAATTGCAAAACTCCTCCTCCAAAACTTACATATTCTTTACCTACCTTGTTTGACCTTTGACCAACTTAACCCCAACCTCCATTTCTCATCCCTTCCCTATTCCCTCCTTACTAATAACTCCTGTATATATTTCCCTGCACAAGATTAAATCTCCACTCTGAGACCCCTGATAATGAGTACACATAAAAATGACCCACGCAGTTCCCTAGTAGCAGAGGACGTTGTCACAATGTTGCATCAACGTCCAAGCACAAAGTTATCTGTTGACATTGAGTCAATGAGCATGCAACGTTGACGTCAGCTATTACATTTTATTAACATTATTATACATTTTATTTATTGGTACATTCATCAGTTTCTGATCAAGAATTGGTTAGTCGGTCTGCCAAGGGGTTACAGTCAATGGTGAATGCGTTAGAGGTGCAGTGCGAAAGAAAACGAAAGTGATGAGACTTTCTAGAAGTAAGAAGGTGGAGCTGAAGATGAGGTGGAGGATGGGAGGGCAGAAGATAGAGCAGGTCGAGCAGTTGACGTATCTGGGTAGTATTTTGGAGGAGAATGGGTTTAGTGGTAAGGACATCAGATGCAGAATTGCGCTCGCTAATGAAGCATTTTCGAAGAGAAGGGAATTGATGAGGGGGGGTCTGAGAAGAGACGTAAAGATAAGGCTGGTGAAAACGTTAATATGGAGTGTGGCACTATATGGGTAGGAAACTTGGTCATTGCGAAGGGAGGATGTTCGTAGACTTGAGACGTGTGAGATGTGGGTTTGGAGGATGGAGAAGGTGAGCTGGGTGGCGAGGAAGACGAATGAGGAGGCATTGGAAATGGTTGGAGAGGAGAGGAAGCTCGTGGCAGAGGTTCGGAGAAGGCAGAAGAGGTGGATGGAGGAGGTTTTGAGAGGAGAGGGCATGTTGAAGAGAGTGATATATGGGAGAACACTGAGGAAGCACGGAAAAGGAAGGAAGAGGATAGGAATTCGGGACGAAATTAGAGGAGGTAGAAGATATGAAGAATTGAAGAGGGATCTAATAGCGTGCCATCCTTAGGAGGGAACACAAGACAATGTGTAAGAAATTGGTACGTAGAATGGGGACTGTCCAAGAACCTACCAATTAGCTGGTAGAATACTTTAATGAAATCATCAGTTTTCTCCTTTCCACATCCGTAACTATGAATATACATACATGAATATTCATGTTCGTAACATTTCAGCAAGTAAGTGACGTCTTCAATGAAATGTAAACAAACTTGAGGTAATTGAAAAAAAATCTTGTTCATCCTTATTAATATTTGTTTGTCGATTAATATCTGTTAGTAATACTACTTTTATTAATACCACAA
Source organism: Pyrrhosoma nymphula (assembly GCA_963573305.1). NCBI lineage: Eukaryota > Metazoa > Arthropoda > Insecta > Odonata > Coenagrionidae > Pyrrhosoma > Pyrrhosoma nymphula. The sequence continues at coordinate 180,833,518 of OY754327.1, forward strand.
TACTACTGTTACTAATACCACAATAAAAGTGGCATTAGTAACAGATATTCATCGACAAACATAATGGAATACCACAAAGTTAATTATGAACTAGTGAATTTTGTACTTATTAATATTGACTTTATATTCATCCTATGAGGCAATATAGGTTTCAATTAATTAATGCCTGATAAATGTTATCAAGATTGGATGGTATTTCCTCAAACTATCATGGCATTGACATTTAAAAATTAGTTCATAGTTACTTTGACAGGTACACACGACTCTTTTGTAGCATGACTTTTAGTTGCAAGTAAGACATGTCATCGGTAGACATGAGATATAAGTCAAACTATGCGGTCAGGTAGTTAGTTGGTAGAATGATTTCATAGCATATGTTGACATTGCGAATCAGCAGTATGAATCACTGTCTTATATGTTGACAATATGATTCTCTATTAGTGGCATCAAGAGTATTAATAAATATCATTTTGATTTTGGGATTCAAGAAAGGAAATGATTTCGATGGTTATGATTTTGCCACGTTAAAAAAATTCATAGCCAAAGATACACGGATTTTCTGGATTGATGATCAATGTTTTTAAGTAGGGCAAATTTTTGAAAAGGGCAAGATACCCCAGTTTCATCCCAGATGGTCTGTAGCTGGTGTGAAACTCGGGTGGAGCTTGTTTCAATTCATTCCCAGATACACAGCTACAGACCAGTTACACCCCAGTTCCAGAGCAAAAAATAACTAATAATGTTGCAGCAATGTTGCACTGATAACGTTTCTGCAATGTGGTTTTGCTGGTAATTCCGATGTTCAGCCAACATGCATGCAACATTGTGACGTCCTCTGCTACTAAGGTTTAAACTTAATATGCACATAACATCCTTAGCCTATGATCTACGTCTTTCAGTACCACTGACCAGTAACATATGTAAATTTAATAGTAAAGGATATAAAATTAAGTTAATACGAATATGAAAAAACTTATCTAATTCACAATCAAAGCCAGGATAATTTATGCTTACCAACGAGGACTGTAATAAAGAATAAATGTAGGGGTATTCCAGCAATAGGTGATGCCACATTAATAAACCAATTCGGGGTTACTGGGAATATTCGCAGGAATAAAAGAAAATACAGCAGACGGTGAGAATTCGACTGCACCTGTAAAAAATAAAACAGGCTCAACTTACATATCCATGTATTGCTTCTCCACAGAGCATTACAAACACATTGGACTAACCTTTCCTTGTAACGAGCGGATCTTATCCGGAAAATATTTTTCCAATATGCCCTTTCCAAAATGCTTAGAAATAAGAAAACACACGGAAGCACCAATAGCAGTGAGCGTGCAGACGATTGGTAGAGCTACCATACTTCCAAATAATGCTCCTGCCAGTAAATTCTGAGGGTAACAGGAATAAGAACATATTATACTCATACATGTAGATAAACATGTGTTATGTAGAACTTCTTCACATGCCCCATTAGTTGATAGCGATACAAGTAAATTCATTAGAATATGCTAGGAAATTTTTGAAGTGACGAGATGATTGTGTATTGATTTAATGATAAATCTATGGAAAATTACCAGCAGCGCTGAACCTGGTATCATGAATGCCTGCTTATAGAGATAAGCGCTGCAAAACAGCACCAAGACGTAAACAAAGTTTCTCTCGTAGTACGCCTTGAGCGTCTCAGATAGCTCTTGTAATTCGACAAGGCCATTCGGGAACTGAAGAACAACCTATGAAAAAAAATTAATCATTCCGAGACATTGTCACGAACCCATAACATAACATTATAAAATGAGCCATCGTACTTCCTGCTTATCAATGGATGGAGCCAGCGCAGTTAATAAATACAACCACCCCGTAGCAAGACTAACAATTAGCACAAGAACCAGAATGTTAGCCATTCTTAAAAGTTGAGATTCACCATATTAATTATTTGCTAGAAAAAACTTAAAAACCGGCGCTATTTATATCATTGCGTTCAAACACATATTTTTTCAAAACAACAATAACGGTCACAAATTACTGTTCAAAGAATATAAAGACAGAAAAGTTACTGTTCAATCGCCTGAAAATATTTACGAAAACCTTGCTGAATTATGCCCCGCGTACAATAATACGATTGTCAGTTGTTGACCGTCTGCAGAGCCAATCAGGTTACGTCTACACGAGACTTGAATAAACAAACGAGTGCCTGGCAACGGCGACCGCTTTCTTCAAAAATGGAGGAATACGGTGAAGGTGAGTGAAAAATTGTTTGTCCCTACCATTTTAATTTTTCGGATGATCTATCAAGATAATTCATTTCCAATAATTTCCATTTTTACCATTTCATTTGTTTCTAGCTACATTTTACGTTATTAGTGTCTTTTGAAATCATATGTTGAAAATTAATGATACGTGATTTAAGAACGTAAAATTCCCTTGAACCCGAAAATTGTCAAAAGTCTTTCTCTGTGGATTTGATTTCACCTAGTATGCACTTAGCATTAACATTTGAGCACAGAAAGAAAACAGTTTATTTTAATAGTACGGACGATAACTTCAGCTTTCATAGTATAAAGGCCGCTTTACACGATGAAAGATTTTGTACAAACGAATGTACGTGAGATTGTACGTTTGTCTCAACGAAATTAGAACATGTTCTATTTCCCGTGCAGGCATTGAGACATTCGCACAAGCGTTCATACAATTTGCCGCTTTACACGATACATTTTGCCTCATGCAAGAGTTCACGGAAGATTTTGTACAAACAAATGTACCGTGTAAAACGGCCTTAATAATAACTGCATGTTTTTATTTTTTAAAATGTTCTTCATAATGTGCTCATATCCACGTTTGTTCTTTGTAGATTACTTCGAGGAGGAGCTACTGCACTGCCGGCAAGAGCAGCTGGAGGAGCTGAGGAGGGCCATCGAATTAGCTCGGCAGTTCATGGAATATATGCAATCCATCGAGCAAAGTTCTCTCCGCACTGCCATTTCTGCTGAAAAGACTGCTTTGGCAGCGGAGAGAGCTGCCATAGCTGCCGAGGTAACTTCCATGGCCTCTTCAAGAGGAGCAGAAGCAGCTGAAAGCTCCGCCAGCAGCAGCAGCCAGATTGCGCTCTTCCTGGAGCGGACAGGGGGGATTATTGTCCAGGCACTTAATTCGTAAGTTATTCTCATTTAATTTTACCAATAGTTTTTATGATGACAGCACATTTCCTTATTGCCATTTTGTCAGTGATAACGTTTAGCTAACTTTTTACATTAATCATTACAATACTGTGAATCTTACAGATGCCCTCTTTTCTTTTTACAGGATCATTTACTTCTTTAGAAGATGAATTTTAATATTTTTATTACATTTTATATTTTAATTTTGTTGTATTTTTTGTTATTTCAAAGTTAAATTATTACATTTTACATAATAAAAGAAGAAAAGTATGTATTTGTAGTCTTATTATTTATTTTGATATTTGTGTTATTACAAGCACAGTTAAGCTAACTAATGTCAGCTCTTCCTTTTACTGTAATATGTATACTTTATGATACAATGACATAACAAAATTATTTAATGTCGTGATGTCGATTTCAGGGGGACCGCATGGCGGACAGACCCAGGTAGTCTCCAGAAGACCCTCATTAGGAAGGCCCTCCCTCGCTCTCGAGCTAATCCGGGTCCTCTCTCAAGGTTGGGGACGGACGAGGGTCGCCCTTCCCGGCAGGTAGAAAGTGACCCCGTGCAGTACAATGATAAAGTTTATAAATTTTGCAATTTTGTAACTTTTTCGCATCGCCATCGAATCCCTTGTCTCAATACGTTTACGAGCGTCTTTTGATCGACTCTCTAGGATGAAAATTAAGGATTTTAGTGTCAGCATAGAAAATGCACCTATGACACCTTGCAACCCAACCCAACACCGCATTTTCTATGCTGACACTAAAATCCTTAATTTTCATCCTAGAGAGTCAATCAAAAGACGCTCGTAAACATATTGAGACAAGGGATTCGATGGCAATGCGAAAAAGTTACAAAATTGCAAAATTTATAAACTTTATCATTGTACTGCACGGAGTCACTTTCTACCTGCCGGGAAGGGCGACCCTCGTCTGTCCCCAACCTCGAGAGAGGACCCGGATTAGCTCAAGAGCGAGGGAGGGCCTTCCAAATGAGGGTCTTCTGGAGACTACCTGGGTCGGTCCGACATGCGGCCCCCCTGAAATCGACACTACCCAATAGGAGATCATTAAAGCTGTTAAACAATATTGAAAATTAGATTGTTTAAAAAGTACCATCCCTTCGATGAATTTAAAAAATGAAACAAAAGGAACTATTAGAACTAATATGTGATGTTTGTGACAAGATAGAAAGTAGATCTACAAGAAATCATTAAATGCTACGATAATAGTCAACATTACTATTTTGTACTTTAGCACCCTTCAAAAGCTGATTAGGCAAGCCTAGAACAAATACCCTATTGTTTTAAAAATGAAAATACAATTTTTAATACGGGTAAGAATGGTTCATCTGCATCACTATGTACTTCCTTTCATATGGAAATGGTAACTTAGTTAACAGGAATGCGGCAAATAAGGGGAAAAATGAGCTATGAGAATAAATGTTGTTGGTACGTGCATAGTATCTAGGATCGCAATACCAATCACACTGTACGACAGCTTGAGAGTAATATTAAATATTGTTTAGATTACTAGGGAAATTCGGTTTCCTTAAATTGTAAATCTAATCCATAGTTCTAAGTCTTCCATAATTTTTTTGGAAAATAATCATATGAGGCCATGTTTCCTCATTGAAGGTGTTCCTTTCTCTTTTTTTTTTACTATTTACAATTATAAGCTCCGGAAACATAAAGGCAATATTTCATCAGAATTGCTGTAATCAACCATCATCATTACATGTAATGTACTAATATTGCTAGGTTTCAGGACAATTCTTGTCTAAATCTACAATCACTAAATTTTCATACATCTCAATTCCAAACCTATCATAATTCATAGCACATGTTCTTCACTGAGGAACTCTTTGACTATTCATTAAACTCTATCTCAATGCACTCATAACGTTCACTCTACCCATAACCTCCTCTTCCCTTGAGGATGAATACAGGTTTTCTCACTGGATCACATGTAGGTTATATATATGAACATATTCAATGGGATATGGAACAAAATGAAAAGTGGTAATGACTTAACATTTATTTGAGTAGCCACTTAACATGACAAACTACTACGACATAAAATACTAAATGTCATTGCCAGCCGAATTCACATTCGTAACTGCCGTGACTGCTTGGCATATCAGCTGATTCAATGACATAGTCGATCACAGACAATCGATAATTGATAGCTTTTTCAATCAATACACAAATTATTACAATTTACAAGAAAGATTATAATGAAGGGGTTGAGCTCTTACAGCTGGGCAAATACAAAATTTAAGGGAACTATTGGAGACACCCATAAATTTTTGTATTTGAATAAGAAAGATATTTTAAATAACAAAACAACCAATTGGAACTCAAATAATTTTTAACAGAATGAAACGCAAGAAACTCTTTTAATCAAAATATAAAAAAATTCAAAAAATGAACCAAAAAACAAACTGGAACAATATAATCAATTAAAAACTTTATAACAGCAGCGAATCTGGGCTGTTCTCTCTATTGGCGTGAGTCTATAAGGGAAGAGAAAGGAGACATATAGTGTTTTTTTTTTAAATTAAGGCTTTACAATATTTGAAATGTAAAATTTGCTCACCAAGGAAGATTGCGGATAATATTTTCTCTTATACGTTGAGCTTCTTGAAGGTGATGTCTGGCAGGTGGGATTTCAACTGCCTCCACCTCCTCTTGGATTTCCTCAACTTACAGATCTTCTACATCCAAAGGTGGAGGCAGGTGTGCTTTCACACACATGTTATGAAGCACACAACATGCATTGACAATCCCACCTGCCTTTTCTGGTTCGTACTCCAGCACTCTGTGCCGGAGCAGACACCGGAATCTCGCCTTTAACAGCCCGATGCACCACTTCACAGCTGTGCAAGCCCTTATATGGAGGCCAGTGTAATGAGCCTCACGAGATCCTGGGAGGGCATTCATGATGGGAGTCTGCACCCAGGGTTCATGGGGGTATCCAGAATCACCTACGACATGGTAGTGAACAATTATGTATGACATTAATGATATTCAGATTCCAAAAGAAACCTATATAGCATTATAAACTATGCATCATAATACTTGGTAGTTCAAAAAGACAGGAAACTAAAATAAGGAGTCATAGAAGCATCTTTAGGAATTTATCATGAAGAATGACAGTGTAAAAAAGAAGCAATATAAAATTTTATGGTTGTATAATCAACTTAGCTTGAATGATTAATTAGGTTTGTAAATGATACAATATTACTAGAATACACATTAAAACCTCCATTTAATGAAGTCGTCATGACTGGAAGAATAAAGATTTTGTTGTATCGAGGTTTGTCATATGGAGGGTATCGGTAGTTTGCATATCTATTGGAGAACTGCTTTTATGTTATTATGAAATCCATACTTTGCAATGCAGAATGAACAAATAAATGGAAAGCAAATTATGCCATGGAATTAATCGATGCAGTCATGACAACTTGCATTCAATTAACTGTGACTAATTAAAAACAGTTGAAATTATTCATTGAATATTGTCTCCAAAGCATTGGCAAGAAATAATCAATAACCAAATTTCAAATAAGTATTATAAATTTTAAACAAAAACCAAACAAATATGGAGTACACAAATATGTGTATGCACAAGTTTCTCCATATTATTAGCAGCTGGCAAGTAATACCTACTAATGATTATAATAATACAAGATCTAAAAATGAATTTTGCTATGTTATGGCACATTTTGCAGATCTACTTTCAATTAAAATGTTGATAGTCTTTGACTGAGAAATAGGGAATATGCAGTGGATATATAAATGCATCAGAATCACATGATGTATAGGTCTAATAATACACCAATGAACCTCCGTTAAAGCTATTTTTTAATTTGTTAAGAGGTGGTTCTCTTCAATGATTAGGCCCTTTAACACACTTCGTACTACAGAGTTGTTGTGATTTTTTATGTGTTTTATTAGACAGAGTTGATATTACATCTACTATAATTTTCAAAAGTCGGTCCACGCGGTGAGCACGGCCAACTTCGCATTTCGCTGAATTCGAACTTCGGGTATTGCCTATGCATTCAGCGACTACTAAGGGCCAACTTGACTCATTTCCACTCAACTATGGAGACCCTCGTATGACCTTCTCCCGCTATCGCTGACCAGCCAACTCCCCCGACTCCAAGTGGTAGGCAACGGTAGGCGGAGAATGCAAAAGGGAAAGTCATTAGGTGTTTTTCACTCTTACGAGTAGTGGGCTTAATTGTATTCTTGATAAATCGAGGAAATAGATGGACGAACCGACCACCACAAAGCAATTTTTTGAGGATAATTCTCGCCTTGGCATTTTACCCTGGACAGCTAACTCCCCGGACCTTTCTCCAATTGAGAATGCGAAGGGTAACATTGTGAATGAGTGGCATTACGATGGAAAAGAACCGAGTAAAACTTTATATGTCTACATACGGGATGTTTGGAATTCTTTAAGCCAACGTCCCCATGAATATAACATTTGGTTGGGTCTATGCAGTCACGAATACAATCTGCAACTGAAAATTATGGCGGTATTACGGAAAGGTAGATCATGTGAAACACAACTCGCGCTCTTTCTTCATGACGTTCTCAAATCTGGTGAATCGAAAAGACAAGTGGATGCATTATTTCTAGATTTTAAGAAAGCTTTCGACATTCTCCCTTGGGGCCCTTGTGGCAACATGTGTGCCATCCACATACCCAAGGACCCCAGGCATAGGTGAATAAGTAGAGTTTCCAGAAAGTAATTTTAAATTTCAATTAGTGTTCTAGTAACAAACATGATCATGAACAATATCAATGACATTATAGATTCCAATAACCAAATAATATTACTATCCAAACTAAAGCATGTATACCTCATGCATCAATAAAAGATAAACTTCATAAAGAGATTTTTAGTTCTAAAACATTAGCTAACGAAATGAAACTAAATTGATAAGCATTAAGAAATTTTTAAGTGACCACTCCTACAAAATCTTCTACCTTGCTGGAGAACTACTGTAAGATGGATTATTGATGTGCGTTAAATAACGTTGACCATAATATAGAATAAAATCCTTCATTGTTAACTTTTTACAATTAATAAGTTTACGAATGAGACAATATACCTATAGTGGTTCCTTTATTCACATTTCATTCACATCACTATTATGAAAAGTTATAATGTTCAGATTTCTTTATAAGTATCATGCACTATTACAGTGAATGTTAATATGATTTGAAATTTTTTACAAATTGATGAGAGAGTCCAACATAAGACTGGAGTCAAGGACAACTAGAAGTATAAAAATTCCTAAGAAACTCACTTGAGCACCACCTTCCTCACAGCATCTACTGTCAAAGGGAAGTCAATCCACTTCCTGAGACTGTCAAGTGTGTTTAAGGCACTCGTCACCTACTGAATTGCATATACTAACACTTGACTGACTCAGACCAAGGTCGCTGTCGCTACCAGTGGGCTTCTGGTAAGAGCCCTGCCCAAAGAAGTGCAGGGCACACAGAACCTGCAAAAATAATTTTCAGTCTTGGAACTGTGGTGATGAGTACACAAACACTCTAGCATGGAAGTGATTCAAACTACCTTGGTCTCAAGTGCCACTTTCGTTGACCTCCTAGCTTCTGGCATGTGTGGACGAACCTCCTCGTCATCTCGCACCAAATCCTTGGATAGACGGTACAGACCCTTGAAGTTGTCATCAGGCAACGAAAATGGATCTGCACTTTCTCTTATCCGGCGGAGGTGCCGCCAGTTCTCCCTCCATTCCTCCAGCAGCTCCCTGCGCCTCCGTCTCCTCCACAACATCCTCAAATCTACACCCAATCATCCATCTATTTCTCAAGAAATGTTGTGAAAAGAGCAATAAATTATCCACAGTGAAAGGACGAAAACCATCACAGTAAGGCAAGGAAAGTCATTTCATAGATGACTTATATTGCCCACTATAGTTTTGAATGATATTAAAATTCACACTCATGAGGCATTTAAGCTACGGCTCTATATCGTTGATATCGTTGGCTAATATGGTGATCTAAATAATAGGTATTTTCATAATAAATTCAACCCAAAATCTTCAAGTAAATGTAAAAGTTTCTCTCAGATCAAGTTGAAAGAATGATATGCATATAAACTCTTTTATGAACATTAAAAATACGAAACAAATAAATAAAATATAAAATAAGAGATAAAAACTTTTTAAAAACAAATTTTTCTACCTCACCCCTTAAAACGTTCATCTACTAATAATAATTACTATAGTCAATATTATTAGTATATATACAGAGACAAGAAACTGTTGTATGTTATCTTTAACGTTGAGGGAACTGCAATAGTCTATGAATAATTAATGACATTTACAACAAAAGGAAACAAACGGCTCACATTGTGTCTATGATTACAGTATTATCATACTAACAATATTGCTGTAACTGTAAGCTATAACTGTAACAAAACATTTCGCAGCATTAAGTGAAGGAGAAAACTAAAAGGCTACTGCTAAAATAAGATCATGACCTTGCAAGCTTTGATTTGCAAGGATTACAATACTTTCACATAACCAACACGGCATGGCATCCTCTTGTAGTTTATGAAGGGACTAATTTTGCTTTGGAAACCTTTAAATAGTATTTCGAAATACGTGGAAGTAGCAAATTGTCAAATTACAAGGTTTATCTCCATTAGTAAATATTTGCATGAACTAGCAAAGAAGGAAACACTTACTAATGCATAGAAAGAATAACATATTACAACATCTTAAATTACCTTATAGGTATCAAATAAAAGATGACAAGCGACATCTCAATATTAAAAAAAAATTAAGTGCATCTAATTAGTGTTCGATTCACAAGCACGGGAGGGAAATATCTACCACAGTCAAGACTCAACTGCCTTTTAAAATGAGCGCTACCAGCGTAACAGACTTGAGCGTTGTCATCCGTGCGCACGGTGCGCACTATGAGAATGTTTACATTGCATGCATTCCTGTGTACATAATCTTTGGCATGTCGGGTTTGGTGAGCTGGATAAGTTGTTTATTCTCGTCGCTAATAATTTATTATATTCCTCTCGTTTTGTACAACTGTGACTGAGGTTGAACGTCTTTAGAAATGTGTACACAAGACTTTTGTCAAAAGGCCAGGATTTGTTATGACATTTTACTCTACCACTGACGTAGTAAGTTGTGAAACTCATTGAACCTATCTTGGAACCACGGAAATATTTGGCTTCTAGCAAGATAATTACATCTTTTTGAACCGCCATCGCAATGGCCTGGCAATGTAAGCAGTATTATGGTGCTTTCCGCCAGTTCATCAAGTTTTATCCCCTCTACAAGGTTGCTAAAAACGTAAGTTTGAGTTCAGTGCCATATAATTCGTTAGATAAATCTTGTGGCAAATATTCGTATCACTTATATCTGACAATAACCATTCGCAAGCAGAGGATATTTTATTTTGTCGTTTGAAAATGAAGACAATGAATGAGAATGTTTTCGTGATTAAGAATTAGCCAGGGAAGTGTCACCTTATTTTTTATAATGATGTGTCCTGTAGTAACTTAAGTGTTTCGCTAATCTTGAATTTTTGTGGGTCTCTATTAATGCTAAAGTTTTAGCCAACATTAGCCTAGTCTTACCAGTCTTACTTACAAAGAGCAAAAGCCATCAAGACGTCCTCAGTTTAAATTTTTATCCTATGGATGGAGCACTACTCTTGAAATGTTCCATGCGTAGCGCCCAGGTAGGGATGGATAGTCCCCTGAAATTTTTCCACCGATGCCAGGATCCGAACCTAGGCCTTGGGAATGAAAATTTACTCTTAAGCCTTGAAGATGTATACCAAAGATTATACTACAATATACACAGCCCCATTTCCTGGTTCTCTTTTATTTTGAAGTCCCACCTCTTTGATGCTCCCCTTCATTTCTTCCCTGGCGCCTAACCTCCAAAATATACGTTAAAATAAAATTATCTAAACATGTGGCCCAAGAGTTTCATTCATTTTCCCTTTTGTCAATGTTTCCTCGAGGATACTCTTCTGATGAAATTCAAATTCTTCTTTTTAGCGGGATCCATTTTTTTCTCACATTATGTGTTCTCCGGATTAAGGTTTTTCTAAATTGATGTGTATGTCATTTAAAAGATTCCTCTTACTTAGGCTGGTCTATTTTGCTATTGCCATCTTTTTCCATTAGCATGCAAGACACTTATTTTCCTATGTTTCCCCACTCCTCAGGTAATGCCATTGTTTCTCTGGGTTTCTTTATTTATTCACTATTATAATTATGAAATTGTTTTACTTTTAACAATTTTAATGCATTAACAGAGTGCATCAATAGAATTATATGACCGAAGTGTAACCACATTTTAAGAATTTACTCTTTTTCTTCTACAGAATTTCCTACTATATATATGTACATATTACCAGGGTTGGGCACGAATCACCTAATATTGATTCGAGTCACGAATCTTTGAAGGAAATTAAATTCGAATCACGATTCACTGCTGGAAATTTGATTCAAATCTCGAATCATGAAACATGATTTTTCCTTTCAATATGATTCGTGTGGTTCACAAATCACGAATCATAGTGTTATTGCAGAATGACAATAACACTAAGTAATGGTCACATTCTGAACATTGCTCCCATAATTGGGAACCTATACCAATTTTTTCGCCTGTTAATTAACACTTGTGTAGACATAGTGTGGATTAACTGAATATCATAAATTACCAGTTCTTATGTACATCTACATAATACCCTGCAGGTCACCGTAAATGTGTGTGGCAGGGGGTGAATTCTCACCAAACATGCACTACATAGCATGCATGAAAAAGGATTAGTAATAATATACTAGTCTAAATCTCACTATTAAAAAAAATAAATATAGCAAAGTAAGCATGCAAAAACATGCTGTTAGTTGGGTTACCTTCAAGTCCTTATACCAACATGCAGCTACCTATGATATACATTGATTCACTTGTATTGGACATATTTACCGCTATAATTGTACGAGGAAAAAAGGACATTTAGAATCTGTCAGTTTGGCAATCAATTTCTCTAATTTTGTGATTATGGTCCAGTCTACCATAGTAATTTGGGGTTCGCAAAATATTTTTAACATCATCACTGAAAATATTATCTTGGAATTTATTTAGGTGATGAAGTCTACATTTCTATCTGCGATCTGACAATGATTCCCACTTTAATTCATTTAAAGGACTGGTTGTGCTAAAACAGTTATCGTACCGTCCCTTTACAAATCTTGCCGATCTTTGCTGGACACGTTCAAGTTCATTATTTAGACCGATTTCGTAGGGATCCCATACACTGGCAGCATATTCTAAATCTTGCCGATCTTTGCTGCACACGTTCAAGTTCATTATTTAGACCGATTTCGTAGGGATCCCATACACTGGCAGCATATTCCAAATGAGGTCTAACAAGGGAAAAGTAGCTGATTTCTCGTACATGATCGTCACATTTACCCAGTACTGTTTTGATGAATCCCAGTTTACGATTAGCTTGGCCCATTATTTCACGTATGTGTTTACCTCAGGAAAGATCATGTGTCAGTCTTATTCCAAGATATTTAATGGATTCCACGGTTGCTAAGTCATTATTACTTATTTTGTAAGTGCTAGGAGGAGAACATTTCTTTTTCCAAAAATTCATTACTACACATTTTTAAAAATTTTATTCTAACTGCCATGTAGCACACCATTTTACAATTGCTTGTAGGTCATCATTTAAATGTTCTTTATCATTTGGGCATAGAACTTCTCTGTAGACTACTGTGTCATCGGCAAATAGACGAAGCTTACTTTTGACCACATTATTGATATGTATCATTTATGTACAGATGGAACAGGAGTGGACCTATCACACTACCTTGTGGGGCACTTGAAGTGACTTCAATTGCCGGGGAGGTAACACCGTCCAAAACAACTCTTTGAACCCGATAGAATAGTACTCCTCTCTGATAGAGGAGTACTCCTCTCTGGTTTGGGGAAATAATTCATGACTTAAAGCTGTGTGCCTTTCCCACCTTCCCACCTCTCGGCTACCCACCCCTATCCCCACCGTAATCGCTTGTGTATTTTTATCACAAAACCAAAACTTATACATTTTATCAGATGGTAATGGCACTGTGTTGAAACTAAAGCGTTTTAAAACCAATTTTTGTCGCTATTAGTGTAAGCAAGCAAGTATCTACTATAGATCCCTCCACCCCAAGCAATCATGGCATGTCTGATATGCAGCGATTTATGGTTGCTCCTCAGGATTTCCCCTTATCTCCGTGCTGACTCAGCCCTCTCTGGAAGAAAACGAGGCAAGGTCACCGACCACCCCAATACCCGAACAGATGATGCTTACCTCCTTGACACTTACAGTGGCTTACTGATGAATTCTTCCAATTTTGAAGCATAGTCGAAATTCCTTGGCTTGGCTTTTTATTATATCGCGCGCTGTGGAGATGCCAACACGAGAGTCTGCCGCTACATTTGCTACTGGGTCTCCCTTGGATGCCCTTTCAATAATCTTCAGCTTCTCCGAAATGTCTAACACGACGTCTTTCCTATTTTTTGAAGAATTGGACATTATCAACCAGTTGTATCACTGAAGAAAACTTGGAAAATATAAAATGCTCAAGTCGCATGAACACTGAGCAGTGATTCAGAGGGATCAGGGTAATGCCACACTCATCTTCGTGTTTGAACAGCCCGCTGAGGAGAACGGATAGGAAGAGTAGGGGAGGGGATGGAAAGAGAGAGGAGGGGAGGGGGTTGTTGCAGGATGATGAACAGATAATCTGCGGAGGGATAACCGAATGACGGATAATCGACGCTCTACTATACTAATTGATTGATGATGAATGGGGCATGATTCAGCATATTTTCCATATTGCCATCAGTTAGTGATCTACTAAGCTTTCAGTTCTAAAGAGCAAGATTTTTTTGTCAGGTGGAGTAATAATGTGGAGGTCGTGGAGAATGATAGCAAAGAGAATAGTACCACTGTTAACGGTTATCTACAGTAGAACCCCGGTTAACCGAAATAAAGGGGGGAGAGCCATTTCGGATAACCAATTTTTTGGTTAAACCGTCATATGCTAAAAATAGCCTATTAACAAGGTGTGTAAGAAAAATTCATTTACAAACAATGTCTATATAATACAATGTTTTATTTCAGCTACAAAAAATGTTATAATGGATTTGAAAATACTATAAACTGAACTACTGAAGTTACTACAGCATTGTACATTACGTATTACAGATCTCAGTGATTTTTGTTTGCTTTTTCGTAAGTCCTTCGCATCGTTTTCGAGCTGCGATGTCCCACCATCTTTTAATGAGAAGGACATCAGTAGGCGTCGACTCGCTGCATTGTTCCACAAATTTTAGGGCAACTTAAAATAATAAAATAGATTGTAATTTACTTGTGTAGGCTTCCGTGGGTTGATGAGTATGAAGATACATTTCTTCCGGGTATTACACCGCGTAGGTCCATTGTTCAGGGACGACAGTTTTGCCGGCATTGCAGTCGGCTTCTTCAGGTCAGTGAAGTGTGGATGCAGTATGTTGGCCGCCTTATACATCTTATCTGTAGGGGTTAGGTCACTCGTGATTGGCTGTTGCTGTTTATCTTTTTCCCGCGCAAAACGCGTTTCCAGGCATTCGCGAGGGAATAGCCATCTTCCCTATTGAAATTATCTTCATTCTTGCTTATTTCGATGGCCTCCCGTATAAGACGTGGGAAATATCTCCTTTCTTCGGAAATTAGCTTAGCTTCTTCAAAGTTGATGTTGTGGGTACCGTCCATGTGTGCTCTGCTATGGCAGAGAGTGCCATAAATGCGGAGTTCCATATGGCAGAGAGTGCCATAAATAAGTGCCAGAAATTTATCTTCATAGATTGTAATTTAACTTGTTTAAAAACGAATCTCAATTAAAATGTCTGTGTCTGGGCCATACAGTAATGTTTGAATTACCTCTAATGCATTAAATCCGTCATCAGGTGACACTTTGCCGATTCCGTCATCCACGTCGTCTGCTTTGTTTTCTGTTGCGTTGTCAGCTGGCTGCAACACGGCCTCTACAAATATCTTGGTCGGAAAGTTCATCAGAATCATCGGCGACGACCCATTCGCCACGTCACTTGCATTCATGTCTTCACATCCAGGAATCCTATGAACCATCTCTGTCAAATTTTCAAAACTTTCAATTTCTTCTTCGTCTAGTCCGTCATAAATCTTCCGGAATATATAATTCCATAATTATTTACGGAACCGTTTCGGTTGACCCGGGTTCCGGTTAACCCGATTTCGGTTAACCGAAGTTCTACTGTATATCAATCCTTTAGTTTACGGAGATAACGATTTACCTCCCTCCCAGGAAATGCCTTTGCTTTCAATGACGGCAATTCGCCTGTCCAGTTCTTAGCGATGTTTCATCGCTCATTGTAGTACGTGAATGTATCATTAACTCATTCCCAAGTTTCTTTTCACTTGGATGATTTGTGCTTAGAGTTCTGTTCCGCAAAAAATTACCATTTTTAAATAAAATTATTATTTTTTATCTTTCTATGCGTAATCTTTTCATCGTAATTTTGCATTGTGGGCATTGGGAGATATGTTGAACACCAAATTCATCTAATGACATCCATATTTACAGACTTCAATAAGCTAAAACGTAGAATATCATGTAATGGGTTTGTAATTGAAATGTGATTATGGAATCATTTCGGGAAATTTTCATCCACACTGTAACCCAACGTGCATAAACTAAAGCGATATAAGTATTGTTTTCGGGGAGTGACAATGCATAATTGGGGATGCACAAGTAAATAACATTTAAGATGGGGAAACTAGGAGATGGGAAAAATAAATAAACAAGTAACAGAGAGAGTGAGAATTGGTGAGAGAAGAAGCGCGGAAAGATGGACGAAAATAAGAAAAATACGACGTAGAGGGAGAAAAAAAAATTGTAGGTGTTCCGGAGAAGAAAATCCAACGCATTGGTTACATAATTGGTGCCACAACGTGTCAGGCTCGACGACTCAAGGGTTTTAAGACCGTGGGAAACTTGAGCTAAAAGAATTGTAAGGATGAGTAATAAAATGGGGAAGATAGTTAAGGGAAAAACTGAACTTAACCCTCCGTTGGTCGCGTGGCGTCTGCCAGACGCCAAGCCATTTTCTTTTCTTTACCCACATCGTGTTTTCATAGTTAGGAAACTCACCTTCCTTGTATCTTATTATTTTATGCTTCTGATGTGTTCACCAATATGATTTTATGTTTTTTCACATTTTTGGAATAAATACTGATATTTTGTTGCTTTTGGTAGACGGTCTGGTAGACGCCACGTGACAACTTTTTTCTACAATACGTTATACGCTAATACCTTCGCGATATTCATTGCCAAGTTTTTAAATACGTTATAATTGAAACAAACTATTATTTAAATCATTACATTTTGGATACGCGTCTTATTGCTACGCATTTTCGATTGTTCTTACTATAAAACCTGAATGAGAAAACTATTATTGTGAAAAATTACTCTGTTTCTCACATAATTTGAGTGAACTTTGGCATATACTATACCGTTCCCCCTCTGTCACACATTTTTATGGTGGCTTGCAGGGCATTACAAATAAGTAGATGCATAACATTAACCGTAAATATATACATAACAATTTTGTGGTTGCATCGAATAACAAGTTTTCAATCTGATAGGAGAAAATGTTTTGGTTCAAGTTCAACTGAATGCGCTTTCAAAATAAAATGTCTCGAAAATTAATAATTCCTACTGTTAAGTAAAAATTATTTGCAAGGTTCTTAGCAAAATCCGTATTGTGAAACTTCAGTATTCTTTTTTGTCGAAAAAGAAGTAGGAATAAAAAGTAATAGAGTTATCGGACTGACTTCATGATGCAAATACTGCACTTATAAAGAAATATGAGAAGAATTGACGCCTTGGAAATGTTTGATACCAGGCAGCACTTCAAAAACAACGTGCCCCTTGAAAACGAGAAAGTGCTTCCATCTCATTCCCTCTTATCCTCATCCCACTAAATGAACTATTTCATCAGTGATACCATGTACAGTGCCTCCTTCACCGCACCTCCTCCCTTCCCTCCACACCGATATTTCCAGTAGCTGAACAATCAGTGAGCCATTAGCAGATTCCAAGACATAGTATTCAAAAATCCAAGAGCTATTCCTTCAACTCCTTTCACCAACTTTATTCCTACAAACTAGCAAAACTTCCCTCCAAAACACCTGCAGCCCTAATAGTAGCTTGGGCTAGCAAATTACCCTCATCGGCTATTGTGCACAGAAGTTCTCAGATACTAAAGTGTGATAATGTGTTCCCTGCTAATCCCTCCCTTCGTTCTCCTCACACGCTAGACTACCCACTGCGCTGCCCGGAGACCCATCATCGCCACAAAATACCTACATAGCTGTCCTCCCTCCCACCCTTCCCTTCTGACTCATGCTCACACCACCACACTCCAACGCCCGCCCCCTCCACCCTCCTTCCCCTATTATCCCTACGCACATGGATTGTGTATATATCCTTATGAACTGTTGTTGTGAACTAATCAGTACTGGTGAGTGGTGACTCTTACAATTGGCATAAGGAAGGAAGGAAGTAACGTCAGGACCTTTTCAGAGCTTCGATCAATCTCTCCTATCATTTCACGTTAAGGTATTTTTCATTTTATACATTTTTTCTATCCTAGATTTTGAGCAAAGATCTGAATTGCTATTTTCCATCCGGTGAATAGATGGAGCGTAGAAGAAAAATGAATCCGATGATAGATAAGGATCGTCAATATATTCAGGAACTTTTGCTAGAATCAACTGATTCAGAAGTATCGGAAGCTGTGGACAGTGATAGTGAAGAAGACTTTATCGAGGACCAACTTCAGAACAGTGATGTGGAACAAGACAGTGAGGAAGAAGGTGGCCAAGAAGAAGAATTTTCTGGTAAAAACATTGTTTTCGGGAAAGATCAAGTCACTGAGTGGGAGTTGGAGGGTTCGCTTAGAAGTGTAAAAATTCGCTCTCACAATATATTGACTGAAAAACCAGGAATGAAAGGGAAAGAAAAAGCTTCAAAAACTGTCTCCGAGTGTTGGAATAATTTTATTAGTGACAATATATTAGCTCTTGTAGTGGAAAATACAAATAAGTTCATTGCCGCTAAGAGAGCCGACTTTTGTAGGGAAAGGGATTGCACTCCAGCAGACATTGGTGAAATAAGAGCTTTCATAGGATTACTTTATATGGCAGGTGTTCTAAGAAATAGCAAACTCAATACTAGTGACTTGTGGAATAACGATGGCACCGGGGTAGAAATTTTTCGCATGGTAATGTCTCAGAAACGTTTTCATTTCCTCTTGAAGTATATACATTTTGATGACAAAGAAACAAGGAATGAAAGGAAGGCTTTAGATAAACTTGTTCCAATTAGGGAAGCTTTTGAATTCTTTATCCAAAACTGTGAAGAATGCTATTCTTTGAATGATTGCGTAACTATCGATGAAATGCTGGCAAAATTTAGAGGAAGGTGCGGTTTTCGCCAGTACATCCCCACTAAACCAGGGAAGTATGGAATATCGGCTCCCGCGAAACATATTTTTCCAGCGATAGTGCACGTTGTGGCCGCTAGGTGGCAGGGCAGATCAACATTTTTATGATTCACTATTTTTTATATATTCCATGGTACATATACGTTATTTGTTTCTGCTGTGAGTTTTGAACGTGAGACAGAAAGTTCCGAAGGTTGTAAGTTTCGAAATGAATTCCATCACGATACATGTAATATTTTCTGCCATACTTACATCGGGCGGCAGCAGCGGGAACTTGTTGATAATGAATACCATGAATACTGACTACACTTCCTGCTGCAAGATAGACGTATGATTTATAGTACGTACCTTTCGTGCACATCAAAATGAATAATCCTTGACCTGTTTTCAATAATAATACTCTTAGAAACAATTAAAAAAGACAATATGATACATAGACAACTAAAAATATAGGGAATCTGATTTCATAACAATTAACATATTGAACTTCAGAACATATTAAACTTGTCAATACCAAGCCTCTCACTTAGATACTCCGCTTTTGCCTTCATCGATGGGCTATTTATCGCAATGCAGGCTGCTCTTTGCTGGCAAACGCACAAGAAAAGGGCAGATTCTAACTGCAAATGTTCTCCTGGCCGCTTGGACGTCCTTCTTGAAGCACTGCCGTGCCAAATTTTTCCTTATTCTTCAGAATTGTGAATAAGGTCAAGGAAGATATGCCAAATCGCCTTTCAATCTCGATTTTGTACCCATTACCACTTTCGAATTCATTAATAATTCATATTTAAGTTTGCAGATCCAATGAATTTCCTTTCCCAGCCACAATGCTGTATCAGTTGTACTGAACTTAATAAAAACGCGGGCGGATGACAAAAGAACAACGAAATGCACGGACTTACGAGAAATTTATTTGTGTGAATACGGGCATGCTGTGAATGTCCGAAATGAGCATTTGAACTTCAAATTGTGTGGAAAAAATACTGCTAGCCATATAATTCCAATGACAGAGCACAAGTTTGTGCACGTTTGCCGAGATTGAAGCAGACATTTACCACTCGTAATAGTAAACGACCCCAGTGGAGGCTGGTTGTTGTCCTCGCTAATTCCAATTTGTTTTACATGTAAATCATAGGGTTATAAATCGTTCTTTGGCCATCCCTCGCAAATTTGAGCTTCTCGTTATATGCCCTACTCGTTATATGGAGATTCTACTGTAGTAGTCGAAGGCATTAAAAGAGGCTGTCTCTATTTCATGGCCACACATCTTTTAATGGGGATAATGTAACCCAACGTCCATAAACTAATAGCGATATAAGTTGTGTTTTCGGGGGGTAACAATTAAAAATTGGGGATGTGCAAGTAAATTATGTTTAAGATGGGGGAACTAGAAGATGGGAAAGATAAATAAATAAGTAACAGAGAGAGTTAGAATTGGTGAGAGAAAAAGTGAGGAAGTAAGCGTGGAAAATCTGATGCCTCAGTTACAACACGAAGAAAAGTGAAAGAGAAACTTCATCTCAAATGGGCATTGCCGAGATGTTTCAGATCTAACGTTCTCCATTTCATTAATTAGTTATTTTCATTCCCCTCTTTGACTAACTACTAATTTTCCGATGATGGCACGACTTCGTGGTAAAACTAAGAAAATATTCTATATCTCAATGTGGTCTTGTATAATTGACAACACGGTGAAGTATGTGACACGAAAATAAAATAAGGTTAACGGTTTAAGGCATAATTTTGTGGAATTTACTCAAGTTGGCCCAACACTCCACCTGAAGATGTCGGGATGCAACAAAACGTGATTCGTAGCAAATAAAATCAATATGGATTACCAACTCTGTGAGTTCAGGCATGACTCCTTAGAAATTAATCATGATGCAAAGAGAACACTTGGTACAAAGCTTTTAGGGATGTGACTATTTTTCAGGGATAGTGGCTACAATGGGTATACCTCTCCTATTTCTTATTATTTAATCACGTCATTTTTCCATCTCTGAGCAGTGTAAGAATTTGAACTGCTGCCTATCCGATCGACGGCAGTAAGTATAACATGTGGCGCTGCTCCTAAGTTTTAACTAAAGGAAATTGTTTACATTATGGAAATGCTGCCAACAGTTAAAACAAAAATAACTGCGCGATAGGAAAAATAATGGCGTAAGCTACTATTTTCCCCATCACTCGAGGTCTAAATGTGGCAAATGACTGGGTGACTCAGGCTTATGTGAGAGAAGAATGCACTATCATTCACGCATTTCACACATTTGATGTATGTATCACATTCATCTACACTGATTTGCTTGGTGTCTACATGTGCAAAAATAGTTTTGCTGATGCAGTTTTTCGCCATGGTTCGTTAAAACTAATTCCATTTTTTCCTGGAGATTTCATATTTTCAAAACTTCGTATTATTAAATAACGCCATGTATTTAGTATAGATTTTTGGTTGGAACCGACAGTTTTGCTTCGTATAATCAAAACTTCATATTATCGTACTTTGTATTATCAAGTTTCTACTGTATTGGTATTATTAGTGAGACATGACTGTATCAATCAAAAGTTGCCATTGTTTGAGTGAATTTATTTATTTAGCCTCTCCCATGTATCACTGTGATAAAGAATTGGAATTTTTGAATGTTGAAATGTTGTCATATGCTGACCCTGAAATCATTCATCAAACGCCCTTAAATTAGACAAGAAAATCCTAAAAAACGGCCTGTATCAAAGGTTATTGAAGGAAGAAGTACATATAAAATACTTGCACTTTGAAAGGAAACCCAACAAAAAAGTTATTAACCCTTGAATTTGTAGGGTGAGCTATTAGAATGAGAGTATTATGTGAGAACATTAGTAGTTTCAAGTTATATTATCATAGTTTTATCATTTTAATCCCGAAGTACATTTTTTCTTCACAGTGTATTTACCACAAGCCTTCCTCAATGACAAATAGGTTCTGTTCAAAGATCAACCTGTATTGGCCTACGATTTGAGTTACAATGTCACAGTATGTCATTGAAATAGGTACATTATATCTCTTAAGAATAGTTTAGGCTTCAATTTATGCCTTGTGAGGCATTCTAAATATAATTTCACATAATATTGAGAGGTTTCTTGAGTAATCCATTTTGAAGTATGGCAAAATTCCAAGGGCCCACCATCCATCTCCTTTTACTTGTATACTACAATTTTTGGACGTCTCCACTCTCTGCCTCCTTGTTTTGGTAATTTTCTTTGCCTTCCTCAATTGCTGCCAAAAGCAATCTATAAATTGAAAAATGTGTTCACGTTTTAATATTTTACCATTGCATTTGTTTATATTTAAGAAGTAATTATTGGCAAAGACTTTTAAATTGTATTTTTACGATTAGCTTCTATATTTCTCACAAATAGATGCCTAAGAACATTTATTTCAGAGAACGTAATGTTTGCGTTACTGTCATCACATTCTTATTGAGGGTATTTATTTCCCCTGACTTTATTCAAAACCGCACTTCTGTCATAAATGCAGCTGTATCAGTTTCTTCATTTTCTGGCATATTTCTGTCATTTGAAAGAGAATTTCTAGGTTCAATAGGCTAGCAAATCTCTATCTCATACGGTCATTTGCATGAATGGCAATGTTTACAAATAGTACCTCCTGCCCCTCCTCCCTGAATGTTTATTGTGTAACTGCGGTGATTCCTTGATGTCATCAGCAGTTAGCACGTTGAAGGCTCCCTTCAACCCTTGAAAGTATCCTTTTTCTCTCGTACAAAATTGGTTCCAACAATCTCGCTTATGCCAAGGCTTCCTTCAAAGGTGAGACTCTCGGTATGGACCTGCATGTATCGTTTCACAATCCAAAATGTACTGTAAAATTATTGATGTATAATATTTTCAAAAGGCCAGTTCAAAAATTGAGCTGCCCAACTTTACCACCATTTTTCTTGGAATGAACCTATGTTTAGCAGTTTTGATGAATATGAATATATCTATCCTAATGCATGCTGCATTTGATATCTTAATGCAGTCTACTTGGTATTGGCTCTATACATATTTCATTTGAACAGTTGGGCAATGCATAGTGCCTAGTGGTTGAAAATGACTGGAGATTTAATTCTTTCTTTATCATTGGATAGGTACAATGTGTGAGTATTTAAGTTCGAAGTACATACATTCATACAAAATTCTTTGATATCTTGGTAGTGCTGTTCGTTTAGCCCTCCATTTTTTCGTTTACAATGCTATTCTTTTCTTTTAAATATTTTGGTTTTCTTCCTCTTTCATTGTTAGTTTTTGCTTT
Organism: Pyrrhosoma nymphula; assembly: GCA_963573305.1. Lineage (NCBI taxonomy): Eukaryota > Metazoa > Arthropoda > Insecta > Odonata > Coenagrionidae > Pyrrhosoma > Pyrrhosoma nymphula. The sequence goes on from OY754327.1 coordinate 180,856,577, forward strand.
AGTCTCTGCTTAGATAAATGTGTATGTTGTATTATTTACTTTTAGCATTGAGTATCACATCTTGTGATTTTCTGGTGTGATATGTATTCTAAGGGTCTTTTAATTAGATTTTTAATTACATTAAAAATATAATGACATGTATTTAATTGTTAAAATATTAATCAATGGGAGGGAAGGCAGTAATAAAGAAATATGTAGTAAGCTATGCACTTTATCATATTTCTAGAATAAGGCATACCAGTCTTTGTCAATGAAGTAGATACATCATAGAAGTAGAACCACCAGGTAAACATAGTAAATTATTAATTTTCCTATTTCAGGTTAAGAAAATAAGACTGATTACCACATGCCATCCACATTGCATGAAAGTTGCAGCCTTCTCTACTCTCTACAGCTTGTCATTTCTGTCTTCATCAAAGCCCTCTGTGCCTCAGAATTTAAAAGAAGCTGATGCACTTTATGACAAAAATAAATTCAGTGAAATAATTGAAGTGTTGCAACCTTTCAGGGTACGTATGTATAAATAAAGTAAGGTGACTGTTCTCTGGTTTTCAGAGACATGAATATCAATTTCAATGCATTTAACAGAATTGGTTTTGTGACTAGTCCTACTCCCGCCAAAGAAACAAAAAGACTAGGTACTTCCGAAAGAATGAGGTATTTATGGAACCTGTTGATGGATCTTGAGAGAATTAATTGAAGCTAGCAAAACTAAAAAATAAGTTGCCCTACCTGTTATTGACCGGCATGTATGGGCATTAGATTTTTCTTCCTGTAACTTTGTGACTATAGTATAAATTCACATAGTATATAGTACAGTGAATATATATATATATATATATATATATATATATATATATATATATATATATATATATATATATATATATATATATATATATATATATATATATATATATATATATATATATATATATATATATATTATGACAGAACTTACGTCGCGGACTACACTACAGATGAACCATCACATCTCCGGCATGGGTGACTACCCTCCATCTGCCTACTTCAGTCCTTCCTCCGTAAAGGATGATCCCGAGACAAAGTAAATTTAGGAAGAAACCAGAACGAAAACTCATAAAGGGTGCCACTCAGGACTGTGGACCAGCTATCACAGGTCGGCAAAGCAAGGATCGAGCGAATCTTCAGGGGACGTGAGCAATTTACCCGAGAACCCTTTGCCAAGAATAGCACGCAGGGGCAAACACAGGTTACTAAGTAAGGACTTATGGCATGCAGGAAGTAATGTCTCACAATTTTATTTATAAACAAACATTTATTTGACATCTTACTTACTTAATTCCTCGGCACTACAGCCCGGTATGGGCTTTGGCCTCCCTCAAGACCACTGTCCATTCTCTTCGGTTCTGCACTTTCTCCCACCATCTGACGATCCTCATAGCCTTTATGTCTTCTTCCAAATCCTGTATCCATCTTTTCCTTGGTCTTCCTCTTTTTCTCTTTCCATCCATATTTCCATGTAGAAGCTTCTTAGGCATCATTTCTTCACTCATTCTTTCTACATGACCTAGCCAAGCTAACTGTTGGGTCTTCACAATTCTCACTATGTCTTCCCCTCCGATAATATTTTCTATATCTCTGTTTGTTCTTATCCTCCATGTTACCCCATCTGTCACACGGCCACATATCCTTCGCAAAACCTTACGTTCAAATATCCGTAGAGCTTGCTCATTTCCAGCAGAGATGGTCCACGTTTCTGCTCCGTATGTCACAACTGGTCTGATAAGTGTCTTATAGATCTTGACTTTCATCTCCTTAGATAGCAGAGTTGACTTCAGGAGCTTAATATTAGCTAAGTAAACCCTATTTCCAGCCATTATCCTCTTGTTGATCTCTTCTGTTATTGAGTTCTTATAGTTTAAATTAGTACCGAGGTAACTGAAATATTTTACATTTTCAAAGTTGTACTGCCCAAATGTAATGTTTTGAGTCCATCTTCTGTCTTCCATGGCCAACATTTTCATGTATTTCGTTTTTCTCTCATTGATTCTAAGCCCTATATTCTCACTCTTCTGTTCTAAAATTTTGAATATTTCTTTCAGAGAATCCATACTCCGTGCCACTAGAACTATGTCGTCGGCATAGGCCTGAGTAGATTTATGCACAATTGTTCCCTCTAACCTCAGTTCTTTCATGGCTTCATGTAGACACAGATTAAATAGTACTGCAGATAGAGAATCTCCTTGTCTCACACCAGTTGTTATCTCAAAGGCTTCACTAGTCTTGCCCCCGATATAAGCCCTAGCTTGAGATCCTTCCATAGTCATATTTATCAACTTGATTAGTTTTTTTGGTATTCCAAATCCCTCCAATGCATTCAACATTTTTCGTCTATTGACACTATCAAAAGCTTGCTGGAAATCAATGAAAAGCATATGTAGGTCAATGTTGTACTCATAACATTTCTCGATGCATTGTCTCATTACAAAGATTTGGTCGATTGTTCCTCTTCCCGGCCTGAAGCCACATTGCTATTCGCCAAGGATTTCTTCAGCATATGTGTTAAGTCTCCTCTGCAGCATACAAGAAAATATCTTATAAGTGACATTTAGTAATGTGATTCCCCTATAGTTGCTGCATTGCAACTTATCTCCCTTCTTGAAGATAGGACAAATAAAACCAATCTTCCATTCCTCAGGCATCTCTTCTTCCTCCCAGATTTCACATATCAGTCTGTGTAGGTTCTTTATTAAATCTTTTCCTCCATACTTGATTAACTCCGGTACAATTTGATCTTCCCCTGGAGCTCTCCCATTCCGCTGCCGCTTTACTGACTCCTCCACCACCTCACCTCCACCCTCATGTCCAACATTCCTCCATCCTCCTCATCTATCTCATCGATATTCAGCAATTCCTTAAAGTACTCGTCCAACCTTCCCAGTACTTCTTCCTTTGTTCCAACCAACCTCCCATTCTTATCCTTACATGCGTTTGTTCTTGGTTGAAATTTGTTTGTCATCCGTTGATTGCCTGGTATAACTTTCTACTTTCATTTTGTGTGTTCAGTTCCTCAATCTTTTCCATATACCCCTTTAAGAATTGTTTTTTCTTTTTTCGTAGTATTTTATGTGCTTGTCTTCTGCTTTCTTTATATCTTTCGACATTTTGTCTTGTCTCTTTCAGGATAGTGTTCCTTCGATCTATATTCTTCCTTTCTATAGCTTTTCTGCACTCATTATCAAACCATTCTTCATTCCTTGCTCTCTTTCTTTCTCCTATAGTCTCCTTTGCAGCCTCTTCAATAGTCCTCTTTATATTTAGCCATTGTCTCTCTTCTGAGTCAGTTACACTCAGGTTTTCTGCTCCTTCTTCCAGTTTCTTACCCAGGGTTTCATGGTATTGGGCTACAGCTGCTGGTTGGCTGAACTTTTCCACGCTCCACTGTATTCTCTTGGGTCCTTAAATATGTCCCACATTCGCAATTCTTTCCCTGAGCTTGGCCTTTACCAAATAATGGTCTGAATCACAGTTTGGGCCTCTTGCAGACCTTATGTCAATGACTGAAGATGCATGTCTTCTGGAAACCAGAACGTGATCAATTTGGTTGACCACTCGTGTACCTGCCATTTTCCAGGTTCCCTTATGTATATCTTTGTGTTCAAAACAGGTACTTTTGATTATTATCCCTTAAGCTTCTGCCAGCTGGCTTAGCATTTTTCCGTTTTCATTTGTTTCGGTGTGTAAAGAGTGTTTTCCAGCTACATGCTGCAAGAAGTCCTCTCTTCCTATTTTTGAATTGAAATCTCCTAGGAGAATCAACATATCATATCTAACTGCATTCTCTATCCAGTTGGTCATAGAAAGCATTCTTCTCATCATCATTAGCATCTTCTGTGGGTGTATAAGCTGAGATGATAGATAAGTTTCTTAAACGTCCTTTGAGCCTTATCTTACACATTCTATCCCCCAAAGGTTCAGACCCTAAGCAGCTTTGCTTCATTTTGGTATTAAGGATAAACCCTGTTCCACATTGTCCAGTTCTCAGTTTAGGCTCACTATAGAACATTGAGTAGTTCTTTTTATCCACTCTTCCATTTCCGTTCCATCTTACTTCTTGTAATGCCACAACATCCATCCCATATCTCAATACTTCTTCAGCGATCTCTACCATTTTTCCAGCTTTCAGCATGGTCCTTACAATCCATGTAGCTAAGGTCAATGTTGCATTCCGTTTTCGAGTTCCTGATCATTTGCCAGTTTCATCATCCTTAAATCTGTCCGTATTCCGAGGCTTCTTTATGGGTTTCGTAACAGAACATTTTTTTACGGTGTGGGGTTCTCCAGGTTGGGGGTTGGGCGTGGGGCTAACAACCCCACAAGTTGGGGGGTCAAGGGGGATAGCTCTTTTTGTCTGGCCTATCCCCCTTGACCTGTCCGGCTTGGGTGGCCCTACCAGGAGCTTTCGCTCCCGCCGGCATAGCTCTCAGGTTTGCTTAGGCACGCAAGCCCCCTCATCACGACAAGATAGAAATACCAGCGAGGGGGATTTATTAGACATCGGTCGGGCAATAGTGATAGCCAAAAATATAGCCCTTCCAAACAAAAAAAAACTAGTAATAACCAAAAACACACAATGGCAAGCCCTTTATATCACTAATGACGGATGAAAGGTGAATGAATGGCGAGACATAAATGGAACGAAATCGACAGTTAAAAAAATCACTCTAACACTTAACTCTACTATGAACAAAAGAAATTACCAAGTATGAAAATGCAAGCTAAAAAAAATGAGAGAATTACAAGCTCCTCCTATTATTACTACTGGCGAGGACGGGAGTGAGTGATACATAAGTTATGGTCCCGTAGGACTACTGGGATTAGTTTGACAGGGTCTCTTCTCTTTTAACCTGAAGGGACTTTAACTCTGTTTGAATATTTCGTAAATCACTTACTCTGGCACACACGGGTTTCGCAGTGGGGAAGCGTTGAATAAGAGGTTTGAAATAACTTAACATTGGGGAAATATGGGTGTGGCGATATTTATGTGCTAGATGATGTGGAGCAGGATGGCAAAATCTAGTGCGGAGAGACTGCACCATTGAGTTTTCGAGATGGTGGTGTGGAGAATGGAATTCAACAACTCCTGTTGTGAGAATTCACCTTCCGACTGAATGGAACTCGTCCAACCTTGATTTCAGGGATGCAGCAGCCCGCTATCTTTCGTGGTCTGTCGCCCTTATCCACCCAAAACTTCTCTTTGGGTGCCGGGATCGAGGTCTGCTGCATCTCGTTCCTCTTCTGGGGCAGAACACAGGAAAAACTGCTAGGGAACAACTTTCTCTGTCTATTCCTCGAAGTCGTCGTGGTGATCTCCGTCGCCAACTATCACCTCTCTCTCTCTGTCCACTCTCTTGTCTGCACTCACAACCACACACCCTGAGCTTCCGTGGTCGACCGCACTAGCACCTTGTCTCCCAAGATCCTCTACACTTGTGGTCACCTGACCACCACTTCCATTCACCGATCACTTTAAAACACTTGACCGTTGGGAATGAATAGCGTTAGCCAATCGTGGAACAACATGAGTGCGGTAATAGTACATATTTGACCGTGGTGAGACATTTGTTCGTACTGCGCAATTCTGAAAGACCAAGGCGAAGGGGAAAATGACGACACCATGTGGCCCCTTTCGTCGCCGTAAACATTGTGCTAAGAAATGAAACAAAATTTTAATCGGTGATGTCCATCGCAAAAAATATATATATATATTTTTTTTTTTTTTTTGTGCGATGGACATCACCGATTAAAATTTTGTTTCATTTCTTAGCACAATGTTTACGGCGATGAAAGGGGCCACATTTTGTGTATATATATATATATATATATATATATATATATATATATATATATATATACACACAAAACGAAAATTTCGCCAATAGGCCACAACAATAAAAACACTTGACAGGGGGTGGGGAAAGAAAAGTAAAAAGAGAGAGAGGACTTACTGGGACGTTTCAGGCATGTAGGCCCTTCTTCAGCTGTAGATAATTGAGAAGTACCGCTCCAAGGTAGGGGAAGGGAAGCGGGGAAAGAAGGGAAGTGAGGGGAAGTTGTGGTATAGGGGAGGGGGGACGGGGATGGGCACTGGTGTCGTACCTATATGTCTAGGGGGGAGTGCAACAAAGTAGGGAGGGGCGTGGGTGAACTGGGATGAGTTGAGAATTGCACCTGGCTGTCTAAAAGACTGCAACAAAGTTGCTAAGTTGGGAGGGGGTGGGGGAGTGTAAGAGGGACGGGAATGGTCACGTGGTGTCACAGCTGGATGTTTAGAGGGGGGGAATGCAACAAAGTAGGGAATTGCGCCTGGCTGTCTAGAGGAGTGCAACAAAGTTGCTAAGTTGGGAGGGGGTGGGGGAGGGGAATAAAAGGCGTCGGAGGAGGAGGGAGAAAGTAAATGGACAAGAATTCAGTGCATAATGTTAAGACCGGGAGGGGAAAAGGCGCGACAATACCAAATAATTGAAAGTTCAGTGTTCTTAAGTTGTGTGTTCGAAGCGTCGGCGGGGAGGGCGTGGAGGATGGTGAGACTGAAGCAAGAGTCGAATTTGAGGTTATGAGTGGAGGCGTGTTTTGGGACTGGGAAGTTGGGCGGGGTGGCTCGGTGTCCGTTTATCCTGATGGACAGGGGATTGTAGGTCTCGTCGATGTAAAAAGAAGGGCAGACCTTACACTGCAGTAGGTATACCACGTTAGAGGTAGTGCAGCTGCCGTGGGAAGATATAGGAAATGGGATGGGGTTGTTGGGACTGTGGAAAGAAGAGAGATTACATATTAAAGGGCAGGTTTTGCAACGAGGTCTATGGCAGGGAAAGGTACCGGGGATTTCAGGAGGGATCAAAGTGGGACGGGATTGGTGGGGCCGTAGAATATTGTTGAGGTTGGCCGGTCTTTTGTAAGTAATGGTAGGACATTTGGGGATTAAGTCGGAGGTGAGTGGGCTGTCGCTCAAAATGGGGAAAAGTGACTTGAGGATGAGGTTAACTTGGTGAAGCCCCGGAAGGAATGTGGTGCAAAGGTTCAAGGGAGATTTGGTGGTGGATGATCTAGGGCGAGGAGTATAAGGGGTGGTGGAGGGTAGGATGCGGCGATCAAGGAGAGGGGAGGGGTAGCCGCGTTTAAGGAGAGCGGTTTTTAAGTTGCTAAGGTGGTGGTCGAGAGCATTTTGAGAGTTGCAGATACGGTGCGCGTGAATAGAAAGGGAGAAAGGAATGGAACGTTTGGTATGGTAAGGGTGGCAGCTGTCAAAATGAAGATATTGTTGACGGTTAGTGGGTTTGATATGTAGGGAGGTTAGGAATTTGTTATCACATAGAGAAATATCGGTATCTAGGAAGGTAATGTGGGTGCTGGAAGTGGTAAAGGTGAATGAGACAGAAAAAGAGGAATTGAGATCGAAAAGGAAGGTGGACAAGGTTTGAGGACCGTGCGTCCAGATGAGAAAGATGTCATCGATAAAACGAACCCAAAATAGGGGTTTGAGGGACAGGGAAGATTGAAAATTGTCCTCCAGCAGACCCATAAAAAGATTAGCGTACGAAGGAGCCATTCTCGTACCCATTGCTGTGCCCTTCGTTTGCAGGAAGATTTGGTCTCTGAAGGAGAAGGCATTTTTTTCTAGGACATGTTGGGAAAGATTTAGGAGGAAGTCAGTGGAAGGGACGTGGGGGGTGGGGCGGAGGGAAAGAAAGTGTTTTTGTGCATTGAGGCCTTCGCTGTGGGGAATGGAGGTATAAAGGGAGGTTAGGTCAATTGTGGCCATTAATATGTTGCAATGGGGGGAGATTTGGAGGCTGCCAAGACGCTCTAGGAAGTGGTAGGTATCGCGGATGAAAGAGGGGAGAGAAGACACAATAGGTTGGAGGAAGGAGTCGATGAAAGCGGATATTCTTTCGGTGGGGGACTTGACATTACTGACTATGGGGCGGCCGGGGTTGTTGTTTTTATGAACTTTGGGGAGGAGATAAAATCGGGGCGTGGTGGGGTTGGGGGGAGAAAGAATGGCAATGTCAGATTGGGATAGTCCTTCCTTGGGGCCATGGGATTTAAGGAAGGACGAAATAATTTTCTGAAAATTGGGGTTTGGGTCGTGGAGGAGAGGTTTATAGAAGTTGGTGTCAAGGAGTTGACGGTAGGCTTCCGCATTGTAGTCATCCAGGTCCATGACCACCACGCATGAGCCTTTGTCAGCAGGGGAAATTATAAGGCTGGGATCTGACCGGAGTGACCGAAGGGCGGCGAGTTCAGATCGGGATAGGTTAATTTTGGGTTTAATGGAGTTTAGGAAATGGTGGTCGGAAATTTTGTGAAGGAATTGTTTGATAAAGATTTCAACAGGGTTGTTTTTGTGGAGGGATTTGGGTTCGTAACTAGAAGGTGGTAGGAATTTATGAAGGGCAGGATGAATGGAGGATTGGGAAGGACCGTGGGTTTTCCAGAAAGCGCGCCATCTTAAGTTCCTGCAAAAATTGAGCAAATCGACCAGGAAGGACACAGGATTGAATTTAGGGGTTGGTGCAAAAGAAAGACCTTTAGACAGCAAAGCTATTTGGTCTCGGTTTAGGACGGAAGAAGAAAGGTTAATTACTTCATGTGACGGGGAGGATGGGGGCGGATCTGGTTGAGGTTGGCGCTTAGGAAGAGTTGGTATTGTCTTCGAGGGTGGTGGGAGGTTGAAAAGGTTGGCGAGATCGGGTTTATCAGAAATAAGAGGAATTTTGGGAGGAGGCGGAGGGATGTTGAGGGGCAAGCTAAGGCCGGACGAGAGATGGCTCCTGTATAAGTAAGACAGCTTTCTCAACACTTGCTGGCGACAAAACACAACTTTTTGTAGGAATCTGAGAGTATATCGTTAACCAAGGGAAATTTACCGGGGGAGTACAAAAGGATCATTTGAATGAAAAATGCGAGGTTCTGTTGGTGAGAGTATTTGGTTATCTTACATCATTGAGCAAAAGGTTTACTTGCTATGCATAATTATCTAGCCTCTAAGGAATTCGTTTAAAGCAGTTGTATCGTAATCTGAGAGTTTGAATCTGACCTTGATCAAATTTTTACCACCCAAGGTATGACTACTGCGTGTTCATCTAATTCATCTAAACATGTATATGCAGTGAAACTTTGGCAAATGCATGTTTAACATTTTACAATTTTGCCACGTTGCATGAATCCATGTTGTATGAATCCATTGGGCACTGGGGGACACTGAGATACACATAGCTGGAACGATATCTGGAACGAACGATAGCTGGTGGTTGCACTATTGTCCAATCCGAACTCCATCCGTAAAGCCTCATCAGATTCCAGTATGGCGTCCAGGGGAGCACAAAGGTCTTCTGCATTTGAAGCATATGTTTCAGGTGATCCATACAAAATATATGCCTTATGTTTCCTGCCTCCTAGAACACCGTACATATATCCTCTTCCTTGTCGCAGCCTTAGGGAAAGAGTTAGGAGGGAAATACAGAACAGGAGGGGGCTCATATTATCGCTTTGAAAAATGCCACAGTGGTATGTTACCAGCTCTGACGAAACTGACCACTTGCCTGAAGTCAGGACAAAGCATGTTTTCCAGAATAGTATCAGGTGTTGGATTCAGGACACAACTTCTGGGTGGACTTTCATCAACTTTGGCATGGCAATTACATATAAGCTCTTGCGAAGTGGTATCAAGTGCCTGTTGTAGTCCACCCTTGTTATGTTAGAAAACCCAAGTTATGTTTTGTAGTCCACCCAGGTTATGTAGTCCACCCAGGTTTGATAGGTTGGAATGGAGTAAGTGGAGGAATTCCATTCCAAGGAACACATCACCATATTTTGTTGAAAGATTTTGGAAACTTTAACATCTGCCTTTATTTACTGGGAATATTGCGTAATATAAATGTTATTTAGATATGAATATCATGTTTAGCCACCACTTTTATGCTGAAGGGTGTTCCCTTTTAAGAAGTCCCCGGATAATCCAGACTTCTTTTAATCTGAATAACCTCTTTCCTTGTAACCTTCTCCCGGTCACATTTTTCTTTCTTATTACAATAAAATTCAAAAAACTTCGCTATTACACAAAACATGAAAAGCTTACTTCCTTGCTGAAGGGATTAATGCTTATTATTACTATACACATAAATAAACACACTTGTTTCAACCATTGAAATAGCATAACACCTTTTTTTAATAGGAAATTAAAACCTTTGTATAGGCAACAACAATAGTCAGAGCTTTGTAAGTGATATATTGGGCCCAATTTACAATATTAATCTTTCTGCTCCAATCTCATTACATTTAAGTTACTTTTCAGATAAAAACAATTTTAGTCATGGAGGTTATTATATTTCTTTCCTTCTTTCTTTCCTTAACTGTCCTTAAAGGCTACACTTATTGTTTGTTGGGAATTTTTCTCCTCACTCCTACGGCTACGGGTAGGGGCTTGCGTTCTCTCTCCTTCCTTATTGTCAGATTTATGGGCCGTTTTGGTTTATCTTTTGGGTCTCCTGCCCGATTCCTTCCTGGCCTTTCTATAAAGTTTCTGGTTCCTCTTTCGTCACCTTGATACCGCCTAGTCTACAATTCCTGCCGCCTTTATCCCCAGACGTTTGTACTTCTTCCCTTTGCGTGCCTTTCCGATCTTAGCTCCTCCTCTTATCTCTGCTTATTGTTATCTCTTTATCTTTGTAAGCGTCCCCCATTACTGATTGTTACTTATTTATGTATTTTCATTATCCTGAACTCCTCCTATGTAAATATTGATTTATTTAGGCGTCCTTGGTTATCTATTGTTATGTTGTACTTTATTATGTTTTTTCTACTATTTATTTGAATTGTGATTTATTTCCTGACTTGGGCATGATAGTTTCATGGTTACACCCTGTATAGTTTGTTTTAGCAAGGGTCCACTTTAGTGCATACTAGATTTTCCCTTACTAGCAGTGGGTTAAATAACTGATCCCTCCATTTTAGGTAAGTTTAAGAGTTTGCTATTTTCAAGTTAATGATGTAATGCTCTTTTGTAGAAACTATAATGCTTATAGTTTCTATTTTTCTAGCAGTTTCATTATTATAATTTCCCTATTACTATAAAATGTTAACGAAGAAAACACTTTGAAAGCCATGGGTGTACTGGTGAAATCAGTAGTTCAAATTTATTAATCCATTAATTTGACCAGTAGGCACATACTTTACCCATATATAGCCATTAGCATTGTACCTTAACCAGCTATAATTATACAAAAGCCCTTGAAATGATTTTACTAAATCATCATGCTTTCTGATATTCCCATGTTTTTGATGTTATATGCATTGGTTGCCAGCATTAGCCTTTGTTTTTTAGCTGGTTGAGTGAGATGGTCAAGTCACAGAAATACATCTTATCAATTAGATTACTCTTAAAATGCCCATTGATCTTAAGGTAATTTGAACAAAACATCACTTCACCCAGAATTTTATGAATTTGGCCTCATTAAAAAAACTCCAATCTTTCCAATGATATAAAAATATTAACTCATTACTGAACTACTTTTCAAGCAATTTGCCTGAAAATACTAGCTGTTTTACATGGGATAGATTACGGCTGTGCGCCCCAGAGGGAGAATATTGAAAAAATTAGGAGTTTATAACACTTAGATTTCGTCAAAAAACTAACAATGTGTGGTTTGTCTGTTTTCTTAACTATTTATAAAAATTAATCTATTACTCACCACAGTAAGTTGTACAAAATCAAATAAAAAATCCTGCTGTTTCGAAGGCTTTTTAGCTGTATGTCGTGAAAAAATGAGTCAAGTTAGGGACTTAAGTAGGCATACTTTTTAATCACCTAGAATGTTTGCAATGTATAACTATATTTTTGTACCGTTAATGTTACAATATTTCCCAGGTAAAAATATCTGGTCTGTAACTAATCTGGAACTGGTCTGGACCGAGAGGTCTGTAACTGGGTAGAAATTGAAACACCATTCCAGACTACTATGGTCTGGAATTGGTCTGGACCCAGCCAGGAAATCTGGTCTGGAACTCCCTTGCACTCTCCACTGAAACTCCCTTGCCATCTATAATAAATCTTCCTTGCCCACAACACTAAACAACACTTGCCCTCCCTCTCCACTGACTCCTCCCTGCTCTCTCAAAATAAAAAAATTATAATTTTCATCTAAGTACTATGAATGTACTATTACGCGATACTATGCTTTAATACATTTAATTATCTTACCTAGTATCTACCTAATGACATTGTACATATCTCTTATTTTCTGCTATCCTACGGTTTTACGTGCATTTTCTCGAACCCGAAATTGAAGTTCTTTTGTCAAGAAAGCCGTATATATCTGGCCACTTCCGTGCGTTAAAGTGACTTTGAGAACTAATTATTAAATGGCAATTCCGTGATAGTTTGAAGAAATACCAGCCAATCACGATAACAGTTTTCAGGCATTAATTATTGGAAACCTATATTGTCACATAGTATGAATACAAATGCAATATTACTGAGAATAAACAAGATTTTTTCAATTCCCTCACATTTGCTCACATTTCAATCATTACATAACTAACTTGTGGAAATGTTGAAAGGAAAAAAATGCTGAATGTATCAGTCAACACATAGAAATAAATAATGTTTAACGGAAATTAATTACGCAAAACTCTCAGTGAAGTGTTTACTGGCTGAACTAAAGTCTCTCTGAATCGTTGCAAGCTTCCCATTTTTACCAAAATTTCAGGCAAAGGATGAACCACGGGCTCAACGTACCGGGTAGATGCTTCTTAAAATTAGTTGGCAATTAATAATGGAGCAATTGGTTATGAACCACAAATAATAATAATTAATATAATTATGCATTATAATTATATAACTTTATAATTTTAATATATTCTAACCATTAAGCAGTTACAAATAAAATTTAAGAGTGATTGCAGATCATCGAATAAAATCTTAGAGATCTGTGTCATATCAGAATCCAGACCAGTTAAAAAACATCAAATATTGCAGTACATTTACAGGGCAGAATGGAGACCAGTTACAGACCATTTTCCTTTGCCCCTTTGAAATCCAGACCAGTCCAGTCCTGTTACAGACCACTTAAAACCAAAATTTAGCCTTTCAGACCAGTTATAGACCAGTTCCAGATTAGTTACAGACCAAATATTTTTACCTGGGTAGTGGCTTTAAAGTTATGGTTACCTAGTTCCATATGGTGGTAATGCCTAAAATTTATTCTAATCACAGAGTAGTTACAAGGCAATTTTCAGAGTAGTCACAGATCGTAGAATCAAATATTGCAGCTCTGTTATGATCAGAATATACACCAGCAAATATTACAGGGCAGTTATAGACCATCAAGTATTACAGAGCAGTTCCAGACCAGTTTGTTTTACCCCTTCAAATTCCAGTCCAGTCCATTACAGACCAGCTACCGACCAGAAATTTCCCTTTCATACCAGTTACAGACCATCAGTTCCAGATTAGTTACAGACCAGAAATTTTTACCTGGGTTTGCGTCACACTTCTTACAGATGCTAAAATTAAAAAATAAAATTCGAATATGGTCTTCATTATGACAAGGGAAATATCTCGCTCAAACTACGTAGTTGGTGGAAGTCTTGCTCCAATTTTAACTGTGTTTTAAATATAGAAATTTGTAATTATGCTCGTGAGAATTTTAATGAAGCCTTATCCTATTAACTGCTGTGCTGAAATTAATCTGATTCATTTTTACTGTTACTTTAGCTTGAAATAACTTTTGGTTTTATTCTTCTGCAGGAAGAGAAAAATGATGAAGTTTTATGGAGGCTAGGAAGAGCTATATATAAATTGTCTCAGGAGGTTTCTGACCAAAAGCAGAAGAAAGAGATGATTTTTGAAGCATATGACTACATTTCAGAGGCTCTAAGCATAAACGAAAAGAACTCAGCCGTCCATAAATGGATGTCCATCATGATAGATGCCAAATTAAAGTACCAAGGCATTAAAGAGAAGATAGCACAGGCATATGTTATGAAAAAGCACATGCTGGTTAGTATCACTCATGTAATATGTATTAATAGTTAAGCATGACTTAAATTTTTACACATTAAAAAATTTTTTCATTGCATCTAGAGAGCTGTAGAACTCAATCCTAAGGATGCAACTGTGCTTTACTTATTGGGCACATGGTATGTAACCTGCATAAACTGTTATTTAGGATCAATATTTTTTCTTGTGCAAAAATATATCTGACTAATTTGAACAGGTGCTTTGAAGTGGCAAACATGGCTTGGTATGAACGGAAAGTTGCAAGCACCATATTTGCAGCACCACCAACCTCATCATTTGAAGAAGCCCTTAGCTTTTTCACTAAAGCAGAAGAAACAGATCCTCATTTTTATAGGTTAGTAGTGGCTTGGTAAACATTAAGCTTTTATGGTCAAACAGTTTTCAAGCACTGATTAATGGCAGAATCTCGTATGCATAATTGTGATGAAGACTTCATTTAGGATGTCCAAAATTGAAGGCTGCATGATATCATTCAACCAGTGAATACATCATTAGATAATATTTTTAAAATGTTTCCTGTTTTGGATAACATGCATGTATGTATTTATATGTAATTAAGTATTATTCTATAATAATTTAGTATGCCTATCTCAAAATGCTGAGGGAAATTAATGCTGTTTTTTTTATCATTCAATATCATTTAACCCTTTCCTCTTTTTTGTTGAGGCAGCCTTGTCATTCCTCAACAATAGTTCATTAATTGTTATCGTTTGTGGTATTTCAAAAGTTTATTGATTTTTTTAAATAGCAGTAATAGTAAGAACTGCTTAATATGCTACTTTAAACAATTTTAAAATTTAAACCACTAAATAAATTGATAAATGAAAAATAAAAATATGTAAAATTTTTCTAAGTACTATGTATTATGGTGTTTTAAACTTAAATTTAATTGTGAGATTGTTTAAAAAAAATAAGCATTTCTGTGTATAATTCTAATCAGGAAAAAAGGGAGAAAATATTTTGAGGTGTTAAGGATTAAATGTAAATCTGGAACAATAGCCTTTCATTTCCTACCCTGTAATAATTTTAGTGTGCTCCTAACTATCAAAACTATTTTATTAATTATCAATTAATTTTACTTAAGTTAATATCACAGAATACACACTGCAATACCTCCCAAGAACATGGTTAATTATATGTACCAGAGTAATAGGGAGTTCGTTGTAACGAGGTTTGCAGTATGGAATTTGTTGCTAGTTGCATGCTATCAAAAGTGGCCCAAGGTCATATTGGTGATTGGGGACTTGCTTCATGGTGCTGGTCAAATAAAGTAAGCTAGCAAGTATTACTAAGATATTTATCAACGCAAACAATGAATTTCTTTGCTTCCACAAAGTAAGCCATTAAAATAAGTTCAAATCGTAAAAATCAAATCCCAATGCACAGTGCACTCTGTCACACTATGTAGCTTCAACAAGGGTGGGGGTGGTTGAAGTTGACCTATCAATAACCACCTGAGACTTCCTGCATCCGATCCACCTCCTGCAGATACGATGCCAGCAAGGCCGGGAAAGATGGGTCAACAAGGACTTGGAGGGGAGGGCTCGTGGCCAGTCTGTTTGGGAGTCTTGTGCATGTTTGTAGGGATTCTTGTTCATGTTGGAAAATTAACGTAATATTTATGAAGTGGGAACTGAGGGTCATGATTTATTGGCCTAACTTGATATCCCCTCTATGGAGACCAGATGGATTTCACGTCCTGGGGAATATGCCACCATCTGAGAAGTATGATTTTAATACAAAGTTATATGTTTAACGTTCCATCCAATTGATTGAGAAGAGTTTATATTGCCCTAATTTTACTCCATTTTTTTAATTTCGACCAAAATGCATCTTAAATAAAGTTGTATCAGGCCAGATGTGGTGGAACTCATTCATAGTAATGAAATTCTTTGCAGTTTTCCACTTTTTTTTATTAAATATAGGTTTGTGCGACTAGTTCCTTGTATACTCTATTATTCGGTTCTACTGAAAGTAGGACTGAAATTTCTCATATTTAATGTTGGCAAAATATGCCAATTTTATTAGAAATTCATTTAAAATATGTTAGAAACGAAGTGCAACAAGACCCTGGAAAATGCAAAAATTTACCCGGAAAACTCAGCGAAAAAAGAAATTGAGACTCACCGGGCACCCTGATATTGTTTGTTTTTGTATGCCGACTAGTAATGCCATTTAACCCTCAGAACGCCAAGATAGGGTCAAAATGACCCATACTTTCGTAATTTAAATCTTTTTAGTGCTTTAACCGTTATGCACAAGGGGGAAATTCCAACTATTCTTCAGGTAGACGTTAAGAAGTCTTTTGAAAATAAAGTGACGTTCTTAGATATTTTAATAGCTTAGTAAATAAGAAAAAACCGAGATGAAGGATGTCAACCGGAAAGGAGCGTTACTATGTACAATGTACATCTTTTGATACAGTAACAAACTGTTATTTTAGTTTTTTTCTTCCTTTATCTGGCATTTTTTTTAGACAATAAAGGTATAAATATCTTTAAACTGTATGCCTAGTGTCTGTTCTGAACGGAAAACATAATCCTTACAGGAAATATATCCGATCTTGGCGTTCCTCAGGATCCAAATGATCTTGGCATTCCGAGGGTTAATGCAGTTAAAAGATACATTTACCCTGTCTTTAGCACCCATCTCCATTTTTCTTCTTGGGTGAGGCTTTCCCAAATTTTGCCCCACTAGGCCTTTTCCAGGAGGGAATGGCTCATGATCCCCCTTCCTCCCTTATTTCTACACCTCGAGGTAGACCTTCGTAATTTTTTTGTCTAACCTCATTTTTAGTTTTCCAATCATTACGTTTGAACAAATGATGTGGTACACAGTCGGGCACATGGGTGCGAAGATATACACCAAAGACTGTGAAATTTGCCATGAAAAAATCATTTGACCTGACTGGGATTCAAACCCAGTTCTCTCAATCGCCGATCAGGTGTGTTAGCTAGTTACATGACATGCACAACAAGGTCTCCTGTGCTACAATGTAGACTGGGGATGAAAACAACTTGTTCATATAAACCCCCTTTGAAATTTACCTTGAATTAAGATGACTTGGTGGTGTAACTGGCTAACACACCTGACCAGCAATTTGGAGATCTGGGTTCGAATTCTAGTCAAGTCAAATGATTTTTTCATGATGAATTTCACCGCCTTTGGTGTACTTTTTAAAAATATTTTTCTTTTATTCTTTTTATCTTTTACCCACCACTCGCTGACTTTTACACAGCTCATAATTTACCTCCTGATGAGAGTTTAGCCTTATTTTCATTGCATCCTCCTTGAAAATAAGTTTGATTTATTTAATGTATGAATTAAGCAATACTTTGATGATATTTAACTTTGGAAATACGCCGTCATCCTTTCTGCTGTTCAGTGAGAAGGCATACCTCAGCATGAGGGATGCATCTTCTCTGATTTCTTTCCCTGCCATTTATTTTCAAATTTTTGTTGCAGCATGAACTTCCTAATGCTTGGAAAAACATACTTGAAGCTGAACAATAAAGAGGAAGCTAAGTATTATTTGGAACTAGCACAAAAATATCCTCAGAAGACTGCTGAAGATGCACAAGTATGTTTGGTATTGGTTGAATCAAATTTTTTTCCATAAATTTATGTAGTGTTGAATATGAGTATTTTCTTTTCCAGGCCAAAAACGAAGCTACGTCTTTACTAGCTCAATTATAATATCCATAATGAAATGGTAGTGTTTACTATAAGTCAACTAAATTGTCACAATATTGCCAATTGAGTGTTGTATATGATTACCTAAATATGACTGACAAGAAAGGAGAAAGATTGCATGCAGCAGGATGATAAAAATCAGCTGCTGGTGTCCCTCTTCAGTTGGGGATATCTTCAAGGCTTATTTTATATGAAATACTCAAGTGGAAAAACAAATGCCATCATTTTAATGAGGTGTCATGTCAGTCTGATTGATTCAGAGTTAGAAGTATTCTTTGTTAGTCAGTAGGGACCAAATCACTATTTCTATTTTATATATTACTCAAAAATGTAAGTACAAATTATCAATGCAAATCGAAGTCACAGAAGTGTATTTTTCATTAAATTAACCAAGCTTTTAATTGTATATCTCACAAACCCTCTGCTTAAGTGTCCTTGAATTTTATAGGCTGTTAAGCTAAAATTTTATACTGGTCTTGAAGATTTTCTGTTGTGAAGTGGGTTGAGGAATGTTTATGGATATTTCATTTATCTGAAATGCATAGAATCTTGTAGGAAATATTTGGTCTTCTCAGCTAGAAAAACATGATTTTGCATGTTATTGTGCTTGTGAAGAGATGTTGTTTAATCCCACACGACCAATTGCCCTTTTGTCACTACTTTTATTTATTTGGCCACATAATTATTATGTATACTGTTTTAAATGTTGCATCGTGAAATATGAATTAAAACAAAATGAAATTTGTTCTGTTTCCTAATAACCTCATATATATTATGTGTTTGAAGCTACTGGATTATTTACAAGTGCTTCAAACTCAATGGTTAACATTAATGAACTTGATTGTGGAGCATAAGCATTCAATCACTATGTTACATAGGTATGTTATACATAGTTTATACATTTGTGGGAATGGAAAAGGTTTTTTATATAGAAAAATGTTGGCCCATGGAGATTTTATCAATATATGTATTACATACATATATCAATTGTTAAATGTTATTGTAATTGTGATGATGTAATTGTTAATGAAAACACTAAAACTCATTCAGGGCTGTCATTATTTAATACTTGAAGTTATTCCTTGAAAAATGTTGTCAGAAAATTAATGGAGCACTTTAATGTTCATGATATCAATGCCTCATGATTTTTAGTCATGACATCCCCAATGAAAAATTTGTGTACAATTTGTACGCAATGTACACAGGATTTCCTCTGTACATTCTGTACAAATTTTTCATAGGGCATGTGCTGTAACTATGCATGTACTATGTACTACATGCATGTTTTTTTCCAAAAAATCTGGTAAGTACCTGTCGTACAGGAGGGTAGGTATGAAAACTACCTGTAGGCCAAGTGTACAGCTCACTAAAATATGCACCCTCCCCCACTGGAGGGGAAACAATATTTCGGTAAAGAGGGCAATGAAGACGGCAACATCCTGCTTCCTATACCATCAAAATGCACAGGAAAGTGTTTTTGTGATTTTCTTTGTAAAAATTTTGGTGCCCGTCTTACATGAATTTGGTTGGTTCTTTTGGGAGGCAACCAGTGGTGCACCTTGTGGGTGGTGGGGCTGGCCTCCACTAGAGTTGCCATCGCGGAGGAGTGGAACAGCAATTTTTTCCTCCCAAAGATTGGATAGTGTTGAAGTAAACAATCTCGCCTGCATATACAATTAGAAAAATTTAGAGAATATAAAGTTATAACAAAGAGAGAAAAATAGAGTATGAGGTAAAAGTGGGGGTCAAAAATTGAAGGGGGCATCACTTCCATTTTGCGAGGGGTGCCAGAAATTGGTACACCACTGTGGAGGCAACCGACAACTCGATCATGTGATTTGCGCCATCAAGAACAGGTGAGTAGCTTGGAAAGGAAAGAATTACATATATTGGAAATAGAGTAAGGGTAGAGAGAAGCCTGATATCAGTGTTAGTCTGCTCTCTGCAAAAGGTAACTAGGGGACCATGGTTTAACATCCCATTGGGAGGATGGAGTACATTACTTTAAGCACCCTCCACATAGCACTGTGAAAATGGAATTGATCATAATAGGCATGGTGCTCATAATGGAAATGCACTATCCTGAAGGTTGTGATTTGGAGTCCTGCCTCGGGCATGGATGTTGCATTTTTCTTACAATTAAGGCCTTCGGTTAAACGCTGCAATGTAATCTTAGTTTACAAAGCAACAAGAAATTGAAACCTGCCACTATTGGGAAATATGTACACCAAACAGTAAAAGCACAAACCAGACATATAAAGATGAATCATGGTGTATCAGTGATAGATGTCTTCAAGAGTCCTCATTTTTTTAAACCCAAATGTCCTTGTTTCTAGTGGAAGACAGTTGGCAGCCTTACGTCCAAGATATTTACTCTCTCCCTCCGATGTTTGCCTAACTTTCTCCCTCTTCAGTATGTTGTTACTCCTCAACATGTCCTCAAGCCACTCTTCCTGATTTAATCTCTGGATTTTTCAGGGTCTTCATCTGTGCATGTTGGTTTTGATGACAATAGTTTTTCTGGTTATTCTTTCAGCATCCTCAAAGGTAACATGAAGCCTTTTTTTGCCACCCTTATTTGTATTTGCCACTGGGCCATTTTTGGCTGTGGTCATGCTGTGAGAGTCAGATGACAAGTACTCCAGATGCTGTGACTGGGGTATCTCTCCTTTTGTTGAAGGCGTGAGCATTTTTATTATCTCTAATACTACCTGCAAGTTTCACCAGTGTAGGATTGCCCATGGAAAAATACATACCATGCCACGGGTATGTTATGCCAGTACGTATTTATCTTTGCTTTTAAAATCAAAGGATGTGAGGCGAGAAAGTGTTATATACCTGGCCACTTCGGTGTGTCACTGTAACTGCGAGAACTAATTTTTAAATCTAAATGCCATGATAGTTTGAGGAAAAACCATCCCATTGTGATAACTGTTTTCTCTGGTATTAATTAATTGAAAATTATCTTGCTGCATAGGATGAATATAAAGTCAATATGACAGAGAATAAACAAGATTTTTCCAATTCTCACACGTTTGTTTATATTTCAATCAAGACATAACTTACTTGCAGAATTGTTACAATTGCAAAAATGGGAAAACGGCTAATTGTAAGTACTAATAAACACATGAAAATAATTTATTGTACACCAGAAATTAATTACTCAAAGCTATCAATGAAGCGTTTCCTGGCTGAACCAAAGTCTCTCCCAATTCGTTTGTAAGCTTCCCATTTTTGCCAAAATTTCAGACGAAGGATGAACCACGGGCTAAACACCTTACTATGTATTCATGAAAAATAAAAACAAAGAATATGCACAATCAATATAGAATGAGATGAAGTGTAACACTATATCCTTACACTTAGTTAACTTGTTTGAACTGACACAAGACTAATCATCCCCATTATTACTACCCAGTTTCAGCAGCATTCATCCACGACTCCTATTGCCTAGTCCCATCTGAACAAGAAACTAAATTGAACCAGGAACTCACCCGTGAGTTTTTTTAATGTACACAAGCAACTTTTCAAAGCAGAAAGTTATATTCATTGTGTTTTAAAAGTAGCAGTGAAATCAAAGTGTAAGCGAAACCATTGGACAACTGTTCGTTTACTTCCCAAGAAGCATTTGAGGAGTGTTCACGGGGGGACAGAGAATGAAGCATTAAAGAAGATATGAGGCACTCTCTGTTCACTCTTACAGAAGTGTTCAAGAAATGTGTTTGATGTTCAGAAATCTTGGAGAGTAATTGGGGAGTAAAGGAAGCCCCTTGGAGAGAACAGAACTCTCCGTAGATGCTGCCTCTACTCTTGGGCAAGTGTCCAATTTTTACCCGGGTACTTGCTTGCCGTCAGGTCTCTAGCTCTTAAGTTCCTCATACCCTGTGCCTCTTCTTATGTCATCCAGAATTTCTATTCTCTTCCTTCCCCTCCCAGGGTTCCCCATCATTCTCCCCTCTATCACTCTTTTCAGCATGCCCTCACCTCTCAACTTGTTCTCCGTCTTTTCTGTCTTCTTTGAATCTCTGCCATCAACTTCCTTTCCTCTCCCACCGTATCCAACACATCGTCTTCCTTGCCTCCTAGCCCCCCCACCCCCTCTCAATTTTTCTCCTAACCCACATCTCTAAAGTCTCCAGTCTATATATATGTATCTTATCTCTGCAATGACCAAATTTCCAATCCATACCGTGTCATGCTCCCCATTAGATTTTTCGCCAATTTTTTTTTTTCATTTCCCTCTTGAGAACCCCTCTTATCAACTCCCTTCTCTTTGAAAATGTTTCCTTTGCTAGAGTGATTCTACATTTGACTTCCTTATCCCCAATGTCATTTTCCTTTAATATTATACCTGGATATGTGACTGCTCTATTTTATGTCCTACACCCTTAAATTCAGCCTCGCTTTCTTACTTCTAGAAAATCTCATTACCCTCTTTTTATGATCTATCTTCACCTCCTACCTTCCACTCTATGCCTCGAATACAGTCATTATTGCCTACAACCCCTTGGCTGACTGGCTAGCCAACAGTTGGTCATCTGCTGATCTCACTGACTTATTCAGCTCTCCTGCTTCCTTTGTTCCCACCTCTATCTCCCCCATGCTTCACAAATAATCTCTTCTCAATAATGTTACAGTGAAACCTCTATATTGTGACGGGACGTATGGCTGGGCGATTCAACCTCATCGCCGCCAGGGTTGTCTCTGCATGGATCCTGCGGCCGGGCTAATTTCTCCCCCCTTCCCATTCCCTCCATCAGCCACGAAAAGCTTCGCTCCTATCGAGGAGCGACAAGGGGAGCCACGCAAAACTGGGGTCAAGCTGATCAGCAGATAGAGTTCATTGTGTGTTTTCTTAGGGTGGGGCCTTCGTGGAACTGAAGCCGTACCCTCCGACCATGTCGGTGGGCGGACATGAAACCGAAGTAGATGCGGATCACTGTGTCGAGGGTGAAAGGCGACTCACGCTGACAGGAAAAACACTTTTTTATTCGAACACACATAGGAAAATACACTCTTAAATCCTAATGAGGGATGAATGCTCTGGTGATTTGTGGAACATTAATGAAAAACACCCAGTAATGACTGACTTAACTAAAAACTAATGATGTATGAGACAAAAAATGAACAATTGGACATAAAATTGAATGAAACCCTTCAAAGAATATTTACAGGCTCCTCGTCCTTTTGTTTGAAATATGACTTTGAAACTTTTGGATGGGAGAGAGTTATACAAAATTAATCAGATCAAACTGATTATCAAAAGTGAGGTGAGCCATTTTTGGCTTCTCAAAAGTTCACGTGGGTGAGACGGTGGAGTTGACACGGGCGTTGGGAAATTTGTCTTCGCCCCGGCTCACTGCGGGTCGATGGTGGGGTTGGGATTCACTTGACCGTTGGCCGGTCTGGGTCAGGGGTGGATATGATCAGTACTTAGGCTTTGTAGAGGTGCTTGGAGCATGTTTGGAGACGCGTGGGTTTCCCGGCCCTGGGATGAGAAGGTGTTGGCGCCGTTCCTCGGCCCACCCTTCGTCGTCCTCTTAGAGCCAACGGGGAAAATATTCTTCCGCCGCGGGGTCGTTCGCTGCATGGGATGTCTTTCCTCCCAAGCGATGACATCTCTGCAGACTCACATCTCCAGCTCCGCACCTTATGGCTGCCTTGATTAATCACATCTATCTGTCCTTACGCCTCCCTTGAGCCGTCTATCCCCTTCTGTCTTCCTTGAGCCATCTGTCCTGCCATCTTACCTTGCTCTGTCTCTCCTGCCATCTGCTTCATTCTCACAAAAATCGTACTGCCGAAAATTTTTAAGTCCCGAGTTTTCGACGATGTGTACCTACGAAGTGCATTTCCATGCTAAGATTTCACTTCATTGTGACGTTAATAAAATCACAGTGGAGGTAGAAAAAGATGAATCTTTATCATTGAGAAGATACATGCCAGACGTTCAGCATCTGTCGACGGTGCATCATGTTTTGACCTGCTAATATTCTAGATATACCAAGTCAGCAGTCTTCCCCCTGGTACCCCCATTCATTTAACCCTCCCTCCTATTCCAAGTAGGGATCCCATTCTTCTTACTCTGCTTCCTATTCCAGGAAGGGATGCTGTTTTCTATAGCCTCCTTCCTATTCAAGGTGGGGAGTAATTGTTGGAATGCGTGCGGCAAGGCCAGGGAGGGAGATGTGCTTGCTATTACATGGTATTATTCAGGAAACATTAAGTAAGCACAGTCTTCCCCAGCCGAGGAATATGCGGAAGGAACCAATATTCCAGGGCAGTGACACATAAAGCATCGTGTGCAGCTAGTATTTTTTTTGTGTGTGCTTTCCTCCTTTTTCATTTCTCGAAATAATCCGAGGAAGAAAGTAGGTAGGCATTAATTTTGCTGGATAAACTTACAATATTAAATAAACTATAAGATGGAAGTTTAGCTATTCAGCCCCATGATGTCAATGGTGCCAATGAGTCGATGGTAAAGACTGGAGAAAACATTTGTTCCAGTGGTAGTTCTGGTGCATCTGCTAGTACCTCCTATGCCTGCAGGAAAAATGCACAAGTAGAGAAAATGGAAAACGCTTTGGAACTTGAGGATAGAAGATCATGCTTTAAAAATACTCCTTTGGAAGGACCTATAATAAGAAGGAAAGCACTTCAAATTTATAACTATTCAAAAGTGCAAGTTGGAGATGAAGAACAGGAAGGATTTTATTTTAAAGCCAGGCAAGGATAGTTTGATAAATTAAACAAAAATATTTTTATTATATGATGTAAAGATTGCTGGAGAAATCACACCTGCTGATCATGTAACAGCCTCTTAATTCCCAGCTTTGTTCAGGGAACTCATTGAAAGTTTTAATTTATTCCGGCCTGTCCAAGACTTTAATGCGGATGAAATAATTTCAACACTGAAATCCTATTGGGCTCAGTTTCTGGGAATGATGCAAGCCCACAAAATGCGTTTCATGATCTCACTCTATAGATGGGAGGCCAAGGTTTTCTTTGATACCATCAGGAAAAACAATGGTGGTGAGGGGAAACGAGTGTTGATGAACGGGAGGAGGTGGTTGTGATAGCTTTTTGGAGGGATGGAAAACTCATCGGAGGGCTTAAAGAACTCCTACGCTAAAAAGGGTTTACAAAGGGAAAAATGATGAGAAAAACAATTCTAAAAGAGGATATTTGAAGAAAGTGAGTGGGCAGAGTTAATTTCCTGTCCATCTTGGGACTGGACTGGATGTGGGATGCTTGGCCCTTTCCTCGACCACTGGGCGGAGGTAATCCTTCATCTCTGAGCCAACCACCTTCATGGAATTTGTCTGCTGTCGGCTATTTCTTAAGGCATTGGATTAATTTAAAAAGAATGTGTACCTACTCAAATAATATAGGCTTGTATGTGCAATCCTTATTTCGTTTCACTTTTGTAAATGGAACTTTGATTTTTCTTTTAGGTTAAACGCCATGTTTTACAGGAATTCCATAGCATATTTAACATAGAGCCAGGCTGTCTCGATGTTTTTTCTCTTGTGCAGAAAATTTTATGTCATTATACATCTACTGCGTTGGTCCATTAATGCATAGAAAAACCTACGACAGGTTAAAATGGCATTTGCAGTGATAGCGTTACTAACAGTGATTTTGAGAGTGTTGTTTGCCTGGGAATCACTTTAAGTAACCCTAGCCACTTGGCTGCCATGAACATTTGCAACGTTTGCAACTGTTCGGTAATACCTTATAACAGTGGCACATTGAATTGTAAGATCTTCTCTCACTCAATCAGAAAGAAATATTACCTCTGATTAACAACTAAAAATATCTACTTATCTGAAGATGCAGAATCCCATGCTACAGCTAAGTTTGCAGATATCTGCTTCCAATTACACTGCTTTTAGAGTCGATGACTGAAAAAGAGGGAATATGCAGTAACTATAGAAATGCTGCTCATTGACGTAATATAGATAATAATATGCCGATGAAATTTCAATAAAGCCGATTTAAAAAAAAATAATTGACACGAGGTCCAACATTCTATGCTTGGGCCCTTGCATGGACTTTTTACCAACAGAGTTTTTGTCATCATAGATGTTCGTTAATGGAGGAAATTTTACATGTAAGTGTATGCTATAGTCCCGGGACCAGGATATGACTTTGTAATATGGAGATTTTCGTAATATGGAGGTTCATTGTAGAGAGGTTTTTGTGTATAAAACAATGGAAATTTTGGGCACCCCTCCCTCACTACCCATCCTATCATGGCCCAATTGGATTCTCCAGCAACTACCCTTACCTGTGCTATCTGGTTTATGTGGAGATCCCGAATGAAATGCCTGCCCCTTCAATGTATTTTGACGGCTCGCCGTAAGGCAACAAAAAGCTGCCACTTCAAATAAATATTTTTCCTCCGTCGATGATGGGAGGAGGGACCCCAGACACAAATGTTCTTATCTTAAACAAAAAAGAAACCTCGATGGAAGACTTGCACCTGCACAGCCAATCACCACCCAAGGTTAGCATGAGTGAGCACACACACAAAAACCTGAATTTTGGTAATTTATATATTTTCAGTTGACACATTACACGTACAAAAAATACCTTGGCAATTGGATATGACAGGAATAATGTTTTTTTCCTATTTCCTCCCCCCCCAAAACAGGTTTACAGTGCTGCAATTGGGCGGTTGACTATGCAAACAACAGCTATGGGTTGGATGGAACCCAAGAAGATGCCCTGAGGATGATGAACGACTCGTTCATTGAAACGTCGACAGAAATGGAGAGTCGGACCTGGTCGGAAACCCGAACAACCACCAACATCGCTATATGCTAGGAAAGCCTTAGATCTTTCACGTAAAAGACATGCTTTTTAGGTTGAGAGGTTGAGAATGAGCCACTTAATGACCTGTCCGTGGGGCAGGAGTGAGACACGCAATACTTCGTCCCAGGGGACACTAACCAGTGCCCAGTAACTCTGACACCCCTACTTTTCATAGGGTCACCTGTGTACTCTCGTACACTTCTACTTCTGCTACCATAGCCGGGTTGTGGGCTCTCTGATAGAGGCCGTATCTGTTGGTCAGGTGAGAGCTGCCCCTAGGTCACTGGTGGCGGTTAGATCTCGTCAGCTCCATCTGTAGGTGGCTTGGCGTTACAGGAACCGATCTCCTTCCACCAGCTCTTCGTCTCGACCCATTCTCCAACAGAGTGACGTTCTCCCAACAACCGCTCTCAATGATTCTTCTCCACCAGGTCATTCACTCCTACACACACACAACCGCACCACACATGCATTCTTACCCCCACAAACAATGGCTTCACTGTGTTTGGGTCCTTCACAATAACAAGGGAATTTCCCCCCGTAGGGTGTGGAACATTCGCCGCGCAAGGCAACTTTCGAGAACCGCGTAATGGCTTGGGACTGTTACATCATCCCTAATTTCCTTAGCACTTCCATTAATTTTATTCAATCTACTCAATCAATCACCTTCTCAAAACCTAGGAAAAGAGCAAACACATTGGCAATATTCTTATAGGTTTCTTTCTACTTGCGTCTTCATAACTCCTATAACATCATATGTGTTCCCCTATCCCTCTTCTAAACCCAAATTGGTAGTCATTCAAGTATATGTTAGCTCTGTTCTATAGCCTCCTATTTATAACTCTAAGAACTACTTTTGCTATGCGACTGTCTTCATGAAATACTCTGGCCACACTCCATCCTCATATAGATTCTTTGGATAAGTGTAGAAAGATTATTTCTTCCATACCTCCTCATACTCTTTAGAAACTCTGAAGTTACCACTTTATCCCTTTCCATGTGTCATAGTGTTCTTTTAATTTATCATTGTCTATGATATCTAATCGTGCTAATGAACTTAGTCGTCGAAGCACCCAAATACTACTACGATATCTAATCGGATGTTGTAAAATCAAACACACTGGGCTTTTTTTCATTAGGTACCCTAAAGCTCTTCAACATATTCCTTCCACATCTCCTGGATATCTTTTGGTTGTCTTTGAAATGATCTCTCTCCATTATCCTCAACCAGGATTTGATCACCCTGCTCCTAACACTTCTTCTTTGTTCTCCTGTTAATTCTTCCATAACATATTTTCATACCCTCTTTCCCCTTCTTATCATTTTAAATTTAATGAAGCTACTTAAGTGTCTTCATTAAATTTAAACTGACAATAAGCTGTAGTCTTATTTTTTTAAATGGCGAATTTTTAATTGTCTTTAAGGAAGAAAAATTTTGTTCTGCTGAAGCATTTGATATGGGTAACGTTTGAATTATTTTTTAAATAACTCTACAGTTGGATATATTTGATGGAAGGTAATGTATTACATGCATTAATTTAAAAAGATCGGCTGGCAGAAAATTGCTTTCCTTACAATTCATCAGTCTCTGGTAGAAAAAGGACTGTTATGGGGGTCCATACTCATAGATAAATTAATTAGTCCAAACCACGGATTACTAAACTCCAAACTGGCGCCATGGTGAATGTATCGATATTAGTATCGACATATTTCATGTATCGACAGCATCATGGCATTGATTGTATCGATCAAAGTATCGACAGATTGCGAGCGGCGGTTGTGTTGGTAGTGTGTTGATGTTTTAGAATTGGTGAAAATTGGTGTTTTTGGACTAACAAATAGGCTTGACGAGTGAATTTATTTTTATAAACCATTATTATACGTGGAAGTAATCTGGCAGTCGCTACCAGTCGCTCAAATCAAAATGACTAAAGGTACTGTGTCATAATCCATTTTCTTTTAAGCCTTGTCTCAGGTAAATTTTAGATTGAATCTTTCCCATTTTGCTGTAGGGAAAAGATCACTTGAGGGGGAGCCAGAAGAAAATCCTCAAGGTGAAACTGGCCCTGATCCATCTGCACCCGTTACACGTAGAGGAGTTTTGTTTTCCTTTCTTACCGGTAAACCCATGGAAATACCTGAACCGGACATGGTGAGCGAAATCATTTTGGCTTACACTCAGTCTCCATTAATTTTGCTTATCTATATCATTAATCGACTGTTTGTTTTCATTTCAGCTCGGGAAGTGCCGGTTTGTCTCGGAATTTGAAAAGTTAAATAGAATTGGGGAGGGAACCTACGGAATAGTATGTAAGTATGGTAACTCAAACGATTGTGCATGTATTGACATTTTAAATTACGTTGTTGAAGGTTAACGACACTATTCATGATACTTATATGGCCTCTTTCCTCACTGGAATGTAGTATATTGGGTCATTCCATGAAAGACCAACCAATTTGGAATTAATTGGTCGTTGACCTGTTTGGGATATTTTTCAAAGTTAGATCATTGTTAACCACTTACTGGTGGATAGCAACACAATTTTTAATTTTTTTCGGATGGACGGTTTAGAAGTTAGGGGCCTTTGAAGTTCAGTCCGCGTCGCGAAAATAGTGTTTTATATTCGAGAATGAGGGGTCCCGGGTTCAAATCCCAGATGCAGCGTTTGGACACCACCAACAAAAAATCCTCGAAGTGCGAGGTGTCCCAGGGAAAGGAACTGGCCCCTCTACCCTGAATGTGTGAAATTCACACGCCTGTGGCTTAGGCTGGGGTGAGCTCTACCCTCACATATCCAAAACAACCTTCGGGTTGAAGCACTGAGTGATTCGAGAATGACACTCAATGCCGATGGTTATAGTGGGCGAATTACTGCCTTTTTAGAGGGGCTGTAGCTCCTAAACCAGGCTGAGCAACACAAAGATATTTGATATTTTGGTTCTTTGTACATAATTAAACAAAACCTCAAAGTTTGAGTTTTTTTGAAGTTACCCCTTTTCTATAATTTGTCCTCGAAAATGTCCAAATTTTACCTTGGACTACATTTTGGGAATATTTTTGGGTATGAAAGGTAGATAGAAACAAATTAAGTATTTTTTAACTATAACTAGAGGCTAAAGGGTATTTAATGCAAAAAGAATTGGTTTGTTATTTTCAACCCCCTCAGAGCTACTGCCCCCCAAAAACTGAAAAAATTACCAAGCCAATTTATTTCAAACCAAGCCTAATAGCTAATTCCTTGATCGGTTTGTCATTGGTAGTTAAGTGTGCAGAGAAATGGAGCAAAGCAATAATAAAGGGAAATAAAGTAGAATATGCAAAAGTATTAGAGCAGAGTGGATATGATGCTCCACAAGAGTCCTGAAAGCTTTCTTGAATCTGATAAGGCTGCTTTTTAACCAAAGATATGACTTATAATTGGTAGCATTTATATGCAGTCCAAGCGAGAACCAAGGCATTGATGGTCAAATTCTGCTCCCGCCAAAGCATTGCTGTGCTATGGGCTAATGTATTTTTATGACATTTCCGGACGTAATGGGACAGTCACATTGCTCCTTACCAGAACACCATTAGTCTCCTGCTTATATCTGTCACTACTCTGCTACAGGCCTAGTGGAGCCTGGCAGAGGAAACCTTACTTCTGAAGGTTGAATAATTTTGCTGTAGAATTTATTATTACTATTGTGAATAACTCTATTTCTCCTGTAGTACTTAAAGCTTAGTTTTTAGCTGACACAAATATGGGGCATCAAGGGACATTCTCTTGTCAGCTTTTGAATTACCCTTGAAATGTAATGATTTGCTTTTATTTACAGACAGAGCCAGAGACACTAAAACAGACCGTGTAGTAGCCCTTAAAAAAGTCAGAATGGAACATGAAAAAGATGGTCTCCCAGTTTCTGGTCTCCGTGAAATATCAGTTCTACTCAGCTGTCGCCATGAAAACATTGTTCACCTAAGGGAAGTTGTTGTTGGACGTAGCCTGGAAAGGTGATTCAGTCATGATATCTCTTAATTTTCTTAAGTTTATCATTACATATGTGACATGCTTATCTCTTTTCTTTTACTGGTACACAATACTTTTAATGAGAAGAAAAGCATTAGAGTGGTCATGTTGACAATTTTGGAAAATTCATTGTTTCCCTCTCTTGCAATACTTGATGAAATATTTTGTGACTTTTAATGAATTAATCTTGCACATATTCATATTATTTCTTAGGTTGATATGTACAATGTTTTACCAAATATTTTCATATTTCTATTTATAAAAGAACAGCGGTGGTCAATTTGACTGCATTTTTATTTCTCACAGGATTGGGTCAGTAGCATACTCAGCATAGAAAATGCATAATTTATGTGTATTCTACTATAAAGTACGTAATGTAGAATATTGCTAATCATTAAATATTCTACACTTAGAAAATTAAATTGGCATCTACTGCTAAATAGGTGATTTAGGATGATTGGAAAGTTTTATTTCAGAATAAGATGAATTTGAATGAAGATTTAAAAATGAATGTATGAAAGTATTTATACAGTAAATTTTCAATTTAAATATCCTGTCAGGAAAACAATTACTACTGTTAATTGCTGAAAAATTCATGTTTCAAAGAGATATTGTAATAGTAAAGTTGAATTAGTATATGCCTCATGCTACCTCATATATTTTTACAAGTAATTACAATTAGTTTACATGCAGTAGGCAAGTAGAGCAGTGAATGCGGACTTAGTTTGCAATTTGTGTGTTCTCTATTGAGCTCAGATTTACTGTCCAACTTCGCTGAATTTAATATCTGGATTTGCGGAAGGTTTTCCAAAGGCTATTTGGAAGTCTTTTGATTAAGGAAACCTTGGAAAAAACCTCAATCAGGATGATTGGCCTCAGGTCGGAATCAAACCCTGGCCTCCTGAGTCGAGGTAATCAGTATAGAATTTCTTTAGACCTTCATTGAAAAACACCCAAGAACGTAGTTCCATCAGTATGCAATAAGTTTCTTAAGTAGGCCTACGCCTACTGTTGGGTCGTTTTCCTCCCCCCTCTCTGCTCCGCTGGCGAGTGTTGCCATTTTCAGGGTTTTCCCACTTTTGGCAGTTTCGGCCGGCCGGCCTTTCTTCCGCGGTTGCCAACAAGGAGAATTCACTAACCCTTTGGAGTGAGGACTCCCTGGTGGTACCGTTAACCAAGGGTCAGTAACTCTGTCTCATCCGGGCCCTTTTACCTTCGGCGTGGGTGTCGCGTGGGGTTTTTTCAAGCAGTGTATGTCGAAATCCGGGAGCATGTGGATGCGGACATGTGTCGTGTGCTTCGTCGGAAGTCGCACGGAAAATAAACACAGATTCGCTTGAAGGTGTCCTCGTACTTTATTAATCATAATCTGGGGCACACGCCCCCCCACGCACATTTTCTGGTAATTCGGGCCGGATCGCGCACACCTACATTTTTTAAATTTCTGCTAAAGTACGTTTGACTCTCACTTTTTTATGTTCACCTATCTAAAAGTCTCATCCAAATTTCTTATAAAATGCTTTTGTGTCCAAATAACTAAATCTTAGCTATTTGTTGCAGAATCATAAATAAAATTATTGGTAAGTAGAGCTACCATTCACTTCCCTACTGAATTTAAACTTTTTTATTTTTCTATGGCCTAGTATTCATCAGATTTTACATCTTTGAGTTTAAGGGTACAGTGCATGTGTAGTAACTGTGTAGATCTTTCAAGTGTAAGCCTGTTCCTTATTGGGCAATGTAAATATGACCAGTTACTAAACACTCTTTCAAGTTTTGCAGAAGATGCTGGGATATTTAACTATTTATTTGGAAGATTGCTTAAACCTAGATGCTAGCATTTTGCCAGCTCTCAAAAGATTGATGGGTTTCTAACGCCCTTGTTTCTCAGCACTTGGAAAACACTGTCTTCACCCACACTGTTGAATTTTGATATGTCTAACCCATCTCCATCAAGTTGGTCCAGCAGGAAGTGTTCCACCTACAAGTAAAAGTTTTAACACTTTGCATTGAATCCTAATAAAGTTGTGGATATTACTCTTGCAACAATTTCCAGATTAGATACACTACATTATTAGGGTGTCCCAAAAAAACCGAAAGTTTGAAAGTTGAGGGGGCATTTCCATTTTCCTATGCGAATGCATGAAAAAACATCCCATAAAAATTTTCAGCTCAATCGGACAATATTTGACCCTGCCGAAACGCATTCAAAGTTTGAATTTTTGAGTTTTCCAAATTTCATTCAATGTTGCCTACCCTGCAGGAGGCTCGAGTGTTAAAAAACAACCAATTTTAAGTTCAAACCATCTCCTCTAGCTCTATAGTCGTTGACAGCAACACTTGAGTCAAAATGAGCTTCATAGCCACAACTCGGTGTGTTTACAAGTCCCGCTCGCCGTTGCGGCCGCCAGGCGCCAGTCGAGTGCATATTGCTGATATGGCCCCGCCGTGTCGCGTTGAGATTCGAGTTATGCGCTTTCGGAACATCGCTCTGTTTATGTTAAAAGTATCCCGGCTTAGTCTATCAGTCACTCGTGGAGTTTAGTGTTGTGCACTAACTGAGAACGTGAGGTATTGTCGTGTGTTCCGAGGTCGAGGCTGTTTCGGCGGTGGCCAGAATGAGCGTGAAGTCGAAGGGTACGCCGGTTATGCGAAGTGCGACAAGTGTGTGGTTGGTGGGTAATGAGTCCAAACATTGGCCCGGCAATGGTAAACTCCCAACGCTGCGTGAAGTTCTCAAAGTTTTCTTTTACAACCTACACTGTTCTCCAGGATCGATGTCAGCGGCAGATACAGCAAGGATTACAATCAAAGAGTTACTTGTTGTGTGGGGAAAGTCTAATATTCCTACGCAGGAGGTCCGAGCAGCCATTAAGAAGCTCCTGACAGCTTACGAGAACTACCGTGCCCTTGGGAAAGACAAAAATAAAACTAGTGAGAAGTCAGTGTCCGCAAGAGAGGAAATCAGCAAAGTGCTCGACCGTCTGTTTGACATCGGCTGCAAAGACGCCCTTTCAAAAATTACTGTGGAGGAGGATAAGTTGTTTTACATATCTATGAAAACTGATCGAAAAGGATATATGGCGGGTATTGATATAAAGTGGTGTAAGCGTTTAGAAAACCGTAAGAGACTTCAAGAAGAGGATTTTTAAGGAAAAAACGGCATGAGAAAGAAAAGGAAATATTGGATGGGAAAGTGGACCTCGTTCAACAGATGTCTGCGGAGAGCACGACAAGCTCGTCGGATTCGGAAGAAGGTAATTTTTTCCGGGTGCGGGAAGGGTGACCAATATGGCAAAAGAAAGGGAGAAATAACATTTTGTTACTTTTACAGAACTTGAAATGCGGACAAGGTCCGGAAAGCGCCGTAGAGTAAGTATAATGTCCGACAGCCTTGTGACTGCTTCCCTAGATCGGACTCAGACGTCCTCTGCCGCTGGGTCTATGATAGTCCAGGCTGTCGCGAATGCGACAGCATCTGCATTGGCTTTAAAAGGGGATGAAATCCATTTAGTATCTTCCAAATCTCATCTACATAGAATGAGAGTGAATAAAAGGACCGAGACAGTAAGGCTTATCAAGCAAGACTTTCACCCTCAAGTTCCTTTAGCAGTGCACTGGGATGGGAAATTACTTCCAAGCAATGAAGGTATTAATACTTTCTTTTTATGGCGGCAATTATTTAATTGTTACTTATACTTTCTCCTAAAAATTGTGATACTTAATATTTTGATTGTAGATAAAAACAAACTGGCCGATCGATTGCCTGTGCTGGTCACAGGGCAAGGTATAGAGCAGCTTCTAGGCGTTCCGGAGTTGGCGTCCGGGTCCGGGCTTAACACAGCCTATGCAGTCGCAGGTCTTATCAAGGAATGGAAACTAGACAGTCAGGTCATTGCCATGGTGTTTGATACAACTAATCAAAATTCCGGCCAATGGAACGGAGCTTGCACACTTCTTCAGCAGCAACTTGGCAAAGAACTCTTACACCTTGCATGCCGACACCACATTTTTGAACTGGTGATTGGTGCCGTGTTCCATTCCTTGATGGGAACAAGTAATAATCCTGTACTGCCCTTTACTGACACCTTGCGCAAAGAATGGCCGAAATTAGACAAAGGTACTTGTCACTTTAAAGAATATATAATTTGTTAAATTTTTACTCGAGCTTATTTACTCACATGCTTTTCCTGATTTTCGCAGCATTTTTCAAATGTAGATGACATTATCAAATTTTGTATTCTTCAGCTGCAGGTTCGTAAATGGCAAATGTCAGGATGCTCATGGTGATTTAAAATCCATCCTCAGGATTAGTATTTAAAATTATGCCCCATATAATTTCAGAACCACCATCCTCGAGACGACTACAAAGAACTTTTGGAGTTGTGTATGGTGTGGTTGGGTGGTGTGGTTCCTAAGAAAGAGAAGTATGTGGTTCGCCCCCCAGGCCCAACTGACAAATCACGGTGGATGAATAAGGAGCTCTACGCTTTTAAAACGTGGATGTTTGGCAAGCAATTGCGTTTGTCGACACATGACAGTGACAATTTATTCAAATTGTGTTGCTTCATTGCAAGTGTATTTATGAAACATTGGTACACCTGTCCCGTGGCAGTGAGCGCTCCGAGAATGGATCTTGAGCTACTTAAAGTCCTTGCTCGGAAGAAAGACCCTCACTACGCAGCAGCTTTGGCCAAGTTTTGTAACCATCTATGGTATCTTTCCGAAAACTTGATTTGTATGGCCCTCTTCGATGAAATGGTTTCTGACGACGAGAAAAGAGACATTGCGGAAGCAATCAGAGACAATGAGGGGTCTGATGATGACGCACCTCGGGCTACTCTTCCGCCTAATCGACCTATTAGTGAGCTGACTCTCGCTGACTTCGCTTCGAAAAATTCTGTGAAGTTTTTCAAAATTATTGGTATTTCGCCGACATTTTTGTCGCGAGATCTGTGCACATGGAAAAGTGACGTAGATTATCAGAAGGGCCTATCTATAGTTCAACATCTTAAGGTTGTTAATGATACTGCAGAGAGAGGAGTTCAATTAATAAAAGATTTTCTAGTCAAGAAAAAATTGACAAATGATGAGGCTCAGAGGCAACATCTGTTACTAGTTGTTAAGTGGCATACGGAAATGTATGAAAAAAGTGGAAAAAAACTCTAGTTTTTCATATTGCTTGTTGTTCCCAGTGCTTTTGTATCCGCATTGTGACAGTATAATAATAAGAGAGCATTTTCTTTCAGAGGTTTCTAATTTTAAATCCCCCAAGACCCTTAGAGCTAGGCAACATTGCATGAAATTTGGAAAACTCAAAAATTCCAACTTTGAATGCGTTTCGGCAGGGTCAAATATTGTTCGATTGAGCTGAAAATTTGTATGGGATGTTTTTTCATGCATTCGCATAGGAAAATGGAAATGCCCCCTCAATTTTCAAACTTTCGGTTTTTTTGGGACACCCTACTACATTATATACATACCTCGTCACGCTGTTCTGTACTCAATACATGTATTCCTTCTATAAATTGGGTGCAAGAAGTTAGCAGGTATCCCTTATGTTGTAAGGGCTTCTTCTCGTATTTTTTCAACTATTTCTGCTAGTCCAGGGTATCCTTGGGATACTTTCAATTGAAGCCACTCCTTTGCTGTGTCACCAATACTGAATTTTACAGTTGACAGTTGTTGATTTTAGTGGAGACTGGGTATAATAGCTTGATGCCATCATTAACTTGTTGCATGAAGTTGTCATCAAATATCAACTGTAGACCTGCACATTCAATTGCTATTCCTTGGCCAACTACTCTCTTCATTGCTGGTAAGTTCTTTTCGAGACAGAGAAAGGTATCTCTATTGCTATACCAATGCATATCACAAGCCAGTGATATGTGATGACCACCAAATGCTAGAAGACAAAATTCTTGATCAGCTGAAGTGAAAGCTTTCAAAACAGTATTTGCTCTTTATGCCACTGGAGCTGAAACTAAATCTTAAGCCAAATGATTGGCAATGTGCAAATTGCATGAAACATGCCACAGGTCTATTATCTTTCCCATTTTCATCATGTTGGTGGCATTGTCTGACCATACAGTTTATAGTTCTGAGTTGTACATACATATGTATATCTTGCATCAACAATTGCCTCTGAAAATATGTCTTTAAAAGCATTTCCAGTTTTGTTTTCACCAGAAAGTTCCCAAGCATTAAGAAAAACCACCTCACCTGCTGCTTTATGTATAATTGCTGCAACATTTTTTGTGTTAGCTGCCACGTTCTTCCACCCATCGCTGAGGAGTACAGAATATGAACCAAAATTGAGAGATGTTCGGCACTCTTCATATTATTTGTCAAAAATAGTCATTGCTAGAGTTTTTCAAACTGGAGGTCTGTATGAAGGTCTTAGCAAAGTTTTTTTACGTGATTCCATTCTACCGCGCTTAAAGGAATGTTGGATCGAAACATAAATCTTCCCAGTGCGTGGTTGGAGACTTTGTTCTCTATTTTTGAGATTTTATCTAAAAAGGTTATTTTTCCTGTATTTAATTGTGATGTTGATATTGTTGCTTTAGGCTCTTCGTAATCAATATCCTTAGCAACAGATGTGTGTTCCAAGTCTTGTTGAACATTATTATCGGTAGCATTTGTGGTATTATTGTAGATCATTACATTCTCTTCACTTGTACTTATACCTTCTAAATCTAAAGTGGACAAATTAAATGATGATGCCAGTGAACATGGCCATTCAGAAACCCTTGAGCCTCCTTGATGGGGTTTTCAATTTCACTTGGAGTGGCAAGGCTGATGTCATCTGCACTTTCTTTTACCCTGCTATCAGTAATTGCATATCTTCTGAGAAAAAAGGGGCAGGCTTTGCCAAAGCCAAGCAATTAAAATTTGTATTAAAGGCAGTGTACTCATACAAGTATGTGCTTTGATATGTGCTACCAAAAATAATGCCAAGGTTAATTCAATTGAAATTGATTTGTGAAATTTCTTTTTTTAGCTTTAGCATAAATAAATATGCCATAAAATCTTCTTTGTTTTATTGAACTGCAGTTTAAAAAGATTTTAGTTTTGATGTGCTATATATTGATATTTTAGTTAACCATATAATCTGATAATTTTGTCATTAGAAAATTATCAACTTGCAGTACTTAGTGACATAGAAAGTGAATTTCACTATATGTAGTTGTACTGACAAGTGTGGTGCAAGGTGTGTTGTCACAATGCAAGGTATCAGCATTTGGTGAAAGTTAAGAAATTGCAATTACATATATCGTATTCACTGAATGTGCACTTGCAGGTGACTTTACTTGACTTAAAACTTGCTGTACTTATTTTACTAATTTGAACAATAAGTGTTGCGAATCAATTATTATTGGTCAACAATTATTATAATATGTGTAGTAATTTTGAGTAATGAAAAAATATCTTTTCATTGCACAATGGTAGTTGTCATATTTCCCCCTACCACCAAATATATATTTAGTCGCTGTGCAATCTTAAGATTTTGCAACTTAGAATAAAATTTATCAGTAAACTATTGTAAGAAAAATCATTGTTTTTAAAAATTATCTCTATCTCTCTTCTTTTTATGAGAATGTTTGTAGCTTTTCTAGACAGCAATGAATACTTTTGAATGCTGATTAGGAGCTATAAGTTTTGGTGTGTTTTTGGCAAAAAATAGGTTAGGCATGGTGAAAAAAAGGAAAGTCATGGAGGGAATTTAGAGGAGATATAAGTTGGAAGCAGGACATATTATGCAATATGAGGGTATTTATTTCCAACTAGAATTTATTTAAAATAGTCTTTCCTATCCTGTTAAAAATACAGGTTAGAAATCTTAAATCTATGGGTATTATTCCTCCAACATTCTTTAACTGAACTCTAAATATTATACGTGGGGTACATACAGGGCCAACCCAAGAGATTGAGGGGCCCTGTGCAAGTGAAAGTTGGGGCCCCCATATTTTTGCATTGATATAGTAGCATTTATCATGGAAAGAAGGATATTAACCTACAAAATGGCTAATGATTGCAAGAATTTTACATGTGTACCAAGTAGTAGGGAATTTCGGGAAATGGGCGGGTTTCACCTCACTGTCTGAAAAAGGCAAACCCGTGTGGGGGCCCTCATAGATGCGGGGCCCAGTGCAGCGGCACTTGTTGATTTACCCTAGAGACAGCACTGGATACATACTTGCTGATGTATAATGTTTGAAAAGGTGGGCTGCTCAATTTTATCAATTATTACAATAAGCTGTTATCAATCATTCTGACTGACCTTTTTCAATTTTTCACGAGAGAATAAACATCCTTTTCAGCATTGCCTTACTCTGCCAAGAATCCAAGAGAAGAGGTGTGGTGGCAACATTTGAAATAGGGCCTAGTTTTAGAGGGTTACTTTTTCTGGTCTCTGCCATGGAGGCATGGACCCCCCTCATATAATAATCTGGCAATCAGGCCAATGATCTTGACTTCTTTGCTGTCAACAAATTTTATAGAATCCACCAGAAAATAGGTACATAGTTTATTAATACATACATATTAACTTTTCTCTTGATTTTTACCTTTCCTTTCAGCATTTTTCTAGCCATGGAGTACTGTGAACAAGATTTAGCATCCCTCCTGGACAACATGCAGGCACCTTTCTCTGAGTCACAAGTCAAATGCATAATGCTACAGGTTTTGCGTGGCCTTCGCTATCTTCATCGTAATTTTGTGGTGCACAGGGATTTGAAAGTGTCAAACCTTTTGATGACTGACAAAGGATGTGTAAAAATAGGTGAGCAATTCTTAGTGTTGGTGTTGTGTATATTGTGCATGTTGTTGGGGAAATCCTTGATAATTTAAAGAGAAAACATATCTTACTTGATATGCATCATTTGTGGTGCTAGGCTAATAATGGCTGTAACTATCTTTTATTTTTGTGGTAAGTTTTTTTTTTTTAAGAAATACATATTTTGCTTAAATGTTGTCTATTTTTCTTGGTCTCTCTAGTTATTTTAAAATTTGGTACCCATGGGAAAATGCACTGGCTGGTATGTTGTCCTGCTTATTACACAGACAGTTTCCTTCAGCTTAGAATCTATATGAGTTAATTTTCACCTTCCAGTCCCGAAATGTATGTATTATATGGCTTGATGGAAATCTTTGTTGGACAAATAGGTACCTACTTAAACATGTTTTGTACTGCAAGTCCAAAAACTTAATGAAAATAGTTTAGGTAGTTGAAACATACCTGTCCTGGAATCTCCTGACAGTAATAGGGCTCATGGATATCTGTTTTCCACATAGTCTTAATTTTAGTAATGTTTTCACTAGAAATTTTCTATTCAAACTTCATTATCACAAAATAAGAAGGTACCAGTGGAAGTACAGTGGTACCCTGATGTACGTCCTTAATCCATTCCAGATCCTTGGACTTATTCCAAACAGGGCTTATACCAAACGAATTTTCCCCATGAAAAGTAATTGCAATAATAATCTCTGTATTGGTAGCAGCCAAAGCCAATTACTACCAATTTGATATATATAGACAAACACACAACTATGCCCTGGGAGGTGTAAATTTCCTACCTAGGTGGGATTTGAACCTGCGACCTTTGGTTCGGCATGCGAGGACTTTACCCTGCCGCCACTTTGGCCACCTATCAGTGTATAAAGAGATGAGTAATCCCATATTTGACCACAATTGGGTATTTTCCACATGTTTCAAACTATCGATATTCTGATTTAGTTACTTGAACTTATTGCATTGACTAAAAAAATTTTTATCAAATTGTATGAATTTCGGTTTTAAAAGCTAAAGAAAGTAGAAGGTTGCGAATGCTCCCGAGCACACTCCAAAAACAACTGAATGGCCTGTGACGTCATTTTCGCTGTTTACATTTAGACCCAGACGTTTCCTTATGCTTACGGTGGAAACAAATGCGGCGAAATTAGTTTCGGACGTTTTCGCGTTTCTAGATATGCCTTTCAATGGCATCTAAGTAAGGGATATAGATGCTGTTTTGTGTCACAATGTACAAATACATCGGTGGAAACACCGAACAAGAAATTTATTCACGCAATCACGACATTGAATGATTGAAATTTCTTCCTTGGATTCCTCAATGTCCACCCGTAAAAATGTATGCTTTATTCCGCACTTTGTGTTCTGGACATATTCTTGCAATGACTGTGCACAGTGGTTTATCTCTCTTTACTTGGACGTATCCTATAGCATTATCACCATAACTCTCACGAGAAGCTTTATAATATAACAACCCTTAAATTAAACTTTGAATAGACATTTAGGAGATGAGAATCTATTTTTAGGCATTTCTACAGCAGATACTTGCTAAGCCACTTCTAGAAACCTCCTCTACAAACAATCACTAATTAGCAAATAAAAAATTAACATTTTAGGTGTGTCGAGTATTGGCAGCACAAACATTTGGCAAGTACTGTGTTATGTTGATATGTTACTAAGATACTGTTTGTTTACTGTTGCATGGACTTCGTTAAAGAAAGAAGTATCATAATGATTATAAGTGTATTGGAAAAACAGTTAATAAAGTTCATACACCAAATACATAATTATATGTATCAAAAATGATATAAAACAGTTATGACGATTTTAAAAGCAAACTTTAGGCTTACATTTTTTGGACTTAAGCTCAACGAATTTCCGCAGCATTAAATCGCTCATCCTTCTTCATTAAAACGCCTACCATAAACATATCCACTTTGGGTAAATTATCTTATGTGGTTTTAATAAAACCATTGCACGCCATAGTCTTTGTTTTCAATGAAAACTCTTGAAATGTACGGTAGATCTTCTACAGTTACTCACTTTCTCCCTCACATCCGTCTATCGCTCAGCGAAAATGACGTCAAGCCAATCAGATTTCGTTTTGCAGCGGCATAAAAAAATTTGAAATTTCGACTATTTTAATCTTAAATATCTCAATTAATATTGAATCAATTTTAAAACTACTTTCACTCCGCAAGCTTGTTCGAGTTTAAGTAACATATAAAGATCCGTAAACTAAAATTTAAAATTTTGGAAAATACCCAATTGTATCAAATCACGGGACAAATCAAATATTATTATTATTTCCTCTCCATTGAAAAAAGTCATTTTTATGGGCATATTTCCATTGATGGGGTTGTATAAAATAATTAATGCTCTGCTTAATGCTAAAATACGTAAGTACAAAAGCAATTAGTTGAAATAAATTAAAATTAAACATCACACTACTTTGCTGAGAAGAGTCAAGTGCCTACTATGATGGCTCTGGAAAGGTAGGAAAGGAGGTTTTATTGTTTGGAAGGAGAGTTCGCCTCTAATAAAACTTCAGGAATCAGGTCTCTTTTCCATACTTTTATCTGGTTGAGGCTCACCAAGTTTGACTTTGCTAAAAATCTGTCCAAAGAACTTTGCTTTTGCCTTCTCCTTAATATGTTTCGGAAATGTGACATTGTCTGGATATTCCAGACAATGCTATTACAGCTTGCTTTGGTAGTACATACTTCTCTACAAAATTTTGGCATCCATTCACTTGGCAAATATTTCCTTGATTGATGAAATAGAGGCTTCCTCTATCTCCTCATCCAAGCCTGAAGAGTGTGCATCCAACTAAGTCTTGTGCTCCTCCTCCTCAAGTTCCTGCAGCTCCTCAGTGGAGTGGTCAACTCTTCCCTGTGGCTCTCTACTAAGTAGTAACTCATCCACATCACCATCACTAACATCCAGGCCCATGGGCCTGCCCAGAGGACATTATCCTCCTCTATATGCACAGCTTCAAAGTCCTCAAATCCCTTTTAGTAACTGCTTCTGGGCTCAAATTCCTCTGAGCTGAGGTCATTGTTCTCCAGGAAACTTTCTGGAATAGTGCTTTTGTGTAAAGTTACTTGAATTTACTAATGACCTGCTAGTCCATGGGCTGAATGAGTTGTATTAGAGGGGAGGAACTTCATAGTGATGAAGTCTTACTGCAGCTGTGAATAGTTCTGCAAGCTTGGAGGGTGAGCTAGAGCATTGTCCATTATGAGGAGGGCCTTCAGAGTCAGGTTTTTCTCCTCTAAATCACTTTTTAAACTTGATGTTGTGACACAAGATCATGTGAAAATTCACAAAGAGATAGTGGGGGAAAATTCACAGTTATATAGCACTGAATGGTCGCAACTGGCATACTTGTGGACAGTCATGGGCAGTGTAGCCCGTGATCTCATGACTCATTTTGATCCATTTATGTTCTAGCACGGGAGTTGTATCCCAAACAAAGGTCTTATACCAAGCCAAAATTTTCACTTTGAAACAGGGCATGTACCAAGTAGGACTTATTCAAGAGCGGACGTACACTGTGGTACCACTAAATGTTTAAGAAATTTATTCCAAGGTGCATTATGCCAAAACAATTTAATTTATGTGTGCATTTATTGTCACATGAAGAATTAGTTAGTAGAAATCTCTCATTGTTTAATGATTATCTTACCTTTCTGTAAATGCATATATTTAAATCTTGGATACTTTGAGAGTGGAATGAATTCCCAAGCTAGTGTATCCATAAGAATATGATGATAAATTCCAGGGTGATTAAGATGCTTTGCATTATTGCATGCATGCAATTGCATTAATATTGAAGAGCACTAAGGAATGTTCAAATAATTTTAGCTTGATTGTATAAAAGTGTGAACGTCTCAAGTGAAGAATTTGTTTGAATACCTTTAAATACTCATTCCTGAATTGTTTGTTGCTGATATGTGAAAAGGTCAATACTCTTGGAAGAATCATATGTTTGATGAATCCTACACGTGATTATGCAAATTATTGGATAAACTAATGAGCAGTTGGCATGAGTTTTATGTATGTTCTCATTCATATTCTCCTGTCAGAAGTTATTTGGGTATTTCTCAATTGCAGTTAAAAGCTATGCAACATTTTTTTGTTAAGAAGCTTTATTTATTTCTTTTGTTGAATTTCAGCGGACTTCGGTTTGGCACGGTGGTTTGGTCTTCCTCTTCGTCCCATGACTCCTCGTGTGGTAACACTCTGGTACCGAGCCCCAGAACTCCTTCTCCAGGTTGGATTTATCCTCATTTAAATAAATATGAGCTATATGTCTGGGTATCTATCAGACTTTTAAAAACTGCTGCATTATTTTAACATTGAAGTTTATGTAATGCATTGACAGATGGTGAAATTGTGTATTGAATTAGAATTACTTTTAATACCATGGAACTGCTTTGGCTCAAATGGCAGACCGAGTACAAAATTCTCTTTAACTTGAGTAATAATTGGGACTGAAAATTAAGCTTAAAGGTTCATAAAGAAGCCTCTTTGAATAAATTGTGGACTTTGTCTGTCAAATAATCCTTAAAATTCGATTTTCGGTAATCCTCAGCACTCATTCGGCAGTTCATGCAGCGGCAGTTCATGCCTATGAAAAGAGCTTCATTTGGCAAATATTTGTTCTTTGTGAATCGAGAACTGGATGAATGTGGTCATCGACAATTTACACGCGAAAGGGGACTGTGTTGGATAAAGACTTTGCCTATTTACCCATGGCCTCAAAAGTGATGATGACTCTAATGAAGCCATTATTTGGCCTATGATATTTCCTGACGACGGATAGCTTTTATACGTCTCCAGATCTAGCCGACTTGCTCGCATCACACTCCACTGACTCGTATGGAACACTGAGGAAAGGGAATCCAGCTCTCTTCAAAGAGAATCAAGTAGAAGAAAGTTTCTTGATTTTTGCCATAAAATGAATTTTGCTATAACATTTTCAGGGCGAAAGTCGTCGTAATGCGGGTTGCATAACTCCCATGAATGTTTGTACGTTGTTTCTTGATTTACTATGGACTAAAATTAATAGTTAACATGAACGTTGTCGGCAAAGTATATACTATTGTAATATAAACTAAATGCATTCCTCAAAAGATGTCTAACTAAGGTTAACGGGAAGGAAAGTTATACTGATATGCAGGTGGCCTAATTCTCTTAAGTTAAGGGGCAACAATCAGAAATTATTGAATAAATTAATAGTTATTTGGAATAAAAAATTAAGGAAAACATTTTCGGATTTGCCTCCCTTTAATGCTTCTGAATCTGAAATAAAAAAATATGACTTTTTTTGACCATTTTTGTAAAAAAACCTGTCAGGGAAGTGG
This sequence comes from Pyrrhosoma nymphula, assembly GCA_963573305.1. Taxonomy (NCBI): domain Eukaryota; kingdom Metazoa; phylum Arthropoda; class Insecta; order Odonata; family Coenagrionidae; genus Pyrrhosoma; species Pyrrhosoma nymphula. The sequence goes on from OY754327.1 coordinate 180,901,322, forward strand.
TTAAGACATTCACATCAGCAATATAAGCATAAAAAGGCACAAAGCGTTTAAATTGGCATTTAAATGCAGTAACAACTTGATTTTTTTCGTTATAAATAGCCCTGAATGGATTTCTAGCTTCGTTAAAATGTATTTCCCTAATAATAAAAATTACACTTTTGGTAATACATCTCAGCAACAATGACAGTTCTACTGGACTCTTCTTTAGTATTAGAGCCATATAATTTCTTCATAAAATGTCTTCAACCTTTCCAGGGTTTCTTCGTATAACGTCTTAAATTCTTGAGCAATGGTTTTTCCCACATCACTTGGTATATCAAAAAGGTCACCCTCCACAGTTCAGATTTTCTGTGAAGCCGTTGCAAGGAGTAGTTCTCTTGCCTCCAGCGATGATATGATTGATGGTAGTTAACCAAAATTACATCTGATAAACGTAGGATCTGCGTTGACATCAAGATTCAACTCTGCTGCTTTGGATTCGAGAATGCAGTTTGCTTCTTCTTCATCCAGATATTGTTGCCTACAGAAAAGCTACTGATGTGCCATGATGGCTTAATTTTCTTATAGACAGAGTTGACACATAGTATAAAAGATGAGCGAAATCAGTTACAATAGTGTACCTTTAAGTGGGTAAAAAAGACGTTCTAACTGATGTATCAGAGGCGCACATTATTCCTGTCACATACCTCGCGTATTTCAATAACTTTATCTGCAGGTATAATGCAGTATTTAGCCATGTTCCCCATAATATCAATACTGGCCTTTAAGGCAGAGCAACTTCGGGCGTTATCTCTTTAAACTCAGCAGTACTGAGTGGTGCCTTCAAAAGCCAGTTTTTGGCAATTGAAACCATCGCATGTACGCATCACGTAAAATTACCATAGATTCTGCTCTTTGTATAATTCCACTTAGGATGATTTTTCTTTATGCATGCTTAATGACATTATTGATAGATTAGATTTTGATAGATTAAAAAAGAAACTGAAATAACAGACTAGCTCTGCACTATAGAGAAGTTTGGTAACGTTGAGATGAATATTGCTTTTTTAGGCCCTTAAATAGGCGATATCGGCAGAAAAAGGCATGAACAGGTAAAATATGCATTTTTAAGCAGTAACAAATTGTCTTAATTTCGCCATAAATTATCCTAAATGAACTTATAACTTCATAAAATTGCTTTCCTGAAGAAAAGAAAAAATAGGCATTTTAGGCAATGTCCTCAGCTTAGTCATCACCTATAATGTATGAATTTTTAGAAATGAGAGTCTTTCTATGGAAAGTGTGATTCCATTGGCTGGAAACCTATGGGGTTGAAACATAGCCTAACAGTGGCTTTTATTAATGGCGAAAAAGTTAGCATTAGTTACTAGTAGTTGGGAAAGAAGTTAGTAGTCTTTTGTGTATTAATAATACATCAAGTATTTCTGATATACATCCTATTTCCTCTTACTTATTTCCTTTAATATAATGCATGATGGCTGTTTTATTTTTCAGGCTCGTACACAAACTACTTCAGTAGACATGTGGGCTGCAGGCTGCATTCTTGGCGAACTCCTTGGTAGGTATTTTGTGTGGCTTGATAAACCTTTTCAGTAAAGCTCTTTGTGGTTTTTTGATATATTAAATGAAAATTCCCCTCTAAGTCTTGAATGTGACTTTAAAAATCCAGTTTTTTTAATCTTTTAATATGCTAATTCTTTATATCTGATGACTATTATGAATTCCTTTGGTGAACACTAAAAACTTGACCTTACCCATGACCTCTAGTTCTGCTTGAGGTTAGAAAATGTTTTGTCAATTTTTTAGATACTTCTTGACATCTCTTTTTTACCAGGGTGGCAAATATATTATTTTTAATATGTGGTAGAAATATAACCGAGAACACTTGAATATGGATATTTTTAAACCTTATATTCTTAAGTATTCAAATACTTTAAATAGTTAACTTACTGTCAGTTATTGAGTTTGTTTCCTTTTATCATTTTGAACTGCAACTAGGAGAACTTAATCGTAATGCATCATTTTTATTTAGATTTTAATTACCTAATTTATCTTAGAAGCCACATGTACAAGATTACATGATTTGGAGCATGTTCAGGATGTATTGAGCATCTTCATTCAAGTGAATTCAGTTGTTGTAATTTCCCTGTAATCAGACACAGCTAGGGAAGGTAAAGAAAACGTTATCACCCACAAAAATTTGTTCCTTGGGAATAAATACCATTCTTCTTTTTAGAATACCCTGGAGATTTTCATAGTCTACCACAGTCACCTTCCCAAAAAGTTTTGAATAGATACCTTCCAGCCATAAAAAATGGTTGATTTATTGAGAAATGTGTATAATTTTTAAGTTTAGATAAATACTATTTTCCTATGCCATAGTGGAAACGAATTTGCAGTGGTGGCTAGAGCACTGGCTTCCTTGGCCTAGGTTAAAATCTCAACAGTGGTAGAATTTCCCTAGAATTACTATCCTGTCATTGTTGTTATATGGAGAGTTTTATGAGTGTTGCTCTCTCTGTCTGTCAAATGGTAAATAAAACTATGGAATCCCTGATATATTAATACCTTACATAAAAAAAGATACAGGTGTGATGTGGTGGAACCGTTCCATAATAACAGAAACAAAACACATGCAGTTTTCTAATAATCAAAGATTTAATAAAACTAGTTTCGATATTACTACATCAACTATGTACATGAATGTATAAGGGTGAGAGAGGGACCAATCAGGGCAGGTTGGGTAGGGGTGGGGGAGTGGGAAACAGATACCATTATGGCTCTAAGAAACCCCAGGTAAGGAGTGAGGACGTGTGCTGGGTAGGCAGAGGGGAATCACAAACAAACACATGGGAAGTTCAAAAGGTTTAAGTTGGATCTTTGTTGATTGGTCCTTAGCTTCTGTCTGGTACCCTGGCGTTGTCTTGTACTTCCGTGGTGTGTGAAGCATGGCATCCCGTGGCACCCAATCTGGTCTCCGGCTTGTTTAAGAAGAGGGTTTAAAGGGAAGGGTATATCAGGGGTTAGGGGGAGGTGAGATTAGTTTCCAGCATTTTTGAAAACCAACATTTTTCCTTTCAGGATGGCAATGTTTTGACGGTGGCGATTGAGTGGTAGGGGGTGGGGGGTAAAAGGTGTTAAGGATTAGGTGTCGGGAAAAAGGGGGGTATGCACCTCCGGCATATTGGTGTAAACGGGGAAAGAACCGGGGAGAGAGAACAGTGGCTTATTGGAAAGTAATGTGTAACGCGACTGTGACAAATTGGTGTTTATAGCTGGTTGCCTTTGATTCTGTATCAAAGCATGCACAGTATTTTTTTTGTCAAGATTACATATTACTATCTTAATTAAGGTAAATCAGTGGTTAAGATAGTTTCATAGTTTTGTCTCTAGTGGCATTAGTTTTTACTTGATTTTTGTGAGATTATTTGGAGTAGAGGAAGGAGAGTATGTGTAAATAGCAATGACCATCTGTTTAATTCTGTAATTAAATGTACATATCTGGAAGCAGTGGAGCAGCATATATCACTTTCCTATCATATTTTCCATCTGACAAATATTGTCACTTTTCTCTAATCTAAAAATTAATCAATTTAGGGACTTTTCTTGACCACTTTTTTATAATTTTATAGGATTTTTTTTATTTTTGACCAACACTCAAAAATCATATACAATTAAAAATTAATTGTCATAATAAGGTTGAACAACCCCTTAAATGTTATCCAGATGTTCACTTTATTAAATGAATGTGAAAATGTTAGGAAACATAATCTAAATGAGCATTGCACAATTTAAATCCAGTATTTTGAAAAATCATTTAGATATCTTGCATTGATTTATTTACGAATAATTTCATCTAGAAATGAGCTTACAATGCCACTTTAATGGGGCTAATAACGCAGTTTTTTTGCAGTAGGCATGTAAATCATAAATATATTGTAACGTTCCATTGGAGGCGTTATTTTCAACTGGGTCCTCAGAATCACGGAAGCTCAATTCTTTCTTCTTATTCCTAATGTGTCTTATGTTCACATCCCCTCTCACTCTTACCTATTCGTTCCGGATTTTACAGGATGTTAGGTGCTTTGTGATTGGGGAAGACAGGGTTCATGTCACATAAACAAATACAATGAACATTGAGCTTCTTAACAAATAAATTTAATGGTAACTTTACCTACCAGTGGAAATATTTCAATGTCATGCGGAACTTACTTGTTATTTACCAATGTATGTAAAATGGTTTTCCACAAATATCAGACCCAAAAACATTGAACTCAATTAGCCATGTAATAAAATTAACAATTAATTACACACAATTAACCATAGACCATTCAATTTTCTATTCTTAATCATTGATATGTTTGATTGTGATCTCCGTGATTGGCTTATCTCTAATCCATTATACTCCCTAGAGGAGTATTATGACCTTGATTTCTCTAGCTTAAAATTCTAAGGTCTAGTGTATGCTTGTGTGGATATATATTTTATGCTTTTGTTGCACTCTATGACGACATATATCACATGTAAATGTGCCAAGGATGAATAAAAATATTATTATTATTATGGACAGTTTACTAATCCTGTCTGGGGATAAGGAACAGTTTATCTCCTTCATTACTCTTTCTATTTCCCTTTCTCACTTTGTATATTCCAAGTATAGACCTTTTGGAACCCGTTGAGTACTAATAAAAAAAATCATTAACATTCACTTATCGCTGCTCGTAGTCGTCACCGCACTGATTATTTCCCCTTCCTGTGGTAGTTGACCACCAATCTCCCTGGGTAAGACTCTGACACAGGACATTCTGCCTTATCTTAGTTCTGGGGCTACCGTTTGTCCATGTTTATTCCTCCACAGGTCCTCCGTCTCCGCCCATTCCTCTGGTAGGATATCTGGCTTAATGGAGTGTCTTTTTGGCTTCCCTCTTATCGCTTTTCAGCATACGTCCTTTCTCCCTCCCCTGCACATCCTTTTTCTCGATTGTTGATGTCGTTACGGCCCATAAATATTTAGAGTTGTTTACCTACTGGAATCCCTTTTATGTTTAATAGATACTAAATATTTTGTTGCATATTAGGTGCATTATAGGTTTTCAAATATTTTACCCCAATTTAATATTTCCTCTTTTCTAACTATTTCCCTTTGACGCAAATCATATTCGGATTGGTTGAGTGGGGAAGTGGTTTAGTTTCTATGTGCGCTCAACTATCGGTTTAATGGTCATGATCTTGCAATGTACTGTTACAATATATAATATTTGATATTGAATATGCTGCAATGCTGAAATCTAGGTGGTTGGGTGTGAATTATATTGATGCAGTTATATGTATTTAATACTTGATTTTGAATGAGCATGATATGTACTTTTTGTGGGCATTTTTATACTAATGACTACATATATAGATTTTCACTGGAAAGTTTGCTCCTCATTGCAAGCCATTGATAAGTCACATTTCTTTTACCTCATTTACAGGTCACAGGCCCCTCTTACCTGGAAGGTCTGAATTACATCAGCTAGAATTAATAGTTGATTTACTTGGAACCCCTTCAGATGCCATTTGGCCAGAATTTTCATCCCTCCCTGCTCTGCAGTCTTTCACCTTGAAGCAGCAACCATACAACAACTTGAAGCAGAGATTTCCATGGCTTTCTGCAGCAGGACTTCGGCTTCTCAATTTCCTCTTCATGTATGACCCAAGAAAACGAGCTACAGCCGAAGAATGCCTTCAGAGTTCATATTTCAAAGAAGCCCCCTTGCGTAAGGAATATAAAATGTTTTACTTTCTACTACCATTATACAATTGTTTATTAGCGATTAATAGATTTCTCGCTTTTGATGCGCAAAAAAAACTTCTACAGGGTAGTGAGGATTTCTAAACCAGACAATATGATTTCCAAGTAAAATTATTCCTGGACTAACAATTTGGAGATAAGTGTTCATTAAGTTCCACCACTTATGTGAGACTACTTCATTCATAAGAAGTATGATTTATGCACTTGTAAACCGGAATATAGGTCTATTGAAAAATGGGAATTCCTGGAATTATGCTTTGGCTCCTAAAAAAATATTAAAGGGAAAGTGAGAGATTTAATTTGTTAATGAATTAATTATGACATGCTCAATGAAAGGTCTTGTATTTAAATAACTATGATTACTATTGACACCCCTCAACTTTTGCGGGAGAAAACTTTTGCTGATGACATAAAGAAAGAAACTTTAAATAGACAAGGGGTTCTTATGTTTATTTTCCTTAGCCAAATGTCAGTTTATAAAATTTGATGTTTAAGGCTGATTTTCGTGTAATTGTAATTCTCACTGACTTATAATCTTTGTGATGCTATTGCTAAATCTGTGGAGCACTTAAGTTGAATTGACCTGAGCATCAGATGCTGTTTGACATGTTTCTATTTTTGCCTTATGTTACTCAATTCTGTCCCCAATTTTAATGAGTATTTATAGTCTTGACCATGGTCAGTGCCGGATTAACACACTTGGGGGCCTGTAGGTAGTGCAAGTAACGGAGACCATGTTAATAAATAAGTTGCAAGAGAAGAAAAGGAAATAAATTCTTGGGTCCTCTCTGGGGCCCCCAAGGCCCATAGGCAACTGGCTACTTTGCCTTATTAGTAATCTGGCACTGACTCTGGTGTACACGGGATATTATTCCTCTTTTAGTTTTGTTTTTGATTGATGCCTATCCCTCTTGAAATTACATACTATGTACTTTGTTAACCTCTGTGGTATGCATGACAAATGGTCTTGGATATAATATTCGTGAAAGTGACTAAGTTCCAATAGTATGTACATTATTAACCTTTATCTACCGAGCGTGACTCTCCGGCACAAAAAAAAATATCGCTAGACTGCCGAGCGTGTTCATATGGCACACTGCGTCCTCCTTTCACTCTCAAGGCCCCTGGGACTGTCAAATAATAAAAAGCCATATTTTTTTTGCGTCATTTGACTAAGAATACATCTTTCTTCCATCTGAATTTTTTTCTTTGGATACCTCACGGTATTATATGTTGTTTGACGTAATATAACATGACGAATCCAACTCCCGTAAACAAGGTTTGCTTGCCGTTTGTTTGAGGAGGGAACCGAATACTTTCCTCAGTACAAATGAAGTTATAGACCACACAAAGATATATATTTCTATAAGAGAAGCATTCAGAATGTAGAAGGTCCTCTTATCATGAGAATTTTTTCTTTATTATGTCAAGATAATGTGATTTTATTCTACCATATTTCGCCTAAATGATACATCTCCTCACTCTAGGTTTGTTTACTTGGTGTGAGACCAGGAAACTTCATCCTTTTGCCATGACAGCGGTGGATATATAGACCAATTATATCCTTATCTTCTCAGAAAGCACTCAACGATAGGAGCATCTTACTTTCATGAGAGGTTTTTTCCTTATCTCCATATGCGTACTAGGATCTTTACGTGAGCACAAATCAAGATAACAGGATGCTGAATGATGCCTTTGATAGCATGCTAGCCTTTCTACATACACACTTCGAAGTCCTTCCCGCCTGAAAATTTGTTGTGACTAACATTTTCATATCATCGTGGACTGGCTCGGTGAGAAGTCTCTCCTGAAACTGATCGTTCAAGCGTGTTGTAGGCTGTGGCATGAGTATTTTTGAGACAATATTATTAGTAATATCGTAGTTCTAGCAATATGGCTTCTTAAAGTAAACTTCTGGTTAAGAGGAAGATATTGAAATTCTGACAGAGAGCAGTTGTGATGGAGACAGTGACACGGATGTTGAGCCCTCCTGGTTCTGGTTCTAAGAAACACGACTTTGGTGCCCGGAATGTGAAGTTGGGCTGTGTGTAGACCTCTTTTTCATGATCTATCGCAAAATTTTCAGTATATGAAATGCGTAGCTGGCCGACATCACTATGATAATATTCAGTTCGAAGGAAAACGTGCAGGTATTTACGAACTTTACATGACATCTCATAAATATTGGTTTTATTGCCAAAGTTGCTATTTACGTTTTTGAACTACAGTAATTTTCCTTATGCAAGGTGCACTCATGTTTTCGTATCATAAATAAATATAAAATATTGCTGTACGTACTAGGTTTTATCATCAACCCTCAGCAGTACCTTGAGCCTCCATCTCTCTCCCTCCATCTCACTTCTTCATATCTCTCAATTACCCCTACCTCCCCCTCCCATCTACCTATCTCTTCCCCCTTCTTTATCAAGAATATTTTCCCTCACTCTAACCCTTTCTTTTTGGAGACATCGTCTCTAAAAAGATAGGGTTAGAGTGAGTTATTACAGCATCAGCTACTACAGCACCGCTCAGCACAAAACACCGACTGCGGTTTTTCACTTGGACGCAATTGGAATGGTCCGCTAAAGTGAGCTAGAAGTGGTCCATCAATGGCTAAAAACAATCAATTTATGTCGCATCTATAGCTTGGTTACTGCGTGTAGGAGTTATATCCATAATGTGGATAGAAAAAATTTTTTCTATGTTGAAATTTTCTTAGACTTTCGGAACACGAAAATAATATTACTACGCAACATGAGTTTGAACGTAATTCATCGATAATCCGGTAAAATATTGTCTAAAAGGAAGGAATAAAACAAGCACAGCAGACGGAAAATTAATTAATCAATTCAAATAAAGTATTTTATAATGAAAAAAAAAACATAAGTATTAGGGTGAAAAATTTGTCTTTCTTAGTGTTTGGAAGAGAAAAACGGCGACTCTCGGAAAAAGGCAGTTGTCATACTTTGGATTTTTATGGTTATATACCATTCCATTACTTGAAAACTTTAAATTGAACTAAGGGCGTTGTGTTACACCATTTTTGTAGAGGGATTGCTCGTTCTTTTGCCAAAAAACCCTTCACAGTCGAAAATAATTTAAATTTTTTTACATAAACAAAAATTAAACTCTGATTTAAAATATTGTTATATTTACTATCTCTATAAAATTAAATCACATGAAAGCCCTGTAAAAACTCTATAGAGCACTTTTTATTTTATTGTGATACAACAAATACTTTTCTTGTAATAATTTTTTTTCTAAAACACTACGTTTTAGTGGCAGAAAGTTTAAAAAACCTCGGTAGTCTAGGTATACAGCCGGTGAAAAACCTCGTAAGATAAAGGTTAAGTAACATTGTCCTGATTTAGCCTAGTTACTGAAAGTATCCCAGCCTATGATTTCAACTTTTATCGCTAGCGAAATGGCATTAACTTATTTTTATACTGCATCTTATTTTTGTCAAATTACAGCTGTAGTTGCTATTTTATTTCTTTCGATTGTGTTTAGACATTAATAAAGTAACTATTCATGGTGATCATTTATTCAGTGTTCTGTACTTGTGGTGGTGCTTCAGTTGATGCAAAGAACTGGAAGAGTACACTGAAGCTGGTGATGAAGAAATTGGCCAGGGGAACCCTGGTGGTTGTACACACACTGACTATCTTACTCCCTAGTAAGGGGCAAGTTTCTGGTTGATGGACTCCACCACTGAATAGGTTCTGCTGCGCAACTGCATCCAAGTTTTGTTTCACTTGTACTAATGCTCCTGGATTATTTTTTAAAGAAAATGTTTACATTTTAACAATCATGAAAGGGTTACAGCCATTCTTAATGCTTCTGTTGTTCATTGTTGGGGAAAATAAATGTACTCTTCCACCAGTGAGAGTCAGTATTACCTTGGTGTGCATCTAATTTTTTTATTACAGGGTAATTTTTAGTTAACCTCTTCTGTAGATTGAGTTTAATGTAACTTGTTTGAAGATGAATAAAACTTTCATTATTTTATTTTGATTCCAGCTTGTGACCCAAAATTAATGCCCAGCTTCCCTCAGCATCGCAACATGAAAGGCAGTAAGTCTAACAGTGGAGCAGCAGCCGGAGGTTCTGTAGTGGGGCAGGAAGCTGCTACAGTTTCAGCTCCATCAGACCAGATGCTTCATCTTCCAGCCATTTCTGACTTGGTGAGTTTCTCCCTTTTGCAGAGGATTATGTGTATAACAGGGTAGTCATTCCTACTACTAGTGTTGCTCCTGAGTTAGATACACATGAAAAGAGATTTTTGAAATCCTTGAAATTCAAGCTACTTACTTTACCTCCAAGTAGGTATTTGCACAACATGCTTTTCATTTTGGGTCCAAAACTTTGAATTTAATTTGTGGTATGTACAGTAAACTTAATAACTACAACTATGAAGATTATTCAGTGGGACTCTTAGTGTACCTTAGTTTCCAAGTCTTCAATTTTTTTCCATTGGGAAATGCTGTCTCCCCTTCAGCCTTTAATGACATTGGTGAACATGTAAACCTCATTTTCCCTATGTTTCACAGTTTTGGTGACATGGAGTATTAATCAAGCGACTAAGGTTGCATATTTTATGGGCAACTGCTTACGCAAACCTTACACTTAGTATTCAAACTGTTGACCATCAAGTAAGATGAGGGTCATAGACTCACAAATGTTGACAATGACTGCTGGGGATACAATTAACGTTGGTCAATAACTTTAATCTTGAGGGAAGGGGCCTACATGAGGTAAAGCTAGATTTGATGAGTCTGTCCTATAAGTTGGCACATTCTTTAAGCTAGCTTTTTATTTTTAATGTGAATTCTTGCAGTCCTACTGCTTCCATCAGGATGGAGGATCAATTACTTGATGAAGAGGATTTCAGTTAGAATTCCCTCAGCTAATAAAAAATATTGCCCTTTATTTGTCAAATTCTGTGCAAGTGCTGACAATGAGCGAAAACATAGTGATTATGTGATGTGTAATTCCGTCCTTCATAAAATTTTCTGCAACTCCAAATATTATAGAAGTCATCAGAATTTAATGAATGACCAGCTTTTTATTATTATGTCTATGGATGTTGTCACTGAGAAACTTGTACTTTTCCTTCGAGTTAATTTCTCCATTTTACTCTTTAGAAAAGAGTAATAGGATTGTTATTGAAGACTCATTCGTCCACCTTCATCAAGAATTGAAAACAATAATATTCCTTATTTTTAGTAATTCAAATATTTGTGCTATTTTAACACTTCCCCTCGAGTTTCATGGCAGCCCTGGCTTTGTGTTCTTCCCTCTTCATTTGAAATTGGGCAAGCCCAAAATAACTTTTATTGTTATAATTTATGGTACTTTAAAATTAATTGTTCAAATAATAATAATTGTGTCAAATGAACCTAAAACAGAATGTGTCCATAAATTATTTTGAAGTGAAGTTCAACATTTTTAAAATGGAGGACTGATTATGAGTTAAATTGCACACTGAAGGGAAAATTAAAAGTTTTCGTTTGAAAGGGGTAATTGAGTTGCTGAAAATCTTCCCAATTAATATTCCATAAAGGGTACTTACATATTGGCTGACGTTTCTATGTCAGGGTCGGGCATTGAAACACTGGCCAACATGGAGCTGTTAAAACAACAGACCTTGCTTAATTGGGGGTCTTTTTTTTCTAATTTCAGTTGGGGTCGCTCGTGAAGAAAAGAAGACTGGAGTGATTCTAAATGTATGCATTCAGCCTATTGTCTCTTAAATATCACCTTTTGTTCTTGTAACTTTGTATGTTGCCACTTGTAAAGCAGGGTATATAAATTATCACTGCTTCAAAACTATTGGAAGTTTAATTTATTATAAACAATTCTACTCCAAGATACAATTTAAAGATAGGGTCGGTCTGGTGGGGTTTTCTTAGCATATTTATCTCTTGAACGACGAAACCATCTGTGCTTCGTAGTTGAAGTTATTTCCATTAATTCTTCACGTATCACTTCCGGCGACTTTGGCTTAAATACACCGTAGGCCTCCTTTGAATTCATTTTTAGGTGACTTTCGGCGTTGTCTCCGGCCTCATTTGACAAAGGAAGTGGCCGTGTGCATTCATAAGGAAATTTTTTCTCCGGATGCCAAACAACGAAATACGAACCATTGTCTGTTTCCGCAACTTTTGGGTGTAAATCACTTTTTGCTACCTGTTGTACATTCCAATATATTCTCTTCTGACGAAATAGCAGCCTTGGCACAAACATCCTTGACGGCAAGCACCTGGAAAGGGACGCGATAAAACCAAACCGGTGAATGAAATTTGACAATGCTATGATAACTCTTAATATTTAGAATTATTCTGAAATAATACTTCTCAAGGCAATGCAGTACGGTTATAATGTTGACGTGCCTTAGTTAAATCCGAGAAAATAGCCAGGAATATATAATTAATTGGAGCGTTCGTTTTGGAGTCAGAACAATTTGCTGATTTTCAGTACGCTTTTACATGTTCAGTTGTTTTCAAGCCTCGAGGGCTCATGGGGGAAATCGGGAAGTTCAAAGTTAGCGTAAACCTACATATGGCCCTACAGGGGAACAATCATTCATCCATGGCCCTGTGTCTACCAAATCAATAAGTATCGCCATGCTATATCTCATTGGCTTTTATTTTCTTGGATGCCACACATGATTTCACTGCATTAGGTAATATTGGTATTACAGCATGAAACGAGTCGTCCCGAATGGAGGGCACGATTGCGGGCATTAGGTTGTTGTCGTTGGCAGTAACTATTTTGTGGCTGCATTACCTTAGTTTTTTCTTTTGGCTTAATTGTTCTTTTTTACGAACAGGGAAAATATTCAATTAACTCAATAGATCCACCCGCCATGTCACCCTAGAATAAATTTCCTGCCAGTGTTTTTGCAAATATTTGTTCATATCCAAAACTAATCGGGAGTGCTAACACGTCGTTGTGAAGGCAACATGGAGGAAGAAGTTAAGGGAGGCGAACGCTCAATCTGGGCTGAGTGGCGTGAGAGTAGAGAGACGACATTGTAATTATTTTGGTAGTATTTTCAACGGAAATGGGCATAGAGCCACCGTTAACGTAGTTAATGATTATTAGTAAGATAGCGTTCGCGAAAGAGGCGTCTATACTAAATGGATGATAACTAATGATCTAATGACAATGCTAAGGACAATGAGAAGGATTCTCAGAAAATATGAAAAAAGGCCGCCGGCAATTCCGAAGTCTGCTGTAGTGGAGAACTTTAAAGTTGACGCTGGGGAAAGAGGGGAGACTGATTAGAGACGATTATATTATTACTAGGAGGGGGTGCCCGTACAATTGCAACGGAAAGAAAAAATAATGAAATTGATGTATAGGATTAAAATAATACTTACAATGTCACGTTTTAAATTCAATCATACGTTTACCGTTTCGTCTATGTAAATAACTTTATGACACCTTGTTTTCACAATGAATTTGCATAGTTTGTTTTCTTCTCAAGGTTTTCGCCAGTTTTCGGAATTTCGGCTTGAAAACGACTTCGGTTGTCAAAATAAGTAATTAGTCTCTTTTCATTTTTCTTTCTATCTCAACCGCCTCACACTATGTTGTACCTACGACCTTTAAAGGTCCTTTTACCTTTTTCTCTTGCAAAATTCAAATTAGAAATAATTGTTTCTAATTTGAATTTTGCAAGAGAAAAAGGTATTCAGCAAAATTAAAAATCAGATTTACGTGTATTTCTTATGGGAGTAACTGACAAACATACACGACGGTGATTATTATGATAGTTTATTATGGCGAATAATTGCTGGGCATGGTATGTAAGGAGAGTTATAGCGTATAAGCTTCAAGAGGGAATGAAATAGGCTAACGTACTGCGTGCAGGTGATGTGGACGAATAGATGCTGATGGTTGTGATAAAGGCGAGGATGCGGAGCAAGTGGGGCAGGGAGAGAGAAAGATTATCTGCGGGAAGGAGATATCGGAAATATTTCCTAAGCTGAAGAAGAAGATGATAGAGGTTGGCACTTCTTCCTCTACTACCTACACTAGGTGTACGAGGGGTATAAAAAATAAGTTTCCCTTACTCAGGAGACAAAAAATATTTATTTACCTTTGTATACTATCACGTTGTAACAGCGACCCCTGAACAAGGGAAAAGCTAAAGAGAAAGAAGATTATTACGTATTTTTCTACTCAATTTCAAAAAATTTGAAAGCATTTCTGCGACCTAGGCAGCAATTTTTTAAATCCTGGTGCATAATAATTTGCCAAAATACTTCAACCATTTACACAATACCTTTTTCACCTCGCCGGCGAAGCTCCGTCCGCTGAGATGATTTTTGAGCTACGGAGCAAAGTCTGGAGAGTACGGAAGATGTCCGAAAACCTTCATTCGGAATTTGACCGGGACAATCAGTGCATGGACAGCGTGCCGCGTCCCCGCAAATCCTCTCCCCATACATAGGACCCCCCCCCCCCCCGCGACTCCCTCCCATGTGACCCCCTCCCCCCGCGTTATTCCCTAGTCGCAGATCCCCCGTGCAAATTCTCTCCGTCCCTTGCGCACCCCCTCGTGAATCCTTTCCTCTCGCAGTCCCCCCCCTCACCTCCCCGCATTGCCACGCTTTCCCGTAAATCCCCCACCCCTTCGAATACCCCCACCCATCTTCCACGAATTCCCCCACTAATCTATCCACCCCCAAAATCCCCTCCCCGCCACTCTCCCTGACGATCCCATCATTCCTGTGAATCCCCTTTGTCATAGTACTACTAATAGTAGTACCATGCCCCCTCCCCAACGCAAATCGCACCCGTCGGCCGTCATCATCGGGAGCATATTCTCTGCCGTTTGTCAAATCTTTTCCGCCAACGACGAGCCATTTGGACAGATTGTGTGGCGTAATTCGGGGGTTACAAGGGGTGGCAGTTGCCTCCCCAGAATTGTCCAACCCAGTATTTATCCACCCCAGAATACTTGAGTAAAAATATCAATAAATTACAAACAATTGGAAAATACAATTCTACATGTACGGCCCTTTATTGAACTTTCTTGATTATATATTAATCATGCCTAATTTAGGAGGACCTCCGGACCCCCCTTCCACCTTGGGGGTAGGCATTAATGCCAATTGCTTTTTTCAGCTTTTTAACTGGGGTGGTATTTGCCACCCCAGTTAAAAAGCTGAAATTACCCCATGGACAGATGTGACATCTTTAACTTAAGCATTGCTTAACTGACAATGAATTTCCGCGGCCGATTCATTTTTTGCTGTAAAAAAAGGATAACGCTGCGTTTTACAAAACTGGGAGCAAAAGGAAGTGGAGTCTCCATCGCTATCGGCTCGCAACTGACGCTTGAGCGGTTCACGGTCACTGGATGGGATATGAGCGCTGCCGCTACTCCCAAACTAAAATTCCCAGCGTACAATAACTGCCTGTATCGCTCGTCCTTGGATATAAAAATTAAAATTAGCAAAGAAAGAGGCAATCTAGGAGCCTGCAAACATTGAATGATCACCCCGATGAAGCCGTCAATATACCTTAACCCATTTACCCTCGACCTCGCTCCGTGACGTGAGTCAAGGTTCACGCAATTATTCTAATATAGTGGTCCAGTGGTAATAGCTCTAAAATAGCAGTCTTCCGATCATGTTATCTTCATTTTGGGACTGCCGCGAGGAAAAAATTTTTATCCTTGTAAAGGTAAACTATTTAGATTTCATCACTATACATTTCACCCATGTAGGCCATTTAGTTACAGAGATATTATTTATAAACATAAAATACGTTTTATGCAATACCTACGGTTCTAATGACGATTTTCGGACAGTTTATATATATATTTTTTTAATTTTTCAAAATGTGTTTAAAAGGTAAAACCTTTAACTTTATTTAAATTCTCCTGGGATAACCAAGCTGTCCTGTGGCCAACGATAGGTGCCAGGCCTTTAAACAAAAGACCTTTATTCCTTCAGTCATCTTCACTGTTTTAATTTTGGAGCTCGGAATTTCAATAGCTTAATATTAACTATATATTAGAGACCTCTAATTTCTATGATAATTTGAAGTTTCAGGGGCCTAAAGTATTATACGGCAAAGCTTGATCTTCGGAGGAAACATCCTCCGGAGTGACCCGCCGTTCAAAGACTATTTTAACGAAGGGAGATTTTTGTTGCCCTCTTTCTAACAATTTTATTTCGAAGTAGATCGTGTAGATAGTAGATGCTAAAATATATATTTTTTAAACCATGTAGCTCTTTCAATCCGAACTGGTTAAAATGTATCGTACTTCAGGAGGAGCATTTCACTCGAAAGATTTGTTGAGTTATCAACCCTGTCATTTTAGTCTCTTTCAGCTAAAACTGTTGGAAGTATCTAATCTCGACAGTCCACTACGTTTTGCCAATATGTATTTCTTTTTTCTTTACCGAGTGTCCGTCGCTGTGTGACTGATTGTTATTGTTGAGCTTGATTGTATTTGAATATGAGTCTAAAATATATCACATCTTCAGTTTATTTAATTAAATTACTCTTGAAACGACAAGTAATTTATAGCAAAATATGAACTCTCTGTCCTTGCACGCACCTAGCTGTAATAGTTTTCGTCAGAAAAAATTCGCTGCTCCCAAAAATAGTGAGAGTAGTATCTATAAAATACTAAGTATTGACTAAAAATCATGAGTAAAAATCGCATAAAATCTGGCGTGACAAAAGCTCATGTTAACAAGAATATGATATATATCTATTTTTAATCAAAAGCTATGCGAAACAGTATTTGAAATATCCGCCTTTGCGCAAGCGCTTCACTCTGGTGTTCAAATCCAGGTGAGAAAATGTGTGATTGTCATTGGCTCTTGTTTTATATGGTGTATGTGCCAAAGGCGTTTTGTTTCACTAATCGTTAGTTTTGATTGTAACATTATTATATTACTGTTCGTGTATATGTTATTGAGGAATTCATCTTTAACAGTTGTTATTGCCTTTGTTCTCGGTTTGTATTTTGCAACTTAATTACGTAGAGAACGCTTGCAGTCGCGAATTCATGTCTGTAACGCGATTTTGTATCGTTTGCAGATGCACCGTTATGAATGAAGTTCCTGTGTCCTTCAACATTTGAAGATGCAGAGAAGCGGTAAGCATTTTTATGCATTCATACGACTCGTCTTGGTATAGTTGCCTATCTCCCAATGTGCTTATTATTTTAGTTTTTGCTGCCTCTATCTTTGACAGCTCAGCTGGCGCCAAAGTTGTGATCTGAATTACCGAATTTGAAACGGCCTTAGTTATGAATTAAGTTTGCTCTAATTCATGTCCGTTGTGCCACTCCAGCAAATACTCCAGTGTTGTTACTTTTATTCGTCTGATTATTATAATTTTGAAAACGCTTTGTGATGCATGACATTTCCACGTGTAGAAAAATCGATAGTGTTACACCCAACTCCCAAGCAGCAACCGCCTCTGCAGAGCCGTTTTTGTATTGATTTGGTTCATATTTTGAAATATTGTATTAATATTGAATTTTATTGTCTAGTATGTGTAATCATCTCTAATTATTTATTATTCTCTAAAGCTCAACTCTTTAATTCGCTGAATTCAGAGAGCATTTAAATATCTATGTAGGTCATATTTTGAAAACAGGTGGATATGTACTTTCATTCCTGGATACTAAGTATTTTTTGACGTGTAGAAGTTTTTCTTAATACCCTTTGCAGAATAATTAGCTTTAATGAAGACGCTAGGATAAACAGTAATGTAATCGTGAGTTTTGCATTTCCGCGCAAGCTCAAGTGCTTATGTATTTGTCGTATTTGTCCCAATTTTTTGCATTATTTGTTATAGGTATACACTCAAATGAAACTACCCAAGGAAGTGTACGATTTTCCCCGTTATTTTATTCTACTAAGTTGTTAAACCATTAATGCTAATTTTATTGATCATGCCAAGCCAAATTTTCTTTGTCCAATCGTTTTAAGTTTTTTTTTTAGCTGTCAATTTTAACGTTTCTTCGTAATTGGGTTACTAATTATATACGAACTAAGTCTTTCCAGGCGAATACTGAATATGAATTCTTCTTGGGTCACAGGGTCTATGCTTTCATTTCAGCTAATTCCATTTCACTAATTGTTTTCCTATATTTATACAGAGCACCACTATTGAGTATTTGTTGTGTTCATTATTTTGTAGAAAAATAGCTAATGTTTTTGAAAAAAACTGGTTTGTGTTGAACCACTGCCTTTATCATTAGATAGAGTCATCTTGTCTAACCCCTTTGGTTCCATTATTCTCTGGAAAATAATTTCTCTAATCCTTCATTGTGGATTTCCAATCGACCAAGATAAAAAAATATGGAAAACAATTGTCATGTATCTCACAAAGATGGAAATTTCTTTTATGGAAATTAAAAATAATGGCAATGGCAAAACGTTCGTCTACATTTATGTGAAAATTGAAAGAAGTAGTTTAGGTATTTATAATTGAAGGAAAAAGAATAATGCTTGGCACATTTCCACTGGAGAAATTTTATTTGTTGAGTCGACATGCTTCACTGCACTGCAGCATCATCAGGAATGGATGCTGATTTGCAGTCCTGATGATGCTGCAGTGCAGTGAAACATGTCTATAGGCCGTTTTACACAAGGCACTTAATTGCACAATTTGAAGTAGCATATGGAATATGGAATTCCACTAAGTATTGGTTGCCACCATTACCTTCATATTTATAATTGAATTTTCTGCACAGTTTGGTTTTCACCCAGAAATTGACACTATGATCCCTAATTTATTTTGTTATATAAGGTAATATATTTTTATTTGCATTTTAATCAATTGAAATAGTTGATTTTTTCCCCTCTTAAAGGTCAGCAATTGTATTTCATTATTCATTGACCAATAATTTCTTCTTGCAAATGGGAAATGGAAAATACATTAACAGGGTGATAATCAGGGAAAACCGGTAAAACCTGAATTTGTCAGGGAATTTTGAATTTATGGTCAAGTCTGGGAAAAATCAGGGAATCCTTGTAACAGTCGGGGAGAAACTGGGTTAGGAAATTCTCATTATTTTTCTACCATTATGTGTATCGGCCAGTCTTTCCTGCTCTGTATTTCACCAAAACATTTCACCAAAACATATCAACAACTAAAAGTAATGTCTGTCACTGACGTGCATGTAATAAGCCCCATAAATTCGTGGGGCATTCAGTTTTGAGTCTAATTAGTTGTGAATCTTAGTTATTTAGTTGTGAATCAGACGTACAATGTATCCCGTTTGCATATCCTTATTGTGATATTTGCCTAGTAGTGTTAAAATTCATGATCACTATGTATTATGCTCATCACAAGGAATCCGAAGCTGTGTTGTTCCGAAAAGTTTACATAGCATTTTTTTTTAACTTCCGTGACTCAGGTCGTGAGGTAGCTGGAGTGCACTAGCTGTAGTAAATACATGCTCTCAGTTCTAAAAATATGAGACTATGATTATTAAAATGGTAATACAAGTATGATCTCACGTGTAAAGAAAATCTTCCGCAAGATCATCTTCGATTCCCGTACCCTGCTTTGTGAGACAGTAAGAAGAGCCCTCCCCACCTTTCATGATTGACGTAATTGTTTAATGGGCCCCAAAGCTCCCTCTTGAAGCAATTTAGTCAGGTCACAAACCACCTCAAATATGATATTCCTGAATATGATGCTGCTGTTGCTAATTGCCTCCTGTCTTCACTCACAGTGGCGCGCTTATGTTTTGTTTGTTTATCCAAGTATTTTTACATTTTTTGGTTCCCTCTTGCAATCAAGGGGTTAACCTCGGAAATCAAATTGTTATTCACTTCTGAAGGTCAATCGTGCCATCCGATTTTGATCCAGTCCAAAAACTTGTCGTTGGTTTGTATCTTTTGTGCTTCTTAGTGATACATGTGCCGGAGTCCTCCAGCAAATTGACCATTAACTTTCCCTTTCGATGCCTTTTCAGTAATCCTCAACTTCCCAGAACTACCACGACACGACTATAATTTGGATAAGAGTTTAACTTATGAAAGTTTAATATATTTTTTCATTAGGATGTATTTGTAGCTCTTAATGTATTGATTTTGGTTTTTAACGTTTTCTGAGTTTTGATGAAAATTTAGTTCAGCAGAAATAACATATTCCAATAATAGGTGACCTTTTGGAAATTGGTAAACCCATCAGGGAAAAGTCAGGGAATTCAAAAATTGGATACCAGTAGCCGCTCTGATTAAGCTCATTGCAGGAAATTGTTCCCTGAATGCTGGTCACGTTTGCCTACCCTACAGATATTTTGAAACATAGCATTTATTCTAATAAAAAGTGGTCAGGGTTGCTACAGGTCTGGAATGCATGGAAAAGTCATGGAAAATGAGAAATTAGTCAATAAATTTTTGCTTTTCAAAGTCAAAATATGATTGTTGTCAGGAAGTGAGGAACTCCATTTTAGGCACGGACTGTTAAGTGTGTAGAATTGGTATTTTAGGTGCCTTGCCAAAATGAGGTATTGGAGCTCTTATTTGGTGTTTATTATGTAATTATGCACCTGAAATAAACTTTGTGGTCCTATTCTTTAAACTCATGCGGAGAATGATGGAGAATGTGTTTCTATTCTGACTGTGTGCAGGGAAATCTTAGATCTAGTCATGGCGGAGACCAAAGAGTAATATATGTATCATCAGAATGGAAGCCGATGTTCCATCAGAGCGATGGTGGCTGTGCTCTTTTTGTTGGAAAACTTATTTCCCCTCCAGTGCATGCATTAATGTGTTGTGTATTCTTGCACCTTCTTTAAAATACACTCCAAAGAGTGGAGTTTTCACCTGGAAAAATGTTGCATTTTGGCCTGGTAAAGTCCTGGAATTTCATAATCACTGGTCTGTATTTTACATCTACATATTAAAATATAGGAATATTTATTTGAGGATGGCACAAAGAATTTTTCAAACCCTGAATCTGACTTTATTCTTAAAAATTGGAAATCTGTCTAGGCCACCCATATTGCCTTATCTTTGATAAAGGGTTGATATTCAGCCTTTAAAGATTTTTTGAATTGCTTGTTTTTTGAAAGGATTTACAATGTAAGATCAATCACCCATAGACACTCATTTTTAATTTGTAAAAAATGACTTGAGCCTCGGCACATATGATGGAAAGGATATCAAACTTGCTTGAATCAATGTGTATTAGGACAATCAATGATTAAGTGATAAAATCTCAATGACCTTCAATTAGCTATGCAGTTATTCTTATATATTGAGTATTTTATAATAATTCCAATTCCCTTAGATGTTTGAGAAGTACATATATGTATTTATCTTGTCAATTTGGTGGTTTAAGGGTAAAAGTACATGTATGTGTAGCAATTGTATTTCTGTGGTTTCAAGTATTTGTTTAATTGCTACAAACAGGTGACGTCACATGCTCCACCCGTAGAAATCAACATCCGTGTTACCTTCCCCTATGACTCTCATTCTAATAAAAAAGTAACAAGGGCTACAAGTGCAAAGAATGAGCCCTACCATCAGTGGACCTCAATATTTTGCACTTCAACCATGATTACATTCGCCCAAACCAACCAAATTTGTAGTTTCCGGCCATGGTAACTTATCATCTGCCTTCAAGGCGGTGTACTGAATGCAAGTTCGAAATTGCCTTAATCAAAATTTCCTATCCCCTATAAATCTCTCCTTGGAAGACAGGAGACGGAAAAGGCCATCCTTCCCTCCACTCAACTCCCATAAGTGAGTTCATGGAAGGGGTGAGTCAGTGCTTGTTCCTATTAGACATCAGATAGGAGGCTGTAATTATTTTATGCTTTGAAAATGCTCTTCGGAACCACCTATTTGCAACAAAACTGTTACTGGAATCTAAAATTTACCATAAATGGGACAATTAAAAGATTTAGTTTCGGACAAAGTCAAAACAAAATATTGCCTGGATTCATTTTATTTTTCAGTAAAATATGAAAATAAGGTATTAAGTTAGGCGTTGGAGGGATATGTTTTATTGCATTTGATTGAGTCTTACAAGAGTTCAGGCAATGCTACTAACAATATTTACTTCTCAGCAAGTAATTAGCCAGAAATTTTGGAAAAGAATATTAATCCTCTCCTTGGAACTATGAGAAAATACGGGCAAAACATACCACCTTATGTCATTGTAAACATTGGAATCTATGCTACTGAAATGGATCGGAGCACACTTCCTTATTTATTATAAAGCAAAATATACAAAGAAGAAAAAAAGATTCGAGGCTTTCCCGGAGAATAATATTAGTAAAATCTTCTCGGGTTTGCCATTTGCTTGGGTTTCTCGGGTAAGGCTTTTAAAGGCCAACATTTCGACGAGTGACTCCCTCATCGTCATAAGGGCTGAGACATTGCCAAGTCGGTCCATGCCGGGTATTTATAGCTGGCCAAGGGCGGTTGAAAACCCATTGTTGACCGTCTCGTTCAAGGCGATTTGAATTGTAATCACGACCATTTAATTTTACTGATTGTGAGTAGCGGTCTCCATATTTGGCTGATGTACTGCCCAGTCTCGATTTAGCTGCTTCTCCTCCAAACTTATCTCGATAGCCTCTTTCATTAAACAATCCCTGTATCCATTTGAACGGCAGAGGATTTTGGTGCCATTAAAATTGATGGAGTGCGCATAATCTAGACTGCTCTGCCAAGGCCGATTTTTCGGGTTGAAATAGTCTTATATGCCTCTTGTGTTCCTTAATTCTGGTTTCCACCATGCGTGCAGTCTCTCCAATGTAGGCGAGGCCACACTCACAAGTGATGCTATACACTCAAGGCACTCTGAGGCTGAGGTTGTCCTTGACTCTTACGAGCTGATCTCGAATTTTCCCTTGAGGTCTATGGATCGTCTAAATGTTGTATTTTTGTAAAATTTTTCCTATTTTTCCCAAGATATTGGAAATATAGGAAATGCAGGCTCTTCCCAATGGCTTTTCATGATCTTTTTTCGGTCGCATATTTATTCCAACGGCTCTTTTCAAGGCCAAGTGAAAATCTCTATCACTATATCCATTACATTTGAACGTAGTTTTCAGATGTTCCAATTCAGAGGGAAGACTTTCTGCATCTGCTACCATTTTTCCCTGATGTATCAAGGTTGTTAAGATGCCCTCCTTATGAGAGGGGTGGTGGTGACTTCTCCCATTTAAGTAGAGGTTAGTGTTAGTAGGTTTTCTGTACAAATGTCGTACAAGAGTACCATCAAGCTTCCTTTCAATTAGGATGTCCAAAAAAGGAAGGCAGTTTTTAGTTTCCTCTTCCATAGTAAATTGGATATTGGGATACTGCTGATTCATGTGACTCAAAAAATCATCTAGTGTATTCCGTCCATGTTGCCAAATGACGGAAGTATCGTCCACATATTGGACGATACTCGGGGGATGCATCGGGTTTACCCGGTGGCAAATCTGAGAAGATTTTACTAGTATACAAAGAAGAGCTTTCATGTAGAACGATGGCATCAGGTCACAATTCCACTTGCACAAAATAAAACAGAAAATTTGACTTTTTTGTCGTGTAAATGGCTATAAAATGGGAAACTAAAGCTAAATGCGGAAGAAGAAGAAAGTTCTTATAGTAAATACTTCCCAGCATTTTCAAGAGCATGTGTCCCATGCATTCGGATTGAAATAAAGTTTTTACAATGTAAGTAAATACCTCATAGTTGTGGCTCATTTCAGTGAGCCTGCATGCGTTGCTTGCTTTGATACCATTACGCTTCGCTAATTGCTGGCATTTATTTTGCGTACATCTGTTTTGGCATATGAAAAACCTAGGGCAGCCAAACTTACATACGTTGGAATGTCTATTTCTGTAATAGGTACATTTCAATTGAAAATGGCAAATATTAATATAGATTTTGATGCTTATAAATATCTTTGTCTTGAGACAATTTTATATATTTTCAATGTATTTTATAATAAAAAATAGAGAGGATGAAGCTGTGAACGTGAAATTTAGGGGGGAAAAATGTCCATGTTTTTTCCAGATAGAAACCAAACTAAGTACTTCATCAATCCAAAGGGGATGTAATGTACTCTATGGACTAACATGGGGTGGTGTCGCCAAATTTATGACTAAGTGCACAGATATGGAGATGAGAGAACAAATATTTCATGTTACACTAGAATAGCGAACTTCAAGTATTTTTTACCTTTATATTTAATATTACAGTTTACTTAATAACCTTTCTGAGTCATCTGAGTTGCTTATACATAAACAGCATATAGAAAGGGTTTATTTTAATTTATTATACAATGTTCAAAGTTTTTCACCCCCTCCCCCCCCCCCCCCAATTAAATTTCCAGAAATGGAGAAAGGTACCAGCCATGCCATATTTTGTGTTACATTTTGGGTATACATATTCCCATTTATCGTGCTGCTTATTTTACAGTTTGCCTTATAGTAAGAGGTTATGTTGAAGAATGGCCAAAATATTATGCTGCTCTTTCTACATGACAGATATTAGTGGGGTGTAGCGTCAGACGATGTTTATAAATTATTAAAACTTATTTTCTGCTTTCTTTATTCTTTAATTCATCTCACACGTGCAGAGCAGCTGCCAGTCCTGCTCTCTCTCTCCCCCTTAACAACCCATCTCTACCCAAACAAAACCTTCGTAACCAAAAAATTTTAACAATCAGCACAAAAATAAATTAAAACATTTAAAGAAAAACTAAACCAAATTAAACAAATTAAAACCAAATACCGAGGTACTGTTCAAACGCTAGTCTTCCACCCTTTGAAGAATTTTGTTCAGGGATGTTACAAAAATTACACCCCTGGACAAAATATGGCTGCAAACTTTTGGGAGTACCTCTTGCAGAACAGTGCCACACCCCGAACACTGCCCTCGACCCCCAAACTACATATCGTGGTCAAGTCTACTTTTTTTTCTTGACTTACTCTCAAGTATTTTCCCTTTCCTTAGTTCATCTGCTACTTTCCACCCGTCACTGTCTTGTTCCTGCTTTCTAACCTTGTCAACTCTTTCTTTCTTACCTTTCCTAGACTTTTCTTCATCTTTTCTTTCACTCCTTGTTTAACGAATTCTCTCTTGCCTCCTACCTGGCCTTCCTTACTTGCTAGTTCTTTGATTTCATCCGTAAACTTATCATATTCTCTTTTATCATCTTCCATGCTTTGTGCCTCCACTACCCCACCTTCTTTCAGTTGCAAAGTTACTTTGCCATCCAGCAAAACTTGGTTTTTATCCTGAGGTACAGAGCCGTCTTGTATCTCAAGCTCTTCTTTATTTGCATCCTTAACTTCTTCAGGAATGTCCCTTTTCTCTATTCCTTTCCCCAATTTATCATCCCTCCTATGTTCTTTTTCTTTGTACTCTGTCCATTCTGTCTCTTGACTCCTTTCTTTGCTCACTGTCATTTCCTTCTCATCAAGCCTCATGTCTTCCCTGTCTCTAGGTCAAGCATCTACACAAGATGTTTTCCGGTCTGTAGTCTCAGCTTGAAGCTGTCGATACCTTCCTTCCAGTGCTTTGATCTTCTCTTCTTGTTCTTGGATTGTATTCTCCTGCTCTTCATTTTACTTCGAAATTTTAGGAAATCTTTCTTCCTCTTGCTCTCTACTTCTTTAAATAAATGGCAGCCTTTGGTAACCCAGTAATTCTTTCATTAAGTGCGGAAAAGTTAATCAACTGATCACACTGATCTCTGGAAAAGCAGTCATCCTTAGTTCTCTTTGCTGCTCCGGTCTGCACCACATTTCTCCAATGCCTCTTTAATTGCAAATCTCTACATGTTTCGATTAGCCCTGTAGTTGCATTTCCCAAAATGTATATACCCCGATCCAATTCATTAGGCACAACCACAGCTTTCCCTAATATTCTGCCAAATTCGCCAATTACTTCCACTTGAGAATTAGAAAAAGATCGATCATGTACCTTTAGAGCTTGTTGTATCTGCACTGTTTCTCCCGTATACATGTGCAGGGAAACATATTTATGGGCCACTATGTCAATTGTTGCACCCGTATCACGCAATATCTTCATTGGCTTTCCATTTATCGTTCCAACTCTCAGATATTTCCCAAATATATTTTCTCTATTTCCGCATTTTATGAAATTGACAAATTCTTTTCCTTCACTAGCCTTTTCCAGTTTCTTTGGACAAGCCTCAAAACATCTTGTGTAGATGCTGGACCTAGAGACAGGGAAGACAAAGGCTTAGTGATAAAGAGATTGCAGTGAGCAAAGAAAGGAGTCGAGAGACAGAATGGACAGAGTACAAAGAAAAAGAACATAAAAGGGATGATAAATTGGGAGTGTTGCGTGGAGCCACATCCGTAGCACCTGGGTTGATATTTTTTCTCAAAATCAAGACCCGGAGGTGCAGGTCTAGCCTTCTGTTCTTGATAAAAGTCTCGTTTCTCTTCAGCAGGATTTGCAGAATCAAGCTTTGGCTTGGCGGACTGCATTTTTTTAAATTTTGTTGATCGTTGATATAATGGTCCATTGTTTTCCGTCCCATGCTTTCTCTAATAGCGTCAAAACTATCCAGTCTCTCAGCCAGCACATACGGATTCTTGAAGTTTGGCCATTCATCTATCAAGTGATCTCGCACCTATAGGGGCACCTTTCTTTTAATTTGATCAGTCACTATCAGTTTCTTTAACTCTTCAAAAGAATTCACATGCATACCCTCAGTCTACCCTTGGAAATAATTGGTCAGTTTATATACTACATCACTCCATGCCATGCCTCTTAATTCAGACTGCTTGTAAAACCACTGTCTGAAGACTTCTGCGCTGGATTTATATTTCTCAAGTAGTAAATCCTTGACAACTTCATAACTATCAGCTCTTTCACGGGGCTCCCTTGAAATTATGTCGTTAATCTCATGTGGTAGTAACCCAGTCAAATAAAATACCAGTTGATGTTCTGGAATACCGGCCCTATCAGCCTGTCTCTCAAACTGTTCGAGGTACAAACTAATATTTTCACTTCTAGGGTCAAATTAATCCATATGCCTCGTCAAATCTATCTTCGGCGTTACCCTTTTGGTAGTTTCCACTTCTGATCCGTCGCATTCACGGTTTACATTGATCTGAGGAGTCTTGACCCTTTCAATTTCTAATTGAAACCTTCTTTCTTTTGCCAATCTTTTCTCTGGTTCCAATCTTTTCTCCTCTGTCTCTCGTTTCAATTTTTTCTCCTCCGTTAAAAACCTCAACATTTCTTTAACATATTCCTCATAATAATTTTCACTATCTAATATCGCTTTCTTATACTCCACGACTCTAGCATTCTCTCCCACATCAGCGCCGACTTCATACGCGATCTTCCTCAAAATGTCCTTAGTGGCTCTAGCCAAATACGCCATTATGAAATCTTAGTTTGTTTTTTTTTTCACAAATTACGAGAAAACTGCGGTCATACCCGTGGAAGTCTAGAGCAGTACCCAAAAATGCACTAACCATTCGGCAATCGGTACTCACCTATTCAACAGCACCAGCATTCAGCATCATCGCAAATCCTTTTCTCCAGTTGCCGATAGAAGAATCCAATATGTCACTGCCCATGAATACCTCGGTTCCTTCCACTCGATGTCACTCATCCCCGCAACACCTCGTCCAGCACATGCAGCCTTGTGACTCCTTCCCCGTCTTGGCAACCGTAGACACAAATGATCCGTCCCCGAAAGGATGCTGATCTCCAAATCCGTTCAACGAACGGCCCAATCCTTGACTCGCGAGTCTTCCCGGGCTACTCTCGTAACAAATATCCCACCGCTGCCACCAGAAAAGTTGGGTTTGCGGCCACGTCTGTAGCGTCAGACGATGTTTATAAATTATTAACACTTATTTTCTGCTTTCTTTATTCTTTAATTCATCTCACACGTGCAGAGCAGCTGCCAGTCCTGGCTCTCTCTCCCCCTTGACTACCCATCTCTCCCCAAACAAAACCTTCGTTACCAAAACATTTTAACAATCAACACAAAAATAAATTAAAACATTTAAAGAAAAACTATACCAAATTAAACAAATTAAAACCAAATACAGAGGTACTGTTCAAACGCTGCAGGGGCAAAATGTATTTTTATGAAATTTCTGTTGTGAGCATCCATTCATTAGATTTTTCTCCCCCATATCCTCTTTGCCCTCTCTTACATCCTGTGCCCAATCCACTGGTCAGTCTCAATTGGAGATGGAATCGGAATCTGTTTACTTTTAATCGGAGATTCTATTCCCCTATCTCCCCCTTCCTCCTTTTATATGCACTTTACACTTGTTTTCTTCTAACTTTTTTGCTACTGCTCCATTCCATCACTGCTTTTGAATGCCCCTCAAATGCCCTTTTCAAACAGGAAAAAATCTTCCCTAAATATATTGAGAAGGGATCAGGTTGGTGTGGTGACTAGAGAACTGGTTTCCCATCCTGAGGGCCTGGGTTCGAATCCCAGTGGTGGTGGAGACTCCTCTTTGTTAATGAGTGAGTGAGTGTGGATAGTGTGACATGGTAGGCTGTTTAAAAACTGAGTATCCTCGGAGTCTTGCCTAAAAGAATCAAGTTTCTTAATTCACCCCTTGGACAACCAAATATTCTTGTGGGGAGCAAAATGTTTGCCATAGAGACCTAAAGCTTTCAGCTACTACTTCGGCACAAATGCCATGCTATTATTTAGGTATGTTTTGTCTTAATTTGAGCTAAAATATTACTCTTTGTGGAATCACCCTTTTGCCACTACTTCCCTCCAATGAATACCTATTCTTGATTGTGTTCTCTGGAACTTTAGAATATTGATGCACTATTCCCAACAGTAATTATCATTGCAAAGTAGGACCCTTTATCTATTGCAATGTTTTCTATTGTTTTCACTGATTTTTTGGTGGCAGTTATGTTGGATTGGCACATCAAATCAAATCAACCGTCGAAGTGGACTTTCGTATTTCTGCTCGTAGCACCTCCACTCCATTTGTATAGTTGCACATATTAATTTTAAATTATTAAAGATGTTGAAAACATAGTGGTAAAGGTGAGCTTCTCGCACTCGTTTTCGCGAATTTCACCCACTTTAAACAGAGATATCGGAACCAAATTCACCTCACTTATTATGCAAATTATTTTTTTTGCGGATCCTGGAAAGAACCTGCGTACCCATATTTGTGATTTTTCTCGCAAATCTTTGTCAAAGTCTCTGTCAGGAATTCATCTGTTTAGTTTAAAAATTCGGGATAATGTTTGGAATGAGTTGAATAAAGCACTAATCCTTTTCTGTCCCTCAATTTTTTTCTAAGTCTGCATTCTTCTTTTGAATTCGTTATTTTCAATTACATTTTCAACGCTTTTCTTGTTGCATTTAAGTTTCCCCCTGCTATCGTCTTTTATGTAGATTTTAATTTTCATGTTTATTTATTCCAACATATAGTACTTATTCTATTTTCGTAGCCCTCTATCTGTCCGGTCTATTCACTTATCCCTCGCAACATATTAATTTCAGTGATGAATAGACTCATAATCCCGTCGCCTCGCGCTTAGCACGCTGTCATCTTGACGGGAGTAACAGATGCTAGTATTTTTTGAGCGAATAATTTTTTTAAGGCAGTTTCTTTGGGATGTCTGGTCTTTCACTCCGATTAGCATCGCTGGGTTCGGAGTTCGAATAAGAATTTCGTTTGTTTGCTACTTTAATTTTTGATGCGCTACAATAGAATAGGAATTATTTCACCGTCGAAAAATACGTGTTAAGGTTTCGTGTTAGCAAGCAGCGAGGTTCAGGGACGAACTGCTTGGGCGAAGCAATTTACCCTCTCTATTTACGCGACTAATGGTTTCTCATTCCCCTGCAGTGAGGTTTCGTGTGGAGTAATGTGAGATCGAATATCGGAAAACTCAGTGACCCATTTTCCGCGTGTGGCACTAGTGGACTGCGAATAAAATAGTGACGAGTATGTTTTCTCGTATTCTTTGCAAGCCCTTTGAATAATGTTTTGAGATTTTTGCCTAAATATTTTTTATGCCTAAATATAGGCATTGACGTCATACTCTGACGCCAACGGAGTCGTTAGCTTTTCTGAGTTGGTCGCAGTCTGCGCTCCACTTCGATCGCTTGAGCCTCCTTCGCAACGTGCATGCATTAAATACATTTCTTTTGCTGGAATTAATTTTTAAGCCCTCTCTTTCTTGACGGGCTAGACATTGTTGCCGTAGTAGGCTTAGGTTTGGCAGTTGTATATTTTTCGATGGCCGAATCATGTTTTATCGTAATGAAACTAAGAAACAAAGTTATTAAACCCTGATTGCGCGCGCAAATTTTTTAAGTCGGAATGTATAGCGGTGTCTGATAGCTACATTTCGTCTTATAAAATTCTTTATTGTGACTCCGTTTGGTATGGTTTAACGCCAGTGCTTCCTTCTGGATGTTGGACGCTCATAACTCATTGTGAGTGGTGTCTCAAATATATTTCACCCTTCAACATAACCTCACTCCTATGGATTCCCCGTAAAAATATATTGTTTATTACGTTACGGGATGTGCATTTAATTTTGTGGATTTACCGCATTAGTCATGTGGTTTAGTGTGCCAGGAAGTTGTTAGTTTCATTAAAAGTGCCTTTGTGTTTCTTCAAAGGATGCCTGCGCTGACTCTATGGATATCATCTCACTATGGTTAATCCGCCTCGCGTAAATAAGTTACCCGAACTGTTAATTCTTCTCCCGCCTGATAGGCAGGTGACATTATGGCATTGAGTATCAGCAGGCAGCAATTAAGGTTTTCCTATCTCGTCAGATTTTCATTAATGGACGTCGTGGGTAAAACGCACTATGAACTGCAACCTTTGGTATCCATTGCCATAATCTTTCCTTGGAATAGGAGTTAGTGATATGGATATTGTCAGTGAAGTGCATCATGCTTTTAATATTATTTGCCCGAGTTGTATAATCCGATTAATACTTGCGCGGGAGAATGCTTTAATTTATATTCGTCTGCACTGCATGTATTTCACTAGTGGACCTAGTGTAGAACGCAGAAACGGAATAGATAGATTTTTATCGGTGAAACTATTAAAATATTTGACACTCACAGTCAACCCTTGGGCGTTGTCCGCCGTCGCCAGTCGGCCCGTCCCCCACCAGCCGACGGTGTGAAAAAATAAAGACAAGTGGTGAGATATTTGGAGAAGAGCCCGCCTCTCGCAGTCCTCACTGGGGCACTTGAGAAATTCGCGTCCCCTCGCAGTTGGTGTCTGCGAGGGATAGCGCGAGCCCGGGAGGTCCCTTTTCCCTCCGCCGGAATCCGCTTACCCCTTCCCGCGCGATCCAATCCCCCTCTTGCTCTCCCCGTCCTTCCCTCCTTCCATAACATCCTCCTCACTCACTCACTCCCATTCATCCCCCACCCTACCACTCTCACCTCTCCATCCCCGCCCCCTTCCTTCCCCCGTTTGCCAACGCCAGTGCGCGATCCCGGTCGCCGCAAACGTGGTTATGCCATTTCCTTCTCTCCATTCCCCGCGTCCCTTGGATTCTACTTCCTCATCTGTGGTGACGGCGGCGAGTCTCACTCGGGAAACAGACGGCGTCCCGCGGTCCGGCTCTCCTGAGGCGACGTGCGAGTGCGAGTCGTGAGTCGCGCGAGTGTGTGTGTGCGCGTGTTACTGCGTGTGTCTGTGCCCCGTGTCTGCGAGAGGCCATATCCCCCGCCTTCATCCCCCTTTCACCGACACTCGATCTTCCTCCGTCCGTGCGTCTTCGGTCACCGTGGGCTCGACGCTCCGTCGACCTCCGGCATGGAATCCACGGCGGAGCTCCCGGCGGGACGGGTGTTGGAAGCCATCAACGGTGAGGGCGCAGCCCACCCGCTCCCCTCCCCCGAACTTCCGCCACTCTCGCTGAGAAAGAACCCTCCCCCTTCGTGGCGGAGAAACAATAAACCACACCCTCCCCTTTCCCGGTCTCACTGATAGTGCAGGTGTGGCAGTGATTTCAGTTATCTCTGCAGCTTGAAAAAATTGTCTCATATCTGCTGATAAATGAGCAAGGTATTTGTTTTGCTTGTCGGACTTGCCAGTCGCATGAGAAATATCCATGAAAGGGGGAAGTATGACTTTTTAATACTTATTATTCAATTTCACTTTACAACCTGGATTTTTGCTGCAGGCAGGTCCGCATATTTATTTTGGGAACAGCATTTTCAATGTTACTTGCTTTGGGTAGAGGTAAAACATTGTGTGGAATTCATAACCTTTTTGACTCTTGTTATGCCACTGTATCATACAAAGTTGAGGAATTTCAGTGATGGAGGAGCGCCTTAGTAATCTATAATTTTTACTTATTGTATTTACCCCAACACTGTCATTCTTCATGTTCTCATTAGCAGAAGTGATTAAGAATGTCTGATTATTAGTGCTGAGGAACACTTTTTGGGAATAGTGAATACCAATTGAAGGTGTGTAGTTTTTAGTTGCCTTATCATAACAGAATCAAGTTTTCCCGTAGAAATTCCTTAGGGGGTGTTCCATGTTGTGTTCTGTAAAACTGAATTTCATTATTTTTACTTACTGTTAATTTTAGCTAATTTTAATTTTATTTATTTTATTCGAAGAGTGAGAATGAAGATGGTTGAGTTAGCATATACATTTAATTAATTGGGAAGGAATCAAAATGGAAACTTAAACCATTTGTGTAGCTGTGATCTTGAGAAGAGGTGCTAGCCTCAAAGTTAGTGATTGCAGTGTCATCTGTTGCTTAACTCATTTTATTTTTATTTGATTTATGACTAGGAGGTATTTGCATAGTTTTGAGTTTGAAGAGTGAATCAGACTGATAATTAATAAGGACAGAAATGGTATATTTTTTAGATCCTGAATTTCCTTACTTTAATCCTGACTTATTTGTGCAATATGAGATAATAGTTTTTAAATTTGATTCTGCTTAGTGTTTTGATGAAACTGTTTTGTGCAATCTTTCAAATTCAATCATGCTCAGTTATTATGCATGATCAACATCATGTTCAGCATAATCAATGACATGCTCAGAATTTTTCTCTCCCATTTTTATCTAAAGTCCCGCTTTGATCAAAATAGTAGATCTGATTAATGTTTCTCAAAGTGTCTACATGTATCTGAAATTCATAATCCATGATATCGTAAGAAATTTTATATTTGCCTTGGTCTACATTAAAATATAGGGCCCAATCCATAATTTTTTTGGGTAGTCATATGCCTTCCATTCAATATTGAATCTCTTTCCTTTTTTCTCCATTGCTTTTTCTGTATCTTTCTGAAATTATGCTTATGCCAACTTGTGCATCTGTGATTGCATTCGGGGAGTTTTTAGGTGAATATACCTACGTTTTTCCATCCTGAATTTCTTGTACTGTTTTGAATTATTATCAGTAGTAAAATCTGAAGCTCTCTATTTTTAAGTGGTGTTTAGCAAAAATTGGCTTAATAATTCACTAAATACAGGGTGAAACTAAAGGTGTGACACACACTTTATGTAGGTTCACTTCATACAAAGTTTTTGAATGCATTAATAACACTCAAAAGGTGTATATTGTTAGAATGATTAAAACTTCCAATCAAGTTAAGGAGTTAATTGCCTCCTAAGATTTTCATGGCTGTATTTGTGAATATTTCTCCCGAAACTTATTACTTTAAAAAATACCTTAATTTTGAATTCCCCTTAGCAATTTTTCTTGCATTTATCTTAATATTAATTTTAATACAATTGTAAGTCATGAGTTCATCTCTAGGAAATAATTTTTAACATATTTGAAAATTTTCTCTTCCATTTCATGTCCTGCATGGGCTTGTATTTTGGTTGCTGTTTGCTGACTGGTATTTTCGTGTGTTATTATGACAGCGGTAAGTGCTACTAACTATTTTATAGTGTTCAGGAAATGATATTTTCTTGAGGTATTTACAATGGAATGGGTTGTTCATTAGCTCTAAGAGGGTTTACAAAATATTTTGAAAATGCCATGATTTGTTGTCCTAAGTATTGCTTTCGGTGCTAATACTTTTTCAAATGGATGACAGAAATTATAGAATAGCAACACAGATTTTAATCCTCAGTTGGAAAATGGTTAATGCATGTGATATTGTGGTATGAAAGTACCTACATGACAAACTATTGTATCCCCTGGGCATCTACTCACTTCTGCTGAGCATGCTTTTGAATTTACAGTTGATGTGTTGAATCTCTGTAAAGTCTTATGTTTTGGTGTCAACTAGTTCTCTTTTGGAATTTTGGGTTGGTAAGTCTAGCTTGTCAAAAAGGTTCCAATTAGGAGTGGGAACAACATATGTTTGGTGGAGTGGTGAATCCACTACATAATTATGCATGGAATCGGTTTGGGAGTTATAGCTTTAGAGAATTGAACAAAACTGAAGCTGATCCATGGAATGGCAGCTAAAGGATTATTTTAAGCTTCCATTAACAAAAGCTTAGCAGTGAGCTTAATTCTGTAAAAGTGCTGCTATAAAAGTTAAGAGCTTACAACTGTTCAGTT
Organism: Pyrrhosoma nymphula; assembly: GCA_963573305.1. Taxonomy (NCBI): domain Eukaryota; kingdom Metazoa; phylum Arthropoda; class Insecta; order Odonata; family Coenagrionidae; genus Pyrrhosoma; species Pyrrhosoma nymphula. The sequence continues at coordinate 180,935,617 of OY754327.1, forward strand.
AACCTCTAAGTAAGAAAAATGTGAAATTCGTGTGTGAATTTCACACATTCAGGGTAGGGGGGCCAGTTCCTTTCCCTGGGCCACTCCCACTCTGAGGATTTTTGTTTGTGTTCGGGGGTGTGTTCAGTAGCCAAGCACTCTACCCACTAGGCCACCACACTCCCCATTTTTTGCCTATAGAAAACCCTTTTATGTCCCCTTTACATTACTAGGTATCTACCCTAGTAATGCAAAAGCTAGTAAAAAGTTCCCCGTGTGAATGCCAGTTAGTGCCAAACCTGGAAATTTGTTTATGTTGTGGTTGACCATGCAAGAGATACTAGGGTTGAAACGATGGTTACTAGCATCTGAGTTACTAGTGTAGAAAGCGAGCGATGTAAACAGGGCATAATGGGCAACCATGGTTGGAGTGTACCCTCTTGTTGAGCTTGGCTCTATTTTGTTCAAGGCTGCATCTCATCATTAAGTTTTTGCATATTGTACAATTTGCTTTGACACAGACTTTCAAATTGATAATATTAACTATTTTTCATTTAAAAGTAGCTAATTAAATAAAAATTAAAATATTCTTTAAATCCCACTGTTGTTTCATGAGGTCTAAGGAGAGGGTTGATAATGAAAACAATTTTGGTGAGAATGGAAATAATTTAAATAAATGAAAATGACATTGATTGAGAAGGCATCAGAAACATACCATAATGTAAGGGTGCCTTCTGGTTATGAACTTCATGCATAGAATGAAATATTTTTAATGACACTCTCAAATTCTTATATAATGAAACAGTGATGTTTTCTATCTACATTCTTGAACATCTTTTGATGCTTCTGATCTTTTGATGCTCCAAGTGTCTCCTTGATGGGATGGTTTTGAAAGAAGTATTCCCTGAGCTTGATGTATCGTTCAAGCTTGATGATATCTCTATCCCGTATTTCTTTCTGATACCACTTTGATTGGATTGGTTGAGTACCACAAAACAAAGCTAAAATGGTGAATTGATTCCTCTCTTAGGTAGTGAATTTGCACATACTCTTACTCCCAGGGCCATATATATCTTAGGCGATATTTAGCCACATCAACAAATCCCCTCCACCTGGATCGATCTTCTGCCTCTCTTTCTGTTGCTCCGATATTTTGCATATCCGTTCTCACTCGGTCCCACCATCTTACACGTGGTCTTCCCCGGGGTCTTCTTCCTTCAGGAATCCCATTTAGTACCTCCTTCAGCAGACATCCCTCCTCTTTCCTTAGAATATGTCCAGTCCACCTGGTTCTTCTGGACTTTATTTCACTTGTTATGTCTGGATGCTTATATAGATTCCTGATTTCTCTATTGTGTGTTTTTCTCCATTGTCCTTCTTTGTATGTGGGCCCATAGATTTTCCGCAATATCTTATTCTGGAACACTATCAGTTTTTTCTCATCCTTCTTTGGCAGCCTCCATGTTTCGGATCTGTAGAGAAGTACTGGGGATATTATTGTTTTATAAAGTCTAATTTTTGTTTTGTGTGACAGGGCTTTAGAAGATAGAATTCGGTTGGAGGCATGTAGACATCTGTTGGGGAGGTTTAACCTGTTTTGTATTTCTGGCTCTTCTGTATTGTCATTTGTTAAAATTACTTCTAAATATTTAAAATGGTCTACTTTTTCAAACAAGGTCTACTTTTTAAAAAGTGAATTTGCACATGCTTCCCTAAAATCCTTAGTGCTCAGCTTAATGGTGGTGTGGAAGTTAAATGAGGAGTCAACTAGGTTAGAATGTGAAAGGTAGTGAAACTGGGTATTAATACATCGAATGCTAGCTGAATTTTTAAGTGAATGAAAGTAAGGGTGTGGGAGTTTTCAATGCGTATTTAGTTTTTCCCATACTACATACAAACTGATATTTTATTCAGTGGCGTAGCCAGGTTTTGGGTCTAGGGGGCACAGAACATTTTTAGGGAGGGCCGACTCATAAATTAACCAATATACTAAACTTTACCGATTTTGGTGATGCAATAGGCAGATAGGTCTGTACAAAATATAACAATTGACAACGTATCATACACATTTATTTATATTTATTTGGGACTTTAGAGTGGAAAAATTCACAGACTTAGCGGCGCCAGAACACGGGAGGGGGGGGGGGGGTTGGGGATTCGCCCCCCCGGCTACGCTACTGATTTTATAGTCTTGGAAAATTTTAATTTTTTCAGACTGCTTGCTCTTTGCTTTAGTAGTTTGATAAATCAGTCTATATCATTTTATTCGTTGTGCTGCCCTTTGTATTATTTTGATGTTTAGATATTTTCACAGAATCAGTTTTTACTTGCTTACTTTGATTAGGTTTGTCCTGAAATTATGTTTACTGTTGGTACCTTGACATCATGTAAGAAATATGATCTTTGTAAATTGAATTCATAGTGTTTCTTCTGCTTCACTGACTCAGTGTAAATAATTAATGCCTGAAGACAATAATACCTACGTATGTATAACATTGGTGTGATGAGGTGTGATGTTGCTCATTTTTCTGAGAGTCTTTAGGATGCTGGTTTTTGTATCTAAGATACCAGGTGACTCTTACTTGTCTCCTTGCTGTGTCTACCACTCATCTAGTCTGTTCATAATTCAGTTCACCAGATCATGGGTTAGGCTGCCAGTTGGGAGGCAGCTGAACTAATGATCCAATGAATAATTCACTTGCATCATGTGGGAAACCACCAAATCCTTCTCTCTTCTAGTCCATTTGTTCTTCCAGTTTCCATGCAGCTGGTGACTAGAACAGTATTTCTTATTTCCTTAGTTTGCAAGGTTATAATTGTTTTAATTTTAGATTTGTATTTCAACTGGTTATGTCATTTGGTCTGAGCTTGCAAAGAATGATAGTGTAGTGGAATTATCAATTTTATTTCCATTCCTGAGGCAGTTAAGATGAATTCCTCATCAATAGAAGTTGATTGCCAGTTCATGATTAGTCTTTGGAACGAAGGTGTTAGTTCTTGACATTCCAACTACGACATAGCGTATCCATCATTGGAATCAAGATACGTATGTTGCTTTTGTATGCTTAGGTTATGCTTGCAGATCTAAATATTCTTTATCTGAATTTCCTTTTTTGAGAGAAATGCAGCAAAATATAGTTTTGCAATTAATATAAATGATTTTTCTAATCAGTTGTATTTAAGAAGTGAAAGAAGCACCATCAAGCATGTCAGGTCTATTTGAAAATTAAATCTTTCTTTGCCTTTCTACATTGTTCCATTATGTACCGCAGGATTGATTTCACATCTGCAAAACTTATGTCTTATTATTAGCCTGGTATTTGATATTACAATGAGTATTCTACCATAAAGTGACATTATTCTGAGAAAAATATGTCATAGAAGTTGATGTTTGAGTAATTTGAAGTTAGGAAGGTTCATGAAATTTTAATGACTTAATTTATTTTCCTAGGTATGTAGTCAAAACGTTTTAACAGCACTGGGAACTAAGGTCTTTCCTGTAACTGTGCAAAGATTAGATGCCAGAAAGGGGCATATTATTATATTTACTTCAGGTTGCAGGGATTCCTTAATCTGGTGCTTGTGTAGTGAGATTTTGGAATGGGCAGATACACTAATGGTATTCCTGAGAAATTCTTCCCCTGCGGTGTGCCATTAGTGGTATTCTTCATTGGTTTATGAAGAACATGTGTTTTTATATGAGAGTGCTTTTAAAGTGTTGCTCATATTTTCGCATTAGATTTTTCCCAAGTAACATATAAATATAATAAGGAGTAAAATAAAATTCTGAAACCTTAACTTGGTGGGAGGTCATCATGGCTTTATAACAAACTTTGTAACTTCCACAATTTATTAAGAATGCACAATTGGTTTCGAGTGTTTATCCTTCCAATACGGAAGTTTCAACACACACAAAATCATATTGGTCTGCACCACATTTTGTATCCATGAGTATGATGAATTGTTGACATGTTTTCTTTTTTTCATAATTTTTTAAATTCAGTAATTGAATTTGTTGGCTGCCATCTTTGTTTATTATCCAGTTTCTTTTTATTATTAGCATATAATCCAACTCAATGAAGTGCCATGTTTTCTTATGTAGGATTTTATTTAATTTCTTCTTATTATTTTAGTTTTGGCCAGAAAGAAGTCACTGTTTCACTGCCAACGTTTATGCAAATTTATTGTCATCCTCAGGGCTATGAAATTTAAACTATATTAACAAGATGGGTAAGACGTCAACCATTTCAATATACAGGATAGATGTAAACTATCTGTTATTGAAATACACATTAAATCTATCCTGTATATTGAAATGGTTGACGTCTTTTTACCCATCTTGTTAATATAGTTTAAATTTCACTGCCCTGAGGATGACAGTATATTTGCAGAAACATTGGCGGTGAAATGGTGACTTTTAAATTGACCAAAACTCAAAAAAAAGAAGAAACTATTTATAAGTGGTCATTATCTACTATAATAATCACCGATGTGTATATATGTGTCAGTAACTTTCACACAAGAGATACACTTGAAGCTGAATCTTCATTTGGCTGGAGATCTTTTTTTATTTGCAAAATGAAATTAGAAATAGAGGTTTTCTGTTATTGGGAAAGGTACCAATAGGAAGAAAATAAAATAAAGATTCTTATTCCTTCAATCAAATTTTGTATTCCGTTCGAAATTCCGAAATATTTGCTAAAGCGTAACGATTTTTTGCAATATTTTAGCTTTTTTGAGTCATCCTCCCCATAACGACCATACTCATTATTTAAGTTGAGATTCTTTGTACATCCAACTCAACGATTCTTTGCACTAAAATGGATATGAATATTTATTACAATCAATGTTAATGATAATATTCTTCCCATTGGTATTCAATTGGCACCTTCACTAGTATACATTAATTATTAACGAAGAGATTATTTAGTTCTTTCATTTAAGCCCTCCTTTCTTTAGAGTTTTGAGATAACTTGAGTCCAGTGTTAGGTGCAAGCATAACTATTGCATGTGCATTCATTTTGGAAAACACCCAAAGACTTCCTTTTTTTGGGACAACTGGGGTGAAAAACTTTTGATACCAGTATATTAATGACAGATTAGGATGTGAAAGGGATGATTTTCTTTTATTATTCAGCTTTATGCTTTTTGAAATAACATTCTTTACCCATTTGTTGTGTTAACAAGTCAAGAAATGGTGATTGTTACATTAACTGTTCCATTGAGTTTAGGTCAATGTTCTCACTCAGTACATCATGATAAGTGGATCTGTGGTAAATGTTCTTGCTCAAATATGTTTTATGGGGATTTATCACGATTTTTGCTTTTTACTTTATCATGCAGGGGACCATGACAAATGATCATTTGCTAATCATCTCTTAAAGATTGCAAAAATTGCCAGAGATATAGGAATAGGAGTCTAAAGTTGAATGAACGGGCAACTTTCCCATAATGGCCGTGACACCATTTCATCCATCGCCTCTTCCCTCTTCTTCCCGATACATTCTAAAAGAAGCCTAAAATGGCTGTTGTGAAAATGTCCACTTCTGCCGGAAATACTACAGTATAAATATTCAGAAAATACTTTGAAAAATATTCGTATTCACCGGGAATCGAACCATGGGCTGGATGAATGAAATGACGTCAGAGGTCGTTTTATGGAAACAGAAACAAATACAACTTACTACGATTAGTTATTTGGTTATTAGGCCTTAATGTTTTGAAGCAGCTCTGTAAATCTATCTGAAAACCTTTGCAAATTTGATTTCATTGGTAATATGGAAAAAGCATTTGAATGATAATCCTCAACTCTTATCACTTATCTGATCTAATCATGCAAACGCAAAAAAAATCCAAAGTTATCATATTGTTGTCATATTTATCTGAATATAGTAACAATCAGTGAATGTATATACTCTTCTTTTCATTATTTTCATATCTTATAGTATACGTTTAGTGGAATTCTCCTTTTCAAAGACATTTGGCACATTATCAATGCTTTTTCTTTCAATTGGAATTGCTTGTTTGACCTCCTTTACTTGGAAGTGTCACTTGTGTATGGGGTGTGCTACACAAATTACTGAATCACGGTTCATATGCCATCATTGTATGTTAATTCAATTAAATGGCAAATGGCTCACTATCTCAGATTCCTATTGACTATGGCATTTGAATAGAATCAGTATCCCATGCCCTAAATCTTTGGAACTTAAAAAAATGCTTCTTAGTTATCTATATATAATATAAAAGAATGTTTGTCTGTCTGTCTTTTATACAAATCTACAGTTTTACTCCGATCACGCTGATATTTTGCACAGTAATAGTTCAAGACAGGAGAAAAATTATAGGCTATTTTAAAAAGATCTCAGGGCCCCAAAAGGTCCCAAGACGGTCTTCGCTACATATTGGGATTTGCGCAGTGGTTTCATTTTTTGCTTTTTAAATTACTTCCGCTCAAGATATAGGGTTGGAATTTTTTTAATCAAATGGCTGAATGAATAAAGTTTATAATTCTTTAATCAATTATCTTTTCCAATTCGTATTTGTCTGAAAATTATGTTTTTAGCTGCAAAAACGCACATTTTTCTCTGAAATCAACAATAGCATATTTCCTTGATTACCAAATTTTGGTCTTTAGCGCATTTAAAATTTATTTTGCTTAGCTAAGCTGATTAGGAATGCTAAGCAGTAGGTTTTGGGTGCACAAAGAGTAAACCCAACTATTAAGATAGACTACAATACAGAAAATCCGGCTTGCATTCGCTATGAGTATCAACAAGGCTCAGGGGCAATCACTTTACGTGGCTGGCATTAACTTAGAAAGTCCATGCGTTTCGCACAGCCAGCTATATGTAGCTTGATCTAGAGTTTGCATGCCAGATAATGTATTTGTTTATGCTCCAGATGGATATACGAAAAACATAGCATATCGTCAAGCATTACGGTAAAAGCTTTCAAATAACTCTTTGCTGTTAATTCTCAAAATCTATGGTGAACAATCCAAAATAAATCGATTGTGGAACGAATTAAGCATAACAATGTTTGCTTATATAACTGTTTTTTACCCCGTTAATTTTCCTAATTTGGTCCATATTTGAGTTATTTGACTTTTTATTGATATTGTTTATGGGATATATTGTCAACTGTTTACTTTGCTGTTGTCTCACAATTGTATAGGATCTCTCGAAAAACCAAATTATTTAAATAAATAAAATAATTAATAACACTGTAGTCTGTTTTGAAAAGTACTAACTAATCCCTCTTCTCTTATATGATGAGTTATGTAGTAAGTGTGACCCCGAGCAAGGCTAGGTAATTCAGCTAGTTGGTAATAACATGCATAGAAAACTTGGATGCATTGTTATTCAATATATTTTTCCTGTATCTGCTAATTATGTGGACGTAGTGGAGAGGGCAGTAAGATGCATTTGCGAAAGAGAAAGATTGAAATGAATTATTATGCTAACAATAGCAATTCCTAAGTGAATTTTGCAACCTGGATTGCATAAAATCAATTATAGCCATGCCCTGGATGTTAGAAAACTCTCCCTGGTGAGAATCAAACCTATGGTATTTAAGATAGCTGATAAGAGACTTACAGTGCCGCCACTGGGGTAGGTATTGATGTATATCTACTCAAGTTCCACTGTAAATGCATATTTTGAAATAATATAATTTCGATGTTGGTCAATAAAAAGTTTGCACTTTGTGTCTGACCTAGTAATGCATAATTATATAGTATATAAATAATAGAGTATTATATAGTATATACATAATAGAGTATTATAAAGTATATGCATAATTAAGGAAAATTTCTAGTTTACTTTATCGAATCTTAAAAAAAGTTACTTTTAAGAATAACGAAATTAAACAATTATTACAAAATTAATATTTGTGTGAGAATACGTCTCCCATGAGAGCAGTGTTTACTCCTCATTTGCTCGAAACGACAGCATTACCACTAGGAACTCGGGCACAACCAGTTCGGCGCTTAAGCACTTAATTTGTTCCAGCGTTTTTTTTTAACTAGGGCTCCGTTGCGCCGCCGAGAAATCCGAGGGCTGCTATTGTTTAGCCGCGCGCTTTTATGTTTAGCTATTCGCCTCAGGGCCCCGGCTTTCATTTCGTATCCCCGTGAATTTTGCAGAGGGGAATATGGAAAGGGCGCACATTAAAATTGAAGTGTCCCGGCGAGGTCACCGTTGGGTGGCTTTTCATGAAGATTGAAACCCGTGCCCGTCGCGGCGAACTACATGGGGACGTCGAATCTCGGCTACGTTGTGTCCCTGGAGACGAATCATCTACCACATTCAAACGTGCTCCTAACATTAAAGGGTACATATAGGAGCAACTTGAATATTTGCCAGAAGTTGAGTTGCTTGAATATTTTCGTTGTAGGTACTGCTGCAATCACGGTTATCATCGGGACTTTTCGACGAGTAAAATGACATTGAAATAGATATTTTCGACTAGTGTTACACTCAACCATCGGCGGAGTTGTTGCACATCGTCATCGTTAGACGGGAGCTCTATCCTAATTTCAGGCTTCCCGTAGTATTTTCATTAGTTTTTTGCGGAATAATTGCTTGTCTTAGCTTGCAGCGCAATAATTTCAAGACGTTGAACGCTAAATTATTCAGTGGTGTTTGGCTCTTTTCCAGCAAATTTCTCCATGCGTCCAATACGATCCTCCTCACGGAGGAGTCATGTTAAAAAAAAAATATTTTTAAAGAGAAGTCAAAGAATTAGAACAAGACGGGTATTGTGGTGTGGGAGCCGAGGAGGCATGGACCGAGATTCGATCGGGCCCTTGTGGGGTCGTCGATAGCGGGCTTCCCGATAAGAGAGCTGGTGGGAGAGTGATTAAGTGTCCGACCAGTAGTCTTGACAAAAGTGAGGGTATCGACCGAGGGAATGTTGCGGATTAAAATGACAAATAGAAAGGAGGAGGGGCGAGGGGAGGAAAGAGAGAGGTTGGAGGCTTCCACACGGAGCGGGAGACACCGCTGCTTGTCGCCCGAGGCGACGTGACGTGTGCTGTGGGGGTGTGTGTCGTCGCTCCCCCAAGGGACAAATACACGGCTGCTAGCAGATAGTGGAGATGGAGGGGGAAATGATTGTCCCTGGCGGTTTCAAGGTGGTTTCCTTCGTGAACCACTCTAACCAAGAAATTCTTCATTTTTGTGATAGATTCTGAAAGTTGTAAAGCGTGACTGCATATGTAACTATTTATAAAGAATCGCCCTCATAACCGGCTTTGGTGTCTGTCGGTTGCATCTAATATTGAATCTTAAGAGCTTGGTTTATTTCCGAGCGTCAGGATATTTGGTGAATGCGTTTATTTTACTACGGGCTATTTTATGGGCTACATTGAGGTATTTGTTTTTATAAATGTCAATACAAAAATTTGAGAACTTCCATTTGAATTGCTTTGCTTTGACTTTTTTCTGTGTCCACTGGAGTTCTTGATAATTTTACTGTCTGAAATACGTGACATTTTAGTGCTTACTCTGTCGGTGAAAAACATTAAAATATGCTTGGCGCGAGGTATACCAATTGAAAATGTTACAGAAACTAACTTGAGAGACTTCACATGGATTTTTGTTTTACCTAAGTATTAAAGGTCCTTAATGAACGTTGCAGCTGCACTTGGTTAGACCTTGAGTCGTTCTGCTTTACTCCGTTTCGCAATTACGTAGTTTCTGAATTTCATCTCAACGATCGTGGCTTTATTCTAATTACGAATCCCCTTTCTCGTATGCAAGTATGCATTCACTTCTTTCATTAACAATTCGTATTAATGTTAAATTTAAAACGAACTTCTGAATCTCCCACGAAAATAACTTATCGTAATTTTTTAACTCGCTTGATGGCATTATGGTTAAAGATAAATCGATTTGATTCGTTCGTGTTTGGGATCTCCTGTCACGGAAAGTCTAAACGACGGGTATTTTTTTTGCATGAATAATTGCAATTTTGAATTGAAAAGTAGTGCTTTGTTAAATTTTAGAGATTATATATTTATGTTTTGTGAGGCTCTAACTGCGTGATTTTTTTAATAAACGTATTTTTATACTTTTACTAGGACAGGGGCCCGGCTTTGCACGGGGATCTGCGAATTAATTGCAACGATTATTCATTAAAGAATTGAGATATTGTTGAGCATTTTACATGTTATTGACCAAAAAATAGTTAATGCGTGGCAAAATTTGAGATTTAATTTCGAGAACAGTTTAAATGGCATATTCTATAGATATTTTAGAAGAAGAGAAAAATCAACTGGTACAAAAAACCACCTATTTGGTAAAATTGTTACAATCTGGGTCTAAAAATAATGCTAAATAATATTAATATGGTCAAGATGACGGTGTCCGTTGACTTTCAGCGGTAGAAGTCATTTACCTTTATGATTATAAGAATCAATGTGACGTTCTAAGTACAGGTACTATCTATCAGCCATTAACCGCACGGAGGGACTTTGAAGTGAAAAATACCCCTTTATGAGTTCTTACTGAAATTCGTTTATATGGTTTGATAATCTTATAAATAGTGTACACTGTATGGATCCATACATCGATGTACGTTGGCGTAAAATTCAAAAACGAAATTTTATACAACTTTCAATCTTTTAAGGATTATTAAATGTCTCCAGTGCACAGATAACTGGCTACTTTTCATGTAACTAATGATCTCCGGTTCGACTCCTTTACGTTCGATTTTCTCGGGAAAATAAATGTACATACGTAACATGGTTGAAGTTATACTTCCCAGAATAGTTTTATATGTATATTCTATTGACATTCCTGAAGCAGAAAAATACCAACTGTCCTATTAGGTGATGTGATTACATACTGCGGCTATAAATAATGCTGATAAGGCAAGATGAGAGTGCTCGTTAAAATTCCGCGGAAGAGAGAAAACATGAAAGCCGTGTTATGTGATTATTTAATCAATGTGACGTGCTAAATGCAGGTATTTTGTAAAAGCCATTAAACGCAAATAAGAGAGGTTGGGTTAAAAAATACCCCAACTGAAATCTCTCAGAAATTTGCTTGTATTCATTCCATATAATGTAAGACATAAAAGGCCCGGGCGACATTTCCTGTTCATGGTCATTAATCAGGTTGCCAAGGAAACGTGCTATTGTTGAACTCGGAGAAAAATTAATAATTTTGGGATTGAAAACCTAATTTTTAAGCGAAAACGAAACGTTAAATAAATCGAATGCATGAATTAAGTAATTCGTTTTTTCAGCCATCTGATAGTGAAAATTGTAATCCTATATCATTAGTGCAAGAAATATAAAAAAGAAAAAAAACTCTGCACTTATTCCAATGCTTTTCTTATGGGCCGGTAACATATCTAGTATCTTTGTTCAGGGGCCCATGAGGATGTTTATTAGTGAGAATAGACCAATTCCATTCGGACGTACCTTAGCGCGGTACGTGGAAAAGAGTGGCAACTGTACCTACAGTAAATAAAGGATATATTTTCTTGCTTATTTTTTAGTATTAACAGGAAGATTTTATGACTCGTTTCATGAACATAGGTACCTACTCGTATTATATTGAGACTATTGCCTGTTCTTATTGGGCCAATTAGAGCCACCATGGTGCAGTTTAAATTTGTTGTCCCAGATCATAAGTTCATTCTTAATATTAATGGGGAGCGATGCTCTTAGTTCATTATAATTGAAATCCCTTGATAAGTCGCGTAACTCTGTTATCGAATCTATGTGATAAATCCATTTTAAATTTTTTTTGTGTGGAATTTTCGGTTCAGGTATATCAATTTACCGCCAACTAGCTGTGTTTGTCGGATAAATGGTCTTTGTGTTCGCCAGAAATTTGACCTACGATAAAAGAGCTGAGAAAAACTTATCGTTCCTCAATCTACATTGAGATATGTAATAATACGATTTTAATGATCCAAATTTAAGTTGCGTTACATAAGTTATCATATTGTTTGGGAATTCTTAATATTATATCAGGATTATTATCACTTAGTGTGATATCACTGACTCATGCAATTTGTTGACCCTTTTAGAATGTGCATCAGTTTGTACCTAACCAAGTAAAATTCATTTTCCTTAAGGTAGTTTGAGCGATAAATCACTTCACCTAGAATTTTATGAATTTGACGTCATTTTAAAGAAAAAAATCTCGTCTTTTTAATTATATAAACCCCTTTCCCAACTATTTTTCGAGCAATTTGCCTAAAAATATAAGCTGTTTTACATGGGATAGATTACGGCTTTGCTCTCCAGAGGGAGATATCGAAAAAATGAGGAACTTTTAACCCCTAGATTTCGTCAAAAAACTAACGGCGAGTAGTTTGTATGTTTTCTAAACTATTTATAAAACTTAATCAATTACTCACCGCTGTACTTTTTACATAATCCCCAAAAAACATGTATTGTGAAGGGTATTATGTGGTTATTTTTATTTAATAACTGAGAATGTTGTCATACATAATTATATTTTTGCACCATTAATGTTACAATATTTACTTCATACGTCTTACAGACGATTAAATTTAAAAATAAAATTCGAATATGCTCTCCACTATGACTAGGGAACTATCTCGCTCAAACTACCTTAAATCTTGGAAATGGGAAAAACACCAGTTCCTCATAGATTTCATTCAACTTTACTGTCGTATTTTACAGTCTGTGGTTGAGCATTCGTTTAATATGCGTGGCTTGGATGGTGGTGCACGTTGCCTCGGACATATTTCTTAACTGCACGAGTCCATGCACTGGAGGGTGTGCATGGAGTGATGTGCCGTGGTGCCGTTATGTTGATTTCCATGCATCCGTGGAAATAAAAACCCTCGTCGCTGGGGAGGGTTGTGAATATTCCCGTGGTGCTGTCGTCGCAAATGTCGCCGAGGTAATGAGTGTGCGGGAGGGCGGTGGGTGTGGAGTGGGTCGAGGCGCGCAGTTGGAGGGGTTTCGCGAGGGGCGGGCCGAGGGCTCTTCAGTGTAATGGAAGGCAGGAGGAGGAGGGGACTGTGGGGATGCTACGTGCATCCATCTCCCGTGGCTGTTCGGACTCGCTGGCCCGCTGTCACTTTCTAAAAACCTCGTGCATTCGCTCGTTCTCAACCGAGACGTGAATCAAGGACACGAAAACCTCCGTGGCAGTATCGCTTGTCGTGGGTGGGTAATGGCTCTGCTCGCTCATCTTCGTTGGAATATTTTTAGAGCCGAATTCGGCTGGACGGTCGATGTTTTAGATTAGTTCTGATAGCGCTTAATGCTGGCTAGTAGTTCGGGCCTTATCTCACCTATCTCCTCGCTCTCCCTAATCCTTTGCGCTGGTATAAGTACGTGATAATCTATCAGGATCTGGGCGAATCAGAGCGTGAATGGTGATGGCCGATGACATAACCTTGAACTAATATTATATAGCGTTACGTTGTCCAAACGCAACTTTTGAGGTGCACAAAGTTTTTATCTATTTTATGTAGTAGTTAGCCTAATAAATTAGAAAATAGAAGAATTCAGTAGTTGTTTCGTGTTTTATTATAAATGTCGTTTATCATTTTCATTCTTCAGGAATTCATTAAAAAATTTATCGTAGATTTACCTCTTACTGTTTCAGAAAATGTTGTTTCGCGATCTTTGCCTTGATCGTCTTGTTGTGTTTCTGCCGTGTTGTAAGCCAAACAACTCACCGGGTTGATAGCGGTCGAAATGTGGTCGTCAACCTAGCAAGGAAATCGGATAATTCCGTGAATTTCAGACTTCGGCTACTTACGGAAATCACGTACTACTTAATTAAATGCATATAATATCGGGGAAATTTATGGAGTCAATCACCATTTGCGTGTTTCGCGTACCTCTTTCATTAGGCGATTGCTTCTGTGAAAATTGATTGTGGCGTCGGTCGTTAGGAAATAGCGGTAATGCATAGAAGGGAGGGCATTGAGGGAGGGCATAGAGGGCTGTATTTCCAGCTTTGGGGACGTACTCAATTAGGTAAATAAAAAACAATTTGGGAATCCCAGAAATAATGGAGAGACTATCCTCCCAGTTTCTGTTGCTAACATGTTTATTTGATTCTGGCCGCGTCAGAACTGAGGTGGTTTATTGTCGATTAAAATTAGTTCTCTCTATTAATGTTTTGAAATAATTAGAAATGTCAGTGGGAGTAATGGGTGAAAAAGGCGGCAGTCATTCGAAGCAAATTGCATTAAACCTTCCCTTAGTTTTTGTCATGTAATTCAGATAATGTGTGCTGTGTGTATTCAAAATATAATGGGGCTCCTCCTAAAGAAAATCTATTTTCCTAGCATCTTATTTTAATCCTCTTGGGATATAACTTCCCAGAAGGTGCCAGTCCTTGGCTCGGTGGTGACTTGGACCTCAATGTAATCATACTAATACATAAAAATGTGATGCTTTTTGTGTGTGTGTCTGGTCACTCAATCATTCAAAAACGGCTTTTTCCCGCTCACTTTGAAATTTTGCTTGTGGGTATTTGAGTGCTCTGGGACGAACTTAGGTTATATAAAAATTTCCTCAGGGCCCCAAGGACCCCTAAAGTTATTACATTTAGTTTTAGGCCAACCTACGTCCATACTTATACATACATCATTCATTGTTTATAAGATTATCAATACATATAAGCGAATTTCAGTGAGAATTCATTAGGGGTATTTTTCACTCCCCAAGTCTCCACGTGCTGTTAATGACATGTCACGTATAAACGTTTTTTTTGCCGAGAAAATGTAAAATGTTCAACATTAGCCCGGTTCCTTTGTGCATAATCGGTGTTGTTAATCTGCAGCTTCCCGTGCGAAGCCGGGTCCCTCTGCCAGTAACCTATATTTCAAGAGGTGGTTGATAAGCATAAAAAATAATTTTCCTCAAACTTGGTGTCAATGGAGGGTTAGAGTAGTTTTTTAAATCCTTATCATAGTAAACTCTGGCTCGCAATACTTAACTTTTTTCTTAGGAACTATTGTTCATAAGGGTAAAATTAACGACCCGATTTTTTCAAACATGCACGTTTTCCGGTTAGGGTTGTCGCAACACGAAAAAGTTCCTTGCACATCCCCGTGTGGGAAATCGCATTGGAGTCGTCGAGTCAAGAGTACTTGAAGAAACGGCACGAATTCAGACTCCTAATGAGAGAGATGTGAGGCGCTAGTGTTCAGTTTGCTACATGTGAACGCTTTTCAAACAGTGCATCAGTTCAGACCAATTAGGATGAAGCAACGGATCCCGTGAACGCTTTCCATTGGGGTATGGTGCTGGTGCCATTCTATCTTCTTTAAGTGATCGGGAAGTCGTTCGTTCGAGTAAAAGAATTTTTTCGAAGTGCGATATTGATTGCGAGATATTAGTTCCATTTCGTAATTGAATCCGCTGAGAATAAAGCCTTTTGTCATTCTCGTCACACTTGGTATCCCGCAATTGGATCATTTGATAGCCACGCCTCTTCCTCCTTTTCCCCGTTTGCTCGTATAACTCGTTAGTACGCGGTGCCACTTATTGTGGCCCCCGAAAGTTATTAGAAAAAAAATCAGAAATTTATTTTTACACCTTACATTGTTTTTTATTGTTACTTTTAAAAATAATAATTTATTACTACAAGGCCCGTAACCGTATTAAAGGTTAAGTTGTGGCTCTTGAGGCCTTGCAAGTTGGACAACCCCGTGATAGATATTTGAACAAGGACAACACGAGAATTTGAAGTTCTCATGTACGTCATCACCCTTTTTCTCTTACATATTTCTTCGCGAATTTAAAGTTTTCCGATTTGCATGATATTGATTGTTTCAGACATCCGATAGTTTGATATGTAAGTATGGAACTTATATTTGCAGCTTGCAAATAAATAATCCTGTTTTTCCTAAATACTCGAAACTCTTGTAGCTCGGATCATGTGAAGCTATTGTTACGAATTTCTTTTCATTCGAATTTGCATCTAATCACTTGAACTTCCTCATCATGGTCCTTAGTAGTTCATACTGAAAGTAGTTTTCGCAGAAATTTTACCGCCATGCACTTATTTCGATACACTAGCGCCACTAGTGAAATAAAAATGAATGTTCCAGTCATGGTTCCAGTTTTTCTTTGTCGTGCGAATACTAATAGCATTACTTGTTCTGCACTCAAGTTTACATTCTGGTACTAATTACTATGTCACTGGAAAGCAACGTGAGGCTTACTTGGGAAATCATTACTTAAGAATAATGGTTTATTTTTATTCCAATGCACGGTGTTTCGTAAGTAAAATGGTGCATTTTTATTATAAAGGACTGTTGCAGTTCTTTTGCGACGCATTAATTTATGCGGCTAATCGTTATCTCAACGGTGTAATTTGAAGGGATTATTCCCGTGAAAAAGTTGGTGCGAAGTCACATTATTCAATAATACTCACAGTCAAACCTGTAAGTGCCGCTTAAATATTTACAAAGCATTTATTTTAATTGAAACCTGTCATGTGCATAACAGTTATTTAACGC
The DNA here is from genome assembly GCA_963573305.1 of Pyrrhosoma nymphula. NCBI lineage: Eukaryota > Metazoa > Arthropoda > Insecta > Odonata > Coenagrionidae > Pyrrhosoma > Pyrrhosoma nymphula. Next base: position 180,952,072 of record OY754327.1, read on the forward strand.
AGCTGTCATTTTATCGAAACACACTCTTCGTGTTTGTAATCTTTGACACGTCATGAATTTCCGTTTTCATCTGGCGTGTTCTCCAATCACGTATGTATTTGAAGGAAATTAGTGATTCTAGTGTTATAACTGTAATCTAAGTAGTTGCTGGATCCTTGTATGTATTCTTATTCTACCCTCCCAACTTTCATTAATTTATATTTATTTTCCTTCTCGCGGAAAGGCACGCTAGATATTCGTTAATTACTACGTATTTCCTACTGCTAGTTACCTCAGACTCATTAATTATAAACATTTAAATACAGCTTGAAGACGCTGAATAAAATGAGTGGGAAGTTCTCTTTCCCATATAAGTAGTACTTCAGTATAACAATAACTTAAATTTACTGTCGTAACGTTAATGTCAACTTATAGGTCATTTAACATAGATGAATTAAATGGTCTACTTTTTACAGCTTTTTTGCATTTTAATTTCACCCATCTGCAAAATGTTTACTGCTCAAATTTAGAATATTATTTATTCTAATCCTGACGAAAAATTTTCACAAATGCCCTTTGATCTCGGTGCAACCCGGGTGCTAATTTGGAAGAATCTATTGCCAAATAGCTAAGAAACGTACTTCCAAAAAGCTACCCTCCATTTTCAATCGTGTGAGAAATGTCCTATTTGGACGGATTGTTTCTAAAACTCTTCAGCAAGTGATGAGGGCCATAAAAAGATTTTTTTGGCCATGTATAGAGTAACTATAGAATGGATCATCGGGAGATTTATGTCAGTATACTCTCCTAAAATATCACTGCCCTGATCAGTGACACCTCTGTATACTGATCTCTCTATTGTTCGCCCTCTTGTATATCCTCATTTATGTAAAAGAGATTAAATATTTTAAATGAAAATTAAATATTTTGTTCAGTAATTTTTTAAGTAAAGCTTTTACTTGCCCGCCACTGTGCTCCGAGCTGCAAGTTAACTGCCTTTGTTGTCGCGACTGTATAATACTAGACTCTGGTACCCCGTTGTCGCCGATACATCGGCCTATTCGAGAATATAAGTTCCAATCAATATACCCCAGTCCCGTATGAGTGAGGGAGTAATTAAAACAATTCGACCAAAAGTAAGCGATCAGATCTATTAAAAGGTTGTATGGAATCTCATTCCACTTCGATAATATCAAAGTATCGTCTTTAAATTGAAAGTGATAAGGATGCGTTCCTAAAACAAAGGTAATGGGTGGTCCAAGGGAGTCACTTATGCCTAAAATCATTTACCTTAATTTAATTCATAGTTGCCCATATTTGGGGCGCAAATGACGTCAGATATCTGTTGCTACAAAATAGATGTGATTATTCAGTCAGATTTTACAAGCAATCGGAGGGCTGGGTTTTGGTTCCCCTTTCGTAGATTCGGGTTGGAATATCAGTGCACCCTGTGAAATCCATATGTTGGCTTGCCGTTGAATTGTTGAGTCTGCTAAGGGGTTACTGCTCGGTTGTTGTCAACTCAAAGTTTCTCTCTGTGTCTCTTTTCCGTCTTCTAGACACATTCTTTAGTTCTTGCATTGCTTTAAGTTCCCACGTACCAGTGGTACAGGTTGTTTGGATAGTCGAGTCCAAGGCAACTGTCCTAGTACGATACAAATTCTGTCTAGGTGTCCGTGAAGTTTAAGAACTTGTTAATTTGCTTTAGGAAACTTGAAAAGTAAAAGCATTAAAAAAGAAAAAGGTCGACACAACTTTCTTCCTGAACTTCTACTCAGTAAGTCTTCTCGAGGACATGTGACAGAGGGTACTGGCTACTAATGTAGTTGAGTATCCTTACTTGGGTGTCATGTACAGAGTATCTTCAAGTGCAGTACTCCGTCTGTTGGTTGGGTCGTCATACTTCTTTCTGAAAGTGTAGGCTAATGCTGACACCGGGTTTCTCTCCGCCCTTGCTTTTTGCCGTCCATGCATTTTCTCTCACTAACCTACCCGACTGCCTCCTCAAATGATGAACCAATCCATGGGTGAGTGTTTTCCTGAGTTTGAGAAGGTGTAGGGCCTTCGGTAGCTTAATTTTTTTAACGTAAGTGTAAACAAATGCCCCCGCGCAAGCAGGCATCTATCGCAGGTGGCCGGCCAACGGCGTATTTAGGTTGCATATAGAAGTATGATTTTGATATGCCGGTGAATATTCTGTTATTATTAGTTCTGAAGAGACCCAGCTGGGTCATGTCTTTAAGGCGGCCCCTTTTCCTACACGCCTTGACGTGGCATCAGAAATTAGTGTCAAGTGGTTTGTCAACGAATTTTGCTTCACCGAGCTGGTGTTTGTAATATTTCACCTTGCAAAGTGGGTGCGTATACCATTCCTCCGTGTCCCCATAACTCGTCGAGGTGCTCCACATGGAACGAAATTGAGATTATTTGTTGTGGGTAGCATTCACTTCTTTCCATAAACCTTTGTTTTTGCCAATTATACGGTTAGGATTTATCTATTTGTTGGTAGTGATTATTTCATCTGGCCATATACTGTATTCAAACCAAGGAAGAAAATCATAATTGCCTCTTCTGCTAATCACTCTTCTGTGTTGGGCTGACTTTTAATGCAGTATACTTGGATAATATCTCGTTTGAGAGTAAAGTTTTGTTCATAATTCGGCACACAGGTAGTATCATTCACATATCAGGGCCTTCTAGCCTTTGCACTAAAGGCACAGTGTGCTTAGATGGTCGTGAAAACACGAACACCTTATTTATATCTGGGTTTGTGGCGTGATATTATTTGGCATTATGTTAAGCCCTTATTTAATCAAAACTTTATCAAATTAAAGATCGAATGTCATGGTGAAAACGTTCATTACCTGCATTTCTGTATTCATAAAGGCGATATCGTATGGAGAAAGTATTTTTTAAATTTCATTTTTGTAAGGCTGACCAGCATGTATATTTTATGGCTCTTCCGACTTAAAGTGGTGCACATTATATTTATTTATGGAGAGCATATATGGGCAACAAATTCCTGGAAACAGGAGACTAATTTATGTAAGGGAAACTGCATAACTGCATGAAGAATCACACATTCGGATTGAGCCTCGATGAGTGTGTTGTTGTGAGGAAAAATGGCAATAGTGTGTATGTACATTCTGCCGGTGAAATTCTTACTTTTCATCAGCAAAGAGCCCATGATTCACTCAGGCAACAACTCCAATAGTAAGCTAATATGCTTCGCTCTTTGGCGCTTCTGTGGAGGTAGTTTATGCGGAAATAAATACCTACCTATGTAGTCATGTAAAGTGTTCTCGATCCATATGTATACTTTCTAAAATATGCGTCACGGTGGATATTTTTGAGTAGGACAGTGGCCATTCATTCAAACGTTAACTTTTAATTGGCGAAAACCTGCGGTTTGTAACAGTACATGGGTAAGCCTGTTATTTTTGCGAGCAGGCTGTAGGGGCAGTAAACTAACCATATGTCGAGATTGTTGTTATTTTTTGGTCTCCATAACCTTTGTGAAATTGGTTTGGCAAGCTGGAAGACTATTGACGAAGAAATATTCAGTTCTCTGCAACTTGGTGAGAAAATCTCTGAAATTTAGTTATGTTGAAAATAGGTACACTTTTTGAAATTAGTAAAATATAGTTATTTTTATACTTAAAAGCGGACCTTCTAGGGTTGGCTGAGGCTATCAAATTGACACCATCTGATAGGTAATTGCATCTTTAGGGTGTATTAATTTTTAAATCTGTTTTTGTCATGGAACGGTTTTCGGGCGCCATAACTTCATCTTACTAGCCATTGTGTGTGGAATATATTGGGCTTACACCGTTTATTGAATTGCTTATTGAATTTGAGCGACATTTTTGTAATTAGTATGATTAGCCGAATGTAGGAGCACTCCTGAAAGGGATTTCTTACCGTATTAATTGTGATATGTTTTTCAATGCACAGTTTCTTGCGATTTACAATGCAACTTTCTGAAATAGTGAAATAGCTCATAGGCCATTTAACAGGTTGTGGCACACGAGCCATGCGTCGAGTTTTGCTAATTATGTGCGTATTTTCAATCTCTCGCCCCCTTCCCTGACGCATTTTCTCGTCCTTGACGGTGGGTGCTTCTGCTGCTCGCTCTTCGGAAAGGAAATTTCCGTTGTTTCCCGTTTCATCAAGAAGGAAGAAGAGACTATAAAGGCTCATTAACAATTCTAAATTGTCTCCATTATCCTTGGGAGGTGGATCGAGCCCTGAAACAGTTCCTACTGCCGATACGGGTGAAGGGAGCGGCGAGCGAGGAAGATGGTAACGGGGGAGGAGCGAGATAGAGGGATGGGGAATGATTGGGTGGGGAAAAGGTCGAAACCGCGGTTGCCCACGAGGGGGAAGCTCTGCCAGTTTGTCTCAATAGGCTACCAATAAATGGCGAGTTGCTGAACGTGATCCGACGTTCCATTTGAGATTATGGCTCAGTGTGTATCACATTGTTCTTGCCCTAGTTTGTGAAATTTAATTGATGTTTAATAATCCAATAACTGGTCGTTCAATATCGCCCAGGTTTATTGCTGTGTTCGTGTATTCAGGTGAATTTTCATTGCTCGAGATTTATCCTATTACTTGTGATTCACCATCATCCATATGAAGCGCGTGCAACATCTTAATCCTATATTAGTTGGAAAGCATTGCTAATAAATCTTAAAATTTTCACTGCTGTTTCGATGTTTTCGAAATGTGTAATGTAATGCAATAAATATTTAATATGTTTACGCGAGGATTGATGAATTTGATGAAAGGATGTTCGTAGATGACTTTTCATTGTGTGGCCGGGCGCTAATTTAGTCCAGGTCATAGTTATAAATGTATTAGGCTATGCTCGCTCCGTAATTCCTGGAGCTGTGCTTCACGAGTTCAGGTTAGTCCGACCGCGAGGCATAACGATACTGCATTTTGTTAGTTATAAGGATTCTCGATCTGTAAGGGGTTGTGGATGTACCTTAACTGTAATATGATTCCGCCTGCCCCTTTCAACATTTGTACCATGGAGTAAAATAAGCCATTGAAGCCTGTCAGAAGTTAGAGCCATTAAGTTTTGCATTGAAAACAGCGTTGGGTATATTTTATGCCCTTTTAACACTTCATTAACGGTGCACATTTTGACTAAAGGTAATTATCAGAATATCGGGGTAATTCATTGTCAAGACGGTTCCATAATACTTGGCCTTAGTGTTGATAGATTTGGACCAAAATGAGGTATGTCTAGACTTTTAGACAAACGAGTATGGCTATACAACGTATATGAAATCTGTGACCATAATGCCCGTTTCGAGCGGAACTCTTCTTCACTTAACTCGATCGCAAATGACAAAGGTGAATACTATCTCGCACTGGTGATTTGCAGTAACTCACACACCCTGGAGGTGGCTTGCAGGGTATTTTTGTAGATGAGGTCCACAATGCATTGGGGTATGTATATCGCCCAATTTATAAGTATGAGGTTAAAGCCATTGAACCAACTTGTATATTTGTCTATCCTGATGGTGAGCGCCTTGAGGGATTGTCTATTAGATGTAATGATATAATATTTCGCATATTTTATTAGGCGTCAAAAACCACGATCGTACGAATCCGTGGATCAGTACAGATTGTTATTAGAAACACCTGTTTATCGCTGCGGGAAGGATGGGGGTGGAGGGCCCTTCGGATTGCTTTTTATTTCTTTTTTTGAAGTTAAGGGATAAAAACTGATTGTCATTTTCCAAGAAAAGAGCTAAATATTAATTATCTAAGGGGAGCGTGGTGGCCTAGTGGGTAGAGCGCTTGGCTACTGATCGAAGGGTCACGGGTTCAAATCCGGGTGAAGCCCCCTAACAAAAATCCTCGGAGTGCGAGGTGACCCAGGGAAAGGAACTGGCCCCCATACCCTGAATGTGTGAAATTCACACGCCTGTGGATTAGTCTGGGTTGAGCTCTACCATCAACTATCCAAACCAACCTTCGGGTTGAATCACTGAGTGAGAGTGATTATCTGTTATCTCACTCGTTTGATTTTGCTACAGCAATTTCGGGATCCCCCATTTTCTTGCTGAAATAGCGTAAGGAACCTGACTTTTTCCCTGTCACTAGCAGCTAGGTATAGATACTTATTTCGGGACGACAAGTATACTCTTATATCAAAGACAAATATTCGGTTTGATAACTTATGAATCTAGCAGAAAGCTTTGTTTTACCCAATTTGTAATCCGCCTACAGTCGTTCTCTTGTTACTTTGTCTTGTCGACAGTGAAATGGGCACGTATGTTACATTAATGAATTATCATCATCGAAACTTACAGAATGTGTATTAAGGGCAGCCTCACTCATTTCCTTAAACATTTCGTCAGATTTTTTCTGCCTCTCCGTCCAACTCCTATCTCATCTCCATTGGAAGTCGTAAGTTTTATTCTCATTTTCATCCACCGAGTACTACTTGTTTTCTCCCCAGTAATTGAGAACAATTTCGGTATGGAGTTTTACTCATTTCCATAGATATGAGTATTTAATTTGGGTGGATGTGTTATCTCCTCATTGCCCCGAAATTATGATCATCATTTTACAAAAATGTTTGTATATTATCAAGGCTAATATTTCGTTGTGGTTGATGTTTAGATTTCCTCTATAGTTAGGATTCTATTGTTATCACATCATCTCTTTAATTTTCTCTCGATAATTAATTTGACAATTAATTCCTCGTGTCTTTCAGAATATTATCATTAGTCAATTTCATGTTAATTTGGAAACTTGTAACAACACACACTATACGTCGATTGAAAAGGTATTGTGAAATACATAAATGTTTCAATATCTCTCGATTGCGTTTGTATTGCCACAATAAATTCCATTGCCATAAAAATAAATTGGTGAAGCTTATTTCTCATTCCACAGTCTTACTTTGCATATTAATAAAGATCGTCGATAAGGATGATGTTAGACTGCTAGATTTGGCTTAACTTAAGCATATTCTTCAATATGTTAATATGCGTCTCGGATCGTAGGTTTTATTCTAGTCATTATTTCGAGCTGGAAGATTGGTGTGTGGGCGGTGTAATTTCTGAGGAAAATGAAAAGGAGTTATTCGTTGGAGGAACGTGGATGGTAGCTATTTTACCCTTCTTCATATCTCTTTAATTCTTTATTTTCCTTCAAGACTTGGGTGTTTATTGTTTCCGCTTCGTGTACCACCAGTCGTAGTCATGCCTGGGGCTTTTTTGAGGCATTGAATGATGAACTTGTGATTTTTAAGTGATACGTTAACGGCGAGATGACTTCAAGTCATGGTATGTATGGTGGACCGACTTTGACAAATATTTGGATTGGAAATCGCCCGCTAGCAAACTATGGATGACGTAGCTCTTTTTTCTGATGTGGTAGTGGATGAGATGGATAGAAATCCCTTTATCTCCCGCAGGAATGTTCTTAGCCCAGAGCGTGGCCTTAGGCGTCTGCTATGTGATAGGCAAAGCACGAGGATGATAATAAAGATGATTAGCATACACAATACTCCAGTTTTTCCCGGTGAAGCTATGAATTTGTTGTGGAAATCAAGCATTTCATTCCGAAAATGAGCTTACTTAGCTATTATCGATGAATGAAAGGTACTTATTTTATGCGTATGGCTAGGTGACCACATTATACCTTCTTCACTTCATTTGGGAAAATTTAGCCTTTTTTCTGTTTTTACTGGAAATAGAGCGACATTGATTACCGATTGCGACCCAAGATAGCAGCCGTAATGACATAGCGTGCTGTCGGGGCGGAGGCAAATATTGCTGTTTTGTAATCGGGATTCATTCAGCCAAAAGAAGCCTTCTGAAAGCATCTTCTATGGAAGTTATATAACGATGTTTCCGTACCGAACGCAGTGACACGATTTGGGATGTGCAAATGACTGTAGCAGGTCAGGGAGTTTTTAACCTTATAACTAGTGTTTCTTTCATTTATGGATCAAAGAGTGTGAACGGTGTAAACCCATTACCTTGCATAATCGTTGACCTTTCCGGAATTCGCTGGAGGCGTCTCGGTAGTGTTTCGACGTCATACCAACGGAAGTTAAGGGTGAGGAGTTGTTGTTTCCATTTCCTCCCCTTCCTCTCTCCCCCCTCCCCCTTCTCAGACTCTTTGTGATCGGCGATGGATGATTCTTGCAATTTTCCCAGAACGAAACCGGTTCACTCGATGGAGGAAGCTATTTGGAGCTCGTCCCATTTATCTGATAAGTCATCGGTCTTTTTCCGAAGAAGACCAGTTCGTGGATGATTCATTTGCCATCACTTCAGCCGTCTGGATGCTTGTGCTAGAATATGGAGAGTGCGGAGTATGTGAAACGCAAACAAATTTTGTTTGTCTAGAGCCCTTTATAGGAAAATGTGCCGATTTTGCGAAAGCATTGTGTGTACTGAAAAGGTACTACACGGCCGTTCTGTTACCGCGGATATCCTCTAAATCCATTTACGAGAATTTATTGTGCATGAATTAATTGGGCCTACCAAAGTTTTTACCTCTCGCCTTTTTGTTTTTCGTCGATGGCGTGGTAAAATCTCGCATGTATCAAAAACTAAATTTATTTCTTTAAGAGTGCACCAAAATGAACGAGTTGTCTAAACGATGTGTGGAGGAGTCAATGTGTCGCAGACGTGCTTTTTCTGGGGCTTGTGTTGTTTATTGTTTCAGTAGATTTTATTTCACATTATGTATAGTATTTCTTCTCTTATATCATTTACTATTTCTGTTGATTGTGTATTTTTTCTGCGGTACAATTCCTTGCCTTTTTCTTTGGCTGCCCCATCTAGTAGTGTTCGGGTTGTATGACAGTATTTTGGCTTCAGCTTGTAGAGTGCAATTTTTCTGTTTCTGCTTATTAATAGACGGGTTGGCTTTTCTTATATGTACCTGTTGTGTTACCGAGTGTTAATTTTTACGTTTCCTGGGGTTTTAATTTGTTTTTGCTTATGGTGCGTATATTCGCCCTTCTGGGGTGAGAAACTTCGTATTAATAACACACGCAAAATCTCACAATATTTTTTTTATTACCACCTAGTTTCTTAGTTTTGTTTTTTCATCGGGTATAGTTGAAGCATTGCCTACATTTTCTTCCGTTAGAATGCGATAGATTTGTTCCTCCTTCGCCTACCTTTTTTCTGAGCCGTTATGCGGCACCCATTTATGTCAAACGTTTCCCATAACCTACTAGGCCGGTTGAAGAAGACGGTTGTCGAGTTGGAAACAGATTTAAGCTCGTGGAAGCCATGCATTACTTTAAAAATCGTACTTATGCTACTTATCATTCCCATGGGTATTCCTCCTCAAGGGACCAACACCATTGGTTGACATCTTTCTCGTGCCTTTTCTTTCCTCGCCAATTGCTATGTAATAGAGTTTCTTCATCATTTGAGGACCTGAAACTTAATCTAGCTGCGTTAATAATAAGATTTGAGCTCCCATTAGATAGTGGTTTTTATATTACTGTGGTATCTGTAATGGTTTGTCTGCGATGCGATATGGGTAGCACGGTCAACGTAATTGCGTAGTCATGTAATCAGTTAATGGTCTAAATATTTTATAAAGTAAACAATAAATAAGTCCTACTTAGCTCCTGTACACAACCTATTCCGTTAGCTTTAGGCTATTTTTGCCCTCTCCCACCCCTTTTTTCAGCTTCGACAACTTTCGTATTTTCTAGCCTTTACTTACTTACTCTTACTCCTGTGGCCATTGAAAATCTAAATGGTCTTTGGCCTCGCCAACCACTCGCCTCCATGCCCTTCTGTCCTCTGCTGTGTCGAGTTGAGCTCCCATTTTTTCGAGGTCCTTCACTTCGTCGCTCCAGCGCATTCTTGGTCTCCCTGGTGGTCTGGTGCCTTCCGGTTTTCCTTTCCATATCATTTTTAACATTGTGCTGTCACTTCTTCTGAGGACATGGCCTAGCCATCTTAGTCGTCTGCTTCTGACTATACCCACAATATCTGGTCCTTTGTATAGTTCCCTCAACTCTTCATTTTTCCTTAATCTCCATGTCTCTCCCTCTTTAATGGGGCCGAATATTCGTCTCAACACTTTATTTTCAAACGTTATCAGTTTTTTTTGTGATCTTTTTGTTAGCGACCATATTTCGGAACCATACAGTAGTACTGGTTGGACAATTGTTTTATAGATACGAATTTTTGTGTTTCGTGATAGGAGTTTGCTCTTCAAAAGTTTTACTAGGCTCCAGTAGGATCTCTCAGCTGCCGCAAGTCGGATGAGAATTTCGGTCTCCTCTTTGTTGTTACTTGTTATAGTTACCCCTAAGTACTTGAACTGATTTGTTTTTTTGAACTTATAATTGAGTATTTCTAAATATTCCTCTTCCTCTTCATATCTGCTTATTTTCATGTAGTTGGTTTTGCCTTCATTTACTTGTAGGCCCACTTTCTTGGCTTCCATTAAAAGTATTGTAGTTAGTTCTTTAAGCTCTTCTTTATTTTCGGCCACAATCACTACATCGTCTGCAAAGGCCAACAAATTAATATTTTCTGGAATCCTGGCTCCTCCTGGACCATTTCTGATTCTCTTTAGCGCCTCTTCCAATCCTATGTTAAAGAGGAGGGGTGACAAGCCATCTCCCTTTCTCACTCCTGTGCTTATTTCAAACGTATCAGTGTACTCTTTTCCAACCTTGACTTTTCCTTGAGACTCACTCACACACATTTTTGTCAATCTAATAACTTTTTCAGGAAATCCACATTTCTTCATTATTGTCCAAAGTTTTTCTCTATTTATCGAGTCATAGGCTTTGCTGAAGTCTATAAACATAAGGAATAGATCATTATTATATTCCCAATATTTTGAGGCCAGCTCTTTCAGAATAAAAGTTTGGTCTTTATTTCAGAATAAATGTTTGCTCTTTGGAATAAACGTTTCTAGCCTTTACCCTTTTCATAACTCCCCGCTCCCTGAATTGCCGCTGCTCCCAAAACCCGTGAAATCCGACCTACCGAGGCGTGTCATGCCATCTAACCTTTCTTCCTCGAAGACGTTGCTTCAAATTAGTTTCGTTCGTGATTCATAATTTTTCGATTATCTGTATTGGGACTAAGTAAAGAGTAAAAGAGTAAGGTAGAGTTGCTCATTGTTAACTTTGCATTCAAAAATTTAGGTTAGAGAGAGGCAGAAAGTTTTGGATATATGTAGAATTATCGAATTTAGATTGGAGTATGATAATGCATAAGTCATTCAGTCAGCCGTGGTATTGTAGTCATAGTTGAGCGTGCATCACGATCGGAGTGATATCTATATGGAATAAGACTTACATAGAGAAAACGAAGGAAATGAGATTCTCGGGAAGTGGAAAGACTGGGATTAACAATGAGGCGGGAGGGAGTACGTTAAGGTGCAGGTGTGACAGTTCTGATGTCTGGATTGATATTTTATTATAAAAATGGGTTAAGTAGTAAGGACATTGGGGCAAAATTGCCTAGATTGAACTGAGGAAAGACTTATAGTTTGCGGCAACATGAGTGTGTACGATTGCTATGTGATGTATGGAAGGTGGATAACTGAGAGATGCCAATATGAGCGTAGTTGGAGGTTTTTTAGATGTGGCTGTGAGGAAAGTACAATGATGGCGTGATTAAAAGCTAAGTAGTGTTACTTTAGGCAGGGGAGGATAGAACATTGAACAGTGGAAATTAGGCGGATACGTAAAATGTCGCTTTAAATTTATAGGAAAGTAGTGGAGTAGTTAACATTTCATCATCATTGGTCGTTCAATCCTAAGATTGGTATTTATCTCTTGGCCTTCATTTTGGGACTTTTGCCTCTTTTTTGGCCTTCAATTTTATTCTTCACAAACCCATTGTGCCTCAGGGTCTGCCCAATCCATCTGGTTCTTCTTTTCTGTATCGTGTTCCATATGTTATTTTCCACTTCTACTCTTCTTTAAAATTCATTCATTATTATATCCTTTTCCAACACCATGTTTCGAATGCTTCCGATCTAGAGAGTGCCACGCTCAATACAATTTTTTTACGTACTGTTTCCTTGTTCGTAGTCCTATTGACTTTGAACACAGTACAAGAAGTTAGTTACCTTTGCATCGTGAACGCTTTCTTAGCTTGTGCTATTCCACGCTTGATGTCCGTTGTACTCCTTCCGTCCCACGTGACGATACTTACGAGGTAGGTGAAGGAATCCACTTGCTCTAATTCATCTCCTCTTAGCATGACTACTGCACTCATCATTAAACATTTTTGCTTCGATTTTCTGGCGTATATCGCCAATTTGTTTGGAATTTGAAAACCGTTTATTCATTGGTTTTCGAATCCTGAATCAGATGTTATGTTGCGTAATGTAGTTTCCGTACATTTAATTAATGACAATGCGGTATGGCCATTACAGTTGTATCGCCATTAGAGGCCATTCGCTGTATCAGTATTTCTCTGATGAAGTTTTAAAGAAAACAAAATTTAACTGAAATAATTGTACCCAGGGGGCAACGTAACTGTCTGGCTTTCACTTTGTAGAACGCTAATTTGTCTTAAAAGTTTTATTTAGATCAAACTCGCAAACGGCGTATCGAGGAAAACATACAAGACTAGAATAGGAATTGATGCGTTCTTATTTCAGCACCGCGTCGAACAACCTCTCCGATCGGCTTTCTCTCTCTCTGCCATTTGAAACGCTCTGTATTGGCGCTGAAGTGAATTGCGTAATTCAGTTTTCTTTCAACTTTAGGACTTCCCGATTCCCTTGCTATTCTGACATCCATTCCTTATTTCATCGTCACATTCCTCGGGCACTTACCCCGTGTGACATCACTTTTTTATGACCATATGTTTTTAGTCGTTGCTTTCCTGAGTATTTTTCTCATCAAAGTTTCTGTATTGGCGAGGAAAATGTCATTTTCCATGTAGTTACAACCTTTCGTATTATGGACAGTTCGGGGATCCAATCCGTTGGAGATTCAAGCTTGTGTCCGAGATTTATATATTTACTTATTGGTTTCACTCATCGTAAAAAGCATTATTAAAGGATGTACCTTAGCATGGAAAGGACATGTCGCTATTTTAATGCATGCGTTTAAAAATTGTTCAAGCACCATTTATGATGTTCCCCGTTTGTCTCGATGAGTATTCAGTGGAGCGGAAAACTTAAAAACGGAAAAATTACGAACAGCATTCGTGAATCCAAGAGAGTGTCGATCTCCCCGTTTTTTCCCCGTGGTAGCCAGCCTGGCGTGGACCCGTAAATGTCTTTGCGTTAATCTTTTAGCTATCCCACGTTGGTTAAACATACTTAATTTTTCAGTGTTGCTTATAAATTTATTTTTTGAGTGAGGGAAAAATTATTGAGGAAACGGGGTGGAGAAATGAATTTTGAATGCTGTAGCGACATTCATGTATCATTGAGGTTCAAACACCTGGAAGGTTCCTTGGAATTCTTTTGTTAATTTTTTACTTTTGAATATAAATTACGGTTGGCGCTAAACATTTGAATATTTGTTTCTTGTGTGATAAAAATGAGCTCCGAAACCAGAATCTTAGTTGAAGCTCGGTGCTTTAACAATTTAACAAGTGCACTTAAGCTGTTCATTGCGATCTATTTATGAAGCAGTTTTACGGAAAGAACTCATGGATGTACCTGGCTTTATACATATATACCGGCAATGAATGTTAACCCTATTATTAGCGGATTATATGATGCGTGGGTAATGCACGAAAAAAGCCGATCCATATGATTGCTCACGTGTGGCACCGTGTCATTTTACTCGTGTCTCTGTAAATAATAAAAGGACTTTTTCTTGATACCCTGAATTAATCACTAAATATGTTACCAAATTGAAGGGCGATGTACTTGGCCGACCTTATACCGCACAATTTTATCAGAGTCTATGGTTCATGGGGGGGCGGTTCTGAATACTTCCCTGCACATATCTTCTCTCTCAAGAAAAAAATGTAAGAAAATATCACCTGTTGCAATGAAGACTTAGCTAGAAAAAACATATTTAGTATATTTTCAATTTATTTTGTCCTCAGTCGTCTTCCCTCTGGTGCTAATCCTGAAAGTTATCGTGTATAGAAAACTACTCATTCTTGGTTGGAGGGATCCTAAGGCATTACTTGGATTTGAACCAGGGACCATAAGTGCTGTAAATGAACGCTCTACCTCTCGCTCTGTGAAGACATCATTCGGTATCCTTGGCTCTTTCTGTTGGGGTTAGTCTGAGAAATAAAATCAGGATATCATCTCGAAATGCTTCTAATTAATAAATTCTCACGAGGCCATGTGGTGTATGAATTGCAACGTGCATGTCAGTAGCCGTCTGAGAATCGAAAGATTCGAGGAATCACGGTTGAAGTAATTCTCGTGCAAAAAAATAGTAATTCACTGGCGAGAATTGTAATCAATCATTGGTGAGTGGTCAAAGAACACTTCCACATAAAACACAGGCTAGATATTAACATGTTTTATTTCCACGACCAGTCTCTCTGTTCGTTCGTGAATGACGAATGCCAGCCACCAGAAAACCCGTGAGTAGAGGAATACTAGTACTCGATAAAGAGAACCGTAAGTGGAGGAATGCTAATACTTGGTAAAGCAAGGCATTGAGGGTTGCTGCGTCGGTTAATACGTTCTGATCACAAAAATTCACTTAGAAAATGCATTTTCATGGGTACGGTGTTCTGTAACGGGAAGGCATCAGCGGGTGTTCGGGTTATGCTTTCCCACTTCAGTTAATGAACTCTCATTTAAACTCGACGTCCTCTTGCCGAAGAGGAAGCCTTTCTAATTTATGCTGTGCACTCAAAAATTTCTCGGCTTTTTTTTGTATTTATTTTAAAGAAATTTCTGGAGATCAGACGCGATCCACGAGTTATGCCACGTACTCTTACACGTGGGGGGGGGGGGGGGGAGAGTTCTGTCTCCGTGGTCTCACATGGTTGTGACGCGGTGGTAGGCGCTACTCAAGCGGTTGTTTCTTCGCAAGCTATCAGTCGACGTACGAATGTTTGTCGGTCGCTCACATGTTGCCTTCTTATGGAAGTAAATATGCCTCAAAACCTATCACATCGACATTAAACTGTGTACGTGGCGTAAAAAGTTTTATTTTGCTAGATTTACCCTTATTTTCTTTTGACAAGTCATTGAATTATAGCTTTAAGTCTATAATTCAGCAGTTAGCCTCAGACTCGTAAAATCTCCGTCACTTTACTACCGTATTACTTAAGCTATCAACCGATCCCCGACTAGAACCATAGATATTTATGACCCTTTCCGCGAATTTGGGTTTTGAAACCTGGTGGCGCTACAACGCCCGCTGAGCGGTTGAAGCTAAAATTTCTGCTCAGTTATTAAAAGGGAACTAGTAAAAGCGTATTAGTTGGGTTACTAACTGATGGCGTATGACTTGGGCTTTCTTTGGTTCGGAGTCTCCACTCGATCGCTAGCATCCTAGGACGGCGTGATGCCATTTTTAGAAGTAACTTTGCGCTCCTGCAACTCAGTGGTACTGCCGGTTGTTTCAAGGAAAGGTTTTGACGAAAACAGAACAACAGCTGCGAGGCATTGTCTGGAAATTACGTTATCGCGAACCGAAGAATCTACTTCGAACCAGAAGAATGTCCAGTTCGCAAGCTCTCTTTCATAGCGTAAAACAAAGATTGTGAAACTCGACTCTCCTCATCCTCGCATTAGTCACGCTTTCAGGTGGTGACGTTTGTTCAAAGATCCTTTTAGATCACGTGCTGTTCGCCGCTCTATTTCATTTATCCATTAACGCCACCGTCCTCTCCATTGTTAACCTGGTGAAGAAAATCAGTCTCCAATAACTTTTTCCAGCTTAATTATTATATTGCGATAACCAAGTGCCTATTGATACGATTTGACAATAAGACCGCCACTGACATTGTTAATGAAACAGTATGTACTTTCAGAATCACAAATGCGAACATGTGACTTTATTCTAAGAGCTGTAAGTATCCCCATTTCATACTGCACTTGTATTTTCTAATGCTACTTTTTTTTAAATTTTCAAAGTATTACCGATTTTAAGTAATTAGGAAAATGGGTTAGGAAGTAGTATACGTTATATAATATTGCAGTTATAGTTTGGTCTCTTCCACGATCGCGAGACGTGCACCGAGCAACATCCGAGGATATCTTTAGCGGAATCACTCTAGCTTTAGCTTTGTCACAATTGGCTCTACCGAGTGATTTTTTTAATTTTTCTGCGTTCGCATCGCAAGGGGAATACTTGAACGCGAAGCTGGGATTGGAAAAGATGTAATCGCGTTTTAATTTGGTAGAAAGTGAGGGTGCCTGTGTATACACTCCTGTAAAGCCGAGGAAATAAATTATCAACTCGGGATATTTGGGGCAAGAAGAAAAAAGGAAATGGGCTAATTGGTCGGTATTCATTTATCCGAGATTTAGAGAGGCAAATTCTCATAAAATATGATCGATGTGACGGTTGCTGAAATGCTGGTGATTTTAATATTGTCTTTGTGACTATTGGGCCTATGTATCCACCATTGCATCTGCGGTGTGAATAACTGATGATGATATTAGCGCCAGTGATTTTATACCTGAGAACATTGTGTCTCAACATTTCTTTACGGTTTGTCGCCTCCTCTGGACATATTTTGGAAATTAGGCGTGGGAAAATGACAGAAATCCGTGTATCCTGAAGTGTGGTTGCCCTGATATATTTTTCGGTGCTTGGATCTAGGCGTGCACGACTGTGATATTTCCTTATTAACTCGCTGCCACTGTAACTTATGTCACATTCCTCTTTTTATATTGTTTCTTAAGCCCGTTTCACACGATACTTGATCCAGCACAAGTTTGAGGATACTCGCTAGTATAATAGCTTCCAGTATCTTGTGATATAGAACCAGCATGCCGGCTAGCCAGTATAATCACTATCATACTGGCTGAGCTACTTGATTTCATAATTGATGCGGTACTAGTTTGCTGCTAGCTCCCAGTAGTACCTAGTAGCCGTCGACCAATCACGTTAGCTTTTACTGTCGCAGTGCGATCTTCACTTTTTTTAATCAGCGCCTCACTTATTCGCGGGTGTTACGCACTCTTTGGTGGTAAAGTCAATGTGCCATGAATGTCTCCACAATTCCTGCTATTACTGCAGCAGCCGAAAGTCTCCTCATTTCATGGAAATCTTCCATTTTCTTTTAAAGTTCGCAACAGTGGATGACAGTACCGCTTCATTGCAAGCACAAGTTCAATGATATTGTGAAACCTTCTATCACGGTTACTATCATTCTGGGTTCTGTCCTCAATATCAAGTACCAGCTAGCATACTAGGTCTTGTGCTGGATCAAGCATCGTGTGAAACGGGCTTTATAGACATGTATATCCCTTATTGTGACTCATGCGCAACAATCCATCTAAACAATTCTGTGTTAAATGTGGTGGTGCACGTCTCGCTTTGTCCATTTGGTCGTAGGTAATGGAAGCTTAAGGAAACCTTGGGAAAATATGTAAAAGTCTGGGAATAGAGAGTGCAAAGGAATGGAAAATTATTGTCTAATCAAAGAGCACATTTCGGCTGTGTCATTTTCCCAGGGGCCGGCAGAGAGATGATCCAGGCTCTAGAATCAGGTTACAACCTGAAGATATTCCACCCCAATAGCATATTATTCCAACGCAATCACTATTTAAAGCGTAAATAGTAAGTGCGTTGTGTGTGCACATCTCATCGTCAACTTGTATTTTACAAAAATATGTGCTCTATTTGAGATTTTTCCGAGTCTTAGTAGTGAATTTACAGGACAAAATTTTGTGACCTGTATACAAGTAAATCGGGTCATGTTAAAGTCATTGTTTATATTCATGCTAGTTGCCACTTCAATGAAGCATGGGGTATGAATAAGGTTGCCATATTTTAAATTGAAGAAAACGGGGGGATTATAGGGTTGCCATATTTATAAATGAAAAAAGGGAGGATTACCATATTTTACAATGAAAAACCGGGGGATTTATCACTAAACATTTTAGTCCATTTTTTAAATTGGCATATTGGCGTAGAGCACGTGTTTTGGTGTTTATTTTTAGCATATCGACTTTAAGTTGCATTCTTGTGGGAGGACGTGGTGTATATCCCAAACACTAAGGGCCGCCTGACAACTAGTCCGCATGTTTGAAGCGAGTTATTGAACATTGTTTTTGGAAGCGGAGTGATAAAAACATATTATTTGGAAGTGATTGAATGAAGCAGACGTTCAGGGCGTGAGTGAGAGTTCGGCAAACAGAATTTATACTTATGTAATATTTATGATTGCAAGGAGGATGGTTTAATGTAAACTAAATGCGGGCTAAAATTTACAAATACGTCAGATAATACAACCCGAAGTTTCGAGTTGAACCTCAATCAATCTTTTATTTTATTATATTTAGTTGTACAAAGAAAGGGGAATCATCTCATTTTTTAAATATTACACGATGGAAGAAAAGTTTCTACCGTTCTACTACCGGGGCTGGGCAGCGATCATAGAAACCGGGGTTTTCCCTGTTTTCTGAACATTAAATCGGGGGCTGAAAAAGGACAATAAAAACCGGGTGGTACCCGGCTAAACCAGGTGATTAGGTAATACTAATTATAGAACGCGTACTTTGAAAGTCGATAGCCTGTCCCGGAAAATTGAGTTCATTTTGTGATCATTGTTGTCAGTCGGAAAGAAATTATTTGAACTGCTCCATTGTTGAGAAGGGCTTAAGTATCGCCCGGATTTTTCCCTCGATGCCATCGCCAGGGCATTCCATCAACAATCTTGGTTCAATAAGCTTGGTTTCATTGTTGCGAAAGAAACTAAAAATGCCAAAATGAAAAATCATTGATTGCTGAACTACCTCTTTCCCGTGTGTCATTATTTTAGTTATTTTATCTAGTTTCTTGTGAGGTCGCTGGACCTCTTGAGCATTGCGAAACTGTTGCATTAGTTGTGACTCGGATGACTAAGCATTAGGTGGTTTTTGAACACTCCTTGTGTGTGAATAATATTGTTTGCTTTAGCTATCTTGCTTTGAGAACAGATAAGCGATACTTGTTCATAATTTTTGGGCACCGAATTTCATCGGTTATATTTTCCTAACGTTCCTTCTTGCGGCATACGGAAAGCATTCGCGCTATCTTTCCACAAAAATTGCGTTTTAAGCCTCAGCAGTGGAGAGGAAAATATGTTTGCCCAATGTGACCGAATAAAATAGCGATGGAGCGGAGCTGTAATTAAGCGACTCAACCTGTGTGTTTCCGTAATTTGGCGATATGCATGCGGAAATTGAAAGGGGAATGTGCTGATCTGATTTCAAATTAGCGGGGTAGGTATGGTATTGTTTATAATGGCGAACAACATTATGCATAAAGGCAATATTTTATCACATCAAGGTAATTGTAGTCTCTCACATAAACGCTTTCTTTTACTCAGAATCCATATAGTTTTCGAAATGTTCTTACTACCTCGCCATTTTATCTCAATTCTCGTTTATTCTTAGCTTTTGGAGGCTGATATTTTGTAGGTGCGAGCATTCTGTCAGTAGTTAGCGTTAGCTCGGGATGTCATATTTAATACGGAGTGGAGGCAGTGACGAACACCGGATTCAACTAAAGTAGAAATTGGAGCGCTTATGTTCCCCCTTTAAAATAGATTCAAAAATCACGGATACCTTAAGTATAGCAATTCAGTTTGTGTTGGCTGTGGACAATTTTTCGTGAATCCGAGGTAGCTAAATAGGTACATACTACTTCAGTGCTATTTGTTGTTCATTCATTAGCATTATACTTCAAATTTCATTGCATGCTATAGCCTGAAATCAAACGGAAGTGTAACGGACGTTTTGAGTATTTTTGAACCTAAAGATATGAGTTAAGTGGCATCATTACGTTCAAAAATACGAAAAAGAGTTTGAGCTTCCTTTCCAAGGAATGTTGGCCACTTGAGCTGAAAGCGGAAACTCCTCGATAAGGCGTGTTATCCGGTTGGTTGGGAAACTTACAGCATGGCGATTGCTTACTAGCCAAGCAATTACGCTAGCGAAGTTCAAGAAACTAATGAAATAAATGGGCGTAGCATTGTCATTGTCGTACGGTTTTCTAGCGTTGTTTCTAATATAGGATTATAGGTTAACGTAATTTTCTGGTTTCAGCTGCATGTAGCTGAAAACTTATGCTGTTCGAGTGAAGTGCTGCCTTGTAGTTTCTCATGCCCTTAGTAATCTCAATCCTTTGAACATTTTAAAAGCAAATGCTCAGATGCAGATGTTCTGTAGTCAGTCAATCGAACTCGATCAGTCAATTTTTACTAATACTCAAGGTACCGGAGATGGGAGGTATTGAGGGAATATGTTTATTCAGTGGTTCATCAGTTGCATAAAACTCCATGAAATTGAGATACTTTCCCTCTGCCGCCATGGAATGGTGACATTAAAGCCTGTCACCATTCGTGTCCTATTTAGCTCGAGGGAAGAATTGACATAATACACAGAGCAGGGCAGGGTTGGCACGGTCATAACAGTTATAACGGTCTCTTTTTATCTCTTAATCTTTTGGAACAGGATGCCTCCTCCTGCTCAAGCCAGTTACTGCTTCGCCTTTCCATATGTATACGAAAGGGTCTAGTGTAAATAAAGGGTACACAATTTTTTTAGTCACAATCAAATGCTAGTTTTTGTCACTTTTTTCTTCAAATAATTTTAAAGCGCTCGTTTACCACTCTCCGGAAGTTGGAGGGAATCAAGGCGTGAATAACTTTGGGTCAGCCCTGTTAAGGGCTGTGGGATGCAAATGAGGGCGTATTGTGGGCGAATATGAATTGAGAACTCACGCCCCGCTGTTCACGGAACGTGGGTGGACCTGCCTCTGGGAACGTCTGTGATAAAGCATGTTCGAAGCTAGAAGCACGTACGTACTTCTGGGTGATTGCCTTAACGAATGAGAGGTTGGAGAGAAACCTGGCTTCAATTAGCCGGGCTGTTTGCAGCCTCTATACATTGTTCGCGTAACTGACTCTTTAACCGAATAACAATGTACATTAGTTCATTCATTGCAGTAGTCTACCGGTTAGAGGTAGGTTGTGATGAAAGTCAGAGAATATCCAACGAACTCTTACACGTGCCGTGCCCTTTCTACCTCTAGTATTTCTTTCTTCATCTCAGCATAAGTCCTACCTGTCTTCATCCCGTCCAGAAAACCGATTCTCTTCCTTCCCCTTCCCCGCTTACCCAACATCCTACCCTCTATCACGGCCCTCAGCAAACCATCGTCCCTCATTACCCCTTCCAGCCACCTACCCTGTCTTCCCCTAATCTCATCTATAAGTTTCCTCTCCTCGCCCACCATGTCAAGCACTTCCTCATTTGTCATCCTTTCCGTCCAACGCACCTTCTCCATCCTCCTCCACACCCACATCTCGAACGCCTTCAGCCTATTTTCGTCTTCCTTTCTCAAGGTCCACGTTTCTGCCCCATACAACGCCACACTCCATATCAAGCTCTTCACTAGCCTCTTTTTTACATCCTTACTTAAGATCCCCGTCATCAGCTCCCTTCTATTATTGAACGCTTCCTTCGCTAGCGCTATTCTCCTCCTAATGTCTTTGCTACTATGCCGTTTCTTCTAGCGTACTACCCAAGTAATTAAATTGTTCTACTTGCTCCAGTTTGTGACTTCCTACTCTTATCACCAGCTTCGCTTTCCTTGTCCTACATAATCTCATTACTTTTGTTTTCCTATTATTTATCTTCATTCCGTATTTCTCACACTGCTTTTCCAGTTCATCTACTAAAGTTTGTAATCCTTTCGATGACCGGCTGACCAACGCCTAGTCGTCTGCGAATCTAACCGACTTTATCACTGGCCTCCTACTTTCATTCCCACATCTAGCTCATCCCATGCCTCTCTTACCATTTCCTCAGCATAAATGTTAAAAAGTAAAGGAGTAACGGTTAGACGCCATCATTTCCTCCACAAATGAGCAAATGGGAGCCGATGTTTTTTTTTAATGGCGGCATGGTGAGAGACTTGCCGCTTATGTTACCCTTCTCCTTTCGAAGCACGCCATTGGTATCTCGTTAACTGTCCTATCCGAAGGTTGTCATGCATCCTGAAAAAGTAGGGCTGTTTTGAATTTTGACTGATAAAAAAAAGTTGTTCAAGTAAATAATGCATGTTTTTCAGTATACATTTTCATTCAAAACATTTTGTAAAGTAACGGGCGTGATAAGTATTGTATGTACTTTATTGAAGAGTGATTCACTTGGCAATATTCCACACTGACCAGTATAAATGTAAAAAGTAAATATAACTGACCATTTTCGATGTTGCGGCATCATCATCAGTGTCCGAATTGAAATTAAAAAAGTGTGGAAAATTACAAAGTGATTTATCTTTCAACTATGTCATGATTCCACAAAATAACTTCCCCTACCATCACGTTAAAGTCGTACTTTGTATTTGAATATTCCCACCATTAGTGTCTAAAAAACAAATATATGCCATTATTATGTAATTGCGACGTATTGAAGTCCTGAATTTTTACCTGTCCCTTACGGCAACCCTAGGAGTACTGACCAGGGAGTGCTTTCCTCATGAGACCCGCGAAAGGATCGAGAAGCCAGTAAATATTCGTCACTTGGTCGGACACGAGATGGGTCTTCTTTTCGTTTATATCCACAGCTTAAACACAGATTTCCTGTGGAGTAGGAGAGTGCAGTAATCTTCCTACCACCTAATTTCGATTTTTTGTGATTTCTGTGTTTTACAGTAATTCGGAAAATGCTCTACCTTTAGATTATCCTAGGAGGTGACGCATCGATATGTTTTTTGTGAGGTTACAAGTGAGTGTATTAAGAAAGCGCTCTCTAGAGTGAAATAACCAATCCGCAGATCAAGCCATATAGTTTAACAGAAATATAGTAATGTTTGACCCTGCCACGTCAATGTGGAGAGTGGTCTTAAGTGGCCGCAGTGAAATTCTTCGCGTGACGCTTGTTACTGGACAACTTAAGCGTGATCGCGAAGAAGACATTCTTTCTCGAGTCAAGAGGTGATGAGGGCGTTGGCATTCCTCCAATTAAGCAGAGCATGCCGTCATTGGCGGCGAAATATTTGTCCATTCGTGAGGAACCCGGCTTCTATTGGGGATGTGTTAAACGTGGCGATTCGGAGTGATGTCTTTTCAGAAAGTAAATGGCGTTTCATAATCTTTTATTTTTCTTGGGTTTGGAACGTAAGTTTGTCACTCTTTAGTTCGATTTGTGCTGTTATTGTTCATTACAGCGATATTGATTATCTAAATTTTGGCTGGAGCCCCCAACCTTTTCGGTCGTATCGTTCATAACTGTCGATTGCTAAAGATTGCTATTTAAGTGTTGCCTCCGATGGTGCTTGTTACAGGATTTGAAAACCACCGTAAATAACTTTCTTTGCAATGAAACGTCTTCTTTGGCAAGACTTCAGCTTCGCCAATTCGTTGCCGATTGCAGAAACCTTGCCGATACCCTTCTTTTATTTCTTCTGTGGAGAGGAATGAATTGTGCAAAAATGTTCGATGTGATCAAAATTTCCCAATCAAAACCGGTATCAAGTTTTATTAGCGATTCATTTCGGGGCGGACTTGGTCATGCATACCAAAGTAGCCATTTACGGCCTTTGGTTCCGGTCCGGTCGAAGATTTCAAATTACTCCCCCATCCCTTTGCTGCTTCTAATGCAAAGAGCAAGTAGGAATTGGGTAGAAAAATGTGATGTAACATTTCAATTGCATAATTTCCATATTTAGCCTCTATATAAGATCATGAAGAAAAGTGTGTGTGTTAAATTAAAAGAGCAACGTAATTGGAGGTAAATCTCAAAAGAATCCCAAGCACTTGTGTAACTTACGAATAATATTTATTGTAATGCACCTTATCAATAAAATATTATTTTACCTGCTGCTTCAGCTGCATGATTCACTCAGGATTAGGATTTGGAAAAAATGGAAAATTGAGTGGCAAACCTCTCTGAAGGCGTTCTTCAGTCATTCTTTGAGCACTGACTTCATTGTAGCAAGCTGAAATGAGGTTAAGAATTTTCGAAAAAAGGGAGAACGACTGGAAGGTTGGTATATTCATCAAAATCGGAATTTTTTCATATTCAATCAAAGCAGTAGAGTGCGTTTTAGCGTCATGAATAACGATCGATTTCATGATATTTTGATGATGGTTTAGGATTGTTCCTTTGTTAAGCTCACATCTCCTGTGAAAAACTTCATCGGATCCATAAGGATCTTGATCCCGCTATGGTTAGGGGATGCGGTGTTGAAATGTTTGCCAGCCGGCCCTGAGAGAACGTTCGAGACAGAAGTTACGGGAATCAAAGGGTATATCATATCCAGGAACCCATTGAGCGCTGTAGCCATTTAAAACTGGAGTGCGTAATGACCTTCCAAACATTGCCGCTACCAGGCCAGGGGTGAATGTCTCCCTCCCCCCTCGACTAAGGAACCCTTGGGATTTTTTTATCCAAACAGTCATCTCGCTACCTTTCAGCAGCAATCGCCGCGCGCGAAAACATCTCCGAGCCGTAGATGGAAGGCTTAACAGCCCTCCATCAACGCCTGTCCTGCTCCGCGGTGGTGGCCGGAGGAAATTTCTCCCACTCATTGTCAGATTACACTCGCGCGCTTTCTGCAATGAGTGGAGGAGGCTTGATTGTTGAGGCGGCCGGGTGGGGGCGCATCCCTCGACGTTCCTTCCTCTGTGCTTTCCTCGTCTCGTGTGACGCACCCTCCCCCCCTTCTTTCTCCTCCATATTCTCCCCCTCTCTCACCTTCCTTCTACCCCACCACACCCCTCCCCTCGCCGCTCGGCCGATCGAACAGCAATGCGATTCCACTGAGTCGCCGCCGCTGTCACGTGGCTCCGTCGAGTGGAGAAAGTCCGAACTACTGCCAGGGGAAGGCTTTCTCTTTCCTTCTCCCACCCTCCTTCCTTCCATTAACCACTCTCTCTCTCTCTCTCTCTCTCTCTCTCTCTCTCTCTCTCTCTCTCTCCCCTCCCTCCCATCAACTGGCACAGGGTTCTCCTCTTGTGCTTTTCGTTCTCTCTCTCTCCCTAACCCCACCCTTCCTCAAATTTCTTCACAACGGTATTCCCCACTTTTGCGTCTGCCGCCACCCCTCTCTCTTTCCTCCATCCTCCCCGCCACTCGGTATCCCTACCCGTCCCCCACCACAGCGCTCCGGCTTGCGGCGAGGGAGAGAAAGGGGAGGAAGAGGAGGAAAGCGAGCTGTAGGGGGAGCCGGTCGACTTCTCAGCGTGGCCGGGGGTGGCGTGCGCGTTGCGTGGATAAGCCTGCGTGCCAGATGTTTGCGAGTGGGCTGGGCGCGTCCGCTCCTCTTGTGGCAAAGGAGGGAAGAGGACACTCGAAAATACAAATACACCGTATGAATCCTCCCCCGCCGCGTGTGATTGCGTGGTAGGTGTGTGTTGTGCCGTTTACTAGTGAGAAGGGGAGTTTTACTTCCCAACCCGTCCGTCCCAAGTCGAAAGAGAGTTCCGCGGGTGGGATTTTGTCCATACAACTCTCGATCGCGCCGACGGCTCGGAAGAGAGTCGTGCGGGGGAGGATACGACCCCTCCCCTCCCCACCACCGAACTCCTGCCCGTCTCCTCGCTGCTTATCTCGCGGGCCGGCTAGTGTGTTGGTGGTGTGCTAGTTGGTGTTAGCGTGTTTGTGTGTGTGTGTGAGTGGCCGTGATCGCGCTTGGGTCCGCGGCGTCGTCCGAAGGAGACCCCCCTTCCTCCTCGTACGCCTCTTCCTCGTGACCCCGCCGCCGCCCCATGAGCACCGCCGCCGGGACTCCTTCCTCGGAGGTGCACGTGGCCAACGGCTCTGCGCCCCGCCCTGGCGACTCCTCGACGACCGCCTCGTCCGCGGCGGGGACGCGTTGGGGGGACGATGGGATCGGCAGGAGGGCCTCCCCCCGGACCGCCCCCCCGCCGACGCCTCCCAAATACGCCGGCATCGGGTCCGGCTACCGCCTCTCCGGCCTGGACCGATTGGCCCAGAGGCAGCGGCTCTTCGAGGCGGAGGCCCCGCGTCCTCCGATCGTGCCCACGCCCCCAACGGTGCCCACCTTACCACAGCAACCTCCCCCGCCGACCTCCGTCTCAGTCACAACCTCCTCGACGGCTACGCCCCAATCCGTGACCGCAGCGGTGAGTCCTTCACGACGCCAGTTTATCAGGCGTCCAGTTCCGTCCGTTATATTCGGTGGTGCGTCCACCCGTTAAGTGTGTATACGTTTGGCCATTGTTGCAATGCAATACGGGTGGCCCTTTGTTGTTTGGAAATGGAATGTTTCGTTATTTTGGTGGTATTCAGCTTCGGCTCGTCGCTTTATCTGTTAACTCCGTCAGTGTTTCGTTATTCGCCTTTGTCGACTTCAATTGCCCATGTCGTGCGTTCCATCCTCGTTCTATTCCTTCCTTCCTGTTTACATTCCAATCTTACGGTGGTGCCCTCGAGTGGTCGAGCCTCTTGAATGCGCCCTCATTGTGGTGGCCGTTGCGATAACACTACTGCTCTTAAAGAGGCAACCATTTATCCTCTTCGCAGAAACTACCAACGATCGTCACATCATGAAATTATCATGCAAATGTTTTTATCTCATGCGCCAGTTATTTTTTCTTGCGATTATTATAATGGTGCTGTCAGTGAAGCAGTCATACTCTTCGGAAGTAAATTGGACTGAGCTATATTTACGATGAGTCACCGACAAGAGGGAAGTGAGTCAAAGCGACGACAGATAAGCCGTCGCTTCTTTAACACACGGAGAAGCGAAAACTAATGCGAGAATGATTGAGAGAATAAGGTTCGTAATTGATTAGTCGGTGATCGCGGACATTAATGGCGGATAGGAAACCCCTTCTACCTTGCCTGTGCGGTTTTGACACAAGGACGTCCCTCATTCAGGAAGGCCTGGAAAATTAATGATGCCTCAGTTTTGGATGGCGTAAAGGCAGCTGGAGAACAGTGCCATAGAGCGTGAGAGCCAAACACAGCGTCCCTAAATGGCTGTAAGCCAATACCTACCATCATCGAAGCAGTATAAATACGTGTAAATGTATGTATGGGTTTTAAATGGGATGGATGTGTCATGATGCCGTAGATGGCAAACTCGAAGGCGGAGGCGTGTCGCACGCCAGACCATCGATCGATTTCTTGAACTAGGGAGCTGCTACTCCTCCGGGGGCCATCGACCCTTCCATATCCCCTCTCATACGCGATGTTCCTTTGATGTTTTTTTTTAAAGAGATGCCTTCGTCAAGATGACATTTTTGCGGGCCCCGCACTTGAGTTTTCCTGTCTCCGGAGAGCCAGGAGCCCTAACCCTTAGATCTTTATCGGAAGACGACGGCCCCTCCTCAAGAGGCCTTCGACATCATTCTCGGCAGCCAGCCATCGAGTTGAGTGGCGTACCATATGTCGGCTCCGAGATTCGAAGAGATACACGGTGACCGCGCGGAATTTTCTTGTCTGGACTGGGATCCTCGCCGTGGACAATCTCGATCTGAGTACCCTGGAGCTAAACCGAGGAGATGGAGCACGTTGGTGGAGGGGGAAACTTTAAATGATGACGAAGTTCTCCCTCCGTCTAACATAAGGATGATTCTTTTTCGAACGGAATACGTCACCGTGTAAAGCCGTTCATCTATTCATGCATGTCCCTTCACTTCCTCCTTTTAAAGCCGAGAGGGGTTGTTTTCAAAATTAGATCAGCTTCTGATGCAGCTCTGGAGAGATCCACCAGACCTTTTTGTCTAGTATCCGTGCCGCTGTGAGTGACGCAAGGCAAGTCCACACGAGATCGTTGCTCTGGGGGAAGCAAAGAATTCCGTTGCGGTGTTCCTCAATTATGGAGTTCGAAATAATATCGCAGACCCAATGATAACCATTTATGGGCAAGGAAGATTGAGGAGTTTTGGTGAACGGCTCGTAAACTTACTCCAAACGAGCGACACGCCGTAATTCAGCGGCCGAAACACAACTCGACGCGATCGCGCCCTCCGGGTGTTCCGGGTTGGACACGGATGTCAAGCCGGTGTCGTCTCCTAAGACGACTGCCGAAGGCGCTGTCACTCCAACTCAGCCCCTCAGGGCGTGTTTTTCTCTTCGTGTGCGATGTGCCCTCGACGTGGCAATGCCTGTGTGGTGGCCGCGAAGGGCAAATGCGTTTTAGTATTCAGGGGATGGGTCGTTGGCGATGGCGGATTATAAGCTCCGCGCCATCCTGGCGGTCATCCCCCCTTGTGCCTCCTTCTCCTCCTATGCACACTCTCTCATCGCCAACCGACCGGCTGTGTGCATGAATGTATGCGCCTCATCCCTTCGTGGAAGGAAGGGGAAGGAGGGAAGGAGGCGACGGAAAAGATCCAGAAACGAGGAGGGAAGGGTTTCGAGAGGGGGGCAGGAGGGAGGGAACTCGGTGGCCTTAAACGTCGTCAAAGCGAGTCATTGTGCGAGTTTGAATTTGAAAAATAAATAGTGGAGAGGGTTGTGGGGCTTTTCCTGGACTGTTGGGGAAGGGGGAGGGATGGAGCGACGACGGTCGGCATTGCAGGTCTGGAGGGAAAGAGGAGAAAGGGCGGAGGGCCTTCTCGGCCGCAATGAGGAAACATGGAGCGACTCACCGCCGTGTAAGATGCGTGTTGAGGGCTGAGCTAACCACTGGACGGCGACGCTCGCTCGCCCTCCCCACCCCCTCCGTACTCCTCTCGTAAACGTAGTCGATCCTTCCGGAGCGTGACCGCATTTGCGGGGTGAGTCATGGGTCTCCCGCCTTCGACTGCCCCTTGCCCGACGACGCCGCCTCCATCCCCTTTCCACACCACAGCCTCCCTCGCCTCACCTCATCGGGATCTCTCTCTTTCTCCGCTTCGCTCCATCCCACGGGAAGGAGAAGCTGTCTACATGTATATACATAGTTGCTCCATTCACTGGGAGGATTTGTGTGCGGGAGAAATGCCTCCGGCTGGGGAATGTCGCTGTATGTGTTTGTAATCGTTATGGAGGAGCGATCGACGAAGGATCCTAGGAGGAGCTGGTTTATGGCCCCTCGCCACTTCGCCCCCCCTCCCCCCCCCCCTGCGATACATGGAAGATCACGCTTGTGAACGAGGGAGAAAGGGATCGGTTTCTATAGAGTTCAGGGGTGTGGGGAGGAATGGGTCTGGATGTGGGTGGGCTAGGGGGGCGGGGAAAGGACACTGTGACGTAATGAAAGGAATAACGGGAAGTCGAGATTAGATAGATACAGCCCCAGGCCGGGCGAGATTTATATTGTGAAGCCTCATTTATTTGTCATTCGGCGAACGCAGTGTCAGGGGAAAAATTTACCGATGTTATCGCATTTGTTTACATTACGATAGTACGTTATGAGTTGTGAGGTTTACCAGTGTAGACAGGTTGAAGGGGCAGATTCCTGTGAGCCCCACCATAGCTACGGGGTCCCCAATACCTGATGGATGTATAATTTGTATTGGTTGAGCGAAATGTCGTATTTTATAACTTAACGAACTGTACTGACAATATTCGTCATGCGGAATTGTATTAGTCAATTCTTCTGTAGCTTCCGTGGCCACTTGCCGCAGGTCTCCTATGATTACTCCATGATTTAATGTAAAGCAGTGTAACTTGCCATTTTCTGCGGGTAAGTACACCGGGTAGTTATTATTTTGGCCATCTCGAGGTGAGCGACGGTAATTTGATAAACCGGAGGTAATGAAGCGTACATATTCGTGAGACGATTGGTCCTTTTTGATTAACGTAGGTTAATATAACTTTGCTGGAGAGGTTGAGGCATTTCTGGAGTAATCAGTAGTATTAGACATCGCGGAAATTACGCTGTATCACGAATCAGGCGGCCGAGAAAGCTGCGGAGAGGATTTGGAATGCATAATATGCATTTTATGTTATTTTATTTTATGTAGTTATCGACCAAAATGCGGATGCGATGGGGTTATCCTGCTTGTAGCGTACCTTAAGCTTCTATTGCCGAGATTTTTTTATGCAATAGTTATTATTTCTTCGTCTAATTGATTTTCATTCATTTTCTACGATTCGACACCATCCTTTTTTTGGTCTACCTATACTTCTTTTTGTCAACGGTAGCCTATCACGAGCTGTTTTTACTATTCTTTCTTCGCCCCTGCGATTTATGTGTTCATTCCATTCGTGCTTTTTTTAGGTTCACTCGTTAATGTTTTCTACCTTGAAATTTTTTCTTACATTTCCATTTCGTTCTCTGTCCAGTATTGTTTTACCGGTGATTTTCCGAAGTATTTCAATCTCGCCAGTCACCAGTAGCCTTCTTGCTGTGTCTGCCCGAGTCTCCGCCGCATATGCCATTACTGGTCTTATAGTAGATTTATAAACGCTAGATTTTGCTTCTAGCCCTATGTATCGTTTCTTCCGTGGTTTCGTTCAGGCATCCAGCAATCCCTAAGGCTTTTGTTGTTAGTTGTCTGACTTCGGATTCCACATCACCATATCCAAATGGCTCCATGCCAATAAAAATAATATAGGAACTTCTTATTAATAATTTATAACCTTATTAAGGAATACTAACTTTTATTGTCAAAAGTAAGTTAAAGTATTGGCCTATTTAGTATTCAGAAAATACATAGACCCCATGGTATTTAAATTTCATTTCCCGGTGTATAATTTTGCCGTCTAAAGCAAGCTTGCATCTAACAGGTGTTTTAGCCGTTTTCAAACATTTTGTATTTGGGGCATTTATCGTCATGTTCAAGGATTGCCCTATATTATGGAAATTATGCTGCAAACTCCGGAGGTCGTCTTCATTTTATGCCACTAGTACAGCGTCTTCGACATAGCATAGGATTCATCTACATCTACAAAATACCCTGCAAGCCACCTCAAGGCTGTGTGGCAGGGGGTGTGTACACACCAATATGCATTACACTATACCCTAGGTATTAAAGTTAGTGTAACTACGACTTTTGATCCATGAGTATAACTCACTAATGCTTGTCACTAGCGAAGCCTCTAAATCAGGGTTGTCCAACTTGCAAGGCCTCAAGGGCCACAACTTAACCTTTAATATAGTTGCGGGCCATATAGTAGCATTATTATTTTTTTAAGTATCAATAAGAAACAACATAAGGTATAAAAATGAAAATAAATTTCTGAATTTTTGTCTAATAACGTTTCGTGGGCCACAATAAATGGCACCGCGGGCCGCCAGTTGGACAACCCTGCTCTAAAGCATACACTACAGTATAGGTATGCTACCACTGTTAGAAGGACAGTTAGTATTTTGCGGTTACATATATGGACAGAGATATAGGAATTATACTGAAAGCATGCACGGCGTTCTGTGAGTACTAGATAGCAGATAAGCGTACAAGTATTAGGCAGTAAATCAACTAACTAGCTACACTACCTATTGGCAAACCTAGATAAAAGTCTCATTGGCAGCTGTTATGGTCTCTTATTATTCGCTGGAAAAATGACGTTTTAAATCTGCCCGTTCTGCAGTCTAGTTCCCTAATTTTATTCTAATGATCTGTTCTACCGTAATATGTCGGATTTCGTAAAATGTTATTAACGTCGTCCGTATTCAAGTTGGTTTGGAACTTACATAATAGAATAAGTGTAAATTTTAATCGACGGTCTGAAAGCGATTCCCATCCCAGTTGCTGCAAAATGTCAGTAACACTAACGAGATCATCATAACGGCCTTGACGATCTTCGCTGCACGCGTTCTCTGTTTTTAAGCCTACCTCACAATTATTCCAAATACTGGCAGCGTAATCCAAGTGGGGTCTAGCAAGGGAGAAGTAGCTGATTTCCCTCTCTTTATCGTCGCACTTGCCATGTACTCTTTTAACAAATGCCAATTTACGATTAGCTTGGCCGTTAATTTCCCGAATATGTTTACCCCAAGATATATCATTAGTCACTTTAACTCCGAGGTATTTACCCGATTCTATAGTCTCTAATTGGCTGTTGTGTATGCAATAGCTTAACGAGGAGAGTTTTTCCGTTTCCAAAAATTCATAACAACACATTTTTTCAAATATAATTCGTATTGCACCACTCCTGTATTGCCTCGAGGTCCTTTGTTAGTGCTTGCTTGTCATTAAGGCTACGCATTTCCCTATACACTACTGCGTCGTTTGCAGATAATCGAAGCTTACTGTGATGGAAGTTTTATAAGGATTGTGGTGTTACGGTCTCCCATCTTGTAGCCATTGACATTACGCACTTGGTTTATTATCTCGTCCATTGTGATGAGGAAACTGAAGCGGGCTTAATGAGTCACCCTGCCGAATTCCTCTTTCTACTGGGATGGTGTCGGGTTCATCTACATCTATCTACATCTAAAAAATACCCTGCGAGCCAGCTCAAGGGTGTGTGGCAGGGGTGAATCGTCGCCAATATTCATAATACTATACCCTAAGTTAGTGTAATTGCGACTAATTATGCATTAGCATAAATCGCTAATGCTACATCAACAAAATACCCTACAAGCCACCTCAAGGATGTGTGGCAGGGGGTTAGCTCTCCTCTGATTTTTGCTTGCACTTCATTGGAAGTATATATTTTCTATAACCTTAATCATGTTATATGGAGTTTCTCTTTGATAAATACTAGGTTAAAAATGAAACAGATACCTGGCTATTATAACTCGATCAAGATACCATGAATCGAGAGGATGTGAATTTAAAATTTCCAAGAATTTAAAGTATATTGGGAGAAGCCTGAGGATGACCTTGAAATATTGCCACTGGAGGAGATTCTTTTTGGAGTTCCTTTGAAGCAATTGTATTATGTAAATGGAAGACTGGAAAATTAAAAGGAAAAGAATGGGAAGAAGGGAATTGAAAGGTTGTGGTACGGTCAGTTATAAAAACGTACTTGATATGACTCATACATAGGGTTTCCCAATCTGCCTTAGGTTTTCAAGTTCAAAGCCTTATGGTAGCCTAAGATGCTCGCCATAGATTTTGGTCTCCTTAAGTAAATATGCTATCTATTTTCCAGAAGATAAAGCATGCCACTGTGACAGTCATAAGTGACTGAATTTTAACACATTCTATCACGCCGTGCCTTGCAGAAGTTTGAAATATTTCTGTATGTTCTTTTCGGTAGAAGCCTAAATTATTTTATGCATGTTTGTATCGCCCCTACTTGTCATTGGTGAGAGTTCACCCCTTTTTCATTGGTATAAGGTGGTTATATTTTCTATCAAGCTAACCACGGTAAATTGTGCAAAACCTTTTGACTTCACTGTGTTATTAGGTATTTTTTTCTTTTAACAAACATTTTGTAACATTTTTTTATTAAATTCTTAGGCAATTTAATGTAAATTCACTTTGAACAAAAATTTCAATTACAATTTTGACAGTTACAATACAATTTGATAATTATTTCAATTACAACTAATATGTTAGACCAACCAATACTATTAATTTAACATAATATTGTAAATGAGCCTGAGACATATAAATGTGAATGATATGAATCTATTATCACATCCCTAGGTCCCGCTAAGTCAAAGACTTGTCAGTTGGTGCCTAAAACATTCAGCAAAATACATATTTTTCATTTACAGTTTATTAATTTTACTACTCTCCACCCAACAGATACTTTTTGCATTGTCTCTTTATCTCCCCAATGGTTTGCAAATTCCTCAGTGAGATCGGTAACTCGTTGAAAATCTTTGGTACCAGTACTTTCTGTTTTCTAGACCCGTTTGTGTTAAAGAACCTTGGCACTTCATACCGTATCATATCATGTCTTTGTATTACGGACATTGATACCTTTAATTTTTTATTTTTTGAACTAACATAATTATGTATTTGATTAGTTGCGAAATTGTCAATATCTCATATTTCTTATATATTTCACGTATTTCAGCTGAACTATTTTCATTACCAATCAATTTCAACAACCTATCTTGATTTCTCTTCAACATTGTTAGATAACAGTTGCTAGTGTTACCCCAAGTAGTACCTAATTCCATATTTTAGTAAGCTTTCTGCCAATGTCACATATTTATTTTTTTTAATTTGTGCTGGCAACAAATTTCTCAAATGATACATTTGATGCATTACAATCCTCATTTTCCCATTAAGCTTAATAATGTGGTCGTTGAACCTAAGTGCTGATCTATAATAATTCCCAAATATTTAATTTTTTCAACCTGCTCAAGAACAGCACAATCGCAATTCTTAGAATTTCCTTTATACAAACTAGAGCTTCGATGTAGTCTTAACTCTAACATCTTAAGCTTATACACTCTATTAGACACATACATCACCTTAGTTTTACCTTCATTCATTACAAGGGAAACAGCTGAGGAACAAGGACTGCTCTAGGAATGCTTAACTTTCGGGGTGAACTCCGAAAAAGTGCGATATTTCTTTTGGAATCCGGAAATCTTATGAAGCGGAGCCAACAATTCGAAAGTCACGGTGAAGTTTCGCGGTGATCATCAACATCAGTAATTGACCCATACCTTACAATATTGAAAACTCAATGCGAAAGTATTGATATCTAATGGGAGAAAATGGTTTAATGATGCTCTCATTAGAAGGAAAATTGAATTACTTAGCATGTGGTGTTAATGTTAAAACACGGTTCCCAAAAAAAGAGACGCCCTCTCACGACAGACCTCTTCATATTCTCTGGGGTGATACAATGTCTTGTATTGTTGATCGTGTGCTAAAAATTACTCCGATTTAGAAATTACAAGTAGTATTAATTGTTCTCTGTCTGCCCCTTGCTGAGGCGTTTGAAAGAACTGATAACACTGAAAGAGCTTCAAGATTCGATGAAATCGAATTTTTTGGCATAATTAGTAAATTCATAATTTACCTAAATGTTTTAAGTGAATGCATGAAGCGGTTATTAGTAAATGATGTTGGTTGTGAACCTACCTTTTATTATTTTGATGTTCATAAGGGGTCGTGCATAAACTACGTTACCGTTTTCGGTGATTTTTTTTACCCCTCCCCCTTCGTTGACAACCGTAGTATTTTTCCCAATCTTCCCCCGACATGTAATATTGTCTGTACAGATGAAACTTTCAATTAAAAAATATTTTCTCAATTATTGAGTGAGTTCATTTTTGGGGACAGTTTGAAATAAGACAAATGAAGTAGCCGAACTAGATATAATAAAACTATCAAATCTCAATTTGAACAAGTAATATTAATTTTTAAATTCTAAAAATCAACCATGAATCACGGCGCAAGGTGCTGTGCTCATCTACTTTGTTCTCTCCCCTCCCCGCATTTCTGACTGCTGCCTTGAAAAGTGTTGTCACGAGGTTGCTATTTAACCCGCGAGAAGGTAAAAGTGTAAGCAATTTCATGGTATGAAGACTTGCAACATTGTAGAGGAAATGGTTCAGTTACATTGAGTTAATGTAGAAGCTTGGGGTGTAAGAAATACCCCTCGCGCCCTTCCTCATGTGAAACTCTGTAGTATTGTCGACGCGATGTTGACGAGTAAGAAACGTTAACAGGCGCATTGTAACAGCTACGTTACTTTGAGTAAACCCCTCCTCCCCCTCGTTACCCGCTGTAGGTTTTACGGCGACCCCCTCCCCCTAAGTTGGTAACGTAGTTAATGCACGACCCCTAAGATGATATTCGATTTGGTTCCTACTGGTGGTAGTAATATAAAAGTACGTCAATAGCCAGTGATGTTGCTGCTGTTAGTACTACAACTGCTATTACTAAGCTGATTTTTTTTGTAAAATCAAAATATTTTAACCATCAGATAGAAAATGTGATGCATAACTGCCTCCATCCTCCTGCAACCTTTAGGGGGTTTACTTACAATTAGTGTTTTGCGGACGTGAATACTATGATAATGCGAAAAAAGCGGAAGGCTTATTTTCATATATCAGAGCGAAAGGAAAGTGGAATGAAGATGTCATTGCTGTATGTGTTCATGGAGAGGAGAATAAAGTAGAACTTTTCACTTACCCTTAGATACATCCTTGTTCGTATTCTTACGTACTGTTTTTATTCGCGTATTTTTACGCGTAATTTTGGGTATTTTGCAGATTGCCCGGATAAACATCGTAGTCATCTGGTTCCCCAGTGATTCGTTGTAAGTTAATAGCGTGTAAATCCATGCTAGAGCTCGGAAACATTTATTGAGTACAGAGTGTCAGGTAACTTTATCATAGCTTCTGAACCATATGTGGCTACGAGCTAATGATGTCGTGTGTCAATGGGCCCGATTTCATGCTTTACAGAGCAGTAGGGAAACGGTAGGCATTTCGAAGTTTTGTTACGCCGCTTTTATGAATTCTCTTCTTGTGAAATATTGTTGTTTTTAGCCATTGTCATTCTTATGCTGTCCCATTACGATCTCTGACCCGCGTTACCGCCTAAATAGGGTCGACTAGCCGTGGTTAGAAATTCAACCACAGTTGCGATAACTGGCCTTTCCATTACCAAATGTCACCAGCGTCAGGCGTAACTGTAGTAATGGAAACGGGGTGTGAAGGCAGGAAAATATACGATGAAATGAATCCCGGTTCTTTCGGTGAATGTCTCCCGTCTTCCTCCTCCTCACGAACACTTATTGGTTCCCGGGATCGCTCCCGCGGTCTGGCCAGCGGTCATCCGGGCCACTTCTCTGGATCCTCTGGGATCGCCCTCGCTCTCTTTCTCACTCACGTAGTTGAAATTCAAAGCACGTGCAGGAAAAAAAATAAGTTCAGGGCTCGTACAAAAATTGATATCTAAGCCAGTTGACAGGAAACAGTTGTGTTGCGTAAATATAAGAACTAGAATACTTATTTCAAGCGTTGAGGATAACAAAGAAGTTTGCTACAGTACCTATAATTTTGGGGGACTTGGAATTTCAGCTACCGTTTTAGGTTGACGCTATGTTAAGATTTCCCGCTGTGTAGCAGCTATTAGTGTAACGGCCTCGCGCAAGTTGCTCGCTGAGAGTGGGAGAAATATTTCTTGCCCTGTTGGAGGAGTTTCGGTGTTTTTTAAATGATTTTTACTTGGCCTTCAATTAATGTTCGTTAATGTAAAGCAATCTCGTACTAATCCTTGAGTCAAAGGTTAGATTCTTGTAGGGCGAGTTTTTTTTTACTCCTTCTCAAGGTTGAAGTATGTGCATGTAAATTTTGTGGTACAGCCACTGGCAAGTTTAACGACAGACCATGAGTGAATTTTAGGGACTATAATGCCATTTGAACCATATTATGCACCCAGGATGAGTTTGAAAGGACGAGGAGGTTACACTCTGCTGTGGGGATTGCTTGTTTTTGAGATATTATTTTCGAGTCTGGGCTTTGTGAAATATTCTCCCCATTGCTTAAGGTGGTTGGAGCGATTTTTTTTATGTGTACAGATTTGGATGAAACTTTGCATATAACACATAGCCTTTTGTTACATAAGGCTATGCTATATTTCGTAATAATTCGATTACAAATGTACAGATTTTCTTCTAAATACGACATATTACCTTTCATGTTATTATAATCAGTTCTAATATATATAAACGTCATGCTGAGTCAAAGATTTGGAAAAACATATTTTAATATAATTTTCTCCTAAATTTCAAATACTGCACCAACAACTCCAGACCTAATATGCTTTAATTGAGACGAAAAAAATTCAGCATATAATTCTTGTGTCAGTTCCATTACTGCATGTATGGTAAGTTCCACCACATAAACAGATGTCATACTTAAATGGAATTTGTCGTAGAATTTTTTTTGCCTTGAACAGTTATTAAAATTTGCACTCAATGACCCACGATTACTGCTCCAGCCACCTTAATTCAATATTTTTAGAAAGCGTGATAGCTGAGTTATATGGAGTAATGAACTGGTGCTCATAATTGGGAAAGTCATTTGGTCTTTGAGTAAACATAGTTTGAAAATTCCCAAAGTTGCCCTTATTTGCCTTATATTACAAAGTGCCCTTATATTTCCTAGCTAACTGCTGCAGTGCATATATTATCATGTGTCATTTGTATTTCATAAGTATTTATTGGGTGGCATTGTACTTCCCTATAGTGGATCATTTCTGACTGGTTCTAGGCTAGGGTTCCCTTAATGTATTTTTGAAAAAACAGGACATTTACATTTTTGACTTAAATAAAAAAACTGGGACATATTGTAAAAAAGCAGGGCACATTAGAAATGAGAAAAATTACATTAAATTCACCATGTCTGTATTATGAATCACAATCGCACTTACAACAATTAGGAGAACAGAATTAATAATATGCCAGATTAAAGTTCGTGTTTACACGATACAACATTATAATATTTATCACAATTATGAACCTTATCAAGAAGCTCCTTTTCATTAGATATTTGGGCATGGGAGTCAACACAAGACATCCTTAAAATAAGTTTTTACAATGATAAAAGTTTTTACTGTTTCATTTGATGAAGGGAAATTCTCTTCCAATACTATCGTTAAATAAGCACATACGTTATGGCATGAAACAAACTATGTGCAACACTGAGTAGCAATCAATTTACAATCTAGCAATGCTGGCACTGAACTGACATCGCATCATATGCAACTGGGAACAGTGTGTATGTAACACTGCCAACAGAAGCATGGGAAAAAAGTTACTTATTAATATACCTCATCAAGGTTTCATGAATTCGACTCCAGGAGTGCTGCATATTTATAATAAAAAACCTAATGCACTTCTTTCAGGATTGATAATTACAAAAGAAAAAAGCAGGACACCGGGACATTCTATCAAAAAACGGGATTGTCCTGGGAAAAACAGGACAAATGGGAACCCTATTCTAGGCTCAAATCCAAGTGAAGCCTCTTTGGGCACTCCTACAGAAAATCTTCACAGCATAATTTTCTAGATTTTACTTCATGGGAAACTACAGATGGCATTAGTAATGGAAATGGTAATGGCACTTGGTTTTGTTGCACATGCCCTTGGACTGGATTGTTGTGAGCTCAGCACTTACCTATCTAACGTTATGGTTGTGTATTGTGTGAGTGAGTGTTTTCTCTCACTTATCTATGTTCTTTTGCTTGATTGTGAGAAGGTGAAATAAGTATTAACTTTTGTAAAACAAATATATTGATGCCCCACGCTTTGGGTGGCAAAATGAAAAAGATAAAAGTATTTATGATTACTCTCTTTATAAACTATACTCTACATAAAACCTTATGCCCTGGCTGCTCATTGGGTAAAGGAATGATTATTGCACATACATTTAGTTTAAACAGAACATTAAATCACTAATCAAAATAAGCTTTATCAAAATTTATCACAAGAGACTTTGTAACCTTAGCATTCATATCACAGTTTTTAATAAGTTTACCGGCTTCTCCTTTATGCCATTCTTACTTTAATTCACAATTCACAACCCTTAGGACCAATTATGACCGCACAGTATATTTACGGGAGATTCCTAGTGCTGAGTAGTACGGGGATGATTCCGTCTCAATCTTGCCCTGCTCTATTCTCATGCAGTCCTCCGGTTCCCCAGCCCTCTGCGTCTAGCTACT
The DNA here is from genome assembly GCA_963573305.1 of Pyrrhosoma nymphula. NCBI lineage: Eukaryota > Metazoa > Arthropoda > Insecta > Odonata > Coenagrionidae > Pyrrhosoma > Pyrrhosoma nymphula. The sequence continues at coordinate 180,991,620 of OY754327.1, forward strand.
ACTCTCTCCGCGGATGGACCACTGCTTTCTTAATCACTGCACCCCATCAACGAGGACAGCCCAACTCCCAATACTCCGTGCCGTCTCCTCAATGCCTCGTGCCACTCCTTTCTGTTCACTTCTGCCTCTGTTCACTACTTACTGATGACTCTTAAAAACTCAATACTCGTACCCAATGACGCCTCAACCAACGAAAAATTCCCCTCTCACGCCACTTTCGTTTGTTGCCGGCCTCTCCTCCTAATAATATGCTCACGATAGTCTCATGGTATATCACAGTACCACCCTGACCATGTCCTTCCCCTCTTGCCAACGTGATCGCGTTAAAATTAACCTAGTGGCACACTTGTACCACCACACTTTGTATTAGATAAAATTTATGTAAGTGGTGCATTTATATGCTTCTACTAAAACCTAAAAATGCATTAAATGTGAATTGACTGTTGATGGTACAATATTGCTGATTATTCAAGGATTGTTTGGTAAAACTGTTAAGTCAAGGAATTTCATCATTGTGTTGCCTGGCAATTTTGTGAATGAATTGTCCGACAAACTATCTTTCAGCTCAGATTTTCCAATCAAAATTTCTTCTCTTGTTTTCATTTATTTTGTTTGTTTAAAATGTACTTGGTTTGTAAATAATATTAAATTACTCACCTTTTCATGATTCTAGTGGTTTATGTGAACTCCTTTAAGTTAAAAAAAATTACACACAATCCAACTATAGACCTTGGTTGTAATTGTATATTATTTTTGTTTTTTCAGCTTCAAAGTAAAAGGGAGCTATTTTTCAAGAATGAGATACAGTCTCCAAGTACTCAGGGAAGTATTGCTCCTCCACCAATACCCGCCACCAATGGAACTGTATCAGCACCATCAAAGCCTTCTCCAGCCCCAGCGATGGGGTCCACGGGTCCTCCCCCTGCTCCTCCAGCCTCTGCATCAAGCATTCGTGAGGGATCACGGCCAGTTCAACAAAGTAGCACAGAGGGGAAAACGATAGCTGGTGAGAGACAACAACAGAGGGCAGCTGCAACCACAGGCAATGGACCAGTGGTTGCCCACAAGGAGCTGGATGGCTATGTAGGATTTGCCAATTTGCCAAACCAAGTGTACCGCAAAGCAGTGAAGAAGGGATTTGACTTCACATTAATGGTTGTTGGTATGTATTCTCTCTCTTTAAATCCTTAGGGATTTTCCAACAACTGAAAAATGGATGTAGATAAAACACTATGCAGATTTATTCATAGATGTCAAATACACCATATTATTGGTGTGATACTTATATTAACAGAAGTTTATGATTAAGCTGCTCTTTAAAAACGAGGCTTGCATTGGATTGGACTTCGATTTGTTTATACTAAACTGCCTGATAGTTGGTAAAAATGGAATGTAAGTTTCAGAGGAAATACAACAAGAGTCACTTTAAAAAATACATATGTAGAATGTTTTTATATTTTACAAACAAAATGAGGAACATATATTTGGCTGAATATTAAGTAATGATGGGTATATTTACTGCAGTGTCGGTCATGTAGCTTGCACTAGGAAATACCTATCCTATAATGCTGAGAAAAGTATTGTTTTCATGGAACAAAGAAGTCTCAATAGTATTGTTAGACTAAATAACGAACATTTTGTGTTCCCTGAGCAGTTAATGACCGGATGTATTTGACTGGATATCATGGGGAAAAAGTTGAAAAAGCATTTTAAGCATGTATAAATATTGCAGTTTTAATTTTTTAAGCATTGGAATAAAAAGTTGTTTTTTATATTTTAACCTTATTTTAAATATCTGATGGCTATTTCTCTTGTTTGTTTATTTTCTTGGTTTAATTGGCATGTCTCATAATTAGAGTTGATTTTTTAAAAGTTGGTGAAGGAAATCAGGTTCAAGAAATATGCACATGACGCATTCTGTTGTCAAAATTTTTAAAATATCTATATACCTAGTGATATGTACTGGCCTTAGGATGAGATAAGGAAAAATATACCGAATGTGAAACTTAATTAAATGCCTCCATATCACTTTTAATGTGGAATTTGACAAATCTGTCAACATTAAATAGATTATGAAATAATTTTTCGCTTTACCTGAAACTGTAACTTACAATCCATTAGAATTCATTGTCACAAAAATACGGTAAAAAATTTCACTTATTATTTTATTGCTGTTGACCAGTTTCGACGACAATTCGACTATCTTCAATTTCCACAAAGTATCGCCACAATCGATTAATTTGAAACAATCAAATAGACTATTTTCATCAACATTGGTGTTAAATAAGTAAGTTTGTGGATACTAATTTGCTATTAAATTTATTACTAATATGGTACGTATATACCTACTGGCTGGATAATTTTGATTCCCTTAGTATGTGGCTTCATATGTCTTAGGTGATTTTTGTAGGCTCAGAACTTTCACACCGACATTTCATTTCCTGTGGAAATTGTAGCCAGCTGTCAGATCACTAGTTGATGAAATGTCATCAGTCTTGTTTGCATCAGCAAATTGATGGCCTTGGGATAGTTAGGCCCAAATCCATATGTAGAACTCAGAGCATTGTTGATAAAGCTAAAAAATTGGTCTGAGTCCCCCCATTTTTAAAGAAGAGGGTACATTTTGACAAAAAATTGAAAAAACTTTTTCGAGCCATCCCTTGGTTCCACAAACCTATACCCAACTGGTAGCATTGAGATCATAGACTACATGGCCAATTCAGGAATATTAAAAAGATAAGGTTAAAGAAATTATGAATTAATGAATATTTATTTCAAATCCAATAGATATATAGTTAATTCATCCCAGGACGTGTATGTATAGCGCATGTACGTGCAGCATATATCTGTGGCAAAGAGCCAAAAGCTGATATGTCCGAAATCAAAAGGTGAACATTTTAAGTTTTGGTTGAATAACGTTTTATGAAATGTCATGTTTCTTGAAAGTGAATTTAAGAGACTAAGTGAGTGGCAAGTGATTATGTATGGTAGCATTTCATCTTTTAACCATTAAAAAATATAACATTAAACATATATATCAATCAACTCCTACAAAATGCATATTTTGGACGTATCAGGTTTTGGCTCTTTGCCAACAGATCGATAACTTTTAGGTCTCCATTATATTGTTGTGGTGTTAGTCATAGTCACTGTTAGGAGCTGAATCAGGTTTAACTCTTGATGCCGCAAAAATTTGAAATTGTTTATTTCTCTTCCCGAAATTTGAACAAGGGCTTGTAGGACGCTATAGTATTTTGTACATCAAGTTTTAAAATGGAACTTTATCTATTTTGATATCCGTTGCATTACTATATAAGCATGTGTATGTTTCCAAGCAAGTTAAATATTCTGCTGATATAGCCTAACAAGTATGTACCTACTTCTACTTTTATAAATTCATGTGTACATATATTTTTACTGTAGGAGGTTTTATTTTTTGGATTTTAATAATAAAACTAATTGGATAATGGATTTTATTTTAGAAACAATGCCTTCATAGGTTCCATGCAGAACTTCATCACAGCTGTAAAATTGTGAAAAATGATTGCAATTATTTGCAGATTTAAAGCCTAATGACATCAATCAAAGTTTTATTGACTGATATACATATGTTATTTTAATTCTGGCTATTGCCACAAAATGGGATCATCCCATTTTTACAATTAGAGCACTTTACCATTGTTTTGTTTCCCATTTGAAAATTTTCTATTCGCCTTTATGTTAAATAATATTATTTAATGTATCTTATTTTTATGTTATTGTTACATTTAAGATTTTTTTAAACGTGGAAAGCCTCCTACCTTATGTAAAGTAGCAAGTTGTAATTGGTGATTGAGGGTGCTCTTAAATGAAACTCCAAATTGTTCCATTGGAGAAATCCAGATAGTCCAGACTTCATTTTGTCGAAACACCTTGAACACACACAGTGTGGATTAGTGAGACTTAAATGTTCTAAGTGACACCACAAAAATACTCGTGGTGAAATTACAACATCCATAAACATTATAAAAATAATTTTTTTGCAATACTGTTATTGCCCACCATTCCTATTCACTCCATTTTATAGTAGCTTGTAACGTTCCCGAGTTCAAGGGCCGTAGCCAAGGACGAAAATAAAATAAACAAGACAGCAGAGGAAAGGAAATAAGAGGAATCAGCGGTCTAGAAATAATCAGATGGAAAAGTATCAAGATTTAAGATGGTTAATAAGTGTAACATTAGAAGTAGAAGAGAAAAATAAAGTGTTACAAGCTGTTAAATGGCTATTACTAGCACAATCCTCATTGTATTGATGAGACATCTCAAAGTTATTTTCCCATTTTTTCTTAGTCATTTCTCTGTTCTTGTCTTCTTTCTTAGGTTAGGTAATTGTTTTGTTTTGATTGATCCCTTCCTTGCCACTCATCTACTTTTTTCACTGTACATGCTAAGGCTTCCTGGTATTCAAGTTATTCATTTTCCTTTAAGTTAGTATTAATGAATGCAATGGATGACAGATGAATGCAATGGATAAATAGCCTATAACTTTAAACAGTTGTCAGTAATTTACAGTAATGAAGACATAGCAGGTTACTCTCTCATGCACCCTGAGTTAGAATTTTCATTATAAATTCCATTATTCTGCTTTCTACCATCATGTATCTCCTCTGGCATAAGGGCAAGTTGGGTGAAGCTCTTGAATACCTTCGCCTTGAATGTCAAGCTGCAAAATGTCACTGCTCCATTTTTTTCTGGGGGAATTCCCTTCTTAAATGTCAGGAAAAAATATTTTCTTTTTTGTGCTCATAAGCATGTGAAGCTTATGTACAAGCCATAAATAAATACCATTATGTTAAAATTCTGGTTATTCATCTAGAGGAAAGTTCAAAGCCAGTGAATAAATTATTTTAATTTATTATTTTAAGAAATGGATTTTCATCTTCATAGTTCAATATCAAAGACAGTAATTTCAAAGGACTCAGGAAGTTTTATGCTATGAAAAGTAAACATTATTGTGTGCTTTGTATAGTAATTTCATAGTACATACATAATGCCATTGCCTAATAAGGGGAGGTATGGAATTATGCCATATTTTATTTCTCATATTTACTCTTCGTAATTAGAATCGGGGATTTTGTTCGTTGTTGTAGCCTCAAGATATGTCCTGTCCTGGCTCTGTACTCAAAGTATGAATGTGAGTTTAAACTGAATACCACTAATTTTTACCTTGCTGTAATAAGAAAGTTAGTTTCCCACATGTAGAACAAAATTGAGTTTGTATTTTTGCTTGGTTCAGAGGTCAAGGATGAGTTCACTGTTTTCTTAGCAAACATTTGTTGATGTGTTGTGATATTGTAAGATTTCAGAAACAAATAATATTTACTCCAATCTTGAAGAAGACATATTTTTGCTCAACTTTGCAGGGAAATGATACTTATGTATTTTTCATGTTTTGGACTTGGTAAGAAAGGGGAGCTTTTATTATTATTTTCTTTGACTTCTTTCTGCTATATTCTTAAATTTGTGCTTGGAATTTAATTGCTAAATAACAATAAATTTAAAAAAAGAAAGCCAAAAGCCTTAAAATCAGGTGAAATGAATGTGTTAAGTGGCAATCAACAGACAAGTTGCTGGTGCACTCAAGCATTGTCAAGCCACACATTGACACCTGAGTGGAAGGGGTTAATAATTTAAGTTGTGCTATTCCAACTATTGACAGGACGGTGGGAGTGGATATTTTCCTCTTAGAATATAATGAAATCATTTCATAAATTTTATTTGCATCAGTAGACATATTTCAAATTCATCTTGTTTTTAGATTAGTATTTGCTAATGATAATGAAGAATTTAAAAAATTGTGTATCTACACTTTGTGAGAAAGAAGCATTGAAGCATGATATGATGTTAATGTTAGAGAGTTTTCAAGGGCTAAAATATAGGTATATATCTTTAAAATATTTATACTAGATAGGAAGGAAGGTATCAGGCTAAATATTGGAACCACATTCTGGTATGACTTCTATTTCTATGCTTGTGATACTTGCATTCAGGGGAACATGATCACAGTTTACCTGCATTGGTGTATAATTTTGAAAATCTTTCTTTTGTAACCTTCCTTTGTTTTGTTGAGTCTATTAATGGTGGTAAAAAATTTAAGCTGCAAATCTGCCAGATGATAACTTTTCAGGATGGCAAAAAAAACTTTCAGTTGCTTCCATAAGTAAAGTTTTCCCTTCATTTAAATGCTAATTTCAAAAACCCTTAAGTGTGTATTAAATTTACAAATTGGAAACTTTACCGGAGTATGAATTTGTAAATGCACTAATTTTCTGATTTGCTATGAAATTTTTTGTACAGACATCTTCTCTAGTGATAATTATCATTTAATGCATCTAAGAAAAAGTATTAAATATCCTATATTTCAGAGTTAAATGCCTTTTTTTATAATGATAACCTAACGAAACCTTTCCTTCACTCACTTCATAGGACCTCTCTGCCAATGGCATGTCAGTCTCCAGTGGCTAACAATTCTTTTTTCTGAGTTTCTTTGTCATTCATTTATTTCTTCATAGATAATTCAAACCCATCCATAGTGGGTTGTTATAGACATCTATTATCGCCCTGAAAGTCAGGCATAATGAGCTTTCTAATGTTTGTCATGTATGTAATGGTTATTTGATTGTACTGGCACAAAGGAAGTGTATATGATCATTAATTATTCTTAAAATTGCTAATTTCTAATTAAATGAGTTAATTTTAAGTTTTATTCCTTGCTTTATTGAAAAAAATTCCAGAGTATTCAAATTAGGCTCTGTGAAACAGTGTTGTTAACTCAGGATGTTAAAGAGCATTGAATTTCTTCCTTTCTTCAGGGGAGTCTGGCCTTGGGAAATCAACTCTAATTAACTCAATGTTCCTGGCTGATATCTATTCACCTGAGTACCCAGGCCCTTCTCATAGAATAAAGAAGACTGTCCAAGTGAGTTGGTTCTTATGACTTAGAAATGACAAATCTTGTGACCAACTTGTCACTAAACATTTTTTTTTGTTTTTTTAGGTAGAAACCACCAGGGTTATGCTTAAAGAAAATGGAGTCAATCTAACACTCACTGTAGTTGACACTCCTGGTTTTGGTGATGCTGTGGATAACAGCAATTGGTAAGCACACACATCTGTTCTATTGATCTTTATTACTTTTTCTTAAGTTCTAACTGAAAAAATGTGATCATAGTAGGCTACTTAAAAGCTCAACTAATAAGTAAGTGATACTGAAAGCATAATGCTGATTTTTGGCTGCTAGAACATATATTAAGTTGGACAACATAATAAATTATGGATGCAAAAGTTTCCAGCAAAAAGCTGTTGGAGTTACTCAAATATGATTTTTGGCACGAGTGCCCTAGTAAACTTTGGACAAACCTGTGTGTCTAGAATGCTATTCCATCATTGCCTGCTCACTTTGGAGAGATTCTGAGTATTATTAGCATCATTACTAACATCATTCTTGTTGCCTCAAAACTATCACGGGTAAATTTAAAGGAAATTTGATTGTTTAGAAATATTTGCTGCAAAAATGTGCTATTTGAAATGAAAAAGTCTCAGAAGAATTTATTTTTTCAATTTCCGTGGGGTTTAACTTCCCATTTTGAATTGCTCACTTAAGCATTAGTTTTATGAGTTAAACATTTATGTACTTAGGTTGGGAAACCCTCAGTAATCAGGATTATATGGTGTGATGGAACTATTTTTCTGTGGATGTTGTTGAAAAAATTTGACTTTCCCATAGCTTGTGCTAAGTGTATGTAGGTGAAATTTGGTGTTGGTATTACTCCGCAGCAAACTTATGTAGGTCTACTTTTATATGGGGAAAGCAGTGAAGTCTATATTTACCATTTTCTCTTGCATGTTTCACATTTCTTTTAAAACATCCTTTAACCTACCCTATTCATTAGCAGTATTATGTGGTTTCTCATTGATTTTTAGTTGGCAGCCAATCATAGATCATGTGGAGTCCAAATATGAGGAATACTTAAATGCTGAGTCTAGGGTTGGGCGTCGGCCAGGATGGGGTGGTTCTGGTGGCGGTGGGGTTGATGGTCGTGTTCACTGCTGTCTCTACTTCGTGGCTCCCTCAGGACATGGTCTGAAGCCTCTGGATGCTGAATTTATGCGCCGCCTTCATGATCGTGTTAATGTGGTCCCTGTAATTGCTAAGGCGGATACCCTGACTCCTGAAGAATGCACACACTTCAAGAAGCAGGTGAATTGGGTCGTGTAAATTATTATAATGATTCATATTTTATTGCTTATTACAGTAAAACCTTCACATATTGAATTCGTCGGGACTGGAAAAATGAGTTCGTTGTACGGAGGTTCGTAGTTATGGAGGTTTTCTTTGCGGGTTGCATCACCATAGGGGAATCTCTAGGTTACGTTTCGATTAGGGCCTTACTTTGTGATGCAGGGTGAATAAAAAAACAGCGAGCAAGTTACGCTGAGGAAATGATCAATACCATTTTGACGACTTTCATTGTATCCATGCACTAAGTCGTGAAAATAATTTGAAGTATTTGCGGGTTTCCCACCCAGGGTTCAGCCAAGGCCGAGGTTTCGATGTCAGAGTCAGCCATCGAAACGTTGGTCTTGGCTGAACAACTGACCTGGTGGGAAACCCGCGAAGACTTCACTCACATGGTATGCCAGGAAAGCACTAAGTCTTACATAATTTGAAGTAGTGTGTCGACCTTTGCACCCAATTCATTAACAAGTGTTAATTATGTCCTACCTTTAATCGGTTTGCAAACGTTTCAACCCAAATGCTACACAATTAAATCTGCAGTGCGCACCTGTTTTTTTTGTATTATTTGTGGCTAGTACTTTAAACTGACAAAATATTTGCAAAATTTTGAGATGAATCTAACTTTCTAGAAAATACAGTCAGTTCTTCTAATGTCTGTAAAATTAATTTGAAATACTGGAGTTTGAGGTGCTTTATCTTCAAAACGAAGAAACCGAATTCAGTTCAGTTAAATGCGTATCAAAGCTCATTTCTACTTTTATTGATGTGGGTTGACATTTTTGTTGCCATACATGAAATTTTACGTATTTTTATTTGGAAAAAGTTCCAGTTTTCTGCACCTTAAAATCTAATCTCCCATGTTTGAGCCTTTTGAGGAGAGCTTCCAAATTTTTACAATGACTCGTGCAATTTTGTAGGCATTGAAAACAAGTCGTTTTCTGCCTAACTGTCAAGAAAACACCAGGCTTTCATATTTAAAAACTACAAAGTATTAGAAGTAAAAGCAACAGAATAACAAGCGCTCAAACAAGGTCGATTAGATGTTACGTGCCGAAAACCGTGACTTTAAAAAAAAATTGAATCAAGGTGCATCTGGGCTACAATTTCCTACGCACATCAATAAACCTAGAAATACACAATCCCTTAATTTTACTGCATTGAATTCGGTCGTGTTTACTAGAAGTACAGTGAGACTTCCCCGAATGCGGCTTCCCGCATCGCGGATTATAATTTACTCAGTTTCCATAGGAGGCCGTTTTTACCATTTTTCTTGGTAAGATTGAAACCTAATTTAAAAAATTTTTATTTAAAAAAACACTGATTTTAGTCACTGATTTTACTTCACCACAGAGATTCTTCACGCAAGAATTGACTCTCAACCACCAGCACGAATATAAGTTTGTTTATGCGCCCTCCATGACATGGTCACGGTTCGGTGGTAAACAATTCCAACTTTCATCCTACGTCTGCTGTGTGCATTCTAACTCAGAGTTCCCTGAGTTCAGACAATGATGAATTTCATGATGGATGTAGAATAAAGACAAGCAAGCGTGAATCTAGAGATACCCGAGTTAACCTGGGTGAGTTTTCCTCTGCGGAATTTTTGCGCTTCTATGTATCTTGCCGTTTACGCTGTGCAGGTAATGTCATGGTTACCGGTGCTTTTCAACCCTTCAAAAAAATTCAACCCTTAGCATTAGACATCAGATTTTAGCTTTTCTGCTGGAGTGGCAATGGATACATAAAATTCATAGGGGTAGGGCTGATAAGGACAGCGAATATTCTCCAAGGGGTTCATCGAAAAAAACTCAGTGGACGTGGGTTTGGGGAATATCCAGCCTTCCATGTGTCGATATGGGATATTTTTGTCATGATTTAAAAAATTTCTTTCCCAAAATGAAATTTTTAGATTGAGCCAGGTCGCCTGTATGTTCATGGCAGACTTAGTTCTCAGCCCAAGGATGAGGATAGTCTCCCGAGACTTGTTTACGACGAGGTACTGCCTCACCATCACCCTTGCGTGTCACTTATCAGTTCTGACTCCCAACCAAAAATATCAAATTTCACTTTTTGCCTTTCCGTGGGCAAACTTCTTCCCCCTCCTCTCTCCCCGCCATTCTTCCACTTCGTAGCGGTCCGGCTTGTGTCTTACACTTCCTGGTGCTCCCGCTTGTGCCTTACGAGAACCGATAAATAGGTACATTCAATATCTGGGGGCGATTAATGTCGATGAAAATTTCTCTTCTATGCTGAAGATGAGTCTTCGTGGGAATTCATTTCTGTCAGTGTTTTGGCACAATGCTTCACCATTTTCATTTGTGTAATGAATTTTATCATAATATTTGGTACTAATCCGATTGTTTCGCGGAACAATTAATACAGGATTTGGTATAATTATCTGGTTAGGTATACCTGCAAAGTGCATTCCCGCACTAAGATCTCATTGCATCTTGAAATTAAGAAAATCACTGCGGAGGTAGCCAAAGATGAATCTTTATCATTGATGAGGTACATGCGGGACTGTGCAGGAAGGTCAACATCTGCCGAGGTCCATCTTGTTCTGGCCTGCTATTATTCGAAATATACCAAGTCAGCACGGTCTTTCCCAGGTACCCACGTTTGTCTAACCCTCCCTCCTATTCCAAGAAGGGATCCTATTCTCCTTCCCTCCTTCCTATTCCAGGAAGGGATCCCTTTTTCTATAATTTTAAATATAATAATTTTAAATTTTCCATAAATTTATCATCCATCACAAAGCTCAAAATGAGTGATGTGGCTCAGATGTGCTATGATTTATGCTCATTTAAATATATCCAAAGTTATTTTCATGCTCTTGCCCTTGAGTATTTTATGTACTTTTATTGCTATTTTTACCATTTTAAAGAAGGCCATACTGTTTTAAGATTTTTAGTGAGCCAACTTCTAATGCTCAGTTTACCCAAAAGTGAGCTGATTGCATGACAGTTTTGCAGAAGATGGAAATGTCAAGTTCTAGTCTGCAAATATTCCTAAGAAAGATATAGTGGTAATGAATGCATATAAAAGAAATAGAGAGTGGTTTGTTTCAATAGTGGAATTTCTGTTATCAATGTGATTCACTTTTATTAATGATTATCTCTTAGTCATTGAGAAATTAAAGAAGTCCCATGGAAATTAGAAGTTTGGGGTCTCTTGTACCCCTTGATGATATAAGTTTGTATATTTGTTGGAGTAAGTTGAAGAGAAGGTCCCTGTCCCTTTGCTTATGTGTGAATGTGTAAGGGTGCAGGTCAAGGAATGTTTGAATGAAAAAGATGCTGCTCTCATATTTGTGTTGTCTGGTTGCATATAATACTTATGAATATGCATTGAGCTTCTCTTTTGAATATTTTGTAGTTAGTGCTTTCAAAGAGGCTATGCTAGTTTTAAACTAGAAAATTACTAATAATTTTATTTAACCATGAAAACTAACGTTCAGACCTCCTATAAAGTGAGGCGAATGACAGTAAAGTTTATTAGAGGCTAAGCTCTTAGGTAGGAATTAGAGTAACAATGAATTTTGAAGAAAATTAATAATATTGTAATACATAATATGTGCAGTAAATAATATGTATAATTTCAGTTTATTTTTATTTCATTAATCAATTATTTTTCTTTTCAGATTATTTCAGAGATCGCACAGCACAAAATAAAGATATATGAGTTCCCTTCTGGCAGTGATACTGGTGATGAAGATGATGCAAATGAAAAAAAATTGCGGGACCGCGTTCCTTTTGCAGTGGTTGGATCTAATGCTGTTGTTGAATTGGAAGGTGGTAAAAAAGTTCGAGGTCGAAGATATCCATGGGGCATTGCTGAAGGTAATGATCTTGATATGTGGTGGCTGTTGCTCTAATAAATATTGAAAAATGCCTATTCATGTCAATAAAATATAAACAGTTGAGGCCCTATATCCAAAGTCCCTATATCTGCAGTTCACTTGGCTTAGAAAAATATTATAATAAAAAGAATATGAAAAAGGTCTATTTTTATGATATTTGTGCTAGAAATATTTTTCTTTCACCTGTCTATGCTTGCGATAGCAATAAACACAGCAAACTTAAGAAAATATCTTGCTTTGCAAAAGGGAGGGTATGGCTGGCAGTGCCAGGTACAAAGTTTGGCTGGCTCTCATCCATTCTTGGCACAAATATTTTCAATGGATTGGTGTGGGATTTGGGTTTAGGAGGCGTTAAGAAAATAAAACCCTTTCAATAGCCCCTGCTGTCTCCGAACGCAAGGACTTTGGGTCATGAGACTTTGAGGTTGGTCAGATTAAGAGAAGGGGTGTTGTGGGTCCATTGAACTATGTTTGAGTTGCTGATGTTTGTTCTTTCGGACAAACCTTTGGAGTGGGGGAGTAAGAGAAGGAAGGAGGGACAGAATGATGAACGAAACTGGAATCTTTTACTCTTGCAACGCTGTATGGCATGAGAACAAAAGAAATTTTGAACTATAAATTTCTAATATTTCACTAAACAGTCTCAAGTAACTTCTTTAATAAACTTCACTGTTGAGTAAGAATATGGGGAAGGGTATTTCCATTTTATGGTTACCCAACAGCAGTAAGATAATGGAGAAATTACCAATACATTGTGTACTCGGTTATCTATGGTTTTTGTTATCTGCAGAAACTCTTGGAATGTTTCTACTGTGGATACGGGAGCCCTACTGTATTTCCCTTCTATACATTATCTGTTGACTCATAAGTTTGCTTTAGACTTCAATGTTAGTTAAACTCTGTATTAAAATTATTTCATTTCCTGCTTTCCTGGGATTAATGCCTTCTTATGTTTGAACATGGAACATTTGTTGCCAATCTTAATGATAAATTAAGCATGGTAGTCATAAAAATTTTTACTTCAAGTTTTCAAAAATATGCTCATAGATATCCTATAGTTTTCTGACTTCCTTTGTTAACAAACTGAGAATTCATTGATGGTGCAAATTAGGTGTTGAGATAAGTGATAAGTCTACTTGTCTTTATTCATTATAATATGTGTGTATTTCAAAATGTGGGTTGACTATGAAATGGTGAAACCACATTTTGAAACATAAAAGGGTTATTGTGAATCTGGTAATGCACATGGAGTATGAAAGGCAAAGTTGAAGTCCAGTAGAATTAATTGTCGTTAAAATTAAGGTATTTTCTTGAGAAAGTGGCTTCGCATTCTCTTGCATATGTGACATTAAAACTGCATTTTTCCTCTTACATGTCAACTTAAGAAACTTACCTTTTACACAGAAATGATTTATTATTATTTATCCAAGTAAAGTTTTTGGTGGATAATTTATAGATTTTCCAGTTGCCTGAAAATGGCCCATATAGCCTTTTGCACCAGTTGTTTTTCAACTTAACAACAAGATGTATGCAGGAACATCCATGCTCTGGAAAGGGAAAAAACTAGAGGTGGAATGAATCCTAAATTTTTCTTGAAACCAAACCCGAATCCTGAAAGGTTCTCGAATCCTCCTTATAAGGACAGCAATAGTAGGACAAAAGAAATTATTCTTAAAATTAAGTTTTCAGTCATGGCCAAATTTGATATCTTCGTTTGATGAGAAATAAATTTATGAATGCATATTAAAATATTATATTATATTTTATAAAATATTATATAATATGTAAAAATATTTTATAGTAAAAGTATTATATTTTTGATGAAGATACAAATGAATGCTGTAACACTGCCCTCACTGCAGTAGTCCTATGAAAAGCGTAGGAAATGCACTTGCTGTAATATTCTCATGGTGAGGTTCCAAAAAGTTAAGCAATTATTTCTTACCAAATGCCACATTTTAAGGGCCACTTTGCTCAAATTAACAATATGTATGTTTTTGGAAAAGCATCAGCACTATTTTAACAAGGGATTTTAAGCTATTTTTAGGAAAACTTATTAGTAAATTAGTAACTGTGTATCCATCATTTTCTTGATCGATAAACACGTTCTGACACAAGTTTTGATGTAATAAAAGGATAATTTGACACAAGTAATAAAGAGATGATTGGCCTCTCATTGTCCTGTGATTTTTGAGTTTCAGAGGAGGTAGAAGCTCTTGATTGAAAACAATATGAGTCAATCGCTACCTATTTGTCAAAAAGTTATACTGTAGACCCCTGCGTTACAATGGTAATCTGTTCCGTAGGACCGATCGTAATGTGAATTCCGTCGTTAAGTGAACCAGTACATAACTGGACGAGGGATCGGTATAACTATGTCAATGCCAGTGAATTCAGTGGCACACAATACAATATTGGTATGAAATATGCTAGAATCAAATGATTAAAAATGTTATTTAACCAATATTTAACTTAAATAAAGTGTTGCAAATTGTCAACATATCGAATATGGTTGCATGAATATGTAAGATGCACCTTGTCCCCATACTCACTGTCTAACTGCGATCCTATCTGAGCGACTTAATATTTAACTGCATTTTCAAGCAATGGGAAGGAAATGTAGAATAGATATTATTCAATTCTCATTATACCTCTGCTTACTATGCTGCATCAGCAATTAGGCATCTTTCTTTTGGTCTCATGGCTTCTTTTCTACATCACAATTACCTCAACGATACCTGTAGAAATGTGTCAGTAGAAAGTGACGTTACGAGCTTACTAAAATTATGTACACAAAATTAGGCATTGAGTTATGACAGAAATATGCCAATTATGAGTGAGATGTAGTATATAGTCATGCATAGAATACAGATGAATCAGTTGGTAACCTTTTCACAAATAATAAGTTACGTACGCATCGCTGTCTTAGCTGGCCTGTCTCCGCTTCCGAAGATCCTCGTCCTACTTATCCCAAACCAGCAGCATTGATATCATTCTCCCAGTCAAGATCATCCCGTGGAGAAGGAATAGCCGAACAACAAAAGAGATAGCAGCAGAGGGGAGAACCTCCACTCAAAAGCCCTTATCTTGGAACAGCTGTCCTGACTCTTCAGGGTAGGGAGAGATATTGGGGGTTGGTTGTTTACTTAGGGACGCACAACCTTCTTAGAGGCATCCATTTATTGAGAAAGAGAAAGCAAAACACGCAAGAAGAACACGGAGGCTAACTCGAGCACCCTCATCATGTTTCTTCACCATTTCTTGCTTGGTTTTATTTGTTATTTTCTGTTTGAGCTGCATATTAGGGGGCATGGTCGCTACAGAAACTTCCCAGAACTCCTTCAACAACTTCCAACAAAACATCTGCTTCTAGCAAGTTTTGTTATCAAATGGTTAATGCGGTTGGAAAAGAGACGGTTCATAGTGCGAACCACGCCCTTTATTGACAATACCACTTCGCAAGGAAGACACTCGAAGACTGATATTTACACAACAGTGGAGTGCATCAGTGACCAAGATGACAGTGCGATGCAGATTTTCTTGGTATCTCGGTGCAAAGTCATAAGGGGCGTTAATTTCGATGCAAATTTAGATAATCCATTACAGTTTGTCACGATCATTCATTCTCCGAGAAATGTGTTGATATAATTGAGCTTGTTTCATTGATGTGATTTATTATCTTGCACCAATTGTATCCATTAAGAAATCATCACTTCGTTTGTGGGTAATACACTTAAACAATAAGTTACCCTTCGGCGGAAGTTCTCATATTTTTACAAGTTGGTAAACAAAATGATGTCTCTATAATGGCTAATGAAAGCCTTAATTTGAATTATCATAGATGTGATCCTAACTATGCCAGGAATGTTGCATTATCATGTTGGTGTTGATTGGTGGCAGTGCTAATCACCGCAGCACTTGCTCTAATTGTGAGAACAGCTCATAATCAATTACTTGCATCATTAAATATGTGAATGTTGCTATGATAAAAAATGCAGTTCATTAACAAATAAAGCTTAGAATGCTGAATGAATAACAAATTATGGGCGCAAAAAATCATCGAAATGGGAAATTTAAAGGGTAGTTAAAAGCCATCAATAAAGTGTCCAACGCAGGAGTAAGCACTGGCATAAATTTCACTAAATTCAATGGCAATGATATTTACTGAGAACCATCTTAAATGTATGCTTCCATTGATATTGACATTGAAAAATGTGTATCTTCATGTAGTGCTGCCGAGCAGCATGCTTATAAAACTCAGAATACAATGTCTATAAACACCACGAGGATTAAAATACATGCAGTCAACTTGAGTACTATGCCGCATTTCAATTTTTACCTGCCAGTAGTTGCCAACGTTGCCACATTCGTTGCAGCATGTCGGCTCCATGCTCGGTGGAATACCGGAAATGTTTTTAAAACTTAAATACTGATGCTAAATTGCTGATGACCTAAGCTGAAAAAAATAGTGTGTGTCTTGATATCTCATGCATGTTATACTAGTTCTTTAACGATATTGTTTGGGTCATACTTGGGATAAAAAATGTTATGTGAAGGGAGATCATCGTTCTGCCATTAAGGCAATGCATTTCAATGTGAAATTCCATCATTTTCAAATCCATGTATGTATCTTTATTAAATGGCCAATGACTTATGCCTATTGCTCACGGTAAAATTTTCCATAAAAGAGTTTTATAAAAATTTTTATTGAAAGTTTTATGAATCTTACGTAAAACGTACTTGCTTGCTCACGGTAAAACTATTCATAAAACTGCAATGTCCTGCTATCTATGAGACACTTTGCGAACACGTGAAGTGATAAATGCACTCTCTTTTGGATGACTGTTAGTTAAAAACTGTATGTATTGTTTATTTACTTACTTTCTGATCACACTCAACGGTGCTAAGGCTCTACCACATTCTTCTAACAAGAAGGATACTTCCTCAACGTTCCATGAACTTCCAGCGATGTTTGTTTACGTTTTCCTTGTTTGGCTTCCCGTGGATACGAGATTATTATCAACGCGATGAGGGGAATGTCTCATTGGTTGTTGCATAAAACAGTTTTATGGAAATAGAACCTGTTCTATTCCATAAAACGTTTTATAAAACGGTTTTATCGTTAGCAAGCTCATTTTTATAAAATTAGTCGATTTTATAAAACGTTTTACCGAAAATTTTACCGTGAGCAACAGGCATTAGTTATATTTTTACACCAATCAATAGGAGAAATCATGGACTATAAGGTGTCAAAATCAGGGCAGGTTTTCGGGTATGCCTGAAATGATGGTTCCTCCTTATACATATGACCAAAATTAAAAAGATTGGTAAGGTTTTTGTCTCCTAAACACAAAAAGGTCATTAAATTCAAATTCCGATCATTGTATTGACATTGGAGTCGCAGTCTGAAACTCTATTGCCCCATTTGTAGCTAAATTCAAATATTCAAGTCACCCTCTCAGTTACATTTATGAATATTAAGAGCTAATAGTTTAATCTTCCTTTGTCCCAAAAATCACAAGAATCGAAACCAGTCACGCCACAAGTACTCGTCTAAGGCTATTTGTGTAGAATCATCCATAAGATAAATTAGATATTACTTTTCTCAGAAAAATGCTGTTGATAAAGTCAAGATTTTTGTCTCATCCGGCAATATTGTATTTTCTGCAATGTGGTCTCAATAGCCACTAGTGCACTATGGAAGCTCATAACAAACTATAGTTCCAGCCTGTGAAGCAGCAAAAGCCTGAAATTTGAACCAAATATAATCATGGAAAGGTTTTTAAATGCCCTCTACGAAAAAACCTTAGGACTGCTCTAGCATCAGTATTTTTAAAGAGTCCTCAGTACTCCCAGCAATTTGGTTAATAAAAAAAGAAACATTAGGTCCTGCCTGACTGAGAGAATGCTTCATTTTATAAGCAAGAACTAACAAGTTGCTTGTGTTATCTTAGCTTTCTTTAGCATTCTTTATTTAAGAATGAATAGATACCATTGTTAAACATTGCTACTCAATTTTATTTCTCCTTTGAAGCTAAATTATTAGATTTTTGTTTAAGGGAAAACCTATTGCTAATTTTTGGATCATAAATTTTCAAGAAAATTAAAAATGGATTAGGATCTGTTTTATGCATAAATAGTTATAATGTATTGGCAATAAAAAGGAACATTCATAATATTGTAATAGAAGGATAAATATTTGAGATTCGGTATTTGAGATTCAATAAAAAAAGAGATTCGGTTTTGACAAATGTGTTAACCCATCACTACTTTTTTCTCTGAACCGTTACAAGAATGGTTTTAAGATAATGTATGTCAGGAATTATATTTGTTCCAAATATCTAGTTATTCTTCTTCTGCCTTTGGAAGTCAACCCAACCCTTATGCCCAACATTTAATTGTATGTATGTCTTATTTCTTGTCTTGTCATCAGTTTGTTTTTATTTTCAGATTTTGTCACCTAACAATGAATGATTTTTCAAATGATTAACTGTCACCACATTCAATATTGAAGAATGCCAAAAACCCTATTGCTCGAGTCATTTCTTTTTGGACTCCAATGATATATTTTATTAAGTTAATAGCTATTCTGTTTTCCTTTTCTTATCCTTAATTTTCTCTTTTGTTGCAGTGGAGAACTTGAGCCACTGCGACTTCGTGGCTCTTCGTGACATGCTCATTCGCACTCACCTTCAAGATCTCAAGGATGTCACTAATAATGTACATTATGAAAACTATAGATGTCGGAAATTGGCTGGCCTTGGAAATGATGGAAAGCCCACACGTGTCTCGAACAGGTAAGTAACGCAACCTGGACTTAAACGTTTTTACTTATTAACCTCTGCTATGTCCTTGTATGTGTTGGATGTCTTGCGATTCTCCCTTGCTACTATGCTGTTAAATTCTCCCCTATCACTCTCACTAATGGCATGCTGCCCATTTATTATTTCTATATTAATCCACTTCTGAGCTTATGTGGTTAACTGCATAGCATTTCATTGACCCCTGTTAATTCCTTGTGTTATTTTGAGCAATGGCAACTAAGTAATTTAACTTTGGTTATCATATTTACTTTATTTTCAAATTTCATCTATATTAGCAAATGTTATTGGGTAGATTACTGATCTGCCTTTGTCATGAAGTGCTGGAGAGATAATTAAATCACATTAAATTATTCAGAAAATGAAACTTTCATATGGTTTTTTAACTTCATAAAGCTATCATTAGGTACGTTAAATTGCCTGTTTATATTTAGGCATTGGTGTGGGGGTAGGGAAGTGTTAGGGATAAAGTAAGGGGAGACAGAGAGTAAAGCACTGTAAAAAGCATGTCTTTAAATAGACGGATGTGTAACAAATGATTGACGAGAAATAAATTTGACCTTTTTCCAGCTCTTGAATGTTGTATCCTTGTTCCGTGTGGGCACTATCCTGAATTATTTTTGTATTTCCAAATTTCTAATATTTGGTCATGTCAAGTGTCTCATATTTTTTCCTTTGATGTCATTGGTGGTGTGAAAGCAGTGCTATTTGAAACCTGCACTATCATTTTGCTACAATGCCTAAGTTGAGATTAAAATTTGACCTTCAAGGTAATTGGTGGGTTTTTAGCCTGAATACTGTTCCTGTCAATCGAATGAATGGTAATTATTTTCCAAAATTGGAGGCAAATTATTTGTCAGTCAGTTGTATCTTTTACAGCTCTATGACAGAAAAGTACAACATTTTGAGCCTTCATTGCATACCATGCAAAAAAGGGGGAAATATAATGTTTTTCAGAATATATTGGCCTGAGTTTGGGTGGACTATCAGCTCTGTTGGCAAGTTTGTGTGGCAATTTAACTTATCTGTTATGTCTTGGAAGTTTATTGAATCCTGACTTACCATTAATATTTAATGATTATCTCTCTAAAATTAAGTTGGAATTTATAAAATTTCCTCAAGACTGATCAAAATGATTAAGAAGGCACCTAAATTCAGTTAAATTACAAACTTTCCATTGCTCACATGATTACTTAGATATGTGTTGTAATTGGTGGTAGCTGGGGTTCTCTCTCCCTCATGGGAGATGTAATCCCAGGATTGACTCTCCAATTAATCCATTCATTGTCCCCTCCCTTACCCCCTTTCCCAACCCCTTCTCTGCCACCCTTGCTCTTGTTCCAATCTCCCTTGCCCATTCTTCAGTTTGTGCACCCAAGGAGTCGTGAACAGCTTCGTGACGGTCTGGTGAGTGATTGGAGTCATGTTGTGTTGTCTGTGGGTGGACTTCTGCCTATCTTCTTTGGCTGGACATTTCATTTCTTTCACATCTCAAGGGAAATTTGTGGGGTTGGGTCAATGTCCCCGTTGAATATAGGGCTTCATATGGTGCTAAGGAAGTTAGTGGACAAATTTTAATAAGGAACCTTTTGTCGGATTCTGTTGGGTTTGGGAGTCAAAGTCATATTTTCAATGTATTTATCTGCCAATCCTGTTGATAGCTTGTAAATTACTTTGAAATTCATGGTGAAGATGTCGTCACAAAAATGCTTTGTATCGCATGGCTCTTTTTATAATTTTCGTTGTGCATATATGTCTGTTGGTTGAATGTTGCACTTCCATTGATTCTCTTTTCATATTTTCATCGCACATATATACACTCCACTTACAGAAGTTGTTGACCTTATTCAAAGCTTGAGATTAGCCATTTCTGTCTTCGCATGATAATATTTTTTTCTGGAAAGTTCCTAGTTTGTGTGTTTCAGCAGAGATAGTGAGCATCAAATTATGCTTCTGAGCAATAATTTCAGCGAAATTAGTAAGTGGAGTTAGGCCTGTTTAATTGCAGTTTTTACTTATATCATTCAACTAGAGTCGTATTTTGGCTTGTCTGTTTTATTAAATGGTTGATAAAAAGATGTTGAGTACCTTGTTGAGTTGAGAAGTATATGTCCATTAAAACTACTGTCCTGTTGCTAGTTGTTTTTATTGTTTTGGAATCTATATTTTTGCTAAATCAGCAAGCTTTATTTTTAATGAATTTAGCTAAATTTAGTTTTATACTTCTGAGATTTTTATCATTTCTTCTATGAACTTAAATTTTTCTTTTGAGCATAGTGTAAATAATAATAGGTCATTGCTGCTTGTTTATTTTTTATGTAATTACTTCTCTCTTTGTGGCATTTGATGTGCATGAATCTTAGATTTTCCTCTACTTGAAATTTGCAGTTGTCCGTTGTTAATCACAATAAAGTATATTTTTATCTTTATTGCAGATTGCTTTAATTAGTGAAATTCAGCTCGTACTTGACTTAATCTCCTTTATTACATTCTATGCAATTTTTTTAGTGAATTATGAACTCTTGAAATGCATCACTGTTCATTTTTATAGCTTTACACGGTAGTATATTCGGTAGGCATAAGAGATGCAGCAAACCAATCTTTGGATTGATGACTACTGATGATGATGATGTATTTAGTGGTTATCGTTGATAGTTTTCATAAAAATCAGTTTCTGGAGACCTCCGCATCAATATTTCTTAGGTAGTTGCTTTCATGTAGCATTTTGGATAAGAAAATCACCAATTACATATTTATAATTTGTTAAAAAAATTGTATGGACCTAAGCAAAAATCAGAAAATGGCAATATTTGACCTTTTCTGTAATTTTGGTGACTGATTTATATATTTCATGACTTAAGTAATTGTTGGCCAGAATTAAATTATTCTTTTCTATTTAACCTTTTCACTGCCAGCCCATTTCGGGTGGGATGTGCGAAGACTGCCAAGGCTTTTTTCAGGTTTTTAAAGTTGGGCCATTAAATTCAGGCATTTAAAGTTGGGCCGATAAATCGGCCTGTGGCAGTTTTCGCACATCTAACGTGGGGAGATATATCGGCCCGCTGTTAGTAAAAGGGTTAAACTCAAAAGTATTGGTAGACAACTTAGTAGTCAAATGATACTAAAAAATGGTTTCAGCTACAATTTGGCTCATGAAGACATTTATGGGCTAGGAATACTACACTGTGGCGAAGACTAATGGTTATGTTTCAAATATCATTTATTTAAAGTATTCTTTATGTTATCTAGAACTGTTTCATTTGAAATTTTATGAAAGAATTTTGGACCCTTAACTCAAGCAATGTGTGATTCTGCTGGAATGACAACTCCAGTTAAAAAAATATTTTGCAATGATTTGATATAATCATTCATTCATCGGATGGGTTTCAGTGAAGTATAGATCCCCCAGCAAATTGCACTATGCAATGAGTGTGTCCTCCCCAAGCTGCACTGTCTTACAACACCATACTGCCAACAAATAGGTACTACCTTAATATTACTTGGTTGAATCAGAAGTTCTGACATTTATCCACAAGAGAACTAAATCATAAATTTACCAGGTTTGCTTTGCTGTTGGTATTGAAATAAGGGTTTATTGAACTGGCTGGAAATGTTTGTTTTTTAGTCAAGCAGTAATCGAATCAAAAGTGAAAAAAGTCTCAGCTCTGATATGTTTTTAAATCTTTTAAACAATTCTGGAATTTATGGGAGAAAATTTCATGGAGCCTACATTGTTAGATTTAGAATTTATTCCTAAAAGGTATGCAGTAGACCCCTGCTTTATGATGGTAATCCGTTCCGTAGGACCAATCGTAATATGAATTCCATCGTAAAGTGAATCAGTAAACTACGGGACGACGGATTGGTTTAACTACATCATCGCCAGTGCATTCAGTAATACGCAATACAGTATTAGTATGATATATGCTGGATTGAAATGATTTAAAAATTTTTTAAAACCAATATTTATACCTAAATAAGGTGTTGTAAATTGTCAACAAATTGAATATCATTGCATGAATATGCAAGATGCACCTCGCCTCCGTACTCGTCGTCTAACTGCGAGCCAATCTCAGCAACTTAATATTTAACCGCATTTTCAAGCAATGAGAAGAAAACGTGGAATGGAAATTATTCGACTCTCATTATACCTCTGCTTACTACTTGGTGGTGGCATCCCTTGCTTCTTTAGAGGGTTGCATGTTATTACAGTAAAACCTCGATTTGACATGGTTGGAGTGACCAAAAAAGAGGCAGTATGTAAAATCAAAGGCAATCGTATCGCGGGGTGCATATATTGACTTTTCCATAGTGTTTTAGATGTATAGAAGCATCGTCGTGATGGAAAACTAATGAGATGTAAAATCTCTTCGGATTCGTAAATCGTTAGAATTATGTTGTATATATGACCAAAGTTGCAGGTCTATTCTCGAATAATTTCGATGGGTACCTTGGTGTGAGTGGAAAAATATTTGCGAAACTGATGCATTGCAGGTTGCATTATGTATTTACCGAGTTGCAATATGGCTGTAACACCATATCAATATCGATATGAAGAAAGATTTATTAAATAGTAAACAACTTTTCATTAATTATTCAAAATAGTTTGTTTTTTATTGATATGGGTTATATTCACTTATTACATAGGTTTACCCAAAAATAAGATCTCCGTATTTTTTAAAAATAGAAAAATTATTTTCTAAAATTTTTAAAATGTTGTGAAGGGTAACAAAACACTATTTTTCAATATAATCACCATTTCATTTGATGCATTCGAGCCACTCTGGCAGTTTTTGTATGTCAGTGTCGAAGAAGCTTGCCACTAACTCATTGAGGTAGCATATTAACTCTTCTTTAACCTTGTCATCATCGTCAATGTGAATGAAGTTGAATTCCATCACTTGAGTGACTGCTGTTTGTTTTTAGGTGTGAAATGATGAACCCACGTTTCATCACTGGTGACTATGAAATTTAAAAAATCCTCCACTTTCGTCCGTGTAGCTCTCAAGAAATTTGTAGGCAGCTTCCAAGCATTGTTGCTTGTGGTCTTCTGTGAGCAATCGAGGGACCCACGTTGCGCAGATGTTACAACTTTTCAGACAAAATCCTCTGAAGTGGATTTTGAAACTTCAGGAGTCAAATAAGGCAACTCGTGGATGGCGATCCTGTGATCTTGCCACATGACTTCTTCAAATTTCACAATCGTATCTTCTGACTCTGACAGTCTCTTGCTTCTTTCTTCATCATGAGTTTTTGTATGACCAGCTTTAAACTCTCTGCACCACTTGCACACATTTTTGGCATCCACGCTCCCCGCCCCATGCTCTTCAGTCAACTGTTAATGAAGTTCAGTGGGTTGAATACCTTTCGGGTTATGAAATTCAATGGCTGGGATAAAAACAAGCAACCTAGGAAGAACAGGAATTTTCTTTGGAAGCACATTTGGAGTCTATGAACACATCCTCTCTATCTGTCATAACACTGACGTGCCTTATGATGTGTGCAAACTTTGTAACTCGATCCACTGGGCAAATAAATATTATTATTATAACATGTCTGGCAGTAGCTGTGAGGCTGAACTGTATCTGTTTGGTGTGCGTATTATCTCGTCAATTGAGCATAACTTGATTAATTTTTCATTGGTTTGTATGGATGTATTTACAAAAGTTTCAATATATAGCATATTAATAAAGAAAACCAGCCTATTTCATTGGAAACTGCCATTAAGAGACAGTGTTTTAAAGTTTATCTTGAATATTGGAATAAGAATTGCTCAAGACACAGGGAGTCATTGATGAAATAAACTTAATGTGAAGATACTATTGCATGGATTTACTTAGCAAATGGAAGAATTTATTCTGGCCTCTTACACTTAAACTGATCCCACGGTAATGTGAAAATGAGAGTGGTGAAAAAGTTGATAGCAGCGTTAATTTACCTTGCACTGTTCATTGCAACAATAGAAAATATTGTCATAGGTAAACGCTACCAAATTTGCGATGGTGGGTGGCGTAACATGGTGGAACTCCTTCATGATGCACAAAGGGTAAGAAAAAAGACATTGCTGTTCCACAAAATAAAATATATTTGCGACCGGTTTCGATACGGCGTATCATCATCTGGCCAGATGATGATACGCCGTATCGAAACCGGTCGCAAATATATTTTATTTTGTGGAACAGCAAAGTCTTTTTTCTTACCCTTTGTGCACTACCAAATTTTTTCAGATTTATTCTCCCTTTTATTGATGGATTCACTTACACCACGGTGCATTTCTAGTTTGCATTAGGTTATCATGTAGATGGCTTTCTTGGTATTACTTAAGAAGGCTTAACAGTTATGAATTATGTAATTAGCAGATGAAAATTAGATTATTTTATTTTATTTATTAACATTTACAGGCGAGACGCCCAAAATATACAGATATAAGAGGAACATAAAACACATGAGAGCTTTCTGCCCATGTGAAGAGATTAATAGGAAATAGGGAGTTATTTGGGGAAATGTAAAATCAGATAGTACAAAGTATTTTAATCCAACTACATATGTATAAGTACTATTGATTCATTTAAACCTATATTAGAATTGAGTGTGTCAGTAAGGGCAAAGGTTGGGAGACAATTGACATCAAGTTGTGAACCCTATGCAGTTAGGCATTGAAATGTTACTTACCTTTAAGAATACTCCGCACTTATAGGATTGGATTCAAATTCCTCTGTTGAGGACATCAAATTGTGGGATTGAAACCAATGTACTCCCTACACCCAAGCAATCATCCTGTTAGTTTTTTTATAAATACTGTGATAAACATGTTTCCTCTTTATGTATCTTTAGGGGTGTGCAGGTAGCACTTTTTCATTTCGGTTCGGCTTCAGGTAGTGAAATATCTGCGGGCATCGGGTAATTTTCGGGTTCGGGTAGTAGAGGTATTCACATTCGTGGGTGCTGGATTATTAACCCTTTAACTGCTCCCATTGTCTATTGGTGATTTGAATGGTTTATGGTTTTAGTAAAAAAAAGTTCAACAATTCGTATTCAACAGTAAAATCAGACGATAATTACTCATTGTAAATTTTAAAACTTATTTTTACCTTTAAATAAAAAGTGACAAATTTTAAAATTACGCAAAAATTTAGAAAAAAAAGTTTGCGTTTGGGGAGAGCTATATTTCAGATTATTTGCGCAGTTAAAGGGTTAAGGAAAATGGATGTTTCGATGGCAAGACAAAAATTACTGTAAATGTTTGCCTTGTAAAGACCTGAGAGTGGGAACATCATTGTTTTAGCACAAAGTAATGCAACCCAAAAGGTTCCAAAGCAAAATTACACCCAGTAGCTTGTGCGTTTTCACAATAAAATATAACTAGGATCGGCAGGTTAGCTGGGACACACCTGTGAACAAGATAATGTGATCTTTAGCTCTTGTGGCTTTATAAAGCAAATCCTTACTTGAATATTTTTTTGTTCCATCACTCTAGATCAGTAAGTTAATCAAATGTTTTATTTTAAGCTTGCCATTGAAATAAATGATCATTTGGAATTTAATATTGTCAATTTTCATGAATGAAGAAGTAACATATGTATTTATAACAAATATTAATAGGGTATAGCTTATGAACATAATTTCAAATGAGACATGAAAGCTGTATTGAAAGCAATATTATAGGTTTTTTAGTACTGTATTGCAGTAATTAGACGTTGCATGCGAATTCGGCAATTGCACAAAGTGCAGCCAGATAGCTAGCTTCCTGACTATTCCGCGACGGCGGATTTCCGCGTGACCGCGATTCATCATTGCCGTCAACATCGCTATCCCTACCTCCTACACCTAGGCCAGCTTGTATAATTCTTACACATCACAAAAATAGAGATGAAATTTTCAAAAAATAAAATCGGTAAATACCACTTAAAGAGAGCAAGTGGATTCACTGACTAGGCCTACCGGAAGATCGACAGTCGATAATCTATTTTTTCTAATCGATAAATCGATCAATGTTTCATTCTGTGTGCTTTCAATTTGCGGCGATAGACGGCGATTGCCACGCCGTGGTGCTTTCGATTTAGCTGAATCACCGGCTGTTGGTGGCTCTCTGTTCCGAGGTGAGCCAGCGATCAACGGCACCTGCGTTCGATAATCGGCTATCGCCGTACTCAAATGAAAAGCACTGATAGTGTTTTCATTGCTTAGGAACTTTGGCTTCCTTGCAAGTGCTGCGATCTAGTAGTGCCCCCTTCAGTCAACAAACCAACTAACCTAACGACCTTCGTCGTTACCGTTGTAGGCGCTAAAAACCGTGTGAATGTGCGTTGGTTAACTATGGACAAGTAGTTCCTGATGCTACCACTTAACAGTTGTCAGCGCTTGTGTAGATGACTGAGTTCGGAATAGATGAAGTGCGATAATCAAATAAGGCAATCAAAATGGAGAAGGGCGAAGTATTATTTTCGTAAATAAGCAAAAATGAGTGTAATGTGATTTTAAATTCCTATAAAAAGTGTTAAAATGTCATATTCATCAAAGTCATCACCATATGCTTCACTATTTTGATTGATTTTTTTGGTTATCATCCTTAATCATTTCCGGTTTCCGCTTGCGACATCACCGCCTGACCACTGTTTAGTAGCAACGTTAAGAACTACTACTCTATTGGTAACCAACGCACGTTCACACAGTGGTTAGCGCCTAGGACAGTACGAACCACGGTTGCTACGTTAGTAGTGTAAATGCGCATAAGGTTGTTACGTTGGTATGTACATTAGTTGTCTGTATGGGTGCATAGCCGATTTCAAACCGGAAGTTCACGATGGATCAGTCGTTTAAATTCGAATTCGAGTGCCAAATACCCGACCTGAAATTTTCAGGAGACAATCCAGTGTTCGAATCGGACACTAAATACCCGACCCAATCCGAAATTTCGGGTACCCGCACACCCCTATGTATTTTGCTTAAGTTGACCCAATATATCTACATACAGTGGAAGCCCGGTATAGTGAGTACGGCTTATTGCGAGAATCCCGTTTTAGCGAGTGATTGTATTTGTACCGCCAAAAGGCCTATGTTTTACATGTAAAATAAAGTGGATATAGCGAGGCCAAAAATTTCCTTCCTCGGTATACGCTCGGTATTACGACAGATATCTCTCGAGGGCGATACACCACCTAGCAAAAATTAACTATTTTGTTTTGTATTATCTGTTAATTAAACTAAATATTCAAGATGTTGGCCATATCTGCAACACCTAAAGCCAGTTATGTCCAAACATTAGTTATTTACGGCCTTGAGTATGCTGTGAGTGCTCCCATTTTACGTTCTTCTTTTGTTAGGCCCAGTCATCAGTGAGAGGGGAGTGGGCGGACGACAAGCAAGTTGAGAGTAGAAGAGGTAACATTCAGCAGAATGAGAGCGATCTGTCGGAGCGATTTAAAAACTCAAACCATTCCGTCAACTCGATGCGCCCAATCACTCGGCAGCAGAGAGTTGTGATGTAGGTAAGGGGCGGAGTTTACTCGGTCGGAGGGGCGGAGTTTACTTGGTTGGAGGGGCGGTGTTTTCTCGGTCGGAGGGGCGGAGTTTACTCGGTCAGAGGGGCGGAGTTTACTCGGTCGGAGGGGCGGAGTTTTCTCGGTCGGAGGGGCGGAGTTGTCTCATGTGGTTTGTGCGGCAGCATCATGTCCGTGAAACGTAAATCTTTGGACCTTAAAACCAAAATTAAAATTATAGACGAGTGCGAAAGTAACAGGTCTTCAAAGACTGATATCGGGAGGTGGTTTGGTGTGTCATCATCTACGTTGTTCACAATATTAAAGAACAAAGATAAAATTCGTGCATCAGTGACCGAACTAGGACGACCTAGCAGCCAAAAACATTTGCGGCATGGGGAACATCCTCAAATGGAATCTGCACTATTCAAGTGGTTTTGTCAGCAAAGGTCTGCAGGACTGCCCATAAACGGTCCGATGTTAAACGCAAAAGCTGTCTACACTTGCACGAAACATGATGTGCTAGCCAATCGACTGAGGTATTTTCTTTTCTAGTGTAAATAAATACTCGATGACACTAATTTGCGGTAGATAATTGAATTTGAATCATAGAAACTGCTAGGAATAGGTGACTATGCGAGAAATATTTTCGACCACCGGTACATGCCGTATTTCAGTGAACCTTCAGGCCAATTTTCCCAACTGATGGACGTACTGGTTAACATTCGAAAAACAAAGTTGATATTATCGTCATGACATATTCGCAAAATTATCCAAAAACTACAGTATACCTAATATTTTAATTCCGATTAGTTACGGTGTCTATACAGCTTTCTTCGGCGATCGAAAAATAGAAATACTGGAAGAAAAACACCGAAACTGGAGGAATTAATATTTTATGTAATGGAAAAGGTCCTGTTTCTTTCTTAAAATTAGTTGATATTCCACCAGATTGTGCCTGAAACGACTTTTTTTGTTGTTTACCTTCGTCAAATACCATGGAAACTAAAGAAAAATGGTAAATACGAACGACTATGAGAAAAAAGGTGGCTTTATTCAACACTTTCGGATACAACAAGTGCTCGATTTAGCGAGTGATTTCCGAGGGATTATGAGCACTCGTTAAACCGGCCTTCCACTGTACATGTATTTCTATAAGACCAAGTATTATTCACTTTAGTGAGCAGCTGATAAACCCAGTTGTAAGAAGTTATTTTTAGAAAAAATGTTGCATGCTTGGAAATTCATTCTTGCCAGGGGGATTATTCTCTAACTCAAAGCATCGGAGCTTTCTGGTGAAAAGATGCTTCAATAAGCTACTTGCTCCCATCGGTATTCTCTATCATGGAAGCTACCGGAGAAGATTAGATTGTTGTTGGGGGGGCCTTCGTCAGGAGCCCGGGCACTTAGACCTTTCTTGGTTCATTGTGCCAACCCCATGCCCGCCTTCCACTTGCAGACAGGGGACAAGAGCACCTCGGTAGAGGTATGGAGGATTGGCCTCCCCCTGCCTCACCCCAGTACCAGGTATAGAGGATGTCCTGCCTCCAACCGGCCCGGTCTGGGTCTCCCTCCGGCCTCCCGGTATAAGTATGGAGGGAGTATCATCTCTCCATCCATGCCTGGTCGAGGCATAGAGGAGGGTCACCCATCCAACCACCATCCGGGCCCAATGTTGCTTTACTTCGGTGTTCTGATGGGAACCGGTGTTTCAACGTGGCTAGGCCCTTGCCCAGCTACCGGAGAAAGAGCAAGCAGAAGCATATTAGGCTCCCACCCATATTCTGTAAATGTCACGAAGGTACTTCCGTAGCCCCAATAAGCTCCCACGGTAGCCTCACAAAGCGCAGCCTCCGAATACCCTGCTTAAATATTGGTCATTTTATTACTCTTATCTATCTAAAATTTTCAAACTCACGGGTATGTTTCGTACATTTATTAAATGCGCATTCCTTGCACTTTCACTGGGTTATTTTGTCACTTTCGCCATTGGCGGGATTTTTCACAAAAAAGATATTAACTGGAGTGACAGAAAGCCATATTTACCTTCGGTGAGTAACGTTATTCCAGTCCACAATGGGATACTTAGTGGGCCGTTGTAACGTGTATCACCTTCGCATTTCTTTTGAAAGCTTCATCTTCATATATTATTTAAATGATTTGAAGCAACGAGTAATTGACAAAAGCAAATAGCACGAATCATATTGAACCATATCATCAACATGAACCCTAATTCCCGAATATATTTACGAACAATCTTATTTCAAGTGATCAAAACAGCCAAGATGGATGTCGTGCGTTTGTATTCACGAGATTATGTGAGCAAAAATAAAACATTTTAGAATTTTACTCGCATAATTTTTAATGCGTGGAACTTTTCGCTAAACACGATGCACGTACATCTTCACCATCTAAAACGGCCGTAAAACAGGTTTCACTAGTTTTATCCATGGAAAAACATTTGAGACGAGCATTCCCATTGGTTCTAAGAATGACGTCACCAGAAATGAAGTTTCTGCGGATTTGGTTCAAAAAGATTCTCATACCCGCCTTTCGCCAAACCTCTCTCCACTTCCTATTACGTTCTTGAGAAAGCTCCCGCGAGTTAGAGAATACGGTTCGAAGCCAATTCTGGTAGCTTATTCGAAGCTACGGCGTCGGTAGCTTCGAGATAGAGAATAGACCCCCAGGTATGTGGGACTTTTAAGCCCTGATGATTGAAATGTCCTACTTGGTGACTACTGACCACACTAAATTGTATTGCACTGGTTTATGTATGTGTTTTCAAGTAGGTGCATATTTGATACTGGTACAGAAAGTCCTCGACTTACACGGTTAATTCGTCCCAAAAATTTCCGCGTTAGTAGAAATCCACATAAGTCGAAAGACAACAACTTACCTATCAATTTTTGAACCATTAGCGGTGCCGCTTTTACTGCGATTGGCGGCAATCAGCGACGATAAGAGAAAACGCCATATTTTGAGAGGCCGTTAAGTTAACATAATACGACAATTCCGAGAGCCGAGCCAAAATTTCCGAGAGTTACACAAATTCAATCTTTATTTCACTGGATATTTAAATCTAAAATAAGTACAATTACGCAAAACATAAATAAATTGAAAATTTGTTAAAACTATCATACTCATGTGAATGCCTGTTCATAATTGGAAAAAGTTATTAATAAATATGTACATATATGCTCTTTAATTCGACTTTTATCAAAGACAATTGTTCTGTTGACTCATTAATCCCATGAGCACATGCCATTTCAACAAACTTTTCACCTTTGTCATGTCTCTTAATAATTTCCAGTTTTGTTTTTAAACTTATATCCTGCCTTTTCTTTTTGCCACTCATAGATATCTCACCACTCTCATATTTCTCAGCCATTATGAGGGTTCACATCCAAAACAAACACATAAGACGATTTTAATGATTTTATGAGAAAGCTTTCTCGAACTTGATAAATTATGATTCTAATGATCAAATCACAAAGGAAACACGAGTTCGTCTGTCTGCTGCATGAGCGTGTGTTTTTTTTGCTGTGATGGACAACAGGCGTCATCTATGGAGTAGATAATTAACTACCGTCGATTTACGCGGGAAGGTCAAACTATGCCGAAAAAAAACATTGATGCCGGTGACAGGCTCATGTTTTCTTTGTGTTTCTTTCGCCGCAACAGATATGCGCCGACAGTTAGTAAAGGGTCAAACACTTAGATTCTTATGGAGCGAGCCAGGCTTGCGACCAGCGAAAGATTTGAAAGTGCTGCATATCGTGTTTATGGCACGACATGACAAATAGCCGACGTACCCTCCTCATACCGAGGACTGACAGACGTGACGCTGCTTATCGCGCCGTGGTAGTAGAGTGGGCGTTCCGAACGCCCGTAGTTTGGCATCAACTCTTGCGCGCTTGACAGTGATTTGCGGGTTGTCACCTGGTGTATCTGTCGCAGAAACAGAAACGCGGTGAAAATGCAAGCATGTCACCGGCCTAACTGAAAATCCACGTAACTCCGGATCCGTGTAACTCGGATCTGCGTAAGTCGAGAACTTACTATACTTTTCCTTTTTTCTTCATAAGTTTTCTTATTCTCCTCTTCTCCTTAACCCAGTTTCCTGAAAGGATGGATATACAATGCCCCTCTTATTGGGGTGCATGCTTATTGGGTGTCTTCTCTGATATCGCTGTGCATGATCAAATATGTTCGTGTGCCAAAGTGCAAAGTAGATGATTAGCTGCCACCCTGCTGTGGCGCACCTCTTTCACTTCAATTTGGGAGTGCAACCACACTTGCTTACACAAGTCAGAATTATAGTACATAGTTGTACTCACCATAGTAAAATTATAGGTATAGAAAATGAGGGCAAACTAGTGAATTAATCTTGATCTTCTCAACTATAATATGTAGTTCTTTAGTGTTATGTACTTTTTTGGTTATCTCTGCCTTTGCATTTCAGATTATATTTTCAGCATCTCATAATACAAGACAATTGTATTGACAATTGGTGATTACTCCTGGCCTTTTTATTACTTGACTATAGTGTTTCTGCCTCAGGAATTTTCTCACTGCATCACTGCCATTGACTTAAGATTGCATTTTTTTGTTTTCCATTTGTTGATGATTGTGATGTGAGCATTGGAAAAGACCAGTCCTGATTTTATTGCATACAGTCAGCCTTTTGTATTCATCAATAATATTTGTGGTTTTTCATTATATATTTTATTTCCTCATCATTATTATACATTTTCTCTTCACAACTCTCAGAAAGCTTAGCTTGTCCCTATCAATTCTGCAAGGAACTCGTGGGATATGGTTTTATAGCCTGAAGTTGATTTTTCAGTATTTGCTCATTTGCTATGTATTTAGTTTCATCAAAAATTATTGGTGAACATTAAACAGTGCTCGTATTTTGGTTGTGCCATGAAAAGGTTCACCAGTTTCTGTCTCATACTCAGTTATATCCAATTTGTCGTTTTTTGTGCATTATATCTCATGTCATCGTTATCATTATTCATTCTATCCAGAGATTGGTTGATTGCAGCCCCCCTCCCACCTTGCCCCCAGCTAACTCGTTTGGTCCCTTTTAGCTCTTCTGCTTCATATCCTGTTGTATTTGGCCTATAATCATAATCTTTATTTATCATTCTTTATTATATGGTTATAGGTTATGTACCACTATAGATATGTATCATCAAAATATTGTCTTACGTTTGCCCTGCGGTAAGGCTGGCAACTATCTTCATGAGCACCAGACGTGTCCTCATTCAACATGGATTACTGGGAAGAATTGAAAGATTTCTGGAATTTTGGCTTTCGTATTTGAAACCTTATCATTTCTTGGATTGGGTTACTGTGGTAATGGAATTTGCCAGAATTGCTGTGGTGATTGTGATGAAAATGCACCATCGTAGAATCCTAAAGGCCAGGGTTGCAAATACACTCTCTGACTTCAGGCTTCACTTCATGGAAGTACTTTGTAGCCATTCTAAGAAAGAAAACACTTGCACCAAATAAAAAACCGGGGAAATACAAGTATTTTCTTTCTTAGTGTGCATTTTGGTATTGTGCCCTAACTTGGACATCACTGTGTTGTTTTTTTCCTTAGGATTAAGGTTGTTGGTTAGACAGTGCCATGTAATCTTACTACAATGGGACACCTAAAAATCTGAATGCACATCTATTTGGAAACCTGTCCTTATACCAAACAGTAAAGAACAAAAGAAAGAAGGCAATTCATGGTTTATTGTATGAAAGATCTCATTTTTGACCTAAATATCCCAATTTTCAGTGGAAGACAGTAGGCAGCCCTAACCTTCAGTCTTCCTCATAGCACTTACCCTTCTTTTATGTCCCTAACAAAGTTTGTTTTTCAAAGTGTTCACTTATCCTGTTCTAACCCAAAGTTTAGCTTTATAGTTAAAGCATCCAATTGCTGACCTGAGGGTCCTGGCATTATAAATGTACTCCGTTTGCCCCAGTAGATACCAACCCTGATTTTTAGCTTAACCTTGGAAAATTTCTCAGTTTTTGGAAATATATTAGTATGTATTGTTGATATTCTTACAACGGGAGACTACGTACATTGACCGGCCTTTTTGAATGCTGTATTTTTTGTGTGGTGCGGAAGGTCAATTGCTATACTAATGTGTCGTGGTCTTTCCTGAATAAGCCCTAGTTAAGTTTTTATCAATAAATTTTTTATCGGCTATGTCTGCAATTAATATTATAACTCTAGGGATACAAGGTTTAAAGTTTTCAGTTGGTCTAGTGGTTAGTGTGTGGGACTTCTATTTGAGGGTGACTGGATCAAGTCCATGGGCTGTAGTTTTTTTTTCCTCCCTTCATTTGGACGGGATCACGAGAGACTCTTCCATCAACTTGTGTATCCTCATCAGAGGTCTTCAGCACAATTTTTCTCATTACACTTACCTTAAAAACCGTACTCCAGTTTGGAAACAGCAAATAACTAAACTTGAGAAGTGATGGACCGCTTATATCATATTCCGCTTATATCATCCTGTTTATACTCTCCAATCTAACATACACAACACCAGCTGCTTATTTCACCTGCATTTTTGTAATTCTGAAGAGATAAAGGCAGAGAACAATGACATTTGGAATTCTAGTTTCCGAGGTACGATTAACCTTGAATAATCTTGGAATTAAAATACTGCAGAAGAAACAAAGTTCAGGGTTAGTAAATAACAGATGGAGTGTGCGGGACTTGGTTTAATCCATCCAAAAACTTTGGTGCTAATATATATACAAAAAATTATTTAAAAATTTACTTGTTTGATAAAAATCTGGTTATGCTCAGGTTCAAATCATAACTCTCCAATGAGTGATTGAAGTACAATTGTCGAAAAAGGTTTAAGTTACTGCCAAGTGATAAAATGCTTATTAATTCTGTTGATACTAAGGTTGTTTCATTTATTTTTTCTCATATTTATCATGAACATTCCCCGCGAAGAGAAGTAAATAGTTAATTTTTGTGATACGTTAATGAAAATTGTTGAGATGGGGATACAGGGATAACTATTGAGAAACCAGTTTTTTTATCACAACCTTGGGCCCTTATCTCTTATTATCTGATATGGTCGTAGTGTGACTGACCTAAGAGATTCTATTTAACTTCATACCTATTTGACTGATTAGTTCACCAATCATGAAATAAAGCAAAGAAAACCATCCTCCAATAGAATACACGTGATGTCCTCTATTTGGAATTAATTCTATAAGGAAGCCAGCGAAGTGGTCAACACTAGTAAGAGCAGCAATAACTTTCATTGCTGAATATTTTATTTCATTATGTGCAGCCAGTGCAACAACCACTGGACTATCCTACTTAAAACACTATGGCCATTTCTAATTATAAATGTTTTGACTCATCAATTTTTAACTATGGATATATAATCTCAAAAGTATAGTGAATCTTCAATACCTTTTAGAGGACTACTTTCCTGGTAATTTTCTTAAAAATTTGTGACTCGTTTCTCCATCATTCCCATTACGAGTGTAAATATCAGTTTATGAAACCGTGCTTTTCATGTTGACTCTACTTCTAGTTATAAGGTCATGAATTAGTGGACTGAGAACTGAAGAATCAAAGAGACCTTTCCCACTTTAAAATATTCCTCTTCTCTGTAACAAAATAAAATGGAATGTTAAAATGATAGCTCTTGAATGTGACATTTAATATCTATGCTTTGAGGGCTTTTGCATGCAGGTACCTGGCTTTTTTTATGTATCTTGTAATGAAAAATGTGTTATTGATTCTCTTTACCCCAATTTATTGCTCTTTGGCTTCATTACATGCTCATAAAAGCAGCATTAAATGCTTATTCATAAAGCCAAGAAATTAAATCCTTGGCTAGCTATGTACATTCATAAAAATTAAGATATCAGTAATGCTAAGACCATTTTAATCATCAAATGAGTCATCCCAATGATTCTTGTTTCAAGCGAAATACTTTTTTGCTGTTAATTGCTTGATTTGATTGCAAGCATAATGTTGATGTATTTTGTTGTATTTTGTCAAAAGTTGCTTACAGAATGTTTTACCGTAACTTCATACATGTTCTCAATGCAATATATAAAAGCTTAAATGTTAGTTTAAATGTAAGCTTTGTAGATATGCCTTACGTTGGAATGGTATGTGTGTGATATCTTTGTGAACAGGAATCCATTGGCTCAGATGGAGGAGGAAAAGCGAGAGCATGAGGTTAAGATGAAGAAGATGGAGAGTGAAATGGAGCAGGTGTTTGAGATGAAGGTGCGTGAGAAGAAGCAAAAGCTGCGCGACTCTGAGGCAGATGTAAGTACATCCACTATTTCATAATTTCGGTTGAATTAGATGATATGTGTATGCATGCAGGAATTATACATGTTAAAATACAGCAGTTCAATTGTACTGGATTTTGGAAAGGCTTTCGTTAAAAATATGAATCTTAAAAGTTTTTGCCACCTCTAGTTAATTTAATGGTTATTCTCTTAAACAGAGACTCGTTTAGGCCTTTTCAATTATGTCTTTTTCACATTTACTGCGAGACTTTTTCTTGAGTAAATACTGAAGGACCTAAATATTGCTTATTGGAAAGAAACCTAGGCTATGGAAAGCAGCTGGTTTTAAGAGAGAGCTTTGCTTTAATCCCTTTTTGGTTCTATGGTAAGTACCAAAGGAAAGGATTATTCATAGCTTTATTGAATGTCTACAAATATTATCAGTGAACCAATGAATTGTATGCTAAATGTTTAATTGGTGGTTTAAATGTTTTTTTTAATGTGTAATTTTGTAACTCTCTACCAATGGTCAATTTTTTATTCTTCTATTTTCATATTAACAATAGTTGTTGACATTGGTTTCCTTGTAGTATAAATTTTCATTTCTTTATGTATGCTTTGATCAGCCCTTCTATTTATTAACTCTTGTTTCCTAAAGCATTTGAAATAATATATTTGGAAATTAACTTGTTTTACAAGTAAAATTGAGTTCTCATCATCGTTAATCAAGTGAGAAATCATTTTTTCCTTCTAGTGATTATTTGAATATTGGATACAAATGCTTGAATTAACGTGAGAATAAAATGAGTAACATTTTGTCTGTTCAGTGCCATCATGATTAAAATTAAAACCATTGTTGTTGATTTTTAGTAATTACACACATTGTAATGTTACTTTCATGTCATTACTGCAATATAATTTTCATTCTTTTATCTTTGCATCAATTATTAATACATATTCTTCGCCAATTCTTGCAGCTTCAAAGAAGGCATGAGGCAATGAGGAAGGCATTAGAAGTACAACAGCAGGAGCTAGAAGAAAGGCGGAAGCAGTTTGAGAAGGAAAAATCATCATGGGAGCAAACCAATGGTATCACGCTTGATGAATTGCGAAGGCGCTCACTTGAAGCTAATTCCAAAGAGTGAGTTGATCTCATGTTAGAAATCTATGCTTATTATTCCTCTTCATATGGGTATAAACCCATGCAGAACAAACACTTTAAGGCTCTTCCCTTGATAAGGAGGATCTAGTAAGAACTGCTTCGAGAAAGATTAAGGTGAAAAGTTAATAAATGGCAGGGAAGGAATACCTACTGAAGACCGAAGAGTGGCTATTGACACCCATCCATGTACAAGTGCATAAGACCATCACAGCATGCACTGGAAATTCAGTTACACTTGGTGCTATCAGTATTATATATACTTTGAATAAAAACTTACCCTTTAAAAAATATGTAATCCATCCTAAATGCACTTGAGGACTTTACATGGAAAAGTTGTCATTTTCTGGTTTGTGAGTGTAGAGAAAATTGTTGAAAAGTCTAAAAGGTTGGTGATAGTGGAAGAATGAGAGCAATTGATAGAAATAAAGTTCAATTAACTAAATTGTGCCATTTTAAATTGTTTGTATGTTTAGATTACTGAATTTTGACTGTAGAAACCAAATCTATCCATTGATTCACTTTGAAGGTATAAAGCCTTGAAAAAACTTGTATCAATTGTTGGATATTACATCATTTGTTTCCCTAATTATATTTTGTTACAAGGAGGTGGCACATAATCATATGTAAGCCACATAGGTATAGTGAGCTAACCCAATATTACATTTTTTACATTTATCTGGCGGTTTTTATTTGTCATGAAATTTCATATTTCTCCAAGTAGTCGTTGTTCGTAGTGTCCCTTTTTTGCCCGAAAATAATGATGGAAAAAGTAATGAGGGTAGTTTTTTTGGGACACATCTCATGTATCAAGTGGGGAATACGTGTACTTCAAGATAGTAAAAGTAACTTTCGTGTTACGCACAGCACGTTTGTTATATGTTAAGTGTTTTGTTGGAAGATCTGAAACAGCAAACAGGCAAAAGTTCTCATTCTGAGGTTCTAAATTGATATTTAGAGAATTTTGCGAAAGTAGCATTTTGGAACTCCTACCCCAGCCTATATTTTGATACATTTTTATAGTTTACTAATCTTTTTCAAAATAGTTTTACTTGTAACATCTGTTAAGAATATTGCCTGAAATAGATTTTACTTGAGGAACAAGTGATAACTAACTTATAGATATTGTGAACTGTGTTGAGATTCACTCGTTCAGTGCTTTCCTTAAGAGAGTTATTTATTAGCTGAACCCACACAATGTTGGCACATATATTATGTAGTAAACTTTATGAACTTTGTGAATTAGGTATTTAAATTATCAATAGTAGCATAATGTTTGAATTTTTAATTTCATGTCAGAATTAATGAATTAGTTATTTCAACATTTAGAACATTTCCATACAGCATGAAATTCTGTTGTTCTGTACCACACATTATTTTATGTTACTTATGGTTTCTGTCTTCCTGAAACCATCCTTGTGCTTTTGTTTTACTTTTAAGTACCTTTTCATTTAATTTTCATGTAGATAATGGACAATAATACAAGTATACATGTTTGAAAACATATGTTATCAAGCTTAGAAAACAGGTGATATGCTTTCAGTCTAAAATTACAAAACATTGGAAACACTAAACATTTTATTGGATTTTCATGGTGTATTCCGCTGAACCTGCATAATATCTGCACGCATTATATTTCAATAATTTAATTAATAAAATACAAATGGCAAATAAATTTTTATAATTAGCATTAACTCAAGTCAGTGTATCAACTTAAGTATATGTATTTTTGAACTCAATTTTTAGCATTTTACACTCATAAATACACATTTCATGGGATATTTAAAACAGCTGGAAATTAGAGCAATTATATTCTAGATTTTTAACAAAACTGCAAATGGAAAAAAATGTAATTAAAGTTTTGCGAATAATTGCCAATGTTAATTATTTATATTCAACTGTATTCTTATGGCTCAACTAACAGCATTCAAATATCTCTTAATTTCAATAGTTCTCATGTAATGATGATAAAGACATTTTATTTTTTCATGGTACTGCATTATTTGAAATAAATTTTAGTCTCAACAATTGTAAACAAAGAAGAGAACATCATTTAAGTTACCGTATTCATCCGAATCTGAGACCTTTTTTGTCAAAATTTCAACTACAAATATCAAGTCATATCTTGGATTTGAATATGAAGTATAACTATGTGTTTAAGCAATGTTATGCAAGGAATCTATGTCAAATCACCATCATCTATGGTCAAATCAATGTATTTCTATTAAGCATGTAATATACCATAATACGAACAAATGAAGGCTGAAATCATTAGGCTCTATCTAACTTATCAAAATGTGGTGAATTGTAATTACAAGTTCTGTATGCTTATTTCCATTACTAATGTAGCGCTTAAGAAAAAAATGATGGATCATGTTGAAATACCAGGAATGAGTGCAGAGGGCAAGTTATCAAAAGGAATAAAACATAGTTAAGATACTAATTTTAAGCATATTGTCATAATCACGCATAATATCCCAATAACTGTGATGGGAGCAGAAAGTTTGGTGTATCTGAGGCAAATGTGCGTAGATAGAAATCTACAAAACACGAAATAGAGAATGCTAAATTTATCAAAAAGTCGTACAATGGTCCAAAGTCAGGCCGATTTAAAAATATAGAAGAAGTAATAAAGTTAGTGTGTACTAAGCAGCAGAACGGCATGACTGATATGACTATGAAAGCTCATGAAGTTGCTAGAGGGCTTAATATATCAATAAAATAATTCTAAGTAAGCAAAGGTTGGTGCCACAAGATTGATGTGATGAAATAATTTTTCTTTATGGTGCCAGACTTCCTCATATCAGAAATTGCCCGAAGACTACAGCAAAAAACTAATCGATTACCAGAAATATGCAATTGGACTTAGAAAAAACCAATAATTATCTTCTGAACTGAATTGGAAATGCCAATGAAATTCCTGTTTTCTTCAACCGTCTAATTATACTTTGAATGACAGAGGTGCTAAGTCCGTCCATATCAAAACTGCAGGTATTGAAAATATGTGAGTGACTGTAATGTTAGGAGTTTTAGCAGATGGGACTAAATTAGCACCATATGTGATTCTAAAGTGGAAAAATATGCCTAAGGAACATTTATTGTGTAGAGTAATACAGTAAGACCTCCTTAACGAAATTCAACGGACCAATAATTTTTCCAGTTCGTTAAATGGGAGTTCGTTCCTTGGAGGTGTTTTGCACGTTGCATCAATACAGTGGCAACGTAAATAATCCACTTTTGTTCTGTGAATTTCAGGGAATGTGGTTTGCAGAACTCGATTAAAGGTAAAATTTTCACAGAAGATCGCATACTTTTATCCTTACTGCTCCCATGCCTTATAAAATACCGTAGAATAACAACGAGCAGGTCTTTCAGCAAGTCCTGCTAATTAAACCATTAACTTCGATTTCTAAAGGCCGGTTTATGATTGGCATGAACGTCAACCTTTAACAGTGAATTGTTTTCACGTTGATGGCATCCTGTTACGATCGCCGTCAACTGGAATGTGAGTCGGAGTCGGGGACACCAGCGGCTCTTGGGGTATGGAAAAAAGGGGGTTCGTGGGTCTCATCCCGGAAATTCGTAACAAACTAAGTGCAGAAAGGTTTTTTTTGAGGGGGGGCAATTGCCCCTTCTGCTTGGCCAGGCTGGCTTGCTTCTAATTGGGCCAAGGGCCGCCAATGGCCCAATGACTTAGAATTATTTTCACTCGCAACAAAGCTACACAGATAATTGACCAGGGTTAAATATGGGGGGTTGCAGATAGTATCCAAAATATAAATTAGTTTTTCATTGTGCTTTGGCCTAATGGTGGCTTATCACATATATAACAGCACAATTTTCAGTTATACACTCCCCTGGATTATTTTAGTTGTTAACAGAGTCTTCTCAGATGCATTTACCCATTACATACTGTGAAATACCCTTAAAGATTTATGTTGCTATAAACAGAATTCTGGGTGCTACATAAAATAATACAAAAGGAATAAATTAATAATGTTATCCATACCTCCTAATGTAATGTTTAATTTATGATGAATAGATAAGAGGAAAATGACTGAAGTCATTTAATCCTTCAACGACGAGCAATGTAGTCACTACATTGGGCACGAACTTCACATGCCGTCGAGCGACGTAGTGACTACGTCGCGGCGATACCATTTAAATTGGTGGAAAACTAGCGATTCCATTTAAATCTCCTCTGACCTACGAGATGGAATTCATTTAAATATCCTCTGGGGTTGAAGGGTTAAAGACATGAAAAGATAAAAAAATCCAAATGTTTGTATATTTGTTAAATACTCAAC
Organism: Pyrrhosoma nymphula; assembly: GCA_963573305.1. Classification (NCBI taxonomy): domain Eukaryota; kingdom Metazoa; phylum Arthropoda; class Insecta; order Odonata; family Coenagrionidae; genus Pyrrhosoma; species Pyrrhosoma nymphula. The sequence goes on from OY754327.1 coordinate 181,033,812, forward strand.
TGCATGATACAGAAACACCATAAGAATTAGCTATATAAAAGATGTAACTGTCTATTTAAGAAAAAACGAAAGAAGTCTGTTGAAAGACTTGTATTTGAATCAATGGAAAAAGAAATCATTTGACTCTGCTAATGGAGAAGCCTGTGTAAACAAATTTATGGTTTCCAGGGTTTGAACCTGAATTTTTTTTAAATAAAGTTTTCCTGGGACTATCTGCGGTGTATGAAACCAACACTGTTTAATACTGCATACCTCTTAATCACACCATTTCTGAAATAAAGAGGGGGACAGATGGACACTTTGCAAATCCTATATAAATACATTTTACACAACCATTGGAGCCAGCTCTTTAGGCCTATTACATCGGGATATTCAACTAGCAAGAAAGGACAAACACACTCAACAATGGAGTGGCAAAATATTAATCCAGACAGGACTCAAAACTTAAGAGTTAAACAAGCGAGGACTCGACCCTGTTGCCACCAGGGCTAACAAAAGGGATAGCAAGTACATATACAGTGAGGTTTTCAATGGATTATTATATAACAGCACAGTTTAAAAAATATATTTTTATAATTTTAATTATATAATTTTAAAATAAAGAATTTTTGTAGGTCCCTGACTGAAAAATTGTTGAAGTTTTTGCACATTCTACAGGGCTGTAAATAACCACTATTCTGTCATAGGAACAGACTTTGAAGTGGATATTCTTTTTAAAAAATAAACAAAAATGGGATGGATAGTGGATATTTAAAAGGAAAGAGATTTCCCTGACTGGTAGGCAACGACAAATATTAGTTCGCACTTGAGTAACATATGTTACTCAGCAACATTATTCACGGCATATGTAATGATTTCAATAAACTGACAAACACGAAAAACCTGCCTTTTTCTTTCTATATCTAGTTCATGAAAGATTCATATATTGTGCAAGTTTGAAAAATACATTTACAACATTACTTACATCTCACTCACTCAGTGATTCAACCCGAAGGTTGGTTTGGATAGTTGAGGGTAGAGCTCAACCCGGACTAAGCCACAGGCGTGTGAATTTCACACATTCAGGGTAGGGGGGCCAGTTCCTTTCCCTGAGCCACCTCGCACTCTGAGGATTTTTGTTCGGGGGTGTTCAAAGGCTTCACCCAGATTTGAACCTGGGACCCTTCGATCAGTAGCCAAGCGCTCTACCCACTAGGCCACCACGCTCCCCCCTAGTAACATCTGTTACGTATGATATGGTCATCAATTGTGACATACATAGTTGCTCCATAAGCTTCTGACTGCATCTAACAGTCTATTCAGCATGCTGATGTAGAGTTGAAGATGAGGATAGGATAACCATCTACCCTGTCTAATGGAATGTTAAAGGTGCATATTTGGGTGGGGATTTCATTTCTAGTTAACATCTTTGATTTCATATAAAATTGCTGTTTAGGTCTTGCTAGTGTTTCCACCGAGGCTGCACTTGATCTTGAATACAAATCTTTTAGTCAGAAGTCAAATGCTCCACCCATGGGTCTACTATGCTATGATGTAAAAAGTTATTTAAGATTTCCTAATGCATTCCGATAAAATACTAAGAACATGATTATTTATGACTTTTAAAGTAAAATATATGCCAATCGTTTCACCACTGATGAAATTAAGTGAAGGCATTGAGATTCCAGGGGATATCTTACAAGTTTGTTGTTCAGTTTTCTTTCCATGTCATCACTCATGCATCCAAACCTTAACAGGACTGAGATAAAAAAAGTGGTGGAACAAAAATTCTAAAAACAATTTTTCATTTTTTTTTCAGGGCTGTTGATGGCAAAGAGAAGAAGAACAAGAAGAAAGGGCTTTTCTAGTGGCTTCCAAGTGGAGTGTTCAGTGAATTGCTCTCTCCCACCCATCCGCTAGAGAACAATCCAAGCTAGCCCTCCTTGAATGCAACAAACTATCTCTCCTGAACTTCGGTTTCTGTGTCCACCCACCAGACCCTCATCGCTTGAATCTCTCAGCAGTGCTTGAATTAGTGATGGTGGTGGTGATGAATGCACGGAGTTGGAGGGTGGATTTAGTGGGGAATATGGTGGGATTATTGGCCAATCTCCTGTGTTGATAGGGTCGAGGGAGGTGATCATGGCACCTATCGTCTGTGTGCATGTAATTATGCCTGGGAATGACCCCATTGTGCTGAATATATATGTATTTTGCACTTAAACGCACCAGCTCGTGTGAGAGAAAAGGCCAAAATTGCCCTTCATCCCCCAACCTATTGAGAGATTTCCAATTTCCATCCTTGCATGGAACCTTTACATGGCAGTGACAAATGCTGCCAACTTAGATCTGTGGTGTCTACAGTGCCATTTTGTGTCCAACTATATTGCTGGTGTCACTTAATGATGGAGCGGAAGACACAATTTTCCAAGAACTGCCCTAAAGGCATCAACTCCAGTGCACTTTTACTTTCTTGCCTGATTGCATACCTACCAGATGTTCCTAGATTTCATTTGGCATCATCAGAGAAATTACTCCATAGGTTTCATGTACATATCTCTTTCCCTTTGTATATTTAATACCTTGGCTGTCATTTTAATTTTATTTTGAAGGACTTGAATCAACTGTTACATGGGAATTCGGTGCCACCCCAAATAACTCCAATAAAGTGACTCCATTTTGTGCCAATCCATTTTACTACATAGTGAACATGATTTGTTGGTTGAATGTTATTCATAATGATTCACTATTATTTTTTAATTGTAATGTATAATGACATTGTAATGCAGTATAATAGTTCATAAGAAATTCAGTTGAAGTTCTTACTGTGTACAAGTATACTTCTTAATATAGGATTTGATCAGAATTTATGAATTATTTACTGACAAGAGTAAAAACATTGGACTGCATTCATTGTATTATAGTAATGTCTAAAAGTCTTAGTTAATTAAATTGATGTTTGATTGGTTCCTTATTCGAGTCAGACAAGCTGGGTGAATACCTTGGGATCAAGTTATTAAAAGCTAATTCATAAATGTTTTCATTGTTAATGTTATGCAGTTTATTTACTTTCTCTCATGACAAAAATTTACTAGTGACTTAGGTGGCTTTAGCTATAAACATACAATATCTGTATGCCAAAATATAACCTCATGCATTTGATATGCATATTACTGCCACTCATTGAGACATATGGTTGCTTCAAGTTTAGTCTTCAAAACTGAATGTTTTTTTTTAAGCATTTAAATAACGAACTTCTTGGAATTTTCGTAAAGCATTTGAGACTCTCTTAAACTTAAAGCCAGGTGAACTGTATTGACAGTCATACTTCAATTTAATCTTTTAATTTATCAGAAATTATTTCTATTTTCCTAACATACCTTATTTGCTTGCACTAAACAACAATATGGCTTATCCTCTGGCTGGAATGAAGGTAATATATCCATGACCATGCCAATATTTATAACACTACTCCGATTTTCCTATCTTGAGGAGAAATCAGCCTATGGGGTTCAAGACTGCCAACTCATTAACAGATAATTTAAAATTATCTAGTAAGTCTCTGTAGCCTAAGGCAACTAATGTACATGGCATATTCATAGTTGGCACATTTCAAGAAAGTCTTGGCCACCGAACTATTAAGGGAAGAAAGAATTCAGCCATGAAAGCATTCCAATAAAGTTATTAATTTTTATGAAAATACATGTATTAGTAGAAATAATGATTTTTGAATTCATATTCTTTGACTGTCTAAAGCATCTTTTTTTGAAATTTTTTTCTGCTTTTGGGCTGTCCATAACTGACATCCACATGATTGGGGGGGGGGGTGTCACCACCTTGTGACGGGGGGAGGGGGGGCATTCTTCATGTGATATCCAGACTTCCACTGTATATTATGTAATATTTTTATTCAGATTGTGGGGTAGGGTAGAATTTTTTAATTTTTGTGACATTAAAAGGGGGGGGGGGGGAGTTCTAGTTTGTTCCAAAATTGTGTGACATCATTTATGGACAGCCCCTTTACCTTATGTTCCTAATGCATCAAAAACTGGTATTGATAAACCAAATATTTTCTTTTATATTTTACTAAAGTCATCCTTTTGCATTAAACTTTTGTTAATGTAATTTGAAAATTTACCTGTCAGATTGTATATTTCTATCAGAATAAAAAAATGATCAATGCTTAAAGGATTTTACGTTTGTATAATTTAGTGATGACACACTAGTTAGAATTCCAGAATTTTCTTTTCTTAGAAGTAAAATTCTGAGAGTAGGTAGATATATTAGGGATGAGTCGATTCCACTTTTTTTCGATTCCGATTCCAATTCTTGCAACTCGATTCCGATTCCATCGATTATTATTCCTAATATCAGGTGGGATATTGATATACCAGTAGCGTATGACTATTATTTTAATTCAATTGCTGACAGAAATATATTAACAAAGACAATTAAGTCGCTCAAAAAGTGTATTTAATGACAAATAGCAAATATATCCTCGGCTTATGTTTAAAATATTTTTCTATCTGGAATCGATGGAATCAGAATCGAGTTTAGGCGATCGATTCTCGATACTGATTCTAAGCCTGAGAATTGGTAGAATCGGGAATCAACATTAGGAATCGACTCATCCTTAATATATATATGTCCATCGATTAACTAAGTTACCTAACATAATTCTTTATGGGTTTTCTAATGTGGAGGTTATTATACCCTTTTCCATGCAAAACTTTTGTGTGGTCTAATGAGAAGTTTGTCTTACTTCACCCTGTGTGGTTATACGAATTTGACTTCAAATAAAATGAATTTATGGTGGTAATACTGCTGTTTTAAATAGATTTGAAGCCTCAAAGATGGCGATGAACTTCCTATACTCTCTAATTACTTATGTATGTTAATACTGACCTTCCTCCCCATGAAAGATGTTTTAAGATTATCTGGAATCCCCCACCTGGATTTTTGGATGTGTGCATATGCATTAACTTTTTGATAAGCACATATTTTGCATAATTCTGGTTACTAATGGAAGACACAGAGGAACGTTGATCTCTGAAAAACGTCTGTGCTGATGACTTTAATTTTGCCATCTGCAGTAGTGAATTCAGTCGGAAGTTGGCATATCAACTTATTCTATAGGCAGGAGCAAAATTTGATCTTATGGATGGCTTAAGGAAATATGTAGCTCATGGCACCTAATACTCCTGCATAAAAAGGCACTAATGCAGCAGTGGAACAACTGGGTTGGAGGGAAAAAACATCTCCTATTTGCAGTTGAAAAAGTTCTAAGAATTTTTGTCTAAATATAATTTGTGAAGTAAAACCATGCATCAGGAACCAAAACCTCAGTTAAGCTGATCTCCAACCTCCTTGATACAGGACATGTACCGGAAGCCCACTCCTCATCCCTCAATAATTTGACATGAAACTTGAATGACTGCTGCTTCACCTGAAAAGGTCGAAAGCTAGATCTTATTATTTACTTTGATAAGAAGATTTGGGTTACATAAATAAGTTCCATGTAATATCAATGCATATTGCCATGCGTACAGTATTATAATATTGTGGTAAAAACTTTCATCTTCTTTGCAGCACTTAATAATCAATGAGGAAACACCATTGCCCACCTATTTGGAGGGAGTCGGATAAGAAGTTGACATACCAGCAAGAATGTTAAGCAAATGAAAGCAGTTGAGGCTTGACAACACTCATATAGCCACCATGCTGAGACAGAGGGCCTGGGATTTAATGTATTTCAGAGAGGCCTAGCCCAAACTACTTTGATCTGGTTGTCTTCTGTTAGTCACCTATTCAAAACACTTTGTCCATCCCAAAATGACAGCTGCTCAGTTTCAAAGAAATTTGAAATGAACATGGAAATGTCAAGGTTAGAAAATTGCACTAAACTTGAGTTTAGCATCTTCTGTTTAAGGGTAGAACTGAAACAAGGAATATATTTTTTTCTTTACTGGTGTACGTAAAATTTTGCATCTCATTGTCCTGTGATTATTAGAAGCTCATTTCAACAAAAACTTGGAGAAATTTGACATTTTTATCTATTAATTACCCATTAGGCTATTTATTAGCACTTCACGCAGTAAATATTTGATAAAGTTAATAGAAAATTAAGAGAACAGGCACACATAAGTACTTAATCTGATAATTGGTTACCAACTGTTGAATTCTTAAATTACCTACCCTGGATGAGGCTTGAGTAATTCTGGAGACTTCAGAAAGGAGTTGATGTTCACGAGTTTTCTCTCCAAGGTCCAATGACTAGGTATATATACTTCCAAGTGTTTTCCTTTGTATTTCCTTACATAAAGTAAAAAAAAGAATAGACAAACTTCAGTTAATTGGGTTCTGGGCAATCTAACTATACCACAGATTCCGAATCAAATGATTGAAAAAAATGCTAAATAGGTGAATATGGATGAGACTCAGTTGCACATTCTCCATGAAAAATCTAATGCTAAGCTATTGGGTTATCAGAATTCTGCAGGCATTCATGTCAAAAATGTGTTCAGAAAAAAATGACCCAGGCATCTCATAAGCTATAGGTACCAAGCTTATAAATACTGAAGACCTGATTGAAAAAGCCCAATATGGATGGGATTATTAGCCTATTTATGGTTATACCCACATATGGGGTAGTTTGGTTATGCACTTTCAGTTAGTACCTATATTTCATGCACAATATTAGAAATGCATGTAACATCAAATTGTAGAAAGTCACTGTTAACAGAACACTTGACTATGACTCGACTGATGTGTAAACCTAAATCCCTGTCAAGTCAAATGGCTTTTTAAATTGAATTTCCTTGGTTTAATATTGTGACTTGCCCCTTTTATTATGACACCATACAATGCTACTTGCTGCATGTAACCTAAATTATTGTTTATGAGGAATACATTTTAATGTGAAATGTTTGATGCAGAATGGAAATCTGATTAACTTTTAAAAGCTGGAATTTAAATTCTCTGAGATTATTTATCGTACGGATAATAATTCCCACTTACGGATAATAACAAAATCTTAGGTATCTTCCGGCCGGATTTAATTTTGAGAACTCAGTAGAAACTCGGGGTTTAAATGCCACGTCCAGCGTACAGTATATTGCATGCAAGGCCATAGGACTCCACATCCCAGCGTAAATTTAAATGTACGTACATTAGTCCTTTAACGGTTAAACTTGGCTGAAACTCCAAAGGAGAAATTGTACTACTTAAGGCCATATCAACAAAACATATTCTTTTAATATGGATGACTTATTTAGCAAACATCAACTATATGGTGACATTTATTTTTTTAAAGCTGCTATTGTCTGAGATTTGATGGAGGGCAAATTTATTGCCCATGCGATCTTGATTTATGCAATCCACGAATTACCCTGGATTTATATGTATGTATACATATTCCATGCTGATACTTTCTGTGAAATAATACCCATACAAAACCATCTATCAACTTCAATTTGAGGTCTTCTAAACCAATGCAGTCAAAGTAATGCTTGGCCACACCTTTTCATGTTTGAATTATGGTTAAAAATAGTTTTATAATGCCATTATTTGGTGGACAATTTTATTTAAAAATTCCTCAAATACTAACAATATAGGTTACAATTCCAGATTAAGAATTACCAGAGTTTTGTATAAAATTATCTACTGAACCCTTTCATTGGCTTAAACTGTAGGGAAATTTCTGAGGGGAGTTGGCTTAAGGGGGAATTGCCTCGAAAATCGAACTTTGGGACAAACTTTGAACGCTTACAGTGATGTAATTTTTATGGTTTTATGAACACTTGAATGTAATTTCGGAAAATTAGTATATATGAGTCACTGCAGTGGTATTAAAAAACTGAAAGAATGTTTGTTATTTTTGCTGCAATAAACCTTTAAAAAATGTCTTTTTGTAAAAATATTTTTTAACTTATACTTTGATATATAACAAAATTTTGTTTACTCGAGATTTCTTTTCGCACTTTTTATTTACTACTCATTTTTTAATTGCATAATATATTTTAAATTTCATTCTGAACATTTTCTATACTACTAATTCATGTTTATGTAACAATTGGCCGTTTACTCTGTTTTTTCTTATAACAAAATCTTAGGGAAAAAGCATCATACACTCTGTAAAACACATTTTACGCAATCCATATTAAGGAAAGGAGTAATTTAATAGCATTAGAATAACCTAACTCCGTGTTCTTTAGGATATTATCTCAAAATACATTTCGCCCATAAGAAATACATTGGATCTACAGTTCCCAAAGTTGTCGCTGATTTTTTAGCTAAACCCAGTGCTGTAGTCACGTATGAGAGTTGTCCATCTGTCACAGCAATCCCTTGCATTACCAGTGTCCTTCCAAGGAGCTGCCAAACGGAAAGGAAGGCTGGGTCCTAAGAGAATGGATGTGTCCTTTACTCTCAGACCCCAGTGGGCCTGCCAGTGGACCCCCTCTGTTTGGGAACATCCCGAAAAGAAACGCAAAGGAAATGGATGGGTAATTAGTTAACTCACTCCCCCCACGTTGGTCTTTTAACCGTAGAAATAAGCCCTTTGAGGCATAAGCTGACCCTCTCTGTTGGGTGCTTCCGAAAAGAATGATAAAATGGAAGGGTTGGGTTGTTCGTTCACTCACTTCTCCAGCCTCCATGTTTTATCCAGAGCAATAAGTCCGTCAACTCTTTCCGGGAGGGAATCCCCCCAAAAATATCCTACATTCGGTTTTGTGCTGAGTTTGATGAGTTATATGACCTCGTAACTCTTGCTTCCATTGGAGCGTGCTGCACGCCAGCATTACCATGCGAAAGTAGGCACGTAATGCTAGAAGGAAGAATAAGAGGGCGAACGAAATTGCTGAATCTTGGGCCAAAAGAAAGGATAGACAAAAAGGTAGTGATTTGGTGGAGGTGCCAACAAACACCGACAGAGACGACCTGTAGTTGAACATTGATGCAGAAGCAGGAATTCAGAATTCTTCCACGTGATCGTAAGCACATAATGAAATTTAAAAATATTCAAAATTCAAAATAAAAAAAATTAATAAGAAAATTTATCTTGTAGCCTAACTTGATGTACGGTATTGCAACTATTATCCTTTAGCCAATGCCTATCCAAACTATAGCAAGAGAAATACTCATTGTCATGGAAAACCATAAACAACGGACATGTGGAAGGACTCTTCCCTAGTTCCTCCTTTCCAAACCTAATACATAATGCTTTGGCGAGGTTTTTCCGCCTCCTTTGACCGCTGAAAGCAATAAAATACAAGGAGGCGGGAAAAGAAATGGTCACTTTTCCCCCTCCACCACGCCAATGCAGTTCCTTCTAGGAAAAGGGTAGCAAGATGTGCCACTAAAAATTGGAGTGAGAGAGTGCCCAAACCTGGTCAACCCTAGTGTCGCCTTCAGGGGAAGAAACTCACTACTCTCGAGGTAATAGGCCCTTAAATATGGCTTTGACTTCTACTCATACAATTGCAGTAATTTTAAAATGACTGTGACTGAAAGCCATTATACCTTAATGATGTTTTATTAAAACTTATTTTATATTTACCTGTTATGTATAATTTATTTTTAATTTAAAGGCATTTAATGTTTTATAAGCTCTATAGGCACTGTGCCTAATATATAAAACAGCACAGCTCATAAGTCTTTATTATTTTTTGGATCAAATGTTTCAATTTTCATGGAATGAGATTTAACAAACACAGCCAGAAAGAATACTGGCAAGCTGGATTCCACCCTGGAATTTTGCTGGTGTAGTTCAACTGGATGTGGCAAGCTTGAATATAGCCTGATTCCAGCTTGAATATGTGGCTTAAATCCTGCTGGATGTGCCAAGACTGAATCAAGTTGAATTCCAGCTTGAATATGTAGCTTCAACCCAGCTGGTCGTAGCAAGTCTGGGATTAATTCCTTAAAATCCAGTTGGATTCAAGTTTGATTCCAGTCTGAAATCCAACTTGTACACAGCTGGAATATGGTTTTGAATCCAGCTTGCACACTTGATAAGTCCAGTTTGATTCGCACTAGCACACTGGAGGATGCACGCTGTAATCCAGAGGGATTGCAGCTTGCTTAGCTATCTGGGATGTTAAGGCTTAGGATGTTAGGAGTTACATTTTTTTCAGAAACAATCTAACAAAAACCATTACACTCCTTACAAGGAGTGTAATGGTACTCCTATAGGCATACCTCTACACCAACTTACCCTACACCGTTTACCATCCAGTTGCAAGGTACTGCGGCTGGGGGATGATCTGCATCTTCTATCACTCATGACCATTTTTGGTAATGTCTGGAACTAAATATTAACTCTGTTTCAGTACCAGTTTGAGTATTCCAAATTTCACCATTTTAAATTAAATAACCAATAATACACTGACCCAAAGTAAAAATAGAGGACTACATGAGCATCATTATATTTGAACTAACATTCGAGAACATCACTCATCGAATGAAGTTCTCGAATATTTTGAACCTATATGTATAGGCATACATAAATGTACAATACCAATATTTATAACTGCGGCATTCAGCCAGAAAAATAAGGAAAACTTACCTAAACGGGTAAGGAACTTGCTGAGTGTATCATGTTCGCATTGGCACCTCAATAAGGAAAAAGCACAGCAAATTCTAAGCATCGCACGGAGGAGTATTGCTTTGCCTAAAATTGTTTTACATAATTGGTAAATTTTACCGCAGATTTGATTTCCTTCAGTCTTCCATTAAGCTCGGGAACTCAATTCTCTGGCTTAGGCATATATTCCGGAGATGGAGTGAATATAAAATCAACGAGATCAACCATCAATCAACTGATCAATTTTATTCTGACAGTATCGACTAGCGATGTTTCAAATTGACCCCACTAGCACATTAATCATCATTAAATACAATACGTTTAGCCACAGAGAAATCAAAATTACTGAGATAGGTTTTAATGTTTCAGAGTAAGTAGGTAGCTAACTTTGAAAAATATAAATCATATATATGCTCCCATGCTTGCTTAAGTATCGACTATGACCAGCGGGAATCCATTGAGTTCTTATGCAAATTATTCATAGATTAATGGGTGCTGTTAAACAATTAGAGGAAATAAAGAGTGATGACGGCATGACTAATTCATAAGTCAGTAACATTAAATTTATACAACGTTCATACCTCCAGCGGCTCTCTCCGCGCGTTTGACATTTTGCAAGTTTGATTTTTGTCCGCTAGGGGCGATGAGGAAATTTAAAACATTAATTTGTCATGAATGTAGAATCTATATTCATGGAAATAAGTAAGCGACTGACATTGTAAGCTAGTTACCTATTTCTTTTTTCAAACTTACCTCCATGACTTACGTTGTGCCAGCTGGGAATTGCGATACGGAAGAAAAGGAAGGAGAAATATGAGGTGCACCGAGCCTTCAGTCTAGTGTCACGTGCGTCAAAAATACTTAAGCTAATAATAAGCAGATGGATGGAAAGGAAAATTGAAGACAATCCAACCTGCACAAGGGAAACGGTCTCTTGAAGAAATGTAAGAGATTCCGGGGAAATAGTAACCATTTCCCTCATTTCTTCAATTTTGGAGAGTACACCCCTTCCGCTTCCTTCCGAGGCAATCCGAGGACAACAATTACCCTTTCCGAAATTACATTATCTCCAAGAAGCAGTATGCGGAGACTGAATGATCTCAGCAATCATTTTAATTATTACCAAATTTAATTGTTGTGTTACGGTTAACTATAACACGATTTTTACAATAATTAATATAGTGATTCCATACTGACTGTGGCGAAACCGGAAAGGAGCCCTCCTTGCTGCATCTCGACGAGTTCTCGTCGTTCATCAACAAAGATTTTATTCGCGGAAGAAGATGGAAGGACTCTGCTACGCTATCCTTCTTATCCGAGCCTGCCGGACTTATTCATTTGTCGTGAAAACTTCTTCTCTTTTAATATCACCAGTTTAAGGTAAGTACTGATTTACTGTGTATCCCTATATCAATATTTTGGGGTCCATTATCATTTTGCTTTAACCCACATTGTACGAGTAGTACGCCACATATGTCTCAACGAACCTAGCTAGCGGCAATTTTTTAGTATTTAATGCGATTCGCGTATGATTGCCATTCATATGTTATGTCAATGGTTATTTATTTTCCTCTTCAAGGAAATATTTGTTACCAAACTGATGTCATTACACTTGCAGTTTGTGTCACAGACCTTACTTATTTTAGACGTGAATTTTACTCTCGGGATTCCATTATTTTCCTTCGTGTCTTTTACTAAATGCTCTCGTTATTTCAAAATTAATTTTATGCTGAGTACTTTTCTGAAATAACTTCGCTCGTGCTGACTGATTATGTCGACGAGCACGAAGTGATTACCTACCTTCGACCTGATTACTTAGCAGGCTTAGCAGCATAAATGACGTTGGATTCCCGGCAGTGAGTTAAGTTAATGTTAACTACGCTCAGCTGCAGTTGTTTGACATTTAGTATGCATGGACTATGCAGTTCATCCCGTGAGCAGATATATTTAGCTCCGCCATAATGATAATCTGATATTGATGATTCTTATTTGTTGTTTAATAAAATAATAAATATAGCAGGAAACCGTGGTTGCATTCAAAGATCACGGAACACAATGGGCCAAGTTCTTCAAGAATATAGCACGAAAATAAATAAGAAGACCAAAATCCTAGTATGCGGAAGAGACGCTGACGGCAGAAGTTACACTTATGGTACAGAAGTTACAGAGGAAGAGAGAAATTAGAGCTAGTGGATTCCTTCCTTCACCTACCTCGGAAGTACCTACTTTCATGTGGGACGGAAGAAGTACATACATGTAACGAATCATAATTGGAGTATTCTACCAGCTGATTGGTAGGTTCTTGGACAGTCCCCATCCTGCATCCCAATTTCTGAAATATTGTCTCGTTTTCCCTCCTAAAGATATCCCGCCATTATGGATCCCTCTTAAGTTATATTAAGGAAGTCTTCTCGGGTCTTCCACCGGAATAAGTTTTTTGCTGCCGACGTTTCGGGGTCTGTCTCGTACTTCATTTTCAAGGCGAATGATGATGTTTACGAAGGCTTCAACCGTCACCATTGTTGCGCGTGGTCAAGGTCTGGCCGTTAAGGTTGTTCACTAGCTCGGCTGAAAGTGTTCCTGCGGGCCATTTCTAAAGAAATTTTCGTAGCTAAACTATACCTCTGAGACACTTCTAGTTTTCTCTACTTTCATAGAAAAGGATGGACCTGTTCCCCCATTACGCGATATTGTTCATTTTAAATGACGTTGTTGAGTCCATGTTGAGGAAGAGTAGTGCGTCCACTGACGCTTTTTGTCGTTTTTAAACATGGTTTAGTTCAGTTTTTGATGCCGAAAACCAGAGATATCACGTAATGGGAAAAAAGGTTTATCCTTCATCTATCAATGAGATGTATTTACAGCACTTAATTTACGAAAATATAGCTAGAAGTTTGGAAAATACGAACGCATGTTTCGTGTCTTTTCACTAGCGTTACCGCGGCCTGCGGCAGGCTGCCCCCACCACCGCCGCCTTTTACCCCCACCTCCAGCTACTCTCCTCTCCGCCGCAGCGTAAGCAGCAGTGGAAGGGGTACTCCCCACCCGCCGACCCTCCAGACTCGCCTCTGTAGGTGACGGGGGAACGGACGAGTAGGTAGGAGACTTTACTGCGCGCTTTTTTTTGTAAAAAGGTTTCAATCATTTTATTTGGTATTTAATCTGCTTCCTAACTATTTTACACAGGGCGCGTTCGCCTCGGCCAGGGTGCAGCCACTGGCAAGAAGATGAGATTGAGTACTCGATTGCTAATCCACCGGCACTAGAAAAAGATTCCGGGGTAGTTCACTCCAGAAGTGAAGGTCATTTGGAAAACATCTCACAATCAGAGTATGTGATTCATGTTACATTTGACTTAATGAGTTCTGAAAAATATGTTCATAATGAGCAATCTTCTGGTTCCTTATAATATCCTACAGAAGTTTCCCCTCCGTGCCCACCATTCCCAGCACTTCCTCCTTTTTCCGGATCCACATGGATCCGGAACGGGTGAGTGCGGAAATGCATCTAGCCAATCACAAGCAAGGAATTTTCGGAAAGGCGTAGTGTGATTGGCTAGATACATTTCCGCGTTCCGCTTTCTGCAGTCGTTCCGGATCCATGTAAACTCAGCTTTACGGTTTGAATGCGCCAAAAGTTTTAATAACGGCTTCCATGCACCGCTAAGGGAAAAACCATGGTCTCGATTAAAATTCCTTCTTTCCAATCGAATTTCGATGGCCTCCTTAATAATTCCATCCCAATAACCTTGGGAGCGGGCGAGCACTTTAGTTTCATGGAAATGGGTGGAGTGGTCCATGGTTATGCTGTGTTCAGCAATGGCGGATTTTTCAATTTGTGCCAGGCGTCGATGTCGTTGGTGCTCCTATACCCTGGTCTCAATGATCCTACTCGTTTCTCCAATGTACACATTGCTGAATTCATAAGGTATTCCTGCGTCTTTGGCACCCGATGGTCAAAATACTTTTTAAGTGCCAACAATATATCATGTCCTCGAGGATCTATATCCATTTTCGAGGAAGGTTCTGCGGATGTGGTTTAACTCCTGAGGTAGGCTATCCTTGTCGGCAATTTAGACCTAGCGCGTTGAATTAAAGTGTAAGGAAGAGAAACCTCTTGCAAGAACCTGCTTACCTTATGTGGCCACGATTTCTGGTAAAATATCTATAATACTCGCCAGGCACAAGATCGAGACGATTCACATGCCACCCTAAAATAATCCGGTATTTCATCGTCTGAGCAAAAGACCCTATCGGCCTGAAGACACCATGCGTCTACCAAGTTCCTAGTGAATGCGGCAAGGTGTACATTGGAGAAACAAGTAGGACCATTGAAACCTATTTTTAGGCATCATTTTCCATTTAAAGATGAAGTGCTTTTTCAGGCCTCTAATATCTATCCCTTTCTTGTACCTTGTTCTCACCCAGCTCATTTAACTTCTTTATACTACTTCCTTTTAGTTTTAAAAAGTAGTTTTCAACTTGTGTTTTTATTTGCGTTTTTAATATAATTATGCCCATGTTCAAGTAGAGATTTTCGTTTGTAACAGAGTGTGGCGACGCCACGTTTAAATCCACGCCAGCCAGCCGTGCGCGAAGTGACCGGCAATTGTTGTTACCCGACGCGGCCGGCAGATTGCAGAATCGGCGACCCACGCTACCGCCAGGGCAGCGCCATGACATCAGTCTTGCCCCAACCACGACAACTTGTCTGCCTGCCGTGTGTCTGTACGATCGCTCTTAACTCTGTACTTTCCCGAAACGCAGAAATAAAACTTGTTAAGTTTTAAACATTTTTTGAGGTGTTTTCTGTCAACCGACCCCTCAAGAGTATGGTATTTCGAAAATCGATCGTACAGTTTTGTTAAAAAAAAATCGTACCGCCAAAAATTTCTAAGTCCCGAGTTTACGACGATGTGGCAACGTGAACGAACCACGCCCTCCTGAGAGGGTGAGCAATAATCTCTGCAAGCGGAACGAGAGCCCTCCATCCCCGTAGCTGGGCGAGTTGAACCACCCACGGAAGGAAAATTTTGACCTGCGAAAAGGATTATTTCGGAGGGGAGGGGTAGGGTTTCTTTTATTCTTTCTAAATCTATATTATATTTGAAATGGTGTAATATATTCTGGATCGAAACTAGATCACTCAATTTTTCTCAGAAGAAACCGATAATGTCAGGCTCGAATTTGAGCGCACAACTGTCCTAGCAAAACATTAAAAACATTTGCTATGGGCGATATATTTATGCGCAAACAAATGTTTAATTTTAAAATAATGAGCTTTGAATTTCACATTCTTTTAGGGAATAATTTCGTGATAATTCGAGGCTCAGAAAGAAGGACCTGCAGATTGAAAAATGCACCTTTCGCACTCATCTCATCCTTCTTGTGAATTCGGTCGTTTTATTATCCAATGCAGAACTTAAAATACGCGTATATTATGTGTTCACTAATGACATTATACCGTATATGAATGACTTGAGCTGGCTGATCTTAGATTAGTGGTTTTATCAGGTTCAATTCGTCACCCTCTTGCTTCACCGCCATTACTGCGTTTTCAATTCGCCATAGGTCAGATTTTTCTCATGCGAGATTCATAGAAAAACATTCGAAATAGCACTTTATACAAAGCGTTTTGTGGCTTTTTTCCTAACCTTATTACCTAAGCAGCAAATATTTTATGGCGAAGTAAAGAAAATTGAACCAATGTCCTGTAAAAAGTGCAGAATTAATTATGACGTTTTGAAAGTAATAGGAATTTTGAAACCGCAAGGAGTCTCAGACAAAGAAAATCTAAATGCTATATATTTAGGATCAACCTATCGTAAGCTTATAACTCTAATTAATACGAGTAGGAAACTAATGAAAAACGAAACGAGCAAGGGGGATGTAAGCCAAAGAAGTGGGCATTTCGTTTCCGCGCTTCCTAGCTGCTGTGGACGAGAGATCATGTAAGTTTTCACATGTATGGGCCGCTTCCACACATCCACATAATGTGCAGAAACAGCTCGACCGACCACAACGCTGCTTCTTCGCTCGCAGTGTAAGAAGAAGCCGCTGCTCCCTTCCATTGTCACTTTTTGGCAGTTTAGGGCCTTTCCTCGAGCGAGGGTGATGGAAGGGGCTTCCTTTGGTTCGGAATGTTTATTGCTCTCTCAGGAAAGATTGGAAGGACCAAAGGGGTGGTGCCTCTATGCAAATATCCTCGCTAATATAGTTAACTCACTAACTGAGTAGATTGAAAGATGCATTTGAGAGACTAGAAAAATGAAAGTATTGGCATCAGGTTACTTTTATGGTAACAAGGAAATTTAATCCAATTTCAACCGCGAAACAATAATTGAGTACTGGCTGAAGTTCATAATTGAGTGGATCAAAAGTTTTTTTTTCCTAAGCATTCCAATATTGGAATAAAATAGCATCGAGCTACTTACATCCGAAGATATTTGAAGTGAATACGGCTTCCCTTCCCTATCGAGAAAAAAAATGGAAAATAAAAAAATCGCAGACATATAGTTCCAAGCGTAGCGAAAGAACTTGGTATGATATTGGATACTCTACAAAGCTCACTATTTTAAAATGAAAACATTAGTTAGCAATAGTTTGCGCATAAATACATCGCCCCCGAAATTTTCTTTCCCAGAATACTTTGAGATGATAGGTGTGCGCTAAAATTTGAGCCTGGCATTATGGGTTACTACAGAGCGAAATAGAGTGATCCAATTTTAAATCCCTTATCCAAACTATTGTTATTTTATTGTGAATATCGCACATTCTTGTAGCTACCTTAGTGTTGTAATTCCACCTACACCAGATTTATCTAAGCACCTAATTAGACAAAAGAAAAAGTTGTAAACGTACTTCTGAAATATGCGTTACCTGGCTTACTTTCGGAAAGAATTAGCAGCCATAAGAAGAAATTAAACGAAAGTCCGAAACGAAGTAAATGACTAAAAACAATTCGCGGGAGTTCAAATATAAAAGGGATTGCACTGCCACAAAAATAAGAGATAACAAAAATAAGTCAAAATTGCGATAATTCTTAACATTAATGAATGCGCTTGCAAATTTAAATAATAATATAAACGAGTCCATATCATTTCCAAGATGCCATAATTAATCCTTGTCATTTTATCCTATATTGGTTCAGTTTTTTTCATAGCAATCATTTACTGTTTCTGGAATTAAGTTTGGAGAAAATCCACAATGCACATCGTAGGGGTTTCTTTTACGAATGTTTTTCTTTCCATTAATCGCGCTTGGTGCGTGATAAAATCTGGCTTAAGGGGCATTAAGGAATTCAGTAATGGCGGTGAAGCAAAAGGGAGACAAACCTTATACGATACGGGGCCTTATACGATCGCCGTAGGTAAGAGGCGTTTGAAATTATCAGGACCTCAGAGACAAAACTCAGTCAATCATGGATATCGACTAAACTTAGTTTAAATAGTCAATATATGAGGAGTTTTCCTCGAAAATATATGAATATTATTGCCTTCAGACGTAGACTTGGAGTAGAAGAGTATCGAGGATAAATGAAGCCTAATGAGATATCGATGTTATTGAGCAAAGTGGTCTTTATTTTAGATTCGTCAATTCATTAGGTATTATTCAGCTCCCTTGCGTGAAAAAATATCGCGATAGCCGAACGCACTTCTATATTCTCTTCAAACATTTTCTGTTTAGGAACTATCCCCGTAATGAATTGTAAACTAAGGAAAGGATTAAAAAATGGCCCCACTCATAGGATTCCAGAATGGAATGTGGGCACAATCGAGATATCAGCCTGCTTAATGTTCTTCATATTATATGATATCTTTGGTTCACGGATTATACTCGCTCTTAATTGAAGTTCAAAATTGAATAACAAAACGGTCACTGTCACAAAAACGATAGTATCAGCACGAAAACTGCATTATTTCTATCCGCACGTCCCTCTGATTTTCTGAGCCCCGTATTCTCACGAAAATATTTGCTGTAAGAACTTGAAGTTCCAACGTCCATCTAAAATCTAAACCGTGAGCCATGCCATTCAATTCATGCCAGGGTCCTTCACATGGACGAATCAGAAAATGGAAATTGAATAAGATTTAAAAATTGAATAAGAAAAAACGAATATTGCGGAAAAAGGTTACGAAAAACCTTCCAGCCAATAAAAAATCGCGATACAACTTTAAAAGAAAATCAGCGTATTTCCCCCGAAAGGGAGCTGTACTATTTTCCTTTCAATTATTTCCATTTGCTTTTTTTAGTATACCAACCCATGCGGGTGTGGCATATAATAGTTTTGTTTTAATATATGTAGTGGTGGAGGTAATGGAGGCGATTTGTATGCCCTTTTCACTTTAGTAGGTTGACGGGGGGTAGTTTAGGTGACTTCTTTTAGCAGAGCCGCAGCGTCCCGTTTTCCGGATGCATGAAGAGTATATTGGACCGTGAAGACGAAGCCACTTGTGATATTTAGACAAAAAAATGTCATATCGTCTACCACTTAGCTTCCAACGTTTGGTGTAATTGTAGAAAAACTTCTGTATTGCTTCCCTAACACACTGCTTAATATCTTCGGAGCACTCACCTAAATTTAATTTCTGGATCACGTAGGCCAACAGAGAAGATTCGAGAGAAGTCTCGATGCTCTCGTGAAAGTGTGCTGGCAAAGCTCTCCGTGTGTAACGGGAGCGCTCGGCGTAGCATCTAAAAATCACCACAAAATTATTCCTCACCTTTCCGCACTAAATCCTTTCACAGCCGTAATTTAGAAAAGCCTTTGCATACATTGTCACTTGTGATTCTTTGAGACTCCTTTTGTAAGACCAATCAAATATAAGAAAACTAAAAAATGTATGAAATTTTATAAGGGTTGCTTAAAAGTACGAACAAAAATTATAAATGAACAAGATAATAATAATTATAGTGTTTAATCAGAGTAAATACCTTAAAAACTAATATCCGAGTCGGAGAAAACATTTTGTAGCACTATGCACTAGGGATGTGCGGTACATAAAAATATACCGATATATCGGAATCCGATATTTTTAAAATATACCAATTAGTCTATAGGTATATCGTTAAAAAATATACCGGTATATCGGTACCATTTATCATACTAATATATAAAAATTGAATGGTGTCTGTCTGTCTGTTGCTCAATCACGCAAACACTACTGAACCGATTGAGCTGAAATTTTGTATGTTGTTAGAAAATGTATCGGGATGTAACATAGGCTATATTAAAAATCCGTCGGGGCCCCCAAAGGCCCCCCCTGGGGGTCCCTTGTGGTCCATGCTAAGCATTGGGTTCGGTGCAGTGGTTTTAATTTTTGCTTTTAAAAATTACTTTCACTCAAGATAGAGGGCTGGCATTTTTTTTAACGGATGGCTGAACAAATGAAAATTCTAATTCTTTCAATCGATTTTCTTTTATGCTTCGTAATTGTCTGAATATCATCTTTTTTGCTGAAAATTCTCACATTTTTCTCTGAAATCAACAATAGCATATTTCATTGACAACCAGAGATTTGATTTTCAAAGGATATTCACGCCTCTGGCATTTAAGTTTTTCTGCAGGCCCATGATAGCACGTAGGAAGAAAATCTGTAAAAGAAGGGCCCAGAGTCCCAAGGGCCCAATAACAGATTGCTTCGGGGAGTAATCGTTATATTCAATACATATTTACAACAAGTATACTCTTCATTGTCTAGTCTCAAAGTAGCTCTCATAGGGGCACTGCATGAATATGAGAGAACATTTACGTAGTAAACGATACACATAAAGGAATTAAACGTGCAGGAATATTTAGGTGCAGCAAAAAGTAGTGGTAATAATGCCTTTGTTGCTACAACAAACGCGGCGTTGTTTATTATCGTGTAATAGTGTTGGGCAAAAATTTTCAGTAATCGATTAATCGTATCATATGATATAATTGAGGCATAATCGATTCAGGAAAATAATCGGGTTGAAATAATCGGTTATGTAAATAATCGGTGAATAATCGTATGATTCTTGAGAATCGGTGAACAAACATACGGCTCTTGAAAATCATACGATTATTATCCGATTCTTTTGAGAGCTAAATAATCGGGTGATGAACGAAATGCGCACCGATTCTCGGTATAATCGACGAGGTTATATGATGAGTTGAGAATCGGCAAAGATTCATACGATTAATATGACGCATACGATTCTTTGCCGATTATTGGAGCAGAATAAAATGATTTGAAATAATCGTGTCGTAAACGTCGACAATGCGCAACAGAAATCGGCGTGAGTTGATTGTCGGCAATAATCGACGCACGTGGATCATGGAATACATGGAATATGTGAAAAGAATCTGTAAATAATCGTATGATTCTTTGAGCTGAATAGCAGAGATTTAAATAATCGTGTTTTGAAGGTGGTTGGTGCGAAACGTCAAGCGATGAGCGTCTATTCCTGTGTATAATCGACGCTTGTGGGGTTGATTGATCTTAATTATTACCTGTGTTATTTTATATCTATTGGTCACAGTGGTAAAAAGTGGTTTTGCCTCATGTCTTAATGCTTTTAAAACATATTCGACAGGATGCAGTCCCCTCGTTCGAATTTCTCTGAAAATACTTCCACAAATGGCTTTTTATAGGAGGTATGTCACTTTGAGTCTCAATAAATATTATAATATGAGTATCTTGCCAACAATATAATCCAGAGATCAAGTGTTGAGAAGTAATTTTTGGATAGTAATTGTTTGCGATCAACTGTCTATAAAGAGTAAAAAAATGTATGACTCCATAACTCAGTCATAATGCAATCTTGTCTTTGCAATTATAATGGTAATACTTCCACAAACGGTCAATACATGGAGCCATACCAATCTGACA
Organism: Pyrrhosoma nymphula; assembly: GCA_963573305.1. Taxonomy (NCBI): domain Eukaryota; kingdom Metazoa; phylum Arthropoda; class Insecta; order Odonata; family Coenagrionidae; genus Pyrrhosoma; species Pyrrhosoma nymphula. The sequence continues at coordinate 181,055,231 of OY754327.1, forward strand.
TTTTTTTCTAAACATTTATTTGCGAAGAAATATCACGAACAATGTCCCGGGATCCACAGTGTTCGAGAAATTATTGGATGGCAATTGATCAGTTGATTTAGTTCATTGTTGGCCATCATAAAGATTCGTCGACAGAGTGGGCAAAAAGTTGTCTTTCATAAACCCTTTCCTCGACGAATTGAACGGACGCCAATCACGCTGATTCTTCATTAATTATACTTTTAATCATATATATTTTCTCATATTTTTTAATCCTTCCCATTACTAATAAGAATAGTTTTTCAGACACCATATATATCAGTGTATGAGTACGCCAACTTTCGATTTGTTTCTTATCCCGCCGATTCCATTCAAATAATCGATTATACCATAAAATCGGATGAACATAATCGATCCAATAATCGAAAGAATCGGAAGCAAATAATCGATTATGACGAAGAATCGATTATTTTTACCCATCACTATCGTGTAATACTCATTGTCAGATGTATTATACGTAGTGGAATCGTCTGCCTCTCATTTCGATTGCTAATTGTTTTTTAGACCAATTTCCACATCATACGAACGAGCGAAGGAACGTCAACGAGTATCATACTAGTTTAAGAACACCTCAATTGACTACGCTGACAGTATTCTTCAGGCTTTGTGTTTTTTCTCCTAAAATACATTCAATTTTTTTCACACCCGTTGAATTTGATAACGATTGTGAACAGTTTTTTAGACCAATTCCCACTTCATAAATGTTACGAGTTATTTAAATATGTTTAAAAGTGCAGTAAACTTACATTCACTCAATCATCGCGTTGCCTATTCAAGATTCTCACTCGCCGCTGTGTTTCCCTTCCTTGGACTTATACATGTATCCATGAAAATGCCTAAAATAAAAAATAAGAGTAAACTTTCGAATAAATCTTCTAGAGCAAGAGGAATGTGTTCTTTGCGAGAAAATGAGCTCATGCAAGAAAAACGACAAAGATTAGACTTGGATGCTTAAAGACATGCCCACCAGCGATCTCATGATCATCTCCCCGTAGTGTTTCAGGGGTTACGCTAATAACCGCACAATTTTTTTTCTAGCCAACCTACGGACGGGTAACAAGCTATAAATCTGGTTCAAATATAGACCCATCTGTTTTGAAACTTCAATCTGTGTTAAGGTGGTGGAAATTATAATGACGTCACTACATGCTTCTTAGCCAAAAGAAGTACGGAAATTCTGCGCAATGAACAACATCCGTGCATGAAAATCGGCAAGTGCACTAAGAATCACCATAGATTTTTTATTTAGGAACCGAAACCAATAATTATGGCTACCCTTTATGCCGAAGGCGCAGTCCGGGTAATGAAGGATTCATAGGTCAAATAAACATGGCTGCTGCTGAAAATGCTCATTTTGACGGTGTCAACCGCTGGATTGTACCCTACTATCCAATCCTGATTAAGATACTCAACGCACATATCAACGTTGAATTGCACAACTCAATTAAATCATTGAATGCAAATATATTGATGTACTCAAGGGAAGCGATCAAGCTGTTCATCACTCAAAAGACGGCTCAAGAAAAACGGAGGGACGAGGTGACCATCTATCAATCTGGGTGCTATTTAAGTAGTGATAAACCAGCGTGGCCCATTTTTGGCTTTCCCGTGCATAGAAGAGGACAAAAATTCACTCAACTCTCTGTGCACCTGGAAAACAGTCAGCGTGTCTACTACAGCGAACACTAAATACAAGATAGATAAGATACGAACACCTCAAATGATCACGCTGACAGTATTCTTCAGGGTTTGTGGTTTTCTTAAAAATAAGTTAAATGTTTTTCAAACCCGTTGAATTTCAACGGGTACCTTCAGCTAGTATAAGATATAATTATACTACTATTTTTGCTTGTATTTGCAATCTACTTGTACCTACTTACCTACTATGGTTTGCTAAACTTATTTAGTTCTCAGAATACTAGAAAGCGAAGTAGAATCGTGTAAACTATTAAGGATATTGAGGAAACCAGCAATAAATAGGTAATTTACATTTTTTATTAAATTATATATTTATTAGAGAATATTTCCGAGGAAACATTTTTCAATATCTTTGTTCCATTCATTGTGGTTTCCAGTCCAAGAATATGCGGAATAAATGCACAACTGGTATGTTCTAAACATTATTTTATCTGATAAGTACAGTTTTTTAAAGTTATTTTTTATGCAGAAAGCTCATACTTCGATAATTACCAAATGCTATTTTCATCATTCTCATTTAGGGTATAGTTTTCCATGCGAGATAGCTTCTATAAAAAACACTAAATAGGCTAAGGAATAAGCCTAAAACATCTTCATCATCGTATTATGACAGGTTATGAATATGTTAGATGTTATCAAGGTAAAGACATACAGTGCGCAAGTATCAACAAAGTATTCAGAATTAAAATATGCCATGCATTGATTCAATATTTTCCGGAGGCTTAACACATTCCTAGCTTGGATGATGATGTAGTGACAAAGCAAATGCGATTGGTCTCAAATGGAAATCATGGAAACCAATATTTTTCTAATTGATCCCAAAAACACCAGCTGGTTAATATGATCACCGGTCAATCTGCTCCGATCACCAGATGCAACATATTTGACCAATGGGACGGTGCGCTAAGATGGTACTAAGGATACTACTATACTAATGTCAACTATGGCGCTAGATACTACTGAAGGAATGGGAAAATAATTATAATATATTATTATTCTGTGAATAAATTTGCCTCGAATGAATGTTAAGGAAATATGATTCTGGTATGTCATATATGATTAATAATCAAGGATAAATCTGAATGAGATAAAGAGTCGTGCAAAACACCGCTCGTGAAAGGCTTCAATAAGGCCTCTCCACAGAAGCAAGATGAAACATTACGCGCCGCGTCGCGATACAGAATCGCGATATAAAAGTTTTAATGGTGTTCATTGCTTGCGTTCACACGTGGGCTATTATCACCCCAAGCGTTGTTTTTGCAGCAATTAGTTCGCGGCAAATCAACATTTTGAGATTGAAGCGAAAGGCAATCTTTTTTTAGTGAATAGTTATTATTTAATCCGAGCAAGAGCAACGACTAGAAAAAAAACGATTATATCAAATCAATCTACATAATAGATAAAAATTGAATACGAAGAATAATTTATACTCGCATGTAATCACATTTAAAATTATTGTTGCATTACGACAATAAAATAAACCGTATCACATTCGATAAGAAACGTGGTGCCAATGGTGGGAGCTTGAAAGGATAGCCATAGCAACCTCCATGGCTGCAGTCTCTTCAAATATTCCATAGGATATGACATTTCATAAGGGTGTTCTATAAATTCATTTTGGGAGAAATACAAGTTAGGGTAAGTATGTGTTGTCATTGCAAATGCGTTGTGTGCGGAATGCCGCAGATCATTTTAATGGATGGTATAAAACGGAGGTCATCATCCTAGATATAATTAGTACACGCAGGGAAAAACAGTGCGTAACATTTTTTCCATGACTGTGATAATTTTATTAAATTATTATATTTGAATCAAGGTAGTTGAGCTCTACGGCCTCTATAGATTAACCAGATAAGAAATTTCTATAATCGAACTGAAAATAAACGACGAGTGGTGCATATATTTTACAGTCATTGGAGAAATTTCTTATTAGATTTGGGAACATTAATTTTGCTCCATCAAATTCGGATTGAATACTGTAAAGAAAATTTACATCCGGTTCCAAGCAAGGCCGTCTCATGGCCTATTTTTAAGGCACAGCGCTTTACAGAATACGTGGTGGCAGCGCCGAATAGGAGAAACACTTCATTAAAAAAATTCAAAACCAAGGTAAAAAGAGTTCATCACACTTTTTAAAAATCGTAGTAAAACGGTAAAAACCATGAAATTTTACTTCCCATTTTCCTTTGCTAGGGGGAATTTTCAACAACCCCGCTCTCTAAAATAATTCCCTAACTTAATAACTGAACTTAGGTATGAAAAGTTTCATTTTGAGCAATATATCGGGTACCGGTATTTAGATAATAACACCGAATATACCAGTATATCGACTTAAAAATAATATATCGGTATATCGTCGAAAATATACCGGATATACCGGTATATCGATATATACCGCACTACTATGCACCATACAGCGAGCTTTTCACTTCACTATCAAAATGAAACTGAGCACGGCTGAAAATTTTCTCAGCAGAAAGGGTTACTTTGACTGGCCATAACGGTGATATTATTCAGAGAATAGTGACCTTAAGGGCGGAAAAGGGTCCCCCACTATCTAGGGATAAGTTTGAAGCCTAAAATTGCCCCTATTATAAAGTCGGTTTTCCCACTTTTTTCCGCCTAGATCCTTGATTTTGCCCACTGTGCAACGCAGCCATGCGGGTGTTATTCTTTGACCTCCGACATCATTATGGCATCGATAAAACACCTGTGTTGCCCTATGCCCCTGGATATATTGAGTCCGTCGTGGAGAAAGATAAAAGAAAACTAATTCTTACAGATTCAAAACCACCACGGTTATACGAACTTCAACAAATACACAAGGAAAGCGTTCCTCTAAGGCATATCGTCAGTGCGATTGGATCTCTTACTAAAAAACGGGCAAAGTATCTAGCAAGAGCAATTTAACCGTTTATTGTCCTTACAGAATCGTATTCGTAATCGTCCAGATTTTTTCTTGAGCCACTTTTTCCTAGCCCTATCCATTAGGGTGGAGTGAAAAAACTCGAAGTAGAATTTTCGGAAACGGGTTCCCAACTATAGTTCTGTATTAGGCCTCGTAACATTTCCGTAAAATTTTGTTTTTTTTTTTGGAAGTGGTCTTTGGTCTGCGCATTAAGCTTGAAATATGCAGTTTCGGAAGCAATTTGTGATTTTTTAATTATTTTTAAATGAGTACAGAAAATGGCAAATAATTTTTGGGTACAGACTGAATGCTAGAGAACGACCTAGAAAAACGTGCTTTGGAAGTGGTTTTTAGTCTGCGCATTAGACCTAAAGTTGGCCGTTTTTGCTGAATTTTGTGAATTTAAAAATGTTTCTCATCCTTAAAAATATTCAATCCATAGAAAATGTCAACCTATGTTCTTACAGCTGTAAAATACTTACAACTCTTCGCTAGTTCATATTGAACGACCCAGGACTCACCACGAGGAGGTGGTTAAACTCCCACCCTTGCCCTACCCAACAACGAGAGCGCAATCTTTCGAAGTTTCTAAGCTTTGAATTGTTTTTTCGTGTCAAAAACTGGACGAATACAACGGTCAAACATTTTAGTTTTTGCTAGACTTTCTCTTTTGCCATGTTCACAAACCAACCTGAAAGCTGTAGTTCTTTCTCGGCCCTTTCAACGGCTTGAGGGTGACTTGGCAATTCAAGAAGCATACATTCAGAATCGATGTCTTTACTTTTGGTTCTTAACAACCTTTGCTTAAATTTCTAGTCAGGGGTGGTTCAGTTACATGCAGATCTTGCCAAAAAATAAAATCTACGTATTCAGATGCTGCAAAGTTTATAGCAGGAATTTCAAATCTTCTTATTTCATCGCTTGTTTGCTCTTTTTCTCTAGCTGAAATGATTCCCCGTGAGCCAAGTTTTTTTATGCGTTCTCCGTCGTCGGCTAGCATATTTAACGGCATAGCGTCATCAAAAATTTCAAATCGGCTACAACCACTAACATGGTGCGCATTTTGTCCAGCTAAATTAATAAACGATGTTTACAATTTTAGTCGTTCAAAAAGAAAGAAGCAGGGATATATTCTCTGGCAGAACTCACAAACGGTTTGTGGGGTCATAAAAAGTCCTTTTCGCGAAGCCCGCCGCAGTGAGGGTGAAGCGGCAATTAGACACCAACTGCTGTCTGGTACCGTTCAAAATATGTTTTCGTGTCTTAGAAGGTTAGCGTTAGCTTCAAAAAGCTGCTATATCCTTTCAAAGGATATGATATACGCGTGAAATGCCAGTGTTAGAGCCTGTATTTCACCCTAGGAAAGCGGGCTAAATGCTAACTTGGCTCACAGTAGAAACCGTAGTAATAGATTGATTTCTCCATATTAACATCATTGCAACGCACATGAAGTCCTTTTCAATTGATATGGCGTGAAAATGGCCTTAACGAAGGTTATGGAACAATAGCGCTTCCCAACACACGCCGCGTCACAGCATTCCCCATTGCCGGCGGGCAGATCCGGACTGGGCCGCACGATCGAAAAATCGATTTTATTTTGGGCGTCGCAAACGGTCGCAGATGATTTCTTCGGATTCACTCTCTAAAAGCTTTGTTATTATCGTGATGTAAGTATCTCAATGTCGATGTCCATTTTTTATTTTGCTACATAAAGGCGAAAAATTGACGAAAAACAGAGTTCGCCATTTTGTCATGTATCGATGACTAATATAACAAATTTGTCCACAAAATAAGAATATTTAATTAAAAAGAATAGTTATACCAAACAATTTCAGTTTTTATTCCACAGATTTACTAAAAAAAGGTTCAGCATTAGCTTGAATTCGGTGATTTTCGGAAAAAATTAGGCGGGCGATTTTTACGATATTTGTCCAACTTTGAGCTCATGTATATTGTTGACTCGTACGAATTATGACAAGTGGCATGCAAAATCAGGTAAACTTATTTGTTCGGTCATCATCGAGAAAAATCAAGTCTCTGTCAAATAAATGAAAGGCTTAAAAAATAAGGGGACGCCAATTAACTGAAATTAAATTGCAAGAGGTCACTAGATGAAATCGCTGGATCCCTCTTCTTCGGTGGTGTACCCCCGTTCCCTCCCATGGCCGCCGCCCCGCACCCTCAGAAGTGTCTCCCCCTCACGACATCGAGGCACCCACTTCCCGCCCCTCTGAAATACACGCTGCAGCCTCCTCCCTCTAGATGCCACCACTACGACTGCCGCAGCCGTTTCAAAAAATATTTTTAATTCAAATAATGTAGGTATTTGACAATTTGAAAAAAGTGGCGTGTACTTGCTCAGATGTGATTCTCCGGGCCGCAATTGTGTCTTCATCCAACATACTGGCCGGAAGTTCAAGATCAGAATGGCTGAACATTCTCTATGTTAATGTCGTGATTCCTAAGTCTGTGTTTGCCAAATACTTACCAAATACTTTGCACTCATCTGATTTTTATCCTTCGATTTTACATTTATATGACAGAGGTGTAAAGCTAGATTTTTTCGAAAACTTTGAAATCGTTCAGCTCCAAAAGTTAGTAGCAATAGAATTTTAAAAGGCTTTGTCCCGGAAAACTTATTCTCCTTTTTTACCGTCGCTATCCCCTCATAACCTCATCATTAACATTGTTTTTTTTGCTTTCCTTACGGTATGATGTCCCTCAATATGAGTAACTAAACTCATCCGCTCCCCAACCCCAAGGTTTTAAGCCACCTGTACTTGGACTTGTATTTTAACCGATGATGTAAAATTGAAACCGTCTAGTTTACTGATACAATAGTACACAGTGTGGAATATTAGCAAGTGATTAATTCTTCAACATGCCGAAATTCCACAAATAGCTTCGCCCACCATTTCGTTAAGGTGTTCTCGATTTCGGCCCTCACTGTAGCACGGGAGACGTAGTAGACCTTCATCAGTCAGTGGTGCGGGGATAAACCTAATAATTTTCATTAAACTTAGCAAGCTTTTTAAAAAATATTGATTTAAAAAACCGTGCTAGTGCAATTGAATGCAGCCATTGAATAACTGGCTAACAAACCGGACCAGCGATTTGGAGGTTTATGAACGAATCCTAGTCAATTTGAGCAATATTTTTAGACTGAATTTCTATTCTTTGGAGTTACATATTGCACACGTGTACGTGATTGTGTGCAGTATCACTAGTAATTTTTGCAATGAATGTTGTTTCGCAACTATTTACTCAGTTTTTTCATCACATCTTCCCGAATTATGTTTTAATGACTAGTTGTATTGGTCTTCGTACACAGCTGGCGCGCTATCATAATTTTTTCCAGTATATATTCATATACACATTAATTTGGTATAGTTTTACTTGAATTGACGCGCCTCATATCGGAAATTTAAATGGTGAAGGATCGTATTTGCATATGAAGTTACTCCTTTGTATATTGAAATTATCTAATATCTCTTCCGAACTAAAATCAGAATCTTTTCCTGAAAACTGTACTTGAAAAATAGAAGCAGTGCTTTCCTGGGGCAGACTGGTTGAAGAAAGCAATTTATTTCTGCAGTTCATGTTTTTCTACCCACATTATATAAAATTAGTTATCATATCTCACTAGAACATTTATCAACAATCCAGACTCTAGAATGTTTTAATCTGTATATTTGTGTTGCCAATCAAGTCGTGACTGGAGCAAAATGCAGGAGGTATCAGGACGTTAGTGGCTTGCTGATTTCAGAGAGGGACTTTAAACTGCTTTGTTGTGCGGTAATGCGAACACCAATGACTGATTATATGACCTGGCGCATTTTATAATTTAAGCTAACCTAACAGTTACATTCACAAGTAGCAAGTACAACAAAATTTAAGAATTTTGAAAGATATAGAAAGATATATTTTGCACCCTAACGCCTAACGCCTTACGTGTTTCATATTTTTCTCACAAATGTTTACCGGCTCGTAATCAGCAAATAAAAAGATAATTAACATAAATAACAAAATGTACTTTTCTCTCAAATAATGCTGTCATATTCAAACACTTAATTCCTACCATTTTAAGTAAAGTTATCATAATCAGTCAACCAAAAAGAGAGCAAAAATCATTCTGGTATATCTCAACTAAAACTTTTGCGTGAACGTGCATAAACAATTAACTATTAATGATTTTAAATCCCAAAATTTTATAAATACAAGCACCAAAAGCCAATAAAAATTTAATATTAACACATGAAAAAGCAAATAATCTAATAAAACAAAAAATGGCCCAATTAAACCAATAAAACAAAAAAAAAACATAAACAGCAAAAAAACAAGTGGACTAGTTAAAAAAAACGAGTTTTTCATAACTCTGATAAATTCCCATAAAGATAACTTCCTGCTCTAGCTGTTTCGACAATGTCAGAAGTTTCTTTGTCAATCCATTAATGTCAGAAGTTTCTTTAACAATGATAGAAATCTACCATGTTACTGAACTTCCTTAATCATTCCTCTAAAAATTATATGAGAAGCTGTTTCAGCTATTTCGTTTTATATAGACGGTGAAGCAAAGTTTTTCTTAATCATTACCAAATCGGCAAGCTCTCTAGAAAATTATGTCATTAAATTCAAAAGCTGAGATAAATTCAATTCTATCAAAATTTTCCCTGTGGTCTCACGAATATGAGGAATATTGTAACTTTCTAACGACTTTATAACCTCACAATTTATCTGCTCCTCCTCATTGAAAGGTAGCACCTAATTCACTTTTGATACCGTGCACACAGGGATCATTCTTTTCTGCATGAGCCACAGCATATCTTTCTCTGTCTGTCTGTCTCTCTCTCTCTCTCTCTAATGCGGGATGAGAAAGATTAATCAAAAGAAAAATCATCAGACTAGCCTTTAGATAGCATTCAAAGCGACTCAGAAAAGTCTCCACCAAGTTCAACCCCGCGGATATTTTTTCATTTATTTGCAGTCATACGTAAAAAGTGACCAGTAATAAAGTTTTCAGGAAATGAACTTACAAACAGGCGCACTTAATATCACTGCCATTATCACACCTGAATGCATATGGGTCCAGATCCTCTCTCATAAAAATTTAGTAATAATAACTCGGAGCTGAGTATTCTTTTTTCTCTTCCGATTTTCATAACCTGAAATGTCACTCCTCCACTGCCCCCACTCATGGTATCTCTCACTATCAGAATAAAGTTAACCTACAACGTTCCTCTCGTACAACATGCACGTTGGATTTGCAAAACCCAGTTAAACAGCAGGCTGACGTACGTTTATGACGCACGTGTGACGACGCGGTACTTGCTATTTAAAATTAGTAGCAGCCCTATCACCTTCTTCGATAAAGGTGGGGGTAAAGCGTCAGTAATCGTTGCGCGCGTGTTCGAGCCGCACCAAAGCCTCGTCTGTTGGTGGTGTCATATTTAACGAGGGAGCCTTCTGCATATCCTCTTTGAAGAACATTGGCACCCTCCGCAACATTTTAGGGAGAACAATATACTCTTGCCCCCACCCCCTCCTCCGCCCCTCCCCGCTTATACGTCACTGATGTTCATAATATATATTCTTTCTCATAAAATGCCTTAATAAACACTTTTGAAAGGGTTAAGGCGTCCCATTAAGTCATTTCGCAGCCTTCACCTTCAATTGATGGGTCTTGGTCAACGATAAATTGTCAACGAAATTCTTTTATCAAAGCACCTAGCAAGGCTAAACCAGGGAAAGAGGTTGTTCGGTCTCTGGAAAATATAAATGAAAATTCGCTAAATCTGATCAGTTGAGCGCCAAAAATGTTTTTATGAAATGTGAGCTCCAAGGATCCAAGAGTTCAAGCTCCATGTGTACGGTTGCATCCATTTTTTAACTTAACTTCACTGATCCAACTGGTCAAAGTCAATTATTTAATTGGTGGTTTATTACATTTCATTCCAAATTATATAGGAAAATATTTCATGTTTTTATTAACCAGGCGCACCAACATATATTTTGGACCATGGAAAATTTATTAACTCACCATTTATTAGAAATATTCACAATCCTAATGCTATATAACCGGATTAGTTGAAATTCATTGTTTGCGCTGATTGTGATCTTTAAGTAAACTTTTAAATTCCACCCAACATAGATAAATATAAAAATTGTCAGAATGAAAAATTATTTATACTTTTTCCTTGGTCATGCACACCCAGATTAAGGGGATTCAAATTCAAGAAAATATCAACTATCAAATTCCCGTAAGGGATACAAAAAGCCCATAATACAGCGCACAGCCATTTTGAAATTCTCGATTTTCATTTCTCGATTACTAAGTCCGGGTAAATCGACACTAATTACAATGAATTTTCTATTACGTTGGTGCTGAAGAGCTGTTAATCTGAGTAAGAACCAGCAGACAGCGGGTCAACAAACACACTTATGTATTTTGGAGAAGGATTTTCAGTGTTTTCGAACCTTATTCTCTAGAGCTTGTAGTGACGACAGATTCGTACACGTTCCCGGGAGTATCTTAAGATCAAAACGCGTCAAAACGGTCGTCACTACAAGGCAAATAATTCGGAAGAGCCGCCGAGAAGACGCCGTGCTTCTTCAATGCTCTGGCAATCCTTTCTGTGGTTCCTGCGATGCAAGGGATGATAGCCCATGCTTTCTTGTCTTCATTTCCACAACATTTCCACCACAAGGTTCAACTGTGCCACAAAAGTCGGTGACGTACTACCCTCAGCCAAGGACAGAATCCACCATAACCTACACGAAGGAGTCTACCAGGTGCCTTGTTCCTGCGGGAAATCGTACTTCGGCGAGACATGCCGTTCACTGAAGGTACGGATACAGGAGCACCGAAGAACCACAAAAAATCGACAATTTCAGCTGTTTGCCATATCTGAGCACGCCTGGACCCCGGGACACGACATAAAATTTGACGAAGCCAAGGTGATAGTGAGAGAGTGCAGATATTATCCTAGATTAATTAGAGAATCTATTGAGACAGCCCGGACTGACAATTTTAACCGAGACGAGGGATACCACCTGGATTACACTTGGAGGAGAGTTCTGAAACGAATCAATGGGAGGGCAGCAGCAAGAATTGGCGGGAAAGAAACGCTATATAATAAGGACCAAAATTGTGAACCGGCATCTTCGACCTGAAGACGCTGGCAGTAGTGCCAGCGAAACTGTTGTCATCAACACAGCAACCTACGCGGTAGAACCCGAAAATATGAAGAAGTTCATCATAAACCACCGCGAAAACCTTCGTTTTTACAAGAATGGCTACGGTTAATTTCGGTTTGTTTCAACTTTTCATATCACCGTTGAAGGCATTCAGATAGCATTCATACAAGGATTTCTGCCCCAGGATACATAAATTGGATAAGAGGCAGGCCCACAACGAGCAAAATCTGTTAAATAGTGTGTGATTTGTTGGCACATCCATATATTAATTAGATTATTTTCACTAGAGTTCTGTAATTGACTAAAATTTGAATAGATTTATGCTCAGGGTCATAATTCCAGATCCGTATTTACACCCTACAAATTGCTATTAACCAGTTATAAATGTTCTTCTTGTCGTAACAAAATGTAATTTAATACAGGACACTGAAAACATGAGCTAGTCAAGGTAAGACCCCACGCATAGATGTCTAGCACCCTGCAGGAGCCAAACGGGCGCAATATTCCCTGTGCGCCTGCGAAATAGTGTCACGCAACACGAATACACACGGGGCATGCGGTATGCCTAACCCACAGGAACATAGAAATATCTTGACCGCCCCGCGGCACGCCTGGAGCTTCCCGTTGAAGAAGATATGTCTTTAGATTCGGTAGGGCTTTCTGTGCTCTTCCGAATTATTTGCCTTGTAGTGACAACCGTTTTGACGCGTTTCGATCTTAAGATACTCCCGGGAACGTGTACGAATCTGTCGTCACTACAAGCTCTAGAGAATAAAGTTCGAAAACACTGAAAATCCTTCTCCAAAATACATAAGTGTGTTTGTTGACCCGCTGTCTGCTGGTTCTTACTCAGATTAACAGCTCTTCAGCACCAACGCAATAGAAAATTCATTGTAATTAGTGTCGATTTACCCGGACTTAGTAATCGAGAAATGAAAATCGAGAATTTCAAAATGGCTATGCGCTGTATTATGGGCTTTTTGTATCCCTTACGGGAATTTGATAGTTGATCTTTTCTTGAATTTTAATCCCCTAAATCTGGGTGTGCATGACCAAGGAGAAAGTATAAATAATTTTTCATTCTGACAATTTTTATATTTATCTATGTTGGGTGGAATTTAAAAGTTTACTTAAAGATCACAATCAGCGCAAACAATGAATTTCAACTAATCCGGTTATATAGCATTAGGATTGTGAATATTTCTAATAAATGGTGAGTTAATAAATTTTCCATGGTCCAAAATATATGTTGGTGCGCCTGGTTAATAAAAACATGAAATATTTTCCTATATAATTTGGAATGACATGTAATAAACCACCAATTAAATAATTGACTTTGACCAGTTGGATCAGTGAAGTTAAGTTAAAAAATGGATGCAACCGTACACATGGAGCTTGAACTCTTGGATCCTTGGAGCTCACATTTCATAAAAACATTTTTGGCGCTCAACTGATCAGATTTAGCGAATTTTCATTTATATTTTCCAGAGACCAAACAACCTCTTTCCCTGGTTTAGCCTTGCTAGCAGATAACTTTTCTTTGAGCTTCTACGTCCAAGCGGCGAAGTGTCATTCTCACCAATGCGTTATACACGTAAAATAATTACTAAAACATTTCCAGTGAAAGTTGAAAACTTGAACGAAGAACCTTGATTCCGAGTATAGAAATAACGATTTCTAGGGTATTGGTGTATTAAATTAAAAATAATTGGAAGGGGGAAACGCTTGCCCCCCTTCAATTCGCAGCATTGTTACGTCGCTTATGAACATGTTAATTATGAGAAAATGCGGCTAGGTAAATCGAGGAAATTCATGGGTAATGTAAAGTGAACATGGAGCGAATTATCGTTTGGCAATTTCTTTTGTGAAATATGTAAAAATAGGATGGGTTATGTACGAGAGCGAATAAGCCTGTGATTGATTGGTTTAAAAATAAGTACCTAAAATAAGGGTGCATTAAGCCATGGTGGTTATGTTATGATTTTTTAAATTCTTATCTAAGATTTGAAACTGAGACAAGGTAGGAATAAATTTGGGTAAGGTAGATAGTCTGTATTGTGCACATTCTGCAATCTGCTGATAGTGAAGTATTTCTTGGTGATATACCAGATTTATCAAGTATAAATACAGGAGGTCCGGACTAACTTCTACGAGATCATGAATGATTTTGAAATGAGAGTAATTACGTCTAAAGCTAAAGCCTTGGAGAATAGGGTATTTATTATTCTATAACCGGGTTTAAACTTCAAAATAATTTAGGCGTTCAGATATTTAGTTTGATAGTTTTTTAAAGGGGGTTGGATGAATTAAATGAAATGAAAACTATGTGAGTGCTAGGAAAGTAGAAATTAGAGACATTTAGTGTACTTTAAAGTGTATCCTTTAAATATCATTGTTTAAGAGTGTACCAATTTTGAGGATACCGGGACTAGCCACGGTATTTACCTTTATGGAGTCACCCGCAAGTGCACATAAGTGCAATATTCCACAGAGGAAAAATCATTCGCCTTGACCGGGATCCCTCGATTTCGCGCCGAGTGCTTTAACCAGTTAAACTAACGAGGCGTCCTTCTCCCCTGTGGATTATTTGGTGGTTTTACAGGAACTAGGTGTTCCGGAATGCTATAAATATGATGCCATTAGCAGTTCAAAGCGTGTGCTTAGCGCTATAGTCCGCGAGTATAAAGCCAAACATTGAACACGATGAGGTGTTCGCTCTTTCTGACCAATTTTGAGGATACCAGGACTAGCCACGGTATTTACCTTTACGGAGTCACCGGCATGTGCACATAAGTGCAATATTCCGCAGAGGAAAAATCATTCGCCTTAACCGGGATCCCGGTTAAGGCAAATGATTTTTCCTCTGTGGAATATCGCATTTAAGAGTGTATGCCAACCCTTTGTGTACGGGAGCGAAAATTGTCAGTTCAAGAATAGCTTTCGGCTGAATGTGACGAGTGTCTGGTTCTCGATACGGCAGAAGTAGGTGAGGTCGAGGAGGAATGAGCGGGTCATAAAGGAATGTGCATTTGATATTTCGGTGATGGACTGGAGTGAAAGGAGTCGATGTCTCGTTTGGCCTCGTTCAGAAAATGGACGAAAGTTGTGTGACTAAATAGATGTGTGATAAAAAAGGGGAGAAACGAGGTGGTAGACTGAGGAAATCATTGTTGAATTTGATAGACAGTGCATGATGATGTGATCGGTGCAAGAGATTCTTAGAGCTGAGGAATATTTAAAGTCTCTGGGAAAAGTTGGATGCATGAATCAATACATGAAAGAGGCCGCAGAGTGAACGATGTATTCAAGGATTTGGGGGTTAGATAGCATTATTAAATCGAGACAATTGATTTGTGTTATTATTAAATAATTAGTGTTTACTTTGGTGACACCCTCCATCGAGTCTTCGGCGAGCAGCAGGTTCATTCCGGCCGGGGACTCGAGATCGGCAGTTTTCGTTGTCACTTCCGTCGGAGAGGTGGCAGCCCTGTTCACGGGTCTTAAACGCTGAGTGTGTGAGTCATGGTGCGAGGTTACCCAAGGAGAACATCTTTATGCTTGCGCGCCGTAAGTGCATCCGCTATTGCCGCGCAGGCCGGGGAGCATTTGATATTAGCCATCTGTGAGCCATATACTCCACCCAGCACCCTTACGATGATATCCACTTGTTATTTTTATCGATATTGCTTGCCCAGAAGGGGAAGGTGTTATCATGCATGAATTGGAGTGCAATAGGTTTCAACTTTGCAATCGAATTCGTATTCATAACTAAATAAAATACTTGGGGCCGTTTTTATAATGTCTGGTTAACGCTAACCAGAAGATGATACACCTTTTAACTTTACCTGCAGGTGGCTGAAAGTACTGGTTACCTATCAGTCTGGTCTTATACAGAAGCTAACCAGAACTTTCAGCCACCTCTAGGTAAAGTTAAAGGCTGTATTATCTTCTGGTTAGCGTTAACAAGACATTTTTATTGAATTTTATTGACGAAGTATTTTATTGAAATTATGGCCATTATTATTTTCTTATGTTCAGACCGTCTGCGAAGTGAAGCATAAAGTAGTAAAGTTATTAAAAATTAAAGCTTAAGTAGTTAAAGTTGAAGTGCTATCGTATACGATAAAAATTCACTGCTCCGGTTTTTTAATAATAACAGTGCTTAAATATATTTTCTCGAAGATTTATAACTTTCTAATCCTATTTTCTTGGAGTTGGGCGAATAAAAATAATTAGACACATCTAATGAGCTTTACCCCAAAAGGAAGAACGGGGAGGGTTTTAATGCAAATTGTTTTGTTTTATATTTCATTGTTTGCTGATTTATGCAAATTTATTTGTTGGTGCTGAGGTTGTAGGTCTTAATGTTTGTAGTTCAGTTGTTTGCATTACTTGCGGTGTTGTTTATGGTATTCCCGCGCTGTTGATGTTATTTTATCGCCACACTAGCAATGTTTCCTTTGGACGAAATCGTTCAATTATGCCTGCGGGTGTATCCCGAATAGGCACTTCCTATTATTTGAGTCTTTTGTCGTACATTCAACCTTCTTATATTTAGCATTATTTTAGAAGAATTGAGTCTCTTTTCTGCACTGCTGTATAGATCTTTGCGTGAATTGTTGGAGGTACCTACTTTATGCACCTTTTTAGTAACGGTGAGGGTGGATTGCTTGATAGCACCACAGAGATAAAATGTCCGATAAGGAGCATAAGAAACTATTCTGGTTAAAATTAGTTTTGTCTTCCATATGAACCGTCGACTATTTTAATTACTTAATGAAGATAATCGAAGACAATAATTCCAAATTGCGTCACACTTCTTGGGGTTCGTGCCCAGGAAGGGTGACCGCCGAACAGGTAAACCGATAAAAATGAAAAATATCGAGGAAATCGTACGGTGTTTGTTGGTATTTCTGGCAATAGTCTTTTTTAGAGTGCTTTAGCAACTGGCATTTTCTGCGTCATGTTGGCATGCGAGATGAATATATTAGTTATCTTTCAGGTAGGGAAGTATTGTTAGTGTGATATAGCGTAATATTAGTCTGATAGCGCATTTGACACCAATGTTCAGCTACGAAGAAGTTCGATTTTTATTTCTACGGAATTTTAAGTGGTAACGCCGCAAATATATCGTAGAGAGAGATTGGGTGTCTTTTTGTTTGGGAGAGAAGAATAGCGATCTGAGAAGAGAACGAATCCTTACGCTTTTGTGTTCTGAGGAGGCGGACCGAGTTGGCTTGATGAGTCTTCGTTCATGCTCTTCGCATTTTCACATATACGTTTGGCATACACAAGAATGTTGAAAGATGCCACCCATCTAATATCACAGTGAGCCTACTTAGCTAGTAATTCATTATGTTTCCAGTTGATATATATAACCCCAAGACCAATATTTGGCCAAAAGGGCTTTGGAAAACTGAGCAAATTAACTTTACTGTTTTTGGTTTCTCTTCGTAGACGTTTTTATGATTAGTATTCATAATTGACATAACATACTTTGTATTTTTCTGCAATTTACCCACCCCAAGGTTGCTTTGGTATATGATGGTAGAACAAATATCGTATTATGCCGAAAGGCATGTGAAATCAATCCACACGGAAGGGTAAGAGTTTTCTACTTTTCTTCAATTTCAAAATTGTGGAAAAGTATTTTATTTCAATTATTAAAACTGATTGATACAATTTATCCTAAACTTGAGCAATTGGAAAAATCAAGGAATATGATGCTAGTATTGCGATCCCCATGATAAAATATGCGTTTTGTTGACCGTGGCCATTCGATCCCAGCTCCTATTTACATACCAACAACGACTAAATGTAACCATGATGCTATCTACTAATCCTACGCACTGAAAAACGAAGTCAACTAATCTTTCGATTAGTAATATTCGTGCACATAATCTGAAATTTGGTCGCTTTTCCTGTAACTTGGTCGGTACTTTCAGCAATCTAATTTTTTTGTGTGCTCTGAAGGCTTGGTACTGGTTGATATTGGCGCCTCCATTTGCCCGAATAATGAGTAAATATGAGTGCACGTCCGCGAGCAGTGGTTGGGCATTTTACTATTAACCCTGTGCTTATAGAAATACATAAGTTCATTCGATATAGTAAACAGCTTGAATTAAACGTTTTCCCTAGTACGAGTATGTTTGCAACCATTGTAATGCGACTTTAATTAATTTATACCTGCATTTTGAATTGTACTGAACGGAATATGAGACAGATTGAGACAGAATATACTCTTCATGAGTAATGTCGTTGTTCCACGAGTATAGCGTTCGACTTGGTCCGTTAAGTCTCGGATTCAAATCTGTGTAAATCTCGAATTAAAATCTTAACGCGCGACGATTTTCAACAGAACTCCTGCGGAAGGTGAAGATGGTCATGGGAAGAGATTCTCGCCTTTATTCTGTGTGTGAGTTGATTGCACATGCCTTTCGACTTAATATGATATTCGTTCTACCCTCACATATCAAACCGACCTCCGGGTGAGTAAAGTAAGCGAATACAACGTGTGTATATCACTGGTGGGAAAGCAGTTAATTTAAAATAATGAAAGGGGTTTGAGGTGTGTATTTACCGTTAGAAACTCAATAACGAGTGTATACAGAAGAACCCTCAGACACTAAAACTTGGGTAAAAATAAAAATAAAATTTGTCGGGAAAACCATGAAAATAATTATTTTTTTCCTCGAAGGCGCCTCAGATAAAATTTTCCCCCGGGTCACATCGGGAATTCATTATACTTTCCCACTATTCGTCGATTACCAGAGGTCAGTAAAATGTTCCTTAGAATCGGGTTAAACCCGTCCTCCACAAGGCACGCGAGGAAAACAGTTTCGTGCGCTCGGCCTTCTCGGTCCCTCTACTCCTCCACTCCAGATCACCCACATGTCCAATTCCACAGGTACTTCTTCCCTTCTCCTCCTCCTAGCTCTGCCGGATCTTTTTCCCCTTAGGACGCGATGCGATGAGCGGACGGCACTCGAGGAGTTTGGTGCGCCCACCGCTGAAGGAAGTTGCGCGTTTAACCGCAGGTGACTTTCGCCTCGGTGCCCGCAAGTGGCGAGCGGCTCCGTGCGCGAAACAAGCAAACCCCCCTCCGCGCCCTTTTGAAAAAAAAAAATAATGAAAGGCCCGAAGGCTTTTCCACTGCGCCATTTCCCGGCTTCTCTCGAGGTTTTCCTCCTCCGTCCCCGGCGTCCACTCCAGACGAAGAATGGCTGCACGGCGACGCCCTTTAGCCTCCCCCTCCCCCCTCCGATATCCACCTCCTCTTCTCGGAAGAGACGACGACGACGGGAGAGGAATTCCCGTCCGATATGTATAGAACCGCCGGCGCCTCTGTGCAAGCTTGGCGGATCCCCCGTTTGGAGGCGTCGGAGTCGCCCCGATCGCGCGCGCCTGCCTGCCTGCCTGCCGGCGACGGTGGCGCCCCTCTCCCTGCGGGCGGAGGGACGCGCATAAGGAGGAGGGAGCGTGCTTGTGTTTGGGCGGAGAGGGGCGGGGTGGGGCGTGAGGGGGGAGGGAAGATAATAAGGGAGACAGAGAGAGGGAGGTAGGTGGGGGGAGGGAGGGGGAGAAAGAGAGAGGATAGCGCGAGGCGGCGGCAGTGCGGGCGTGGACGGCGAAGGAGTCGGGACGCCGTGTGCGGCGAGGAAGTATCGCGCACGCCGAGAGGGGTCGCATCCCGTGTTCTCGAGAGTGTGTGTCTCCGGAAAGGGAGAGGACCGTCGAGAGTTTTTTTTCGCCTCTCCTCTCGATCCTTGCGCCGCGAGAGGAGGAGAAGAGCCGACGCTTCGGAAGAGCAGCGCAAAACTTTGTCGTCGTTCCCCGCCGGGTCGCTCCCCTCCTCCCCCCTCGCCTTCGAGTCATCGTCTCGGTGCGTCGCCGTGTGGCCGCCGTCGTCTTCCCCCGGCGTGTCATGCGTGGGCCAAGATGGAGGCGGCAAGGTCGCTGGACCACGGACCACTCGAGATAAAAACGCGGAGCATCGAGAAGACGCTTCTGCCGCTCGTGAAGCAGGTGAGGGAGAGGAGAAGGCCCATTCCACTCGCACACGCCCGCACGCAATACAATTCCACCCCCTCCTCCTCTTAACGCCCCCGTCCTCGATCACCACCGCCCACTTTTTTTTGCCCACCGCACCTCCTTCTCCACATCCCTTCAACTTTCCAGGACCCCCTCAAGAGGGAGGGAGTGAGAAGAGAGATATGGTGGAGGAAGGGCTGTAGTAAGTAATAGAGGGAGGGGGTGAGCTACACAAGAGGAAGGGTTTTATGGGGGGGAGGGGGCGAAGTGGGAGGGGGAGTGAGGGAATTAAGGTGGTGGCCGAGGGCCAAGAATGCGCGCTAGACGACGGCGGCGTCCTTCTCTCTCTCTCTCTCCCTCTCCCCCCTGGGTTCCAAACTCTCTCTCCCCCCCCACCATACCCGATTCCTCCCCAGCCGCCCACGCCCTTTTGGTCCTCCTCCTCCCCTCTATTGCTCTCTCTCTCTCTCTCTCTTATTCCCTCTCTCTCTCTCGAACACTGGGAGTTTGTGCCGTGCCGCGCCCCCTTCCCGGAGAAGGTCCTTCCCTCCCATTTACACCCCCACCGCCCCTCATCCGTCGAGGAGTGCGTAAAGGTGCCCCGCCCACTCTCCGACGACCGCCCCTCCTCCCCTGTAAGACCCGCCGGGGCACGTGGCCCGGAGGCAAGGCGGGTTCAAGAGGGGCGTCTCGGCGCCTCCAAATCCTCCCCCCCCCTCCCGCCTTCCTTTCTTCATTTTGAGACGGGGTCCAACGTCTCCCCTCTGTCCCTTTCCCCCTTGTCGCCAAACCCCTCTTCTAAATGAGATCACTATTGATGCATGTCCTCGTCTAACGTTCCGCGATCACTCTCCCCCTCCTTTTGTTGTTGCCCTCCCTTGAGTGCGACCAGAGGGCGTTAACACTCATTAGGTGAGGTAAGGGAGAGGAAACTTGTTGAAATCACTAGATTCTCTCCTGCCAGTCGGTCTCCAACTTCGGTCGGTGAAGGGGGTGGCATAACATTTAGTGTGCGTGAATACGGAGAGTATTGTCTGCTTGCGTGTATGTGTGAGTGAATATGGATTAATTTTACATTGGTGGTAAGCTTTGCCCATCATCTGGACACGTTTTCCTAATTTTCTGACCGGTCGGTTTCGGTTAAGTTGGAAATCAGGAAAAAAACCGTTTTTTGTGTTTATTCGTAATGTACCTGCTCTCATGCATGAGGGTGTTTGACTAGTCCCAAAACAGGCACTTGAATATGCTGGTGTGTTCCTCGACGGCCGATTGGAACCTTTTTTTTTCCTCGCCAAACGTTTTGAACAACATCAACGTCAAATTCCTCTCGCGGCAGTTCGCGCCCCCTTCTCCCCATCCCTCCCTTTGTCCCCGCCGAAGAGAAGGGCTATCACGCACGGACACACACACAGATCCGCCGCCCGAGTGTTTACCCAGCGGAGCGTCGAACGGCGCCGGGTTTTGGGAGTGTAGAGTCACGAACGGTAGTCGTTCCACCGCCGTGCGCCGAGTTGTTTCCCGACGCGGTGGGGGCTGAGTTAGTGGCATCGATACGAGCTGCGGGATACTTCTCCGACGACTGAGCACGGCGAATGGTATGCGGCAACGACTCGTCATGGAGTCACCGCCGGGTTTTGTGTCGGGAGGCTCGAGAGAGACGGCGAATGTAGGGCGAGTGCCTTATACATATATATATATATATATATATATATATATATATATATTTTTTTTTTATTATTCTCTGAGAGGCGGGGATATGCAATGCAGGGTGCGAAGTTTTCCCATTCGATGGAGAGTTTGCATGGCTTGTCAAATAACCCAGGTGATCTGCTTTTGGTCGCAGCGAGGTGATTTTCTGTTTTGACGCCAGAATCGAATCTGTTCGAATGAGTGGGTAGTTTCCGCTCGAAATCTTCCAAAAGAGCGGCGGTTCTGGCAAAGTTTCCCTGGGGGGAGATGATGAATCTTTCTTCTTTGGTTGGCGAATATTTCAATGTCAAACAATATTTTGCTAAAGGTGATTGCCGTGCCTCGTTTTTTTAAATGAATTTTTAAGAATGCATACCGTAGAGGACGAGAGCAATGATTAGCAGGTTGCCCGAAGGACGGCCCAACCCCCAAACACATATGCTAATGGCAGAAGGGGTGCATGGAAGAGGCTTGAAAGTACAAGTAGCCGCTCAATCTTCTAGTGGCTGATTATTCCGCGGTAAAGAAAGTTGTCCAGAAAAACGTCATGGGCCACACGCAGTTGCCACGTGCGTCGCTGTGGTACCTCCTCGCTCATGTTCGTGTTTTATATTCGAATTCGGGAAACTTAAAAGCATGCCCCTCGGTGTGTCTCTCTCTCCACAATCTCTATTTCTTCCTCCTCTCTTCTCTATCTCCTCTCTGTCTCTCTTCTCCTCTCTCCCTCCTTCCCATTCCTCCTCCCCTTGTAGGACGTCCCCTGGCGCCGTACTCATCCCCTTGAAGTTGGTCCAACTTGTCGCGTCTCTCTCTTTCTCCCTCTATCTCTTTCTGCCTCTCTCTAGCCTCCTCATCCTACTTCGTCTTCTTCTTGTTCGTCCTCTTGGCCTGGCGAAATGGGGCCGCGTCTATGCGTTCGTGCTGCCCGTGCGTGCGAGAGCGTTTCCACGGAGCGAAAGGCGCCACACGGGTCCGGTTACACCACGCGGGGACTCTTCGTGATGACGACGACGGTGATGATGATGATGATGATAGGGCGGAGGGTGGACCTCCTTCGTAAAAAAAAATAAATGGTGAAAAAACAGGGGGAAGAAGGGAAGCTTCCCAAACCCTGAGGTACTCTTCCTCCCTCGGCCCACCTTTCTCCCCCTTAATCCCTCTTTCTCGCTCCCGTCACCTCCTCCTCTTCCCTCCCACGCACCCTCCTTCCCCTTTTCCCCTCTTTCCACATATCTCTCTCTCTTCTTCCTCTCACTATTCTCCCGCCCACCCTCCTCCCCAATTCCTCCCCCCTTTTGCGGCATCCCTCCATCCCTCTTCCATCGGTCCTCCCACCCCTCCCCGGTCTTTCTCATTTAAAATTCCCCTCTCTCCTTTGTTTCCCTTCCATTCCCTCCCCCACTTCCCTCATTTCCCTTCAATCCCCGTCCTCCCTCTCCTCGGCGTATCCCCGAAGCCTTCCTCATTTGAAAAATCCCAACCTCCCTCGCCTGCCTTCCTCGTTTACCTCCTTCCTCCCTTTTATTCTGGTATTCCTCCCAAGGCCCCGTGTTTATCTCTCCCTTTTTTCCCATCACTTTTTTATCCTGTGCGAGTGCTAGTACACCCGTCGATTTTTCGATGAAATCAGCATCCAGCATAATAGTACGAATGAAACGAAAAGTATTGATGGACACGCGGGTAGAGTGTTGAAAAATCATCTGGTTTTACTTAATAAACATTTTACGAAACATTACGGAATTATATGAAATAATTAAGAAATATTATGATTAAAGTAAGTTTAGTTATTTGTTGATAGATTGCCATCGGCGGATAAATGTTCCTCGTGTGCGGATTTCAAGCGATACTTGAATGGATTTCTGGCTTCGGTCATCCGCATAGGCCTCTTTACTTTTATTATCCTCTTCCGTTCGTTCCTTGTTTCACAAATCCTAATATCTCACTCGAAGCGTTCTCCATGGAACGAACGCTGCCCCTCCCTCCCATCCCCTTTCTCCCCTTTCGGTGACCTTCTGCCCCTCCTCCTTCCACTCTCTGCCGCTCCTGTTCGCACATCCCGCCACCCACAGTCTCTCGTCTGTCTGTCTCTCACTCACTCACCCCCTTCCTACCTACCTTCCATTCCCTTCAAATTAAATTTACATTCGCTTATGCGGAGCCGTTTACCCTCGGACAGTGTGTGGACAAAAATAAACTATTGCCTGTAAGTTCGGCGGTGCGTGGCGCAATCCACCTGATGATTCGAATTTCTCGCAAAAAAATAAGTCCACCAAGATGTTAGGTTTGTGATTTAATGCTTTGCGTCAACGATTTATGGGGTCAAGATGACCGCAGTCATTCGTTAATTGGAAATCCGAAGTAGAATCCGAGTTCAGATTTAATAAATGAAACATTATAGGGAAGGATGGCTGCTTGCGGTGTTTGTACATAGTAAAGCAAGTATTCCTTTGATTTTCATCCGCGGAGTAATCTTCAGGGGGTAAAAATCGCCTTTATTATCAATACTATTTGTTCTTATTTTTATCCTGAAAGTGGCTCTGTGAGTACTAAGTCGCCGGATTGAAATTTCTCCTTAATAATGAAGTGTTTCCTATTGTGTCAATCAGCATGGACAATTCACTCCGAGTCTTAAAATCTTCCTGTCTTGAATTGAGATTTTCATAAGTGAATGGAAATATATTGATATAATTTTAGTGTTTCCCTAAAGGACCTCCAATGAATCATAGGATGGCGTTAGTAATGCTGATGATTCCCCATTGCGATTTACGTTAAATATTACGATTTATACTAGCAATAAGTGAAACTGAGTTATCTTTTTTTCGCGGTTTTATTGGCTGATGTCATATGTTTCGCACTCCTGAAACTTGAATTTTTTTAAAGAATAGAATAACCACTTCTGATATTCTGTGCTTGTATTTTATCCTGTGAGGACAAGTAAGAACGAGAAAGCAAGGAGATGGGGCGTGGGGAGTAGATGCTGGAAGATTATGATGTAGTTAGTCAATTGCTCCCAATTTTTTGATGAAAAAAGGCACCGTCGATCACCTGGGTGCCGTAAACACGCTCTGTCGTGCCCCGTTGCGTCGTGGTGGGTAGCGAGTTTTAAAAGGAAAAAAAATTACCTCAACACACAAATGCTCTCCGTGCCTACCCGGGCGTCCTTCCCTCATGTTCCCCACCTGCAGACCATTGCACTCGACCCCCTCCCATTCCCCCCTCTTCAATTCTTCCGCCCTGCCCTATCATCCTGCGCCAATCCTCCTTTTCCACCCTCCCTCCCTCCCACCACTCCGTCGGCATCCCCACCCTCCCTCACCCGCCTCCAATTTTTGCTCACTTGCCTCTCTCCACCGCCCTCCCCCTCCAACCCCCCCTCCCCATCCCACACGCGCCGTCAAAAGACCTCTCAGAGGAGAGTGAGTCCATCGCTACACTCGGTGGTCGCATCCTCCCGCCCCCTTTCCCTTTGGCTACTCTCCTTCTCTCCTCCTTACCTCCCACCTCCTCCCCTCCCCCAAGCCACCCATCCGCTCCTTTTCATTGCCCTCTTTGTGTATGCACTTATACAATGAGCCAGCAGCCACCTCCACCGCCCCCTTCCTCCAACCCCACTCCCACCGATTCCCTTCCGCCGTCATCCATCCATCTCGCCCATCCACCCACTCCCTCCCACACCCGCCGCCCATCCATCTCTCACACCGCCCGCCTTCAGAGCCACCCCCACGTGCGCTGGTCATTGAACGTGTGTGTTTGTGTGTGTGTGTGTGTGTGTGTGGAGAGAGATGCAGAGTAGAGTTAGAGGGAGAGAGAAAAAGTGTGGTGGGTGGGTCATGAAAGGGATGGCGAGAAAAAAAAACGAATGATGTGCGCACAGGTCTCTCTGTACCCTGGCATTCTTGTTCCTCGCGGTTCCAGTTATTCACGAATAAGAGTCGGATTTTTTAAGTCCATATCCTTGAAGCATTGCAGAACTCGGAGAAAACATAGGACAGCCTTAATTTATGAAGAAATATCCATTCTATTCAACGACAGATAATCCTGTTTGAGGATGGATTTCATCACCTAATCATTCTTCATTATTTTGAACCAACGCGCTTATAGCAATGCACGAGAGTTAGTGCGATGAATAGTTTCGTATAATGCTACATTTCACGTAATCGGAATGAGCCTTTACTTTTCACGAAATCATAGTTTGATCCACCTTAGTCATATTAATATCCCTATAATTTCCTATAATTGATCGAGAATTCTTTAGAGCAGCATCATAATCAATTATTCGCAATCAATACTTCAAAACTTGTACGGTTTCAATTTCTCTGTGGTACTTGTCACTTAAAATTTGTGGTGCCTATTTTTCTTATGCGTTACGAAATATGACATGAAGAAAACGTTCTTCAAAATACTAATGACGTTCAAATTATCACATATTTAATCGATTAATGTCCATCGTTTTAATTCTATTTCATTTTAAAATTGACTCGTAGCTTAAAAAAATTAGAATATGGTGTTTCTATGTTGTTTCTTAGGTTTCTCATACTTTTGAAGGATATTAATTTAAAATGAAAACATGAAATTCATCAATTTGTTAAAAGATTGTTTCACGTATACCCCATAGATTGTTTTCTCAAGCACACTTAACGCTTTTAGGAGATGTATGGTAAAAAATCTCAGAAAACTATGGAAATTCATATCACTCGAAGTAGGTGAAAGGAGGTTACCTTGTGGCTGTCGTAGTAGTTGTAGTGTAGCACCATAGTGATTGAGCGAAATAAAATCCTACGTATGATTCAGGATTGACCGCATCAAGTCCATTTTCATCCCGGAGATTGTCCTTAAATTTGTCCTTAAATTGAGACCGGTGGAGGCTAATTAACCCATAAATGTACCTATAAAATTCACAATAGAAGACGCTACTTACTGTGGCTGCGAGCTCTATCTATGATTCCCATTTTCACTATGTCAAGCAGAGTGTGTGTTTTACCAGATGTCATTTATTTGTGGATGTGACAGATGGCATGTGTTTGACGAATCTTGTCTTGTGAAGATCTTCAAAATGCTGAATCGCTGAAAGAACGATTCAGAATAATATTTCTATCCATCCCTTTTTTTTACTTTCTTTGTTGTTGGGTTTCTTCAACTTTCCCGGTAGGGAATTAATTGGAACTCAAAAGCAATCATCATCATCATCATTATTGGCGCTACAGCCCATGTAGGGCTCTGGCCTTCAGAATTATCTGCCCCCATTCTTCTTTATCCTCTGCAACACGCCTCCATCTCTTGACTCCCAGTTTTCTCAGGTCTGTCTCTATATCGTCAAGCCACCGCTTTCGTGGTCTTCTCTTCTTCTTATGATATCTTTTCTCTGCAGCCAAGTATTCCTAACTACCATGTTCTTGCTTGTGGCAAAGTCGATCACACGCCATCCATTATTGTTGCTTTGTAGATGAAGACTTTCTTTCCCTATTGTTTCTCTGAATTGCTCTTCCCTGCCAATCTTGGCATTTAAGTCTCCACAAATTATTTTGACATCATGATTAGATACTTTTCCATATTCCTCCTCTAGTTTACTATAAAATTCATCTTTAACATCCTCCTCAGTGTCATCTGTAGGTGCATATACAGAAAATATTGTTATGTTGAAAAACCTAGCTTTTAATCGAAGGGAGCAAATTCGATCGTTAACAGGATTGAATTTTAAGATGGCAGGTTTAATACAGTTTTCTATGATGAAACCTGTTCCATTCCTTCCATTGTTTCCTCCACTGTATAAGACGATGTGATCTCCTGATTGCATTATTCCATTTCCTGACCATCTCATTTCCTGCAAAGCTGCAATTTTTATTCTGTATTTTACTAGTTCTTTTTTCAACTGTCTTAATGCACCTGGCTTTCTCATAGTTTGTACATTCCATGTGGCTAGATATATGTTTCCTTTAACCTTACTCAGTCCGTTCGTTCGCCGGGTCTGTTCCTTAATTCCAGTCCTATTCCGAGGCATATATTCTGTATCCGTAACATGGTTGTTTTCTAAGATAGGGTTGTTAACCCTATGCTAAACCCCCAACCTGGAGGACCGGGTACTTTGATTTCGGAGTTTTCATCTCCTAGACAGGCTGTCTTTGCCATGACTTAGAGCCCTGTCTGCCCCCACAGTTCATCTGCCGTACCGCTGCCCTTCAGCTCCGCCAGATGATGTCCGGCCATGGGCCCTACCGACTCATACCATATTCGGCCCCATGCCAGTACTGGTGGCTGCTGTTGTCCACCACCAGGGATGTTTATCGACTTCCCAGTCTAGATCCGCCGTGTTCTGTATGAGCAGGGCCACCTCGTGCAGGACGTGGCTCATCACCACGCTGCAGTGTTGTCTCTCACTCAGCACTGCATCACGGACGGTCTTGAGATAGCATCCTCAAGGTGGCTCGTCGGCCACCTCTCAGCTAAACCCCTAGTGGTGTGTGGGGACCAGTGTCAGGTTGAACCTGTACTAAAGGTACTACACCTCCACACCACCTTGACCCCACTCAAAAGCAATCACTTGGCTCTATTTTATGCTCTTTTTTTTTGGAAGATCCAAGAGGAATCAAACGATGGTTTACCGCGTTTTCCCCCGATAAACTGCTGGCTCTAATAGTTGGTTTTACTTTTTAAGCTTATTTATTTGATGGATAATTTCTAGGCAATAGAAATACGTATGTGGTACGTATATCAACATTTAAAAATATTTAATTTAATGGAATCTAATAAAATTCCACCTATCAGTATTATAAAGTATTTGGCTTGGTTTTATTCTTTTACCTCCAAATAGATCATTCGGATTCTGGATGAAATTTTTTATATTAGATCTCGTTTTTATGTTTTCACGTCATATTCAATTAGCCGTCTTACATGAGTTTAAATGTAACTTTAATCACTTTAGCTTTCCTAAGGTTGATTCTCAGTACTGTGAGAAAATGCCGTTTTAACCAAGAAGAGCCATTTATTTTATAGGGAACCTTTCTCAGCTGATACTTAAGTTTTTAGTTAATGAATAATAGTCAATTTTCGATAAAGCCATTGAAGGCTTTATCTAAGTCACAGTAGTACTTATGAGATTCATGAAGTGGGGGATGAAATTGTAGTTACTAATTATTCATAGTGAAAAATTTCGAGCAGGGAATTGCGAGGATGGTCAAAGATAAATTTTAGTTAGTAGCAGGAGAGCCAAAGATACTTCACGCCCCTTTGTCGTCTTCCCAGCGATTACCTCAAGGTCACTTAACATCCAGCTCCGCTCCATGACCGGCCTCGTGTTCGTTTCCACCCGGCTAGCTGGCGTAAGTGTAGCGAAGTCTCTTTTAAGGTAATTCCCTTCACGATCTTCTCTCATCCGCTGTGCTCGTTTTCTTTTTTCTTCCACGGAGGGGTCGTTTATATTATCGCCAACACTTTTTCTGCTTACATTTTCACTTAATGGTATTTATAAGTCGTAGGTACACATTGAAAATGACTTCAATGCTATTCAAATACTGTATTGTACTTTCAAAAGCTCGATGTATTTTCAAAAGCTGGTGTGAACTACATCACGGGATCTTCAGCTGATAATTTTGGACATGTATAATGAAGAAGCTGAAGAGAAAACCGTAAATCTGCTGGTAATACATGTAAGATTCATTATT
This sequence comes from Pyrrhosoma nymphula, assembly GCA_963573305.1. NCBI lineage: Eukaryota > Metazoa > Arthropoda > Insecta > Odonata > Coenagrionidae > Pyrrhosoma > Pyrrhosoma nymphula. The sequence continues at coordinate 181,084,448 of OY754327.1, forward strand.
GGAGTATGCTCTTGCGGGCCATTTTTAGCTCAGAAAAAATCCTGAAAAAAATTAGCCATTGATTTGGAAAAACTGCCGCAAGGTCAGTTACGTCGTTCTTTCGTGGCGAGAAAACACCAATGTATTTGACATCATTGATATAGTTGTCAACGTATGCATTTAATTATTTACGTATATACTTATTTTATTATTGACAGAGCTAATTATCTCGAAGATTCGTGACATTCATAGAAGAATCGGAACAAATCACATTCACAGAAGTTCATGTACAAGTGAGAAATAATTAATAAAATAAAATATATTTTAATGTACCACGTTTCTAAAACGGACTAAAAAGTATAAAATAATTTTCCTTGGGCCCTTCTAAATTTTTTAGGGTGAATTTTTAGTGGCTATGGAGATATTTGTAAGACTTGAAGAGAAAAACGTGGGGCGCAGGCAACCCATGATAATTAAGGAGGAGTAAAGGGACCAGGTGTCGTTGAGCAAACTCCCACAATTAATACCATTTGAAATGCACTTAAATTGGTTGTGAATTCATCCGGATTATCTACTTCTATTATCTACTGCCTACGCCCCACGTTTTTCTCTCCAAGTCTTACAAATATCTCCATAGCCACTAAAAATTCACCCTCAAAAATTTAGAAGGGCCCAGGGAAAATTATTTTATACTTTTTGGTCCGTTTTAAAAACGCGGTATATAATTTTTTTAAAAAATTTCATTAATTATTTTCTGCTTTTTAGTCTTATGCCCGGGTGAAAGTTTCCAATCGATTTTATACGTCTTGATGAGACTCTGACAGGGACACAGGAAATTCCCGATGTATTTCAGATTCTGTTCAGCTGACAGTGTGTGGAATTGAAAAATATTACCTCCCCTCACCTATAATATTTCAAATTCTGTAACTCTTATTACCCTGAAAATTAAACCAAAGGAGCCGGTGAGGCGTGTTACACTCAGCTAGGTATAGGTATTTATTAGTTAACCATGTGACATACACGACCAAGTTGCATATAGAATATTTTACCATGAGTCATGCGCATGAGGAACTATCAACTGTTAGATCTCTATACGTTCTAGTAAAAGCGTGGCGTATACAGCTCTATACGCCGCCCTTATTATGTCCAGAAATACTTCTTTATCGGCTGAGTATGATTATCTGTCGAGCGAGAGACTAACACATATTCAGACCTTATACCATACTGAGAACTTGGTCAGTAATACCCCGAATGCGTGTGACTGTAGTGAAATAGTTATTTATGCACCTTGGCCGTTATGGCACATGATTTCGTTCGAGACGAATACATTCAGCAAGGGTCGTCCGAGAGCGCGGAGCTATGGTTATAGTTTCAAGGCTCTACTAGAAAATCAGGAAATTTGTTAATTAATTGATCGTTAATTAATTAATCAATTAATTATTGTAACATATAGCAAATGATGCATTGGCATCCAGTTCCGACCGACGATTAAAGTTTCGATCCTCTCCAAGCACATCAGGAAATTTGTTAATTAATAAATCGTTAATTAATTAATTAATTGTTACAACATGTAGCTAACATTGCATTGTCATCCACTTCTGAGCTATGGTTAAAATTACAAGACTCTACTAGTACATCAGGAAATATGTTAATTAATTAATTGTTAATTAATCGATCAATTAATTGTTATAATAGATAGCTAATATTGCATTTTCATCCACTTCTGAGCTATGGTTAAAATTTCAAGTATCTAGCTGATCGGGAAGTTAGTTTAAATTCGGTTGCAATATTCCACCCGGACAGACAGACAGACATGACGGAACCCGAACTAATAAAAACGTGATAAAATCATATATGTTCAACCCTCCACCTCCTCTGTGATTGGCCAAAGTAGCCGCGGGAATTACGGCACTTAACGGAGTAAGTTCAGCTTTTTAATAGCATTTAAGGTTTTTTATGAAAGGCCGGAGAAACAAGGTGGCGACTCATGGATGAAATCTGGAACATTTTTGAAGCATTTTTATTTTTATAAGGTGTAAGCCAAATAGGGCGGTTGGTGGTTGTTGGTGGATTTGTAGTGTGTGATCTGTCGTTTTGCGTAGTCAATTCTCCTTTAGTGCATGCTCCATTTCTCCTTTCGTTCCCCGACTTTAAAGCCCTTGTGAAGTTAAACATATACCGCGTCGTGGCGGAACACAAAAGAGTGGGCGCCAGTTTGAATGTCGCAAGTTGGGTGACCTCCCCTCCTCGGATCTCTTTAGCGTCTGCCTGGGAAAAATAGAATGAAACGAAACAAATGAACATCGCCCCACATATCTATTCTTTCCCTCTCTCTCTCTCTCCTCCCTCCCGCCCCCCCTCCCCGGCCTTCCACTCCACTCCTCCCCCTCCCTTCCCCCCCACCTTTTTATACTCCTCTTCTTCTGCTCTATCTTGATTTTTCTTTTTTTGCCGCTTGACGCTTGCGTTGGCGATCGAATTGGTGTCCTTTTGTTGACGCGAGCGGGACGACTCTCTTTTTTTCAAATAGGAGTAGTCCACTCGGTATGGAATGGAATAGCTTTTTATTATTTTCTGAGACCCTTCCCGCGCTTGCACTTGGGGTAAACGTGACAGATCTATATATACCTCTATACGTGCTGCATGTATGCCTTGGGAGAATTTTCGCTTCAGATGAACTTACTGAGTATGCCTATCTATTGCCTCAAGGAAGATCCGTCAAAAATCCGTCAGGGGAAGCATCCGGATAAACATTATCACGACTCTGTTTCGGCTGGGCAAAATACATCCAGTTTGTTTGTTTTTTTATTCAGAGTCTTTTATACTTCTCGCAATTTTTTTCAAATTCTTTGCTTTGGAGTCACTGCATAAACACATAACGTGGATGGGAAAGGTTCCGCCTATGTTGGCGTGTGCTGTTATGTAAACCTATCTTGCTATGCATCTTTTTGAGCTCGTTAGTCATAAGATAGGCTGGGAATGGCTGCGAGAGAACGATATTTAAAAAATCAATGAGTTGACGTTTATAATTATGCATATGTATTTATCGATAAAATAATTTTAACGCTGTAACGTGATATTGAGCAATAGATTAGTTAGGACGTACCCATATTTTACAAATGCAGATGCCTTAAATTTTAAGTAAAATACTTGAGCATAAAATAAAAATAAACTTAGACTTCACGTATGAGTTAAGGAACTTCCATGATGTTGCCGTGAAGTTATGTAGTATGCGAGAAGAACATTTAAATAACGGAGATTGGCTGATCTGAACGAGATTTCCTCAATGTGCACCCTTCCCCTTTGGCACTCTCTAACGTTGTGTGTCTAACGTTAGTGAAAATGGAAAATCAGTGCACCGGCTTAGCTATCAACCATGATGCAACCATTTCTGCTCTCCATTTGGAGCGATGGAGGTCGGTAACTATTTTTGAATTGTCGATGCTCCCTACCCAGTCAGACTTAAAAATATCGACTTAAATGTCGATATGCTGTAATTTCTAAATCAGACAGCGGTCGTTTTTCAGGGCTAAAATGAAATATTAGCATTGGCTCCAAGAGCTAGTTCCAAAACACGCCAAAAATCAAGATATCGTTTGATGATTACACTATGATATCATAAACCTGTTCCTATAAGTCGGTTTCCTAAGCTCAACGAGTTACTAATTTTTAATAAATAAATTACCAGGGGGACAGAGAGTCATCATAAGTTACTCACCTCGGTGGTTTATCACTTTTATATTCTCCTCTTGCCCTACCTTCTTGATTATCTCATGCACATTTCAAAGTCACATCTTCCTTAGATTATTTTTTTTTCTGGAGGTTAGCTTTTCAATCACTTTCGACTGTTTGTTTATCATTTTATCATTTGTCCGTCATTTAAATATAAATGTGGCGGCATGCCGTGCTCGCCAATTGAAAATGATGGGATATATACATAGTATCCTCTATGATGAAAGTAATTCTCTCAGCTAAATATCTATCATGTAATCCTTGTGCAGGCTTCCGCGGGTTGATGAGTATGAAGATACAGGTCTTTCGGGTTTTACACCGCGTGGGACCATTTTTCTTGGTCCGAAGAAAAATGGACCTATGCGGTATAAAACCCGGAAGACCTGTATCTTCATATTCTTCATGTACTGCAATGAATACTTTCTCTTTGTTTCCGAGTAATTAAACAAGAGTATGTACTCTAAGGGATGTAAAAGATGAAATTTAGTGATCTTTGCAGATTTACTAGATTTCCAGTTTATTTTGCCTATTATCATGGAAATTCGTCACAGCTGTCCATAGATGATCTCACGAAACCCTTTTGGGCCCGCGACCTCTTTATTTTTGCAGGAAATTCTCATTTTTCTTAATTTGAACCTTTCAAGCGCGAAGGCTTCTGTTTATTTACACTTTCATGGAGAAGCTTTTCCAACTGGCCCTTCGAAAGAGAAGCGGGAAGTGTTTGCAAGCAAAATGTTTCAGTGTAGACAGGTATTTCTTACGCCTGGCATGATTAATAGTTCCTGTGCTGGCAGTAAACTTTTTTTGGGATAACATTTATTCCCTATTATTGCTAGCGGAATACCTAGATTTCGGTGGCAAAGAACGAATGAGTATAATATTTTCATACCCAACATTTTAGTTGAAGCCGGATCAGATACTGGGAAGATTGATTCATGTAAATATTAAACACCTCATTTATAATTTGGTGTGCTTGAACCTTTGTACACTTGTCACCCTACAAGCTGCCGCAAGGCCATGTAGAAGGAGACTTCCATGCATAAATAGCCCAGCCATGAATGAAAAGGAGGGGGGAGGGTAGGGCTAATAAAACTGGTAGGAAAGGGAATATAAAGGAAGGTGATGAAGAATTAAACCATGCAATTTTCCACAAAAATATAATGTACTTTCGACCCGGGTTTCAATGCTTACACATCATCTTCAGGTAGCAATTGGTGCTAAGAGCTTACCATGTATACATGTATGGGGGAGAGGGGGTTGGAAAGTGTAAGGGGGGAGTGGTGAGTGGAAAAGGTGACAGAAGGGAGGAGGAGGCGTACAAGGTACGAGGAAAATTGCATTATTTTATTTTTTATTAAAAGGTATAGTTCTTCATTTTGTAAAAATTACACTCAATTTCGCAGGAATCTTCTAATTTTATATTAAGGAAAATGTTTAGTAGGTAGTGTTTCGATCTCTTTATATTAGGTATTTTATTCTGCTTGGTAAAAAACGTGTACCTATCCGTTCGACGGTCTAACATGCCTTGTTTGATCGCTTTTGTCCGACCTGCAGCTCTTCTGTAAGGTTAAGTAAATATTCTTTTTGTCAGCCTAAAATTCTCTCTCCCTCTCTCTGTTTTTTTGATGACTTAAATCATGTTTTTTACTTTGGAAGTCAAAGGCCTCCTATCAAAGTTCATGCAATAGCTGTGCGGCACTTTTCGTTTGCATGATTTTTTCAAACAAAATTCGGTGATATTCTTTGTATTTTGTGCAATCTATGAATTATATACTGACCAGAAAAGAATAGAAGCCTTCGAGACATGGTGATGGAGGAGGATGCTAAAGATCAAATGGACGGATAGGGTGAGAAACAAGGAGGTATATAGAAGAATTGGATAAGAAAGGACACTTTGGAGCACCATACGCCAAAGAAGAACACGGCCATGTTATGAGACACAACGATTACATAAGTAGCATAATGGAGGGAAAAATTGAAGGGAAAGTCCCCAGAGGAAGACCAAGAGACAAGTACTTGGGGCAAGTCAAGAGGGATACGGGGAAGAAGAACCATAGGGAAGTGAAGAAACTGGCATGGGATAGGGTGAAATGGAGGGCTGCAATATACCAATCCTAGGATTGTAATACTATGATGATGATGAATTAAATCTTTCTATGCTAGCACCAGTGTTCTCCTGGCGTACTCGAAGTGGAGCCTAGCTATAAAAATACCATTTGACATCTTTCCTCAACCTTTTCGTCCTGAAATGTTCTTGGGGTTTGCTGATCTGGTAAAGCCTCTTTAATATAGTAGCTAAATTTTTTCGAATAAATTTTCGCCGCCATATTTCTAAATAGTGGAGAGGCCCTTTTTTTTTTTAGCTTCGCGTAATACGCTTATATCAACTCCTTCAGCTTTATGTTAGTGTAAGGGTGATGTGGTTTGTTTTGCTGGAAGCGCATTAGAGAAAATCTCTTCTTTGGCTGTCGATTTTTTTTGCTTGTAGCGTTGCTGGCGAAGAGACTTTCGTGTCGAAGGGGCGTGAGTCATTGCGTATAGTATTGGCAGTAGCGTCCTGCTGAACGTATTTCCCATTGAATCCATTCTTTACGATATATATGTGGACAATATCGGGGCGCCAATCATTACTAAACAAGACAATTGTATGTGTAGTCTATAGACTAGTCTAATCCCGCCTTAACAGTCGAATCTTGAATTAGTTTAAGATTTCTTCAATATTTTCTTTGTCACACTCGTTGCCAACAGTGAAAGTACTGTTGCGTTCATGTCGTCGCGCAACATGAAAATGTTCTTGGAACTCGAAGAGAAACAAACAGGATGAGCTCTCTTTGCGTATGCGTATGAGTTCTCGTTGTGCTAAGAGTTCCGTATATCAGTGATGGCAGAAACATGCATTGGTACCTGGCAGAATTCAATGAAGTTATGAAGTTTGTTGGCATGGGTATAATTCTAGGGACTTCGATTCTGCCATTCCATTGTCACAGGATTTCCCGGGGGAAGGACGAAATGTCTGAGAAGGGTAGTAAATAACTATTAAAGGTTTTTCATTTTTGGAAGCGGTGAGTTTGTCCCACGTCACAAGTCATCGCGAAGCAAAACTTCCGCTTTTGATCACTTTCTGGAGAAGTGGCAATGCAGTTTTGCCGAAAGAAATTACATTAAGAGGAAATCATAAAAAATCTAAAGCAGCTCTTGGCAATTTTATTAATATTTACGCTGGAAATAACGAAATGGCTACTGCTTTAGTAAAAAGAAAACGCCGGCATAGAATATATTTGGAGCCTGATTTAATCCTGCAAACTCACAAAATGGTGAATAGATATTTTTAGCGCTTTGATGGCCGTACTTTTACGTTTTAGACTGATTGTATATTATTAATTTGAAGATTAATTATTCTTTTAATGAACAGAGCATATAGTCTTTCGCTTAATCTAAGATAATGTAAGTGTCCTTGATCGTATTTTACTATATTGCTGGATAACATAATGTGCCTCGGTACTTTTATACTAATATAAATTTGAGTGATTTACAACCCCTTTGTTTGCAAAATTTATTTTCCTTTATTGGATCCTGGCGAGTGAAGTTTTTGTGTGAAGATGCGTTTTATTTTTTAAATTTGAAATTACTTGTTACCCTCCTTATTTTATTCTTGGCAAAGTGATTAGCACAATTTAGGACAATTCCAAACGTTCAAAACTCCGTGGGAAGTCTCTTAATTTTTTTCTAAACAATCTCGAACTGTAGCCGCTAAGATCTTTGGCTTTTAAGTCTAAAATAATTAATATGCAAGGAAGGTAGCGTTAAATTTTATTACCACACCTTTCTCGTGTAAGTTCAGCGGCGAGAAATTCTCACTTGCAATCAGATTAATTTGACTCAATTAGCTCCCATCGCTGGTAATTGGCCTTCGAAGATCGCTCTGTCGAAGGACGTGCACTTTTGAAGTTGATTAGGTTTTAAAGGTTTTCACATTTTCATCATCACATTATATCTTATATTCGCTACTGAGTGATAAAACCCGTTATTAAGGCCTTTCAGAAAATCACATTGATTTTTTTTGCATCGCAACCGTGAAAGCTGCTTCGGATAAATAGATAGATGGTCGAGTGTAATGTAGTTAATGTGTTTGAAATTTTTAGGAATTGATAACATAGTAGTTGAGAGGAGATTTTGTGTGCGGAAAGTTAGATTCTCTTTTTCGTTCGCTAATTAATTACGTGGTCTCAAGATTTGGCTCTGATTAACACAAATGTCTTTTCCCTAATCGATTTAAATTGTTAATTTATTTTCAAGTTATTCCGTTCATGGGAGTACTCGTTCAGAGTGTAAATCAAGGGGACGCTGTGGAGTGAGAAGGATGTGAGCTTGCTGTTGTGATAGTTCTTGTGAGCAGCTTGGAATGAAATGATGTGAATAATAGTTTCAAGGAAATTTTTTCGATAGTATGAGTACCCGCTTGTACGTTTATTAAAATCCATATTTTACCATCTTATTATTTTTCCATTTTTTTCATCACCGCCAAGTTACGATTAACTTTTCTCAGCAGAGTTTCACTCCAGCTTGTTCAAGCTGTTTCCACATCATTCTCCCTGTCAAATTCTGGTAAGGTTACTTCGGGTGTTGGGGTTTCCCGCGATGAAGTCCAGATCCCAGGAGGCCGACCCTTTGTGACGCACGGAAATGTTTTCCAGCGCCACCCCTCCCTTTTGCGCACATCCATCCAATTTATGGAGCGTAGGAAAAGGAATGGAATGCATGGGAAGTGGAACACGAATCTATCTTGCCTTCAACTCCATCTTCTCGCTCCCACCTTCAGTTTATTTTTTATTTTTCCATGAATAAAATGAAAAAATAGATGCAAAAATAGCGTGTAAATACTGATCAAGTTTGAATTCGCTAGAATTAGCGTTGCCAGCTAATTAGGCATAAAATCTAAAGGTAAACTATGAAAGTCTTTGAGAAAGAGGCATTGCTTTGTGTCATATATATCATAGGATTCAGGCGAATAATGAAAATTAGGCACCAAATTTGGGATTGAATTCTAATGACGAATCTGCATCGCCTATTGTTGCTATAAGATGGCTTGTGATTTTGTTTTCTCTTCCTCTTCAGAATGCAAAACTCAAAAAAAAGGTCGAAGGCAGTTTTTACGTATTTTATTGCGTATTACTTAGGCATTACCCTTTAGGTTCTAATTACAAAAATTCTGCATTGCATTGCTAATCCTTACTGTAGGCATATTGTTTTACGTAGCTTTAAAATTTTATCGACTTTCACGTTCGGCGGCGGCGAACTCCTCTGACGTCATCCTTTTAAGACGTCATAGAACATGTCTGCGGCGGCGAACGAAGGTCTGGTGTTTTCTCAGTGCTTACGGCACCGTGGCTAATTCATTTCGAGTATTACTGCAGTTAAAGCATACTGATTGTGTAGCATTGTGATATAATTTTTAAAGAATTTTAACCTCGTGAACAATTATGTATCGAAAATTTGTTGTCATTGATTATGATTGGTAGAACTTAATTCAGCATGCAGAATCGTTTATTTGAAGTCGTTCAATTCTATTTGTGTGAATTCTAAATCACTTAGTACGTCCGTTACCACATTTTTTTCAAGTTGAAGTCTTAATGAATGCGAGTCCATGAGTCGTATCACAGGGGAGAGAATATAGAAGCGATCCCGAGATCAATACCTGGCAGCACAGACCTATTGTGAGGCACTCTAAAACGAAGGAAACAGTGCTAGAGCTATTTTATGTACTACTTTAACACTCAAATTCATTGTTTACGGTAAACGACTGGATTATGCCTAAACTTTTTTCCATATCATCTCGATAAGTCATTTTTATTATAATCCTCAAGGTCTCAAATTTATTAATCCCACCTACGTGATATAATGATGTGCAATGCTGCTTGGTGAAAATTACGGAATATATCGAAGAATCGAAAGGCCGATGTCTCTTGTGTTGTCACTAAATTGTTTTTGGCATTAATATTTCATGGCTTCTAGAATGAAATTCAATCAAAGTTAATTGAGAAAGCTCACTTAGAGGAACCAAAAGTTGGGAACTAAGTGCCAAGAGGAGATTGGGTGAACGGGAATTTTCTCCCCGTCCTTTTATAGTTTACATTACATTAAATGATCCATATTTGCACATTTCGCTGAGATTTCATTTGGGGTATTTAGTACCTCAATCCCTCCATGTGCGTTTGACGGCTTTTTACATAGTATCTACATATAGCACGTCACATTGATTTTTATAATTAGGGCCTATCGGTATGCGTAGTATATCGTTTACCACGTAGATTTTTGCACACTTCTAGAGACCTACGTATTACACCTATTAAATCTTAATACAGTCCTAGAGCTCAAGTACCCCTTTTAATTTATTTTTTTTTAAATTCCCTATTCATTCCTTCCGAAGGTGCCACTAAACGCATTGTTCTCGTCTGTATTTGTTGCTTGCCTGTATAATGTATTCCCCTTTACCGTTCCTCTTCCACTTGTGTTCATCCTCTAACTGGTGGGTAAAACGGTCCCGTGCCATCTCTCGGCTGCCTAAGTCGGGCCTGGGGCGTGAAATAAATCCGCGTTGAATTCGTTGGATAAATGAGTAGCCTGGTTGGTGTATCTGGTACTATACCTGGGTGGAATGTTTCGAACCCCTGGTCTCGTAATTTTTTTTTCTGTTCGAATTCGACTGAATTTCATCTTCCCGACCAAAACCTGTGTTCATCCTTTTATATGTTCCTATCTCTTTCCCATTCTATATGCTTTTCTTCTTTCTAAAGCTTTAATTATTAAAATTAATTTTATTCCCCAAAGTACTCTTAAGTTTCGCTGTAACTAGTGCTGCTTACTTACAATTCTTGAGCTATTAAGTGCTTACAATTCTGTTGCTACTATTCTACAGAGAAATTACCTTCAAAAAACGTTAAACCTGAAGTTTAGTTGGATTCTGTGAAGTGAAAATGTTTTTCAACTCATGGCCCTCCTCCTTTGGTGTGGAAATAGTTCAGTTAGTCTCTTACAATTAGGGAAAGTGTTCCTGCCCTCCCATATGCGCTTTGCCATGCAGCAAATACGTAGACATTTTCAAACCAGTATCTACATCACTATTAGTAATGGAACGATCTGTTCCCTCATGAAATTACTCATGAGCCTTATGAAATGACTAATCAGGATTTTTCATACATCTTAAGTATTGAAAAAAATCATGAGTGTAATAAAGATGAGTCCTTTGATCATTCTTTAGATGCATTTCGCAGTGAAAGATGCTATCAGTACCCACAGAAGTACCTTAAAACGCTATGGATTGGATTTTTAGTTCGAAAGATATTATATTTTTACGATATACATATTTTATCACCATACAATAGAGACTTCCTTGCACTATGGTTCCACGGATAAGAGAGAGAATTATAAATATTAGAAAAATTGGCTAAACATTTGGCATATGCGGCTGGCTCATTTATCTGGTTATCTTATAAAATAGACTTAAAAGGGCCACTAACCCGGAGGTTAAGCAGTCATTATATTCATATGTTTGCTCAATTATTTTGAGATTTTACTAGGTATTTTGTCAATTAATTTGTCATTTTTTCATATTTCTTGTAAATGTATATCATCCAGCTAAAGTAAACACATGTGCTATTTAATTGTTATAATGATAGAAAAATTCAGTCGAATAACTGGAAATAATTTGTCATTGACGGTGAACTTGGCAAAACGTTTTTCAATTCCGTGGTAATTTTTTCGCTAAAAAGTAAGAACCTGGATGTAATACGTCGAAACCTAGGTCGTGTGTTCAATAAATTTATGAGGAATTATAAATTCATTCTTATCATTTCAAAATGACGACAGAATTCCATAAAGTTACGCCTGAAAAAACGGATTTAGTTGAGTTTTGCGTAAATTAGTGAAACAAGAATGGTAATTTCGATTATAAAATGGATGTATATACTTTATCCATCTTGATAACTATCATTCAAACTCTTCATCTATACCAATTGGAGAAATAACTCAATACATATATAAAAAAATTGAAACCGATAAATTTCTAACATTTTATGCCGAATTACCTGAAAAATCAGGTTCATGAGAAAAACCAGCTTGGAAGATAAAGAAACCTATTATATAAAATATTAAGGATATTATGCCTTGGCAAAATTCAATTATCGAAGAATCGTTTCATCTTTCAAAATCATATTTGAATTCCAAGGCATATCACATTTTGGAATACTATGAAAATAATGAAAATGCCGATTTTTTAGATTAAATTCCAGTCAAACATTGCTTGTATTGGAACCAGCTTAATCTCGTAGGATTCGGGAGTGGTGAAAAATTAAAAGATTCCTTCGATTTCGTGAATATTGCAGTCGGATATGAACGCTCACATTCGTACGCTCCCCGTTCGGCTCGGAATTTCTCTCAATTCCCGGCGTCGACGTCGAAGCGAATGGCTGGATGGCACTCCAGTTGGAGGGGAGCGGCTTAAATGCAGGTGCGGAGGAAGCTTTGGTTTTCTCCCGAGTCTCGACTATTGAATGCTAGCTGATGTCGCGTGGAAAGGTTTTTTCGGGTTTTAAAAATTCACAATCATACGATATTAAAATTCGACTGAATTTTTACAGGACATATTGACCATAATACGAGAGGCTCGAGGCTCGTATTTGCTCCTGTTAGAATGAGCATTAGCCCAGAGAGTTCTCAAAATTTATCATTTTTTCATTGATAAAACTAAAAAAAATAGCAATAGATACTTTTTTATGCCTTAAAAATTACTTAAACCCGTACTACTCACTCTCACTACTCACCACTCTCTCACCATACATAGTAATGCCATCTATTTTTTCTTGACTAACCACAGAGAGAATAATGTTCTGAGTAACTATGTGTCTAGCTACTAAAGAGTGGATAAATACATCTATTTTCCAATATTTCGACTCCTCAGACGATCGAGAGTCAAATAAATAGTTGTTCATCTATTTTAAAAAAATAGTCCCTTTTTAATTACGATATCTATGGAATATGCCAGAGATAATAAATAATAATATCTTGTTTAATTACACAGAAACAAAGAGAAAGTATTCATTGCAGTACATGAAGAATATGAATATACAGATCTTCCGGGTTTTACACCGCATAGGTCCATCTTTCTTCGGACCAAGAAAAATGGACCTACGCGGTGTAAAACCCGGAAGACCTGTATCTTCATATTCTTCATGTACTGCAATGAATACTTTCTCTTTGTTTCCGTGTAATTAAACAAGAGTATGCACTCTAAGGGATGTAAAAGATGAAATTTAGTGATCTTTGCCGATTTACTAGATTTCAAGTTTATTTTGCCTATTATCATGGAAATTCGCCACAGCTGTCCGTAGATGATCTCACGAAACACTAGGCCAGAGTGAAAATTGTTTTAAGCTATTTTCTCAGCATTGAAAAATTGAATTAAATTTTTTATAATTGTACGCTTTTATATTCGCGTCATCTTTTGAATGTGACTTGCCAAATATTTTAAATTACCAGAAAAGGAGAATGGTTATAAAGTAAAACGCAATCTAATCAAACCAATGTGCTTTGAATACTGTTTGATGACGGATTGCAAGAACTTCGCGGACGCTGGAAACCTCCAGTGGAGGGTCAAGTCCTTGACCCCGCTGTTAAGTGGAATGTTGCTGTGTGGAGTGCGAGAAAAGAGGCCGCTTTCAAATTTGTCTATTGATAGGATTAAAAAACTACTTCTCTTATGATAAGGCAATGAGCATATGGTATGTGCGAACGTCTTGCTGGATGATGCTTGCGTTCTGAACGAGTTGATGTGTTTCAGTATCCTCGCGGAGAATCCAATTATTTCATATATTCAATCACTATCTGATATGAAGCTATAAACTTGACCAAAAGTTCATCTTGTTCAAAAGTTCAACTATCCAACCGTTAGCCGTCAATACAGAGATTACGATTCATAGGTAGAAATCTCAATTCTTTGTTCTGGGGGTGGAAGTTGAAATTAAGAGAATTTAGCTTTACATCCTTTGAATATATCATTATGATTTATATTGCTATGCAATATGAGTCAGGGCTTTTAGATATTAGGTAGCGCGAAATTATTTTAGGGTAGAACGAGCTGTGGCGGAGAGATTGCATTGCCGAAGCACTTAAGGAAAACAAAGTCTTCCTTTTCGTTTCTAATTAGATTATTTTTATATTTTCATAAGTAATTTTGATTTATCTCCATGTGATCTTTTCCTTCCACCTATATCAAATTGAAATAATTACTTATTTAGAATATTTTCTCTTTTTTCTCCTTTTTCTTTCATTTTCCTATCATGTTCATTGTCTCTCTCCCCAACAGGCCAATGTTGGCTTTGCAATCATTGAATGACTGTCATAGTGGATCATAGATACGATTTTATAAAAATATTATCTTTGAAAATTAACCGAGAAGGGTAGAAAATGACTTAAAACAGGACTCACCTAATGATTAGGCTGGGAAATCATAAAAATATTAATTCATTTGAATATTCTACCAGCTGATTGGTAGGTTTTTGGACAGTACTTATCCTACATCCCAATTTATGAAATATTGTCTCGTTTTCCCTCCTATAGATATCCCGCCATAAGATCTCTTAAATGTCCCATATCTTCTGCCTCTTTTTATTTAGTCCAGAATTCTTATCCTCTTCCACGCTTCCTCAGTATTCTCCCCTCTTTTACCCTCTTCAACATGCTCTCTCCTCTTAAAACTTCTTCCACCCATCCCTTCTGCCTTCTCCGAACCTCCGCCACCAGCGTTCTCTCCTCTCCAACTATATCCAATACCTCCTCGTTCGTCTTCCTCGCCATCCAGCTCACCTTCACCAAACCCACATCTCAGACGTCTCAAGTCTACGTAGTACATACTCCGTTCACAATGACCAAGTTTCCGACTCATTCAGCGCCACGCTCCATTTTAGAGTTTTCACCAGCCTTTTGTTTACGTATCTTCTCAGACTCCCCCTCATCAATTCCCGTTCTCTTTGAAAATGCTTCTTTACCTAGGGCAATTTTAATCTGACGTCCCTACCACTAAATCCATTATCGTTCAAAATACTTCCCAGATACGTAAACTTCTCGACCTGCTCTATGTTGTGCCCTTCCAACCTTTCTTTCAGCCCCGCCTTCTTACTTCTACAAAATCTCATCACCGTCTTCTTCTTATGATTTATCTTCATTACATACCTTTCACACGGCACCTATATCACATTCATCATTGACTGTAACCCCTTGGCTGACTGACTAACCAATATTATCTGCAAATATCACTGATTTTATCAGCTCCCCTCCTATCTTTATTCCTACCTCCATCTCCCCCCATGCCTCCCTAACATTTGTTTCTGAATACACGTTAAAAAGCAACGGCGATAGTGGGAAACTCTAACGCACTCCTCGCCCTATCACGGCCCTTCCCGATTCTCCATCGGCTAACCTAACCTCCGCCGTCTGGTTCATATAGAGATTCCGAATGAGACGTCTGTCTCCACAATCGACCCCTAATGTCTTCAACACTCCCATTAATTTCGTCCAGTCCACCCTATCAAATGCATTCTCGAAATATACGAAGCTCGCAAAAACATCCTGCCCGTACTCGAGGTTTCTCTCTACAAGCGTCCTCTTTAACTCCTTAAGTGTCTCGCGTTCCCGCCCCTCTCCTAAACCCGAACTGTTCGTCACCCAGGTATTCATTAGATTTCTTCTCTAGTCAATTATTTATTGTTCTTAGAACTACTTTGGACGCGTGGGAAATTAAGATCATTGTCCTATAGTCGTCGCATGTTTTTGCCTTGCTCTTCTTCGGTATCGAGATTAGTATTGTCTTCGCGAAGTCTTCCAGTCACACTCCATCCTCATAAATCCTACGAATAAGCACAAAAAGATTTCCCCTTCCGTTCTTCCCCATGCTCTTTAAAAACTCTGCAGGTATGTTATCTATTCCCACCGCCTTATTCTTCCTTATTCATGTCTCGTAGAAATCTTTCGATTTCATTACCATGGATACTTGGTCCGATGGCATCTCTGTCGATGTTGTCTTCCCTTTCTATAACGAACGTACTGGGTCTTATTTCCTTACCTATACCTTGGTAATGAGCTGTATAGCTCATCTTTTTCCACTTTCCCTGGATCTCTTTTGGTTTTACGATAAGCTTTCCTATCTTGTCTGCTATCGTTGCTTTTTCCCTTCCCTTACTACAGCCCGTCAGTTCCTTTACTTTCCTGTAGTAGTGCACCTGCTCTTCCCTCTTTTTTGCATTTCTCTAACTAGTCGATCTGTTTTCTCCACCAAGCATCTCTTGCTTTCTTTGTTTCTAAGCCTGTTGCTTAATTCCCAGTATTTTCTCTTGCCCAGTTCAGAGTTTATGCTCTTCCATTTTCTTCTCTCCTGTATATCCATTATCATCTTCTTCATGATCCACGTTTTTCTAATTTTAGTTTCACTTACTACGCATACCGTTGCTTTCTTCGCTTCCACAATTCCTTTTTTTCAAACTTCCCCATTCGACTTTCACTGATCTCACTCCTATTCCTTCACCCACCACCACGTTCCAATTCTATTAATTTGCTAAATTTGCCATTTGATTCTTATTTATACTAAGTGCTTACTCCCAGGTATACTACCAATTATTTCCTCTAGCTGATCGTGTACACCATCTACCTCCTCCTCTCTATGATTAGAAGTGGGCAAATAAACCTGGATTAAAACTAAAGTCGTTGGATCTGCCTTCAGTTAAACGACTATTATCTTATCACTCACCTGTTCTACATACACTACTTTTCTATCAAGTTTTTTTTCATCACGTTTGCAACCCCGTGCTGGATTTCATTCCCTCCTCTTTATACATGTATATAGCCATCGCTCCAGTAGTCCATCTGACTTCGCCCGTATCTATGATGTCTACACCCACTCTCTCCATTTCTTGCTTTATATTCCCTAATCTGCCCGGTCTTAGCATAATCCTAACATTCCACGTTCCTATTCTGATTATTGCGTTTCTCTTCTGTATCTTCTTTTCCTTTGCTGCTGCCTCTACTTCCGAGAAAAGATTTCGTGTGATGACGACCGCAGGGTCCTTGCTCCCACCACTGTCGGGCACAACACCACTGAGCCGAGTCCCGTAGTTGCCAAAATCCATTCTCATATGAGAACTGTCCATGATTTAAAGTTTTAAAAAATTGAGATGGCATTCCGTGGAGTTACTCATTAGTGTTTTTTACGTGACACCATCACATGAGAGGCCGCCCCACTGTGGATCTGACGCCTTTTGCAGCCGCCACACTTAAATACAGACGCTGCGTGGACTACCATTCGTCTGTCTCCTAACCTTCGACCTATCTGGCATGGGTGGCCCTACCAGGAGAATTACTCCCGCCAGTTCAGCTCTAGGGGTCATCGGAGCACGCAAGCCCTTCCACCACGACAAGGATGTAGTCCACGGGAAGAGATTAAAGTATTATCGATGCTTAATTTCGGAGGAATCCTAGTCAAAAACTAAATGATACTTTGAAACAAAAATACTCTTCCTTTCCGTAGTGCAATAAGGCGTGAATGTGAGAACATTTTATTGAAAGATAGCAGCTGTAAAATTGTTCTTATTTCCGAGAAGCAGAAATGTTTCTAATACTTCACGGTGTGTTTCAAGTGCGTACTCGATAGGACTGATGTAGGAGGGAGGGCTGGTGTGATGATGAGCTTCCCTTTCAGAGTTGTGATAGACTTTTTTTCCTATCGAATCCCGTTCCCTACTTTGGTGTCACGTGGAGAGCACTTCAAGTGCCGTTCTCCGTCCGAAGGATGGGCCATTTAACTGTTGGCCCCTGGGCGCTTTACGTTTAGAGTCGGCGAATGACGACGCCGGGTTTCTGTCCTCGCTGTCCTCATTCCCCACTTAATCCGTTCCTTGCAATCAACCCAGCTTGCCATATTTGCGCATACTATCTAAGTTGTCGTTCGCCTATACTACAACAGTCATATACCAACGACTCAGCATTGAAACAATAATTTTGTATCATTGCTCATGATATTCATTCATTCAAGTATTCTACCAGCTGATTGGTAGGTTCTTGGACAGTTCCCATTCTGTATCCCAACCTAATAGAAATTGTCTCGCTTTCCCTCCTAAGGATGGCCCGTTATTAGATCCCTCTTCAATTCTTCATATCTTCTACCTCCTCTTATTTCGTCCAGAATTCCTACCCTCTTCCTTCCTCTCCCACGCTTCCCCAGTGTTCTCCCCTCTATCACTCTCTTCAACATGCCCTCTCCTCTCAAAACCTCCTCCATCCATCTCTTCTGCCTTCTCCGAACCTCTGCCACAAGCTTCCTCTCCTCTCCGACCATATCCAATACCTCCTCATTCGTCTTTCTCGCCATCCAGCTAACCTTCTCCATCCTTCTCCAAACCCACATCTCAAACGCCTCAAGTCTACGCACATCCTCCCTTCACAATGACCAAGTTTCCGACCCATATAGCGCCACGCTCCATATTAAAGTTTTCACCAGCCTCTTCTTTACGTCTCTTCTCAGACCCCCACTCATCAATTCCCTTCTCCTCGAAAATGCTTCTTTAGCAAGCGCAATTCTGCATCTAATGTCCTTACCACTAAACCCATTCGCCTCCAAAATACTACCCAGATACGTAAACTGCTCGACCTGCTCTATCTGATAGTTGAGCTGTAAATATATTTAGGACAATCCCTGGAAGTGGAATGTGCTCTAATTTTTATGCGTCGAACTTGCCTATCGAATTTGCCTATTTTTCCAGAAGGACCTGAATGTTTTCTACCCGAATTGTAATGCTATTGTTAAAATGCACCGTGATGAGCAACCACGTACGTCCCGGATTTCTTTGGAGATTACATTGAATATGCCTAGAAATGTATGAAAATGACATTTTGGTGCCCCAGTCGTGAATTTCCGTGTACAAGACGTGATGTAATAAAGAAGCAAAGAATTGTAGTCAATTCCATATTTTTATGGATTTGTTAAAGTTACGTTATGAAATCCGATGTTTTTAATGATGTACTTTAGACGAGGTAATTGTAAAAGCGACAGTGTCTACCATAAGTCCAAATCCGGCCTTTCTTGCCATACGCATATAAATAGACTATATTTAGACGTAGTATGCCTAAATATAGTCTATGCATACGTAGACATAGTACATTCACCATGGTATACGACAATTTACATGTATGCCATTGAATTCCCCTAAGGACCTCCTTGAAATATTTTGCTATGCTGAGTCGCCTCTTTCTTACGGTCAAAGGATAACCTGATGTGATATAATCTTGACCTTTGCAGCTCTATAAATGAACATTGCATCCTCTGCGCCGTTTGCATCTCTTGCTCTCTGCGAACATTGGCGAACAAGGCTTTCTCCCCGACTTGCATAGAATCAGAAGCATTCAAACCAGTGCAGCTTGGCGTAATCTTCTCCCGACCACGTGAAGGCAATTGAGATTTCTTGGCGTTTCTTCTGGAGATAAGGACGTTTTTGGCTTTAAGTTTCCTTTCTCTCCTTTTCCCATTCCCAACCTCGAACCTCCCTTACGGAAGTGCCCAAGGCGCGGTTGTGCTGTGACGTTGTGTAACTGTTGCCATGGAGGTTTTTCTTTTAACATTTTGGCTACATAATGACCGTGATGATGACGTTCCATTCGAAGACTAACGATATCTAGGCTATAAATTTATGGGCTATAGCACATTTTAATCCTAGAAGTGCAAGCCTAGCGGGAAGCACCTGTATGTAATTGAATAGCAGGCTTAATATAATATGTCGTTATATGCGCTTCCTGGATTAACTAACACCCTTCTTTATTTTACCTTTGGGTTTCATTGCTATTCATGCTGAAAATTTTGCTTATAGATAAACAGGGTGTATTTTAAACGAAAACTTTTATTTATTATACTCCACTGTTGCTCACACGCAACGGTTTTTATGCCGGTAGGAGAAAGTTCCTTATGTGATAGTATCTTTGAAAAAAATAGGATGCAAGAATAATTTTCTTGTAATGAGTTTTTTCGTGCTAGGGCCAAATATTCACTGATCTTAGAATTGAATTTCCATTCTAAAAGTCTTAGTAAAAATCCCTGAAAAACAGCCGTGAATGTTAGACAAGGCAGTAATATTTTGTATGGAAGATCTAGATACATTTTTATCAATGGAAGATATAATTTTTTATATTGAAAGACAATTTTCGAGCGATCTTCCGCGATTTGCAAATAACTTCATTAGCTGCGAGAAAATGTTCTCTCGAATACAGACTACATTAAAACAAAGATGAAATACTGTTTCATCTAACGGTATCAATTTTTATTCCAATTCTTTACCAATCAAGGTTTAGCAAGGGCTTGATTTTGAAGATTTCGTGAGAAAATTGAGTGTAGACTATTTTTGCGAAATTTGTGTAAGTTTGACCTAATGCAAATTGTTAATTGTAGAGTACTAAGGAAAATGCCTTACGTCATCGCATATTTAAGAATATTTTTGCAACGTTTCAGATTCCTGGCTTGAAAAAAATCACTTTTTGAATTTTGGTCAGCTTTTTTCGATTTCAGCCCACTGTGCGTCGGCCCAACCAAAAAAACGCGCGGCATACACCCGTATGATAATAATTTTATTATTCATTATGAGCCGCGAAAGCTTAATGAAGGAATTCCCTGATAGATATATTTTTCTCATAAATTAAATGACGGAAATATTCAACCCACTGTGAATAATGGAACATTCTCGCTCAGTTTTCTTCGGTAATGATGCGCGATATTATAGTGGCTGTAATTAGGAAATTGCCATCTCGTGAATTGGTACCTATATAATATAACGATTTTCGTAGAATTTCTACCTGTTAGGTTGGTTTTAATAATATTTTCGGGAGCATATGCTCCATGATACTGTGACGCTTGTCTTGGCGTGCCCCTTTGCGTGTATATTGATTTATTTTAACAAAAATATGTATGCTTACACTTAAACACGTGATTTATTCTTGTGCAACTGACGCTCTAAAACATTTTACCTCTATTCCCGATCGATAAAATGACCGCTACCGCTCGTGGGTTATATAATGACTTTAGATTGTAGACTCCGTAGGAATCTGGAGCAAATTCCATCCATCCCTCGGTCTTTAGTTTGCGGCCAAGCCTGCGATAAGTCGCTGCGTATGGTGCCCACTTGGTGGGAACCGTTAATTCCCCACTAAAACCTCTCCACGCTCGGAGCCCACAAAACCTCAGTTCTCACTCTTTCGGAAAACGACGTAGGAATCGACACAACCACTTGAGCTTAACTCGAGCTCGATAAACAAACGCACCTCCATGACTTCTTCCCATTTGCTTACCCTCCTCGTCTTCCTTCCACCACGTTCGTCCTTGGTCCCCTTCGCCGTAAAGTTTCCTCCTCGTAAAACTTGGCCGTCGTAAACCGCAAGGCACGCTCCTCATCCTGCCATCCGGCTGGGGTTTTCGGCATCATCCCTCTCGCGACCTACGTTCCCAAAGGGCTCTTTGACCCTTTACCCCATCGAACCCTCACCGTTGCCTGGGACACGCAAAGAACCGATTTCGTGCTGCGGTTTCATTCTTTTTCCTTATCTCCTCAATGGTTTATGCTCAAAGAATGCTGACTCATTCAGATTTCTTTCTCGTCTTTGCCTAACCCGGCGTGAAGAAATACAATCGTTGTGTCATATGTCCAGATTCCATTCCAAAATTGAATCCCACGTGTATCGTTCGCATTTCATTCTCCTGTGACATCTTTGCAATGTTATGTATCTATTTATTCGTGTATCTTTCGAGTCCTAGTGAACAGGTTCACTCACCAAATTGTATTCCTTGTCAAAACACCAGATTAACCTATGGCGAATGTTGTTCAATTTTCCGCAATGTAATTTTTCACGGTTTAACAAACGATTACTCACCTTTTTATACGAGCTTAAGTTGGCGATTGGAAGGTGTATTGTTTTTTACTAATGTCAAAAAAATCCATCTTTTTTCAGAGGAAGTTCCTTTGAGCTTCGAGTTTTTCCGCAATATCTGGTGATAATCAGTTCTTGCCTTAATTTTGATTTTCTAATGCTCCGTAAAATTCAAAGAAGCAGTCATATCTTTGGGAGCATTTATTTCCATAGTAAAATCAATACGAATTTTTTCCGTTGCTTATAGATTTTCCGATTGAAAAATATGAATGAAACAATTGGCCGGTAGAACAATGTCTCCTAAGTTTCATCCTAAGTTAAGAATAGAGTTACGGTTATGCAAGAGGTTCTTTTGTAAAACCTTGTATCAAGCAGTTATCCAGCTCACAATTTGCCATTTGGCAACCAACCTTAAGTAAGTCATTTTACATCTCGTTGCTGGGCAATTACGTTCAATATTAGCAACATTTTTTTGTTCTGTTACTGATTTCGACTATCCCTCGCGAAACTCCATCGCTAGAAAACTCAAACGGCAAATATTTTAATGGATAGATATCTCGATTTTTTCGTCACAGTTATTTAAAAATATCATCAAAAATTTTCCTTTGGAGGAGGCATAAAATGCTGAATTATTTACCCAGTAAATCATAACTCTAATGAAAATCCATCTTACACGTACCCAAACTTAAAATTCAATATGCGTGTGCGTAATTAAGACGTTTTATATCACCTACGTGCAGAGTAAGCAGCAAAATACAACATCCTGTTTTTTTTTAATTATTATTAACGAAAGTTTCTCCTAAAAAATGGCCTAAATGTGGTACATGTATGACTCGAAAAAATAAACGGATGTTATGTATGCTTGATGAACTGTCATTTAAGCTCAGTGAAAATAGCGATGATAGTGTATTCCTCCGATATCCACCTAAGCACTACCCTGCGAGCCGCAGCAAAGACGTGTGGCAGGGAATGCTGGGACACCAGCCATGGCATATCAAGAATAATCTCTTGTCTTATCTCTTATAATTGTATGATGTATTAAGCAATAATTTCTTGCAAACATGTTTGAAGTTACCGCTGTTCCAGCCACATTTCATTACTAAATTTCCGAAATAATTGAGGACGCAGTTACTAAATTAAACGAATAAACGTAACTGTATCAGGCTGGATCTCGTGAAGCTGTTGATATTCATGATGAATAAAAAACTTTGTAAACGAACATAAATTTTAATCATAAAGAAGCGGACATTGACTGACCTTATTCCCACTTATCCGCGTTGGTCATGGTTAACCTGGGATAGACCGGTGAAGTCCTTACACCAATTATGATACTATTTATATTTTTCACCATTAATATTATCGGAACTTCTACACGATGAAACTTTATGAGGGTTAACGCAGAATTTTCTTGCTGTTTTGGTGGTTTCTTAGGTGATAGATTTGACTTAGAGACTGAGCTGAGAGAGAATTCAGGTTCCTATTTGACTCCAAATAATGAGATTTAAAAATGACACACGGACATCGAAACGTGTAGAGATAAAAGAAAACATAGGTAGGCCAAGAATTTTTCACATTAAATTTGACGAATGGTTATGCTATGCAATTTTTATGAAACATCCGTTACTCTTCCGGAATTGTACGTAGATATGGTAAAATTCCGCTATCGATTCATTTTATTTTTAGACTAGCGGAACTGCCTGGCGTTGTTCGAGAAAAATAAGTATATGATCTATTTGAATAATAAGCCTTTATATTAACTTTGATGAGCTTATTGAAGTTTGATTAAAACAACTGCTTTCTTCAGAAGAATGTTTCAAACATAGCTATCACATTAAATTTAGGAAAATTAGTGTCCCCTGCAGTGTTTGGAAGCAAACTTCCCTTAGTTATGGGCGTGACTTTCTCGAACATCCTTCGAAGTAGAATTCATGATGAGAAAAAACATAGTACAAATTCCACTAGGCATATATTTTTATTGCTGTCGACCGGTTTATACGTATAAAGCGTCATTATCAAGACAAACAGTTTGTCTTGATAATGACGCTTTAGACGTCGAAGCCGGTCGACAGCAATAAAAAATAGTGGAATTTGGACTGTTTTTTTCTCATCATGAATTATATTTTTAATTTCCACCAAGTATCGCCAAAATCGATTAATTTGATCCTTCGAAGTAATTAAGGCTTATAGGTTTTACGTAAAGAACTACATTTATTTTATGATAATATGAATTTTAGCCTTCTACTATCCCGAGTGGTCAATATGTAAACTTTTTTCCGAGATGATATTTTACTGCGCGTTTGTTACGCTCTAAAAATCCCCAACTAGTTGCAATAAGCAAATTTTAATTATTGTAAAATTCTGTATTAATTTGCATAGCAATTATTTCTATATAAAAAAAACTTAGTGTCATTTTTATAATAGCTCCCTATCCGAAATCAAATGACGTAGAATACGAACGCAATTTGTCAATGCTGAGGTTGCCATAAAAACTTGAATTTCTTTCTCTGATTGCATATGCTTTTTTGTAAAACGGCTTGGATTTCTTTATGGATTATTGTAATAAAGTGTAGTGAAAAACCTTCTCCTGGGTATCTACCGTGAGTTTGCTAAGTTCCTTTCGGATCGGCTTTATATTTTTTATGTCAGAGCGAGTAAGCATAGCACCCCTCCAATTCTATATGGATTATCAAATTGGGATTTTTTATTATCCTCGGTGTGGTGTGAAATCCCTGGCCCTTTTGATGTCGTGTAAACTTAAAAATTTTATTATGATAAAGTTATTTGCGAAGAAAAAGTCGAAGATAATACACAGCAGCTGATAGGTGTTATTTAGGGTCCCTATCATTCGGATAGTTCTTATCTAAATTTCAGTGGTACGTTCACTTTTGAGTGATGACTATCACCTCTTTGAAAAAAGGAAGCTTAGTTCATTTGCAAGAAAAATTAAGATCGCCTAGTTAACGTCAGTTGAAATTATGTAAACATTTTCATAATTAATTGGCCTGCTTAGCGCCTCGTTTTTTTATTATAAAGATTTAATATTTATCTTTTCAGATTTTTATCACGGGTATTTTTTCGTCATAAATTTGCTTCCGTAATGGCTTTCTTCCGCTATCATTCTTATTAATAAAAATATCACATTTTTGTGTTAAAATAAGCGCAAGTACTTTATTTTTAGAAAAATTTAAACGCTCAGCGTGAGGTGAACCACTCTGGTAGCAGAGCAGCTTTTAATTTTCCAGTTCGTGTGGGTTCGTGTTTTGCAGTTCAATTTTAATTTCTTAAGCCTAATTTTCGTGTCAGTTTATTTGCCAAGTAAAAGAAACGCATGCGTACAGGAGATCGTCGCATGGCTATTAATGGAAAAATAGCGAATACCTTTTTATTTAAAAAAATATATTTTATAACTTGTTGATCTATTAGGATCCTATGATAATCAGTGGAATCTCGTGAAAATTACCGCGTGGATTACAAGTAAATGCTATTCATCCGTTTGTTTTTGAAAACCAGGGAGACATACTTAAGGGCTAAATACTTTTAAAATCAAATTTACTGTTTTCTCCTTGTTTCGATTTCGATTTGTATCATGCTACAAATATTTGAAATAGCAGATATAATATATATGGCAGAATAATGTCAATAGGCTAATTGAGACTCGGAAGTAATCACAATGTTGCCAATACCTTAATAACAGAATTGAACAATTCACGATAAAATATTCAGATGTCATACAAATAGTTTAATGAATGAAACAAGTTTTTATTCCGCAAAGTTATGTCAAATGATGAGAATTCGTGAATGTTTTTATTTTACATTAGCCGTCGCTATTATCAATTCAATATAACAGAGCGTCACTGCAAATGCCGTTTTGTCAAACGTAGTGCACGTTTTCGCTGAAGATTTATTACGTAACTTTTAAGGTGATACAAAGTATAACCCTTTCAATCTTGGAGCAGTTGTGAGATTAGGTAGGATTGATTTATGCAATCTCAGGCTTATTTCTTTCACGGGACCCAATGCCGCGACTAAACTCGCTGCCGGAGCATTTTTATGGTTCTCTCCTTAAGAATTTCGTAAACGGGCTCGACACGAGACAATTCCAGACCCTCCGATAAAGTGGAAAGGAAGGCCAGACGGTTTGCGGCTCGAGGAGGGAAAAAAATGGCTCTCATTCCCTCCCCACCCACCTCCCCACCCTCTTTCTTTCTCTCTCTCTCTCCTCTTTCCTCCTCTCCCCCATTCCCCCAGCAGCAGCCCCCCCCTCCCGATCCAAACCCTATCCCAATCCCCTTCCCTCCCTCCTCCCCCACCTCCCCACAATGCCACCCCTCTCCTTCCGCCTTTTCGTCTGCGTTGGCGGGCGACCGGGGGGTGTGGAGAGGGAGAAGGAGTGAGTTGCGTCCCTCGTGTCTCCCCCGCAGCGGCGGCGGCATGCATCGGTGGATGGGTTGAGCCAACTAACCGCCATCTTCCGACGCACTCTCGCATCCTATCTGTTTTCGGTATCGAGCAGTTTTGCAATAACCCCAAACACACTCTATAACGATTTGCAAACAAAGCACCGGGGGTGAGAAACCACTAATGTAACTCAAATTATACGTTTCTCATGAACCGATGCTACACAATGGGATGGAAAAATAAGTATTTCTGTACCTGCTTCATTACAGGCATACATGGGCGTGTAAAATCACTTGGGAAGAGATGGAGATAAAGCAATTGCTGAATAGATTGGCATTAATGTTTAATTCCTTCATCAGTTTTTTAAAAATGACTTTAAGATCGTTTTCGGAACTGAATGCGGAAGTACGTGCTTTAAAATGCTTGACTTCATTTGTGTACATGTCAAGAATATTGTTACGTAGTTTTTACGTCGTCTGAATTTTAGCTATCGGTAAATTGAATATGTGAAAATAAAACCGCATTGTTGGATTAAAATCCGCTTTATTAATTTTTAATTCACAGTGAATTCTTTGGTCATGAATAGTAGTCATTCAGTATGAAGCATATGTCCTAACTGTTTCACTTACCATCGATTATGCTTCATGCATTAGTCATTGGAAGATTCCAGTTTCCTGCTCATTATACTTCACAACTGAAAAGGCTAGCTAGCACGTCAGTCTGAGGAGAAGTCAACAGCTATCAACATATACATTCTGTTTCAACCCTTTAAGGAAAGGGACAGAATTTCTCTGAAAATCATAAGTCTCTTCGAGAGGAGAGCTTTGCTCTTTACTTCTTATCCATTATGCCCCCAACTTCATACGCATGCCCATCTACCTTAGCTTGCCATTACGTCCAAATCTTCCATCAGTCGTTGTTTTCCAGAAAATTGCCCGTTATTTCCCCTAATTAAGAATAAATACTATATTTTCGTATCCCTCCCTTCGACTCATTATCAGCATGCAAACTGTGATTACCACTAATTTAGTTTGTTATGTGTTTATCTCTGAGCTTTTTCCTCCCAATTCAAGTTATATATAATTCCGTTTTAAATAAGCCTCTCGCAATGACCACCTCAGAAGCTTTACCTCTTAAGCTACCGGACCCGATCCTCCTTCCCGCGTAATTGAGTCTCTTAGTTGATATGATTTATCGAGGTATTGATAATGGCTTTCATTTTTGGGATGATTAGGTATTGCGGGGTATTTTGGCGCTCTTTCCCAAATCTGATTTAACGTGACACCTTTTTGTCATTCCTGTCGCCGCTGGCCAGTCCTTAATTCGTCCAAGGTAATCTACCACTTACCAACTTTTATTTTATCCATATTCTTCCATCCACTGGTAATGGCTGACCCTGCAAGGAGCTTGTTTTCAGTGTTTCTATGGTTTGCTTCAGGGGTCTAAAGGAATAGGAAAATTATTCCTTAAATTTGTGCTTATATGCGAACCTTATTATAAAACACGGATGATTTTTTTCTTTCTACTTCGTAATTTCAGTGAATGAGAAACTTTCGGAATCCACTTATAAAATTAGCTTATTAGTTGGAGCGGGTTACCTAGTTGTCAAATTTTCTAGGTTATCTCATGAAATCAACTAGATTAATTGAATATTTAGAACATCGACCTCGATGTACTAGAAAAATTACTTGTAACGCAGTCATTTTGCACTAAGTCATGCATGACGTACTTGGTGTTAAGTTTTTTTTTAAACATCTTAGATATCATGATGCGTGCTTTTCTTTATGAGCGTTTCTGTGTTAAGGTCTGTCGCCGATGCTTAAGAGATAAACATCATCATTGTAACAAACTTGGGTTCAGTTGTGATCTCATTGCTGCTTTGTAATGTTTTAGTTATATTTTTGTGATGCAGTGATATAAATATT
Organism: Pyrrhosoma nymphula; assembly: GCA_963573305.1. Lineage (NCBI taxonomy): Eukaryota > Metazoa > Arthropoda > Insecta > Odonata > Coenagrionidae > Pyrrhosoma > Pyrrhosoma nymphula. The sequence goes on from OY754327.1 coordinate 181,112,431, forward strand.
TACTCTAAATATTATATTAAATTATTAAATAATATATTGCCGTAAAATTTACTTCTATTCGAGGTGAAAAATCGCAATGAAAACTCGTTCTGACTTCCTCTGAAACTGACTTATGAAACTGTCTGATTAATTTAATATGCATTAAGAAATGTCATGAGCTGAATTTTTCTATTTTTTTGTTTACAGGTAATATGATATCCATCGGTGACTTCTAATCTGGATGCAGCGAAATCTGCTATTCGTAATTTGAAGTAAGTTTAAATGTACCTTGCCCATTTATCTTGTAATTTAAGCTAAGATGTGCTCTTCAATAGCGTTTGCTTACTTTCTTAGTGGTCATTTATACGACTTATTTACCAATTGATGCTGAAGAACCTAGAATTTAATTTTACCTTTTGACTTCTGATGCACTTTCGGTATAACACTATAATTACTGACCGAAAATATTTACCTTCATTATTATGACATAATTTAATAGGTATCTGGAGTTTTTATTATAAAGTTATATCTCACTTATCATGGACTTTATTTTATACGTTCACATGCGGAATTATATTGTTGAGCTCCAATCCTGTAGCCTTTCGTCCTATTCTTAAGCGTCTGATTTGAGATTTTATTCTGATCTGAGACTTGTTTTCGCATTTTCGCGGACATTTGGGCAACGTTTTGCGCTGTAATATTGGAAATAATAATGGTGGAAGTAAAGTTGCATGAATGTATAAATTTTCTCTCTGTGACCTATCTTCTACCATTTATCGGCTGAAAGATGTTTTTAAACTAACTGAATTTTCCTTAATCCCGAAATTTATTTACATTAGTGGAATAAATTCATTTCTCTTCATTAGTTTCGATTTTCAGAGTTTCCTCTCTTGCCCCCGATTTATGTGATAATGTACAATACCATAATGCTCCGTTGAAATGGACTCATTTAAATATTAGTTAATTTTTTCCATTTGTAGCCTTTCCTTTGACGTTCCATACGAGTTCTTCCAGACTGGTTTTGGCGTTTTTTCTTATTGTATCAATCTTCACGCTCTTTTTTCTATTTGAAAAATAGTAACGAAAAGAAATGTCGTCATGCACCTGCGTCAGTATAGCATTCATTAATTACAGTAGAATCTCAAGATAAATATGGACTTATAGAAAAATTGACTCGCTAAAAAAGGAACTAGTTAAGTTTTCATCTTTTACGATTTTCTGTATTTAAATTGTCGATATCCTTCAGTTGGAATTTCGTACGTGTTAAGCTCACTTTAAATAAAGGGTGTTAGGCATTATTAGGAGTGCCTTCTCAGTATTCTAAGGATATAAACTACTCGTGAATGGCACGTTTGGAAAATGTGTTTTGTTCAGCCTACTTGAGTCTCCATGGTATGCATGGGGTGGTATTCCGTTAATTCATACGATTTATAGCGTTAAATCCATGTTTTAGGTGCTCACTATAGTTAAGGAAACGTCGCATCGCACCATCTAACATAGAGGACAATGACAAAGCTGAAATCCATAAGGGCGCTAAAACCATCTGACCCCTCCTAGTTTGGGCTGCCGGGCAAGATTTTAAACAATTAGATCACCACACAATGTCCCGTGATATTTGGAATTCCATTTCAGCAACGGTGTGAAAACGATGGAGCTTAATATACATTTTAAAGCGGAATTTTGCCTTCTAAAACACTCAATGGATACCGTCGTTTTCGTAAACAGTGGCATTTATTTTCTTTTAAATACACGATTCTGTTCGAGGGCCACTCTCGGTTTTTGTCTTGGTTGTTCTTTCTTAAATTGTCCGAGTGACTCTAGTTTTTCATACTCTACCGTTGAAAGTAAGTTCATAATTTCAAAAATGGCTCTAATATCATTTGAAATAATGGAATCAATTGAAACGGCCTGAACTATTTTACCAGTAGTTGTGTTAATTATAATTGCTTTACCATCACTACGATTATTATACTAAATAGATGAGGTAAGTGAACCTTCGTAACATTTTAAAATGTTTATTATTCAAACGAAATAATTCGGATTTTCCCTATTTAATCCTGGTTTTTAATGTCTGTGAACGCTTCTTGTTAAAATTTGATTATCCGAGTGGTTCAGTGAAAGTAGCCTAGATCGGTATATGGGCTCTCCAGTTGTGCACAAAATTATTAAGGCTTTCTTTTGCATGACAGATGAAGAATGAAGGAAAAATTGTATGTTTGTTTAGCTTTGTAAGTTGGGTATTTCTTTCGCTCTGCGTAAAACATCCAACACGTTTGGATTTGCAAAAAAGGTCATTTATGCTGAATGCAAACATGAACTGGATCATTTTACAACTTGAAAGTCTCCGCAACTGTGCTGGAAAGCGAGTGATGAGGCTGAGATTTTATGCCACATTTTCTGGCTTTCAGAAACGGTAAGATGTAAGAAATATTGTTACAATCCCTACTGGGACATTCCACACAATATTTCAAGTGTCGATAATAGATAGGTCTTTTGAATCCAACAGAATTTTCTGCGTTGTTATTGGTTTACCCTAACGTCTACAATATCCAATATTCTTGTATGTAATTGTGCTGTAGATCTCTTCCTATACGACACATTTGGAGTTATGATAGCTGTGGCAACATGAAAAATATCATCCAGGACATCTCATTCATTACTTTTGTGGGTATTGATGAAAATTTATACCACTTTTCAGAATTTGAAAACGATCGAAGATATTTACTCTTTTCCATTTTTTCTGACAACTGGAGAATCTTAAATTTTTCAAAAGGTGGAATGCATATCTCTAAGAATTAAAATTAATATCGCGCTCGTTAATGCCGGCTCTCAACATGATCATTATTGAAAATGTACCAACGTGGCGTATCGTGCATGCGTACCTTTCCACTGAGAGATTTAAGCAGTTTAAAAAACTATTAAAACGTCCAATTTTAAATGCGCGTATTTTTATTTTCTTTCCATTTCCATTTTACATTAGTCAGTCTTGACCATCGAGACAGTCACTGTTCTATTGCATTCTAGTTGACCTCGAGATCAGTGAGTTTGCTGATTTGTGCTCATTATCTCCATTCACTAGCCTTTTTTTATTCTTTAAATTATTACTTCAGATATAATTTTTGTCTCTTAAATGTGCGAATGGGGAAAGAACTTACAATTAGTTGTACTTACAATAAATTATAAATGGGAAAGCGAGCCATACTTCTCTATCAGTAATATTGAATAGCTGTGTGACCACATCTGTCCCCCACCACCACTATGAAGTTATCCTTTTCAAGGAGGCTCAATTGCGTTATGGAAGACATGTATTTTTTCTGATTCGTGGTAATTAAAGAAAAAAAAGTAACTTTTGGCGAGAATAAATGTTAAAATTGAAAAACTATTCAGGAAATAAATGTAAAAAAAACAAGACGGCAAAACATCTTCGATTTTAATTTTTTTAACTACTGCGTTAACTGAAGGATTGATGCGTTAACTTAGTTGAAGTTACGCTTCAGTCTGCTCCTGGGGCAGGAAAAAGTAACAGTTAAAACAATATTCGTCGGCTAATCTGGATATTTTGCGTTCTACCTCAACTAAACGGCATGAACATTAATGCTGATTTGCTCATTCGTTTTAACTCTCAAAATCCTGATCGAACTTCCTTGTGACGTGCCCCTACTGAAGACGCCACTGAATCTTGTATTCATTGTGAAGGAGGAGGAGGCGGGAGGTTGGGCGAGAGAGGGGAGTCGGGTGCTTGCGTCATTAGACTCCTCCCGGTGAGATCCACTGCCGCCGTCACGCCACCGAGGTTTTCGTCGAGAGAAGGCTAATGTTAAACGCCGATCTCACTGCTACCGTTCAACGTCCGTCCATTCATGGAATGTAAGAGTTCTCTCTGCTCTCGAAGCAATCGCCGAACGACACTCTGGTGGCGGTTTACTGCTCAAAGAAACCACGAACTCCTGAATCCGAAATGGTTTGCGGTATAGTTGAAGCCATGGTGTAGAGGCATATCAAATGCTACTCGCTAGTGGAGAGTTTGAGGCCAGTGAGGGTGGAATGATTTGAGGTCAGTGAGGGAAGCATTGGTGAGCGGGCAGAGGTACCGGAAGACCTCTGTGAGGACCTCTGGAGCCACCTTCAGCCCCTTTGTCCCACCTCTCTCGTATGCTTTTATCTTACTGACGCCCTGCTCTTAACAAGCGAGTGTCACCAAGATCTGCTGCGATGTACCATCCGCTGCGTCGTCTAATTAAGAATTTTTCTCGAATACCTTTTGATTGTCGCTGCTCTAGGAAATGCAATGCTTTGATTCCAGCGTGTTTTCATCATTTTTTATCGATTTGAATCCACTGTGCTCCTACAAATCGAGAAAAATAAATCACATGTTCTGTGTTATTTAGGGATTTCAGTTTCGGGGCTGTGTAAACTTGTTTCCCTCCAGTACATACACCAACGCCCTCTTCCGCCCCTTCCAGCAAACTAACTCTCCCGCCCCACCCTCTACCTTTTCTGTATCCTGCCCAGCCCTTGTATGACGTTAGTCCCCCTCCCCTTAGCAGTTCCCCCTCAGCTCTCTTCCTCTCTCTCTCTCTTTCCCCATTTGGACGTGCACCACCCCCGCTCCTCATGAAACACACGCACCTCCCCCCGTCCGGCGACTGCCCCCCGCCTCTGCTTTCCTCCCCCGCAGCCTCCCACCGTATCGATTCCCTTGCTCTCGCATTTTCCTTTGAAACGGCGCGTACGCGTTTTACGGTAGTCTTCCCCATCCTTCAATATATATATCCTCCCCCACCTTCCCTGAGACGCATTCCTTCTCGCATGCTTTACCGCCGCTGCTCCTTTCACATCTCATCTTTACCCCCACCAACCCCCTTTCCCGAATTCTTTCTCCCTTATAAAGTGCCATCTTTCGCTCCTCCCAAGCTCCTACCTCCCACACCCACTCACCCTCTCCTCTCCTCATATGCTCTCATTACCGTCGAAATCAGGTAATGGTAACTAATTTTTCACCCGGGATGCGACAATTGGCGATGATGCAATCGTTGACGTGGAAAGGGTGCCTCTCTTCGACATTATCGCATCGTGTCTCCTAGCTGCGAGCAGACGTCGAAATGGGGCGTGGTGGAGTTCATTTAGCCAATTTAACCTTTTATGATGGAATTCCGTTTCTTGCCTCCATAGGACTGTAACGCCTAGGCCCATTCTCCTTATTGCTATGAATGCAAGATTCGAATGAATGATTCCTTAATTTTTGCATGCGATGGCTTTTATAAAACATCCTGAGTTCCAATTAGAAATTGACATCTATATATTGCGTGGATTATCGTCATAATTTGGTCTTATTGAGCTTGAGCAGGACTAGCAACATCAGTCCTTCAATATGGCTTTTGTAGATTGCTGCCCTCAGCGGCTCATTGTTTCAAATAATAGTAACATTGTCATAGTCATTGTTTATTGTGTTTGTTTATTTTTAGTGTTGATAGTCATTGTTTATGGTTATGTGGAAAGCTGCCTAGAACAAATACAGGGTATACAGAAAATCACATCAAAGTCGACAGTAAGGCAAAGAAAAAATTTTTTAGATCTATAAATAATACTGTGGGTTTCATAAAAGTTGGCAAGTTTTTATAACATTCTCCATTATTTTTATTTACAGTGAAAACGTTTAAAGGGAGTTTCAGTCCGTTCACAAAACTATTATATTTAAATCAACAAGTAAAGAAAACACACATCAAGGAATCATAACGATGTAAATAGTTAATTAATCAATAAAATGTTATTTTGAACTTTGGCATGGTAGGAATATAACTTATACTCTTATGAAGTGAGTTCCTTAATTTTATCGTATTGACTGGGAACAACCCTCTACATGCAATACTTTAAAGAGAAGGGAAGTGATTAACAAATTTGGTCATGGCGTCTAATTATTAAGGCAAATTCAGTGGGAGATCTTTCGTAGAACATATTCAATACTAGGCTAATGAGGTAATTAGTCGTTGGAATTTTAAGTTTAACTCTTCAGTAATATCTTAATAAACTAAGCAGAAATACTCTAAATGAGGGAAAATCGGTGAACAAACATGTTTCTTACTGTTTTCTACATGAAGTATATGTTTATAAATTTTCCACTGTTATGGAGATGAGTTTATTCTAATTGACATTTGAGATTCTTTATCTACCCAAGAAAGATTATTAAAAATAGAAATACCTCGATTCCGAGCACATGTATAAAATGGAATAGGTTGATTTCATATTAATCAGCCTTTATTTTTGGTATTAGGTGATGTTCAATTCCTTGAAGCGTGCCTTGAAGTGTGCCTCCCAATAAAGGGCTTTAGTTTTAGCACTGTTTAAAGCGTGGTACTCCGAATACAAGGTAGGACGTTGCGTATCGTTTGGGTTATTTGGACGTAGTTTAGATTACATCAAGCGCTAGCTAGGAACGGAGTGTATTGCGTATTCGAAACTTGTGTGATATTAGGATACAATGGCATTTCTAGAAAACGTATGAGGAAAGAAAATTTTTTTAATATCCCAACGATACATCTTTATGGGGGAAGCGGGTCCAGGTTTTCCAGTGACAAGACAAATTTAATGTTGAAAATTGTAAGAGTTTCAAATTTCATTCGTAAATAATTCCTAGTTAGTGTTATTTCCGCACTAAACAAGATTGTATTCTCGAACTAAACATTTACTACTTATAACCGATCAAATATTTTGCATATCAGTAAGTACTTAAGGGTGCAAATATCTACTTGACTCCATCCTGTCGTTGCTGAAAACTAAATCATCGGAGCTGTCATCCATTATCCCCGTGCAAATTCTCGAGTCGTCTGGTGTTCTAGTCATCCGGGTGACGTCATGCGCAGAACGGACTCATTTTGGTCACAGGAACCCACCTTATTGTAGTAGTAGCATGGTATAAAGTAAAATTATTGGTTACTGCCCATGAATGCAGCTTCTGTATTATATAATTTAAATTGTTTATGGCCTCTTTATATCTTCGGGTTTAAAGTGCAGGTAAATCTATTAGCAATTCGGGTAAATTATATAGGTACTTGCAGTGTTGCAGTTACTTCGGAAAATCCAGAATATACACCGATATAATAAGTGGTCCAAAAACCGTACCCTGGGGAACTCAATGTATATTCGAATTTCAACATGATAATTTTCCATTGTGACCCTTGACTACTTTTTTATTACCGTGAAGGTGGGACGAAAACCAATTTAGTGCTCCCCAAGTTAATTTTAAGGACTGAAGTTTTGTCCGAAGCTAAGTGTCATCAACACGGTCGAATGCCTTGCTAAATTCAAACAAATTGAGAATAGTAAGCATTATTTTTTCTATAGATAGTCTAATGGGTTATTCTTATCAGAAGAGAATAGATTTATCTTCTTCTCCTGGACGTTTTTACCGTAGAATTTCCATGACTTTCAAAAAATTACTTTATAAGTAGAAAATACCTTCAGAGTAATATGGAAAATATTATTGATACATGATATGCTAAAAATGTTTTCAATCCTTGTTTTTATGTACGCCAATATTGATATAACGTAAATTGACATTTATATAAATTCATAAAATGAATATCAGATGGGCTTTCAGGGATAAAATTCCATGCTGTATTCAATTTACTAAGAGGGTAATGATCTAAACTAGACTATAAGTTTTTAAACACGCCATTTTGACGACCATTCTGAAGATTATTCATTTACCTTTTCCTTTCATATTACGAGACGCATTGAAGTGAGAACAACGATACTTTGAGCGAATTCTAAATTAACACGAAATTAGTGCTTCATTCACCCTAGTGTTTCTTTACCTCAGTATCCGTGGCTTAACTCACGATTTCTTTGCAAGAAAATTATTGGTAAAGCCAAAATATCATAACACCATGACACTCCTTATGATTCCTTTAGACATCTTCATTTAGATAATCTTGGCCCTTAGCGAATGAAGTATGTCATCTAGATAGACCTTATTATACTAATATGACTTCTGTATCAGAAGACGGAAAGAAATGGCGTCTAAATACAGAGGCCAACTGATTTAAATCTAATATTTCTTGCATGCAATTTAAATGTAACTCGATTTCTTGGCAATGGAGATGCATCGTAATTAATGATGAAAAATTTTCGGAAATCTTGAAGGGCAGGAAAAAAAACCTGTTTTTTCTGAAAGAAACGGAAGTTTTGGGGAAAATACTTGAATGACTTCCACGAAGTTATGCCCAAAACTGTTTCTTGTGTTCTAATATTACAAAAATATATAATTTCGCAATAAGCGTTCAGCTATATGAGGGTGCTGGTAATGGAAATCTTGTGTTAGGATGCAAAGAAAAGGCTGGAAAATAGTTTAAAATGATGGTTGTATGGTTGAGAAACGTGGACTCCGAGAAAAGGGGACTAGACTATCCTGTTGATTTGCGAGATGCGGGTGTGGAGGAGGATAGAGAAAGTGCGGTGCACGAAAAGGAAGACAAACGACGACGTGATTGGCATGGTGGGTGAGAAGAGTAAAATTCTGGAGGAGATTAGGATGGGACAGAGTTGGTGGTTGTAACAGGTAATGAGAGGCAAAGGGATGCTGAAGGCCATGATGCAGAGGAGGCTGCTGGATAGGCAGGGAAGGGGAAGAAAAAGAATGGAAGAATTAGAGAAGAATTAAAATAACTTAGTTAACTCCATTTGTAATATTTATTACCACGCCCCGAATTTCAACACTTTGGATCATCTTCAGGTGTAATGCGACAACGACACAAAGTGTCAAAACCCTGGTCGTGGTAATAAATATTACAAGTAGTGTCAAGTAAGCTATATTAATTCTTCCGTAATGGATAACTCCACAAAATCAAGCCAAAACCGTTTCCTTCGTAAAAAGAATGGACTTAATGGATGGGATGAAGAGAGGTAGGACGTTGCTGGTATGAAGAAAAACATTGTGTAAGAAGAAAGAGGCCTGCATCTGTAAAAGCCCACTGAATTTTTACTCTCATGTATGCAGTTAAACCAACCTAAACCGTTAAATAACCCCAATAATAATAACATGTTAAACATTTTTGGAAATGTTATGAACCTATATTCTTTTTACCCTTTGAGCGCTAACAAGCCCCTAATTATTTTATGACATTGTAATGCAGTGGAGCTCAAATTGGTATAGTGGCTGGAGTGCTGTATTCAATATAATAAGTGGCAAAGTTTTCATAGGCAATCAAATTCTTACTCTAAGCTATGAGGAGAGTACTTCGTGTACAGTGCTTCGCCATGGCGCGCCAGTCAGATGTGGCATGTAATCGAGATTTAATTGCTGTTTTGCTTTAATAGCATGTTAATGCTAGTTTCGATCTTTTCTTCTCTCTTCTAAAGGGCTAATATGTAGCTTTCGCACAGATCGTTTATAGGTTAAAAATCAAGATCCACGATACAGTCGAGCGTTTAATCCTATATGGTCGTTATGCTACTTTTTACCGATAGTTTCCCGAATTGTTTAATATCTTACGCGTTAGCTACCAAATCTTATCTTCAACTCAGATCTGAAAGTTACAGAACTACCCCTCCCCCCGATGTGTGGCAACATTAGCATTAATGTCTAACTTGGTCTAACTCATTCAAAGAATAGAAGAAAATCGTCATGTCCTCATTTATATACATGGTGACCAACGATTGATATCATTTTGCACAATGAAGGAAGTGTGGGCAGATAGATACATATTAATGTCTGTTTGGGGAATGGAAGATGGGTGGAGAGAAACTCGGTATTGGCATTGGCCTACTCGAATAGTTGGGCGCATTCAGGGAGTGTGTCGGTAATTAAGCCCAAAGTTTTGCATCCCATCTGACAGACAAAGTGAAGTATTTGAAGTGCAATCAACAAAACACCGAAGTCGGGGTTGGGATTCTGCTGAAAAACCTTCATTTTATTTTCTTTCAGGAGATATCTGTCCATTAATTTTTTAATTATTTTATTTCTCTTAACCTACGTTTCGCACTTTTATACATGCTTCTTCAGGGCTCAGAGAGAGTTCCTTCTGAACTTATTGTTTTATGATACCTTCGTTGCTATTTATTGTTTAAAACAATAAATGGCAACGAAGGTATCATTAAACAATAAATCTGCTTATTCTGCTGTAAAATCTGAATTAGGCAATGCTCTCATTTCAGATGTTCCGAGGCTTTTGGCTGAAGTAGAAAGCTCATGTCAGGATAAACGTAATCCTCTAACTTGACCAGATAAAAACCAATTTTTAATCGCTATTAATTAATAATTATGCTATTAAGCTATTTATATGTTAGCGAAGTTGTCAAACACTCCAAATAAAAGTGAATTCAATGGTGACATTTGTCAAGAATAGCTTGAGGAAAATAGTTTTCCTTGACATGGAATCAAACCAATAGGTTTTCTGAGCAAACATGAAGACTACATAAATGCCAGGCAAGATTCCCTATTATCTCAGAAAGCCGAATGTGCATTGTTTGATACGCAGCTTATAAAGCCTATTTATCCGTATTTTATCTACGAATTCTTTGCCATTTATCCTGGAAGTTGAGAAAATGTTGCATCAATGACAAACATAGCACCGGTATCTACATAACTGCATCCTTGCGGGCAATGAGCACTAGGTGTTAGGGAACGGCGCAGCGGTCTGCATGGGTATTCACAAAACGTGCCAATCCAGCTGTTTGGTGGAAAGGCCTTCATAGAGCTAAGTTTTGAATCCTTGAGCAGTGCGTTTTACATTTTTCCTTTCGTCTTGAGAAAGAAAATCGCTTGAGAAAGAATCTGGTCACATTTAAGTTCCATCAATATTAGCATTGAAACAGATTAACAAATAAGCATGCTGAGAAGTCGGTGGAAATTAATAAATATTACTCAGAATCATTAAAAGGAATCTGCCTGTTCTGTCAAAGACAGAGCTTGGCAGATGAAATTCATTGAAATACGTGATACATAAATTTGGTAATTTTTAAAGGAATTGACTCCATTGTATTTTGCTTGGATCCTTTTACATTGGATTAAAGGGCTCAGAATCGAAAGGGAAAAATAACTCAGTATTTACTCACCTCACTTTATTTAGATTTAGACTTTTGTCACTTGCCTTGTTTTCTGTGTGTTGCGAGACATTCCTACCGATGATCAGCAGTTTGCTTATCTGCTTAGCAATATTATAACAGTAATTTGAAATATTTTTAATCCAAAGAAATATGGATGCTATTAAAATAGGATGTATTTAGCGTAAACACTTAGGTTCAAACTATTTTTAGAAGTGTTATCATCCTTTGTGAATTCATTCTAAACTGGGTACATGGGTAATTTTATATATGTACTAAACTTACATCGCTGACATGGTAGTACAGAGTAAACACACTATTCTGTAAAACAGGCCATCATTGACTTTTGCTACAACTGCCAACTGATCTATATAGATAATCATGACCCTGGGATATTAATTGCGGTGACTTTCAATAAATTATTAATGGAATAATCATCAGTATCTATATATATATATTAGTAGCAGCAGCTTCGAATGTGATTATGGGTAGTGCAAATTGAATATTCCTACCTTTATAAGTGAAAAATGCTGTTTTTTTTGTTGATGTTCAAACATTCTTGAAATTTTAGTTTTTTCCAAGACTGAAAAAAACTATTTGTTTTCCCAAAATGTCGGTTTTTTTCCGAGATCTCACATCACTAATCATAATCGAGGCAGATCATTTGAAGGTACCTCGTGAAAGCGCTAAACTGTTACCAAATGTTTATGAAAATGCAATTTTGTGCTTTTAATTAACTCAGGTTTTGGCTTTTTTTCTGGTAGATAAACGCAGGAAACGTAAACTATCCTGCATATAATCCATTCTAACGGAGAATGCTCGTGTGGATCGAAAATATTTCTTTATTTTAATAAACAAGATATAATTTTTCTATGGTTACTATTTTATTACATCTAAATTGGTATTTTTGAATTTCAAAGCATCATGCCTCACATTCACGTATTCTTAACCGTATGCTGTGGGAAATTAAATTCGCGGGAGATTAAATTCGCTGCATGTGTATTCTCTAGAATATGAAAGCACCAAATTATATAAACATTTAATAACTGTTCACTAATATAATAATGTAACTTATAAGCAAGAAATAGCACCTGCTCTGCCGTTGTAAAACTATTTATAATGGTAACCCCGAAACAGGTTTTCCTCTGGGGTACCAATATTCCATGTATTTGTTAAAATTGTACTATATTGTACTATAAATTCTATAGGAATGGAAGAAAAGATATATTATTATTATTACTTCATTTTTCTGAGTTATGGTCTTCCCATGGCACTTGTGAATAGAACTCTTCATTTGATTTGTTTCCTTGGCTAATATTCAAGATTGGCGCGCGACGATATCCGTTCGTCTTTCTACTTGATGTTCATGGCTAGTATTTTAATTTTAATATGGTATTTGTGCTCATGTATCAAGCCAATGGACCTTGGCGTCCTTTATTTTCACTTCCCTATTTCTTTTTGTTTTTCATCGCATTCCAATTTGCTAACGAGCAGGAAACTATAATAGCTGGAGCTATGACGTTTTGAAATTATATATATACGAAATGATAACGCTTCGGGACGCCATTTTGAGACCAAAGTCTATGTAATCAGAACGTTGCGTAAATTGAATAGATGAAAGATTTCAGGCTTTCTCTGTGAATGACACTGATGAATTCATCTCGGGCCTCCCGTCGGGTTAGGCTCTCCATGTTGGCCGACGTTTCGACTTTCCTACCATCTTTAAGGCTGTGGACACTGCCTTGAAGATGACAGGAAAGCCTTACCCGGTGGGCAGCCCGAGAAGAGTTCATCAAATGAATAGATATTTGCATCAGCCGTCAGTTAGCCGCTAAATTTTTGGGCCGAGAATTCTGTTGACGCAGCATAAGGTTTTTGAATAAGGTATGAGCTATTCTGTCATTCTCCGCCAACTACTGCCTACTGCCTCCTACCACTTGAAAGCATGGGTCGCCCACAATAACGTGCTCGCATGGAAGCAAGTAGTATGGTAATCGCAATGGTGATGGTGCCGTGCCACTCCCTCCATCCCCGCGCGCCCACTCCCCTCTCTCACGAGTCTGCCCGCCTCCCTGCCCCGCCGCCCGCCCGCCGTGGTCACCGGACCGAAAGAGGGTGAACGCGTGCTCATACCACTCACGGCATTCAGGTTTCCCTCTCGGCGCACCTATCTCCCTTTCCCCCTCACCCTTTCCTTCCTCTGAGGGGGAACACGGACGGCATTGAATGAAGCGCGATAAAAAAAATTGAAGGCAACGTTATTTCCTTTTCCGTGGCCACGGACCTACCCAGTCGGAAGTGGTTTATTTTGCCTAGTCGTAAAACTAAAGAGTTTGGAAATTGTTTTTCTTTATTACTTTTGTGCAACCAAGCCTTTGTACCCTTATAGTAGTGGATACTTTTCCGTGAAAAATGATGTGATTTGCCTGAGGAAAGTCATTGGAATAGCGTGTTTAAAAAAAATAAATTTCATCGAGTCTCCAGAGATAAACGAGCGAAAGAGCCACGCCCATGAGGCGTCGTTTTGAATCAATGCTGAAGCGGCCGATGGAAAATGATTGAGCGTTATTTATCGCGCGCTATTGAAACTGGACGGCAAGGTTGTCTATCTCGCTGGTCGACTGTCGCGCGAAATGCATTGCCGCGTCATTTTGCTTGCGCAAGGTTTAAGGCTGCCGCGTGGCTCCATCCGTTCCCGTCATCTGTTACCTGTCCACTTTGGCCGAATAGGAAGGAGGTCTAAAAAAGCTTTCCTTCCATTGTCCATTTGTCCCCGTATGGCTGTTCACCATACGCCTTCACACGGCCGGAAAGATGGGTCCTATCTGATTAGCCGAAGGGACTTGGGGAACATTTTAAAACTCCGGTGAGCTAAATGCGGCAGATAGGACGCAATCAACGCCGTATCATAGCGCCGTCAGTCGCTTTCCGCCCAATAACCAATTCCCCATCAGCCTGTGAACGATAGCGGAGCCACTGGCGCGGCTTTGAAAAGGGAGGTGGGGAAGGGAGCGTAAGGGGATTGGAGGGGGGGGTGGAAGTAGGGGATGGCGACGTCCCCGGGGGGTGATGGCTCTCCCCCTTCTCCCTCAGAGCCTCCCTCCTCACGCCACCCCCTCCTCCACCATAATGAATCACGCGCAGGTCAGCTTAGAAGAGGGAGGCGGTGAGAGAAGGGAGGAGGCAAATGTTTGTATCCCGCTCCTCCACTCAGCAGTTTACTGGGCGTGTTGGTGGTGGGTGATAAATTTGTTTGGGAAGCCAGGAGTTTGCTTCAATACCCCATTCCTGTGGAACCGACTCGAGAAAACCCGGGCCTTCCTCTTTCGAAAAAAAAAGAGTTCTCCACCCCTCCCGTATTCTTTTTGTAATCGAGAGTTATTCACGTCATCTTCCTGTTGTAAGTGACCACCAGACCACGAGAAGGTAAAATTAAAAGGAAAGAGGCGAAGCGTGCGCAAGGACAGAAAAGGGTTGCGGTAGTGGTCGCTCTCTAGCTGCGGGTTCATATTCACTATGGGTTTTAAGGAGTTTTAGTTTATAGGAATCGTTAATATAAGTAGTGTTAATGTATTTTATATTGAGAAATAATGACGTCTATTGAAGGGACTAACTAATTAAAACTAGAAATAGATCTCGGAATTGGATGACGTCAATCCCAAGATGGTGAGGAAGAGAAATAAGGCAAGGGGTGTGATGAAATTGCATCGGGAAATATTCATTTGTTTGCGTTAAAATCCATAAAACTAAATAATATAAGTTACTTTCATGTTTTTATGTCAATCGGCTTTGAATTACGAGTAACAAACTTGGAAAATAAAATATTTACGAGAAACTGTATTCAGCTATGCTCAGAAAAATTTTAATTTCATTCAAAATTATTTCACGCAAAAATGAATGCTTAATTCTGCTGTGAATAATTTTAATTAATCTCCTGCTAGTTTTGTACTGTCGGATGGTTTAATTTTCCGCCTCTAACTCGGCTGAGTATATCATTTTCAGAGTTAGATTTGCATTCCGTCAGAGTGTACAAAAATATTTTACAACGTGTGTAACTTAATTACAAAATTGAAGCAGCATTGAATGTATTGCTGGTATTTTGTGAACACGTTAATCCTGCCGAAGCCTTCTCTCAATCATTTGGAATAATTGCGAGAACATTAAAATTTTATTGAATTTGGGGTAAGGAAATACTAACTCGCGGAGGTTTGGGTAAAATGACAGAGTTTGATAATAATTTTATTTATTTATAGAGAGAGAGAGAGAGAGCGATCAGCAAAGATTTATTAGACGTTCGTCTCTAGCAGCTGTATTTTATTTGACCCTTGCTTCGAGATGGTGAGAAGCTGATTGTGAGTGTGCTGGCGCGTATAGATGTCGCGGCGACTCTACTTGGACGCGCTGCGTGGTCTGCGCGTCGATTCCCGTCTCAACTATATTTTGGGTTGGTGAAAATTCCGATGACTGATTTGCGGCTGTCTAAAATATGAAGGAAAAATACTGTCAAAGGAAAAAATACCTCATGTTCCTCTTCTTGCTATTTTATAGAGAAGCCGAAATGAGGATGTTTCCGGCTAGACCAGATGGATGATGTTGGCAGGCCGGCGGAGTATAAGCAAATTTTATCTTTCGAGGCATTATTTCCATCGTCCGTATGTTCTGAGTTTTCCTCGCTATCATTACAGGAATAGCCTAAGAAATAGCGAAGAGCAGTCCCCTCATCCAGAGTGTCTAAAATGTTCAATAATTGAATTTTTCTGTACCATATCTGCCACAAATCAAGAATATGGCCTTAGAATTTATATGAGGAATCACATAATGACGTGGGAGAATCTGAAGAGAAGAAATTGCTTCAGAGTCGGTTGAGGAAGACTAAGGGATCGAGAGTCAAGCAATTAATACGTATACTTCTGGTCCACGATAAATATTGATTAAAAATAAAACCAGACCAATAACAAAGATATTTATGTCCAAAGAGTTAAGAGCGTTATAGTTTACTTTATAAATATTTAAATTTCGATTAACTTAGAGATTTTATTCTGTAGTGTTGTTATCATTTCTGGTATTAACACGCTTGGCTGAAGACTCATGGAATCTGGTTGACTTTTAGGAATCACACTTCTCTCTTGCTCTCTTCCACGGCTTTTCGACGGCAAAAGAGCGAGAACCTTACACTCAGAAAAAAGAGCGGAGCTGTATCTCTTTCATTATGACTGAGCGCGAAATCCCTGGCATATAAAATCCATGGGATACGCCCTAAAACCGCTTTTTACGTGCATGCATTGAAAGCCAGCAGCGCAACGGCAAATCCACTAATACAGAAGCGGTTGAAAAGGAACAACTCTTGTTTGTATAAAGGGAAGGAATAAAAATATCGCCTTTACTCTCCGGAAATTTCCCGACGAATAGTTTCGGGGCATAAAGTCCGTGCGTTCTCCCTCCCCCTCCACTCAATTCTTATCGCTCGGAGAGTTTGCGAAAACAACATCTTAAATCACTCACTCAGAAAACTGTGCATTTCCGTTTTCCTCAATTTGTTTCTTTACGGCCCATTTCTTCCTTGTTGCTGGGACATTGAGAAACTGCGTCCGAATCCTTAGAAGCACGGAGGGTCGATAATTTTTCCGTAAATCTCAGAATGTCGAATTTGCCTCAACTCTCTCTCTCTCTCTCAGCCCTCTTGTCCCATTCTCCATCGCTTTCTTGCGTCCCCGCACCTTCCATTGAGACTTAACTCCCGATGTCATCGGCCTCCACTTGTGCTCACATCGACTCTTGTCTTTATGCCCTCGAGGGGAGGAGAGTCGGGGCGAGCGAATCGGATTGGGTTTCAATGGCCATCGAATTGACGGGTTCGATTTCCTCTTAACTTTTGGAATATGTAGGAGTACAAGGCATGCAGTCCACGGAAGATATGATCATTCCATTCTTTCGACTAGAGCAGTCGATATATTTTAGATCCTAAATCCTGGATCTCCTGGCTAAAAAATATAGAATATTATATCAGAAGATTCACTCGCAAATTATAAAATCTTGACGGTAGAAACACAACATATAAAAAAAATTATGAAAATTCCAATCACTTGCTTAGGAAATTCCAGTTATGGGAAAGTTTGAGTTTTATTTTAAATAAATCGATATTCTCAAGCTGTACAATACAGCAATTCGTAACTATTCTAATATCTTTTAGTGTTTTATTCAAAGCTCACTAAAAAATGCCTGAGTAATCGAAATAGTCCTTCCATTGCATATGTTTCGTATGAAAAATTTTGTGTTAACAATTTATTTCTTGGGCCAATACTTATAAGTTTCGTTTAAAAATTTACCGTGGGGTTGTGTTCCCCAAACTTTAGTATCCTCTCGTTAAAAAAGTACAGATAGAATCGAAAGCTATGAATTAGTTCTTTTTTATTTGTGCTCTAATATGAACACGGTTGCACTTCTTTCATAAACGTGGAGACCTATGTATTGAAATTTCCTGGTTTTGTGAAATACACGAAAGCTTCGTGATAGCGATGCATTAAGCGGGGAGCAACAAGTATCATAACCTTATCTCTGGCTTAATGAATACTTTGAAAAGTTAAATGGTGGAGAGCATTTGTAATTAGTAACTGTTGTTGAACGTACATTCTACCTACGTCTTTTCATGAAGTGGGTTTATCACTTATCGATATTTTCCACTGGATACGGAAATATTATTTTATGTTCTATGAGAATTGAGTGGAACTGACGTAAAATGTTCACAACTTCTATTCTGGTTATCTTTCAACCTACACGTCGTCAGCTAAGCACTTCATTGGCTGTATTTTTAGCGAGTTTTTATTATGGCCGAGTGTTCGTTGAAACATGGAGGCGGTTGCAGCGGGCACTTATATCCTTTGCGAAACGTGTATTTTTTATCTTACCGGTAAATTAAGGAAATCCACAAACCCATTTTTATTGTCAAGAAGAGAGATGCATTACAATTACCCCCTTGTATTTCATTCATGCTTTTAAACATCGCTTCAAACGTTCCGGAGCACATTGGAAGTGCGCTGAGAGAAAGGAAACTAATAGACGTTATTTCTGGCAAAATGTCTTGTCTCTCTTCAGCCCTGGACCCGCCGTCGACGAGAACGAGCGGCCACAAGTGAACACTGCAATAGCTGCCGAATGACTGTGCGGGCGGCGGCGGGTCTGTTGGTAATGGGCAAGCGAGGGAACGAGTGGGCGAGGCTGTTATCCACCGCTCTGTGTGTAGTGCCATTATACCAATCGATCCAGCTGTCATTAAACCACTCTCCGGCCCGTCCTTGCCTGCCACTCGTCTTCTGCGAGTGGATATTGGTTTATCACCTTCATCGGCTGAAACGTGGCTTTATTTTTACTCCCACGTCGTTTCGGTTTTGTTTTGAGTTCGCAACGGTTGAATATAGGCCAATTTTCTCACTTTTCACTTAAGTCTGTTGTTAACTTCCTATAGTAAAATCTAATTTAGAATGACGGAAGGTAAATCACAGCTGTTGGTGAATTATTATTACGCTTTCAACTCGTGAGTGAAAGTTTCCCCATTTGACTATTATAGTTTTGAATGAAATACGAAGGAAAGCTCTCTTGTGAAGTCCTACGATAAAACAGACTTTGTCTCGTGGAGGAACTAAGATTGGAGTGGCTTTATATCATTTGTCTGCAGATTTTATAGAAGTTAATAAACTCATTTAAATCAAACGAGTTTGAGGCGAAAGCTAATTAAAGGTAAACAATCGACCAATAAGAGATATTGTTTTCGTACAGGTAGATTCAAGAACAAATTAATTCCCCACACCTATCTCTCTTTACTATCTAATGCTACTGCTCTAATAAGTAAAGAAGCAGTATAACAATTTTCTTGAACGCATTTCCACCTCCATTCCTGATTCCTCCTTCCTCTTCTCCTCTCGTCTTTGCCATGATCTTGATCATTTTAATGTTACCTTAATATCGCGTAGAGACGACGGTGAGTTAAGGAGGTTCCACCGCGACTGTGTGAGTCAAAAAAAATACTAAATTCCACGTTTTTTATATTTTGTACAAAAAATCCTGATTTCGCTGATGGAATGCGTTACCTATGGAAAACCAAAAGTAAGGTATTAAAAATTCAGATTATCCCACGAATGTATTTTAAATGAGCACTTTTTCCCAGCCATAGGAGCCCACTGCAGCGCCATTTTTAACGAATTATCGCATTTTGACTTCAATTACGGCATTAACTATAAAAATAAGGTGGTAAGATGCCTATATTTTATTTTTATTCAATTTTTCTGGATAAATTCCTTCTTATAAACAGTTTTCCGCGAAAATGCCATTTATATTTTATGGAAAAATACTATTTTTCCCCGTGGTTCCTTCATTCTCCCATTGAACACCATGTAATTTCAAGTTCAATTATAGAATAAAATAGCGTGGAAAGGTATTATTTTGTTGTTCATATCAGATAGAGGACAACATTTTCTACAAGTAGACTGAATATGAATAAAATGACATTTAAGTCATTTTACGGTGGAACCACCTTAAGTGTAAAAATAAACGGATTGTGCCAATCCTTTCAATTTTTTTGCTGCTCGTTTATTTTGGAGGAAATTTATTTGCAGTAGAAATATTATATAGTTCTATGGTCATTGGGAATGTATGCAAAAATGTATCCTTACGCCAACTAACTCGTCCGACTGCAGTCACATCAATCTCAGCGACATTAAGATTCGTGCGCGGCAGCGCGCCGTAGAGTCACCACTTTTTCTTCCAACGCTCTCAAGCGGTAGGAGAAACTAATTTAAATGCCCTCTCCCTTCGACTCATGACCTGCCGAAGTTGAAAATCAGCGCGACGTAAACTCTAGTTCTCTGACAGATTCAATACAAACTTTGTAAATTTTACAATGGATTTTATTCGATACGACCGGTTTCATCGCATAAGCGACATTTTCAGGTACATTTTCTTGTCAAGCACAGCATACATATACATGAACTGGGAGGGTGTGGGGGGTGGAGGAAGGCAGTGGGAGGGGGGGGGAAATGAAGGCAGAGGTTGGAGCAAGGGGTGGGGTAAGGTGGGGGTGGGTGGAGTGTATGTTTTGGAGGTTGGGGGGAGGGGGGGGTAGGGGAGGGGATATGGGCGGAGGGTTGCATAGATGGACTTTGGGTATGGAGTGAGCCTCACTGCAGGTGGGGGAGAAGGGGGTGGGAAGTGTTGGGGATTAGGGAGAGGTAGCAATTAAGGAAGTGTTTTGACGGTTGTGACTAAGATGGGAGAGGTTGCGTAAGGGTCTAGGTTAAGGAAAGTGTGACCCCCCCCCTCCCACTACCTTTCCTTTCTCCCACTCCCACTGCCTTCCTCCACACCCCCCCACACCCTCCCAGTTCATGTATATTATAAATGATGTGCTTGACTAGAAAATGTACCTGAAGACGTTGCTTCTGCGATGAAACCGGTCGTATTGATTAAAATCCATTGTAAAATTTATAAAGTTTGCATTGATTCTGTCAATATGGAATTTTATAAAGTAACGCCTGAGAATATCGAGTTCATCCAGTTCTCTGGTTCAAAAATTTTTTTGATTGGATGTTTAAAAATGGTGATTTAAAACTACTTTTAAGCAATGAATTTGAGAGTTCAGTATTGTAATTTAATTATTTTAATTATATTTAATTTAATATTGTAATTTAATTGTTTAGTTGTCGAATCAAATGCAAAACTTAAGTAATTGTAGTTGTAGAGGTGACGTCACCTAGAGTTCCAGCAACGTTCAGTCATAACTCGAGAGGGTACATCTATATTTACTCAGAAAACTCGTCTAAGGAAGTGATTTAGTGTACCGAGTAAGGCGCTGAAATAAATTTACTACTTTAATATACAATTTTCCGACTATATCTACCATATGACCCTCTTCAATTGGATAAAGATCTCCGAAATATATTGCGAAACTAACGTAACTCTAACGCAAACACTAATATATATGGAGCGAAATGTTTTTCACACAGGGCCGCTCTCATTCCGTAAGGAGTAGTCTCGATGCTGTTTCAAATCCCCTGCGTCTTACTACTGAATCCAATGTGAAGGAGGTTCCGCCGCGACTTTGTGAGTCAAAAAAAATACTAAATTCCACATTTTTTATATTTGTCCAAAAAAATCCTGCATTCGCTGATGAAATGCGTTACCCATTGAAACGCAAAAGTATGGTACAAAATATGCAGATTATTCCACGAATGTATTTTAAATGAGCTCTTTTTTCCAGCCATAGGAGCCGACTGCAGCGCCATTTCCTACGAATTACCGCATTTTGACTTCAATTATGGTAATAATTCCCTAATAACTTTAAAAAATAAGGTGATGAGATGCCTATATTTTATTTTTATTCAATTTCTCTGGATTATTTCCTTCATAGAAATAGTTTTCCACTAAAATGGCATTTATATTTTATGGAAAAATAGTATTTTTCCCCGTGTTTCTCTCATTCCCCCATTGAACACCATGTAATTTCAAGTTCAATTATAAAATAAAATAGCGTGGAAAGGTATTATTTTGTTGTTCATATCAGATGGAGGACAACGTTTTCTACAAGTAGACAGAATATGAATAAAATGACAAAAGTCATTTCACGGTGGAACCACCTTAAGGTTATTCAGCTATAGATGGAGGGTTCCGTGAAAGCCTTTCGTAGCGTCCTCTTTAGTGCTGCCTTGGCCTGGAAGATGGAGTATCGTCGAATTCCTATAAAGTTCCACCTCCTCCTCCCGTCGAAATAATTGGGAAATTGGCAGCCCGATTGCTTATTGGTAAGGGCATCCGGCCGGTTATTGGAAGGACGGAGTTCGCATCCCAAATTGATCGAATGATTTTTCCCTCCAATTTTAGCGCTAATTTTCCCTGTCAGCTCTTCGGCACGTACCGGATTTT
This sequence comes from Pyrrhosoma nymphula, assembly GCA_963573305.1. NCBI lineage: Eukaryota > Metazoa > Arthropoda > Insecta > Odonata > Coenagrionidae > Pyrrhosoma > Pyrrhosoma nymphula. The sequence goes on from OY754327.1 coordinate 181,134,361, forward strand.
CCATCTATCATGGAATGTTCATCGGAGCTTAACCAATCCAGTATCCCAATTCGAGTTACGGCTCCATTACGAAGCCCCCTTCTCGGCCGAAATATCTTGGATCGATTGAGTCAAGGACATGGATGATATGACGACGAGGTACTAATTTGTGAAAGGTACTCTTTTTTCAAGGGATATTTTGATAATGAAGTCATGAAATACTTATCAGGTAATTCATAGGCCTTTACTGATATTTTGCATAATAATTGGCTTATTCCCTCTCCGGTGACTATCCTAAGTTTGCTCTTCATAATGAAATGATAAGGAGCTAGTTAAATTTTCACCATAATAGTATTAAATTATTAAGGCATGTAGGAATAGGGTACATCGAAAAAACATTTTTTTGGAATTTCGATTTGAAATTTTGGTAAAAGATGTGATTCTAGCCACAGATACACCGAAAAAAATATTTTTGAAAAATGTTAATATTTAGGGGTCTCAACCCACCTCCTGAAGTTTGGGGTGACCAAAAATTGCCGTTTTGGGTCTTCCAAGTACACGTCTTTCCAACCAAACCTTAGGTACTTTAGTGTAAATTAGAGTTCACATTAACAATGCACTGCCTTTAGCTATGTGGTAATGAATATTTTCCGTTCCAGAATGAGTTCGTGACCCCCCACGTCCCGACGCGGCTCCATGTGCAGGAGGAACGACTGGCTTTCACCCTAAAACACTATAATTCAGCAAAATACCCTTTATTTTAATGAAAAATTATTATAGTTATCTGAAAAAATAAAGCAAAATAGTGAATAACAGCTGTCGGAGCAGTATTGAGTTTCCTGATAATTCAATTTATGATTTTTTTTAAAATGGGGAGAAAATCACTATCATTGGACCCAAAACGGCGATTTTTGGTCAGTCAAACTTCAGGAGGGGGGTTGAGACCCCCTAAATATTAATATTTCTTGAAAATATTTTTTTCGGTGCATTTATGTCTAAAATAGCACCTTTTCTCAAAATTTCAAATCGAAATTTAAAAAAAAATGTTTTTTCGATGTACCCTAATGTCGGAACTTACACACTATTGTATTAAATGCTGTCAAGTGTTACTTGATGTATTTTCTTATGCTAAAAAAATGAGTGCAGCTACTTGTTAATAGTCTACGAGGCATTTAATAATATGCCAAACCGTTTTATTCAGTTATGGAATCTTCAGGCCCAAGTATACGATACGATGGGGTATTTTGCACCTGTATGCCACACTAGCGAAAGACTAAACTGACTAGCGAAATGAGCGTGGAAAACTATTTAAAATTGTGAAATTTTACCTAGTTGCGTTTACTCTTTTACCTAAAGTATCATCACTGCATGGAGACAGGAGGGTATTGCTGTGTAGATAACTCTCACAGAATCTTAACTCATAAGCATTAACTCACTCTTTGGCATGCACTTGACGACAATATCACGCTCACTTTTTCCATGCCAGGTAATTAGTTATTGTTGAAACTAAGATTTTGGCAGGTTAAAAAATACGATCTTAGATTTGCATATACTCAAATCATCTTACTTTTCCTCTTTAGTCGTTGTTGAGTTCATGCAGAAAATTAGAAAAGCATACGCTCAAAAATATACAAGCTAGCAATATATATTAGTTAGAATAATAATTTATTGAACGGATGATGAGTGTAAACAAGTGTTTGTCTTATTCATTTCAGCTTAAATGTTCTTGAAATTCATGCATGATAGGTAGTCATTAGATGTTTAAATTCTGCTTGAAAACTGATTTGTTGTAAAAAATATTTGGTATCATAATTTTTACGTAAATTTGGCAAAAATCTCTTATTAAAATGTTTCAACGTTCAACGTTTTTATTCTCGTGGAATGATTTTATTTGGCGCTCAGTGTTAATGACGTCATTTCTTTACACACATGTTGGAATGAGCATGAAATATAATGCGTTACGCAATTGAGCTCTTAAATGACCCTGACTCGTAGGTATCTAATCCTACGACCTGCGCGGCAATGAACCGTCATTTTTTCCAAACCATTTTTCATCAGCTTTTAAAGTATTTGCAGCAGACTAATTGTATTGTTTTTGAAGCAGACTAATTCCATGGGCTTTCATTACGATGAAGCAAGTGAATCATAAGCGCCATCAAGATGCTATTGGTGGAAATAACACCAGTCTCTGACTATAGTAATTACATTACTCCTTCCCTTATTTATTTTCTCTCCGCAAAAAACGATCTGGTTATGTCGATGGAAAAATATAAATTCATAGGCTTTTAATTTTCTAGCTCTTGAATAGCAGCAGGGTTCAGCAGGATTCAGGCTTCAGTGGAATCCCAAAGAATCTGAAATTACACTCGAGGCTGGGACCTCGCAATTTATATTCCATTGGAGAGAAATTCGAAACTTACATGCTTGCAACTGAGGTATTATACATATATGTCTGGTTAACAATATTTAAGAATCATAATTTTCCTTCCTAATGTACGAATGGATTTTGTATCCGACGTCCTGATGAATCTGTAATCAGTTGCTAGAGAGGAACAATCAGAGTTCTAGCGCAATGTTTTAAACGGTAATAGAACTTTGGATGTTCAGGCAAACAGTAAGCGTCTGGCTGAGAGAAGAGTGGAGTGTAGGAGGAGCCCATGAGGAAACTGCTATCTGGAGCAGAAAAAACATGAATGAATGAATATCAACAGAAGTATTGGGTTTAGTGTCAAAAACTTCAGCCCCGGCAGGGCTCACCTCGACTACAAAGAAATAATTAGTTTTTCAATGGTGAATTTGAAGTTTTTCATTTCAAAAATGTGTAGGCTGTTATGAATATCTCTTTTAGCAATGATAGGACATTTTCTTTATACAAGGACACCGAATTAAAATAATATACAATAATTTGCCATTTCTCCATGTAGCCAGTAGAAAACTTTGAATACAATTTTAAATTAATTCAACAAGTTTACTAACATCCACTGTTGACTCTGAAAAAACGTATTACAAGGTTTATTTGGTGCTCATTCAAGCAAGCAGTAAATCAGGAGCAGATTCTTCTTGTCGTTACAAAGATCGCCATTACTTTAGTATCCATTTTTTCTTATGCTTTTTCCGCATGAAAATTTTAGCCAACGGAACACTTTTTACGTTTTTTTCCTTTGACTCATTAACAGTATATTGATGTTTACGCTTTTTTTTATAACCGAAGGCGAAATCATATGAGCCCGTGACATATTTGATCCTACGGTGTTGCTGTATTCGAGTAAGCCTATTTATGAAACCGTATCTACTATGAACTTCTATCATTTCATTTCTTGAAGTATATACCAGTATATACCTACCTGCCCCATTTTACGGATTTTGAATGGGACAGGGTGGACAAAATTTTGAGGATTGGCGCGCAAGGCTGGCTGTGGCTTTCGTTGGAATAGCTTTACATCTCCGTAAGCCGACGAGAAACGATGCGGAGCAACAGGGATAGCGTAATCGTAGTCGAATAAACTTTAGGGGCGAACGCCCAAGCGGAAGAAATGCACGGAAGAAACTTGCGTCCACGGATTAGCTGGTCCGATTAGTATTTTTTTCGGGCTCCGCCTAGAGGTTTTGTTCTTATCTGGACTCGTCATTTATGCCTCGATTGGAAATGACGGTGGTTATTTCCATACGCGGGAGACGAGGATATTGTTGCGGTGGAGTTCAACACCGAAGGCAAGTTAAGGTGGCTGGAGCGTTTTTTGTATGTGTACAGATTTGCGTGAAACTTTGCATACGTGTCCTTATTAGTAATATCTATCGATAAAAGTGAAAAAAACTGCATGCTACCGATTTGGTTTCCTGGCAATTCAATGATATTTTAACTAGTACTCTTATGGTACACGGCATATATTTTGAAATAATTCGATTACTTATGTACAGATTTTCTCCTAAATGCGAAATAATACGTTTCATATTATTATAATAGCTGCTAACAAAAATCAAGGTATCATGCCGAGTAAGAAAAGCGTATTTAGATATGATTTTCTCGTAAATTTCGAATTTCGCGCCGAAAATCTAAGTCAAAACAATGCTTTAATTAAGGCGAAAATTTGAAACACAACTCTTGCATCATGTACATTACTGCATGGTTGGCGATTTCCAACGTATAAACAGGTGTACTTGAGTGAAATGTGGTCTAAGAATATTTTTTTCGACTTGCTTGAAAAGTTATTAGAATGTGCCTTCAACGACTCACGATTACCGCTCCAGCCACCTTAAGGTGGTTCCACCGTAAAATTACTTAAATGTCATTTTATTCATATTCAGTCTACTTGTAGAAAAAGTTGTCCTCTCTCTGATATGAACAACAAAATAATACCTTTCCACGCTATTTTATTCTATAATTGAACTTGAAATTACATGGTGTTCAATGAGGGAATGAGGGAAACACGGGGAAAAATAGTATTTTTCCATGAAATATAAATGCCATTTTCGCGGAAAACTGTCCCTAAGAAGGAAATAATCCAGAAAAATTGAACAAAAATAAAATACAGGCATCTTACCACCTTATTTTTTTAGTTATTGAAGAATTAATGCCGTAATTGAAGTCAAAATGCGGTAATTCGTAGGAAATGGCGCTGCAGTCGGCTCCTATGGCTGGAAAAAAGTGCTCATTAAAAATACATACGTGGAATAATCTGCATATTTTGTACCTTACTTTTGGTTTTCTATAGGTAACGCATTGCATCAGCGAAAGCAGGATTTTTTGGACAAAATATAAAAAATGTGGAATTTAGTATTTGTTTTGACTCACACAGTCGCGGCGGAACCTCCTTAAAGAGTGCGTGAGAACCCCAAAGATGCATTCCCAGTATAAACCTAATCTATGCGGCTGACATAGACAAAACTGATGTTAAAACCTGTTATCTACAGGTTTATTTTTATAAATGATGACGCCAAAGCATTCAAAGTGGCAGTGGTTGGTTGTTATTGGCAATGTATGGAATCATCGGAAAATCTTCGTTGAATTAAATAACTAACTATAGAATTATTCTCTAATATTGACCAATGAGCCATAATCACATTCTTAGTCGCATCTTTTTGATAAATCGTGAGTTTTAATAGTGATGGTAATTCAATAAACAATCTTCTTCTTCAAACTTCCAGTACTCGGGGAAATACTAGGTCACGTGAAAAATGTGGGAGTGGAAGTCTTTAAAAGTACAAGAGCTTTTCAACCAGTGGATGTGCATAACGACATTAAATTATATGGATCAGGCATAAGTAAATAGGTATAATAATCTTTTAGCACACATTCTCTGACAATGACTTAAAATTACATGAATATACGACAGAGAGTACGTGGAATTAATCGCTGCAGAAACTACGTCATTTCCAAGCAAGACAAATGAAGAGTTCAAATGTGGATATAAAGAGAACAAACAAATCAAGGCTGAGCCCGAAGGGAAATATTCCGATCCGACCAACTAGCGTGTGGACGCGAGTATCTTCAGTGCGTTCGTTAGTATCTTGGGTTTATTTGACTCCTGTATCGCTAGTCCTGTTGCAACGCACCCCTTCTCGTCGGCTACGTAGAGCTAGAGCTATTCCTGCAAGGCCGCAGCCAGCCTTACGTGTCAATCCTAAAAGTTTTTGCACCCTGCCCCATTTTTTGGATTTTGAATGGGGCAGGGTGGGAGTTAAAATATTTAAGGAAATTTTGGAAGATTCCCAATGACTTCTTTCTACAGTACCCAGGCAATTATGGGAGCCCAATCTAAAATATTATAATAACAATGCATAGGCCAAAGCTGTGAATCTATGATGGTTGTGCTCTCTCTGGCCTTCTGATATATGACATTTACTCCTTTTTTGTTTTTATTTTCAAACATATGTCGACTTAGGACAAAAACTTTCTTTTTTTTCTCGCAAAGTCAGTGGGCAGTTTTAATGCTGCAGTTGTTTCGTATCATAAAGGTTAGCCCGAGATGATAAAACTACATGTTGAACTCCACGTCTGTCTCAGTTTAGAGTATGGGCAGTGTTGTTTTTGGTTCCATTCACTTGATGATTTAAAAAATATTATTAATTGTAAACGGAAGAATTAAAATAACTTATTAGTATGTATTATCAAGACCCAAAAGGGTCGTGGTAATATATACAAATGGAGTTAACTAAGTTATTTTAATTCTTCCATGATGGATAAATTTGTAACACGTCCAGCCGAACATGTTAGGTTGGCAGTGAATTAAATTTGTCGTATGGTAGCCCTGCAATACCTTCAGCACCGTATATTTATTGTTGCGCGGATCGGCGGGGAAAATTATGGGGAAGAGGGGCGGTTATGACAAAGCTCCGAAAAACCGACGCCCGCTGAAGGGGAAATTAACAATTAGAACGGTGGAGGAGGGAACTTGTTCGTTAACCAGCGGAGGAGGCGGTCGAAAAAAAATTCCCTTTTGGCATAGGCCTACAGGCGCAGGTTTGTTTTCGAAGTTCATATTTTTTAATAAATACTAGTGAACAACTCGAATAGCTGAATTGCACTCGGATGAAGTATGCGCGCAAGTTTCAGCGCAATCAACTTGATATTGGCCGAGTTGTAGCCAGATACGTATTGCCGGGCGCCACCTGGGTGGTAAAAGTGTTTGATTGTGTAACATGATGCATTGGAGGCAAATGAGCATTGTAGTACATGCATGAGCTTTAGATGGCGGCTGAAATCAGTCAATGAGTGCATGTCTTTTGATATTATGACGTCAGGACGCTCTCTGCCGCTGGCTAGCGCTGAATCGCCGCAAAATATTCACCCCGACTGAAAGTTCCAGGGGCGGCCGCTTCCTTTCAAAACTGAAACCTCCCTCGGTGACTAGCGAGACGTTATTTGTTCGTGTAGGCTCCATTTTATCGACACTTATTATTTCTACGATATATTTTAGATGTTTGGAATTCTATTTGTACTGAAACATAAGTTTACTAGCCTGCAATGCGTATTGCAAGGCTGGGTAACAATGAAATAAATACGTAGCAACGGAAATGACAAAAGCTAAAAAATTGCATAATATTTACGTGAAAAGTTCCAAAATCTCAGTGTATCGGTCGATTGAGACAAATCGGTTAAATTAATTATAAACTAAGAAGATTTAGCTTCATTTTAGTCCATAAAGCAAACTCGTAGCTCAATTATTTCATATTTTAATGAGAAAAAGAAAATTGATCTACTCGGAAATATTTCGTATTTAAGGCAGTGCTAAAAGACTGTGCTGCAAGAGTTAAATATTTTATAAGATGCCTATTTTAAAATACAACTAGGTAACATTGACGCCCCTTGTAATAACGGTTGGTCGTACAAAAAAATGTTTGAAACAAAAGTTGTAGATATTTTTTTGACAATTTCAGATTACTCTAAACGCATTTTTTTACAGTTAATAATAAGGGAGTTATCCTTTTTATCTCCTTAAACCCCTAAAATACAAATAGGTAATATTGCCACCCCTTGCAATAACGGCTGGCTGTACAAAAAAAAAGTTTGAAACAAAAATTGTAGATATTTTATTGATAATTTCAGATAACTTTAAACGGATTTTGCACTGTAAATAATAAGGGAGTAATCCTAAACTGAGCGGTAGAGCGCCGTTACCGTTTGAAAAAACCTACACGTGGCGCTAATACTGCAAAAGATGGTAAACTTGCATACTCTTATTAAACCTTTCTGCGAAATATCAAAGAATAGCCTTGAACGATCGAAGCGTTGGATGGACGGCGGAACGTGTATAAGGTTGCCCCATGAAGAGTCATTCATGGTGATACAAACTGTACAATCGGTAGTAGTAGGAATGAGAGATGCGCGTATAGAAAAGGGAATGAGTTGATGAATGAAATGGACATGAGGCGGTTGGATGTTTTCTGTATTTGTTAAACGAAGCGCAAAGGGTGAGATGTTGTTACAACTGATGACCGTAGGTTAGCATTCTGGTCAGTATTTGAAGATGGTATGCATGGCAGTCAAGGTGTAGGCTTGACCCTCAATGAGAGTTAAGGTGCTAGTAAGTAAATACGAATTAGCGTCCCCTAGATTGCTACGGGTTCGCATGAAAATAGGTTTTCGAAAAGTGGTGGTTGTATCATGTTATCCGCCAGTGGATGGAGAAAGTGAGTGAGTTGAGGTTCGGGGAATGCGACCCTTGATAGAATAACTGTACTTGGAGATATGAATGACAGGGTTGGTGTAAGGCAGTAAGCATCAGAGAGTGGTTGCGCCATTTGCGGACCCTCGGGTGAATGATAGGTAAATATGAAAACCTGGTTAGTATGTGCTTGGAAAAAGGATCGTTTGTCTCAAATACATGGTTTAAATGTACTTAATACTGGAGTGTTCTCTCTAAAGTTTTCATAAATTTCATTTATTTTCCTCAAACGGTCTTTCTGACGTTTCTTATGGTACCGTTATAACTTTTTTATTACTGTTCTCTATTGTCTGTCAGTAATTTGATTTATCAATTGCTTTCTTTTGTGATAACGTTCTCTTTTTACTGTTACTGTTCATATTTGAATGAGTCATTTCTTAATCTATCTCTGGTTTTTCTAATAATTATTTTTTCAATTTCCCGCCACCATTCTAGTGAATCACTTTTTCTGGGTTTCTTCCCTTAAGAGCCGTTTTTCCCCATTGTGTTCCAATTAATATGCTGTGTTGATGTTTATGTGTCTATATTTGTGCTAAGCATGGTTAATTTTTTAACACAGTTCTTTTCCCTTCTGTGAATGCTTTAACTGTCTGCAATGAACAATTGAATGATGAAATAATAAATAATCAATAGGTGTTTTAATTTTTATAAAAACAGAAAAATTCCACTCCATGATTTTGAAGGTCCACGGGGTGGAAGTCTACGAAGTAAAACAACTTAAAGATTTCAATCTTATATACACTGAATTTGAGGGAAGACATTATTGAAAATTTTGTTTATTCGAGAATAACACGAATGCTACATTATGGATTTTACTGACAAAAAAATACAGCCTAGCCAGAGGCGTAGCGAGGGGGGGGGGGCGGTCCGCCCCAGGCCCCGCTTTCAGCATAGGCCCCCAAATTTTAGTTGTTCCTGTTTTTACCAGACCCATAAGACCTTGGTTTGAATGAATAATTGGTTTTCTGAGCTTTCTATTGAACTACATCGTAAATTTGGTTATAAATGAATTGATGAGCAAAGAAATAAAGTATGAACACCGACTCTGGAAGTTTATAGGCCCAGCGTACAGCAATGACATAAGCCCCGACGAGCAGAACAAGAGAAGAGGGCAGGGCTAAGCAGGCCTCGCAGATTTGCAGACGCAGAATCAGCTGTTCACCACTCGTCACCTACCCTACCCCCCAGCTATTGCAATTCAACTCTCTATGCAATGAACGCGGTATTTTATGCCTCAATTTTATGATTATAAGACGCATACATCTTCACAATACATTTTTAGGAGCGAAATGTGGGAATTTTCTAATCACCACATTTAATACGCATTCAACTTTTTGAGAACGGCACTCCGCGCTATTATTTGTCGCTCCTTTCAGCGCCCAAAAGAACATCGTGAAAAGAAATGCTGCCTACGTATGACTTTCCCCAACACTCACGTGCCCCTTTCTCTTTGGTTTCCAAATATAATGGTCTATTTGTAGCTTCAAAACGTCCATTCGTGTCAATGGAAATATGTGTTTTTATTCAGTAGATAACTGAGTTTTTGTCCGCTCGTATCGGATTCCGTTCGATCTATTTGCGAGAGATGTGTTATTATGTAATTGGGAGATGATAATATTCTGTGAGATTCTAAATAGGCAATTATCGGACCCTTTGTGAATTTCGTTGTTAAACCCGCAAAGTTGGTCGAGCCTGTTGAAAAGTTACGTGATCCTCCTGAAAATCTTGATGCAAGAGGGGCAGCGGGGGTGTTAATGACAAGCATTTGTTACTTAAATTTTCTTTGTTTCCTGCACTTGTGGTATCACATTTCATTTGAGGTAAATCTTGCCCAGAAATACTTGCAGATTGAAGGGATCAGATTCGAAAAGTATACGTTAAAGCTGAGAAGCTTGAACATCTTTTTAGAAGAAATTCGTTAAGAACTGGTTAACATACATTTGGAATATGCGTGGACGTAGGTATTGAAATCAGGAGACGTTATCGTGTTTAAAAAAATGATTCCAGGATAAAATTCCAAAGACGCAGGCTGACTTCACAGCAGGAAGTGAAGCGTTCTATGTTTGAGTGCATTGATAAGTTTCTTGTTGAGATCATTGTCACATAAACACGGTACAAAATTCCACTAATTATGTTATTGCTGTCTACCGTCATTTACAAGACAAGCGTCATTTACAAGACAAAACTGTTTTGTCTTGTAAATGATGCTTTAGTCGTCAAAACCGGTCGACAGCAATAAAATAATTAGTGGAATTTTGTACCGTGTTTTTGTGACAATGATTTCTATCTTAAATTTCCACAGTGTCGCCACAATCGATTAATTTTCTTGTAAAGCTATAAACTAGATCAATCTCAATGGAAAGTGTTTACAAACAGTTTGCTGCTGTTCATCCAATGAATCTTGTAAAAGCAAGTGATGACCAACTCCTCATTCTAGTTCAGCAACTAAAAAAAACATTTGATGACTTTGAGAAGATATGAGGCTTTGAAGGCATCTACATTCTACAGGCTTCAGAGATTTCAAAAGACGATACAGTTTCGTGGTCCGCTTTTAATATGCTGCAGTTCATTATCGAAATGGATTTTCAAGAGTCGTTACCAAATATTTGTGAAGCTCTAAAACTGCTTTTGACTGAACATATGTGTGTATGTCTCTTCATGTGAAAGAAGTTTTTCTAAACTTAAATTAATTAAAAGCTATCTTCGCTCAACAACGAGCCAATCCCGCCTGACAAACCTAGCCTTAAATATCAATAGAGAACGCTGTTGCTAAGAGAGTAAATTTTGACGATGTAATAAAGTTTGAGGAGGTAAAATCTTGCAAGAAAGAATTTTAATTCTGACTACTGTACTATTTAAATATTTTAACTTTTTGGTTTGATTTCTATTGCAAATAAAATAATGATGTGAAACAATAACTCTTAATTTCATATCTATTAAATACACTTTCCGAAGGAATGGAATACTAGCGTCAATTTGCTCCGGCCATATGCCAGCACTGGGTACTGGTACTTACACCAAATTTATTAAAAGAGTATAAGGATGCCTTTAACCTACTATTTTGTGAATTCTGAGATATATGACGCATTCCATTGATAAATAGTTGATTCTGGGTCTGCAGGAATACAAGAAATTGGCATCTTCCTATTATACTTGTGTAGACTATTTGAATGTTATAAATTATAAATTCCAAATAGGCCCCAATTCGAATAGCGCCCAAGGGAAACTCATTGAATTCAAATTGAGGTGTGCTCAAAAGGAGGAGTATTTGAAGCATCTACTTGGCGGCTACGATGAAATATCAGCCTACGGGTCCGATAGCGAAGACGAGGACTGGATTGCGGATGATACCTCAGCAAGAGCGTCATCATCAGACTTCTAAAGTGCGAACGAGATGTCGGAAGGAGAGGAAGAAAGCGATGCTGAGTCCGATGAGAGCGAGATTGCGGAGCAAGTGGCAGAAGCGCAGGGTGCGAGAGGTTCATCGGCAGCAGATGAAGCAGGGATAGGAAATGCATGTGTGTACATAGCGAAAGATAAAACTGTTTGGAGTAACATGCCGCCTCAAGTACATCAAACGTCTTCTCACAATATAGTGCGACTAAGAAGTGGCCCACATAGATCTATAGAAACTCTATCAATCGGAGACACTTTAAAAAAATAATTACAGTAGAAATCTTAGATCTTATTGTTCGGCATACCAGCAAAAATGCTGAGAAAGTGTACGAAGAGTATAACACAAAGAATCTGGATTCGTAGGAAGCCTGTTACTACTAAAGAAATATATGCGTTTATTGGTGTTTTGATTTGTTCTGGTGTAAACAATTCAAAAGTTGATCACACCAGTGAAATATGGAAAAGTATTTCATATATTCTTTATCGTGTGTCAATGGGTATCAACAGATTCCACAACCGAATGCGATTTATTCGATTTGATCACTTAAAAAACAGCCAGACACGTGCAGAAAAGGATAAATCTGTTCCTATACTTGATATTTGGACTAAGTTCAATTCAAGTTTGAGTAAAATGTACAGGCCGACAGCAAATTTGGCAATTGATGAACAGCTTTATCGTTTCCGAGGCCATACGAAGTTTACGCGGTGCATACTATCGAAGCCACCTAAGTAAGGGATAAGACTTTGGTGGGTTTGCGAAGCCGAAAAAACATTTCCTCTTTATGGAATCATTTACACTGGAAGTGTTCGTGAAAAAAGTCAAGGAGAGAGGGTTGTGAAAGAGCTTTGGATTTCACAAGAATACTGTAATCTGCTCGTACGTGCCAAAGAAAAACAAGGCTGTAATTTTGTTATCAGCAATGCACACTGATACTGCTGTAAATGAAGATGAAAATAAAAAGCCTCATATAATCATTGATTATGATGAGTACAAATCCAGCATTGATGCCATGGATCAGATGATAACCCGATATACCACACACAGGCATACTGAGAGATGTCCACTTGCTATGTTTTTCAACATTTTAGATGCTAGTGCTTTGGCTTCATATATATTTTATCACGAAAATAATAAAATTTTGGAAAAGAAAACTAATCAGCGACGTATTTTTTTCGTAAACTGAGTGAGGAACTGTCAAAACCTCTGATTGAAAATCGTTCTGAAATGGTCAAATAATGCGGAATTATTCCACGAAAATTGCAATTGAGTGTGATCGGGGTACAGCTCCCCTCTTCTACCGTTTCCGAAGAAAGAAATGAACCTCGAGACCGTAATAGTAGGGAAAAGTTTACATGTTCTTATCATATTTGCTACAAGGAATCAGTCAAAAGACTCATTGTCGCAACGCAAATTGTTGTTCAGTTTGCGAAAAAACAGTCTGCGATGAACATTGTGTATCCACGAAAAAATGCATTGATTGTGTTAAATAATTGTTTGTACTAACTAATTTGTCATAAAATTGTTGCAGTTGTTTATTTAATAAGCCCTGTGATCTCAAAAACTAATTTAAATATGTTATTAATCAATTTCCCGGTATAAACTTCATTTTTCAGGCAGTGGTTACCCGGGTACCCGGGTTTGTCCGCTGAGTACATGTACTTTGACGCCATTTTGTTTACGCATAAAATATGAAAAAAAATTGTCGGTGGTTATTTAGCTTTTAGAGGAGTTAAATAATTGGGATCCTGAAACTCAGATTAAAATTTTAGTTATTGAAGGCTTTTGAGATGTGGGTGTGGAGGAGGATGGAGAAGGTGCGTTGGACGGAAAGGAAGACAAATGAGGAAGTGCTTGACATGGTGGGCGAGGAGAGGAAACTTATAGATGAGATTAGGGGAAGGCAGGGTAGGTGGCTGGAAGGGGTAATGAGGGACGATGGTTTGCTGAAGATCGTGATAGAGGGAAGGATGTTGGGTAAGCGTGGAAGGGGAAGGAAGAGAATCGGTTTTATGGACGGGATGAAGAACGGTAGGACTTATGCTGAGATGAAGAAAGAAATACAAGAGGTAGAAAGGGCACAGCACGTGTAAGAGTTCGTTGGATATTCTCTGACTTTCATCACAACCTACCTCTAACCGGTAGATTACTGTAATGAATGAACTGAAGTTAAAAGCTAAAATATGACAGGGTTGGCACCCGGGTACCCGGGTGTGTACGTAAGGGTTAATTATAGACTGGATGTTGTCAAATGTTCATAAAATTCTAATTAATATTTACTGATCCTAGGGACGTTAAAATAATACCTATATAACTACATATTTTTTATACAAAAAAAATTCACTTTAAGAGGTGTTGCAAGGGACTGACCACGCAGTGGACAAATAAAGACTTTTTTCTAGTTTTTTCAATAATATAGATTTCTTTATTTAAAAAATAAAGGATAAGTCCGGTTCTATGGATGATTTTAATTAGTTGATTCATTATTTTAGTATAAAAATCAAGTTTTCAGCATTTTAAAAGCTACGGGACATCGTTTCTGACCCTTTTTGTTTGCAATCACCCAGGAACATTCTAAGCCTCATGTTGAGGGTAGACGCCGAAGATGACTTGAATAATGAGGATAATCAACATACGCCAAAGAAGTAACAGACTAGGCATACCGGAGAGGCTATTTGGACCCTTTTTCATTTTTGACGAGCCATTACTTGTGATTGATTGGTATTTTTACCTCGCCTAGAATTCATCATGCTAAGATAAATAGCTACGGTTTATGACAGGAACAGTTTTGGGAAATCTCTTTTTTCGCGAATTAACTGTAATTTTCTAAGGTTTTTATGGCATTTAAAGTTCAAATCAGAATCTGCTACGGACACAAAAAATATCCCTCTCACTTTTTTATTTTAGGTAAAAATAATCGCGCTGAAATAGTGTCTGCATTCCAATGAATTCGTAATGTTTTAACTAGCCTCTGATTGCAGGTAATTTTCTAGATTTCTTACTGCTGTGATTATTTACAGATTTTTCTATTTTTGGAGAGACGATTAACCTCTAAACTATCCAAAGCAATCGATTTGAAGAGCGGAGGGCTTTCAGTCAATCGGATAAGGGCATTTATAGCACTTTCCGTTATCCTCGACAGAGATTACATGGATGCATGTAAAGCCTCTGCAAGGGTAGGGTGATTATTATGTCCATCTGAATAACTATCATTAGAGGGAAGATTCTCAGAAAGAGTGGCGCAGGTAGAGGCGTAGGCGAATATCGGAGACAGCGTTAATTATAGCGGACCGAATCGGAGAAGGTGTGGAAAACTCCGATACGATGATGGACTGTGTCGGCCTGTTCAACAATGGAGAAGGATGGAGAATGAGGGTTGCATGTAGGCATTACTTATTAAGTTTGTTTTTGTGCTTAATTTTAGCTAATATGCTGATGCAAGCAATGCTTTAAAATTTCTTAAAAATATAAATCTCCAGAATGTCGTGTTAAGACCTATTTTTTGTGTCCATTTCAGTAAAACTTCGGTGCGGTGTGTATTTTTCATAGTTTCTGGTATCGCTTGCTATGAAATAATTTGTTTTGAGTTTTGTGGTTGCATTACCTATCGGCTTGTTGCTTGGCCGACGCAAGATAAATCAAGTTGTATCTGATTTTCCTTTGCAATGTATTCCTTACATTAAAACAGACTGAATTTTATTTAACATTAAATTTTTTTACTGGAGACTTTTCAATGAAAATTACTCAATTAATACGGTAGATTTTAAAATTTCTTAATGCGAGCATTGTATTTAAAAAAAGTTAATGCAAATTTTGATGATTTATTTGATCATTACCAAAATCATTCAATTTCGAAGTTAGTACTTAACAGCACAAACCAGCCCAATCGATATCGTGAGTGGTTGAAATTGTTATGCAAGACTCATTTAGTTTATTGCATTTATCGCGGATCAGGGTACGATTTGTTGAATTGACTTTGTAGAAAAAAAGAATTAGGGAAGATAATATAATCCTCGTAGTCTTTCCACACCCCCAATTTTTCGTTAGAACCTCTAATCCTTCTGTTGGTAGCGGAAAATATGGCTAAGCAATTTATGGTACCCGTACTTTTTTATAACACTAGTCTTGTGAACTCATTTTTATGGTGTAGCCAGTCTTCATGAGCATCATATTTTTTTTCCTCTTTATTTTCATATCTTTCTGCTTCATCGCTTCGGCCAGATTCGTAGTGTCTCCTCGGAATAACTAATTCCTTCTTATTGGCTCATTTCTTCGACATTAAGTCTTCTTATTCCTCCTTTCCAGGTGTAGGCAACTTCACCATCGTAATCTCGGCCTCCCAACACTTCTTTTCCCTAAAGGCTTATATTCTAATACCTTTCTGGGGATCTTTTCTAGAGGCATGCGCTAAACATGTTCTTTCCATCTTTATTTATAATTTGTTGCTACTTCTGTTACTGGTTGTACTTCTGTAATTGCCTTATGTCTTCATTTTTTATATGGTCCAGGCGTGTACAGCCTTTCACAGATCTAAGGAATTTCATTTCTGACGTTTCAATTTGTTATAAGTCTCTTGTTCTAAGTGTCCAAGCTTCTGATCCGTATAATAATGTGGGGACAGCCATTATTTTGTAAAATTTTATTCGAGTTTCTTTTGCAGTTTTTCCCTTCAGTGCTCTTCTTAGTGTCCCACATATTTTTGGTAATTAGTTTTTTATTTAAAATGTCTCTGTTCTCTTCATAGGTGATCGAATCCCAAATATTTAAAGTGTGATATCTAATCCAATATATTATTTTCAATTATTATTTTAGTTCGGATTGGGTACTTTCCTAGGAATACTATTGTCTTGTTTTTTTGTACAGATATCTTCAAGTCATAGTCTCAAGATATCAGATTTAATTTATGGACAGCCAATTGTAAATGGTCTTCATTATCATGAATTATGACTTGGTCATCTGCAAGTAGCATTGAGGTTAAAGATTTGTTTTCTTTTATTTTTATTCCTGGTGGTGGTGTAAATTTCTTCCATTCTCGTCATCTATGTCGACATCTACGGCAGTCATCTATGTATATATTAAATAAAGTAGGCGATAGAGTACACTCTTGTCTAACACCTTGGTTGGTTATAATTTCCTTTGTTTGGCTTTTGCCGACTTCAGTATCAATTACAATATACGTATTATATAGGGAGATTGAATGGTTATAATTAAATGAACTGGGTACCCTTGTTTTTTCCATTATGGACAAATGTTTTTCTCGATGAATGCTATCAAATGCCATCTGGTAGTCTATAAAGACTATGTGCGCCTCCAGATCAAATTCTATACGTTTTGTATTATCAGTTTTAGACTAAAAACATCGTCAATACACGATGCTCCCTTAGGAAATCCTGCCTGTTCTTCGAGTAGAAAAACTTCAGAAATAGTTTGGAGTCTTTCATTAATGATTTTGCTGTATATTTTGTATGCTGCATTTAGTAGGCTAATACCTCTGTAATTTTCTGGCTTGTTTCGTTCACCTATTTTGAAAATGGGAATTACTTTTGCAATTTTCCATTCGTCTGGTATGTCAAGGCAAGTCCAGCACATATTGTAAAGATGTAGCATTCGTGAAATTAAAAGGGGGCTACCATACTTTATTAATTCAGAATTGATACCATCTAGTCCAGGTGCTTTTATGTTTTTTGTTTTCTTTAATACGTTTTGTATTTCTGTCATGTTGATGGGATCTAAACCAGTTGTCTGATTTTTGAAATACAGATCCTTCAATTGGGCTAGAGCTGTTGATAATTTTTAATCTAATCCTAGTTTGGAATTATATTTATCCGTACATTAAGTTATATATCGACATTACATAATTACTAATAATGCCAAGTAAATCAACATTCAGAAACGTCGGCATACCTTGCCTTCACCTTGCGCGGATCAAACGATGGTATTATCGTTCGCGACCAATTCACTTAACGAACAGAAAGTGGTGCTGACCGACGGCGAACTATACTTCTTCCATTATAATAGCGCAGTTGACAGAAATGTAGCCAATCGGTAAGCACATTCCATGTCGGCTGGGTAAGCAATTCCATGTGACCGACGAAGTCAATATGGTGATCTTTGTTTACATCGTATTTTCGTGACGAAGTTGTTCACTTTTCATTTCTCTCTTTGTCAAATCGGTAGATATCATCTAATTATGGTATTTAAAAGGCTGTTAAGAGTTATCAAAGGTAATTAAGTGTATTTTTGCCACCATAATAGAGCTCTTATAATGTATTAATCTGCCAAACATAATGGTGAAAGTGGAATGTTAACTCAATACTGTTGATTTCCGCTTAATTTTTCCTTAGCTCGTTCTTCTCTCTGATTACTTCCTGAACTTTATACTACAATCTCTCTACCTCGCGTGATTTTCAGTGGCTGCGGGTTTTTTCTTCTTAGTTTCTAAGGTTACCATGTATTCCTATAACATTGATTTCATAGCATTGGTACATTGGTGTTTTGAATCGTGTTCACTGTCGACATTTTAAAACGATAGAAAAATTAGCCAGTTACCTATCGTTTTACGATGCTTTGCTTTCTTTGTGTTTAAACATGAAAACTCGGTAAACCTAATGTGTTTGAGAAAATATGCTAGTAGCGAGCTAAGACACTACTTTCTTAATCGTTGAAGATTTTCATGAATCTTCACTGCCAGGTAACTTTCGTCTTTTGAGCTAACATTCATAACTGTGAAGAATGGAAGGAATATTATCCATTTACTGCAATTTACTTTAGGATGGTGGTTGCCTCCTTTATTAGGTTGTAATTTGACAGGAATAACAATAGCTTTTAAAGGAATATCCTATCGCGATATGTTCCTTTGTTTCGGTTGCATAATGTACTTCATTGCATCCATATGTAGATGAAAACTGCGGTTATTCCATCGAAATTGTATAAATGGCAATGAATAAATAATGCTTTCAGAAGATGTATAGTTAAATAAGTAATAAAGATTCATTTTTCCCTTTGCCTTTGTAATATATCCCAAAAGACGATTACGAAGTTGTCCTGCGATTGGAGAGGCACATTACTTCGTCGTAAGTTGTAATATCGGAGAAGAATATGGAGACGAAATTCGCACGATGGACCGCGATTACGTCGTGAATATAATTTAAGAGGTACAATCAACGCGCATGATCGAACAACTAAGTTGCTGGCACAAATGTTATGCCTGTGTTCATAGGTATACACCACGATATCACAAGGATTCACTACGACATCACAAAGGTTCATAATCCTTTTGATATCGTAGTGAATCATTTCTTCGTAGTAGATGGTATAACAGAAATGGTTCAAGACTATGCAGTTGAGTTTTTGAAACGTTTAGTCATGTAATGGCTGACGTTCAATAACGAATTTAATCGAATAACTTGACATGGAAAAATATTTATTGAAAATAGCATCGGCTGCCTCCCATCCATGATTGTGCTGCGAATACATCTCGTCTGCCTCACCAAAAGGCCTGTGCAAGCCGGTACCCTATTGGTTTTAGGTTTGAATTCTCAACTGCGCAATTATAATGGACGAAGTATGAATGGTCTCATCATTCGCACTGAACGAGCTAAAAGCGGAGCTACATGGTGGCAACTAAGTGGCTTCATTGCCTGCACTGTAGCCCCCGAGCGGAGACTGCGTCTGCACTGTCGGCGAGCTAAAACTAAAAAGCATTTCTAGTTGATGGAGTAGGCGGCGGGTCATTGATTCATGGTTCAAACTGAACGATTCACTGTCTAGGTCAGTAAATAGTTAAATCAGTTAACTAAATTGAATTGTTCCTTTTGAACCGTTCGTTAGCAAACTACCCATATCTAATATATAGAAGACTAGTAATTACTTGACAATTTATTTCCAGCGTCTTGTATGTTGCAGCTGTGTGTGTTTTGTTTTAGGGGAAGAGATGAAGGTAGGGACATAGAGAACAGACGAGGAATTTTGTCTTTCAAATGTTTTACAATGATGATGAGGCTTTTTACGGTTGTTTCGGTGAAGACTTTATCTATTACATGAACCCTAAATATCTCTTATGTCTGTTAAATACTTTTGGAAATTTTATTTCTTCTCGAGGACTATATTATCCACACATAAATCCTCTTTTAATACTTTTTCGTGTGCCAACTTCATAAGTTCGCCGTTAGCTTAAGTTCTGAACGAAGGTATTTCGCACTATACTCTGCTTCAGACTATTTTACAACTTTGCAAGTGTTTAATGGCATAGGGATAAACTTCTACGGGACAGAGAAAGGTTCGGGTAGGCCTGAATGAAGTTGAGTCCTAAGGGACCATTTGTCTAAACAAAAATGGGAAAATGGATTTTCTCTACCCAGTTTTATCAGTTTTATTCTTGGGTTCACGAGATGATGGTAACTGAAATAAATTTTTAATTGAATAAAAAATTAAACTAATGTCGTGTTTATGACGCCATAACGATGCTGCTTTCTTGAAAGGCCGTGGATATTCAAAACAACAACTAATTTTTCTGAAGACCATACTTAAAATGGCTTTTATAATTTTTTTCATTTAATATTTTGTTTTCTCTGTATTCAGAGGTTTAACTGACTAACTAAAACTACCCAAAGCACGGAGGGCATCTGTAAATACAGGAGAAACGGTAGGAGTTTTATCTTAATGACCAACATCTCGCGAACTCCTGAATAACATTCCCAAAATGTTTACTTTATGTTTGCCTCAATCATGAATTACGTTTTGCTAAATTTTCTTTACAACTGCGCCGTAAATACTTTCGACAATCATATTTTATAGGAGGCCGCTGGCACATTGCTGGTTGAGAAATACTGATGAATGTGACAATAGTTGGGCAAATCTGTCAAGTTCCATTCAAATATATAGTAAGACTTCCTTGGGTGTTGGCGAAGTAACTTCTCCTGTTCCTGTGTTATTAGCGTTTGAATGTCGTCGCCGAATTCGCTTCTTATAGGACTTGTTTCTTGTCTGAGCCACCGTTTCAAATGTCTTGCCTGTTTCTTGCCTGAGCCAATTTCCTTTTCAGCTTCCGTAAATTTCCTCGGCAATAGTTTTCTGCTTTTCTACCTCCCCTGGAAACAACCATTTTAGAGGTAGATGTTGATGTAAAAATAGTACCAAGTATGGTGGGTGTGAATAGGAACCTTCTAGAGGAAATTAAAAGGAGAGAGAACGGGCAATCATGGGGTAAAGAGACGCTGAAGACTGATAGAGGGGAGAATGTTAAATAAGCGCTGGTAAGAAAGAGAATTGATTTTTTTATTAGAAGAAGAGAGATAGGGAATATCCTGAGATGAAGGAGGAAACTGTGCTTGGAAATAGGTTCCTGGTTATGAAATTGTAGTTTTAAGTTATGGTTCTTTCCACCAAACGTACCCACCTTTATCAGCAGTGTACCTACACTATCAACTAGGTAATCCTTATTAAAAATACAAAACTTGTGTCAAGGTTTTTCGTTTTGACTATATACAAGCTCGATAACTATAAAAAATAATGAGTCCCTTAAGATTTATCTCAGCAGAGAATCTCTCGAATAGCTTCTTGTCGGAATTTTGTGTAATATATTTCCTCGTTTGAGTTAATCTTACTATGAAGGCTTCTGAAATTGTTAAAGTTGAGGTTTTCAGGTTAAATAATCTTCCAATTTCCTGTCAGTTTGCATAAATGCTGCCCAAACAACGGCTACTTAACGAATCGTAAAATTGCTCAATAAGGCTCATAGCTTGTCTGTCACCCCAAGTTATGATGATAAAATTAAGGACTTCAGGACTTGAATTTGTGTGTTTACGATTTTTTAAAATAATTATTATAGTAATCCCTTTGGGGATTACTATACTAATTATGTTAAATACGTCATGGAAAGAGTTAATTTCAACGATCGATCCATAGAAAATCCATCCTGATATGCATGACGGATTAGTCGGATTGATTTTCCCTCGAGGGATGATTGGAGAGCACAGAAAAGGATTGTCTCAATTTTTTATTTGGCCCATCGCCTTGGTTTGCGGCTGGAAAAAAGGTCCGCCTTTTTAGGTTGTAACCCCTTTCTTCCCCCTTTTGATGTATAACCTGAATTCCTCTTCACCTGATTAACTTCATACCAGTTCCCATTTCCTTACCTCAACAACATCATCTGCTCACGTTGATTGGAAGCATGAGATTACATCGGAGATAATCAACAGACGAAGCCCGAGGGAATTAGAAAAAAATGCACAGCGTGGTCTTTTTTTTCCCTTCACTTTTCTGAGTTAGGGCCCTTCCCCTCTCCTCCCTCCTCTTTCCCCGCCTCTCCTCCCGACGCCGAAAAGCATCCTCCCCCCTTCTCTCTTCCATTGCTTCAAAAAGTCTCTTTCGCTCTCCGCCTCCGTTTTCCCGCGCCTCCTGCCCCTTTGTGGCGTCGCTATGCCAACCGCACCCCTCCCCCCAACGCGGGAGGCGCCACGCCGTTGTCGTCTCATCATTGGCACCTTTTGGTACACTGCGGCACACGCGCTCATTTTATGTCCTCCGCTCGGAAGTTCGCTCGAATGTGCTGACGAAGTGGCGAACGATTTCCGCTCCATCTCTCGGCGTATACATCTCTTACGTGTCTTCGATGTTTTATCTCAAGCCTCGAGGTCAATGTCTCCCTCTAGCTTGCCCGGGGGGGGGGGTTCCATTTGTTTCACAAAAAGTCAAAGAAAATTACTAGAACGTCTGGAAAAGTGAATAATTATATTAATAGCTAGATCGTGGTAAAGAAGTCAAATCGGAATGATCGTATGATTGAATGTAAATCCATTCAATCATAAACTCAATCCATTCAGTTCATTCAGTCGATGAATATCTGTTACTAATACCACTTTTATTTAAATTAAGCGACCCGGGTAAATTTAAAAAATTTTGAATAACCACGACAACACCCTCATTAGCGAATACCTTTACCCTTCCTTTTCCCCTATTCTGGTCTCCGTTTCAAACTTCTTCTCCCCTTCCGTTACGTAACTACGGAAACAATAGGATAAACAGATCTCAATTAATGCCTGATGTTGGTGATTATTCACTGAAACCCGGGTCGCTTAATTTAAATAAAAGTGGTATTAGTAACAGATATTCATCGACAGACATAATGTAATACCACAAAGTTAATTATGAACTAGTGAATTCCAATCCATTCAATTAGGCTTCTCATAAAGATAGATATTGGTTGACATAATGCAGCTAGAAATGACTCGAAAAGCGGTTTTGTGCCGCGTGACATTCTTGTACTCGGCGACTACGACATTTCGATCGTGGTGCTTTGCTCATTTCTGATATTAATTTTCCCGGCTGGAGTGTATCCGTATTAGTGAAATGTATCCGTTAAGTTTATCTCGACAAATTCCGTTCGAATTTTATTTGCATCGACACATTATTGTTAGAGTGAATTCTGTAAAAACAGCATCCTCTAGAAGTAGATTCATGAATAATATCCATGCGTAGCCATCATACTGCTGGAACTGCCATTCCCAGCAGACGAGTAAATTGCAATCCCTTTGCAACAGTGCGTTGGTTGGGATTGGTTGAGATTAACATGAGAATTTGTGATAACTCGATTATGAAGCACAGCTAATTGCTTCATACCCACCATATATTGTAGTTTCATATGTAAAAGAGGTGATTTTTTCAGCATTGGAAAATTTATCCATCGTTTTGAGATGGCTTAAAAGTATTTTCAGTATTGTATGCATCAATTTCAAATGCTAGAATTCGATAAATAAGTTCTGAAAGTTCTCGTAGTGCACGACAGTCGATTTGTGTCTGAGAAATCCTGATTGATTATGGGTGCCTCTCATTCACTCTGGTGCGCTAATCACTTCGTAACACAACAGCGCACTTGCCTTCCATTCGTTACAGACCCTGCGCACTAGGTAGTAGGGATGGGAAAAAATAATCGATTCTTCACCATAATCTATAGGCGGTTTTACAAATGGAAGTTGACTATGGAAGTACCGAGTGCAGCGAAGTATCGATTTTTATCGCTACTTGCAGGGCATAGCTCTGCTTACAAATTACTTCCGGCTTATCCGCAAATAAATGAATAGCGGAACTAAGTAGGCAAAAGGAGGTAAAATCAAACAATCAATGAATCATTAAATCAAAACCCTGCCGGTACTAAAATCTTATATTCATACGGAAATATTAACATATAACTGTAAAACAGTATTAATAAACACGTTTTTGTAGTTCACTTTGAGGCTAAATATTTGTTAATTATATCATTTGATACTTCATGATGTAATCAATTATACGAAATATTTTGTTTTCATCAACAGAAATAGTTATCTATTGAGTTTTATTAATCTAAATTAATCAAATCAACTCATGGGCTTAAGTAAAAAAACTTGCCCACCATGACAACTCTATTGTTTTGCAAATCCTAATTTATATTAACATTTTGATAACTAATTTAGTGCTTCAACATTATCAAATTTCAATCTTAAGAAATTTTTTATTTAATATAACTGTGGTTTTTCAATGGGGGCTGAACCAGGCAGAATATTTCATCGGATGTTTTGCAATACTATCGCTGAATCGAAATGCTACTTGCAGGCAAAATAGAAGCCAGTCTATTTTCCTTGCAAGTGCGAACCGCGGTCGGTTAGTTCCGCTATCGACCCATACTGCCATGGAAGTACGTGCTTACACATCGAAGTACCACTTGCAAGGCTACTGTCATGAAGGTAACTTCCATGTGTAAAGCCGCCTTATTATTTTCTTCCGATTATTTCGATTAATATGTCGATTAATAGATCTATTATGGACGTACAATTTAATCGTCGGATCGATCATTCAATCCCGATTCTCGGGATAAAAGTCGGCGGGATTGGTCTAATTTGAAAATTTACCGAGGGAAAATGAAACTGCTGTAGAACTTTGATTAATTTTTTTTCGCAACTACTGGTGAATTATTTAAAAATACAAGATTAAAATGGACCAAACGAAAACCTATTTATAAATTTTCTATTTGAACTGCGATGACAAGATGCAGTCTGCAAGATGACATGTCGCAATGTGTGAAATGCCGCAAATAGTAAATATGACTCAATTGCATGATAGTTTTGTGAGAGACGAGGTGAAGTTTATGACATTTAATAGCAGGCAGTTTCATTGCAAAGCAACACTAATATCATGTGACGAAATAATAGTTAACTAAAAATCAATCTCAGGTTATTAAGTCAAAAATAATAATTTAAATATGCAAACTGTGGAGGTTTCAACCGTGCGTTTTTTTTCCGCAGTGTTTCAAAAGGAAGCTCTAGTCCTTATAAAGGGGAACCCAATATCACATTTGTTTTATGTGTCTTCAACCCATATCTCTCTTTAGATCTTTTAGCTCTTATCTTATCACTTTAGTACCAGAGGAAAGCGGCCAGGTTGATTAATCTTAAATATGACTTCCTACATCATCTGCCATCTTAATTTAATTCCTACCTCTGGATCTGTTTATTTTTGCAGACTTTGCCAATAACATTAGCAATCAATATCTCTAAGGTAGATCCACCATAAGGAACCTAAACGTCATTTTATCCATATTCTGGATACATAGGTATACAAAAAATGTCCTCTATCTCTGTGGTAAGATGGCTAAATATGATATGTCCGTATTTTGCAAAAGTGAGTTATGCATGCCGTTGGATTCGTAGTGTTAATACCGTAGTGTTGGATTTGGAGAGTTAAAATATATATTATAACAATAGTTTTATATAATCTATTACGAAAAGGTAACACAAACTTTGAAATTCTGATTTTTCAGAGCCTACTAAACTTTAAAACTGCCCTCCTACAAAATTTGCGAAGCATGACATGTCATATATTGCCATCTTACCACATATCTGCTATGAACAATAAAATTTTACCTTTCCACGCAATTTTTCTCGCAAATTGAACTTGAATTTACATGGTGTTAAATGCAGCAATGGGTGAAAAACAGAGAAAAATTGTATATTTCTATCTATTATAAAAATGTCATTTTCACGAATATCTGTTTACAGGGAGCAAAAACTCCCGGGAAATTGATTAAAAGTAAAAATAGATGCATCTTACCGCCTTATTTAATGAGTAAATAGGTAATTACTGCGATAATTGAAGTCAAAACATAGTTATTCTATAGCAATGGCGCTGCAGTCGGCGTCTATTGCTATAAAATAGTGTTCATAAAAATATACTCGTGGATTAATCTGCATATTTTACACCTTAATGTCGGTTTTCAATAGCTAACGCACGTCATCAGCCAAAGCAGGATTTTTTAAACCATTTAAACAATAATTTGGAATTGAGTATTTGTTTTGACTCACAAAGTCACGGTGGAACCACCTTAAATCATTGCATGAACAGCACTTCAATCCAGTACTACAATACATAATACATAGCAGGGATAGAAGAAGTAACTCTGCAATTCCACATGGTAATTGATTTATTAAATTTAAAAATTTAACAAAACAAACACACCTTTGCGTGGCGCCGGTGACACCGCTGAGTTTGTTTTTTAAATTCAATAAATCAATTACCATGTGGAATTGCAGAGTTACTTCTTCTATCCCTGATATCAAGGAATTCCACCAAGTGAGGTCTGAAACCATCATCTACATCTTTACTTCTCATCATTTACATCATTTACCATCATCTACATCATTTACTTCTCTACGACAGTGATCTACATCATACATAGCAACTGAAAACAAACATCTCTGGTACATGACAATCACCAGCAACAAATATGTCACCACCATCAACAATACACATCCCACCTTTTTTCAATTACATATATGAAGTCGGCTTGAAGTACCTTGAATTTCTTTTCAACAACGAGCCATCTTCTTTCTTGCTCTTTCTCAAAACGTCCTCCCTTAGTTTTTTAGAATATACACCAAAAACAATGGCATCACGTACAGTCCAATTTTTCTCTTTGAAATTTCAGCGGTCAGCTGGCAATTTTAATGTAAGTAAGAAGCCTAGAATATTTGCCCTTTTTATTAACTATTATGTAAAAACAATAACCTCCAAAGATTTCATTTGTTGCTTTCACACAAAAATTTTCATAGAATTTCAGTAAACCATCAATTTTATGTGTCTTATTTTCAGTTTGGCTGTCATAAACTTTTAATGTTTCACTTCCAAGGTGGTTTAAAAATAGTGCAATTGTTACTTTTTCATCTGCTGTAATAACTATGAGAAATTCCTTTTTTAAATATATTCCATTTTGACCCTGAAAGGTCTTGCAGTGGTTCTTGGACCTCTAATCTACTGCGTCATGATTAGTTTTGCAGAATTTGCCAATAAAATTAGCAATCAATCTCTCTTTAATCTGTTTAGATCATTAAATGAACAGCGCATCAACCCAGTTCTACAATACATCATACATGGCAACTAAAAACAAACACATCATAGAATTTCAGTAAACCATCAATTTTATGTGTCTTATTTTCACTTTGGCTGTCATAAACTTTTAATGTTTCACTTCCATGGTGGTTTAAAAATAGTGCAATCGTTACTTTTTCATCCGCTGTAATAACTATGAGAAATTCCTTTTTTAAATATATTCCATTTTGACCCTGAAAGGTCTTGCAGTGGTTCTTGGACCTCTAATCTACTGCGTCATGAGTAGTTTTGCGTAATTTGCCAATAAACTTAGCAATCAATCTCTTTTTAATCTGTTTAGATCATTAAATGAACAGCGCATCAACCCAGTTCTACAATACATCATACATGGCAACTAAAAACAAACACATCCCTGATAAATGACAACCACCAATAATAAATATCACACAACCGTCAACAAGACACATCTCTTTGGATCATCCCATTTTTTTCTTACTATTTACTCGATGAATGAGTGGTGAAAGTTGAAAATCACTCTGGTATCTCGGTCAACCCATTTTTTTATTCTTAGGCACATCTCTGCCCAAATTCTATTTCAACGCCGCCACCCTTTTCGTCCTTCAATATTAGTAATGTTAGATGCTTTGAAATTTACTTATATCCATACAATATACTGTAAAATGTTCAATAAGCTTCTTTCTTTCAATTCAGAAATTCCATTTCGTTATCCATTCCAAACAAAACAAATCACATTCATTCACCCTTTGTTAGTAAGTCTAGACTAGTATTTCTTTACTAACAAAATCAGTTTCGTGGTTCGAAGGGTCTATTTTGTTGCTTTTATTTTCAGATTTGAGATGAGGACATTAATAAATAGTTTGACAATGTTTTACATTAAATAGTTTGAATGAACTTGAAATTTTACAAGTGATTCTATAATATATATTCCTTCTTTTTAAACATTTTGTAACTACGCGGGTATTTGAGCTAAAAAGATAAAGGTATTCCAGCATTTTTCCTTTTCCTTCTCTTCAGTGAGTAGCGTTTCCGTCTGTCTTTAGTTCGGGTGTTTCTTTTCCCAATCCTTGATAAGTAATTTCGTAAATGTGATTGGAATTAGGTGATCCATATTTTCCGGTGCATATCAATTAAGTATTCACGATATTTAAATTTTTTCCTTCTGCCGCCGAGTGGTTGGCACGAAGTCACCTGCCTGGAACCATATTTTTCACCTATCCGTTGTAAGGTCTACAGTTAAAAACAATATGAATGTCTTCAGCCTCACTTGATTAGTTGTATTATTGTGATACTTGACGAAAACCGAAGAAAAGTTTTTCTCTGAATTAAAATGGGAACATTACAATGCTAACTACAAATTTAACCTATATTCTCCGGGTGAGGACTGACGGACAGAAAATGCTGGGTTAAGAGTTTTACTTTGTTTTCCCAGATCTGTTGAATTTTGGGGACGTATCCGCATTCTTTAGATACACTAAATTCCGCATTTATTAGGTTTAAAAATAGTTTACTCCCCTCTTTTCACACCGTATTCATCCTGTGCCTTTTACCACCTAAGCGTGGAATACATGGCATGTATATGTTTGTTTTTTTTTTCGACGAAAGAAAAACCATCGATCGAAAAGTGGTATGTAATAAGCAAAAATGTCTAAAAACCGATTAAAATTTTCATTTTAAAGTTTGTTGAAATGTTATCGCTATAAAACTCTCAATTGCCAAGTTAAATTTGTTCAAATCATAATGCCGTCGGACTGTCCTTTATAAAACTTTTAGTACAGTAACCTGTGTTTATTCTGGGAATTGCTGCAGACTATACATCTATATATTTGTGTCTGGATAGTAGAAAATAATCATAATTTAAATTTTGTAGAGCACTTCGAGCCTCAGTGGCATTCGCCATCCATAAATATCCCTGCGTTCAAATCCAGTTATACAAAACTCCCACCTGTTGATACGTCCTATTTGAGCCAGCGGTTGGGTCCTCTTTCATCATGAATTTTTAAAACTTGCATCATTTTTTCTGAATCAGTATCATGACTTTTCAAGTGATGGCTGTGCTCCCCGCACAAAAGTCTTGCCATATTATACCTCCTACCCTCACCCACCCCAGTTCCCTTTTTCCCCGTATGCAGAATGACTTCCCACCGCGGCAGGTCATGGAGCCGAATGAACGTTGTTATTCAGGTCCCGGAGTCACCTTCCCCTTTAAAAAAAAGTAGCTTTTTCCCACCTGACACTATGGCTTTGATACAAAGACCCTTTTTAAAAAAAATCCTTCGCAACCTCACCGCGGAAGATTTCCCTGTTTTGCCTCTATAAACATAAACGCGAGATAGTGAGAGACGAATTATTTTGGGAGGAAATTGGGATGTTGTTTTTAAAAAAATTCTTTCTTTGCGGTGGACTTGAGGGGAGTGAAATGAAGATGGTGGTGGGGTGGGAGAAGTTTCATAATGTACCGTCGGAAAACTGGTCGAGGCCCACGCGCCCGACGGCCGAAATGAAATCCTGCCATCGATCGCCCTTGATGAAGACGCCGTGTAATATCCCGTGTAATGGAGTCGGAAGTTATAAGCGGGCGGACCATCACGTGTCCCATTTATTGCTCTCTTAAGGCCTACTCGCACGTGAGACGAGCTGATGAAGCGTGGCGTGACCCACCGATCGGTCTCTGCTGGCCCAATGGGTTTGGCCGGGGGACAAGGTGGGGGGGGGGGGCTGTGGTGCTTGGGTCGAATTTAAACTTTGCTGCCTTGTCAGCACACCCAAGGCCAATGGACGAATGAGCGCATTTCCATGCTGAGCACCGAACTAACGTGGCTACTGGGACTCCTCTTGATCGCCCTCGTGTCCAAAGCGAGGTGCCGCTTGAGTCGATTTTTCGGCGAGCATGGGCTGACATATGACATTTTACCGAATTATTATTATTATATTATTTTCTAATAGCCACCCGAAAATAACCCACAACGTCCATGAATTGGTAAAACTAGGTAGATCTAGACACAAGCTTTCGTTTGTCATCGGTATCAGCGCGCCAGAATTTCAGTCGCGAGATGTAAGTACAGCGTGGTAATTTTCACCCACGTTTAAAATGACCACTAAACGCCGCGGTGTTTCCCTGGCGCCTAGAGCATGCGTTGCGTCAACCTAATTGTCATGCTATCTAAGTATATATCCAATTAAACAAAACCACAATTATTGCAATCGTTCAGTTAGTTACGAAGTTTAATAATTCAAATGGATCACTCTGCACACGTTACGTTGCCGAGTCGAACCCCGTAGTCAGACTGATTTTAAGGACGTATTTGCATTTAATATCACCCGTAAACACCTTGATCTTAACTTCAAGGAGCCCAAGGTGCACCGGGAAGGGGCTCAAGAAGAAGACTTAAGCGGCCGTATTCATAGATTCCTTAGTAAGCCACTATCGGCATAGTAGCGTACTAACTAGTTGTCCACCAACAAAATGGTATTAATAGACCGCTACAAAGCTTATCAGCGCCTTCTAGTAGCCGGATATTAAACACCCTTTTGCCTTATTTAGAGGCGCAACTAAATATGGCGGCCGGTCACAAACGATCCACCTCAAGTGATAAACGTTATCCATAACGGAGATTTTAGACAAAAATATCGAAGATAATAGTGGTATTGTTTTCTTTCAAGTCTGGCAGATGCGGTGCGTAATATTATTACTGGATCAAATTGAACATGCTAATTATTTGTTCTTAATCTCCGATGCAGTGTTTTGGTACACATTTGTGCTTCAAAAGGATTTTATTCAACGAAATAGAAAGACTTAGTGAGAAGATTTCTGTGGTTTCGAGCGTCGGAAAGTGCTTACCATCACTTTTTCATCTCGTTTAATCAGTGCTAGGCCGCATACCACGGTAAATTGCATAAATCCTTATGTGTGTGATGACTGTTGCTCAGGATGCCCATTTTATTTTGAAATTCGTCGGGCTATAGTGCTGTCCATTTGTGAAATAACATGACTACGAGCAGACAGCGCTTTTTTATTGGATGCGTCGCGGAGGAATTCTCATTAAGAATTTACAAGTTCATTATTAGTAGTCGTAGCTGTTGCATCGAATGAAATACTTCAGAGTAATTAACCCCGAGCATATTATTCTTGTGTTGTCGTAGAAAATATGTATATTTTTTTAAACGAAGATGTACAATTGTTTCCTTATTGAATCATCAGGATTTAGGCTATGTGATAATTATAATTACAAGTCTGTTTTAATTCTGTCGTCAATTCATATTTAGTTTCACTGTTTTTTTGTTTCAGACTACGTCCGCGTTTCAGAGCGTTCTTGTGGTTCATGTTGTTATGAGAAAGGCGTTGTTTACAGTGCTTCAGCAGATCATAGCATCTTCTTTTGTGTTGTGTTCTCCCTAATAGGAAGGTGTAATCAGTTTCGCTTTATTTAATGCTCGAAAATGATTAGTGAAGGGACAAATATTCTGTTTGAATCATGACATTCCCCGTTGTTCCGTGTGCAAGTTCATTTATCGTTTACATAGTGAAGAATAAGTCTTGGAATGTGAAATCTGTTCCATTTTCAGTGTAAATGACAGTTAATAAACATTTATTTTAAGCTAATGTTGTCCTTTAGTGTGGTTTATTTTTTGATTGACGGAATGGTGAATAAGTTCAAGTAAGCTCTGAGTTTTTTTTTTTTTAATATAACCGATACTTTTATTTGGTGCAGTTGCATGCAGTTAGGTATAGTTTGTGAAGTTGCTTTGTGGCCAATTTAGTTTATTGATTTTAATAAGTATTTTTGCTAGTTTGTAGTGTGGTACATTGTACGGAAAAATAAAGTTAGTGAATAACGTGTAATTCCGGATTTTCTTAACAATAACAATAAACGTTTATACAAGATGAGTAAGTATTTTGACGATACTGCTATAAAATGAGCAAATATGAGTACTTTACAGGAACGTCATTGTAGAATCGATATCACTTTTCAAATGCCTGATATTGGTGCTTTTTGTTGATCGTCCGTTGACAATTATGTTGTTCCTCATCCATTTATGAATCGAATAAAGAAGGTTACCTTCGACATTTATCATCCAAAGGAAACTGTTTTCGAGATATCATAGAAAATATCCTAATCAGAGAAACTTAATATTGCAGAGACGTTCCCCTAAGATATCGATAGTATTTTTATACCTTTAGTACGTATGCTAAATTATATTAGGTTTTGATTTATAAATTAAAGGACATAGATAGCGAAAATTGTAAAATTCGAGGGCTTATTCATTAAAATACGGTTAAAAACATATTTAAAAGGAAAATAGTCACGAATATTTTCTTAGGCTATAGAATAAATATAATTTTTTTCCTTATTTAATGTAATAATGATAGCCATTCATTAATTACTTTAATTGGTATATATTGAAGTTCTCTAATTGAACACGATTAATGCATGTCATATGAATTCACGTACGCAGAAGCCAGTAACAGTGTTGTCTAGCGTTGATTTTTGTTTTCAGGGTGGCTTACTTGAAATTATATACTTCGCTACGATAATGGCGATAGTAGCATTCTAAGTTAGTATCTCCTAGTGGCTAACTGAAAAGGATTCATGAATACCATTTTTTAGTTTACGAACAAGCACTTTTAGTAGCCAACTAAGTTAGTCGCCTAACTAGCGCGTTTTAGCTGAAATCTATGAATACGGCCGAAAGTGTCGGGGAAATTTATGCTGCGGAAAAAGAGAAAATATGTTGGGGCAACTTCTTTTTTGAGGGAGAGCCTATTGTATTGCCAGAGCAGAGAGAGATAGGGAGTAAATGGAGCCTATTGTAAGGGTAGTTACGCATGCACCCATACGGATTTCGCATGAAATCTTTGATATTTCAAAGGGTTGTGTTACATGATATTATGCTCTATAAATCGATACTGTGGTACAGTAGCCTCTCAGAGGCTTTTTGTTACAGAAACATTTTTATTGTTCTACTTCCGGCCAAAGCTCTGTACAATCTAATATAGTCAATCACATTGTGATTCAAATGTTGTATGTACTCCATTAGAACCTAGGGGACATAGATCCCAGGTTCTCAATAATAATAATAATACATTTATTTGTCCAGAGATTTGTGGTATAGACATATACAAATATAGGACACGTCAAAACAAGAAAATCACACTTTCAAAAACTCATTTACAGAATAAAACATTTCAGTTTTCAGAAAAGTTAATAACCTTTTTTTGAACACAGATATCTTTGCCTCATGTTTAATTTCCTTTGGTAAACCATTAAAAAGCCTTAATCCCATTGACTTGGGCCCAAGATCAACATTTTGTGTTCTAATAAATGGTTGATGCAGATCTTTACAAGCTCTCGTGTAGTGAAAATGGCAATTGTCATTTGTCACGTATTCAGATATGTTATTACTAACATACATAATTGCAATGTAAATATATATGCATGGAATTGGTAAGATTGACAGTTTTTTAGAAGAGGCTTACAGGGTGCATCACAAGGAGCGTTGCTAGTTAACAATAAAGTTATTATTATTATTTATTGTAATGGTGATGTATTTTCAACATTTCTGAAACTGTATTACCCTGGAATAAAGCATATGGGTCGCAACTATCTCGGTTTTGATATCCTATTGACACCATCTGTTGATAACTCTGTTAGTGGGTGAAGCACACCTAGCTGCGCCGGCAAGATTAGGTCAAGAGGAGGGAGGCAAATATGGGACGGGGGTGAGGGGTCGCTGATTGCTTGTACGTTGTAGCTGGGTGTGTGACTATTGGGTTTGAGTGTTTCGGTCAAGCGGGAAGTGAGTTATTCCATGTTGGTTTGTGCGGTGTTGTTGACCGGAGCAACAGATAGCGACTGTGTAACAACTGCTCATGACTGAGGTATGCTCATGTCTAGTATCGTACCGGATATTTACGGATTGCTTTTAGACATCCCTCTTGGCGGAATGTAGATACGATGTACTGAGTGCCTCACAAACGATTATGTCATCACCCTTGATTTTTCCCTGTCATTAAATTTACAACACATCCGTCTTTCATTTTCTGAATCACATTGGAGGCGATAGAAATATTTCAGATACGCTTCTTCGTGGGCTGTCAACTTAATTTTAGAAAAAGCACAATGTTGAAGTAACAATAATAGACATATGCCTCAGCTTCAGGCGGAGAAATTGTAGTATGATGAGGATAAAGATCGGATAAAACGAAGAAAAAAACGAATACTTGAAGGGTACAGTGTGTTTATGTCTGAAAAGAATGCTCTTTAAACTTGAGGTGCAATATCGACCTTCACGCTTATCTTTAAAGTAATATTACCATCGATGCCCAAGCAGAAACACGCTAGGTTGTTCATTTTTTTGTTATTCTCTACAAATGTAAAATATATTTTATCAACAATATAAATATTGAGTATTTGTAAATAATGATCGGTTGAGCGAATTTTGGAGAGAGGGGACAAATAGTCAAAGAGCAAAGAAATATCGTAAAGACCTAACTTTTTATGGAAAAATTATGTGTAATGAATGTTGCTTGGTATTAATGGTTCGTCTTGTTATGCTCAGGCTGAAGAAATGTACTGTGAGAAGGCCAGGAGAAAAGCGTCATGGTGCCCGTATTTTTTGTGATATTTTCTTATTAATGAATAAAGCATTCTGCTATATAAAATGGGAGTACGTGTGGGGCTTAAGGAGGTTCGGTGGTTTCACTCAACTTCAGAGAATTCGACGAAACTTGCTGGAAGCATTACTTATGTTGTCTTAACTCTACCTGATTTTTTTCAGAATTATTTACCGCAGATTACTTAAGATATTTGATCGAGAAGTGAACCAAAAGTTACATGGGTTCTTATGGGAACACAAGGTACGAGTAGCTTAATTCATCAAAAATAACCTTTTTCTAGTTAAAAATAAGAAAAACAAAAATAATAAAAATAAAGTACATCAAATGATTTTCATACATTATTCTATTGATGATTTAAATTACTTTTGTTTTTCTTATTCTTAACTATAAAACGTTCTTTTCGATGAAATAAGCTAGTCGCACTTCGCGTTCCCATAAGGACCCATGTAATTTCATGCCCACTTCCACATCACATATCCTAAGCAATCTGCGGTAAATAATTTTGAAAAAATTCAGGTAGCTTTAGAAAAACATAATTAATACTTCCAGCAAGTTTCGTCGAATTCCCTTAAGTTGAGTGAAACCACCGGACGTCCTTAACATATGCTGGCTCTTCGCTAACAAATATTTTGTAGTGAAAGCTGCGTTAAATGTATTTTTTTGTTATCGAATAAAAATTTACCCTATTCACACAAGATTTAAAGGTGTTCATGTTATAAATTTTAAGTCAACTCAGCATAATTTACTCCTAGAACGCATGAGAAAAATATGCATATACATATTAGGCCAAATTATCGAAAACAATGTAGATGTTTATCCCGTAACGTGAGGCTGAGGCAAATTGGGATGATGAGCCGCGGCAATATCAAACTAGAGGCGAAATAAAAATACTTAAATAGGATACTGTAGGGTAAGATGTGGGACACTTTTTACGTTTAACCAGACTTAGATACGCCGTTAACTTTACCACGGCGTGCCTAAGCCAATGTCATTGGTTCATCTAATCTTGTGTCCCCATGCTATTATTTAAGTAATTTTCTGAGGGTGGTGGAATTTAAAGTTACCCTTTTTTTGGATTTAATGGGGATATATGCGTTAAAGGAACAGGTAAGCTGAAAAACAGATTACGGTCGTTTAGTGTGTGTAATAAATATTTCTTTGACTAATCCTTCGGAATATTAAGAATTTACCTTAAGTAAGAACCAGATGGGACTTCCATAATGATTCTACAAAGGGATGCCAAATTTTAAAGAGCCGCCTCCATTAGGTTCGCGCATAATTTGTGGTTCGGTGTACTACAAACGAATTGAAGCACTGAACAGAACTTTATAGTGTGGTTTCTGAAGGAAATCTACCGATAACTGAAAAAGATTGATGGATTGGATTTATAATTTTGTATTGATGCTGTAAAGATTAAAATTCAATTGGTAAATGTTTGGGCAGTAAGTTTATTTATTTATAAGTTCAAATAAGCTCGGCGAAATAGCTAGCTAAATATCAGGCGAAGTTAGAATTTTCCAGCAAGTTTGGCGGGCACAATACCCATTAAGTATAAAAATATTCTTCAATGCTTAATCAAGAAGCGCACTCCTCTGTTCATTTTACATGAAGTGGTCCCCACGGCGAATATTAATTTCAACTCGCGATTTTTAGCTCATCTTGGCCAGAGCAATCAGCCCGTTGCCCCAAGAGAGCGGGCGTTCTAACCCTTTTGGGTTAGACGTTTCAAGAGAAAAAAACACGGGAGACATTGAGAAAGGGCGAGAACGGAAATGCATAAAGGATGGCGCGGAGGCCAAGAGAGGAGGAGGAGGGTGGCGGGGGGTGAGTGGGAGGGGGAGAAGATGGAGGAAATTGAGGCTCGTTAAAGCCGTGAGCGCGCAGGCGCTAGGAGAACGTGCGTGGCTCGCACTAGTCTCTTGGGATTCCTAGGGCCCCCGATTACGTCGGGTGTGAAATAAAGTTCCCTCCCCCGCCTCCTCCCCCCCCACTGTCCCCGCAGGGGTGAAGACTCCCTCGAGACAATGGCTGCGATCGAATTCGAGTGGGCGGTAAAACGGGTTGGCGAAGAGGAGGAGGGAGTGGGGGAGGGGGTGGGAGGGGAGGAGTGAGATGTTCTGGGTGGTGAATGAGGGGGGTGTGTGGGAGATGGGAGGAAACGGGGAGGGGGGGAGGGAGGGGAGGAGCGATGCTGTGGGAGTGGGGTGGGGCCCTTTCTTGTTCATTTCTTGACCCCTCTCAGCCCTTGGAAGCTGGAGAAG
Source organism: Pyrrhosoma nymphula (assembly GCA_963573305.1). Taxonomy (NCBI): domain Eukaryota; kingdom Metazoa; phylum Arthropoda; class Insecta; order Odonata; family Coenagrionidae; genus Pyrrhosoma; species Pyrrhosoma nymphula. The sequence continues at coordinate 181,171,153 of OY754327.1, forward strand.
GTTGAGTATGACGGGAGCAACACGTTGGCAGTGATATTTTTCCTTGTGACTACTAACAGACAAGGTGAAGGTTATGACGGAATCGATGTTGGCATTGGGGCATAAGGCCTGAGTATCGTATGGAAGTAACTTTGTGAAATGTGGTCTTTGGAGTTCCGAGATCAAGGATTGCCATTCTTTTTAGAGCTCCGAAACTGGGAATGAGGCATACTAACAAGACTCGGATGAGACAATGTGCGTACTATTGACTCTTGAGTGGGAAGAATTATTTAACCTTTTCATTCCACTCTTTAGGTAGGTACTCATTCAACAGTAATACTTACATTATTATATTGCGGAATTATTAAGTTTCTCTACTTTTATTCATTTATGTAGACAGAATAATTTGAAATCATCACATGTTCCATATAGAATTTTACACCGTATATATACATTTTTCCCATTCATCTTTTCGTTTGCTATTTGTACATTTTTCCCATTCATCTTTTCGTTTGCTATTACGTTATGGACCACTGTCCAGAAACAGCGTATTATCTACTAAGTAGGAAATTCTCTTAAATTTTTACTCAGTAGTAGATAAAATACTCAGTTAAGCCGGCCTTGGTACTGGTGGGATAAAGGCCTCGTCTTCTAACTGGAGGTCGTGGATTCGAATCCTGTCTGTTTTTTTGTATTTTCCCTACCAGGACCTGGTTGTTTGTATTCGTCTATATATATATTAAATATGCTGTAATCGACGAACGATGTGGCAGGCAAAGAAATAATAACTGAAGATGCGGAGTAAATTATTTTTTGACAATTGAAAGTGAAATTACCTCTCTGGACGCATGAAAACAAAGTATGTATTACATCAGATAGTGCAAGCAAAATTGTCAACTTTTTGCTATTGAAAGTTTGGAAACTATTGGAACTTCATATTAAAATAAATAGACTTAGTATATTCCACGCAATTCTTTAGTGGTATACCCCGACCGGTTTCAACATTTTCATGTCTTTTTCAAGGGAATTACAAATCTTTCCTGTGGCGAGTGCGTTTATATATCTTATCTCGGACGAGGTGGGGGGGGGGAGTTGAAGGAAGGATGACTAAGGTAAAGCGGTTAAGGGAGAAGCATCGAGGAGGTGGACGCACTCGGGTATTTTCTGGGAGGGGGACAGGAACTTGGTAAAGAGGAGAATGGTACAATGGTACCAAGTCATTTAACAAATCGTAACCAAAGTGCTTAGCGTGTGTCATTATTTCAAAGTTCTCAATTAAATCCAGCTTAGTCCCTTTGTCAGAAACATATTAAACATCCACTTTAAAATCTGACACATGATTAAAATTAGATGAATGATTAGCAAAAAATGATTCGTTGTCACAATTGATATAAGATTTAAAATGTTCTTTGTGACGTCCCTTACATATAGTCTCTGCCTTCGCTCGGGCGCCAGGTCGTCTTGACCAATCCGAATAGGAGTAGGACTTAATTCCCTACCCCACCCGGAATTGCTCTGAAGGAGACTTTCGTCCAGGGTTCTAACTGGGAAAAGGAAAGGGAGAGGTAGTCGACAATAACACGATCAGGAAACTTTGAACCAGTATTTAATTCCGCCATGAACGATACAAACGCAAACCAAAAAAAGTGACTCACTATAAACTAATTACACATTATCCCATTTGGCAAGGTACACACCAACAGGTGTCTGACCCCTATAAATATTTATCACTGCGATTCAATGGGTAGTAATCTCTGGGACGATACGAGGCAACTTTATGCAGAGACAATACAAAAATATCTTTGCAAATAATTGAGAATCCGAGGAACTGAACTGAACTAAACGAACGTGGTGCAATTGAGCAAATCACAACCTCCCTCCCAATAGGCTCCTACGATCCATACAATTTAAACTCTCAAAAGAATAAGGAAACATACGGTCTCCCCGCATGAGTGAAAACATCGGTAACAGCTTCGAGACACGAACGTACATCCCGAAACTACACTTCGCAATTACATCCCCAAAACTCTGAGCTCATACAACGGATGAAGAGCAAAAGCAAAAATAACTGAACACGTGGCACATAATAAAACCACAAACCACATGCCTTAAGACCCTTGGTACAGGTATACATGAAGTAAGCGATATAATGTTTATACGCTCAGGGCGTGGCCCACCATGTGGGGCATCCCGACAATCAACAGATTCGACAATTTTAGAGCAAGAATTGAACCTTCTACGACGAGGTATGACCCTTAGAGTATATAGTTCAACGTACAGACAATAGACAAAGACTCTTATGGTCTGACCGCCAAGAGAGCGAGCTCTCTGCGCGGCGAGAAAACCTCTCGCCTCTCTCCAGTGCGCATGCGTGACGCAAGGTGGTCGTGCGTCGGAATCCCCGACCGTGGCTCCCTCCACCTCTTCGGCAGGATCTGTGGTTGGCGGCAGTTTGATCAGTGGGCCCTGCTGATCTGGTGCCGAATTCAACCACAATGGCGAGGAATGGCCATTTCCGCGTCCCACTGCCTCCTCTTCATCTTGGAGCCCTTCTCCGGGGCGGTGTAGCAGCAACTGTCTCTTCTTCTCATTGCTCATAATACAGAGTGGCGGCTAGTTCGCCCACCACTCCTCTCGCTCAATTTTGGGGACCAAGGTTAACACGTATGTGGCTTCAAGGAAGTGTGCCAAACTGCCCTTCCCGGTATTCAGACAACGATAGAGACCCCAAATAAGAAAGAAAGGATGAAAGATATCAGAAACAATAAAAGGATTACCGGTTAGTTCAGTTCACTTCGTCCATAATAATTAATGACAAAAACATAGACAGCTGTTATGAGTCCAATCTGATTCCTGCACATTAATTACAATAAATATACACTCAATAATTACATCAAAAATAAATCATACTGGTTACAACAAAATTAAACCATATTGGTTACAATAAAAAAATAAATAATGCTTGCTCTTGGCTTTCAGACCTCTGATCTCTAAACATAATATTTTTTTCTTAATACGAAACCCGATTCCGCCACGTGACATCTTTAATCCGTGCACTAAAATTTCGTCCCGTCTGCCCCACATACAAAAAATTGCATCCCTCTGTATCACACTTTAAAACATACCTATACTCCACTTTTTTATTTCGAAGTATGAATTCGAAGTTCCACAAAGGGAACTCGCGAACTATGGAAGATATATTGGAAATTGTTACAGACAGCATAGGAACCTTGAAAGCTGTTTGTCCCGATAAACCCGTTCGCTGTTTCATGAGATAGAATGCTAATCTTAATCTTATTAAACGATTGTTAATCTTATTAAACGATTAAATTATGATTCAACGGTTGTAATATTCGCAAAACTTTAATTGTTGGAAACTGCACCTGTGACCAAGGTATTCGATGAACGATGGGATGGGTTCAATGGGATTTCTTATAATTTGTGGAGCTTCTAAAATCATGAGTCTTGTAAGATAATAATTAAAAAAATAATCATAAAATTAAGATAAGAATTCAAGATAATTGCTTTTATCAGTTGGTTAAATTTTAGAAAATAAAGTAGTCAATACTGAGTAACCCCCTCTATACAGCTTGTAAAACTGAAATATATACATATATTGCTAAAAATAAAATATTGTGTGCGTGTGTCTGTCTGTTCTTTTAAGGCTCCTATAATTTTCAACCGATTTCCTTCAACTTTTGCACACTTAATCTATCTATTACAACAAATCTTAAGGAGGTGGCGACCCAAGGGTGGGTTACCCCATACTGGTTCTTTCTATTTTTCCTTACTTGGAATAAATTTTCACCCAATGATCTTGAACTTTTGCACGCAGGTAGATGATAGCACTGGGAAGTCCCAAAGGGCCTCCCATTGACCCTCAGATGGTTTTGAGAGTTGAAGTACTAGGATTTCGTACACTTTTGTAGCTTTGTGGGCTTTGAAGGAATCCTTTGAAGGTTATGAAGGTCCTAAACTTCAGATATAAGTGTCTGGCACTAATCGGAGTTTTGGCCCATTTCTAATTTTGAATTAAACATAGTCATTGCAATGTATCACCATCAACCTTCATCTGGTTTTATGATCCAAAGCTTCCGTCCATACGGGAAGTGAAACCATGTATTTTGGACTACTCAGATGCTGTCGGGGCCCCAAATAAGGGTTCCGTTTTTTTCACGTATTCAAGAGTTTTTTTCCGGAATTCGATGACCAACTAGAGGAAATATATAGGCTACTTTCATGTATATTTTTCATATTGGGACTGGTATACTTCTAACTTGTTACAAGGCCTCTCAAATATCCCCATCTTACAATTGATGTTATCGTTGATAAAAGTACACGTGATATTCGACCGGTGGAGCTAAAATGTAAATAGGGTTCTATTCCATGAAAACACATTTTTGGTAAATTTTATTTTGCCATAAGACAGTATTACATATGTATGTTTTTCTTTTTTACATTATGAAATGTAACAAAAAGTGTAAATAAAAATTACATGGTGTACAGCTAACAGGGCATCAATGCAATATGCGATTTGAATATTATTTAAAAAGAGTTAATGTTTTACGTAATGTACCTACCTGAAAATTTTTTAATTAGACGTAAAAAATGTAAAGTGTTCTACTAAAGGCAGTTTACATTCCGTTCGAGCACAATAAATACGGAGCTTTCCGTGCGAAGCCGGGTATTTCGGCTAGTAATATAACATTGTCCAATTGATGACTGCGCAGCAGCCTTGTAATTCGTTAAACAAAAATATTATTGAGTGTGCAATATGATTAATTTGCCTGCCCAGTTAGGGAATCGTGTTTTTTGATGACTAGAGTACAAGAGGCCTATGAGGACGTCGGTCATCTCTCCACAACTCCTCCCTCCCCTGGATAATACTTTCCTTACAAACCTTTCCTCCATGGGACAGAATACCTCAGTTGTTGGTCAGCTCCTCCAAACATCTAGCCAAATCAGCCCGGTTAATACGAAAAAAAATTTTTAATAAAAGTTGAGTTTTGTAGATACTGACGACATTTCTGGAGATTCTGTGAGAGGAAAGATTATTTTAAAGGATTTTGAAAAGTGTGGCTGAGAAATTCTCTTTTCGCTAATATTTTGGTGTCGACTGGCTTCGCAAACAGCAGCATCTCTACAAATGCAGAAGACAACTTCAGGTCGAGTTGATTAGACCCAGCTTGACTTGAAGGCGCCTCAAAGATAGGTAGAGGGCCTATTATCTGCAAAGCCGTTCGAAGGAACGTTAACCTCGAAAGGTATACTCTTTTGACGGATAAAATTCTCGAAGCTTCACTGGAATAACTTTTATCGTTGCCAAAAGTAAGTGGCCATGTGTGTGACAAATAGAATATGTGAGGAAATCACAATAGAGGAAAGATATATGTTTTAAAATAGTATTCTTTTGCTTTTCGCGTCCTCTGCGCATCGCATTCATTAAACATAGATATTAACAAGACCCAAGTGCAGCGTAGAATATTTCACTTATTATTAGTTGTTATCAAACTACGCCTTTATGTACCTTTTCGCTGTTTACGCGTTTCAACTTACTTAAACAGAACGTTAAACGTTTAGCATGCAAGAAAATAAATTCTATCGTGTTGGAAATGGACTTTAAATTTTTAGAAAACACCGCCGAAACAGTGAGTTTAAATAAGTGAAAATAAGAAAACTTGGCATCCTTTTTCTATCAAATTCTAAAGTGTAATCATTAATTGGTCGTTGGGAATTGATCATAAATTTTGATTTCTTCAATCCATCAATTTCTATATCTCAATCATTCTGCAATAATTTGTGGCCACGAGTGTCGAAAAATTTCAAGGTTTTAGAAAATTTGCGTACCGATGGAATTTAGAAAGACATTTACAATATTGACTGTATGAAGGATTGATGTATTTATTGAACTATTTGGTGAGAAATCATCCTCCGAATTATTAAAATGCGTCTGTTCAAATATATCAGCAGCATCGTTCGCAAATCTTTTCGGTCGTATGAATGGGTAAGGGATCAATTCAAATGAAAGCATCCAGAATTTTAAAAATATGTAGCTCAGCATTTTTGATTTTTCTAATTTTAGTATGAAAACATTTTTCAACTCCTTAGATTTAGGCAGCCTTTATCTAAAAGCGTTGCGAGTGTTTTTTGACGAAAATAATATTTTGGGAAAGTCTTCTGACTTTTTTATTTTAGAAGATATCAAAATAATAAAAAAATAACGTATATAGCAAAATATAAACTACATTTTTTTGTAAAAGGGAGGTATTTTTCAGCTACTTTTTGAAGGAATAGCTCAAAATTCACACTAAAAACAGCTCTTTACTTCTTTAAAAATCATATTTTAACCGTAAAAAGTTCTTTCCCAGCGTATGCAATTAAGAAAGTTTATTCGAGTATTCTGAGTATATTTTCCCATTACCTACTGCCAACGAACGAAGTTTTGACGAACTTTTCGTACATAATCTTCTGGGCCAACTGAGGACGTAATAGAAGAATTAGAATTCACTCAGTGGAATACCCGAAAAAGATTTCGTGAGCTAATAATTGCTTTTACATTTTTTATGAAGTAGTACTCTAGCATACCTATTCTCAAGAAAAGTATAAAACCTGAGAACCATGTTTCAGTTTTAAATGGTTCGTCAAACATTGAATCTCGGACTAAAATTACAATATTTAAGTTTAAGTATCTAAAAAGGAACAGTGAAAGATTTTTTAAGTTTTTACTGAATGATTTCCTTTTAAATAGAAATTTGTGTAAAAATTTGTTAACTGGTAGTATAGTGGTTTATGAGCTATAGATTCTCAAAAGTAGCTTAAAGCGTATGCATTTTTTCGCATTACTGTAGTAAAGTATATTTTTTGTCTTGGATCTTTTATTATTGTTGCAGAAACTGTAAAGGTTTTATCACTTAGACTAAAGCCAAGTAAATGTGGTGAGACTTTAGGGGTTTTGGACTACGTAGTGTCCGAATTGACTTGAAAATCTAATATTATTCATTCATATTATAACTAACTGGCAACAAATCAGAAAAATCAAAAATGTTGAGCAACATGGCCTGGATGATTTCACATGAATTGACCCTAAAGGGCTCCAAAATCATGAGGGACCCAGGTCGTCTCGCAGTGCGTGCTCTGGCACTTGTTTAAATTTTGACCCTAGAAACCTTGTCTTCGTGTCTCTCTTCAATTCTATTTCTCATTCTCTCTCTCTTTTACTTGGTTATAAAAATATAAGGAAGAAAATACTTATTATTTAGAATAAAACTTTTTCCTGTCATTAATATTATGAGTGAAATTATATTATTACTATGAGTGCGCTTTTCCGGCGAATGACGAATGTGAGGTGTTCTCGGAATTCTTACCGGGCTAGGTGATTGGCTGGTGCCTACATTTCGACTGATAGCACTTCCATCGTCTTCAGAGCGTTGAATCACCTTACCCGATGGGAATCCCGAGGACACCTCACATTAATAGTGAAGTTCGGCCATACAGTTCACGTTCTGAAGATGCGAATGTTAAAAATTCAACATATTAAGACAAAGAAAATAAAGTCGTAACTACGCCACAGTCTAGTAATATATTACTAGACTGTGACTACGATACGTAATAGTGGCAATTAGTAAACCAAAGCGTTAGCAACTCTCAGATTGGTAATATCTTGCAAATCTGATTATTTTTATACAGAAAAGAAAAGAAAGTTAAATTCGTATGCCATAATGTAACTGTGAGAAACAGAGAGAAAAATCTACAATAAACTTGATCTTACCTCAGAAAAAAGCTTCAATGTATTCAATGCTAATGAGTAAGTACCTCAGAGGAGGAATTTTCCTTCCGCACACTACCGTGCACTGAATGAATACCGGAGTTATTCCGTTGAAATACTTCTGTAATTAATTAATATTAAAGCTATGGGAGGTTGTGACTAGGCTGTAAAAAATACGATGTAAATTTATTGATTAATTACATTTTTTTTAATTCAATTAAGTTTATTGTATTTCATTCATAATACTTCGTTAACAGAGCCAACTCTGTAGATGTTGATGCTATTAATTTCCGAGTTTTTTAATTATGTGAACAAATGTTACAAGCTCATAAAAATTGATGAGAATTTTTAATTAACTATGTTTTGTTTTATTTGTACTGAAAGAAGCTGTTTATTTTTTAATCTCTAAAATTAGACCATGACGATATAAGTTAGTTAAGAAAATTTTATTTACACTAAGATAATAAAATATAAGAAAATTCATGTTGAGTTAACATTTAATTTAATCTAACCTATGAGTAGTATATAAAAATTATGAGTAGTATATGTAACCTATAAGTAGTATATGTATTTTGTACAACGCTACACTCCAGCGGTAAGTTGCTAGATATCAAGTGAATTTTGCAAATAGCATTTAGTTAATATTATTAATATAAAAACTATTGGTAGTTTATTATATAGTTTATAACACTTAATACAATCAGCTGGAGCTATTAGTATATGTCTAGGCCTGTATCACATATCTGCGACATGCATGCTCCAAAGCGGAGCCCACGGCGCCTGACGAAAAAAAAAATAATTTTTATATATTTTAGAAGCATTTATAAATTGCCATGTGAAATTCAGGATAGTTAGTTGAATACGTACAAATTATGAAAAAATTTTCAGCAGATTCTGAGACGAACCTTACTTTTAAAAATTTTATAATTTCACAAAAATAAGTAATCGAAGAAAGTCGGTTTAAATTAATAAATTTGTATTTTTAAATTACTAAGCTTTGATGTGAGCCATACATCATTGCTCGATGAAATTTTGAAGTAGATATTTGAAAGAAGACAATATAAGAGTCGGATTTTTGCCAAAAATGTGAAATAATTTCAATACGCATAGATAACATGAAAATTGTTTTCTGCATAACAATTCCGGGGTATTTTGTTTGAGGTGATTTTTTATCCATAAACCAATTTTGAGCGAATTCGGAGACCCAAAGGGAACAACGTTTGTTGAAATGAAGTGAAATTAATTACATGTAGATTAACGAAGCCAGATTCAGCACGTGTCATATACTTTCCTAAGAGCCAAGAACGATAAGAGAATAAAATACGCCACTTTCCATGATCCGGAGCTTTTTAAAAGTGACCAGAACTGTACTCTGACCAGTGTTAGCTATTTTTTCCAATCGGAATTTTTTTTCTTTTACACTGGATGAATTCCTCAAATTAAGTCCGAGAATACCAATGTCTCCTTTTGTTGTCCTGGTAGAAATACTCCTTTTAACTAGACAGAAATGCATTTATCTGTCTAGTGTAGACTCGTGATAGGAGCACTGAATTTGAAATGGTTCATCCGATATCTCTAACAAATGAGCGAGTACTTCAAAGATCCTCTATTAAGGATGTTATCTCCGCTAGGAGCCATTTAAAATCACTCTTCACATTGCCTCTGGCCGAGAGAATCATGTATCTTAACTGAGAGCAATTCCAACCATTCTTTAGGATTTGAAAAAAAAACGGGCTACCATTTTGTGACTGGGACGTTTTCTCTCTTTTTCCACTGCTCTTTTTTATTTTGGCAGGCGGAGAGGGAATTCAACATTTTTAGCCATCTCGGGTACTTGGCATGGAATTGAATTCTTTTAGCTTCAGGGCTTTCCGCTCTGGCACGTTTAATTCTCATGATTTGAAATGGTCCCAAAAATCCGCCTGTGTTTAGGAAAAACTCGTTCTGGGCTGCATTTTTTTCTTCCGACCTCGTATAAACGCAGTGAATTCATCCTAGTTAATCAAGGGAGCGAGGCTGGAAACAGATGCGTTTTCTATTAGCTTTTGATTCGATTGGAGTCAGGTTGGATTGCATTTTCGTTGATTATTTGTTATCTAGGTCGTTTCGAAGAGCACGTTGTGGTGAACAGACAATAAATCCAGGCTGCAAACTTGACTTTTTTAAGCCCGATTTTGTGTTTTGCCGATGTGTATCAATAGTTGTTCGAGGCATTCTGATCCTTTTTAGACCATATTGCCTTTAATTTTGAATGTTGAAAAAATTATTTTGCAGCCAATCCCAGTGTCATGCATTTTTATACTTCGTTCCAAATATTCCGTGTACTAGAGATACGATTGTATTTGGAATCACGTCTTGTGACGCTAAAACTGGCGTAGCTAATCTCCTTGAAATTTTATCACCTGATTTTCTCTATCGTGAACTCAGACTTTGTCCCTGGTGGTATTTGTCCAGATTTTTCGTTTTAATTCTAATCTACTTCTATCTAACCTCTTATCATATAAATTCAAATTGGTAATAATACGTGCGTACATTGTATTTTTACCTTGAATCTAACATATGGATGAGGAATCTCGAAGTTGCCTGACCAAACTTTTTGACATTCTAAGTCTTTTACATGATATATGGTTGCGAGTTGCGTTGCGAGTTGCGTTGCGAGTTGCGTTTACATGATGTATGGTTGCATTTACATGATATATGGTATCTCGAAGTTGCCTGACCAAACTTTTTGACATTCTAAGTCTTTTACATGATACATGGAGGTGTGAATTTACAAGCTCTCTGAAGCTGGCAAATCAGCAATCACTAGGAATGTGAGTGCTCTTCGAGCACTGTTTTTTTTTGTTTTTGCACTTAGTTTTCCTATTTATCTCTTAAATTTTTATTAAATAACTTTCTTGAACTAGCGACGTTTTCTTTGCGATTTTACTTATATTCACTTCAAAGCACAAGGGCTTACATGAGTTGATGTTGATATGAACCCGTGTGGGGAGAAAATATCTCTGATTTAATATACAATTGGAAATAATATGATAAGATAGACAAACTAATCCCTCATGATTGTGGTATTCTTATTATCTTAATTTATCGATAGTGACATTAAATAAGGATATGCCTATTATAATAAGACCTTAACTTATAAAGTGGATTGGGAAAAAAACACACCTAAACTGTGAATAGAAATAAATACATTTGGCAAAATATTCTAATTTAATCGCCGTAATTTTCGGATGGAGTAAAATAAATTCATGAAGCCTTTAGTTTTTACAATTTTTGCTAGCATTGATTCACTGCTTTGACTTTTTAATGGACGGCAAATGATCATTTGTAACTTAGATAAAGAATGTATTAATATTTATAACTTGGTGAAGATTAGTAGGATTCTGACAATTCCTAAAGATTCTAACTTAACGATTCTAACCTTATTAACCCTTTCATTAAGTATATCCTGTTGCAAAGTACTTCAGTCGGAATGGGACGATAAAGTCTTTCCTAGCGTATGCATGAGTGCTTTAATCTGAAATACATGAATGGTTGAATACTGAATGAAAATCCTCACTTTCATAAGTAATCCCCGAAAGTAAAGGGACTATAAATACACATGCTTTCTTATCATGAGTTTCTTTCTACTCAGATCGGTCTTTAGCATTTAAACCTGCATTTTTCACTACCATTTCATCATACCATCTCCTTAATTGCCAATGTACCTTGGGACTTCCTTTTGGTAGGTGCCATTTGGTTTCTTTACTTTAGAGCTATTGTGTGTTCCAAGTTTTTACTTTTCCACGGCACTTATGGATAACAATGTAGCCAGCCCTACGTCACTCTCTCTCCCTCTCCCTCACTCACCCCTTTCTTTTAGTCAACGGCTCTTGCGCTGCCGTTATCAGCCATACCCTTGAATATCGACTCATAACCTATGTAGAAATATGAAATATTATTAAATCATTAGAGTTTTATCGTAAAAATGAATCATACGGAATTTTAAAGTAAATTTTAACTACTTTAAACGCCTCTCATGCCCGTACGAACACGCAAAAAATGCCTATCATACCGCCTGGCGTGACCATACCAACATGAAAAATTTGACCTCCAGTAACTTCTGAAATGCTCGCCATCAAGTCGTTAAGTGTTCAAGGGTTTGGTGACGTTCTCTATATTTTTTTAGCAAATACACGTTTTCATTTCATAGGCATGGGTCTGATAATATACAGCGCTAGGGGCACTTGTTTTGTTGTTCGATGACATAAAATTTCAAAGCTTACTGCTAGTAACATTTCAGTCCGTCGATGTTGGTCTTTTGATTATACCTTTCTCATTTATTCTTCACGCTGTGAATGAATGCATAAATTTCGGCAGTCGGGATATACTCGTACTGTAACTATTATTAACGTTGAAAAAAGTGAGATCATTCACCCTGAGACAGCCTTGTTTACGTCTGGTCAGGCTAAGCTCATTCGACTCACGTCAGTAAAGGAGATCTTCGATTTTGTCCCCTGATGCTAAGAATGTTTCTCTTGAGGAAAAGAAGAAAAATATTCTCGAAGCCAGGAGGCCTTATAGTGGAGTTCTGGGAAACCCCCACCTCCCTCGGTCCCTCGTGTCTGCGCGTGTTCATGTCAATACGCAAGACGCACTCTTTCAAATGACCGTTACTTTCCCTTCAAAAAATGTTGGATGGACTAACATCAGGGTATAAACCTGTCTCACGTCTCTGCCGCATGTATTTCTATTTAGAAAGTGTTTTACACGTGCATCATTGTGGAGTTCGCCTAGAGTTGTTGAACTCGAGCGAGGAATCGTGATATAGTTAGCCCATCGCCGCATACAGACATCCTTATCTCCGGACCATCAGATGACTCATCGGCTGGCAAGGTGGGTTCAGGATGATAAAACTCGTGGAAGAATAGCAAATAATTGGAGCGTCAGCTCATGTCTTTGACCTCACAGAGGGGAAGGCACGGTAACACATTCGGGGGAGGTCTCCGTCTTTCAGCGGCGAGAGGGCATTAACTCAGGATAGTGAGAAAGAACCGCCAACGGTGCGTCGAGCACGCTTTAAAATAAAAACATCGCTTTAGGCAGGCCTAGATGCACAAGTAAATTTCGAAGTTCTTTTTTGACTCTGCTCATTTTGCTCACCCCTTGCAGTAAGGGTTAGCCGTATCAAAAGTTGTTTCAGACAAAAGTTTTAGATAATATTTAGAACATTTACAATAACTTTGAACGAATCTGATATTGTGCCTACTAATGAAAATAATGAGTTTTTTGTCCGAAACCCCTTATTTTTCCACTAGTTGAAATAATGATGAGTGCTTTCAAAAAATCTTTCAAACAAAATATTTGTCTTAGGAAGTGTAATAAATTCAAAGGAATACAATTTTTTCATATTGAGGGAATTATATTGATTTTTCAGTTTTTCATAAAACTATACATGTAAGTTGAAACCTTGACCGGCAAATTAAATAAAAAGTTGACCGTGGGCTATACAAAGTTTTTCTTTTACATAAACCTTCCCCATTTCCACGCGATAAATTTTAGTCAAGTAGGCGCAAAATTGAGGGCCTGAGAGTCAAAGCAATACAAGTGGCAAACATCGTCCTGTGTCACCTGTATCACTTTACCCCAGTAAAAAATGACAAAAAGCAAAGTAGCTTAAGTGTTCGGCGGCTAGATTGCAGCACCATACTTTCGAACACTTGCATTCCTTTTCCTGTAGCTTCCTGACCGTACCCGACTGTACCAACTTAGAAATTATGCACTTTTATCGTTTTTCGTGTTGATGTCACTTGTATTACTTTGATTCTCAGGCCCTCAATTATAAAATTTCCTCCCTCGATTTCAAGAAAAACATCGAATCCCTACTTTATTACCTATCTAACCGGCGTAATCCTCAATTAGTGGTTCCATGGCCTGCCCCCGCAATAAAACTAAACGCATTATCCGGGAAAAATCCTTTAAGCCGACGACCACTTTTAGTGCTGAAGCCTGTAGTCTGTCACTGTCACAAAAGTTTGGAAAGCCCTATCCTTCTTACTTACTTCTTATCCAAATGCAACAGGGTTTTCACTGAAACAAATTCGATGCTTAATGAACTTTTCCCTTCCTACATGTGCCATGGTATCTTCATTAGCCAAGATTTTTCACGGTAGCTGACTTTTTCCATGCACGAAGACACGCGAAGCGCTCATTTTATGACGACATGTTAAGACGACTTTTTCCTTGCTCGAAAATTCATGAAGTACTCATTTTAAGTCGATGTGGTTTTCTCATTTATCAATTATCGAAGTGACATGGACATACATAACCATTGGGAGGTGGAGAGATTAAACTTAAAAAAAGTATTAAAAATGCAATTAAGCAATAAACGGCTGACTTATGGCAGTTTGAACGTAAAATGTTCGTAAACATTTCTGTCCCGAGAAAATTTATATAAAAATTATCAATATAACATTTTAAAAAATTAATTGGAATATAACTACCAAATGGAGATAAGTTTCCTCTATATGATGCCAATCATGTGGTCACAATTAAAATATATCGCACATCTGGCAACGCTGCGCTTTAAACGCTCCTAATGCAAATACATGGGAAAGGTTAGGCCAATAGAGCCCATAGTGAAGCGAAAATGTGGATCGCACTTTAGCATTGTTTAGTAGCTTGGTTTATACGGGCATAAAGTTATTAAAATAGTATTATCGACGAATTAATTTTAATTGTAAAATTAATTTGTAAATTAGTGTTGTTTTATGGAAGGCATTGCTTCTGTGATTTTGTATCAACCTCTCAATATTAATAAGTTAAAGTTCGGAAGACATCTAGTTTTTTTATTTATTTTATTTGAGCATTTACTATCATTTGAGCGTAAAACTGTTTTCATCCATTTGGCTGTTTTATTTCAGTCCTTTTTATAAAGTTTCTAGATTTTTGATATTTCCTATGTAATTATATTTGAAAAACATAAGAATAATTGTTCGCACTTTAATGAATGCTTTGTATGCCTTATACCTGGCATTTTGGCCTTTTGCTTAGGATTACCTTGTTTAGTTCAGAAAGTTTTGAATTAACTGGTTATTTACTCATACTTTCGTCAGCTAAAGTCAGGGTTGTTATTTTATGTTCCAAAAAAACAGGCCGTTTTACTTTCCTTTTTGTGTGTGAGGATTTGAGTGTGTGGTGGCCCTTCACGCGGTCGTTGAGCTTCGTCACTCTTCGCAAACGACTTAGTGGAGTGGAGTGTACTTGCCGTGTCCCTGGCGTGGGGTAACTCCCCCTAAACAACTTACTTGTGCGTGTCCTACTTATGAATGTCTTGAAAAGGGCTCACGATTCCTGT
The DNA here is from genome assembly GCA_963573305.1 of Pyrrhosoma nymphula. Lineage (NCBI taxonomy): Eukaryota > Metazoa > Arthropoda > Insecta > Odonata > Coenagrionidae > Pyrrhosoma > Pyrrhosoma nymphula. The sequence continues at coordinate 181,186,233 of OY754327.1, forward strand.
CAGAAAAACATAAGCGGGTCGAGTGATTGTGACCGGTGCGGTGGCTTCTCTTTACGGCTTTTGGATTTTTTTACTTTATATATTTATAAGCCGTTTGAGCTAAATTACTTGGTATTGTTTATGGATTTCAATATGCATGGTGAATTGCTATTTTAGTTGACAGCTTTTGATAACTTTACTGAAAGCTAAGTATTGAAATGTTTAGGATATGCTAGCATAATTTGAAGGACAAGTACAGAGAGTTATTGATTTTTATAATTTTTCAACCACTATTAATGAGACAGCAAATTGTTTGCAACATCATATTGCAATTGTTTTTCAATGGGGCAACGGCTTGTCACGATTGAAACATCGTGGTGGTTCCAGCTCAGTCACCGAAGCTAAGCATCACTGGGCTCGCCACGATTTCGGAAGGTTGGTCCTCCTATTCGTCCGAGCGTTGTTTCCCCAATCTGCGAGTGATAGAAAAAAGTTAGTGAGAGAGAAAAAAATTAGTTAGGAAGTGAAAGTTAGTACGAAATGGTATTTTTTGCCGCAGCACGTTAAAACAATGCATTACTTCTGATATTTCGATGAATTCGAGTTTTGTTGCTCATTCTCATCGTGCCATTTTAGATTTCGTTAAGCTCATGCCATACAGTACAAGAACGTTACGGATAAATTGATTCTGGGAGCACTTCATAACAAATCATACTAATTCCAATTCCTGATTCTTCTGATGCCCCATCACGCCATTTCCTCATCATCAGCAGTCATCAATCGGAAAATCGATTTGCTGCACGTCTCCAATCGATTCTCTCTCCAGCATACTTTTGATCGCTACACTTTATTCATAATTCCTTCATTCATCATCCCTTATTTGCATCCATCCATTGCATTCCTCATTCAGCATATTCTGTCTCATTCTAGGGTATATGTACAGGCTGAATGCTTTCCAGGTGTAGGTATAGCAATGAATGGAGACGATGAGCTGTGTAGCAGAGAATTCGTAATAGGAAGTACATGATACGGCGGGAGAGGACAATAAATTAGCGATGTTGATTCAGAGAAGGTAGTAAAATGGATGGAGAGCGTATTTAATGGATGAGGACTCGCTGAGGAGGTCGATAGTGAGAGAACGCTTGGAAAGTGTATATGAGAAAGGAATAGCACATGAATTTGGACGGCATCAAGAGAATAAATGTCCATAAAAAATGTATTGTCTTTCGTCCCCCACTACAATTCATTGCTGTACCACTAGTATGTTTCCCGAGGTATTTTTTCCATATCTTTGATTTTTCTTCGTTTTTATACGATTCTCGATGTATTCACTCCAAACTACAGTTCCTTTAATGGGACGCTCTTTAAAGTAACTTCTCGCAGTTAAATGTGCACCTAGCTCTTACGTCATGCGCCCGTGCGCTTGATTGCGCCTAGCATGACGTGAATAATTTTTGTCGTAAATATTCTTTCACATTTGGCTACGTTTTTCATCAATTCTTACGAGAAAATATTTCTTCATTCCTAAATATTTGACTTTTTACCCTGCTGTTTCCCTTCTGTAATCGAAGTATTTATTGTATAAATGCATTTACACATAGTATGGTGTAAAGTTATTATAAAAATGCCTTATTTCGGAAATCCAAATGGTGAAGAATCACCATGTGAATTGAAATTAGTCCTTGAGTAAGAAAAGGACACCAATTCTAAAACTAAATATAGGCTCTGTTCGTTATAATTGCAATTGAAAAATAGAGACAATGAAACTCTTAAGACAATGCATGTAGCAAGTATTTCTGCATTTCCTCTCTACTTTAATTTTTTTCTTATCCAAAATAAATAAAGTGAATAAATAAATAAAAGTTTGAATTGCCATTATGGGCTGCCTGTATTTCTTATCAATAATTTAGGCTTTCCTTGTATATTATCTTGTAAACATTCAAGCCGTAAATGCAGCTAACGAAAAGGAGTATCACGAAGCTAGTTGGAATTTGTAATTGATTTGCTGTACGGTGATACTATCACCAATATCAAGTTCTGTGACCTTTCTGGATTTCATAATTTAAGCTAACCTAACATGTAGATGCCTCAGGTAGTAAGTGCAACTAAATTTGATTGTTAGGAAAAATTTGGATGTTGTACCTTACTATCAGTCTGTTTAATATATCTTCATTATCTGTTAATACATTATTAAAATCAGTTGCATGTACTACTTATATCTCAAATAATGCTATCAAATCCTAACAATCCAATCCAAAAATTTCCAGTACATTAAAGTAGTCAACGAAACTTTTTCAACACTTCATGTATTTTAAAACTAAAAAAATAATCATTGAGGAACACATGCATAAACAGTTGAAAATATATTGTAAGAACTATATCCAAAATCACATACACATCAAAAAGCCAATAAAAAATTAAAACCTTCCAAAACCTCCCAAAAAAATGTACCGTTCCCAACCGTTTCCCAAAAGGCCAATCAATAGAGAATTTTTAAAATTAATACTACCCGCATACTAACTGCGCCAATTTTTTAAGAGCATTCGTTAGATGAATCGTATATGATTCTAAAAACTCATGAGCATTGTTTATGAATTCTTTAACAAAAGCAGTGAACAATTGGGAAAAAAACTATTTTTAAATGTATTTTTTGCTTCTGCAATGAAAAGTGCTGAAGCTTTTGGACAATTTTAATTGAGAAAATTGTAGAAAAAAAGCTTTTTAATAGAGCCCTTACAAAGCTTGATTGGTTCAATTGTTCCTAAGAAAATGGCAAAAAAAAAACAAAAAGAAGACATTTATTTCTAAAATTCGTAACTTTTACATTATTTATGTTGTATTTTTAATCTTTTGCAGAAAAAATAGTTAACGATATGCAGATTACTTGTGCAAAAGTGGACACAGTTGAATGTATAGTGTTTGCACAATTGCAGTTTCAATTTTTTCATGCACTTTTTTACCAAGTGCCTAACGTCTCTCGTATTGGTCCGATTTTAATTTACCAAACGAACGTTTGAAGTAAATATAAAGAAAAATGAGCTACAATGTTTACATTCACTTTTTTCCGTTAAAACGCTGTTAAATTGGTTAAAAATGCATCCAAACATAGCCTTATACGCTATTCACCCGACAGGACCCAACTTTTGTACAAGTAATTGTCATACCATTAACTATACTATTATTTTGCAAAAGGTACACTCTTTGACATAATATATGCAAAAGTTATGAAATTTTGAAAAAATGTTATTTTTTGTTGTGCCATTTTTATCGGGAACAAATAAACCAATCAAGGGCTGTTATTAAATGTTTTTTTTAATTTTCTACATATTTTTAATAAAAATTTTCCAAAAGCTTCAATACTTTTCATTGTAGAAGCAATAAAACATCAAAAACGTGGTTTTGCCCAAATTTTCAATGTTTTTGTTGTTTAAACAATTAATAATCAATGCTCATGAGTTTAAATCATATACGTGTTGATCTAAGGATTGCCCTTTAAAACCTGGCGCAAATAGTTTGCGGGTAGTATAAATTGTTGAAAATCACTGTTTTTATTCTCAATTGACTGGCCTACTAAGGATTAGGTGGTTACCGCCACTAAACCCAACTTCCGATCGTTGTTTAGGAGACTGGCTCTTACCTTTCTCTTCTCTTCTTTTCTTCCGCGCTGCTCCTCTTATTTTTTCCCATCTCAAACTTGTGCATTGCGTCAATTCACCCTCTCTTTCTTAAGTCTAATGGAATCTTTAAATTTGTGTTCTGTGAAACATTCACTAAAAGTGCAAACAGCATTCATAAACAACAAGTTTCTACCATGCGTTGGCATCATCAGACTGACTTTTATTTAGGAAGATATTGTATTTGTGGCTATCAGTTATTTTTACGGCTCCTTTTTTCTAGGGAGAATGTGTCAACATGCTCGTCTTCAAAGTAGTATTTGTTTTTTTTAATTTTGCAGCTAGATTAGTAAATATAGTTGTTATGCATGCTTCAATGACTTCTTTTACTCATTTGGGATTTAGTTTCCCGTTTAATTTAATCAATTAGAATCATTGATCTATACACCAATCAATAGCATTATTAATAATAATTAATAGTATGGCTTCCCGATTTCTGTAAATTATTTCATCACATTTCCCACTTTCAGTCGATGTCTTTAATGTTAAGCATCAAGATGGTAAGAACCATAGTTTTTTCCATTAAAGTACCTGGAATATTCAACTTCCTTGTCCATGGGCGAATATCTTTATGGTCAAAATGAGTTCAGGATATGATATCAACACGATTTGATATTCAAATCCAGAATTTTAATTTCGTTCACAGTAAAAATTATTGTACACTATATACCATATGGAAAGAAATGAAATAAATACTGAGAACTCCATGGAACATACCATGGATTTGTGGTATGACTGATGATAGAAGCTTATCATGACTTTTCAATAGTAAACGGAGAGCCTAATTTATAACCCGTCTTACATATTGTGCCTATAACGGTAAATGGGCATAGCCAGAACCAGGAGTTTATGTTTCGTGTTTCTCTTTAATAGTAAACAAACGGCTTTAATCATTCTTTTATATTTCGACATTTTTATTTCTATTACGTTTAAAATAAGAGAAAATTTCGCACAGGTGTACTTCGTTGCTTACTTTCAAAAGTTTTTGTGTAATTTTTACTAAACTACCACCTCTTTCTCGAAAATCGAAATGAGAAACGCTTTGCAAAAGTTTTTATGGTGAAATCAGCACTTATTTATAAAAAGGGAAATGTATAACTGTGTTCGAACGTTTTATGATTCGTTACTTAGAACAGCAAGTATGAATATCGGAAAAAAATCTTTCTTTAGGCCACTTTCCTAACCATTTTTTATGATAATTATATTATCGAGTTTTTTTCCCAGTTTGCAATTGCACCAGTCTATAGATCATTGGCATGCATATAAAATAGTCATGACTAGTTAGTTTTTAATGACTAAAAATAGTTATAATATAGACATAGGTGGAATGGAAGTTTAGATTGCACTATTCTTTGACAGTGGGAATGACGTTCACCTTGTGTTATATTTAATCCCAATTTCGTTCATGCATGGATATATTCATTATTTTGCATTTACTTTGCTTTTACGAAAGAACAGGAATCCATTAATTTCGCACAAATATTTCGAGGTCGCATTCCGTGTAACACATCCAATTTAGACCATGTAGTCTCATCGAATATTTTACTTAGGAGTGCGCTAAGTTTCGTGACATTTTAACTGAGATATTGTTTCCAAAATGTGTCGAATCGCCTCCGATAATCATCACTACAAATATTCGGCAGTTTGTAAATATTAAGTTCTCAAAAACTTAGCTAATCATCCAATTGATGACGGATTTGGAATTTATGAGTTTAAGGTATAATTAATCATAATCATTCATTTTCTTCATTATTTACATTTATTGTTTAAATCTTCCACTTAAAATTATTTCCTTTGAATTTGTAGAATAATGCTTTGTCTTGATTCCGTGGTTTTTGCATGATTGAGTAGCAGACACACACACTGAAACCACCACATTTTTATATATATTATTATGGTTATCCATCCTGTTTACGATCATCTTTTTATGCAATTTTGCTGGGAGACTCGCCTTTTTCTGCTGCTTCTTCAACATCCGTTGAAGTCATATGACTGGTATATTTAAGTTTACCAAACCTTGTGTTGCATACTATGCCCCCTGGGAAAAATAGGCACTACGTTATTTATCTCTCAGCGTTTCTTAACTTTCTATGTCTACGTCCAACAGTTCCTCTCCGAGCCTCCAGGACCTGACGTGCTATCATGTGGCCACTTTACCCTCGAGATAAGAACCAACCTGTCGTAAAAAGTGGTGTTAGTCTCACTTTTTCGCTGAAAATTGGCGACCCAAGGAATTAGATTGGGGACACCATTGTATAAGCCACCTTGGTCTCCAAAATGTAGCATTGGGTTTGGTTGGTTGGGCCATCGGCGAGGAAAAATGTCCGCAGAGAGAGAGCTTTAAGTGAAACCATTTGCCATGTCTATATATCCTGCTAGTTACGTAACACGTCCTATTTTAACATACAGGGTGATTCGGAATTCTCTAAAATTTCTTTTATAGATATTCTTCGTTTTTATCACTGCATAATGTTATTCCAATTACATTTTGGATAACGTTGGCATTTATAACGTTATGACTTTTGAACGTTTCTTTGACAATTAGGGGACAAACATGGATTAGTCTGGACAGACCCACATATGACATGCACGGGGTTAAAATCATTTAAACTCGTTTTCTAAGAGATAGTGGTCATTGTTCAATATTCGTCTGTGGTCATGGATATTTGGCGGGTTATGAATCTATTATCCCTTATGATATATTATGTCGTACTCCTAATGGTGTTCTTATAGCACAATTATTTGCCCGGCTAAATTAATATTTATTATACAATAATTAAATGGTGTTCCGAGAGTAATTAGCTGGGTACGTTGTGGAATATGCTAGCTATAAAGTGTAGCATTTCTCTCAAGTATTTCGATTTGTATTACACGACGGTTTATCTGCATAACCCTGCATCTCTGAATGATCCGGATTGTCTGTCAGTGTATTTATGTATCTCGTAAAGTTGTGAATGTATTTTCAGCTCGCCTAGCACATGAAATCGCTCCATACATACCGTTCGTCGTTTATATCGCGCGTGTATATCAGTGTGACGTGTGTGTGAGTGGTCCATTTGCCGCGGGGGGGCCCAGAAAGGTGGCCCACGATCCCCACCCCCCCCCCCTTTATATCCCCTCATTTTTCAAGGGGAGGAAGGATGTGGCGCAGGTGCCCCTGCCGCGTTGGCTTTTTGGGGGAGTGGGGAAGAAGGGAAGTTATGGGGCGGCGGGCGAGAGGGAAGACGAGTCGTTGGGGGGGAGGGGAAGAGGAGGAGAGAGTCGGGATTTCCGGGAATAAGAGGAGTGGCAGTAGCGCCGTTTCGGGGGTGGGGTGGGTAGCAGGGATGAAGGTGGGGTGGGAGACCCTGTCGTCCAAGGAATCTCTTTCGCTCTGGATCAATCGAACGTGCGAGCGGCTCCACCTGCCCGCTTTGCCTCTCTCTCTCCCACTCTCTTCCTAACTCTACATCGTGGGTGGGGGGGGGGGGTAGATGTCCTATCTCCCCGTCTTCTTCTCCTCCGTTGTCTTCTTATTTGCTGCCCAGTTTCGTTCAATCGCCGCATTTTCTCTCTTCTCTCGTTCCCTGTCCTCCTCGCTCCTGCGGCGCTGTCCGACCGGCAGTTGTCTTCCCGCCGCCGCAGCAGCTTAATACACCGCTGCTGCCCCCACCACGGGGGTGGACGGTGAACGCACGATGATGACGCGGGGCCGCCTCCTCCTCCGCCCCTCTGTCTTATTCCGCCACAGGTTCGTAGGAGAACCGCCAGAGGGCAGGCGGAGGATAAAAAAGGGAGGAGAAAAAAATAGTGTGTGAAGTCGGGAAGGCTCCGCGGAAGATATGAACGGTGGCGGAGGAAAGACTGATAGTGATAATGGTGCTGCAAAAAAATATATCACCCATCATTGTCGTCATTCCCAAAAATCTCCTCCCACAAAGCCGCTCTTCTCCCTTTCAATTATTTCCCTCGTTTAATTTTTTGGCATCGCCATCTGAATGTATCTGCTCGCGTATCTCTCATCCAACCCTTCCCACCCCCGGCCTCACGAACACCCTGAACCCTCGTCCTCGCCCCTTAGCCCACATCCTTTCTCTCTCATCTCCCCTTCAATTCCTGCTCCGAGGCCCGGTCAGGGGAAGGGTGAGAAGAAAAAAAGTACGTGAGGAGGACTCTTTTAATATATATATATCTATATATATTTTTTTTTTTCTATATATATATATATTTTTTTTTTAAGGGGTTGACGTGAAGAGAGACAGAGATGTGGGGATTGTGGTAGAGATAGAGGGAGGAGCGGATGGAGGAGGAAGGGACAAATATGAGCTGTCAGAAGAGATGCGAGAGAAAGAGAGAGGAAGATGGGCTGAAGGGAGAAAGTGGAGGAGAGCGGTCGGGGGGGGGGGGGTCTCCGGAGTGAGGTTGTATGTATTTGTGTGATGCAGAGGAGGAGATACGAGGAGAGGGTGGATGTGAGGCAAGGGGGAGGGATGGAGGAATTTTCGGGGGAAGGGAGGGAGGGTGGGGATGAGGAGGGAAGGGCTCTGCTATGGTTTGGGGAGGGTCTGGAGGAGGGGTCGGGGGACTGTCAGGGGGGGAAGGAGGGGGGGACATCGATTCCCGCCGGTGCGCACGCGCAAATCTGCATCGATTCCTCCCCCTCCGCCTCACTCCCGTTGGAGAGAGCACGCCGCTGGTCGATGGCGCTAGTATCGCGGGTGGCGCCTCGCAGTCTCCGGCAGAAGGGGCGCCTGTAGCGAGGGAGCCGCCGCTTTCGCCGTCCTCGAATGCGCCGCTCAGCGCACGGTCCCCGCCGCCGTGTCGACGCCGTCGTTTGGAGCTGGAGAGGAGGAGGTGGTGGTGGAGAGGAGGTGGTGCGGAGCCGGAGAGAGGAGCGGGAGCAGCAGCAGCCAGCCAGCCGAGCAGGGCAGCAGCCGCCGCCGCCGCACCGCTGGCCGCCGCCGTCGTCGCCCGGGAGGAGAGTTTGAAGCCCTCCGGCCCTCCCCGCCCCGCCCCCGTCGATGGAAGTGGCCCAGAGGGGCGACGGTAGAGTGCCAAGGATCACTCGCAGGGCCACCGAGGGATCGGATGGGGCCATGGCTGCCCTGTACGACCGACACCATCACGTGAGTAAGGCGGAGAAAGGGAACGAACCCCGAGGAAGGTCGCGGCTTCGGACGGGATGTAGGGAAAGGTTAGGAGATAAGGAGGCGGGAGGATTTCGTTCGTTTTTATTTTCAAATTTTCAGGGGCACATGCACTCAAGAGAGTAAAGAAATGAGCGCGCGCGGCCGCTTCCTGCAAAAAAAAAGGCGATAGTGTGCCAGCGGAACCGAGAGGCTTTCGTGTGAGGAGGGGAGACGTATTTTTCGGGGTAGAGAGAGAGAGTGGGATCGCATAGTAGTGATTGAGAGGGAGGAAGAAGAAGGCGAGGAAGAGGGAAGCGGTCCCCGTGCGAGATGTGGCGGTGGAGTGGATGTGGAGGAGGAGGTGGGAGGATTGTGCGCAGTGGGGGAGGAGAGAGAGAGTGAAAGTGCACGGTGGGAGGGGGGAGGGAGGGCGAGGGGTGGGGTGGGGAGGGAGGAGTGAATGGAGAGGTGGAGAGGTAGGGGTGAGGCTAGTAGTGAAAGTGGAGGTGGGGGGAGAGTGCCTTGGCGATGGGGGGAGGAGGTGGGAGGGAGGGAGGATGGGGGGTGAGGTGTGCTGTGGGGGTTTTGGGGTGAGAGAGGTCGAGGTTTTTCAAGAGGCCCTACCTATTCCACACTCACCAACACTGGTACACAACTGAGCGTCCCGTCCGATCTGGCAAGCTCGCTCTCGACCCAGTGTTGAGTGTGGCCCCCGTAAATCTCCCCCGTTCCCCCCCTCCCTCCACCCCTCCCTCCTCCCCCTCCCCTCCCGCTCCCCCGCGCACCCTCCCTCGACCTCTCTCTCGAGCTCTCTTCAAGTCCTTCCTCTCCCTCCATCTTGTAATCTTGCCACTCCGTCCATGCCATTAGCTATTCTCTCGGTCGGTATCCCCTCTGGTTTTCGCATCCTCCTTCCTGTTTAGCGTATTCCTGTGGCTAGAATCTTCTCCACGGGCGCCTGCCTCTACTCGGAACCTAATGGCGCTCTTTCCACGACCTCGACGCTATCTCTTGCGAGGTGGAATATTTTGTTTCCATTCCACCCCTTCGCGCTCATATTCGTTTCCTGCTGTAACACCTGTGTTTTATGAGGTGGGAGTAAGCGAATGTATTTATGTGGAACTTATACTCGACATGGGTTGTGGTGGGAGGAACGAGTGTTTCTGCCTCGCATAGGCAGTTATATATCTTCCCTCCCTCCTCTCCCGTGATCTTCCCTCTGGCCTCCCCCTTCCCCTCGTCGCCCACTCCCCCTTCCACCCCTTACCTCCGCCTTCCCTTTCCCGCCCCCCCCTCCGAACCCTTCTCTCCATTCGGGGGCCCTGCGTACTACCCACACCTGCAGCACCCTCCCTTATCCCTCCCGCCCCCCCGACCACCCTCCCCGCGGGCGCCCCATTGACACCTTCCCCAGTGCCGTCGCTCGTACAGTGTGTGGCGCCAATCGAGAAGCACCACGCCCCCCTCCACCCACTCTCCCGCCTCTCCTCTCACGGGCCCCCGGACGCCGCTTCCGTTTCTTGGGGTGGCAGAAGGGGTGGATGGGTGGGCGAAGAGTCCTTTTCTTTCGAGGAGTCAGGGGGGGCGGGGCACGAGTTGGAGAGTTTGACGACGCGTAAAAAGTGTCGGGATGGGCCGCCGCCGCTGTCGTGTTTTTTTATCTCAACTCCCCCGTCCGCATATCCATCACCACCAGCATTCCATCCTCTCACCCCCTTACCCCTCCTTCCCGCTCCTCTCTCCGCCCCTCATCTCCTCTCCACTTCTCTCTCTCTTCACCGAGGAAAATTTTTTTTGCCGCTGCATTTCCATGCTGCGCGTTTAAATGAACTCTGGGGGGTTACTACGAGGGCGGGGGGAAAAAATCTCGGCGTTCGCTCGGAAAGGGTGATAATCTGGGGATGAGTTTTTAGAGATGCGCGTCAGGCGCCGTTTCCAGCGAGGCCATATCAACAGGGACGGTCGCGAGAGTGGCATGTTGCTCCTCGCAGATGGCTGCTCCTTGAGAGATGGCACGGAAAAGTTTGGTGGCGCCATTGCGCCGTCTCACTCGATCATCCTTTTGGAAGATGCACCCTCATGATTTTCTTGGAGTCGTTCGACTTTTTCTCGAAAGTTGAACTTTGTTTTTGCTACGCGCGATATATGTGCGTCCTTCCCCTTTTCCTTATGTTGCCCGAAGAAAGGTGGTGGTTGGAAGTCAGTTATGGAGGTTGTACACAACTCTTAACTTCGTTTGAAAACTGATACCATACGTCTACTGATATCACCAGTGCGCTTCCCTCGTGTTCTTTGTTTCAAATACGGGGAATTTCATAGCGTATTATATTATCTCCCACACCATCTGAAATGAATGAGTAATGAGAGCATGGAAGAAAGATAAAAGATTAAGTGGCTAGGGAGGACCTAGTTTCAGCGCCAGTCTGCATATGTGTTGGCAAACGTTAAATGGTCTTGAAAAAAGATCTGATGCTTTCCCGGCGTATGCTGGTAGTGAAGGCTGGTCGGGTGCTCCACCGGGTAATCTCCTCCATGGCTGCCGACGTTTCGGGGTACGAGTCGTACTCCATCCTTAGGGCTGAATCAGTTTCGGGGTACGAGTCGTACTCATCCTCAGGGCTGAATAGCTAGGTCTCACTCATTCAGCCCTGAGGATGGAGTATGACTCGTACCTCGAAACGTCGGCAGCCATGGAGGAGATTACCCGGCGGAGCACCCGAGCAGCCTTCACTACGTTAAATGGTCTTAATACTCCTTTGCTTCACTTTCGTCAACCACTCAAACATCCTCTTAGAGTTTTTATAACAAAGGCATGTAACCAAAATTGATATGCGAACACAGACACCCGTGCACCCGTGATGGTGGAAATTGCACACTTCGGACTCGAAACCGCAATTTCCAGAACATCCGAGGATTTCACCACACCACTGAAGCCGAAAATGTTTTCACTAATCCTCACATAATATGGGGTCATGTTCTTCAGTAATGGATGTTCCTCTCACAATCTCACGTGAAGAAGAAATAATATCCATTGAATGTTGCTACGAATTCGGGTCACATAAGCCGGAGATTACCCTAACTGATGAGCCCTGTACGCCATCGGCTCCTTCGTTACGAGAAAATCGTTACATATCTCCCCTGGATTTTGCAGCGCGAGGAAGCCACGGATGAAGTGAATGGCGTTATCTGGCCATCGGGATCATCCATTTTGGTATACCGTCTATCTTGGCCCTCCAAGGCGAAACTTGCGAGAGGCAGAATTTGATGTATTTGTTGCCATTTTGCTCTTGTTGTTAATTACGGATTATGTCATGAATTATCAAAGGATTTGGCGGTATTATTCCAAATATTAATAATTTTATGGCTCATACCTGATCGTGAAAGGGTAATGGTCCACCAGGATGAAATATTACATGTATCTGGTTTGTAAACTGGGACAGTTGTAGTATAGATACCTATAGAAGAAGAAACTGGGACCCTAGGGTTAATGAGAGGTATGAAAGCACTCAATTAAAAGGCTGAAGAATACTCCAGTGTTCAATGCTCAAAAACAGATGATAATACGTTCTGTTCCGCGAAACTCCAAGAAAAAATTACTAGGGAAATTTTTAGACGAAAATCAGAAATAATTTTGGTCCTACGCTACTTGTGGTCCTACTTGTGGGTATGTTTCAAACAACGGAATCATTTATAGAAAAAAATGGCAAACAGGTGAGCGACAATATTGACAAAGCCAACACATTTTTCTATATCTTTGAAGGCGTGGGCACAAACGGTGACACCATAAATGACATGAGCCAGTATCCCTGTCATTTATGAGCATAGTCGTGCATCACGTAGGGATAGTGAAATAATTACGCTCGATTAAATGCAATAAGCAGGCCAGGTCCAGAGGAGGTACCTGCACCCGTGCTCAGGGAACTATCCATCTTTCTGGAAAGCATATTAAACTAGTCATCGGCACATACTTCATGTCACTCCAATATTGAAAAACGGAAACAAACGTGATCCTTGTAGATTATCGGCCTATATCTCTAGCAACACTTTTCACGCAATATTCACGAATGCATAATTGCTCGCGATACCATTAGTTTTCTGCTCGTTTGAAACTATTACAAACGTTAAATCGGCTTTCCTTTCACAGTCATTCGAAACTCAGCTTGAGCGCTTCCACGACACTCATTCCTACGAACACCCATATCGATTCCCTTGGTCCGTTGAAAAGTTGATTCGTTATCCTTGGTTTTCAGGAAAGAATTTGACAAGCCTCCTCACAAAAAAAAACTAATAACACTATAAAATCATGAGCAGTTTTAGAAAAAACAGTGAATTGAATTTGCTATTTTCTAACTGATCACAAACAAAAAGAAGTAACCGGCAGCATTTGTACCGGCAATGTTAAGGTGGTATCCATCGTCCCACAATAAATCGTAACCGGCCTCATCCTTCCTTATATATCTAGAGTATATAAACTCATGCATTAGCTACAAAATTAGATTCTTTTCTGACGATGCGGTCGTCTGCCGCAAAATTTTCATAATAGAATTAGAAGCTCTCTCATCGAATCGAAACAGCTTTAACCAGTTTTGTCTTGCGTGGAACCTTATCGTAGAAAATTAACTGCAATCCAATTCTTTCTAAAGAAATCATAGCACTAACATAGTAGGAAGGGCTTTGTGTAAATTTATCAGATGACGTCAAATGGAAATCACCGTAACCTCAGACCAAACTTGGGGAAAACACATACAAAACACCTGTGATAAACAGACTTGGATTTCTCGAGTGAAAATTAGTTAGCTCCTCTGCAGAAAAGGTAAAAAACTGTTACTTCGCTCTGGTTAGGCCACATCACGAGTACGCCGTGAGCCTTTGGGACCATACACTGACAGATTTAATAGGTGGAATATACAAAATACAAAAGAAACCCGCGTAATTCGTTAAAAACTACTACGAGCGAACAGAGGTTGTAGCACACATGGTGAAAGGACTAATTGTAAATTGCAAACCGCTAGAGATTCAGTGGCTACACACTTGACTAAGATTTCGTGAAAAATTAAGAGCATGTAAGTTTCAGGGTGATATTGGGTGCTTTCCAATCATACACCGGCGCTGAACTGTTTTAATATGTTCAAGCGCAGAGCGTGTTCAAATGATATCTGTGACGTAATCTGCGCTAAGCAGATAGGAACACATCTTCGCTGTAGTTCACCAGCGTTAGCATGCTCGCTAGTAGACGAAACTTGTGAAGACAGGGAAATATGTAGCAAAAGAAACGGGAATATCTCAATGTATAAGCTAATTTGAATAATGACTTGAAAAAAATATTAATTCTCATCAATCGTCTCAGGCTCAACTTTGTGGAAGTTCATTTTATAAATGAAAAGGAAAAGTTTGTCTTATTCCACCAATTTAGTTTCGAAGATGACGCCACTGCGTAGAAACTAGTAGTACCGGAAAATAAATTGGTGGAATAAGACAAAGTTTTCCTTTTCATTTATTAATTCTCATTTCAATCTTTCAAGAGATGAGTTTGGCCGCTTCTTTCTATTTGCTGAATATCGTCTCGCCGTTTTGTAAACACTTCAGCGTAGATCGTTCCAATCGTCGAATTTAGTGTGCGCTCTAGTGTTCCCATCTGCTTCGATGTGCGCTGATCTGCCTAAGGTGATTGGAAGGTACCCATTGTTTTAACGCTTTACCTCTCTGATTGATAGAGGTGACAAAATAGATAGATTGCCAAAGTGATTGACGAAGTTACAAAAATTCCTCCTCATGCACCATTAATGACAACAAGAAAATCACTTCGAGGTACTAAGATACTCCGGTAAATACAATTCAATTTCGTCCTGTACTTCTTCCAATTCCCTCTTTCTACTCCCTGCCTTTTAAATGGCTTGTGTTCTAACACCCCATGCCACACGCCTCCGTTTAGCCCCCATGTGCAATAACCCCGTCTGCAAGCGGCAAGCATTAAGTGCAACATGACCTTAGCTGTTGGAGCACATTAAACATAAGTGTGATCAAACACCCATCTGTGATCGTGGCTTTTCACCATCGAATCTAACTGTGATTGATATGTATGTTTTTGCATGGCTATCACTAGCTGTGATCGTGACTTTTCACCATCGAATCTAACTGTGATTGATATGTATGTTTTCGCATGGCTATCACTAGCTGCAAAGGCAGGACACAATCAGTGCCAAGTTAAAAAGAAAAGGTTCTGATAAATCCTTATCATATTATTGAAAAATCTGGTCAGCGGGCCACTAATAGTTTCATTCTCCAGTTACCCAATCTTGTACCCCCTATCTATCCTATTTATTTTTATTTTATTTTTTCTTTTATATAAATTGCACGGTATTTACCACCTGAAACTTTTCCTGATGTAGTTTTGAATTTGAATTGGATACGGTTGTCTTATCTCAATCTAAAATTATACAAAGCATTGCGTCTTTCCTCCTCTCCTTCACGGCATGGCACCGTCATTATTGGGCCAGGCGGAAGTCGAATGTCTCGGAGTCGAATACCTCCCCAGGTATGGATGTCAAATTATCCTGTTATTTATGTGGATATTTATACTAATTTAATTTAAACTAAATTAATATTACATTAGTAATTTTAGTTAGCTTCAGAGAGACCTAGAGGTCCTGAGAACTCTGAGAAAGACTACGGTGTTTCCCTTGATTCCTAGCGCCATGACGCATCGAACGTGAAATTTCGTTAAGCTTTAAAAACTTTTGATCAACTCGCTTTATTTTGTCCAAAAATTATAAGAAATGCTTGTTTATTGTAAAATAAAACTTATTTGTTTTAAGTGTCAATTGAGAATATTTAAGGGCATGACAATACTTTTGTTACTCCTACCTAGGTGTTACGTTATTTCTAAGAGGTTTACCCTTACAGCACTAAAATATGTTTAATTTTGGAAAAAGGTAAACTCAGTGGTAATATTCAGTTTTTAATTCTTATTAATTACAAAATCATTGATTTTTCTTGTTTAGTTGCTCTAAATTCTCATGTAGGAATTGAGCGGTGCGCTAGTGAACGGGTAAACTTTTCTTCATATCAGACAAAGGAACTTGAAAAATGCCTGTTATTTTGTGTAATTCTTAACAATCATGAACCAAAATACACTTTTCTCTACCTTCTTAAACCCGAATAGTGATTTCACCGTTATATCCGCATTGAAAGAAAAAAAAAGACACGAAGGGTAAAAAAATACCGTTGCCTTTATGTCGTGGTCTGCATATAATTTTTTCTATCCTCGAGTCGCCGCACGGCTCATATCTCTTGTCCGATCGGGTTTTCCTTTCTTAAGCTCACCTTGATTCACCTCTTGACCCTGTACACTCGTGTGGGTGGCTTTAGGCATGATTGTTGGAGCCTGATCCTCAAAAGGTTTGGAGCTTAATCCGGCACTTTAACTACTGCCATTATCTCAAAATGTCCCTTCCCCCGGAGTTCTTACCTTCTCATGTAAGTGTACTTAGTTGGCATAATTACTATTCCCTTTTGATAATGTGGCAGGAATGGGAGCATGAAAGAGCAAGAGGCATGTTTTTTGGCCCTTCTCGTGTATCAAAGGAAAGGGTTAAAAGGTCTATTTTTTTATGTCGAAGCCTTTTTACTCCATATAATTCCTCGGAAAGTCTGTAGAATTATTGTTTCTAGAAGGCTCTCATTTCCCTTTTGTTTTCATTATAACGTCGCTACATAACCAACGAAAAAATATGCATCCTAAACGATACGCGCCTAGGTAGCAAGAGGACGAAAGATGGAAATTACCATGTACCTTTCAAAGAAGTGCGCTTTAGTTGTTCCAGGACTTTTAATGCTCACGTGAAGCGCTAATTGCTGTTAACTGCAAACGCGACCTTCCAGGTGACCTAGGCGGTGGTCACTGACGCTTGAACTCTGTTTAGGGATATTTTCATTCAGCAAGTGGGAGTGAGGAGGTGAGAGAGAGAGAGAGAGGGACAGAGGTCATTCCTTCTTGCGGAGGGCATTCGCACCCATGTGTGAACGTCTGTGCGTTCCTAGCGGGGTCATCGGCACACGAGCGCAATGTACCGCACTTATCCACGTGAGAATCCTTGCAGTTCGATCTTTTTTTAAAATTTGACCTGAAAAACAAAATGGCGCAGTTTTTACGATGTTTAACAAGGATAGACATTCAACAACTGTTGTGGGTGGGAGAACGTGACATGCATGGAGAATAAAATAATGAAAGTTCGAGGAAAAGGAGAAGCGTTTCAAATCTGCAGTGTAAAGACGCTGAAGAGATCCTTTTAGGTGACACTATAAAGATGTATAATCAAGCCTGAATCCTTAAGGTATTATACGATTTACTTACCTGGAATTCGAGAATTAGAAAAGCAAGAGCATCTATCTACCTAAAATTGTAGCTTGAGCTTGGGAAAGTGCACTATTTGTGATCGCTCTTATATATATCTAAATCAATTTTTATCTGTTTTGATTTAGCAGCTTCATTTTGGTGCTGGAAAGAGGTAAATATGTATTCATTATAGTTCATTTAATGGCTAGAGATTTTCATGTCATTTTATTGTGAAGGGCATGGCTTATAATACCATACCCTTCACAATATTTGATGGAAATAAATATCATATTTATGTGTCCGAATCTTTTTTTTATGTCAGTCCAGATGACTGGACGGCGTTAGTTCCTCGTTCACCCTGCACCCCCTCCATCCCACCTGATGCCTCTTCCGCTCATTCCCCACCGCGCACCCCATTTTCGACGTCTCTCTCTCCGATAGGGCCTCCCCCCACCGCACCGCCCACACCACTGCCGCACTTCTTCTTCTCGGATCATCCGCTCTTGAATTCACCGCTCCCTCATCATGCCCCGCCCCCTTTTATTATGGGAGAGCCGCCTTCAACGCACCCGCTTTCCATTTTTACCCTATTTCCCTACGGTAATAACCTCGTCCCCCATCCCTGGCTCCTTCGCCACAGGTCCCCCATCTTTATATTTTTATGAAGCCCTTCTCCCTCCAATCGCGATGTGCCGTCGGGAAGACGGAAGACCGCCGGTCGCATCGACCCAGGCCGCCACCGCTATAACCCCTCTCCCCCCCCCCCCTAACCCCTCCTCACTCCCTTCAATGATCAAGCAAACGCATGCAAACCTAATCGAGTGCCCTAACCTATCCTTGTAGACTTCTCCTGGGCCTCAAAATCGCCCTTACCGACTCTCTACAATGAGGGTAGAAGAAGAGATGTGAATCAGCACTAACTCGGCTGAAAACAATAGTGCTTACTAAAACAAAATTCGACTGTACACATATATAGATTTGCACCAGAAGGAAGGAAAATAACGAGAGTAAAATGGTGAGATAATCCACTTGAGGAAACTGTTGGGAGCCGCGATTATTTCTAATAACAAGGCGATGAGAGACTCATGTTTGAATATTGTGTGGAAGCATAATGGATCCAAAGCTTTAGTCATGAATAGTCAAGGCGAACAATGAAAAGAGTTTCTTCGTCGAACGTCTCTTTCCAGTTCATTACGATTATTACAATCGTAATGAACTGGAAAGAGACGATGTATTTGTTTCTTATTTCACGATCAGCCAGAGATATTACCGAAGAACTGGTTAAGCCTATAACTCCGCATAATAAGTGGAGAAGGGCGTTACCCCGCTCGCCGGCTTCTGTGTCTGTGCCGGAGGGTAACGTTCGCGCCTGCAATTCCTTGGTTAGCGGATTCGCCCGCTTGGATCGGTATTTCACCAATTGGAGAGAGAATGTTTGTTCGCCCTTGCTATGAGGCGTCTAATAAAATTGGTCCCGGGCCTTTTTTGAATTTGTAATTTATTTAATTATATTTGTATCTAAGAAAGACTTGAGGTCAGGAAGTGAATGAACACACATTGGTTCGAACAGCATCATTCTTGTGTATTTGGTGGGTGCCTTGATAACGGGAATAACTGGGAGA
Organism: Pyrrhosoma nymphula; assembly: GCA_963573305.1. Taxonomy (NCBI): domain Eukaryota; kingdom Metazoa; phylum Arthropoda; class Insecta; order Odonata; family Coenagrionidae; genus Pyrrhosoma; species Pyrrhosoma nymphula. The sequence goes on from OY754327.1 coordinate 181,204,951, forward strand.
TTAATGTCAATCTCATTGAAATACCGCAAATATTGTGAAAAGTAACTTTGCATAGGTGATTTTTCGTATTTAAGTATGCCAAGATGTATTTGCTGGCAATTTCTACCGGTGTTACGACAATCGACTTAATTTTTTCCCGATTAATTTCATATGAAATAAGGTGGTGCGAGCTTTAAATCGTCGGCTATGCCTTGAGACTATCACTTTTTTGCGTCGGTGTATCTTCGGAATGCGACCTAATTTGCACACGTTAAGGGCAGAACCCTTATAACCGCCTCGCCTCCTTGTTTTTTTCCTTAGACCCGTCTACATTTCTTGAGTCTTTGTGGAGCGACATCCAGAATTTTATGTCCCTGCTGAAAATACTCTCCTAGCTTCCTCATTGGTTACAAATCTTGACGTAATTCTAAACACTGAAGTCTTAAAATCATATGCAATCACATCATATCTTGTATTAATTGAAAATAACCTTACTAAGTATGCATTCAACTCATTATTCTCAGAAAAACACTGCCTATGATCGATGGCTGTATTTTTATTCTTTATTATTATTATTATTATTATTATTATATTGACAATGTTACAAGTGGACAATTGGCCCGGTGGTAACATAGATAAACAAGGTACGAACAATATACATCATCGCCCTGGTTAACAATACCTTACAATTAAATGATAAAAACATCCTTTTTCGACCTATTCTTAAATATATTTACATTTTTTGGGAAGGGTTCGAGAACCCTTGCTGGTAGATCGTTCCAGTCAAGTATTGTTCTATTTAGGTATGAAAACTTCTTAACATTAGTCCTTTGTGATCGGCACTTTATCTTAAATTGGTGATCATTCTTTCCAACAAAGTTTGGCTTTAATATTTCCTTCCCTAGGTCGTCCCATGCTCTTTCCCCGGTAACTATTCTGTACATCCCACATAGCCTGCTCCTTTTCCTCCTTTGCTTTAAGCTATCCCATCCTAGTTCGTGGATCATTTTCTCAACACTTTCCGTTTTCTTATATCTTCCTAACACATACCTGGCTGCTTTTCTTTGCACTTTCTCCAATTTAATATCCTGACCTTTTTTGTGTGGATCCCATACAAGAGAAGCGTACTCTAAGATAGGGCGAACCAGTGTTTTATAGGCCATATTCTTTGTAATCTTACGGCTGCCTTTGAGGTTTCTCATTACCCAATGCAGCGTTTTGAACGCCTTTTTGGTCATGCAATTCACATTTAATTCCCAGTCTAAATTATTGGTCAAATGAACACCTAAATACTTACAGCTATCGGATTTCGGAATTGCATTGCCAGAGAATTCGTATATTCTATTTGTGGAAATAATTTTATTGCTAAAGTTAACATACTTGCATTTTGGTACATTTATATCCATCCCATTTAACGATACCCAACTCATCAAATTGTTAACATCGTCCTGAAGGGCTTCATGGTCGCTCAGATTACCTATTCTTCGATAAATGATGCAGTCGTCTGCAAAAAGTCTTATGCTAGAGTTTATCATTCCTGGAAGGTCGTTTAGGTAAATTAAGAACAATAAAGGTCCAAGGACGCTGCCTTGAGGGACACCCGATGCTACCTTGGCTAGTTCAGAGCATTCTTCACCCACTTTAACCCTCTGGGTTCTATCTTTGAGAAAATCTTTAATCCACAATATAACTCTTCCATCTACATGCAACGGTAATTTCTTCATTTTTTCCATAAGCCGTTTATGATCCACTTTGTCGAATGCTTTAGAAAGGTCGACAATAATCGCATCTAATTCTACTCCCACATCCATGGAGTCAGCAATTTCTTGGCAAAACCCTAGCAACTGAGTTTCAGTTGAGTGACCCTTTCTAAATCCATGCTGTCGATTTGACAACCAGTTTTCGCTCTCCCATAAATCCCGAAGGTAATTAGCCACTATCTTTTCTAACAACTTACAGACTACGGAGGTCAAACTAACCGGTCTGTAATTTTCAACAAGGACTTTATCACCCCCTTTAAATATTGGAATTACTCGGGCTTTCTTCCAGTCACCAGGTAAGGCGCTATTATTCATGGTGACATTGAATAAATGGTAAATATATTTCGAAACAGCTAGACCACCCAGTTTTAGCAAATCAATGGAAATACCATCGGGACCAACTGACTTATTTCTACGCATTTTTCTTATGCTGTTGCAAATTTCGGAGAGTGAGGTTTGGATTGGTCTGGAAATAACTAACCCGTTTCCTTTCTCATATCTTGTACACTGTATTACATTTTCTATTGAGACTGTTTTATTTCCCTTCCCCGAAAAAACGCTTGCGTACCAACTGTTGAAAGCATTGGCCTTCTCTTTATCATCTGTAATTAGGGTACCATCCAGATTTTTTACGACTTCTATTGCTACCTTGTTACCTTTCATCCTCCTCATGTATTTGGATCTGGATACATCAAGTCTGACGCTTCAGGTTTGTTTTTAAGGCTGTAAATAGTTTTAATATAAGTTTATGATAAGATAATTACAGTTTTGAATGTCATTGCCTATTATACTTATTAGTGAAAATGTTTTTACGTATTAAAGGTTTACCTTGTATATTTGATCTTGGCTCGCATTCAAAGAAAGCGAGGGAAAAATATTGAGTAGGTAAATTTGGAGGTGAAACATTTATTTTTTGGCACAAGACTAACGGTTCTTAGTGATCATGTGAGAGATAAAGTTTTCTCTTCGTGATCTTAATGAAAATTAAGAGGGAATAACCTTGGCTTAATGAGGTACAGTAATGGCTCGGACCAATCAAATTTCCCGAACTGACCTTTACTATATTGTTTCCGTTATGACGGTGCGAGGATCGTTGAAAATTCTCTCGTAAATCATTTCTTTAATGGACTGATATTTGGTTCATTACAAGTGGAAAAATCGTTCTGGACCCATCACTTTGTAATGTATCGTGTTGAACTCTGGATAGTAAGTTTGTTGTGATATATTTGTTTATTTTCCATTGCCTCGTTAAAGTATGCTCGTGGCCATTTAGTTACTGAAAGATAGCGTCAGAGTTTGTAGGTATGTATTCGTCAATGATCATTTTCTTTTCATTAATAGTAAATCGTGGGGACAAAAAACGAGATTAAACAATTACATTGGCCTTATAAAGATATATTATTTTGCTGAAAGCTTTATTTGCCAGCAAACGTAGAATTTTCCTCCTCAAGAAGGTATGCAACCAGAAAAGTTTCATAACCTTGTGGCATCCATTTTTTTTATTGCATGGACGTTTTTTAAACTTAGAGTTCGCCCGTTGTCGTGCTGTTTATCGCTGCAAGGCTCTAAAGCCCAAGAAAGCGGTTCGCCTTCGCGCTCACCAAGGTCACGTGACCGTGCAAATCGATCCCGGGTCCTCCCAGGACGGAGAAGGAGCTTTCCCCCTATCTTTTTCCCTCGACCCTATCTCTTCAGTCCTTTTTTTCGAAGTTTTTTCTTTCTTACGTTCTCTCTCACGCATACTAACCCCTTGCTGTGCTCTCTCACACTATTCAAGTCCGTTCCGCACGTCCCTGCACCGAATCCCCATGAGGAACGGCACGAACATGGGAAAGGAACAGGAGGAAAGGCCGCTGGAGAGAATCCTTGTGCCAGGCATTCACCAGGAGGTCCACAGTTTTCGTGCGACGGCCTGAGAGGTATTCTTTTGCGAAGCACTCTCCGTGCCACAGCATCTCATGATCCACGAGTGGGGGAAGGAGGAAATTACTCCCTTACGGTTTGACAACTGCTGTTGGAGGGGGGAGGGAGTTGCCGTTTTTAACTAATAGGTTTAAAAGATAAATACAATATAATTAGTAGAGTGAAATTACTGCCAAATGTTGAAATTTTGGTATTATTTTCCCGCAAAAAAATGTATTCTAAATTGCCTGAGGAAGCAGATATTTCAACGATGTTGTAATTCTGCATGAGTAATTTTCATTCAAGCGATCGTGCGCTACGGAAGCGAGCAACTGCGTTTTATTTTGGTCTCCTAGGAAGCGGAATTTCGAAAAAAATCATATCTCACCTTTCTTCTTCAGTGTCACCGAACAGAATCAAAGTTTTCCTTCCTCCTTATCCTCTAATGTTGGCTTTACTGTTTGCATGAAGTTCACGAGCTATAAATTCGAAGATGTTAGCCATACAGGAAAATTTCCCATTCAAAGGCCTATCACCATCCTACTGGGTAAATGCCTCCTTTTACAGTAACTTCCGTGAAAGTGGCCGGGACGGAAGAGAGTCTCTTTGAAATCTGTAGCTGCTGGAAGACCAGAAAGTTATGTACTCATCGTTTTTTCTTGGACGTATCCTGCAGCTGGTTGGGTACTACTTCATTATTTTTTAGCTTCAATCTCAGGGCCGTATAACGTAGAAATAAAACGCTAACCGGCTGCATGGATTTTTTATGTTCTTCACGAAATATGCCGCATATGATGGATATCCTTACGAAATTATGGCATTGACGCCCTTCTTCTACTTCTCATTTATGTCTTGTAGTGTGGGGTTAGCATAGTTTTATCGGACTCTCTACCTACACCGAGTATGAATGTTATTTGTAAAAGTTTGTTATAACGGCGCGGTGTTACCGAATCAAGAATCCGCAGTAAATGTTTACATAAGTACAGGGTTTTCCCCGGAATATTAAATTTAGAATACATATTTAGATATTTGAGAAACCTATGGCGTTGATATCTGTTGGCGCGGAAACACTTGTTTGCTTCTAATGTTGTGTGTTTATTTCTGTGTATGTTTGTGCTGCCCATGTTTATAATTCTTTTCTAAAGACATTTGTCTCTGTGGCATTTGATATACATTAGAAAAAAATACATATCAATATCGCCGACCTCATGCTATATCACGTTTTCCTGTTCTAGAGTGTCGCCGGCCCAACGTGTTCTTCGGGCTTGACAAAGAAGGCACTATGCTACATTTCCCTCCAGTGCCACCACTTTAAATTCTATTCCTCTCCTGTTTTTCGCTTCTTCCTATATCCTCAGCGTGAAAACGCAGTGTTCCGATACAGCTGAGGTCCTAATGCTAAAACTTGAGCTTTCAGGTTTACTAAGTATCCTATGGTCCTAGACCGAGGACCGCCTTGATCATTCTCCTGGAAGGGAGAGGTATTGAATTTCATGGTTTTCGGAAAGTATTTTTACATGGAGTCAGCTTCATTCCATCTCACCCTCTTTTCTTGTACGCTGTAAACGTCACTTTTTCCATTACATTATTATCCTCTTTGCTGTACTTCTTCATGCGTGAAACTCTACGTGGGTGTTATAACTCGTTCGTTATCTTTATCCTCACGTTTTTCTTTTTCCGATATAGCTAGGTTCTTGGAATCTTCCTTCCTAATCCCCCCTCTCCTATGTCTCTCCTCTCGCTCTACTCTGCCTATAAACTAAATTAATCCCTTCTTTTACAGCTCTCTCATCTTCCCTCATGCCTTCCAGTATCGCCATAATTTTCCTCCCCTAGGTAGTTAATTAGTTCAGCATTATCCCCTCTGTCGCAGCCCATAGAATCTCCTGTATGCGTCCTACATCCGCTCTTTCGGTCTCCTATTACTTTCCTTCAACATCTCGCTTTCCCCCACCTGCCATATTTATTACCTCTCTGTTTTTTTAATTTTCTCTGTCAAACTTACTTTCTCCATCCCTAACCAAACCCTTAGGCTGAATGTCTCTGATATGTGCTCATCCTCTTCCTTCAAAGAATAGTCATCTGAGATATTCAACGCTACTCGATGCGGAAGTTTTCAATGATCTTCTCTTCGCGTCTTCACTAATAGTCCCTTTAAACATTTTCTAGCGTATCTTTTGGCAGTGTTAATATAATCCTAGTACCGTCGGTAATAGACCGTGTTATATCCAAAATGCAACCCAAACAAGTAAGTTGCTCCAGCTGCTCTTATTTTTGCCCTCCCAACTTTAATATTTAGCCTAACCTTCCTCCATCTTGAAAATTCCATTTAGTCAGTCTTTCTATACATAAATGTCGGTGAATTATTAGCCATAGAGATGTTTGCATGCAATGTAGAAGAAATAGTATTAAAAGCATTGGAGAATAATATTTAGTATTCGATGCGGCAAGATTTCATCTCGAGTTCAATGACATCCAATTTCCCAAAGGTCTCGATTGACGTCGGACATTCTCAGGACTGAAAAAAAGCCATCATTTTTAGATATCACTGATAGATAGACATAGTAATATGCTGGCTACTTCTGTTTGGGTCACCTCGTGCACATTATATGCACGCTGAGCGGTGAGCTTATTTGAGAGGAAGAATCCACCCGATCAGAGAGAGGGAAGACAAAGAAAGGTCAATGAAATCGGTTCCACGAGCGACCTGCAACGCCTGTTATTTTTTTTTTGTTTTTGTATTTTTTTTGCCGCGACCGTGCGCGTTCTTTTGTATGTGTATATTGTTATTTTGTATGTTTTATATTTTTATTATTACAACCATGCCTCGGAAATCCACACGCGATGTTAAGAACGGGTTTAGTGGAGGAGGTGGAAGGAAAGAGCCTTGGGGGATCGCTTAATCGTTCGCTCTCTTCCGCTATCCCCCTCTCTCCTCTGCTCGCCCTCGCGAGGGAAAATATGTGAAATCGTGCGGGCGGGGTTGAGGGAGGGAGGTAGAGAGACGGGTGCGGGAGGTGCGGGAGGGGGGCGCGGGAGGGGCAGTGAGGAGGCGAAGGAGGAGTGGGGGTGTCGGCAAAGAAGGCGAGAGAACGGTCGGACCGATGTGCGGCGGCTACTTGTTGCGTGCTGCACGCCGCCGCCGCCGGGTCCTTGCGTCGTCCTCCTCCCACCGCCCGCGGTCGTACTTCCGATCGCCACTGCCGGGGGTGGGGCGGGAGGGAGGGAGGAGAAGCGCGGCCCCCGGGGGAGGAGGGGAGAGAGAGTAAGGCTTCAAAGAGAGAGGCTTGCTGCTCGCGCACGGGTCGTCGTGCACTACATCTCCTTCATGAAGAAATATTTTGTAAGGCGTTATCGGGCTGCACGCAGATTGACTCGTCGTGCTCAAAAACTCAGTACTGCGCTGAAAAATTCTTCATAAATTTTTCTGATGATAGCATATTTTGTCACGCAATCAAGTGTAATTGGACATTTGAATCTCCTCTTTGATATTGAAACATTTTGGTTTGGATTTTTATATAGTTTTTGCGTATTTAGCATAAGGTTTTTGCGAGCATTGAAGTTCGATGTGTCGATGGGGAAGACTTCATTCAACTCAAACTCCGATTTTTGGGTATTTAAAAAAAATCAGTAATACTATAGGTAGATATTTAACCGTTTTAGATGGTTAGGATGATCGATATAAATAATTATGAACGCCCAGTTTGCACATTCCCTTAATTTATTTTATTCTTCAGCTTGGAGTACTGCCTACCCCTCTCACTATCTACAAAATGCCTCTACTTTTCTACCGTCTTCCACCCGCATACTGAACGCACTGGCTAATATCACGGCCTTAATCAGCCGTTTTTATCTTGTTTAATCCTCTATTAATTAAACCTTTCTGTCACCTTCAGGGTTCCTCCAATAGCTTTATCCTCCTTCCCTCAAGATCGCCGCTCTTTGCTTATCTTTCTTTATAATTCATATAATTAAAGTAATTTGTATAATTATCCAATCCTTCTCTGTACACACATTTCTCGGACCTCCAAGCCTTTGTCATCCCCGACAAGAGTCCAGGTTTTGTATAATATAAATCAGTTGACGCCATCGTTTTCTTCCGTTTTTACTTCGCTAAATCCCTTTGCCTTCAGTTCTTTCTCATCCTTTTCCCTTCGAAATATTCTAAGCGCTGTACTCATTTCGTCCTATATAACACCTAGCGAGAAAGGTATTCTATTTATTGTAACTTATGCCCCCTGACTTGGGTGATTCATCTATTCTATCGTTTTCTGCATAATCTGTAAGTACGTCTTGTAGTGTCAACCTTTATTCCAATTCGTAAGGAATTGCAGCTCTTCTCCAAGAATCGCTCTAATCATTATGGAAAGCAAATGTTTTAAAAGGATTATTACTAATGTTTGATTCTTTATACACTTTATTAATTACTGAATTAATTAATTGCTCTGCATTATGATATTCATTCACCTCTATGGAATATTCGTATCTATTTCTGCCTAAATAATATTTCATAAAAAGTACGGAACACTGAAAGATATTTTAAGCTCTTATATGTGGGAAGACCAGAGATGGCACTCGAGAACAAAATTGCGACAGCCATTCTACAAGCATATACACGTGAGTTGCTGGAATTGTCTGTGTTTCACCTATTTTATAATCTCTATCACACTCGTTTTATTCAGTGGAACTCGTTTTATTCAGTAAGTGGAAAATAGAAAAGTTGATTCGAGGCAACATCCACTGTCTTAGAACAGATGCCACTATGGACTTCCCCGCGGTCGGTTTCGGTTATTTCTACGAAATGCAGTTAAAATCCCAAAAAATGCTCTTCAATAGCGTCCATTTGGTTGCCACCCCGTGAACGTGGAAGAACGATCATCTGTTGGGACCAGGATATTGGTGGTCGAGTTTACATCTCTTTTAGATGGACTGTGTCATTTATCTCCGTCCTTGAGTGTGCATTTGCTTGCTTTCTTTTCTTATGTTCTGTACTGTTTTGGGGAATAGCTCAGAATAACCAAGGGAAAATATGTCTCGGAAGCATGACCTTTAACTTTCACATTTGTTCACGTACTTCTTGTTCCCCTACCCATCCAGTATCACCTTGCTGAAAGCATTCTTGTATCGGCTTCTGCTATAAAATGGCACGGAGAGATACTAAAATGGCCAATCATCGGTCATTCATTCTGGAAGCAGTCATTCCTCGAGCAGTCGTTTACGGTCTGTCGGTCATTCCACGGTCCGTCATGTAGCCGTAACGCAAAGTCGAGTTGCGGCCCATGCGGCCCGTGCCCTTGAAGCCACCGCTTGCCATCCGTCCGTGCCATCTCCCGAGCTTCTTTCCTTCCCAAAACGTGGTAATATTCTTGTTTACCTATTCTAGACGCACATGTCAATTTTTGTAGTGCGTCAATTTAATAAAATCAGTTGTGTTAGCTCACAAAAACCTCTGTAAGGTTATTCGTTCCTCGACACCATGGGCAACGACTAATTCTTTTGAAGTTTACTGGGCGTCGCCGTCGGCGCGCACAACATTTCTGGTGGCAGCGGTGGGATTCACATTCCCTACAAAAGTTAGAGTACACGGGGGCTTGGGGCCGGTATTTTTAGGAACATTATTATTTGAAAGAAAAAAATGATCATTCCCCGGTGGAAGCTGTTGGGATATTGTTGTTCGAAGCATGAGACGAAAAGCGCGGGAGGACACTAAGAGCTCAGCATTATGTTCGAAAACACCTCAGAATCCCTTTTCAGAATTGCAATAATGTTCACATCGGATCATGTTTGGGGAGACATTCTTTTTTGGGTCACCTTTATCCAGTGGAACAACAGTATGTTACACTTTTGTAGCTCAACAGATTTTAACTCGAACAAGCATGCGAAGCGTGGAAACATCAAGATCCTTTGCTCAACCTCCGGTCGAGTCAACTTCCCTCGAGTATAAACAACTCCAAAAACGACATCGTTCGCAGGAGTCCGTCCCATCAGCTTCTAGATGCGTCCCCCTAAGCGCCGTCTGTAATCGCGAATGTTCTCAACTTTTCCCATCTGCTGTTTCCCGGCTCGTGTTTTCCCAACTTTTTCCCTCCGTAAATTGTTCTGGGGGGGGGGGAGGAGAAGTTGAAAATTAAGAATTCCACGGAGGGCTTCATCCGGTCCGTGGCGAAAAAAAGTGCGCTCGAGGGGAGTGGGGTGGAGGAGGAGGAGGAGGGCGAGGAGAAAATTCACACTGGTGCGACGGGAGATTTTTTACTTATGCATGTATCCCAGTACGGCTTCATAGTGAAACCGCCGCGGTCGTCTCTCGAGGAACTCCGAAGGGAAAAGAAAGCAAAGGGTCGAGATAGGGGAGGGAGGGGGGGAGGGCGGGGGTGGAGTTCCACGTCCGCCATCGCTCCCACTCTCCCGTCCGCTGAACCGCCTCTCTCCTCTCGAGAGGAGAAGACCCCCGAAGGAGGAGGGGGAGACGAGAGGAGGAGAGGAGATGCGGGTGAAGGGAGGTTGTGTCAGAGGGAACGAAGAGGGGAAGGCGAATGAGGAGAACCGACCAGGGTGTTATTGTCTTGGGAATAGATGGGACGATTTTCAATGCTCTATGATCGTCGCTGTTCGCCCTGAAGAATTGTTAATTTTTGTGGAACACCACCATAGTAAATTAAACGTCTCATGTATTCGGCAGCTGGATCACCAAATTACTTGCGGGACGTACCTACGCTTAGATTTCATTGTGCTGTAGTACTGTTCTGGATGAATCTTGAGTATAAAAAAACTGAGAGGAAGAGTGTGTGTTATAGAAACCCTGGCTACCCTGGAACGAGAGAAGGGCTTAAAAATTGCCGATACTCGATTCATATGTAATTCTTGGTGTGACTATCGAAATCCGTACCATTATTTTGTTGAATAAATTCTAAATTCAAGCTAAGGTTCTCAAAAATCCAGTATTACTCCACTTATGAAAACATTATTTGCGTCGTTCACCCCAGTCAAGCAATATTGAACATGAATGAAACTTTTAGGCTCGGTTTTATAATTCCCGGTTTACGTTATCGATGAAATAACGTTGCCTTCACGTTTATGCGTGGTTGACTGAGAGTTAGGGCTTTTTTGTAGTAAATGAGAATGTTGGTTTGCTGTCGTCAACGTTTTCGATGGGTGATCGTAGCTTTATGGTGTTTAAACCGCGATAATGCTTAAACATTATAAAACTGGACCTTAGTGGGAGATATGTATGATTTGAAATCCGTGTTTGGCCATTGTGGGGTAAATGCGATCTTCCATTCATCCCCACATGTGTTATTGACGTATCAGGGTACCATAGCTTTGATATGCCGTTAGAAATATTTGATCCTCCTGATCATATGAAATCCATGCTGCATTTAGATTTTTACGTTTTTGATTTCGTCAGAAATCACCCTTTGAAGTATCGTCTTATCTTTTCGAATCTCTGTGTACGACGGATATTACCCTGATAAAATAATATGATTCATCCCCAAATATAAAATATTGACGGTCGCGATCGTGGACGAGTAGCTCAAGATCCTTCGGGGACTCCGGCGTCGGCATGCCTCAGCCTCGCCGCTGGCGCCGCACAGTGGGCTGAAATCGAAAAAAGCTGGCCAAAAGTCAAAAAGTGTTTTTTTTCTAGCCAGGAAGCTTAAACTTTCCATAAGTATTTTCAAAAGACCTGTGCATGCGATGACGGAAAGCATTTTCCTTAGTACTCAACAGTTAATAATTTGCATTAGGTCAAAGTTGCACAAATTTTGCAAAAATGGTCTATACTCAATTTTCTCACGAAATCTTCAAAATCAAGCCCTTGCTAAGCCTTTATGGGTAAAGAATTAGAATAAAAAGGGATGCAGCTAAATTAAATAGTTTTTTATCTTTGTTTTAATGTAGTCTACTTACTTTTTTGTCATTATTTACCAAATATATTGAACAAAATGGCGGACCCTAATTTTTGGTCATTTTTAAAAATATATGAAGAGAAATAGTTATTTGCATCGCCGAGCATCGCGAAGTAACTTATAATGGGAAAATCTACAACGCTTCCACAGTGCGAATCCGATTAGTTATGCTGCGACCGTTGGCGACGCCGAATTTCTCATTGGTTTTTCGATTGCGCGGTCGAGTCTAGTCCAACCCGCCTGCAACGGGGAGTAAGGTGGCGGTAAATTCAGTACCTAATGGCAAAAAAAAATCAGTAACGGCAAGTGTTTGGAATGGATTGCAGCCGCATTCACTCTACTAAGGAGATTTTAGAAATACAAACATTGAAAAGAGCCTCCATGTATTATATTTTGGAGAAATCGCGGAAATAATTACGTATTTTGTCACATGGGGTAAAAGTTTAGGAGGTAATGAAAGACTGCTTTCTTCGGGTGCACCGCGGGTGTTTCTCTTTTTAGCAAATTGACATCGCCTACTGACGAATGCGTACACTTTTAACGGAGACAGCATGCATACCACACAGGATGAATCACAGGATGAATCCACAGGCTTGCCAAGCAAGTGAAAGAGCTACTCTTATTGAGTGATACAGAAAAATATCTGATTTATTCGGACAGTGATGATAGTGAACATTCAGATAGTGAATAGTAGAAATACAAGCAAACAATCAACTTTTTATTGCATATTTTGTTACATTTTAAGAAAAAGTAAACTTACGTAATCATGATGTAAAAGGGTACAGCAAATTATTTCCCTCCACGGTTTTTCTCCCTTACACTGAATGACAAATGACACTGACATTAAAATACACAAAATAATTAAGCATCGGGATCGTAATCCCGCATATCCCCGGAAAACGTTCCGCGGTGGCAATAAACAACCCTTCGCCGTACGCTAAACCGCAGTGCAGGGGGCGGGGGAGTTGCAGCCGTGCGACACCAGCTGAAGGTTGGTGGCCTCGAAGAGACAATCATCCTGTGTGGTATGCATGTTGTCTCCGTGAAAAGTGAACGTATTCGTCAGTAGGCGATGTCAATTTCCTAAAAAGAGAAACGCCCGCGGTGCACCCGAAGAAAGCAGTCTTTCAGTACCTCCTAAACCTTTACCCCATGTGACAAAATACGTAATTGTTTCCGCGATTTCTCCAAAATATAATACATAGAGGCTCATTTCCATGTTTTTATCTCTAAAATCTCCATAGCGGAGTGGATGCGGCTAATCCATTCCACACACTTGCCGCGCCACCTTATTCCCCGTTGCAAGCGGATTGGACCAGACTCGACCACGCGATCGAAAAACTGATGTGAAATTCGGCATCTCAAACGGTCACAGCATAACTCATCGGATTCACACTGTAGAATCTTTGTAGAGTTTCCCCATATACGTTTCTTTGCGATGCTCGGTGATGCAAATAACTATTTCTCTATATATATTTAAAAAATGAGGGTCCGCCATTTTTAAAAATATATTTGGTAAATAATAACAAAGAAGTAAGTAGACTATATTAAAACAAAGATAAAAAACTGTTTCAACTAGCTGCATCACTTTTCATTCTAATTCTTCACCCATAAAGGCTTAGCGAGGGCTTGATTTTGAAGATTTCGTGAGAAAATTGAGTGTAGACCATTTTTACAAAATTTGAGTAACTTTGACCTCATGCAAATTGTTAACTTTTGAGTACTAGAAAAATTCTTTGCGTCATCGCTTGCATAGGTCTTTTTAAAATATTTATGGAAAGTTTCAGCTTCCTGGCTAGAAAAAATCACTTTTACTTTTGGCCAGCTTATTTCGATTTCAGCCTACTTTGCGCCGCTTAGTGCCGCCCGAAAGATTCCGACCATCATGGGTTTCAATATTTTCCACCGCGACACGATTGCCGTGGCACGTCGAGGCACCCGTGGAGAAGTTGCTCGTCGTCAAGAGCTCAGAGGTCCTGGTGGATAGAATGCTACGCCGCGCACCCGGTAAACAACACCTCAAACCACCTCCCGAATGGCACTCGAGATCACACCACGCCCCCTCGACTGGGAAGAAAGTCACCGGGAAACAATTCGGCGCCAGTTCCGTCGCCGTGGCCGAGAGGGGAGAAAGACCCCGCCCGCCTTCTCTTTACAACCCTTGCCTCCTTCATGGAGGTCGGAGAGATGGTATTAGGGAGAGTTAAATGGAGTTAGAGAGAGTTGGCGCGTGGCGTGTTGTTGATTATTCTCCGTCGGCGCAACAGTGCCGTTTCGTGCGAGAATATTCCAACCCCCACCACGCGTCATGTAAGTGGACTTGGAAAACCTTAAATAAAAGAGCGTGATGAAAAAGACAAAAACCTTCTACTGAGGAAAGCTTAAATCCGTATCGCCCCCTTGCGGTTTTCAAAACATCGTGTGTTATCGATTTATCGAGCGAAATCTCGGGGAGGAAGGGAGGGAGATGAGAGGGGTTGTGTGGGTGGGCCGGCCGGCTCGATTCCTTCCCTCCCCTTTTAGAACTTTTCCCTTCCCCTCCACTTCTTATACCCCTGCCTTCCCCCCCCCCCCGCTCTCCCTCCTTCCCCGAGTACGTTTTACGCTCGCCGGCTGAGGAGACCACCAATGGCATTAATGGGAATCGGAATTGTTTGGGGGGGGTGGAGGGGTTAGGGGGTTGCTGCCGCATGCACTTGCTTCCCCGCCCACACCACATATCCTCCTCGGTCTCGCTCCATGTGATGCATACTGATATTCAGATCGTGATATTAGTTTCAGTTTTTAATTACGAACCGCTCATGCACCGTGGTCGCCGAGACCACTCTAGGAATGTGGTGCGTCATCCATCTGATGCAAACGAAGCAATTCTTACATAAAGAGATTTTTACCAGCCGATATTATTTCTTGGTCTTTCGCTTCCACCCTGTATGCTAGAATGCCATTTGTTAAAACTTATGGCTAACATAATGAAATCTTCTGAAAATGCAATTTCTCAAAGACAATCTTATTTCTATGTGTTGGATGTCTTGGCCAATGCCGTGGTAGATCTGTGCACATAGTATGTCTTTAAGTTTATTTTCAGCATTGAGTCTTATAGTGCTTCATTGTCATTTGTTCCTTTGAAACCTTTTTCTATATCTACTTATAAAATACTCTTTAGAGTATTCCGATAGAGTATTTAATTTTACATATATGAAGCTGACGTAGAGTTAAAGCGTCCTTCTCTTCCTCCTCTCGGCATCCTTTCTTTTCCTCTTCATTTCTAATGAATCTTTATCGCTTCCCTTTGTCTCTACCCTCCGACCCGCAGTGTCCTAAATGCCACGGCCGGTGACTTATTCCGTTATACTAGAAAAAATATTTATTTTAAAGGATCTGGCTGGCTGGCTCTCTTTCATTAATATTTATTCTTCGTTTAACTTAGCCTCCCCTGCTAGGGCGTCAATAGATTTCCTCAATTCTTTCAAGCATATTCAATCGCATGTGTACTACGTAATTATATAATTCCCAAGGAAAGCACTCTGCTTAAATATTTATCTGGATGCTCAGTATTTAATGGAACAGGCTAAGAATGCCTAAGTTATTTTATGATTTTGGGGATGTGCAGGTACTCGTCATTACAACTTAAGGTGGGGTGATAAAGAATGGGGAAGTCAGATGAGAAAGTAGACCGGGATCATTCTAATAAAATGATAATCATGAATATTGCATAAAAACTTTACCCATATTACCCTTAGAGATTTTGGATTCGATTTCGTGAAGGAACTCCAAAATCAGCCAACAATCTGATGTCAACAACGCTTATATTGATGTTTTGGATATCATAGTTGTTAAAACCTTATGCTCCTCATGCTTGCTTGCTTTGTTGGATTAATTAATTCACTTTGCCTTCTTTCAATCCCTTATGATTGAGTAAAACCCACTAATGGTTTCATTCGTCGATAATTTATGTAAAGGTATTCTGACTAGGTCCTTTCCGATACCTAGCATTACACTGTCAAGGTATCTCTCAGCAAAAGACTATCGATATCTCTGGGAGGCTCAGTATTTCCTAGTTCCTTGTTGGATCACATATTCCACTGTAGCAATATTTACATTTTTTCAAGTAGTGAAGGACAGTTAACGAATTTCTGGACATTCGGACATTCCCTATAACTCAGCTACATATAAGGGTTTTTGAATACGTCTAGGAAGCTTTTAACACTTAGACAACGGAAATCCAAGATATTAATTTGATACGTATTTACTTGTAACTGAGAAGGTGTAGAAATACCGATTTTACGTGGAATATCTAAAAGGTGAGTGAAATTTTTACTTGTGGAGGCTAGTAATAATTTTCATCTCGGATGAATACCGTTAAGGAATCGGACAGTTATTGCCCAAATTAAGTCTTCATATTACTCATATCAAAGTGAAAAGGACTAGGACATTATCTCATGGATGGAAGCTGGAATCTGGCCAAAAACCTATCGCGTGGCTAATCATATCTACGTGTTAATAGCATAATAGTTTACGTAGCATAGTTAATAGTTAATAGCATACTAGTTTACAGCATTAGGTTTTTAAACTTGATTTCGATTTCGATGGAAGAGTTAAGTCATTGAAGAAATTATGATAGTAAGGATCAAACCTTATACAATCTACATCCGACTTGAGTATGCACCGTGCTGCAATTTTGGTAAATGCTTATGTTGATTATGAAAAGGATGTAGAATTTAGTTGCTGTCGTTTTCAGATAAAGCAGACATAAAAGCACGCGCCGCGTGATAAAGAGTTCAATATGTAGTTTTTACGTGTGGATACTTTCTTATTCTTGCCAGGAGCTCAGAGATCATCTGATGCATCTCTGGCTATGTATATATGACAAGCTATCTGGCTATTTCTTGATTTCCTCGGGACAAGTACCAAAAGCTGTTCGTAAACTAATCGAATAGATTTTTTCCCATCGCCAAAAGTTATTCTCATCATTCTTAACAGTCATCTTTAGTTCAAATGTATGCCTGACAGTATCTAGTATCGTCTTAATTTGTGCAAAGAACGCTCCCGTGCCCGGTCAGAATCTAGGAACAGAATCGGTACGGCGGTGATAGATAGACGGAAGCTAGTCTCTGGTGTTAAAAGGTAATAGAATGCGGCCCCGTCATGGGATTTTTAGGCTAAGGAATGGTATAATGATAAAAGAGGAAGATTAGCAACGGGTAAAACCTGGCATTGAGCCCGAAGCATAGCTGGTTATCGTTATTTTAGCGACTTAATTCCTCACTCACCAATTTAAAATTCCATTAGCCTTAATAAGGTAATTAGCTACAGTTATAGATTTTCAGCTGAGTATTTATCTTGAAACACGAATATTTCTCGCAAGATTGGACGATCTCCCCTGTTTAGCCATAGGTATTAACATTTCATGTCTATTCCTCCAAACAATGTTTGCTCTAGAACGGCATTAGATGACCACCGATAAACTTTTGATCGATATTTTTAATTTTCATTGAGTATGATTTAAATTAAAGGTTATTCTTGCAATTTAAATCTTCATGGGTTGATGTCCTGAGTACACGAAGTTGGCTGCATTCCTAATCGCAGGCATTAGCCATTTTTCGCTGCGTAATTAGTTCATCGTTTCTCAGTGCCCGTTTTCTTTCGCTTGGAGGAACCTTGGATCCACCGGAATTTGTGGCCGTATCGACTGAATGTCGCGTCGAGGAGACAACATATTTCTTTCACCAAATCAGACGTGAAATGGTCTCCTTTCCTTTGGCTTTTTTTTCGTTTAGAACCAGGTCAGAGTCATTGACCAGTCCTGGAACCATATGGTGTTTCCTTTTTTCGGTCGGCCTGCAAACGTATTCTTCCTCGGTCTCGTAAGCCCGTCGTTAAAACCACGAGTTCTAATGAGCGAATCACTACGAAGAAGATTTCGTTAAATGACTCCCATTAGCTTCCCCTTCTGCCCACAGGTCGATTCGAACCTCTAGCCCGAGTTTTCCTCGTTTTCCGCGGGAAGAATAATTTTTGTACCTCTCTTTGATTTTTTAGCTGTATTTGTTTTGGAGATCATTTCCTAGCTTTTCACGCATATGGCCCGAGTTTTAATCTCGGCCCTAAGTAATAATATTTAGCTTAATTTAAATTTATCTAATGAATTCATACAAATTCAATTGCTCTGAAGCACCCTAAATCACGGTCAGTGTCACGCACTGAATTTAAAATTTATAACAGCTAATAATCCTTTAAAGCCCCTTGAAAACTCCCAGTTGCCTTTGAATCGAGCGAGGATTTCTCTCAGCTCCTATCCTTCCACATTTATCTTCCACCGCTTTCCGAAATTTCTGGCCTCCCTCTCAAGAATCAGGTTTAGGAGGCCCTTTTTCCCCAAAGGACGGGTGATTCTTAATCAATACGCATCCGACTGGATGCCCTGTATTAAGCCCTTGTCTCTACGCTCTAGTGGCTCCATTTCTTCAAATCCATTTCCTCCCTAATTCTGACACTCATGATTAATTATCGTAGAGTGGCGGCTAATTATCGATGTCGACCTTTTCCTTACCGATCTACATTGTTTGCCGTGAGTGGCGATCGCGATCCAATTACCTATCCATTTGTTTTTTTTCTTGACCTTTCCGTATTGTGCTTGAAACCTTTTCCAGTCGAGATCGGCTTCAATTAAATATTTGCACCCAATTCAAACAAGTCGTCCGCGTAATGCGAAAGTGAAAATCACCATGCATCATTGGAGGGTAAAATTAAAGTTTTGGTTAAGACAGTTTTTGTTGAAGAGAGACAATGGTATTAATTTTGGTCTAATATTATTCGGAAATAATATTGCTTGTCGACGTCAAATGTTTTATTTTGCTCCTAATAAATTGCTCCCACCGAAGTCAAAAACAAAAGCACAAACCTTTCTTTGCTTTCACATTTGCTTTCACAAATGCTTTCACAAAAATAATTATATTTTATTAAAATTACTAAAAGTGCTGTTTCCAGTGAAGAAAAATGCAAATAAAAAACCAAGAGAACATTGAACTCAAGAAAGGTTTTTACTCTTATGATTGCTGTACAACGTTATGTTTCTGAATTTTTCCTCAATGCAAGCAAGCTCAACAAATTTTCACCTGGAAACTCGCTCCGATATTAAGTTTGAAAGTGTTGTGGAGTGTTTTTATCCTAAATTTTAACTATAAAACATATCGAGTCGTGCTAATAATCGACGATACCAATATAAAGAAGCCTCAATCGAACGTTCACCTTGTTCAAAATATCAACCGTGCTTTGTTTTATAACCAGCCCTTCTAGTATTCAAATAATTAACTTGGCTGCTTAAAATCGAGGAGTCCATCATTTATTGCACCGAATAACAATACAAAAGACTCTGACGTATCCATATCCAATACCTGTCAATGTTCAAAAGGATAGTCAAAGGAATTTGCATCCAATCGCGTTTTCCTCAATTATGATGTGCACCTATTTTTTTCCGCGAGCCCGAAAAAACCGAATTCTCATAATTCTATTCGCACTTTAAATTTTTATGTTAGTTTTCTCCAGTTGCGCTTTTTGATTTTGATTGTATAGTTAGAGTGAAACTAATGCAACTCCCTCCCTACGAAATCCGTTCCTTTTTATCCAAATTATGTAATTTCTAAGCTGCTTAGAATTGAGCATTTAACGAATTTTTACACAGAAGTGCGATTTTCCTCTGTGGAATATCGTACTTACGTACACTTGCGGGTGACTCCGTAAAGAAAACTACCGTGGCTAGTCCCAGTATCCCCAAAAATTGGAATTTGTACACATTCTTGGCTATACTGTTCTCACAGTCATCTGCCTAACTAAATGCATTGTAATGATGTAAGGGCCTTGGTGGTTAACATTTTCAAGAGTACATAGTGCATAGCTTTTAGTAAAAGTATGTGGTTCGTGTCAGCCTTTGATTTATTTTACTCCTCCAGATTCCCTTTACTTTTTCGGGATTATTGTTGCCGTTCTTTCGAACCCCGAAAAAACCTTTTCCTTAGAAAATGTTCATATTTTAGTAAAATGAAGAAAATTGAAAAATGAAGGAAATTATTGAAATTTCAGAGAAGAACCCAACGTGCTATTATCAGGTTTCACAACGGTTGCTGGCTTTCTAACATACGCGTGTATCTTTACCCATGTGTATCGCTTCCTCGCTAGTTCAATCATTAGGCTTCATGATTTCAGCATTATCATGTAAACCAACTGTCACATTTTGGAAACCTTTTTTAGACCCCAGGAGCGGAAATGGAAATATTTCCATGACTGTAGAAACTGTCCGCATATCGATCGAAAAAGCATCTTTCACTTTCATTTCCTGCTCCTATACAGCCATCCGGCGTCTTTGTGTAGCCCGCTATTTCCAGATATGGAGATATGTAGATTTTTCTCTGTACTATGGAAGGTAAACAAAATTTACTGTTAACTCCGTTTTTTAGAGGTAAATATTTTATTTATTCATCATTAAAAATCGTAACCGAGAGTCACCTGTACCCCCCAAAGATTCAGAAAGTTGTTGTTTTATGCACAAGCTGCCAGATGGAATGGACTTTTTGTATTCTTCAATTGTTGGAATTTTAAGATGGTATTATGTTGCGGCAGATTAATTTTAGTTCTAAAACGCTTCCAGCTAAGAAACAAAAATTATTTTAATGTTTTAACTTCTTGTGATGGAAAAGGTTGAAAAAAATAACGGGCACTAGAATTGAGCAGTCATTATTATGGTTTGCTTAATGTGTAATTCGTTATTTCCCCTCTTAATCTCCGCATTTTCCATAAGCCTTTGTTTTCTCCCTCGGTGGCATTCCGCTCTCTTGCAATCACTCTTCGTCGTTTCCAATTTACCATCTCTCGTTTCCTTCTCATAGAGGTTGCCTCCCAACTGTCTCATGCAGCGTTCCTTTCTCCAACCAATCCATATATATATGTATCCTTTATCTTTCTGTTTCCATGCCTCTCCCCGGAAATCTCTATTTCTTCCTTCCCACCCCCATTCACCCTCCACATTCGTGTCCCTTCCAAAGGGTTCGTGGGGGGGAAGGGGGAGGAGGTTCGCACGCGACCTTGTTTCCCCGACCTCTCCCTACCCCCATCCCCCTCCCCTCCCCCCCAGCCCTCCCGCCCATCCTCAGTTCTCCCATCATTCCTATTGCCGCCGGGGAATACGACCTCTGCATCCGAGACCGCACGCCAGCGCCTTCTTCTATAGGATTAAACACTTGGCATGCATGGGATTTCGTTAGACGCTCATATACATGTAAACCTGCGCCGCAAATTCACTCGGCAGCCACAACTCCTGTTTCCGCGACGTGGTGAGGATATTTTCAGGAAGCACACCATCTGGTGATATCACACCGAAGTGATGTACATTTGGTCGCATGGGTGGGAATATCAATTTAGAGTCGTGTTCAAAGTGGAAGTTCGGCTTTGAATTTTAAAAAACTACATCATTAAAAATTTAAGAATTCAGTTACTCTGGCGAATCACTTTTAAAGATTAAACTCGTCTTCCGAAATGAATATGGGTTCGTTCAATCCGACGCGTAATGCCAGCCAGTTCTATTTTCTGAGTCGGTATATTGACGTTAACTATAGATTTTCAGAGCATTCATCGACAATCATCCATGTGTTCATTAAGCGAAAAGTACCGAGAAGTTACCAGCCACAGCACATTGCATCATCCTATAATTCTCTTAGCAGGGTCTCCGGAGTAGAACAGGCATGCAAGGTAGACAGGAGGGAGAAGGGAACAAGGATCTTTTGGAGATTCTTCTTGAGCACTTGAAAAGTAATAGTTATCGGTCCGCAAAAAAAACTCAAAAAGCTTCAATAATTTGGTTCCTTCTGCTTTTTAAACTGAGGAAAATATAGAGGATCAAAAGGTAACTATCTGTTTCAAACTCAATCAAAAATCCTATTCATGTAAATGCTATTCATGTACAAAAATTAATGAACAAAACTACTGAAAATAATTCATTGCATTAGTTACGTCTCGTCTTTGTCGTTATTCATTCGGTGAATCTTTCCCTATTCCTTCTCTAATCCTTGCATTATCCAGTTTAATGCGCCATATACATATCCACTGGATTAGAGCAAGATAGTGCCCGAGAATATGTCTAGTGCCGTATTCATATCGAGATAATGGAATCCTAGTGTGGGCAACCAGCTAACTTCTCGTGGCACACAGTTTTTGCTTCAGTATCCAAATAAATTATTCTTAAGTGTAAAAGGAAATCAAAGTAAACAAGTACTGTGACTCACTATCTGGTAAATGTAATAAATTCTTATTTCCCATGTTTTTCAGCGATCTTAATCCGCTTTATATCTTTTTCTGGGAGACTTCTCTACGTGATCGTGGTTGAGGAATGGAGAGATATTTCTACTTCTTTTTCGGGGAAAGCATTCTTGAATGAATAAATAATTAACCAATTTAAGTAAATTAAAAACATAATGGTTATATTATGTTAACATTTCAATGTGAATAGAGAATCCTCTAGTTGTAATTTCAGTTTATATTTAATATTCTTATTCTCATCATCAGTGAAGTGGAACTTGAGAGTCACATATTTGTCCTGCAAGTCATATATACGCAATAAAAGAACTTTATATTCTTGAGGATTTCCATTTTTTCAGCTCATCAAATCTTTTCGAAAAATAAGAATGCAGTGATAGTTAAAATGAGTGCTCAGAAATATTAAAGAGAAGAACTGTCATGGTCCATTCCACGAATGACAGTCCACCTTTTATCAACGTTACGGAAATGGTGTGGCAATTAAGAATATGGGGACGCTAAATTGGCTGAATATTAGGCTCAGCCTTAGAGCTGGCATTGTCTGCCGAATACTCATGCCGAGTTGAATTTACAGCCGTGTAGGATAATTTCCGCCCATTAACGGTAGAAGAAATGTTTGGATGGCTACGGGAAAATTGCGTCTGAAGTGCTCTAATAACGGTTTCAGCACAAATTCTTGAACCAGAAATAATTATAGAAACTCCCAATTCTGAAATTGTAATTGTTCTCCCACCATTCAGTTGTAAAATGCCAGGAAATAGACATTCGAAAAAGTCCTACCGAGGTGTGTTTTTTCACTGTTATATAATAACGACTGTGCAGTAAAAAAAGGAAAGGTGCAGAGATATTGGCTCTTGGTTGAACCTCCGGTTCGGCACAAAAACGGGAAATATGGGTTTGGAGAAAGGAATTAAGAATTCTGAATCAATACATCATGTCATTCATTTTTATTTTTCATTTCCCGAAAGGGCAACCGAAATTTTCCAGAGGAAGCACAGTTCTTGGTATTTATTCGTTTATTAACTCGAGGTTATAGGCCTTCAAAAGGCATAGCCATTCGATAAGCTTTTCGAGGACTTTATGAAGCCATTTAAGCTTATGTTGATGTTCTCATGGTCTCGAGTTAATTGCCTTCCGTTCGTATTTATGTCGTAATTTAAGCTTGGCATTTTACCATTATGCTACATGTTTATTAGAAGCTGTTACATCCTTAATATAATGTTTAATCTCTCATAATAAATACCTCATTTTTAAGGCAAAGAATACATACAAACTGAATTCCTTGTCAATTTATAGACAAATATTTAAAATAAAGTAAAAGTAATAAGGCAAAACGGTCTTTGACATCTCAATTGGATGCTTTTCTGCTATTGTATTTTGATTGTTCTTTCATCAAAGCTAAGCTTTTGGCGATCGCTACTTCGCTGACTTTTGTATTCAAGGTTGACCGATTTATTGCGTATCTCACCAGGTGGCACACCAGTGCATGAACAAGCGAGCAACAGCCATGACCATCTCCTTTCTTCAATACAGTTACGTATTTAATTTTCACATAATCCTTTAACCACAAGGGTTTTTTAATCATACGAACTCTGGAAGTGTCGTTAACAGTAGGTGTGTTAGTTACTAAGTGGCTTGTTCCGTGTCTCATCACAATCAGGTTCATATTGATTACCCTTAACTGATACAAATTTAGTACATTCTATAGGGGTAACGGGATTCCATTCTTTTTTGTTAATACACATTGACCGGCACAATAAACACTGTATATTTCTCCAATACCCACTCGCATCTGGTGTTGCCACAGTATATGTCCGTGGGAAGGCACCCCTCTTCACCACTGTAGCGGGTACCCACTCATTTGTTTTCACATACGTACACATTCACCATTTTTTAAGTCTTTCGATTCCTTGGCTGTTCTATCATAATACCTTTTGGACATTACTTTCTTTTCTTTTAAAGTGGTTTCAACATCTGATACCAAGCTATAATTCTACAAAACAACCAGAGAGGCTCTTGCTCTTTGTATGCAACGTTCCACGCCCGACGCATCACCATCAAGTTTAATAGACCAAAACCCTGAATTAGCATCCAACTCTGAGAAAAATTGTGCAGTGTGGAGTTTAATTGAAACTTCTTCAATTGTGGGTAGGTGATAATTTGATCTCTAAATGGTTTTGTTTAGTTCACGAGGGTCTAGGTAAATGCGTAAAGAACGATCCTTTTTGCCTTGCAAAACTGTGGGATTAACCCAATCTGTGGGTTCTGTTACTCTCATAATAGCATCTGTTTTTCCATTTGCATTAATCCCTTTTTCTTTAACTTGTCCACAAGCATAACAGGGATTTTTCTAGGAGCAAATACTAGTGGAGATCCATTTTCCTTCAATTAATATGGAACTCGCCCTCTAAACATTCGAGGCCAGTAAATACATCATCAAACTCTGGCATTATGGCATGGCAGGTCTTTAAATCTTCATTAATACTGTCAACATTTACCTAACTTAGTTCCTTACAGGCCTGCAAACCAACAACAGAGACAACTTGTTTGTTGACAATCAGAAATTCCAAATCAAAACACTTTTTAAACCTGCAAGACACTAAACATTTACCAATTACAGGAATTAATTCAACTGTGTGTGCCTTAAGCTTAACCTTAGATTGATAATTTTACCCTGATCGTTTTAACTCTTTACAAACAAACAATGATATTACATTGGCTTGAGCTCCTGTATCAATTTTCAGTCATAGATGACGACCATTAACAAAATGTTCTATCAATACATTATGGGTTCCTAGTTCATCAATGCCCAATGAGTACAGTACCACTACTCTGAGAACTTGTGTCATATTCTAATGCATCAAGAGCTCTTAAATTTAGATTAGGCTTAATATATTCCCCACCCGATTTGGTTCTACAGTACTTGCTGAAATGACATTTCTTAAAACATTTAGAACACCTCCGTCCAATTGCTAAAAAATAAACATTTTGGTGGATGATTTAAATCCCATCTTCCACACAAAGTTTGAATACTCCACTTCAGCTGTATGACCTTCCTCCGTATTTGTGCCGTTCCGGAATCCTTTTTGGACCGTCATCTAGCCCCACTGTCGTCCGCGCGTTCTCCTCAGTTCATCGACGGTGAGATCCACTACATGTACACTGTTTTCCGCTTCTAAAACTTTTATTTCAACCTTAGACTCAAACCTACTTTGACAGATAGCGATAGCCCTCTCCAGTGTCAAGTCCAGCCCCTCTAAAAGTCTAGCTTTAACCCGTTTATGCAAAATGCCACAGATAATATTTTCTTTAATCAGACTGCCTTTCAAGGCACCAAATCCACACGAATCATTTTTGAACTGTAAATCAATGACCCAATGGTCAACTCATTCACCGGGTAGTCGATTTCGCGTGAAAAAATCGTGTTTCTCTACAGTTAACTTTTTACGCGGCCAGCAACATTACTCGAACTAACGCATAACTACTGATAGTGTCATTTTACCTATCTCCGAGGCAAATACAAGCGTATTATACTTCGCAAGAGCGTTCACCAGCCATAAGTAGAAACAACGCTGTCTTAAGGGCATCGTCTTCCTTGTGATTGTTTGTTGCCTTAAAGTAGATATTAAACGCTTGGTTAAAATATGCCCACTTTTTTGACACGTCAGTCAAATTTCGAAGGCTCTCGGTGGATCAAGGCTGTCAAGTCAATCCAGCCCAATATTCCGCAATATAATGAAAATAAAAATATATATCTTAACTTCTGACGCCATGTTGTATTCAAGGTTGACTGATTTATTGCGTATCTCACCAGGTGGCACACCAGTGCATGAACAATATATGAGTATGTGAACAACAACCATGACACTGACCAAACACTTTTGACTTCGATTTATGTACTTCATGTTATACATCTGCTACCATAGGAAATCATTTGGAATTATGGATTTTTTAAATCCACTAAAACCTGGCAAAACTTCGTCCAATTTTACTTTTAATTTATAAAACACGAGAAAGTTAATTTGCATCAGCAAAGTAATGTCTTTTAAACAAATACCCTTTCTTTATAAGCTTTATATGTTAATAAACTTATTCCATGCAATATTTAGGATGAAATGATCCTTGTTTTATGGGATTGAAAAAAAACCTCACTCATTCAGGAGTAACTTAGTCAAAAATCGGCAATGAACACTTTCAAAGTCCGCTTTGTTATGATGACAAACAAGGCGCAAAACGTGTTTCAGAGATACAGTTTATTCATTTTCGCCTTTAGAGGAAGCTGGTTACGGTTAAATAGGCTCCTGGAAAAAGGGCATGTAGCTTTTCCAAGTCTAGCTACACTTTTTATAGCTAACCATTATGGATCCTTACGTAGGTGGAAATGAAATCTCGTTGAGACCCATAGGTAGTTCCTTTAGGTGCCAAGTT
The DNA here is from genome assembly GCA_963573305.1 of Pyrrhosoma nymphula. Classification (NCBI taxonomy): domain Eukaryota; kingdom Metazoa; phylum Arthropoda; class Insecta; order Odonata; family Coenagrionidae; genus Pyrrhosoma; species Pyrrhosoma nymphula. Next base: position 181,231,232 of record OY754327.1, read on the forward strand.
AGATGCTATTGACTTTATTTATAAAAAAATCAATGCTCTCTCTTGAACTTGAAAATATAATACCGGCATAGTTTTCTAATTACTCTGCGCTCATGTTGTGATACTCCTGTAGATTATTTGAATATTTGGAAACAGCCTTTTTACATACCATGTCTTACTTGCTTCAAATAGCCCAAACAAACAACATCGCTATACCTATTTAATATGTTCTTTTACCCACAAAAAAATAATGTTACATACTCTTAGTTAGTTACCATGATTTTTCAATATCCTGTAGTTCCAATGTAATTTTCGCTTTAAATAAAAATTCTGTCTGCTAAACAGCCATGAATTCCATTCTAATGAATTCAAAAAAGATATGGTACTTTTTTCACAGTTTTCACTGACCGCAGTAAGTTGCAGAATGTATACAATTTTTGGAAGGGGGGAGAGGCAGGGGAAAGGGGTGGAGGGGAGAGAAGTTATGTGAGGGAAAAAAGGCAAGGGTGACGCGTTGGGAGGGGTGGGTAAGTTGTGGCGTGGGGGGTGGGGGGAAGGAAGCTTGGTGGTGTTGGGTCAGGTACGGCGTTCACCGCGGGGGTAAATAAACTAATAAATAAAAAACTGTGAAAAAAGTACCATATCTTTTTTGGATTCATTAGAAAGGATTTTCACAAAGTGAAGCACGAAACCATCGAGTTTATGAATTCCATTGTCAACCCCCTAATAGCCCTTCATATCCTAACTTTCCATTCAGTGCATATGTTTCTCACTTTGCTTTACAACATGGATGAAATGGAAGTTAACGTGTTCCAACGTCACTCTTGCATAGGACTGGTGGTCTTCATGTGAAAGCAATCCTCCTGAGGGCGACCAATACGCTAGGTCGGGTGTGGCTCATTGATAGCACCGTGACCCGTGCATGGCGAGATCTCTTTTTAATCACGTCACTCTGCAGCACCGGAGTACGAAATGAGCCGTTGAATGCCCACTCCCCTCTAAGTAGGCCACCAATAGAGCCACGGATCTCTCGTTTTTTTAATTCCGGTAGATGGTCGATTGATGGTCAGATTCGCTGTGATTTGGGGCTGATCGATTCCTCCTGGGAGCGAGACACGCCCGCCTGTGTTCGGATACGTGTGTGTGCTTGCATCCGTGCTTGACGAGTTGCCTCGAAGGAAGATCAGAATTGCTTCGTGTTGTGAGAGAGGTTGGTGCTAATAGAAGCCTTGTCGGCTTGGTGTCTCTTTCAAACAATTGTCTTTAAAAAAAAGATGACAGACTCAAACAAATCTTACACCAGACTCGGTTAAACGCATTTAGTTCAATGAGTATTGTTCTTTCAGATTTGTGTTACTGTTTAGGAATGAGTGCCGCTCGATTCGTAGATTCTTTGCTGGAAAATGACTATGATACCTTGAAATCTGTCATCTATATGGAATTAAATCGTAGTAGTACCTACCCATCACCACAGCTGATGGATATTGATGAGAAATATGACGGTTTTATTTTGGGTTTCCCTACCGGTTGCCCATAGCGACATTACCAACGTTTGGATATTTAACATATTCATCCTTCTCAGGGTGGAGTAAAACAAAGGTGCTGAATAAAGAAAAAACCCAAGTTATCTATATACGTACCAATCCCCAGAACTTCAAGCTTATTATAAGTAGTGATTTTAAATCGCTTTTCTGTTTCATTCTCCATTCTCTCCATGGATATTTAAATTTTTATCACTTCGTACTTAAGGTACTTAAATATGTTCCCAGATTTAGAGTAGTTTAGCTGTCTGTTGTGGTTTCAGGTGATAAATAGATTTTGGGCTGATTTCTTTCACTAGCTGAATGTGATAAATTCACAGCGAAAACATTGTTCTCCTTAAAATTGGGAATTAGAACCAGATCGCGCAGGGTTCTTGAACAATTGAAGTTACCCAGGTGCCCTCTCCTTCAGTGAATTTCAGTAGGTAGACATCTTAAAAATATCGGATTTGAATCCCTCCTCAGGGATAGTTCTCATGTATATTCTGATGTGGTTCAAAAGTTGTGACTCATCCTCCATCTGACCATTTGCAAAAACTCCAATTGCGCTACTTCTCCTGGCGGTTTGTTTCCCAATTACATGAAGTAGTTTCAAAATACCGATATTTCGAATTTTAAAAATAACTGTGAACCGAAATATTTTCCGCGCCACACTACGAAATCTCGGCTGATAATAGGTGTAGCAAACACACTTGCTGCTATCAGGAAAATGTTGATCGGAAAATCACGAGTGCGTTATAATAAGTTTGTTATTTTCAGCTTGTTATTGATTACAAAAATACCGGTAGCTCCTTTAATGATGTGGTATCTTCCATTATCGTTCGTGGTTATTAGGGATGACTGACTTCGTTCTCCCCTCACACCTCATTAATGACGGCACGTCGCGTATTGCCCGCAGCCACTTAACATTTCTCGCATGGGCTTTAACCCCATCCGAAAGCAATTTTTTCCATCCTTGCCATGATGCGACCTCACCTCCATTCGTTAGTGCGGAAGATTTCTCCCGTCATCTTCTCACCGGCGTGAGAGAAAGGAGTGCGAGCTTCTCACGTCGTTTCTTTTTTCTTCGCTTCCATCGCTTACCGTAATTTCCCCCTCCCTCCCGATCCATCCTTCATTTCCGCAAAACGGTCGTGTTTCTGCCATGAATCACCTTAATGCGTTGAAATATGTTATGCGGAACCTTTGCTGGTTCGACTCGAGATGCGATTTGATTCCTATATTACTACAACCTTCCCCCGCCCTCCGCTCCCATCATCTCCCCTCACGCTCCATCTCTTCCCCGTGGGGTCGTGGATCGACCGTTGATTCGATTCGTGAGGGAATTTCAGATCGGCCAATGGGGCCTCGTGGGAGCTTCGGGTTTGGAGGGTGGTGTAGGGGGGGGGGAAGGAAAGTATGGCTGGAGGACGTAGGCCCGGCGCGTGAACCCGGGTTAGGTCTTGAGGCGTGGCGAAGGGTGAAGGAGAGAGAGAGAGAGAGGGCAAGGACGGAGAGAAAGGGATTTTGAAGTTTGGGAGAGAAAGAAGAAGTATTTCCTTACGTGCGGGAGAAAGCTGAAAAAAGATAAGCTGGTTGGAGGAAGTGATGGAGGGGAGAGGAAGGGGTTTTTGGAGATCGTAGAATAGGTTCACGTGTTTTCTTTTTTCTTAGTTGAGATTCGATTCGTGTTTTTTCGAGGTTTTTCAGCTCTTGTTTTTGCCCTCCCTCCTACTCCGAAGAATTGCGACGGTATCTTTCTTTTTTGTAATTCTTTTGCTGTGGAGGCCGAGGCGATGGCTGCCGCCGTGCTTTTTTTTATTATCCTGGGCGCTCGGTTTCGGCGGGGAAAAATTGTGCTGCAAGTTCGAAGGTAAAAAAAAACTGTTCCACAAAAACCGTTCGAAGCGCGGCGCCATTCCCGCGAGTAAATAATGGATCCGAGTTGTTCGAGGCGAGAGAGAGAGAGAAATGAAGAAAACGAAGAAATACTAATTAAAATGAACAAGTGCGGCGCATTATAGGTGGCAATTGATGTCGAAAAACTCATTACCTCCAGCACGGTCCGCTATAAACTGGGAGTCGTGTAAAAATTACGCCTAGTAAGCAAGCAATTAAGCACTTATTCGCTGCATTCAAGTGCCTGTTTGCTTGGAGCTCCGCAAGAACTATTTTTGCCCGCAACCATATTCTACGGAGTAATATGGACTCTTTCGAAATATTGTACCAATGAAAATTGATCGGAAGAGTATTGATGGGCCGGGAAAAATGAAAACTTAAGCGATAAAATTCTTAAGTTAAACTTTATTCTCTATTGATGTATGATATTAGGCTTTCCCGGCGAATGATGCTGATGAGTTGTTCTCGGGTTTCCCACCGGGTTAGGCTTTCTATGATTCCGACGTTTCGGCAGGAAAGCACTTGAAAATCCTTTCTTGCAATGGCAATGGGTTCCTCTTATAGAAAATGGCATGTTGTGAATTTCTTGGTTGGTTCAGTGATTGGAATAGATTCCGTGTGGCAATTGGTTTCTCTTTTCGTTCCCGTGAGTGTTTCGTCGAGCTTGGCTGGAACTATAGCCTTGAAAATGGCAGGAAAGTCTCCTGCCGAAACGTCGGCAATCATGGAAAGCCTGACCCGGTGGGAAACCCGAGAACAACTCATCAGCATTTATTCTCTGTGTTTATTGATGTGTAACTTCTTTTTTAATCCATGCAAATTCACATTGCAATGTAGGATTTGGATTTCTTGGTTCGTTCAATGATTAGAATAGATTCCGTGTGGAAATTGGTTTCTCTTTTCGTTCCCGTGAGTGTTTCGTCGAGTTTGGCTGGAACCAATTAGGTTACGGTTCATTGATAAGCAATTATACTGCATTATTATGTGCGACTGCCAACAACCATTAATATCCTGCTTGATAAATAGGGGCGAGTGATGTACGTACATTCTCATCAACTCGCTGAAAGCAAGAGTGCAGAAAAGGAGCATATTCAACTTTATTTGCTTTTATAATTGATATAGTCTTCCCTAATGGCTTTCAATTTTTTTGGAGAGATTATTTAGTATGTATGTTATAATGTTATTATCATTGGAATACCATTACATAACCAATGGAATGACCATTTAAAGAGATTTCAAATTCTGGAAATTATTTACTTTTAGTTCCTTGTAATGTTAGTTACGTGTTGAACGTTTGCCTACGAAAGGGTGACTCAAAGTCTCTTTTTTGGTCAAAATTGTGAACGCGATATTCGCCAAAGCCTTTTGTGTTTTGTTTGTATTTCTTATGCCAATGCCTCCTATAGAATTGATTGACATTATTAGTTGTCTAGAAACAAAGGGTTAGGCTAGGTTAGCATAACTCCTTTACGTGAAAATGACTAGGACATATGTTTTGTCCTTCACACTCTACAATTACTACGCAAATATCGCTACATGGAGTTAGTTGATGGAAAGGGCAAGTCGTCAGCCTCCAAGAGAAATATTGGAATGGCAAAACACGCGATTTTTTAAAATATCAGTGACAATTTTAATTCATTCTTAATTATAAAATATATTTAGATTGTAATAAAAGTTCTGGTGGAATATCCCGATTAATATTAATGGGTGAAATTCTCATATTGAACAAAGTATCTTTCTAAAGTCACAAACTCGCAACACGACGAGAGGCCGATTGTGTGTGTTATGATAAATGAACAAAAATTTTATTAATTTCTAACTCTTACAGTTTTATGGTGTTCACCAGATACATCTGCGAACGACGCTAACAATTGGGTATTTTCCAAAATTTTAAATTTAAGTAAACGGATCTTTATATGCTAATTTAACTCAAACAAGTTTGCGGAGTGAAAATAGTTTTAAAATTGATTCAATATTAAATGAGATATTTATGATTAAAATAGTCGAAATTTCAAATTTTTTTTTACGCGACTGCGAAACGAAATCTGATTGGCTTGACGTCATTTTCGCTGAGCGATAGACAGCTGTGAGGTAGAAAGTGAAGGACTGTAGAAGAGATCGTATATTTAAGGAGTTTTCATTGAAAACAAAGGCTATGGCGTGCAATGGTTTTAATAAAACCACATCAGATAATTTAACCAAAGTATATATGTTTATGGTAGGCGTTTTTATGAAGAAGGACGAGCGATTTACTGCTTCCGAAATTCGTGGAGCTTAAGTCCAAAAACTGTAAGCATTAAGTTTGCTTGTAAAATCGTCATTACTGTTGTTTATCATTTTAATGCATATAATTATGTATTTGGTGTATGAGCTTTATTAATTGTTTTTCCAATACACTCATAATAATTATAATACTTCTTCTTTATTTCTAAAAGTCCATGCCAGTCCATGCAACAATAAACAAACAGTACCTTAGTAACATATCAACATAACACAGTACTTGCCAAATATTTACGGCGTTAATTTGTGCTTGTTTGTAGAGTTTTCTATAAGTGGCTTCTCTGATATAGAAATGTCTAAAAATAGATTCTCATCTCCTAAATGTCTATTCAAAGTTTAGGTGTTGCTTTGTTATAAAGATTCTCTTGAGAGCTATGGTGGTAATGCTTTAGGATACATCTAAGTGAAGAGAGATAAACCACTGTGAACAGTCATTGCAATAATATGTCCAGAATACCAAGTGCGAAGTAAAGCATACATAGTGCAGGTGGATATTGAGGAATCCAAGGAAGACATTTTAAACATTCAATGTCGTGATTGCGTGAATGCATTTCTTGCTCGGTGTTTTCACCGATGTATTTGTTCATTGTGGCACAAAAAACCATCTATATGCCATTTAAAGTCACATCAAACACAGAACAACGTCCACAACTAATTTCACCGCACCAGTTTCCACCGTAAGCATAAGAAAACGCCTGGGTCTAAATGTAAACAGCGAAAATGATGTCACAGGTCATTCGGTTGTTTTCGTAGTGTGCTTGGGAGGATTCGTAACCTTCTACTTTATTTAGCTTTTAAAACCGAAATTCATACAATTTCATTAGAAAACTTTTAGCCAATGCAATAAGTTCAAGTAACTGAATCAGAATATCGGTACTTTGAAGTACGTGGAAAATACCTAATTGATGGTGTTATCCTACTTCGGCCATCTCGCAAACGCGAAGGCCGACAATCCAGTAACGGGACGGACCGTGTGCGTCAGAATACGGTGTTTCACACGTATGAGCTACGCCCTTTGATTATGAATTTCGTGAAAATTAGCTTTGTTTATTGAAGGAAAATATTTTGATTAATCTGGGGATGATTCTTTTTTATTTTGAGAATAATATTTAATTGTAAGAATTGAAAATTATGATTGTCTTCTTGACGATATCAGTGACGCGAAGGGACTCAATGTGAATATTTAGGACGTGTTTTTCGTATGCCTGTGTTGGTTACTTGTATGCATGTGTCAGCTTTCCGTATGCACAAGGACAGTGGAACCTTGGTTAGCATCGTGGTGACAACACCAGAGAGTTTTTGACTAAAAGAGGCATGTTTTTAAGTCACGAAGGTATTTTGATTTGTCATTCAGTTTACAGCTTAAAAAGCTGATTAGAAATGTAAAAATGCTTAGGTACTTAAAAGCTCTCCACGATCTTTGACGTTGAGCTTTACGGAAGGGGGGTAGCACTAAACCTAGCTAATACTAAAATGAAAGCACCTGAAAAGAAAAATGCACTCTCGCGAAATTTCCGTCAAAGATTGGCGCTAATCCGGGTCGGACGTAGTGGCATTCGTTCTGAAAACCATTCCTTTTGCTGCTTTTTCCCTCCATGTAGAATGCGTCCGCGCGTTGGTCTCAAAACTTGTTCCTATCGCGATCACTATCCTGATTCACGAGAATTTAGAATAAAAGTTTCCGCTGGAAATATAAAAAGTTATCCAAAGGAAATATTCGTCGTTACCAGACATTATAGAAGTTATACAATACTATGTATTATACAAGGAGAAAGTTTTAAGTTAACTATCAAATTTTAATTAACCTCTAAAATCCACCATAGTGGGTGCAGTCAATTTTCGAAGTATATTTTTACGTTTGTAAAATACCTTATCTGATTTTGCAGGCGATTTCCAAAAAGAATCTCATTTCACCATTAGTACACAAGTCAAAGACATTACGATCAGAATTAAATGCACTGAGAGTACCAGTATACTTCTTTCATTCGTACTCAACCTCAAACTGGTCTTTTATTTTTATTATTTCTGAACACTCTGTTTCCTTAAGTATGTCATTGTGAATTTGTTGTTACAGATACCGTGTCATGGATTTCCTAATACGTAAGCAGTATGAAGTTTTTATATTCATTTGACAGTTGCAGCATAATCTATAATATTTTGCTGGTCCGATTTCTTCTTTTCTGATTCAAAATTATTTTCTGTAAGGGTTACAACTCTTACAGATTTACATCTGTACATATTAAACCTTTAAGCAGTTAGCGAAAACTCTTTTGCCTTTGAAACTAATCAGTTATATCTGTACACCGCACTGCGCACTTGCCACTTGACTGAACCACCAATTCCATCAACACAATTTTTTACTTTTTCTTGCCCATCTTCTTCCTTCTTTTATTAATTTCTTCCTTGCTCTTCAGATGTACTCGTCAAACGTTTTCTTGATAATCTCCGTATAAATCCTTCTTTCTTTAAGGTTTCCCATAAACCTTCTCATGTTTTGCTTATGTCATCGGCATGACTGGTTGAACAGAATTAGGTATCCTGCAAGCATGTGTATTTAGTATGAATTCTGGTCACTTACGTGACAATGTAGGAAAATGTTTTCTAAGATTGAATTTACATGACTACCTAATCTCAACTGGTACATCTGATCGTGTGAAAGAAGTTCTATTTAATATAAAGTTCACTTTGAGAATAAGAATTGCTTTCAATAAAAAACATCTTATGTACTTTTTGGTTACTTCCGATACACAATTTCATCAGTCGTTCGTGTTTTTATTTAAGCTCTAGTATTGAAGGTTTTAGTTTTTCAAAATAGCTATTCAGAATTACGAAAAAGTAAGAAATATGGACTCAAAAGAAAACATTATGCTACAACATTATTATAGAGTTTAAAACTAATTAAATGTGGTACATACTTTAATTTGGAACTTCAACATTGAAGTATTCCTTGATTTCTTCTGGCTTTAATGTTTGCTAAAATATTGATGAAAGTCTAAAACATTGTTGCCAATATAGATTAGACATCATATGTGCCAAGCATGAAATGATCAGAGGTTCATTCATAATTTTCAAAAACAGCCTCAATATCCGTTTTTCCATGGAATTTCCCATAACGTTTTGTTTTCTCCCGAAATGGACCAAGGGAATTCACAATAGGCGAAAACATATATTGTTAAATTTTATCAACCCCTTCAGTTATTATTGATGTTTAGATAAATTCTTTCAATGAATGCATAATTTATTTTGTTGTCATCTGATTATCACATATGAGCTGCATAACGCCGAATTAGTTGAGCAAAAAGTTCTGTCAAGCTCAATAAATCCTTTATGAATGAAAGAAGTGATGGAGGAAATAGTGCGAAATCATTAACCAATATGTACTTAAGGGTTTTCATTTCCAATAGCAATAACAGAAAAATCAGTTTATTTTTTTCCGAATTGAAACTTGGGAATATATGCATGACCATCCTCCTCTTAAGTGGCTAAACTAATCATGCTAATAGAATTGAGTTTTACGGGAAGGGAAATTTGTCTTTAGGGTATATATTATTTTTATCGGCATCATTATCTTGGTTATATCAACCACTTTCATCAATTTACTAACGTAAAAATATACACAGAAGTATAATTCTATTTACATCCTTATCGAGAGAATCTCTAAGTAGAAAAAGCTTCAGCTATTACATTTTCTTTAATAATGTGTACCCACCCACTTCGGAGAACAAGCTTTGGCCTTATCAAAGAGATCAGAGTTAACTGCATAGAAATTGAAATATTTTGGACTAACATATTTCAATAAGTTAACTAGATTATTCTGAAATCAATATGTTTGTTTTAGGATACCAAGGCTGATTAGTGTGTTTCCGAGTATGAGTGATTTTTCAGTTGGGGGTATCTTCATTGGATGGGTGGAGTGAGACTTCTTCTATCTCATATTCGAGGTTACAAATCTTTGCCCCAATCTCCGAGCCATCAGAGCTCAAATTTTCCTCATATTGTCCCAAAATAGAGCGCTAATTGCGGCAAATGAGAATTCAGAAATTTTCCAATCAAGTCAGTGAAACGTATAATGCGTTTGTGAAACGTATTATGCGTTAGTGATTATGATTACCGCCTACCATTTTTTGTGTGAATTTTTCATTTTGTGCTTGATATCACCAGATGGACTGATTTGCTCATCGGTCCTCTGTAGCTCATATTATGCGTATCCGAAAGTTTAGTTCACTAAAAGTTTAAGCAATGCTCATGGATGACAATTTTTCTTACAAGTGGTTAATAATTGCATTTCGGGGTACGCTCTTCACTCAATGGTTCATAAAATATTACTTTTTGCATCATACTAGAAGGAATGGGAAGCACTAACCCCTTTTTACTTCTTTCATTTGATTAAATGTTCTTCTCACCAAGTCTCTATTAACAGCAATGCGTTATAGCTGGGAATGTAATTGATTTTAGCACTTTCGTGAACTTTTATGTATGTTACTCCTGAACTGATGATCTTATTATTCGGCACCAAATGTAAGTTGGCGATGGTCGCAATGTCACTGTGATTTCAATTGCTCATCTCTCATTACATCTTCTTACAATCCTTGGCGGCATTTCAGTCAGCTCCTTCCCTACTGCACTTCCGTCGATGAGTTCCTTAAAGTGCGAGATTGAAAATGCTCTACCCGTTTCATTTTTATCTTGAGAATATTTTCCGATAGTAAATTATTTCTCCGAGCCTTTCCATCCCCTTTCTTGTTTTTTTTGTGTTTCCTGCGATGCCTGCAAACCTTTTTCCTTCGCGCTAGAAAGATTCCCCTCTCGTTTCTTTCCTCAAATTACGCCGTCATCAAATTACGCCACCGTTGGATTTATTCCCCAGCGTTCATAATTCGTTTTCCTCGGCGAGGAGGCGAGGCGTTTGACGGTCGGGAGTGCACGCGCAGGGGGGTGGAGGAGAGGGGTGAGAAGGGAGGGATGAAGGGTGATGCTGACGAACCGTCCGCCAGATTGGTAGGGACGCGAACACGTAGTTGGCCCGAGTGAATGAGCGAACGAAATGGCTTTTTACTTCAGAAGGATGTAATTAAGAGTTCCGCCGCAGCTTCGGCCGTGTTTAAGGAACGTCTCGCTCCGCTGGCCCGACTCCTCCTCTCCCACCACTTCCCGTCGTCCCCCGCGAGAGACGACAGGCTCTGACGCGCGCCCGCGCTCTCAAGCACCACACGCGCGCGGCGGCAGCAGGGACGGACGAGATGCACGCGAGCACATATGCACTGCAATTTCTCCCCCCCAGCACGTTGCCATTTCCCCCCCTCTTTAAGGTCTCCTCCTCTGTTCCATAATGCCTCCGGTGATCGCGCTTACCCCGCCCCTCCTAGCCTCCAACCGCATTTCCACATTCCGCATACATCTAGGCCATTCCTTTCCTCACGATCTCTCTTTTGGTACTTCTTTCATCGCGAGGGATCGGATCGAGGTGGGTACTAGTGCACTGGCTTCCCCTCCCGATGGGACCGGGTTCGAATCCCGGCGGTGACAGATTTTTCATGAGAATCCCTATCCTTATTTGAGTGCTAAGTGGAGAGTACTTCGAGAGTACCCGTCCGTTGGATAGGAGGTTAAATTTTAGACACCCTGGTGCCTTTCGTCAAGAATATGCTTATTCCGACGCTGGGTGTCTGTCCACACTTCCTCCTCTCCCCAACTAATGTAACCCTTAACCAACCGTCCCCACCTTTGCCGAAATGCGAAAATGACCCGTTGTCGGTCGCCTCCACAAATTATCGATAGATTCCTTTCATCGCGATACTTCTTAACCTTACCCTAGTGGTCCATTTTGAAATTCTGAATATTTGGAAAAATCATGCCATAAATATTTTAGGCTGTGATTATTATCACTGCAGTCCACGTGTACTAATCGTTGAAAATAAATTCTTGTTACTCTTGGTCACCAGCATCAACCTGATGTGCGCTAACTACACATCATGATTCTAATATACCTTACTATCCAACCATCATTCTTTCCAATTGATGTTTAGCGGCCATAGGACTGATGATATACTTTCATTTATTGTTGAAGAAATGGATATATTTAATTAAAAATGAGTGAAGGAAACAAGTGATGGGATACACCATGCCTCGGTATTATGAAACGATTCCTGATCATTCTCAGGAGACGGAATATTCACTGTTTTACGTTTCTTTCGGCGAAGGGTGAATTTTATTAAACATGGAGTGAATCAGTACCTAATTAAGGAATTATAATGTTTAAAATATTCTCTGTGTTGAAAAAAGGTTTTTACATTTCCGCATCGTTGTATCCGGAGCAACTTGGAGTTGGAGTTGAAATACCATGGAATAGTACTTTTTCATTTTGGTGCATTTCCCTATTTCCTTTATAAATGGATGGTTTGAGCTGTTTCTGTTTTAAGTTTCCTCGATGATTATTTAAAGAATTCGAAACCAGTCGAAATTTTATAAAATGTTTCAAACTAAACCAAATATACTATATGGAAAACAAAAAATTCCATTAATTTACGTCCTGACAATTCACGTCGCTCCCTAACAAGGTCTTGAACGCCACTGATAACCTCAGCAAACCCAAGAAAATGGCACTCTCTAACTCCTAAGTGTGAATAATGTTGTCCTCACCAGATCCTAGATGCCCGCACTTGTTTATTTTCCGCCGTCCGTCGCATTCATCATTTGCTGTCGATCCGGAAATGAGATCATTGAGACTACCCGATGGATTTCCTCTTCTTTTCTCGCCATTCCTCGTCATCAGCAGATACTTAACCGTGCTTTAATCTGCTGACTTCGGCTAGTCTACTCATTTCTTTATCCACTCCTGCTTTCGTTGCTCTCAACTTGCTTTAGAATATGTCACTTTTATTTGCATTGTGATGAAGGGGTACTTTCTGCTCTGCTATTTTCTGAGTGCCTTCCACAAGACTCATTCTTCATCGTCACGCTGTTAATTCACATTTCCTGGTACATCCACAACATTATTGCATCCTATTTTAAATTTTCTGCTACTATCGACTTTGCTTCAGTCGTAATGGCATATCCATTTTCCTGATTTTTATGAGTTGTTTCCCGACTTCCAGACATGCCTCTCAAACTGTAAGTCAGCCTTTCGCCATGTAGAATTCCTTCTTTGTTTGGAGTCTTGTCCTCATTGCAACCTACTTGCTTCTTCCATTTCTGTTGATTCATTTCCCTAAGTAACGAATGTTCTTTCTCACTTCTCACGTTGCTTTTGCTGTCGAATTTTCATGCCAGAGTTTCCCTTTTGTCTTGTAGTGCCAGCATAAATTTCGACTAATTTTCATAGTTTATTTACCCACCACCTTTTCCATGGTTGCTTGTCATTTCATTCGTGTTGGTATTGCTAATTTCTCTGCCGAATGAGCGTGGTGATTGTTTCTCCGAGTGCAGTGGTGTCGTGTGGGCCAATAGTACCTCACTTTCCAAACATTTCTCCGTGCTTGTTTTCAAGTTCGGTGTTACTCTTTTCATCTCTCGTTTATTTTTCTTTCATTTTTTTCCCGCCTTGTCACCGCGGTTTTACGCGAGTCCAATCCTCCTCTTTAGTTGTTTCGGTATGGAGTTCCATTGTGCTTTCTCCCTCTCGACTCTTTTCTGTGTGCGTCCTAGTTTCCACTCCTCTGTGCCCTGATTTAAGAAGTGAGGAATTCATTTGTTTTTTCCTCTTGTTGTTAACACGTGCTGTTCATTCATACCCGTGGGATTGAAGCACGCGTCAGTTTTAAACTGAGAACCACCAACTTTACGGCGAGATCGGCCTTAAACTAAATGAACCTTACAATGATGCAATGAGTTAGTGGCTGGTTAATGCAAAAATGGAAAATATAAATAGCTATGGACGTAGTTTTTTATGTTAAAATATAAAGATGATTATAAAATTCGTAAAATATGAAGCAATCTAACTGCGATCTTCATACTATAGGTTACTTAGAATATTAACGTCATTTCATGAAAATATGAATACAATTTGTAAAACAAAAAACCTTGATAGCTGTCCACTATATTATTCCACTGTTGTTTGTGAAAGCGGAATGATACCTACTTGAATGAAATTTTAATCTCGGTTCTCATTGTGTCTATCTTTATCTCTATTTATAATATTAAATTAGTCACCCACATTTATTTGTCAATCCTATCCATGGCTTACTGTCCATTACTACCTCTAAACCATGTTCAATCACCTCAGTAAAATATTTAAACTTTTGCTCCATATTCCTCCTTCCTTACTTACCTCGCTACTTCGGCCCTTGTATTACACCTTACACGGAAATATCACTGATAGAACTACATTTTATGCAATGTTCTATAACTTCCCTGTCCTGAAGTTCGTGATAAAAGCCCATGTTAACTGTATTTGCTTTCGCGGTCTTCTCGGGTGTCTTCTTTTCTGATGCTGCGTAAAGGTTTCATTTGATGACAACGGTAAAGGCCTTGCCTTTGCCGTTGTCGCTCTCAGTTCAATTTCTCTCCCCCAACGGATTGCATCATCGTCGCAAATGTATTGTTCTATTTTTCTTATCCTTTATAATATTGGAAATCTTATTTAGGTGGTTCCGGATACCTTCTCCTATTTTGCACGCTACACTTTCACGTAATTGACTTACCCGCTGAGGCCTGACTTAGGCTCTAGATTGGGAAAGTATGAACAACGAAACAAAGGAAACCAGTAAATGGGGAAGATTTTGAATAAGCATGTTTCTACGAGAAAAAAATTACTTCCAAGCATTTTTGTGAGTTTGAACCATGTGATATAATTAATTTTAATCAATGTTTTATATAATACTCAGGGCCGTATTTACGGCAGGGCAAACCGGGCAACTGCCCAGGGCGGCACATTTTAGGGGGCGGCAAAATTACTGGAAAGTTGCACAAAAAAAAGCATAGACATGAAACGTCAAGTTCATTTAAATTTGCAGTTGGGGGGGCAGCAAATGTTTTTTTGCCCAGGGGCGTCAGAGGTCCTAAATTCGGGCCTGATAATACTACAATGTTCTAATGCCTCATATTTGCCCCAATTGCCTCGGTTGTCGGCATCGGTCGAGGACAAACTCTGTCCGTACTTTACTAATCTAGAGCTTTAGTAATCTAGAGCTTTAATCTAGCTTAGGCCTTACACCGTTTTGCGTCCAACTCTCGGAGAAAATTCACCGCGTCGATTATCTATCATCTGGCACCTATATTTCGGAATACCTGGCCAGGATTGCCCTTCTAAGGGCAGTTATCATTTCTTTTCCCAGGCCAGTCCTTACCGTGGTCGGAAATTACAAGCCATTCCCAATTATCCGGGCTGTTGTCCTTAGGTAGGGGCTGCGTAAAAGGAATGCATTAATATATTGCCATGTATTATATATTATATCTTATGATGGTGGCTCAACTCAAAGGAGTCCACCTTGGAGTCCACCTAAAACTTTCAGATATACCTACTATACATTGCTTTTTACAAACATATATTTTCATACTGATTGTTATTTGTATTTTTTGGAAGTAATAAATATATTCTCGGGTCTCAAACGTGCCCAACGTAGGGAGGAGAGGGACGATCCCTCCCGTAAGCAATCCCTCGGGGATACATTCATGAAAATATTCTTTATTTCTTCGGTCGAAGTTCTCACTGGATATAAAATTCAATAGTTTTTTGTTCATCTCTTGTTTTCCATAAGGTTTACTAGTTGTATGTAAAGCTGACTGCATGTAAACATTCACAGGTCCCCTACTTAGCTTGCTATTTAATTTTTAAATTATCTTCGACAACTTTTTTGTACTATTTTCCATATGGATGCTTATGCCGTGTACCAACTTTTTTAAATGTTGGTCTTGTTTGATAAAATTAGCTTTACAAATGTTATAAAATTGCTGAAGTGAAACGAATCAAGAGATATTATATGCAAGACTAAATTAATAATGTTCATCTACTTAATATGGTTATATGTTTTCTTGTGTTTTTTATTATGAATATGTCCGTCGCAATTTCCCTTGATGGCCATAGGATATTTTATTCTTGCTCCTTATAGATATTTCTGGCCGGATTAATTGTTTTTTCTTCGGTAAGTAGTCGCACATGTTCTTCCCGCTCTCAGTACTTTGTAGATGAAGTCGTATTCTTTTTTCTTGCTCTGCTTATAGCATAAATCTCAATAATGCACTCTCGGGTATTTCAGCCTTTCTCGTTCATCTTCGTAGTCTCTATTCTTTCACGTCATTCTTTAAAAACGGCAAGGCCCGGACTTTCGTGTCAAGCTCTCCCGTGACTTCCTGCTGCCTCTCCAGCGCCCTCTCCCGCTCAATTTCTTTTCCTCCTCGGCCTTTTCAAACCCCATTCTCTCCGATTGAACCTCCTTCCTTGAGTAAAAAAAGAACTTCCCCTCTGCCTCACACTTCCAAGGGCAAGTTTTCTTGAGATAAACCAAGTAACTAACTCTAATGAACCTCGATCGATATCGTTGTCCACAACCCTCGTTAGCCTCCAGTATTGTCTGATGGGTCATCCCAGGGTTGAATGTCACCAAGGTTGTGACACATATTTGTAGCGTACTACCTCCTAATTCCTTTATGCTTTTGTCATTGTTGTTGTGATTCCTTGTTAAGCATGCATGCTGATTGAAATTACAGTTATATTATAGTTTATTGGTACCGAAGACAAGAATTATGTTTGCTTCTTGATTGTTACTTGAATTTTGGCAAATTAGCTCGACATATGTTTCTGATTTTGAGGTAAATTGTTTTGTGATGTGGGTATCCTTGAATATTTTATTCAGCAGATTTGATGGAGCATTCATCCTAAATAATATTATCTACTATTACTTATTCCCGGGATACCCATGCAATGATGAAAGTCGTGTGCTCAGTTTGCGGCCACCTCTACTGATTATTGTGTTATGATATCTATTGAAATAGTAGCTTGAAAATGGAAGAAAATGCCTCAAATTCCTCTGGAAAAAACCTAATTTTAATATGCCTCATAATATATGAAGCAGTTTGCGCTTCTCGATATTTTTATAAGTATTTAACCTTTTGCGTAGTTTATCAAGGACTAAATTTTGGTGAGATAGATACACACTGACGATATTTTTTCCTGCATCTTGAACAACGCAGGAGTTTCTATGACGATGGAGCCTGGAATGCTTTCCGTCATTCTTTTCAGATACCCTTAGTATAAATTACTATATGATATGGCAAAGATATTTTAGATAATACGTAGACTAATAAGAAATGTTCGCCAATGAGCCAAAAATATAACAAAATAACATTATTTAACCACCCCTAAACTTTAGCGCTCGTTGAATGTCTTATTACTCACCTAAATTATTGTCATTTAGCTTCGAGACAGGGCACTGATATTTGCGATGCAAATTCTGGCGTTTTTTTCTCTTTCTCTTTATGCTTGGTGAACATTTGTAACAATTGTGTTGTTGGTGTAATATCGATAATTTACGTTTTCTCCTGCAGAAAATATCTGTGATATCTCCGTATTCTGAGCCTTGGAGGATAAATTAAAATTGCGAAAATCAGTGTTTGAGTATAAAGTCAATTCATGTGCAATTTATAATTAAAGATACAGTCATAATATCTCTCTCTGCAGGATAGTCGCTAAAACTTAGTCTTTCTTTGATTCATCATCCGCCCATTCGAGATTGCGATAGAAAACATTATTTCCTTCTCCACTATCTCCTTCCTGTACACCTCTTTAATGGTCAGTAAAAACCTTCGCTTTGTTTAAAAAAATACTGAACAAACTTTTTAACTCCTGTGAATGGGATCGCTTTGTTTGGTAGCATCCTGCAATATCTCTGAAATATATCTCTCGGAATCCAAAATCCATCGTGCTTTTGCATCCAAGAGTGGAAATGATTTTAATATCTAGTTGTTATAGGTTTCCATTTCTGCAAAACACAATAACTCTCTTCCACCAAACACATTCTTAGAACCAAAAACAGTAACCTTTCTCGACTTTTCCTTAAGAGCACCAAAACTATTTTTTAACCAGGAGATAAGTCTCGAAAAACATCAGAGCACTCTCTCAAGTAGAATTAGTTGCTAGTGAAAGAGCATGGGAAAAAATTTCCTCGGTTAGCATTCTGGCATCTTAGAAAATTAAATAAAATGGCAAATTTACATTCAGCAAATATTTTATGTTCATTACTTTCAACTGTAATGCGAGAAATAATGTTAAAAGCTCGATGTATGGAGTTTACGATGGCCGTGTGTGATACTGATATTTCCCAGTCACGTGCATTATGATTTGACTCGTATTCTCGCATGATAATGCAAACACGCAAGAGACATTCTTCACGTCCGCTCCCTTTCCCCGCTCACGTACTTCGACCCTCGCGTCTCATCTCCCGTGACGTGACTTTCCCTTTAAACTCTCTCTCTCCCACCAAGCGCACTTCTCCGCTCACTTTGCTCTGGCGTTCTCATCTCTGCGTCACGAAAGTCACTCTTCAACGCTCCCTCTCACCTCCCCGCGTCCTTCTTCTCTACTCCCCCCTCCATCTCCCGCCCTCATCCCTTTTATTTTTCCCTTCCATACCTCGCCTCGCCCGACATTCGTGCCCCCCGTCCCGCTGGATATGTATGCCGGCAGTTTGCTCGGTCCGGCCCCGCGGTTCTCCGCAGCTGAAGTTGTAAGTCGAGTCGTAGGATGATTAATTACGCCGTTCGCACGAGCCTTCATGCATATGTTTGCGGAGTCAAGGGAAGAAGAGGAACGACAAAGTTGGCGGGAGTAGGCTTTGTTTGGCGCCGCTTCGTATTTGTTTCTTGTAGACCATAGTTTTTTGTATGAACCGAGAGCCGAGGGGCGTTTTTTTCTCTCGTTCATCGTATTTTTGTGCCGATTTTTCATGTTCTAGGGCTTTTTTACCACCATATATTCGTCATCATCACGTTAGAGATGTCACTCGTTCGGAAATATTTGCTCATGGCTCTTTGGTTTCTAATTCATTGTTGTAAAAACGCATTTTATGAAAAAAAATGGCTTTCTGTACCTTTGCGAATCACTCACTATCTTATGATTTCATTAAATTTTGAGTCTGGGTATAAACTTTTGGGCTTAATCCAAAGCGTGCTGATGTTTATGTGATAAGAGATTTTGGGGGTATATGACTTTAAAAAATAGACCCTGGAGTCTGAATACTATAAACTGCCATTTTCTCCACGCTTGTATTGCGATTGGAGTTGTGGGACTTATTTATGCAGGACCACGACTAAGACTTCAGGAGTAAGTCCATGTGGATCAAGTCGAGTTGGATGGTGGGCTTAAGTTTGCGTGCTCGGATAAGTTTTAACGGAGCACCATGCGAGTTTTACAATTTGAGTCGGCATCCGCTCTCGCGGAAGGCTGTGTGAGAAAATGTTCATTGTGGTTATTTCAAGCTCTATTCGCACTGGCTAAGTTTTTTCACTTTTATTCATAATGATTGTTTGACTGGGTAGCGTGTATTATGAAATAAATGTACCTTCACAGACAGATGTGCTGAATGGTTGCCGTACTGCGCAGCTTTTGTGAGAAATATAAGAGTGACATGCTTACTTCTCAAGTAAATTAGACATTGCTTGCTTGGTATCACAGACTGAGTAATAACTTATGTAGAGTAAACGACATTTCTCTTTTTACTCACAATATGTCATCCCACTTTGATATCTGATTTCTGTGCGAGTATTGAAAGAAAAGGATTTTAAAATATACATGGTCTTTCCCTCACGAATAAAATTATGGTCCAATTTCATGGAATACCAGAATATCTACAATATTTTGGTTATGCAAATTTGTTTTCGTAACAGTTTACTTGAGTGGCACATTACAATCGCAAACTAATTTTGTCTTAGTATAGCTCTAAGAATTACCCTACCTTCCTAATGAGCCTAAAATTTCTTTAACCTATATGCCTAAAATTTCCAGGTACATATAATCGGTCTCTAATAGTTCACCGAGTTCCCCCGACAGGCATTGTCTGTGATAACATTGATTACTTCAAACTGGAATTAATAATGTTCAAACTAAAGAAGTTCAGTTTCTTTCATTCTATTTCAACAAAGCCTTTTTACAGATTTCTCTTTTACGTTTTGTGCACCAGGGGCCGGTTGTAAGCAATGCGTCATGAAACAAATTTTGTTTTCCACCCTGGTTCTCTGATGATTCCTGGTGGTGTCCTACATTCTTGGCCTCATTCCTTGAGTCTGAATTACATTTTATTTCGGCCCCACTTACTTGCATGATTACCTTTCTGCCTTCCATCGTTTAGTTCCAGCGCCCTATCGCCTTTCAATATCTTCTCCGATCACCGATTCGGCATCCGTGTCCCATACCCCCTCATTCCACTTCGCGACTAAGCGGACTTGACGGAAGAGCTCGGGTAACGCTGGTAAGTTAACCAACTCGGTGCAAGCTTTGACCTATACTTTTAAGGAATGTTGCCCTTTTTGCGACCAGTTTACTTTTTCAGATAGATTTCAGGCCCAAAAGTTCATTTATTTTTGAAAATGTATCCTGACCTTGAGTTCTTCATCTGGGATTTTCGATGCCAATGAATCTGCTCTAGTCTCTTTTCAATTCAAAGCTTCTGCAATTTTTGAAATCGTCATTAATTATAATAAATTTCTTTTTATAAGGCGGGCATCATCTGTCATCAATACGAATATTAGTTTGCTGCAACACTCCAATCCTCTCTCCTCTCAATCAGGTGATTAATTACTTCTTAGTTATTCATTTTGACTTCATTAACAATTTGCTTGATATATTCCATTCTTGGTCTTCCTCTGTAAGTCTTCCCATCTCTATCTCCTTCCATTATTGTTTTCAATTGGCTATTTTGTCGTAAAATGTCTCTTCTCTCTTTTTCTGAGAATTATCATTATACTTCTTTTCTCTGCAACTCTTCGTGGGACTTCTTTATTGTTGATTATATTCGTCCATTTGATCATCACCATTCTACGAGAACACCAATTGCGTCCAATCTCTTTTGCTGTAACCCTTTAATAGTCCAAGCTATATTTCCATATAATCGCATGCTCCGAGTATGTTTTATAAGTTGCTTCCTTGTGTCACTAGCTGTTAGCATAATCCTCTTGTAGAACTCCTTCTTTGCTTGGGTTTATCTGCTGACAATATCTTTCGTGCTCCTTCCATCGCTGGTTATCTTAGCTCCCAGAAAGAAAATTTCTTTTACCTACGCCAGTTTTTGATTTGCAAGTTTGATGGTTATTATCTTTTTGATTTATTCCACTAATCATAATTTTACTTCCCTTAGCATTAAATTCAAGTCGTACCTCTTCATACTTTTGTCCATATAGTTCAGCATTCTCGTCAGATTTTCTCTGCCATAATTACCATATCATCACCAAAGTGTAGTATGCTGATTTTTTCTCCATGCACTTGTATTTCTGATATACGTTTTCCCATTTCCATTTTATTTCATTTATTACTTTTTCAAAATAAATATTGAAGTTTATATATGACAACGCACGCCCTTGCCTCCTTTCCTCACTTCTGCTTCCACCATGTTTAATCACTGCCAGCTGTTCTTCATATTCCTTGCTTAATACTCTCCTGCTATTAAATGACACTTCTATGCTCTTTAGTGTAGTCCGCATTTCTACGTTGTCAAATGCTTTCTCTAGGTAGATGAAGCCAATATATCCTCTTTTCTATGACAAGTCTCTGGGCTAAAATAGCTTCTCTTGTTCCCCTACTTTTCCTGAAACAGAATTGGTCCTCATCCAGTAATTTTTCCATTTTCTATACCATCATCTTGAGGATAATTCTGGTCAGAATTTCCGGAACATGTGCAGAAAGTTTAATTGTTCTTAATTCTGTGAATCTCTCGGCTCATTTCTTCTTTGGGACAGGGATGATAACATTCTTTTTTAAAGTCCATTGGTTTTTGCCCATTTGAATTAATGTTACAATATAATGTGTGTAACTTATGCAGGGTCCTCACTCCTGCATACTAAAGGAACTCTGTGGGAATGACATCAGCTCCTAGTGCCTTTCTCTCTCTCAAGTATTAAACTGCGGCATCTAATTCTTATCATAGTATGTGGTATCCTTTTATATCTTCATCCACTGAGTCTTCATCCTCGAGTATTCTGCCATTCAATGCTTTGCCGCTGTAAATTTTATACAGGTATTCCGTCTGATCGTTTTATCTTCATTTCCAATGATAATTTCACTGTTTTCTTTCCATACGACATTATCTTTGATATTATTTCTTTAAAGTCCCCGGGTTCCCAAAAGTTCTCTAACCAGCTCCTGCTTTCCCCTGGGAGAGATTGCCTTCCACCTTTTTCTATAAGTTATTCATCTATTCCTCTCTGACCCCTCTTGCTTTACGGCTTATCGTGTTTCTTAATATTTGATACATCTGCTGTCCTTCGGCTTTCGAGTTTTATTACTTTCTTATTTCATCTATTAAGCCCTATATTTCCTTTGTAATCCATGGCTTCCGATTCTCTATTATTCTCCTTCGTCCTGTCCCTTCTCCTGCGTCAATAATTCAAATTTTGATCTCTTTCAACCTCATTTCAATCAATCCTGCACCGTTTCCATTCTCTTTAGTTTTGTCTTCAGTACTTGGTGCTAGGCCAGTTTTAGGCCAGTCTGTGTTTGTTTCCCTCATTCTTTCCACCTGACAGCGATTTTAATTGATTTTTTATTCAGTCGTACGTCTTACACTTAGCCATCTTTGTAATCTCATGAAGGCATGCATACTTGCACCACATCTTTCTACTTGGTTTTTTTCTAATCTAACCACAATTATTCTTTCACTATGTTAAGGATAGCTTTTCAATAGTAGACGGCTACTTTCCCTAAGTATTATCTCGTACCTGCGTTTCCACAATTTCTTTTCTTCGGCACATCTCATCTTGGTGATACCTAAAATATCCAGATCCATTCATTTCAACTCCATTTCAGATTTTCAAGAAGTCCACAGCCTCGAATGATCTTATGTCCAATGAACCAATTCTACAATGTTTCCTATCGTTCTTGACTAATGTATTCTCTCGAGCAGTCTCCGCTCGGAGATCCGAATGGGGGACGACTTTACCTCCGGAATATTTTATTAGAGAGAATTCCATCGCGACTTTCATAATGAAACACAAGACGTCAGGAGTCAAAGAGTTGCTTCTTCTCTGGGTAATAACGTGGTGGTTTCCTGTTGCCTTCCACCTTGCAGTGCTACTGCTGTTTTGATAATTACTTTACCACGGCAGTAGTGTCATGAGTGTGGCTGTACTGACCCACGTGGTCTCCATCTTCGATCATATGGGCTGAAATAGGCAGCCAGAGGACAACTTATATGTTGCAATACGCCAAGTCACGGCGTCTTCGCGGGTTTTCATGCAATGGTTACCAAATGATAGCTCCTAAGCCCTCTAGATACAGTTGCTTTTGATCCACGACTGCTTATTTGTTGAGTAAACTCGCTTGCTTCACAGAAACTCACTACTCGCAACCCGGTGAATGCACTCGGAAACATTAAGCTGGCCCCGAGATGTGGGAATAGTTATATAGTATTATAATAGTAAATAAAATTAAAGAAAAATAGCATCATTTACTCCGTAGACTTCCAGAAATCAGCAGTCAGGTTGAATCTCATTTTATGATTAGGCCGGAGTGGGCTGATCTTCAGTCATGAACGGATACTCAAACGATATCTGCCTTCTCTGCAGATTGGTTCGTTAGACTTGGACGTCTTTGTCGGGACGAGTGAGGCAAGCCAAAAACATTCCGTTGGTTACGAGCGAGGTTCAAGGGATTCCTTCGGTCATAGATATTGTTCTTATGGGGGTGAATGCCAGCTTAAGTCGTTTGCGCCATTGAGGGTGGAGGGGGGTAGCTTAGTGTTAATGGGATTTTCAGATAGAGGAGTGGTGGGAAGGAGAGAAGCCGGGCGTCTGCATCTTGCTCACAAGGAAAGGGATTTGATAAGAATTATTACCCGTGTTATTTAATAAACCCATTTCTCTAGCAAGAAAGTCATTGCCTTTTATGGGGAAAATAATTAAATGATATTTCGTTTTCGGAAATAAATTGTGTAATGATTTTTTCAACCAACAAACAGTATTTCAAGGAGTCCCAGATTGTACAAATGAAGACAGCATTGGCGTGGTTACGGTAAAAAATGCGAGTACTCGTATTTATTTTATTTCTGAGTATGATAAAGAATATATTTCACGTTGATTATGAGCATATTGCATTGCATATTCATGATGAAGAATATTTGCATTGCCGAAAGAGTAACAACGCCAGGTAAATGTTATATTTCTGTATTTAAGATGATTCATAAATGCCATAATACGGGGTTTGGGCAGTAAGGTGAGGAATGCTATCGACTCACCATACTTGTATTGAAAGGTATAAATATTTCATGCCTCTGTTTATTTTTGAAAAGTATTCATTTTTAAAATGGTGACCTCAGAAGTTTAGAGAGAGTAGGGACTGTTTGACTTTGCGTCATAGCAACGATAATGCCACAGGTCAGCATTCCACGGAATGACTATTTTCTGCTTTTTCATTCATCCTACGAGTGATTTTATTGGACCGTGATCCGCGTGGTATTGACCCAATGCATTATCTCTCGCGTCATTTGAAGACAGCAATCGTGGCAGAGCTTTGAGATGCCTCAAGCATCAAGTTCGGGGACACCGCGGAAACTTTCACCAGAATTTTACCCGATTTAACGTTGCTGCAGATGGCATAGATAATCACAAAATTGAACGTGTATCAGCAAAGGCTGCGTTGTCACAGCTGTTGCCCATATCTGATATTTCTCCTGTGGTTACTTCAAAGAAACACCCTCTATCAGCTCTTACTGAACTTGTTTACATCCTAAAAGATGTTCTAAAAGCCTTGGAAACGGATCGCCGTCGTCCTCTGTTTTAATTCATTGCTGCCGTAGGCTTGGAAACGGATATAGTGGTAGCGAAGTATAGTGGAGTTGCGCTGAAGGCCCTTTTTAGTGGAAGGATCCATTGCCTACTCTATTTCAGCGCGGGAGAGTAAGGTAGTGTGTGCGTTTGACTCTCAGGGTTCCCAAGGTAGCAGGCCCTCCTAACCGACTGCAAAATGCTCAATCTGTTATGCACATAAACTAAAATGCCCTGTATGGCTCTCGATCCTTTGTTTACGATATGGGCTTTTTTGATGATGGGTTTAGAAAACTAAAATTTTATTTTTTTGCCATCCCTTCCTACGTGCGACTTCCCCTGCTTGACGTTATTCTTCGCTTAGGCGACTGCCAGCTAGTTTCGCTACCACTTTATATGGGTGGCATGCGCTGCAGTGTCTGCGCGGCACAAAATCATGAAAACAAGCGTGCCGGCTGCTGCAGCTTCTTTCACCATGGGCTGTGCACACCCCATGCATTCGCACTGTTCGTTAGAATGAGTGTCTAACGGTCGTTCTTTCCCCCATTTTGCAGATCTCCACGCTGGTCTCCCATGAGGAGCGGGGCTCCGGGGCGCTCGTGCCGTCGCCGTCCTGCCGGGCGGTGGCGCGCGTCGGCGTCGCGGTCAACCTCGCCGTCGAGCGGTTCGTCACCGTGGGCGAGAGCATCGCCGAGGGGAACCCGGAAGTCAGGGAGGAGATGTACGATGCCTGCAAGGAGGCCAGAGCTGCAGGTAAGGCCGATTCCTATGTCTGCGTATTGGGGGGTCACGCTGCCTTCTTCTAGGTCACACACCCTGCCAGATGCTCATAGTACCACGGGCAGGCAGCTGAATAAGATGTGGAAAAAGGAATTGGTTACAAATTTCATTTTAATTGTTTTTTCCTCAGTTTCCATTCAAAATATCAAAAATAATTCTGCCTCAGTTTCATAATAAATTACGGAGGCTCTATGGTTGTTTTTTGCTGGAGGTACTGAGTGTACTGGAAATTTTAATGCGCTATGAATGCAATAAATCGGCCTTGAGTCTGATACATAGCCTGTGACCATTCAGCTGGGAGAAGAAAATAAGGAAAGCTGTCATTTGTCAGTGTTTGTACAGTACAACGCTCTAAGTGTCACGTTGATAGTGATTATCTTACAAATAGTGACGACTGATGATATTAAAGTTAATATGTGCATATCGTGAAGAGACTATATATTAAACGATGATTTAACTCTTATTTGTAGGTATGTGTAGTACATTTCAGAGAGGCTACGTCAGTTTGTTTTACTGTAAATTTGACAAGAGTGGTTGATGAGGACAAAGGAACACGACATCAGGTGCGTGTTATCTTAAATACTACGCATTGGTGGTCTTATTTGTCGATTCAGTTTTTAATTTTATGATTATCTCTGAGAAAATGGTAAAAGTAAATGTATATGCCTCTCGCTTCTTAGAATCGTTATCATTACTGAATAATAACTATGTACCACTACCTTGGCGAAACCAGGGAGCCTCTTTAGGTTTATTCAGTTACCAGCAAACTTATTCTAACTTTCTGTTCAATACGCCATGTTAATCAGTTGAAATAGATGCAAAAAGTACCCATCCCCGACCATCACTGCGTCTTAATTGAAATTTGACGAATTTGCTGAGGCACAATGAAGGTACCTGAAAAAATTACTAACTTTGAAATACAAAACTTTAAGTAAACTTTTAGATGTCAAAAATAAACTTTATTTGGTAATTTTTCCTTGCTTTCAAAGAGATTGCCGAAGAAAGTGAGGTCAAATTATTGAATCATTGGACTTCAAAAGAGGTAGACGTTTGATATCGCAATGTATACGCAGGCAAAATATAGTACCCGTCCCATATCTCACATAGAACGGATTGTTGTTTCCTCTCTTCCACCCCTTTTTAGAATACAATGTCACCATGTGGTTGGCCTTGGGATAACTTTCGAATTGTAACGCAAATGATATTTTCAAATACTAATAATGCATGTTCAATCGTTGGATTCCACGACGTTGATACGAAAAATCCTTCATTTTCAGGGCATTCACTGAGCTGTTTGTTTATGCTATCCAGTGCCTTGAGTTCGAAGTGCCGGAACAGTGCATTATCGGAACAGAACTTTCCTATACTCTGATTGGCTGTCTTCTTCCCACAAAATCCGTTTCCAAGCTCTTGGTAGACGGCAACTGTCATCTCTGTTGAAATTCATTATTTTCTTTTGTTATTTCGATGAATTCTCCAATCAGCCATTTGCGATCAATTTGGCTTCGTCGAAATTTATTCTATATCGGAGTTCACTCCAAGCATATCCAACAATCCTTGATAACTGAATTGCTTATATTTGGTCGCCCTTTGATGCCCTTTCATGCAAGTCTTCATCGACCTGCAAACTTCGCCCACGTGTGCCTTCCCTCAAGAGCATAGTACTTGATTTGCTAATTATTCGAAGATAAAATTTTACGATGCGGTTAAGCATTCTAACAGAATGCTAAACCGCATCGTAAAATTTAGCTGCAAATTGACATGAATGTCTTATCATAAAATCACTTTCCGTCTCTGGCGAAAGCTAAGGAGTACAGGACAAATTGCTATTGGCTTAAGTCATATTTTATACAGGTTAGGAAATTCTGTGATACCGAACTTGATATTTTCCTTGCCAGGGGATAGCGCTTGAATGTACTGAGCCGATATTTTTCCTCTGGTCTAATGCATCGGTTAAAAATTTCCACTATGAATCTTGCCTTGTTTATATTCATAAAATTATCCCTTTATGTGTTTTCAGTGCGGTGTATAAATTATCATGGTGGACGAAGGGATACCATGAGAAACATTTTGGGTTATTTTTCAATCGTTAGTTTATCACAACAGAGATTGGAAAATGATATCATGATTCAAGAGATGACATATTTCAAATTGTTTTGCATCATATAATTTAAATCGTATGGCATGGTACATGAAAATGAATACCGTGCGTATGCTATGCTAAAGCTAACTCACTGTACCCTCGTTGACAATTTTTAGGCGTGGTTTTTAAGTCCAAGAATTAAGGTGTGTACGTCACGACGCAGCGTCATGCATTGCCTACGTCATAGCATGGTCCGAAAACTGAAGTAAATTAAAGATAGGGAGACCCTAAAACAGGATTTCTCTGAGGGCTTACGACTTGAGTTTGTCATGTCGTAGTCTTACCTCAAGTGGTGGTCGGGCTCAGTTTAAAATAACTCGCTCCCTAAGCTCCTTATATACGCCATAGATTGTCCATGCGTTAGCCTGAGCGCAGTCCATCTCTGGAGGCTATTTAAATAAAGCCAGTGTAGCATGATATAAAACTTGGGTTCTAATTGTTATACATTCGCTTAGTTTTTATGATAAAATTTGACAAATGAAGTCGCGGCTAAAAGCATTGAATCCACTTCTCCATGAACAGGTGCAATTTATTTATTGAGATTTAATAATGCTTAAGTATGTATAGTGCTTGGATTATATTTTGGTCAAAATTCAGTTGAAACAGTTCTTCTGACAAATATCTTATCTCTCATTCTGCATTTTCTTTCAATTTTAAATAAGAAATTTTTAATTCATTCATTTAATTTGTAGTTCCTTGATTCTGTTAATGATACCAATATGGCATTCATCGTGATGGATTGAAATTATCAGGCAAAATTTCCCTTAAAACCTTTCCGTTAGTAAGGAGGCATCAGTTTTAATTAATAATTTACGAAGAGATATTGCCTAAGGAAGCCTTTGCAAAGACATATTGTCGAAATAGCGATACTGATGAGATAACGATGTTATAACTGTTCCTCGTAAAGGTATAGCTTTGAAAAGTGAGTATACGATAGTTCTCTTTCTCTTCTGAGGAGGAACGATGGAGTGCCGAGTTTCAGGCTTGGCTTCGATTCTTATTCAAATAAAATTTTTATGAATAATAATTTTCATCATCTTGCTAGTGATTAATTTTTATTTCATTCTTTATTTCCACGTAATGGTTTGTGGCAAAAATGATTAAGGCAAATTACTCATCTGTTGTGCTTGGCCTCGAGAGAAAACATATAGGAATGAAGAAGTAGATTATAGGAGGAGCTATTTTTGTAATTCAGAGGCCGACGGAAAATATTTCGTGTGATTTGATTTAAGAGATAAATATATTTTTCGGTTATAACTCTTTGTCGTAAAGATCTTCAATTCATACCTAAATATTTCAGGCACTTAATTATTTCATGTTTCACTGCAATTCCAACAAGAATGTTTTGAAGAAACCTTGGAAATATTTTGTGCCTTTGTTACAGCTGTAAGTGACTCTTATTCTCTCTTTTGTAGGTTCGTTTGCCTTTTATTTGTATCTTTAAAATTCCTGAATATTCTGCTTGATAAAAGGGAAATATCAGAATAGCCCTGTGGAATGCGCAATTTATAAAAATAAGTACGTATGATTGAAGATATCTCGGATTTTCCACCGGACATGGTTCTCCATTACTTTCATTATCGGGAAGTAATGGGAGTACTTTACTCGGCGGAAAACGCGAGAGCTCTTCAATCAGCAGATTCTCCGGGAAAGCTTTAAGTCATACGACATCATGCATGGGTTATTGCAGTCACGGTACGGAACGGTCCTATGGTTGAGGGAAAATGAAGTTCTTACCCCCAATTCCTCTTGAATTGATATAGCCCAATCGTGCGTTGGTTAATACTATATCGTCTCGGATCCCCATGCATGCAAATATGTGCCCTTACTCAAAATTCTCAAAAGTTAGAAATGATTTACTTCCATTCAAGATTTGAAAAGGCTTGAGACACTTCGTATACGACGAATAATGTGGATTTTTTTAATTTGTTGATATTGATAACTCATAGCGCAAATTGAATTTCCAGGCACAGAATTACTAGTGGACAAAAAATTGAAAACCTTTAGCATGTACCCTTATTTATCTCTTTAAAGCGGCTTACCGCGTCGATGCTACGAAAAGTTCGAATAAATTTATTTCAGTGAATTATTAGTGTATGAAATGTAATCCCTTTATTGTAAAATACTAGTTTTCCCCCAACTGAAAACGCTCGCTAATTGAAACGTTCCCCAAAATTTTCCCACTGGTCTGCAGCTGTAGAGAGAAATTCCCTAGTGACGTCAATTGCCAGCAGCCCGCTCTCCGCTAGGATGATTGCGGCAATTTTCCCCGCGGGAAAAAGCAGCGTTGCTAGCCTGCGGTGTTATCTCGAACTTGACCCATGTCTACTCTAATTCCCGATTTGAAGGGAGCCGTTCCCTCTCAGCAGTTAATTTCGACTAAACTTCAGGGAAGTAAAATAATTTTATCCAACAGTATTTATGAGAATTAGAATAAATCTTGACGTATTATAAAAGAGCTGATACGTATTCAGTATGGTGTTTTTAAAAATATGTATATATTTAAACATTCTTAATAAAATTAAGTGACTTCATATAGTGTGCCCGTAAATTTCAAGAGCAAAATGAATGCTGTTCTGCGCCGAGAAAATAATAATTCGAAGCGTATTTATCTCAAAAGTCTGCGCTCATGGATACGGTGATATATTCGATATTAGTTCACATCGTCGACTTTTCATCAATTTTCTCGCTGCCCCATCACGAGGAATGTGAAGTAGATCCACTCCTTTTCACATGGAGGTCAGTACGGCAATAGAAATGGTGGTACATAGTTTGAGTACATGCTCAAGTATATGTATTTTTTTATGAAAGAAAAATTCTTTCTCTTCGCTCTCCCCTCTACGCCAGTCGATAAACATCGCCGCGACTTCAGTTCCTCGGCGCTCGCCGGCCTCGCTTGTTTTTTGAATGAAAGGAAGGATGTTCGAGGGAAGGAGTCACCGCGGGTTGAGAGGGTAGGGTTGGGAAGAGGGGTGGGGAAGGAGATGGGGGAGGGATCTGTGGGAGGAGTGGAGGAGTTCAAGGGAAGTGGGGGAAGGGCGCGTGTGCCCGCGTATCTATGTAGTTTGTAGGTGCGTGGCAGCATGTGGGCCCACATAACATGAAGGTCGATTAAGTGCGGTGCCGGGCGAAGGGGATGCCGGGAAACGCTCCGTATGAGGGATAGGACTGAGTAAGGGGGGATGCGGTGGGTAGGATATGGGGGTTGAGGCTCAGGGGCGATCATCCGGGGGGAAGAGGGTTGGAAGGGCGGGGGAGAGTGAAAGAGAATGAGAGGGAGCTAGAGGTGGAATGCTTGTGTGGGTGATATGGATGTGGTATTGCCGACCCCTCTCTCTCTCTCGTCGATACGCATTAGGAGAGAGGATCCTGGGAAGGGAAGGACAGATAAGAGAGGGTGAGGGAAAAATATCCGGCTCTCCCTTTTATTCATTCATGTCTAACGTTAAGTGGTTCCCATGGATGCGACCTTTCCCGCATTCCCGTAAATTGAGGGCTGGCCTTTAGTGAGGGAGGTAGCGAAGGGAAGCACATGGCATTAACGACATTGAACGTACTACTTACTAGTAGGGTTCACGAATGCCATAGTTTTAAGGCTCAACTTCGTTACATCATTCTATACATAAAGCAAAAGAAAATAGGAAGATATCACAGATATTTCACAGAGGAAAAGACTGGCTCCGTTGAATAGTCGACTTCTTTAGTGTGATTTTGACTCTCCTTTCGGCTGTTTCTTCAGAAAAATACCTGTTAAGTAGACTAATTTTCTTTTAATTCATAGTGGTGATATTTTTATCCTAGGTATTGCAGTTCTCTTTTACTGTAATGATGCCATATTTTGAATATTACTTTTAACACCTCTCTCATGCTTCTTCCCGTTCCAATGATGATATATAGTCGGGATTTACACATCAACCTAAAGACAGTTTGCTGCTGCTTTCAATAGTACGCCGTTGCCTTCTTTTCTTAAAGGGAGCTAGGTTTCACAACTTCCGCTGCTTTCAACCCGTTCATTCCGTTCTGTGCTTTCATCCAGAGATTTAATCCTTCGAACATCGAGTCTGTTAAAGCTCCTCAGGAACATCTTCCGCGAGTTCCTTTCCATCTCCGCCCGCGCTTCGTAGAGCACCTTCCATTTACTGTACAAATAACCATGTTTTCGATTAGTCTTTGAATGCATTGTGTGATTACCACAATGCTATATAACTATTTTAATAGTAATATTCCCACCAAAGGTATGCACTAGATAACTACTTCAGTAATTAATAAAAACAATTGCTTAGTATTATCCACACTAATGCTTAGAATACTATGCTATCATTTGTATTAATTATAACTTGGTTCCACAAATTTAGGCTTGAATCAGTGTCTCACATTCCAAACTACGTTAGATGGAACTATTTACTGCACTTGTTTATTACATCGGTGTTCAAGAACTATACTGTTCAATAAGTTGTTTATAACATCTTGATTCTATTAAATATTATTACAAACATTATCAATGAAATATAAAATTCAGGAAGTACCAAAATAAGTGATTATTACAGTACATCAGAAGTTACGTGCGTTTCTTAAGACCTATAACATTCTGAATTTAATATTGCTTTCTCTTAGGCATAACAATACTATATATATATACGATTAATCTCATCCGGGAATCGAGCATCATGCATTTTTATTGATAGCTCGTTGCTCTCTATCTTGGAAAAGGATTTGAAACTCAGTTATGAATAAATAAACCTAGCCTTCGACAATATCAGGGATTTTAAGCGCCTCCTAACTAACTCAGTCACATTTCCTGCTTCAAAAATCATATTGAATTATGTTAAAACTCGATAAAACTTGCTGTGAATGTTTTGGACGAATTTTATAAGAACATCGATAGTTTTTTAGTTCGAATCTGCTGCCTTGTTTTAATTTTGTTAATAATAGTGGGAAAAACTCCGGGTTTCCTCCCATTTTCCCGAATCCACTTTCCTGAAGGACATTCTCCCGAATAGCCTAAATAACTTTGGGTACTGTATTATCTGGGTTGAATATTTTTCCATTTGAGCATTTTTAATTATTATTACGGAATGAATTTAGTCTAACTTTATACACTTATTGATGAAATGCATTCAAATGACATGTTGAGTCTCTTTTTTGCTGTAACACCCACTCGTCAAGTACGTAGTGTGCTTTACTAAATGGAACAAGATACCAATTAGGATTTCTTCTCAGTAAAAATCACTTCTAAGCTTAATTTTATTTCTCAAAAGCGTTACAATTTATTTATATAAGATATCTGCATTGAATTTCAAATTAGTAATGCAATTACTATGTTCTAGGTCCCCAATTTGCCTTAAAAGATTGAAAGTTGGACTCGACTCAATTCCCTCTTGAGTTCGTAAGTAGCTTCATAGAAGCTCCTTACTCGAATGCACTAAATCTGAGTCGCGTGCCGAAGGTTTATAATATAAGATTATTATTTTGACATAGCAATGTCACCAAATGTGATCATTATATTTGTCTCATGAACAACCTACATTCATATTTATTTGGTAGAAATCATCCGTATCTTCATATTTATCGCTATTCACCATTCGAGCTATTCTATTAACATCCTAGTCTATTCCGATTGAGGGAAAACTCATTAATATTTAATTTTCAAGGAGGATATCGCAATAATTTCTGCAGTTCTAGATCATGAGCTATGATCGCGACTCTACTCTTCAAAGAAATACATTTTTCTTCGAGTTGCGTCATCATACAATTGTCGGTTGCAATTTCCAATGATCCATATGCGTACTATTTCTTTATCGCTCGGTAATCGTTCCATATTTGAATCCGTAGTATTTAGGTCACTTATCGAGATGCTCACGGAAGGATTAGGGAAGAGACCTTTTATGCCAAATAGAAGTACTGTGGATGCATTCCTTGCCCTAGTAATATTGATGGCAAAAAAATCATAGAAGGAATGAGCGAATTGCATTTACTTTGTATGGACGTAGTGAAGGCTTAAGACCGCATGCAAGCTCTCATTATGGCTCCAAATGTTTGATAAATATGGGCTGAAAATAAACATGGATAATACTGAATACGTGCATTGTAAGTTCAGTTAGGAGGATGATGACGACGTGAAATTAAAAATTAACGGGTACAGCACTCCAACTTTTCAGGAGTTTAAGTTCTTGGGCTCAGTGGTCCAAAGGGATGGTGAAACTGACAAGTATGTGAAGAAGGGGGTGAATGCAGCTTGGAACAAATACCAAAAAGTCAAATGAGTGACTTGCGATAAAATAATGCCAATAAAACTCAAGAATAAAATACATAAGAGCTTTGTAAGACCGGTCCTATTATACGGATCCGAATGTTAGGCCACCAAATAAAAATACGTCAGAACCTTGCATGTCATCGAAATGAAAATGCTCAGGTAGATACGTGGTTTTACGAAAAGGGTTATTATTAGTAATGTGAATATTAGAGGAAGCTTGAAAATTGCACCAATTGGGGGAGAAAAGTAATGAGAGTAAAATGTGTAGACTGGGACACGTGGAACGGTGTGAAGAGACGTGTGGGTAAGAGAGTCGTAAGCATGAGGCTACCAGGTTGAAGAAGCAGAGGTAGACCTAAGGTAAGGTGGGAAGATTGTGTGCTGAGGAACATTAAAGAGAGCGTTGTGGAGAGAGGAGATGCACAAGACAGGATAAGATGGAGAAAAAACACTAGAAAGGCGACCCCGGCGAGGGAAAAAAGACAGAAGAAGACTACCATGAATATGACGTCGGAACTCCCTTCTCCTCGATCGGCTCATTGAGTATCATCGCTCTTTGCCGTGTCCTTTTCCACAGATACATTGATCCAGTTGCACCTCCACACTTTTGTGTTAGCATGTGACCTATGGAAGCTTCGACTGGTGTTTTACTTCGCATTTATCATGGTAGTATTTCTTGTTGTTTTCCTGTCACACCAAGAGGTGTGACATTTTTTTTAACAATGCAATTAGTTATTAGGTTAGGTAAGGTATTTTCTCGTATTTATTGTAAGACACGAAATGTAATATTTACGAAAAAGATCTAAAAAATAATTTACTTGCGTATTGTGATCAAATAGCAAGCGGGAGAGATAGGAACTAGACGTCGCGTCGGCTCGATTAACTATAATGGAGAACATGTTTGTTTTGTTCTGCACATGATACTGCACATTATATTTTTCCGTGCGCCCGTTTGAGAATCGACAACAGGGAACCTTGCTCCTGACCTATATGGCACGGTCTTTTGCACTCAATCGAGTAGGTATGACGCACACGATTTCTTTAGTACTATAACTTAAGGGGGAACTTGCGCGTAGTACTCGCATAAATATGAATTTACCTACTCTTCCAGAATTTACTAGAATATAAATTTGGAATTGAAAGAATAGAGCGCTTTGCTGTGTCTGAAGCACTGAAGGAAGTCTTTGCCAAGCGAAAACCAACTGGCAAGGATAAGACCTTCGAATAAAGATATTACGAATCGGATTCAATGCACAAACTAAAGGTCGTGGAACCATGGCTTATTGGCATTAGCCAAGAGATAATTCCTTGTGGAAGGCCGGTGACTTTGTCTTTTTTAAGCACCAGGCGGGGTTATTCAATTTATTTTCCTTTTAGTCGTCTGCCGTCTGTTCCCTTATAAGCTGATAAAGGAAAAATTTATGAGCTCGCTGTCGTTTTCATTGCGCAGTCGTTTTTATGGCATTCAAGAGAACGTTTTGGGTTTGCGAACGTTTATTTATGAAGAGCAGTAAGTCACGCGAGTTGCGTGTCATATTTTGGTTTATTTTATTCTCCGTTTCACGAGAGGAATATGATGAGGAAATAACAGGTGTTTCCATTCATTCCATGCGTGTCACCCGAAGTGGTCTTTCATAATGCACCAAGTCTGTCTAGTAACATCATTTCAACATTTATAGTGCGAGTTGTTCAGAAGATTTTTTTCCTGAAGTTAACTGCCTTGGATTTGTGCAGTGCAAGGAGTAGCGACCTAAGAATAAATCCCTTCTGTTATTGTTTAGAATTTTAAGGTGGCTGGATCGGTGATCGTGGATCATTGAGTCCACTTTTTAGTATTTTTTAAGTAAGTCGAAAACAAAATGCTTGGATCACATTCCATTTAAGTAAATCTGTGTACTCGGTGGAACTCACCGTACAGGCCGTAATGGAAATGATACAAAAATTATATTTAAAATTCTTTTCCTTAATTAGAGCATGTTATGACTAGTCTTCGGCGCTGTATTCGAAATGTATACGAAATTATATTGAAATATGTTGTTTTCATATATTGAACTTGGCATAACCCCTTGATATTTGTTAACAACAATATTAGTATGATAAGAAATATATTATTTCGCGTTCAGAAGAAAATCTGTACACATTTAATCGAATTATTACGAAATATATGTCATGTGCCGTGAGGCTACGTGTTAAAATTGCATTGAATTGCCAAGAAAAGAAACAAATCGGTTTGATGCAATTTTTTCACTTTTATCTACAACTATTACTAATGAAAACACGTTTGCAAGTTTTCACGCAAATCTGTAGATAGGCAAAAATCGCTCCAATCACCTAAAGTGCAAAAATTGCACCGAGGAAAAATCATGTCTTGACTGGGACCGTCCTGCCCTGGCGAGTGATGCCGTAAGGGTAACACAGTAGTTAGCTCGCGGTGTACTCAAAATCTGAATTCATGGGGGAAAAACATTTATATTCATATTCAAAGAATTTATATTGATCTTGAACAAAGCGACATTTTTCATCTTGAATCACATTTCAACCGCGTTATAAGACTTTTGAGCTTGAAAAGTCAATGACGATTATCGTAATTAGCGTAAGCGGGTGAATTTTGGCGGTGAAATTCTTTCGGATAGCCATTCTCAACATTTATAAAGCTGTTAACAGAACGCTTTCTGTGCCCTTTAGATTGTTATTTAATTTTCATTTAAAGGAAACCATAAGGAAACCTGTAGAATAAGCATGCACTTTGCTCTAAACATGCACATTCATAGCCCAGGAATTATTTGTATGAAGATGGGTGGCGTCTATACAGGATCCGTTGAACCTGTAGCCATCCATCAACAAATGGCCACTATTTTCTGGTAAACCCTTGAATATATGGTCATTTTATTTTTCTATGGGCATATGCACTTTCATTATGAAATTATGCTGAGTTCTAAACAAAATCGTTGAGAACGCTTTTGTGTGAGGAATATATCTTAGCCTTTGCATGTAACGGAACTCTGTGCTCCTTTTTTATACAGACTCATAAAATTGGAGTGACGTCTTAGAGGTTGGTTTCACATCATAGCTTTTTTTTAACTGGCAAAACGAGGGTCCACAGCATTAATGAATAAATCATTTATGTTAACAGCGGTATTATGATTTGAAGATATTTTAACTCAAAAATGATGTTACATGTCCGTATTCCTGTTGGCAAAACATATCCAATAAAGAATTTTTGGAAAATTTCAAAATGTAGCTTCTCAACGTGGTATCTGGCTAGGATTTGAAGGATAGAAACGATGTATTCTCGTCGGCGCGGAAGCACAAGAGTCCTTTTCCTCCAGCCTAGTGGTTTCAGACTAGCTCAAATATGGCCGCTTGCCGCAAGAGGACGCATTAAGGATCCTCATCTCTCGCTTCGAACACTGCTTTATTAACTCATAACAGTTGACCTTTTGTCTTCTCTTTGCCATACTTTATTACATGAAATATCCATTTCTCATTCCGAATTATTTCTCTCTCTCCTTGTTCGTTCATTGTTGAAGTGTGTATAGAAATGATTTTTTTGGCTCGCAAATAATTTTTATCTGTCATTAAAATTACTAATCATTTATATGTACGCAATAGTCCATATTAATACGTCCTTTTGCTAATGTATAAAAAAGCCGTTATTTTTTTGTCGACATATTGAACTCAAAATGACACAATATTAAATTTCAAAACTAAAATTGAAATCTCTATCCGCGATTTTGATCATATTTTGCTATTTCGTACTCGAAAAGAAAAGCGTAAATTAGATTCAAAAGTGGTGAAGTGATTGATTTAATTCAGTATAAATAGTGTGGGTTGTTATTCCGATTAATATTGTGTGTCTTTCCGACTTGGGAAATAGACTTTCATGCATAATTTGCGGACGTAAATTAAATATGCTTATTTTGGACTTTATTATTTGGCTAACATCCTAAATACAAATACCAAAATCTCTTTTTTGTCTGATTTACAAGCTAATAACGATAAAATACTGACTTATCTGCAGAATATAAAATTGTAGGCGCATTTTCATTTAAATTTCGAACGAGGCAAGGATCGGAAGTATACATATTGATGTTCATCGGTATATTTTGCCTTCTGAATAAAGCATCCATTTTCCGTTATTCATTGAAACTTACAAATCCCAGGCAAAATTTCAACGGTCACCAGGTTAATGAATTCATCTGGAAAAATGTTTTCCCCTGCCTCCCCAAACAAAGTACATACACTCATCTCCTTTCTGATAACGACGGAATAGGATTCCTTTTATTTCTCATAAGTAACCAGCTCTTATGTTACTCGCATTTACGAGTGCTCTTAAACTGTACGTCTGCATATCGAGGACTGGCTCCGCTTCAGGTTTTCCGTGAGGAAACGTTTGAGGAATGAACTGGATATGAATTTGGCCGGAAGAGTTAGCATGCCGACCTTCAGAGAGACTCTCAGCCAGCTGTGTTTGACTCGGGTCGAGAGATAAAACGATCTGTGACGTATTTTCTAGAGACCTTAGGGTGTGTTCGGGTGATTTTCCACCTTCAACTGAGCTCAAGGATATGAGAGGGAAGGAAATCCTTTTGAGGGAAAAAACTGAAAATCCCTAGTGTTTCAAGTACACGGTACATCGGTGGGGAGGCATGCATATGTACTGCGCCTTCTAACTGACCGATGTCCCAGTTCTGAATGCAAGCAGGAGCCTTATCCTTTCTCTGGTACATGAAGATATCATATCGGTTTTACTTTTCCTGTTAAGAGAAGGGATTTTTCGTAAATTGAGAAAATGAGGAGGTCTGGGTAGAGCTTCGGAAGCCATTTAATCGCATCGTAAACATTCTCCCTTCTTCTTCTAAAGGTTTCGCGGTCACAATTGAGGAGAAACTCCTGCTCTTTCTCGAGAAAGAATATTAATTGAATTGCCGAGGGGATACGCTTGAATGGAGATGACGTTTGAAATAACAAGTTCCAGGAGAAAGATGCCTTATAAGTCTTGAGCGACTCGTCTAACGTCGGGACGAGCCTGAGATGACTAATTGAAAGAGAAAGGGATTGTGGACTTGATTTTTCGTGCTCTCGGCAAGGAACGCTGATTCGGGCCAAATTCCTTGTTTCCGAGCCAGTGTCTGATTCACACCGCCTTGTACATATGCACCACGCGTGTCACATATGCTAGTGTCTTTGCGTGGAAGCAGGGTGTTTTCTGGTGGGATTATCACCCAACTTCAACCACCCTAATTCTCTTACTCTCGTTAGATCTAAGCAGGTAATAAAAATTAATTCTTCTTTAGTTGTATTATAGTGAATATTTCAGCTTGATAATTCCTTTTCGTTTCACTTTAGTGTTTGATATTGATACGGGGCAACGTTACCGAAAGATTAACATGGTATTTTCAAATTCATTAGCTGAAGATAATTTTTAATGATAAGTAATTTGCGGAAAAGGTGTATTCTTCTCCAATTCCCATGTTCAAAGTAGCGCGAGTTCTATTTTTGGAGATGTCTTCGGAATAAAAAAACAAGCAGTTGTTTCTTAACCTTTGATTCTCCGAACACAGTCTTCAATCCGAAGACCGGTTTAATTTGAGGGAAGGGACGGAGTAAGGATCACTACGTACAAAGCCCATCGGCGGGAGATCACTCTTCCTTTCCCAGTGCCACTTTCCCCGGAAGATCTGGTGCCCGAACTCGGAAACTACTGCAATGAGTTCAGCGCTCTACCCACCGGGAGAGCACGCCGTCGAACAAGTGGGCTGAAACTAAGTCATTAAAGATGTCAGTGTTCTGTCCGTCTTAGTCGCTTTAAGGGTGGCAGTTAGCTCACCCAACCCATGCATACTCACAATTCAAGTCTCTTAGGGGCTGTCCATAAATGATGTCACACAATTTTGGACCAAACTGGACCCCCTCCTGTCACTGTCAAAAATAGTGTTTTGACCCCCCCCCCCCCACAGTCTGAGTACAAATAAGACATAATATACAGTGGAAGTGTAGATGTCACATGAAGCGTAGCCCTCCCTCCCCCCTGTCACACATTGTCACAAGGTGGTGACACCCCCCCCCCTCAATCGTGTGGACATCATTTATGGACAGCCCCTTAGCAGGTTACTCAGAATTGAGCTCGTTCCACGAAGAAGGAAAATCCCATTTCCAGTCGCCAACTCTTGGTTGCCTGACACGCCTTTTCATAGAAATCTCGTTTGGTGGGTGCAAGAATAGCATAAAAATATGTCTATATGGATAATTGTAATGGAATTACGTTTTTCCTCCATAAGGAGGGTATTTACCA
The DNA here is from genome assembly GCA_963573305.1 of Pyrrhosoma nymphula. Taxonomy (NCBI): domain Eukaryota; kingdom Metazoa; phylum Arthropoda; class Insecta; order Odonata; family Coenagrionidae; genus Pyrrhosoma; species Pyrrhosoma nymphula. Next base: position 181,271,284 of record OY754327.1, read on the forward strand.
ATGCCGAATTGGTCGAAGGGTGGCTAGCAGCCGAATGATAGTCCATGCAGCGTCTGCGCCTTGGAGAGATGGCTGCATAAAAAGGCATCCAAACCAGGATTGCTTGAGTGATCATGTCACGTAAAAATCACTATGGAGGATGTCAACCGGAAACAAGCTCAAATATCGTTCCCACGTATATGGTCGAGACAGATCAAAGATAATTGGATCCTGGCAATTACTGAACTTGGCCCATTAGGTCGGCAGCCGTGCCCAGCAGCGTAATAGGCCTTGCATCAACCATCATAAGAAATCCTTGCTCAGCAGCTGATTAAAAAATGAGAAGAGAATTTAAGAGACGAAATTGTAAAAAATGTTGGTAAATGTGGATCAGGTGAGCGATGGGATATTGGTAGTTGAAATGACAGCGCACTCATTTAATTTATTTGTGGTTCAGTTGTACATGTCTTCAAGTAACGCGAGGAAGCGAGGAAGACACGGGTGGCATATACAAACAGCTGGAAGAAATGACCAGGGAAATTTCCTATGACGAAAATTTAATTGAAAATAAAAGGTAATGATAATGGAGGATTGGAATAGAAGGTTGAGGAAGGTAGGGATGGAAATTGAATATGAGCATATAATTATGATTACGACAAGACGTGATCGCAGTGATAAGATTGGTTGTTTTTGGTTGAGAAATTAATGAGCTGGGACAAACACATTTTAGGATATTATCGCAGGCTTAAGTGAACATGGTAAACACTGGGAGAACCAGGAAAATATCAATTAGATTACCTCATGTCTAGCAGAGATTTTGCACATCGTTATAAATTCTCGTAGCTTCGTGGGTGCTGATTTGGACTCAGAACATAATTTAGTACACGTAGACTAAATTAAGATTCAATAGACAGATAAAAGGAGGATAAAGATATAGAACATTTAATTGACCTTTAATTGTATTTAATTAATTTAAAGTATGATCTTTAACTCAGGTCAAAAAGAGGAAATACCAACTGTTAATTGGTGGAAGTCAAACAATGAAAATAGTATCCATACTTAATTATGTACTTTGCATTTTTTCCACAGTATTTAAAATGTAATACTGTGAAAAAAATACGAAGTATATAATTTAGTATGGACACTAAATATCTCTACAATGTAAAGCCTGAAACCATAGAGTGTATTAATGAAAATAGTGTTTGGAACTGTAAAATAAATTAGTTAACAGTGGAAAAAGATAGGTACTCTAGCCTCGGAAAGGCCCAAAAAGCCTTGGCTAACCGAAATGATTAGGAAGATAGAAGAAAGAATGAGAACAGTCGGAATACGAAGATAGACCGTAGAAAATATAAGGAAATAAACTAAGGCGAGAAGCAGTAGGGGTAAATGAATCGTGGTGGAGAATACTGTGCGAATAAATGGAAAAGTTAAAGAGATAGGGAAAAACTTATCTCATAAAAACAAAGATTTTATTATACTCCCTTTATTTTCATATGCATTATGTCACGTTTTAATGTCTCATATTCTCAGTGCATTTTATTATATCTTTTGTCATTGTTTTATGGTATCTTTGCCATTAAATATTGTATTATCACATTGCTAAATAATTTAATTTGTGAAAGGAACATATTCATAGGAAAACAATTCGATATGACATATATATTCATTGTTGAACATTCAATAGCGATAATCACAGTTGTTGGCTCACCACGGTCCATCCCACAACGTCCAAGGGCTAAGTAACGCTCCTTGGGTAAAGGGTAAAGTAAAGGGTCCATCTCCTTTGATCGCAGTCATTAATGAATAATTAGTGAGTAAAATATTGCAAAACAAAATTTCTAAAGATGTAAGTGAAAATGGCTATGAAAAAAAGAAGAAAAATAATTACCCCAGCTGGGAATCGAACACCATACCGGCCGCTCCACAGCCCACTACCTTACCCCTAGGCTACCGGTTGTTTGCAAGGACTGGCAGATAACAGTCATTAAATGTTCTTTCATTTTCATACAAATACATTTAATATAATTAAGTCAGTGTGTATTTATGTGTGTGTGTGGATTTGTTAAAATTAATCGTTGGTCACAAGGAGTCTATGGACCAAATTTCAGATCGATTGGATCAGAGGGGAAATGGGTTTGTACGTACACAGACAAGCAGATAGACAGTGTAAGCCAATATAAAGGTAGTAAAAATGGGTGCTTTATGTCCAAAGATGAATATTTTACCAGATGATAAAAGAGGAAAACAATACAAATAAGAATGGATAAGACAGGAAAGTTATTTACGGAACCAGAAGAGATTGAAGATACACATGTATGGTGTAGAAGAAGAATTATGTAACTAAATAACTGGTAGAGTTTAAGTAGACGTTGTGATATTGAGTGAAGTATTAGTCGACGTATTAGAAAATTAGAGCGAGATATAAGTAATGATAACTAGTCATGAGAATAGTACCATCGATCATATTCTTGGGAATCCTCCTTTTTTCCCGTTATCTGAATGGAAAAAATACAATGCGAGAGCTCACGAATCCGAATTATGCTCGGCGGTACACCCATTAAAATAATTTGAACCAAAATTCCAAATATGGCTGTAATTATGCCAGTGAACATTTCTAACAAATAAAATTTTGCCGTGGCTCATATTTTTTAATTTGAAACATGCCAATGAAATCGTTTGATAAGAGCTATTAGATAGTTATAAAATTAAGACAAATCAAATTAAATTACTATTTATTACTCATTATTAGTATATTATTAATAACATAATGAGCATAGAAAATGTACTTGTTTCTTCTAAATAACTAAAAATTTCTTTCGTTTTCTAAATTTTCACAGGTAATTACATCAAATGTAAAAACCTATGAAAAGTACGTCACATTAATTGCTTTAAATACGTCTCCTTAGTTACCGAAATAATGCTTTCAGTTTTACAAACAGTTAATACTTTCCCCTTCAAGATTCGAAAATGTAAAATTGGGGTCTACGAGAGCAACATAAGGTTTGACAGAGCAACACCATTTGGAGCGCTGCACGCAGTCACAGGAAGCTGTGATTTCAACTGCGTCATATTGGTCGTTAATAATTCTTTTGTTCCATGGTTACTTCAGCGCGTTTCCTTGTAAAACATTAATAATGATTAACATATAAATGTACTTTCAAAGATTGAAAACTATTTTTTATTACTGTAAAAGGCAATGGACGCTTTTCTTTCATCAATTTTCACGAAAATCGTTAACAATCGCCGTTAGTAGTCTTTCCATCGTTAAAAATTAATGGAGAAAATTATTGACTTTTCCTAAAACATTATCGGTTTTTTTGTTCCGATGGATCTTAGCATGGATCTATTCAAGCGTTAGTATAGGCTGAAAAAATGTCCCCTGGCTCTTCAGCTAATTGACATTTTCCACTGAAAAACGCGTTTTCCGAAAATTCTTCGTGAAAGTCGAAGGTTTGAGCAAAGTACCTGAGTCTGCTGTTCTGAAGTATGAAGAGGAAATGGGGTTATCCGCCGAAATGCCCCAAGGCCATTTAACAAGGTTTGAGTGAGTAGTGGGAAGTGCGCAAGACTGGACAAGTGTCTTACGGCAGGATGTCTTATCTGTGCTCCCTAATGACCTCTCTACTTCACACTTTGGTGAATCCACACAGCATTCTCATGGAAAGAAATGGAAGTTTTCAAGATCGTTTTCCCGATAAATCATTGCTCATTTAGTAAAATATGCTGTCAACATTCTAAAGGCCACTGGTTTCATCACTTTCACAATGGCTGATGGAGAGATTTCTCTGAAAAATAAATTCAATTTCCGTGAGCGTGGTCCAGTCTGCAATCGGAATTAATCCTGTTTGCATAAACGAGGGAGTAAGACTACCCTTTCATTTATTGTTATGTCCAAATGGTGTGCGTCTTAAAATTCTACCTAACAGTAAGGCTATTGATATCTTAGGTGATCTCTGTTTGGCTGCAAATATTTGGTTTTTGGCGAAGGTGTTAGTCATCAAAATTAAATTCAATCCATTATATTCCTGAGGGTCCATTTGAAAATTTACTTAAGTATGCGAACAAGTGAAATGCCGAACATTATTCTGAAAATTAAACAGTCCTATTGCTCCAATGTTGAGGTGGAAACCTCGCAGACGATATTTCCATTACCCTGGATACGAACGAGTACAAGAGTTAGGGCATCTAGACTCTAAATTGGTTGTTTGTGAATTAATCATTTTCAATAATGATCTATCATATTTTTCCACCAGTTTATTTCCAACGTTAAGTTTATCAAAGAAAATTGTGTTCATATTTTACGCTTATAACTGTCATATCCAGTCATATCTTCATTATTCCTACACCATTCTGTCTTTTCGCTGTGGGAAGTAATGGGAACTCGACAGTGAAGGGTAATTGTATGTAAACTGTCATTGTTTTATGATAATCAGGTATAAAAATTCAGAAGTAACATGCATTGAGACCACTTCAATGAAATGTAAGTCCATTTACGTATCAACATATTTCTTTTAAACTATACTTAACCAGCATCGGACGCAAGTAGACCAGTCAGTTGGCAGAAACGATCTCAAAACCAGGGATTTTCCGGTGGCGGGAGCGTTTTACATAGGATCATTACGATAATTTCTTAGTATTGAACGGAAGTTCATAGTGGCGCGAAACAACATTTTAAACGTTGGAAATGTTCGAATTTCAACATATATTACAGGAAAACTTGATGAAATCAGGAGTATTGTCAGCATCTTGAATAAATTTCTCCGAAACCTTGTTATGTTTTTTCTCCGAAATGTTTCATTAAATCAAGATTCCAGGTGAGTCCAAATCCCAGATTGGGTATAGGTGGCCACGGAAGTAAGAGTGAGTGAGTCGGTAAGAGTAAATTAAGATCCCTCCTCGTAATAACTGGAAGTAATCATTTGAAAGAGAACTGTTTCTAATGTGATTCCATGTAGCCCATGCTCTGTAGCTCTTTGCGAGTCACCGAAGTGGGCCTAGATTTACAGGGTGCATCGTCGGCGTCAATTTGCACTATTCATTTATTACGTCTTAAAGAGACAGACCATGAATATAATTGGGGAGTATTATTAATAATTTAATAGGAAGCTATTGATGTCTGTGGTAGCATAAAATTGAAGTGAAAAGGCCAGTTTTCCTCATTAGACCAATAGCTCGGCTGATACTATCGGAAAATATAAGATCATCACTAAAGCTAACGGGTAGCGGTCATTCGTTATATTCTGAATTTTAGTCATATATTCTGAAATGTAATTACTCTCCTCTCATAGAATCCTTTTATTTAACAACTTAATTGTTGCTAAATAGCTGTTTTTGACGTATTATCTCAATATTGATTGTTGAGGAAAGAGGTATTTCATTGTCATGGTAAGTCATGGAATCTTAAGGTATAGTGATTTTATTTTTTTCATTGATATTGGAAATCAGAGGTAACCAAATGCTCTAAAACTATTTAATTTCAAAAGATTGCCTTCGCTATTGCTTCCTGTCTTTCAATGTGAGATATCGGCTGTTTTAAAGCCCTTTTTTCTCCAAGGTTTACGATGAATCTTAATTGCCTACTTGTCATGGTCATTATCGATGTTTTATTTTAATAGATGATCATGGTTTTATGTGAACCTGCATTTGACTATAATAAGAATAGAAAAAAAATCAGTGAATTATTCACCCGGGGAAGAATCGCAATGAACTCAATGAAATGACCTCTCAGAAAACCCATATTAGTGATTTACGGAAAGGAGCGGAGTTACTGAAACTCCAAACGATGTCCAGCTATCTAGTACTTCATTTAGAGTATCCTGCTGTGGTTGGGCCCATTAAACGACTCTTTATTACTTCTGTAAGGGTTAATTTGACCTAGTGAAGGTTTAAAAGTTTCTTTTCGTGGAACTCATAATGACCGTCGACCGTTTTTCTTAGAAAAAGTAAGTTTGAGCACAATGGTGTCGCCCTACGTCGCAAATTGCCTCCAGCTCTTGCCATTAATGAGCACCATACTGCTCCTCTGCGGGCAAAACTTTTGCATTTAGAATAAAAAGACCGAAAAAGGTGGAATAGGAACAAATAGGTGGATTGCACATGCGCCCAGTAAAACTTGTGTGTCCCGAAGTCAAAATGAATGCAAGCTTCCGAAACTTTGCGAACTTCCGTGTGGGACTGCCCGTGCATAGTTTTCATCCAGCAAAACGTAATTTCTATTCAATGAGGGGACGTGGCGGATATACTGGAAATGTTTGTCGTAAATTTTTCGTCTGCGCAAGGTTGACTTTTTCCATTTTTTATTTTTCGGTCTTAAGTCCTGTGGAATTAGGTCTTATGAGTTGCACTCATCCTATTGGATTCCTTTCTTTGCCGACTACTCATCATTTGCAGTGACTCTGGAGTTGTACTACTCGTCCACGGACAAGATCAATATATCAAGATCAATATATCAAGATATATATATATATATATATATATATATATATATATATATATATATATATATACTCAATCATACGAAAAATGACGCTCAAAGGCGCGAATAAATTCATACATTCATAGGAAAATGGAAAATGGATAGGTACACATAAAAGGACGAACACAGGGTTTGGTGGGGAAGATGAAAATGAGTCAAATCCAGACAGAAAAAATTTCACCTTAGCCGGGATCCCGCCGGGATATATATATATATATATATGTATATATATATATATATATATATATATATATATATATATATATATATATATATATATATATATATATATATATATATATATATATATATATATAAGCATAATTGTGCTATTGAGAGCGAGTTATTATTTCTAATTTTCCGCATTATCGATCGAATACCACGTTCAAACTAAATTTTAATCATGGTTATTTCCTGTTGACAGTTGGCGAGTCAACTTAGTAACATCTTTCCATTGAGAACAAATTGAGTGCATGATTTATTATGGCCTGGTTTTATTAAGTATGGTTAACGTTAACAGCAAGCTGACGTAGTCTTTTCGTTAGCTCAATGTCAGCTGAGAGACTGTGTTTTGTACATTCCTCTCTTGGTTAGTTGACGAAAGCGTTTTCGACGGGAGACTCCATTAACTTCGGTTTCCATACCGTGAAAATATTTAAATAGAGATTCTATAACCGGTTTAAGTGGAATTATTTTCCATACTTCTGTACTTCCAGGGTTGGTATTCGACTAGTTTAAACTGAGTTGTGTTGGGGTTATTGCTGCATTATAATTTTTGTATATATGCTTATATCGATACGCTTATGTCGACTACTTATATCGACACGCTTGAACCAGTACCGTTCAGTTTTTATCTCAATGTTGAGGAACCTCCGAAGGAATGTTGTCACATCAGGCCGCTACTTATCACCCGTAACGTTTTTCGCTTTTTGATGAATGGTGAAGCTATAAATAACAGCTGTTACTGTAATTTAAGGTATTTTATGGCATCTTAAATTTGATACCATCCTTTAATTTTTCATTGTAACCCCTTTCACTATTTAATTTACTGAATACCTGGTGATTTTAGATGGGATTCAAGTGACCTAGTATCCGTTGCGGTCGGGAACAGCTCCAAAAATCAATTGCTGTAACTATAAGGTCCCTTTTCATTATTTTATTTAAAAATCAATATAAATATATAATAATAATAATTTTTATAAAGAACCTATTATCTTATGTCCCCTAGATTTATATGAACAGAATACATGAAAAACTATAAACTATAACTAATTACATGTACATTTGAAATAAGAATTTTTGCTCATGAGGGGAACATTAAAAATTTTTTTTATTATCTAGTTGTAAGACCATACAAAATACAGTATTGGATAAACGAAACATTACATGAAATATGACATCCATTTTAATTTTTAGAGCTTAATATATTCCATATGGGTTTACATAATTTAATTTATGCTACCATAATAAAATGTATTAAAACAAGATGTTTTCAGTTTAAGCATGCGGATTTAATTTTAAAGTATCCGGCGATAGTTTGTGGAAATGTGTCACAGACTGCATTACCATAGAAACACTTCCACAACACATTTCCACAACAATTTTTATTCTACCGACCTAGGTTTCGACCACCTAGACAATGGCAATGTTTGCCGAAACCTAGGTCGGTAGAATAAAAATTGTTGTGGAAATGTTTACAAAGTGTTTCTGTGATAATGCAGTCCATACGGATTAGACCAAAGAACAACAAATCAAGACACTCTGTTAAATATCGTATCAATTTGTGTTTCCAGTGACAGTCCTAATATAAATATTCATTCGCATTTTTTGCATTTGAATGTTTGTCAAGTACCGAGGTTGAAGAAATGTCGAAACAGTTTTGGCCGGAACGAATTTATGGACGAGGTTTGACGAATTATTTGGGGGAGGGAGTTCCATAGTTTGACGGCCTCAACCAAGAAGGAGTTATGAAGTACTGTAGTTCGGTGGGTGTAAATGTAAGGTGTGTCTGGAGGGGTGCGCAGAGTTCTCTGTCGGACGTCTGTGGTGAATAAAAAGAAATTTGTGAAGTAGTCAGTAATAGCTTTTCGAACTTGAGGACTTTTGACAATTTTTCCAATCATTGTGATTGCACAAATGATGTGGCACGCAGTCACGTGCACGAGTGCAAAGTTATAAATTGACCGGCAATTGGGAGATCTGGGTTCGAATCCCGGTCAAGTCAAATGACGAATTTCACCCTTTTGGCGTATATATTGGAGACTTAAATATGAAGCATCCTAAGAAGTACTTTCTTCGGTTTCGCACGGTAATAAAATTAGCTTGCTTAAGTGCATGTGATATATTATCAAATTGTGAGGTCAAATAGATGGAGCATTCAATGTTCCAAGCACTAGCATTCAATGTTCCAAGTTTTAAGTTTAGGTTTTGCCGAATATTGCTATTAGTAACACAGCAGTAATCGAATATTGGTAATATCTCTCTCTTAAATTAAGGTTGTTAACGGACAAATTCGAAGATGGCAGAAGTGGATGGAGGGTATACCGAATTGTAAAAGACTGATGGACAGAGTGGTTGAGGAGAGAATTTTGGGCAAAAGGGGAATAGGTAGGTGAAAAGTGGGGATTTTGGAAGCCTTGAGGAAGGACAGTAGGGTGTATAAAGAGTTTAAGATGGGGATAATCTTGGACATGCATTCGGTGATTTGCGACGAAATCGTATTAGAGTGGGGGAGGTGGATAGGAACATTCCTTGCGACTGTCCGATATCCATCCGTAACACACCTATATGAATCCACGAATGGATTCTGGTGATTATATGAGGCCAAGTTGATATGGGGAACCCTTTCCAAAAGCACTTCAGTTTTCTCACAAATCGATTCCAAATACTTCACTCCTATCGTTAATAGCGATCACAGGATGCAGAAAAACAAAGATTAATGTATGAAATCACCAACATTCACAGGCAAATCGGGAAAAAATGACAACTAGTGTCACAACACAACGGTGTCTAGACAACACAACGGTGCCTGCCTAGAATTATTAACCGATAGTAACATTCTGAATCGAGTGAACAACAAATAAATCCTGCTTGTATGCAGTTGGTGAACGATCCAGTATAATTTTCACTTTAGTTCAATTCCTCATAGAAATACGATGAGATTTTGCAGAAAGGTATTGCGGGAAACGGCAATGGATGTTTACCATATGCTGCCACTGGATGTCTCCAGCGGAAACGGAGCGGCTAAATGAGTTGCCTTGAAGCTCTTATTTATTTATTTCAACTAACAGCTCGCAATGGCCTCTTACGTCGGGTGATGAAACATTAGCAATAGACAAACACAAACACCCATGTCCTGGATGGAGAAAAATCCACCCAGGCGGGACTCGAACCCGCGACCCTCGGATTGCCAGGTGAGGACGTTACCCCGTCGCCACCGGAGCCGACAAACTTCGTACGAAGTGAACGCTTATGAACTTCGTACGAAGTGAACGCTACCTGCCCCAATTAAAAGCCTTCGGTTCGATTACTCTGTGAGTGGGTGAAGATGAGAGTTCACGAAGTTTGAGTTGCCTTCCTCTCATGCATCTTTAGCTGAAAGGGTGATGGACTCTGCACTTTTCATACGTTCATGCGGTTTAGAGGTAAATGCTAATCTCGTTATCGGCAGATATCAGGCATTTGTGACTAATTGGTTGTCATAAATAATAAAACTTCCTTACTCTTTGGACTTAGACAATATTTTACACTCCATAATCAAAAATTATCAGTGAACGTGAAATTTACTTATCGGTAGATATACCCGCGGAATACGAGCGTAGAGAAAACCGTTCTGTCAGCTTATAGCCTCTTCCCTTTGAAAGGTATCATAACTTTCTTGCAATACTCGAAACAGTCCTTAATCTTTTGAAGAGGGCGCTGGTGAAAGTAGCGTTTACAAAGCTTTTCTGCCATCCGTTGCCCTCAAGTAGATCCTCATCAATCATCACGCGAGACTTGAAACCCCAATTCGAAAACACAAGTCCCTACAGAACAGCCCTTCCCTTTTCCGTGAGATTTAATTGGAAATATTTTACCGACTTATCCAAAGATAAATCAACATGATGAATCATAATTGTCCATTCTGTAATGGGACAAGATTCTTGTGATTATAAATCTAGGCAATTAAATTCGTTGGGAAACGATGTATGAAACTCGGTACTGCTCCTGACATCTATTACAGGGATTTTCCTGTAAATATAGATTATGTCTGTCATTAGATTTCCTCAATAATGAAGTTGTAGTGGGCATATTTATGGTAACTGGCGACGGGAATACGTTGGAATGTAAAGCCGTAACATTCATTTTTCTATCATTTCTACTATCCCGCTCCAATCTTCAGTCCTCTCAAATCACCCCAATATTTTCGATTCCCTATTATTTGATAAATTTCAGAAGCGGATACAGTACAATAAATGTTTACGTGTTAAATTTCAGGCGAATTTCCTCTTATGTACCCTTGACATTTCTCCGCTTAAAGCAGAGTCTTCACGGTGATGGATTGTTAGCGTATTTAGCTTATTCTGCTCAATTGATGTAGGATAAATATCGTTAGTATTACACGATTTAGTAAATGATGAATTAGTTTTTTCCCTCTACCAGCGGAGGATATAATATACTTAAATATTTAGTTATCATTATTTTTTGTTTGAACTTTAAGTCATGCCATATTTGTGTAAGGTTCACTTACCAACGATATTCCTTTCAAATAATTAAAAATATTGTTCCCTTTTGAAAAATAAGCAATTTAACACCAATGCCATGCTGCAATTTTTTTTAAAGTGGCTTTTATAAATTTACTCTTACCGCAAGCCAACTTTAAAGTGATCAGATTTCTGTGGAATGGATGAAATCATAGTTTTAGTGCAGCTGAAGTTATTACTAGATAAACTGTTTTTTATCGGAATTATTTATCCGATAATATATCTGACTATATATGCACTCGACGTGGATAGTATCTTTTGAGATTTTGTTTTTTAAAGTTCTTGCCAGTGAAATCTATTTGCTGGCAATTTTTATGAGCGGGCACATACCGATAAACATTTCACGAACGATTTCTCTCTCCTCGGGGCGTTTCTGTCACCCTCCAGCTCCCCATGGATTTACAACCGAGAAATGCCGTTAGCTTGGCTTGTCACTTGTCAGGTGGAGACGTTTACTGCAGCGTCAAGCGTCTTGAGGGACGTTAAATCCTGCCCCCAAAGAGTCTTTCCGTACCAGACCAAGCTATTTTCGGTTTCCGATCTCCTTGCTACCTTCTATGGGCCGCTGTAAGTCTTCCGTCTCCTGTAGTGATTGCAACGCAAGCTGCTAACTTGTGTGATATTGGACTATGGGAAGCGAGTGAGACTTTTAATGATGCCCCAAAAGCTGTAAACTATTTAAAATATTCCTCCACAGATTTCTCCTACCATTTTCGTCACAATGACAAATTATTGAATGAAATAATGACTTAATATATATTTTCTTTTCGTCCATTTTCTATGACGGATAATTTCCCATAAGATGGGGTTGTGCATCGTACATCAATCAATTGGTCAATATCAAGTTATGAGCTCCCAGAAAAAGAATATGCCATGTACTTATATAAAAATATTCAAAATGAACCTGGTCGACCACCTGGTATGTGATAGAATAAACTCAAAAACTATGAGACGCGGGAGTGTAACGTAGTTTGTCATAGAGATTTATTTTTGGGCTCGCTATAAAGATGTTTTACTTCAGTCACCCAATGTTACAAGTTTTTAATTATAAAGCGGTGCTCGAAATATGAATTTTAAATATCACAGCCGTCAGGACAATCGATAATGTCGCATATCGATTGTTTCCATATATGTCGTTAATCCTATTCTTCTTGAATTGAAATTATCCATATCAAAGCTTTCGAGTCCTTTTTATAATCTTATTGAGGAGTTTTAATAAGATATCGAAGAAATGCGAGGAATCGTCATTGAAAACTTTAAACAGCTCAGTTAATAAACTGTCGTAAAATGTACTGAAGTGGTTCTAATGCATCTGTTGAGTTTGTAATCATTTTATGTAATAATTTACATTTTACGCAGTTATAAATTTTATACAGCTCAGGCATTAATAGAATATTTTAATTTTAATTTAATTGGCATGTCGTCAATGTAGTCCAAGTTAAAATAATTCTTTCAATTCAATCCATTCTTGATTGTAGTGCATGAAAGTGATTCGACTGCTAGAATGAAAGACATGGCGTCTTAACTTTCATTTTGTTTCTGTATCTTAATATCTAGAAATTAGTTTTAATTATTATCAATGAAGCACTTCACCAAACAAGTTTCGGAGCGCGAACACCAGTACGAAATCTCTTTTCATTCGTTAAGTCAGAAGTTGGACCCAAAATGAGTTTTAGGTAAACCTTTTTCTCCAACACTACCTTTCCACTCTTTAAACGAAATTCAAAATACGTGGAAGTTTCCCTCACATCATAACTAACTACTACTTCATTAGCTTAGGCTTTCCAGCTCGAGCAATGCAGCATTCTACCTCAGCCGTGTCACTGCAACGATTATATCTGACCGCCAGTGACATAGCACCTCGCTACCCACCCTCTTCAATAAAAGAATAAAGCACATCGATGTGCAACAGCAAGTAATTCGGAAACGGAGCGATTGAATTACGATCAAGAAATTTTGTTTTCTAAAATTTAAAAATTCTTGTAGAAGACTATACTCTTTCAGAATCAAGAACAAATTTTAAATGAATTTGAGACCTTTTTTAAATCGTAACGAATCGTACTTTGCATCGTCCATATTTTTCTCTCGTATTCATTTCGAGAAAGGTTAATCAAACCAAAAATAGGGTGGAAATCGTTATACTTTCCCATATATTCTTCCATTATGCTGTAGTCCTAGTTCAGTGCACTTCTGAATGTGTTCTTAAATATTTAAGCATCGTATTGGCCGTCAAGGAGGTCTTTCATGCTAGACTTAATGCTTGACACCTGAGATGGGCTGGATTTTTTCGTCACATCCCTGTCTTTTATCGGGTTTAATTTATTCATATGTAATTAAATTTGCTATTATACTGTTGGTTAAGAGCTTATTTGAATAAATAATTTTAAAAAGATCAAAACAACTGCTTAAATGATAATACCCAATGCTGTTACTCCGTGGTCCTTAACTTATCGTCCTTAAGGGCCCACCCAAGAATTTCGGGGCAAATGTTTGCAACAAGCCATTTTCAGCACCGGTTTTGCGAATGACTAGATACATGTAAATTAAGTTGCTGGGATGCATCAATCCCTCATAGTTTCCACTCTTCCTCTACTCCGTTTCCCTTCATTTCTCATGCCTCCAACGCGCTCAAAGGTGGGATTACTGCAATTAACGCCAGAAGTCGCGAATTTACCGCAACTCCCAAGTCCAAATCAGATTTTTGAAAATTATGTTTTAGGAAAATGGATGGCTGTAACTGAAAAACAGCATAATTCTCATAATTCTTTAAAACAGTCGAGATCGTTTGGTAGTTAACACGGAAGTACCACATTACTACCCCACCGAGATATGCTTCATCGTGGGGTGGGAGGTTCAAAATTTGTGACAAACTTGAATTCCGGCGTTTAAAGCTGTCCTCTATTGTTTCACGCGGCTCGTCTTTGACGTCTCTCCCGCGTGGGTGAAAATATCTGCGGTGCCGGTGGTCCAAGCCGCGCCTGCAACGGCGGAGAGAGGGAGCGGGCGGTCGGGCGAAACTTGGCACTTGCACTCGGCGGCAGGTGGGCATATTTTTCCCGCTCGACTCGGGTGACCATTGCGGGGGTGGGTGGTAGTCCGCTTTATTTTCTTCTTGGGTTGGTAAGTAGCAAGAATGCGTGGAGGGAAAAAAAGGGACGGAGAGGGTGGGGGTGTGGGGAAGCGGCAGCCTGAGAGGCTGTCCCGTCGCATGTGATCTTGGGGAGTGGGCGAGCTTGGTAGAGAGAGATCTCATTGGTGGTCGCAGGCGGCGATTCCGAAGCGATCTCAATAACGCCCACTGGACTGCCCCCGATTTTCCTCCGCACCTTTTGTCCGCAATGGCGCACAGCGTTGCATAATCTTCAGGATGTCTACTTCCCTCCTGAGGAGGAACCTACTTCTATGGAGTTGTTTTTTTTTCTCCCGGTGGAGGAAGGGCGGCGGTGGGTGTGGCGTGGGTTCGGAGTGAAGGCGACGGGGGAGACGATAACAGTGAAAGGGAATATGTAGTGGAGAGAGACGCCGGGAAGGCGAGAGCCGAAGGCGATGATTGAACGTTGAGCACACTCCAATGTGCTTGGTCGTGCACGAGGCAGTTGTGGATCCACATCCATGCTAGTGCCAACGAATGCTTTCATCCCTCGTATGTATCGATGTGCTTGACCTCATATAAATTCATTTTCAGATAGATTTATTATAAAACCATGAGTGTAGTCCTAAATTAACATCACTTAAAATGTTATGCAATTGGTAGTTTATCGGATATTTTGCTTTCTCGCTGCGCCTAGTTCGTAAGGAAACGACGCAATTCATGCATACCAGGCAACTAACCTATGAGTCAAAAGTTTCCACGAATTTCACTTTTAATAGCTCTGATAACTCCATGAAATGGAATTTTTCGTTTTGGAAGTTCATTTCATGAATTTTTTATGCTATCTCTCAGAGATTGCGATACATTTGCTATATCTCCAAATGATCGAATTTTGCGGTTAATTTGAGCAAATTATACGAGGGCGATGTTTTTTAATGATAAAACTACTTAATGAAAATGTTTTTCCAAAACCAAAGGGAAATTCTCCACGTCTACCCTCTGGATTCAACTGTTACGGTCATGTCGCCGCTTTCTCATAATTGCTCTCGGGAAAAATATTCATTCGCACCGACCTCCTTTCTCCTCTGCCTTTGTCTACAGTCATCCCTTGGGTCTATTCATCGTCCCTTCCGCTGCTGAACGCCTTAGCCTCCAGGGCTTGGGGTTACTTTTTCCATCTCCCACTTGAGATGGCAGAAGGATGCCTCTCTCCTTAATTTGACATCAAGTGGGGATGAACGGAAGATGATCTGTGTGCCAAATCATCCTCTGACAGACAAAACGAAAAAACACCAAGGTTGGATGGTGAAGTGGCCATAAATAATATAATAGTAGAGACCATGATACTGTTCCTACCACTTAACATAATGTTATTTTGAAAAATTTTCCCTTAAGTAATCGGATAAATGCCCTACTAGATGTACATCTCTTATAATGACCATTGGTAGCTTCGTGATTTCATATATCTTTATTTGGAACGACCCGGGTTTCGACGTTCAACGTCATCTTCAGGTTTCAGGGTTCCAAATAAAGATATGTGGAATCACAAAGTTACCAGGTATAATTATTATGCTAAAACATTCCACAAAGTTACGCCTGAAACCACCAAATGCATCTCTTATATTTTTTCAATCCCTTTGGCAGCCATTTATGTAAATTATTTGTTTCTACTTCATTGACTTAAGTTCCCTATACTTAAACATTTTTGCACACGTGACTATTTTTTACGAAATACTTGATTTCAAGTTATATTTTTGGTGCATGTATTAAATCTAAGTAATCAAATTTTTATTGCTTTGCTCAAAGCTTTTTATGAATATTAACCTTTATATGAGCGTATGAATCTGCCATTC
Organism: Pyrrhosoma nymphula; assembly: GCA_963573305.1. Lineage (NCBI taxonomy): Eukaryota > Metazoa > Arthropoda > Insecta > Odonata > Coenagrionidae > Pyrrhosoma > Pyrrhosoma nymphula. The sequence continues at coordinate 181,287,427 of OY754327.1, forward strand.
TGTCAAAAGGCAATGTTCCTGTATTATGGCACCTTTTCCATTTTCAAATCATTTATTTCCACATTTTACTGCAAGATACAAACTTTCGATGCGCATTCCCCTTCTCTTGTCACACTTATTCCTGTGCCTAACTTGCTATAACTTTGCATAAGGTGCACATTTTATTGCAAATTAGCTTATTGAAACTTGAGTGTATTGTTAAAATTCTATTATAACGTACTCGCGGTATGACATTTTTCTGTTCTGAAAATTGGCAGTGTTGAATCCATTACTTAAAATTGTTCATTTTTGGCAAGTCACTTTATTATTTAAATGTGGTTTAATGTGAAGCTGGTCAACATATTATAAGCATATTCTGGTATGGTCACTAGCGTCAAGCCCACCTCAAACTTCTCTGCCTATTCCTCCCTTATGATACCTTCTTTCTTAAGGTGAATACCGGGAAATTGAAGTTCAAAGCTCTAAGGCTGCCTATGTATAGGATGAATAAGACTTAAATCCTACGTTGCCTATGTATAGTTTTTTCTCAATTTTGAGTTTATTTTGGACAGTAATGTTTAATGCGCATTACTTCCCTTTTTAATATTCCCCTCCACACGAAATCGCACTACAGCAAAATAGTTGCTGCAGTTCATCATGTGACCATAACTGCGTCCACATAATCTGACTGCGCCTACCTCAAAAAGATCGGCGTTCAATTCCCCTGGAAGCTTATGGATTCCGTGTATTTATTACTTCTAAAATAGGATTTATATTTATTAAATACAAATAGGATATTAAGTTAAAATAGTGGACACTATAAATGTTTTATGCTAGAATACGGTTGGAGTCTCCAGCTTCCTATTATTGAAAGCAGCTTGTTTTTTTCCACGATTTTTCATAATATCTGATTTGTGGAACTAGAAGAGATACGAATTTGGTATGAATACAAATAGATATATGTTGAATTTTTACCAAGTTTAAGGAAGGAGTTTTATTTTACTTAAGGTTGAATGTTATAGTATTGTTTTAGTTGTTAGTTTCGCCAGCTTTTAGTCAAGTTCAAAGAAATTATATTTTGGAATCTGTAATTATTTTTGCGTTTTGATATTTTTATCCCTGGAAAGTAACTTTTCTTTGTACTCCTTGTTGCAAGTATTGGGTTAAGTTTACTTCGCATTATTACTTTATCCATTGATATTGAAGTTGGCTGATTTACCCCAGAGGTCCAATAGTTGCCAACATTTTATGTGAAAGCTTTATTGCTCTATTTGTTGGCTGAAGAGATGAAGATTGATTATAATTTTTGAGCCTCCGCATACGGATGAGGCTTGAATGCAAGCGGCCTCCTGTGTTTTTATAACCAGTTCAGAATTATAAAGTGCATGTGTATATACATATGCCCTCACTTAAACCTTAAATCAAAACTGACGTCTTAACTTTTATGAAGTAATTTTATGAGAGAGTCCGTAGATGTTGAAGAATCCAGGTATATTGAAGAATTCATAAGTATCATTATGTAAAATATTTAAACTAAAGTATCTCGCAGTGAAGAAAAAAAGCCCGTCGCGATATAGATGTCCCGAGAGAGAAAAAACCAAGATTTTATTATACGAGTCGATAATGAAATTGAAATGTGTGGTCTGCTTACCACCAAAAAATAATTATTCTTGTAGTCTTATGATAAATAATACCAGAGTCTTTGAAATGTCCTCATAGTATTTGCAATTATGTAAGATTACTTCAGGCAGTATAAATTTCACATATACATATCTGTATCACGGAATTAATATACGTACATATTTAGGCATGAAATACTTAAGACCTTATTAAAAATCAATTGAATACTTCAGTTAGTAAATGGAATACGCAAAAATGATTGTTCTGCAACATTTAACTCCGCTTTTCCTATTGATGTGTGGGGAACGACATGCAGCTAGAATTTCGTGGCCATTGAGAGCGAAAGATGGCTTATGTATGTACTTAATCCATCGTTGCTCTCTCGAAAAAACTGAATTATCATTTATTATGTGAGCTAGGAAGAGCATTAAAGGAAAACAGTGTACCATCTATAGTTTAAACAATATGCGAAGATATTTTCTGATTTAGTCTGAGAAAGATTATGACAATCACTCATGCTAGGTTCTCTTTTGGTGAGTGCATTGTTTTTAATCAATGAAGAGTGAACTGCTACATTTTAAGAAATTAATAAAATGCGAAATGTCTTGTTTCTCAGACAACATATTAGAGTCATAATAATCATGGTTAGTTAAGTAAGTATAACATAAAAAATATCACTATGCTAAACGAATTAGTCATATTACGAGATAACTGTTCAGCCACGCAGAAGTTAATCACTGCATTAAGCACCGGAGTCACTGCGCAGAGACAAATGGCCAATTATCTTAAAAATTCTTCTTCATATTCTGTTATTTACATAACTTTTTGTTTAAATAATATCCAAAATATTAATCCAAATCGTAAAAACTTCTCTTTTTCTCATTTTCCGCGTACTTTTCCTTTTTTAAATTTATTCCCTCTTTCAATAATTAACTTTTTAGCGTGATCTATGAGAATCGTTATTCCCAGAGCACGAATTTCCTAATAACCGAATAGCTCGATTGGAGAGGGATGGATTGAGAGGAATCTTTTCGAGTACGTTTTTTAATAAACAAAAAATTTGTTCTTTCCTCGACGAAATTTTCCTCTTGTTATCTCCGTAACTTTAAAGAAACTGTTGGAAAACCTCTTCAGATGTTACCGAGAAACTCTAGAATGCATCAGATTTGGAGAAACCCCGAATAACGACCGAAGAAGCCAAAGGATGCCATTTCACAGGAATGTGCATCAGAAAATAAAAGCATATTTGCCGTCAGTTGACAGTTCGACAAAGCGGCTGAGGAGAACGAGTGATATCCTGAAAGCGAATCCAGACCTCTGTTGACGAGAGTCCAGTCGCCGCCTCGATCCTGCGCCACGAGAAATATTTTTTTTTCCTCTTCATCGGTCTCAGTTCTCATTTTTCACATCGCACCTGCACACTCACAGCGAAGTCCCCACCCGTGTGCCCTCCGTCCTTCTGCACTGCAATGCACACCTGCTCCCCCCCCCCTCCCCACCCCCTTTCCTCACCACCCCTCCCTACCCTTTGGCGGAGATGCACCGCTAAGCCGCGCCGTTTGTGAGAGCCGTCGTGCAAAACCTATTAGGGTTTCAAACAATGCCATCCCCATTCCCTCTGCACGTGCTTATTGCACACACACCCCTCTGCCCCCCCCCCCACCTTTCCCCCCTCCTCTTTCCGTTAACTTCCCACCCACGTCATCGATCCAATTCCGGTGTCATTCAACCAGCATAAATTGCTTCGGCGGAAAGGGTCCGCGCCAGTTGTCCACCGCGCCACGGACTGCAAAACCCTGGACGCCCGGGAGGAAGAAGAAAAGGAGAGAAAGACGGGGAAGAATGTGTGCGCGCGCTGTTGTTAAGGTGGGCGCTTTGCATTAGTTTTTAGCGCCAGTGGTCGACGAAACGTTCGCTACTGGCACGATTGCTCGCACCATACGTAAAAAAATTAATTTTTCTCAATGAAAGCGGTAATTAGAGCTCTTTTTGTCTTTATATATTTTTGAGGGGGAAAACGACAGCTACTGCTTTGTTTTCTCCGTCATTCATTCAAAATAAATACCATAATCGAGGTAGGTAAAATGCTCAGTCAAAACTTAAATTTGAAATAAATTGTGGAAAATATTACTAGCATCTATCAGTGTTCAATTGTCACCAAAAATATTTGTTCTCTGAATTTATTTCGGTCCTCCGCATAAAAAATCAATAATTTAGTGCGCATATTACGCAAGCAAAAATTATTTAAGAAGGTAAATAAAGGTAAATATTTGGTTTTGTCTCATCGTCAGGAGTAATTAAACCAGTGATTAATTTTCTGCGGTTCTTTTATTCTTCCTCTACTCAGGAACCGCTAATTTACTTGGAAACCTCTTTCATATTTCCCGTCATTAGCTCGAAGTGTATCATTTTTTATCTTTCTCGGTGATTCTTTTCATCTATTCGTCCTTTCATTATTGTTTTTGTGACAGCTGCACCTCACGGTGTATCCAATGAGATTTCATCGCCTAGCTTGCAGTGTATTCACGTAACCTTTTCTCTCCCCATCTCTACATACAACTCAGTCTCTTTGATCTTTATCATTCTTCTATATTGATGCCCTTCTTCTATAGCACCACAGTTCCATTTACTCCAATATGTGTTTCCCGCTGAACTTATGTGAGACTCATTACCTTACAAAAGCATACTACGTACGATCCATAAATATGTTTTAAAGAAGGCTTCATTGCTTCTAAGCTTGTGCTGGATTTTTTTTCTCCAGATTTTTACTCACTTTTTCACGTGGTTTACACTCTAGTCTGTTTTATTCATCTTAATATATACGGTTGCGTCCTTCCTTGAATCAACGGCCTCGATGAAACGTTTTTGTGCAATCCGATGATAAAGCAGCGCAAGTTTGGCCTTGGCCTCTTCCGCGGCTAGTCTTCCTTCACCGCTTTATTGTCTTTCGATTCGGTCTTTTTGCTCACGCAGTGCGCGGCTGTTTTCCTGCATCGTCTGCCGCCACACTCTCCCGCGCTCCCCGTCCTCTGGGCTTCTTTGGCGGGCTTTCAGTGAGACGCTGTCATTCGAGATGCTCCACAAAAATCACTCGAAATTCAGTCCCTTTGTTCTAAGATATGAGCGTTGAAAAGTCGCGTTTCAACTTCTAATATTTATTTTTTTAGGATTTCATACAATACATTATCATTCTCATAAACGCCGTTGTATAATGGGTCCCAGATCCTTCTCCTTCGTATAAACAACTTTCCTTTGGTTAACTTTCACTTGGGAATATTTTTAATAATCGTTATAATCAATAAAAATTACATTACCTACATCTTATGAATATTTTATTTCGGTAATCATATATCGTGGTTATTTTATATGTAAGTACAGTTACGTTTGAAAAAGTATACATTGGTGCAATATCCTCGTTAGTTATTCTCTCCTTCGGAATGTATTATTTACATAATAAATCAGTCCATAATATATGACGTGGTATAAATGATAGTTAGTTGTCTCTTGACCGATTGGAGATATTTTTGTCTCTTCGCTTTTTATTTCGAAAAACAATTAAATTGAAAGACATTTACATGAAAATGAAATATTTAGCTTAAGACCATTGAATTAAACTTCTTTTCGTTTATCCATCCATTACGCCAATGAGGGGAAGTCGAGAGGAGAAGTGTTGAATATGATGGAGGAGTGAGGTGGAAGGTGACAGAGTGCAGAGTGATGTAGGAATGAAGTGATTTAAAGGCGTAGTCTTAGACAAAGATTTGAAAACGGTATTAATGGAGGGAGTAAGGGAGTAAAAGGAAGGAAAAGAATGGATATGGATGTTAGATGGCATTTAAGAAGGTGAAAGGCGATATGTTTTTCGAAAATTAAACAAATATAGATATGTACAGCCGTGAAAATTAGTTTTAGTTATCCAATTTAAAGAAATCAGAAAGTGTTGAGCCCGTCATTACCATTGATTTGTGGAAAGAGTACGTTAATCTTTATCGTCTGTCCTGGGGGTAAATAGGATGGCCAAAAGGGGAAAATGCTCCTCTGAGGAATTAGAATATTATTAGCGGATCATTTTCTGCTCAATGCATTTTTATTCATCCAAGTGTATTTTCTGAATTGTATCAAAGGAAAAAGCTCAAGGCTAAAGCTAGACGATATAGGCATATCTAGTGATATGAGGAAAGATAGGTCACCGATGTCTTGAGAGGAAGTAAACTGTGCAGTAACTGTTAATTACCATCCGATATTGGCAGAATACTAATTTTTATGACAATTAAGTGACGGTAGGCCTAATTTCTCGGAACTTGAGTCTGGTATTGTTCTTCAGTAAGGTTCTATGCAATTTTTTTACCTATTGCTATACCTAAAGCCTTGGCATCATCTCTTTAAGATCTCTAGCTTTTTCTGGCAATGCTTTAAAATAGCGTGATAAATTGGTGGACGACTCACTAAGTATTTTTGAGGCTCATGAAAATTGGAAAATTGAGAAAAAATATTCACTGATACCATTCTGATATAGAATGGATATAGATATTTACAGCCGTGAAAATAAGTTATAGTTATCCAATTTAAAGATATCAGAAAGTGTTACGCCCGTCATTACCATTGATTTGTGGAAAGGGTACGTTAATCTTTATCGTCTGTCCTGGGGGAAAATAGGATGGCCAAAAGGGGAAAATGCTCCTCTGAGGAATTAGGATATTATTAGCGGATCATTTTCTGCTCAATGCATTTTTATTCATCCAAGTGTGTTTTCTGAATTGTATCAAACTTTAGAAGTAACTGACTGAAATTTAGAAAGGATGATGTGTTTTTCCAAGTGTATTACTCCTTCCTGAACGATAGCGTAATACTGGTGACACCTTGGCGCTTGTCGGATAAAAATTGGCTAATGCTGGCTCCAGGTTTGTCTCCATTCCACATTCCCTCAATATAGATCCAGGTACATCGACCGACCCACCCACAAATAGTAAGTAGTGCTAATCACCTCATCTTCCAATCGCATCCTTTAATGACCACTGCTATTCTACTTGCTCTTCTGAACAGAAAATGAATAGTTTGGAAATAATTTCACTTTGTAATATTTATCTTTCCACGCTTTAAGTAACAACGAGCAGTGTCGATGACTTTCATGATTATCAAGTTGCATGCATGACGTTTGTACAGAGGCAATTTTTATCTCTTCCCGTGAAAGATAGGTGGGAGGCACGGATTAATATACGTTATGATATACAGTGGGAGGGGAAAAGGAGAACTGATACCGTCAATGCGAATATCGAGCTACGCCAAAGTGATTGGTTAGCAGATCTGGGTGGTGCAACCAGTACTTAAAACTACGAGGTGACGGTCGAGGGAGAACATTGTCACGAAGAATTTACAGACCTACCAATTGAGAAAGAATAAAATTTATAAAAGTTCCAAAAAGTCAATTTTGGTATGTACCTTTATAGCATAATATTTACTTGTAAAATATTCGGGATAAAATCTGAAATTTTAAATTAATCATGTAAATGTTTGGTGGTGACCGACTACTACTCGCTAATGAAATCTTACCATGTTTTTTTAACTCTTTGATTGACCTTGTGTTCACTCATTCGTCACCCATCCTTTAGTTAGGATTCGTCAAGCGTATTGTGGGAAGATTTTCAGATGAAAAAGTAAAAGAGAGGTGCTATTTCGCACTCGTCCGGCCACACCTTGAATATGCAGCGAGCATATGGGATCCGGTGCAGAAAGACTTAATTCGGAACTTAATAAAATACAAAGGAAAGCTGCGCGATTCGTCAAATACTGCTACGGGCATACAGACAGCGTCACACAGATGTTAAACGAATTAGGCTGGGAGCCACTAGAGACTCGGAGGCTGCGCGCTAGGCTTAGATTACTTGAGCAATTAAGAATAGATATCTTTAAGAGCGACACGGAGAACATCATATTAGAACCCCACTATATTTCCAGGTCCGACAGAAACGATAAATTAAGAGAGATATTTTGCCGAACGGATAGGTATAGGAATTCGTTTTTCCCCCGAACAATAAGGGACTTTAATAAATGCTAGGCGTAATTTCATTAGAGCGTTTCCTTTTTATATGTAAACGGCTGGTGTCCTAACACCCCCCGCCACACGCCTATTGAGGTGGCTTGCGGGGTAGTATGTAGATGTAGATGTAGTTACCGGACCCTCCTCCCCAACTTACTAACCAGTTATCCCAAGTCCGCTCTTTGAATTGATGCTACCATTCCTCTTTTCTGCGCCATTTATCCCCATTATACTTCCCTACCTTCTATTTTCCAATCTTGCCATCGAACGATCATCACTTGATGAGGACTCGAATCGTCGAAATCAACGGTAAATTTTTCAGTAAAATAGTGGTCTTTTTGATGTTGATGTCAATTATGGCAAAGAATTTCCGCGAAGTATATTCAATTTCCACCAATCGTGAGAATAACTTCACTGTAAAATCAAATGGCTCTGAAATTTACCACTTTGAGAGAACATATATAAAGGTGAATGCCTCTAAACTAATATGGTTTCATGCCATATTTCTGGTACGTATTCCTTCATTGTATTGGTGTTGTCAATTACGTGTTCCTTTATTGTATGGTATTGTCAATATGTATTGAGGTGACGAAAAAAATTAGATAGAAGTTTTTTGTTTTAAATTAGTGCGTTCTTTCTTCGCAGGCACACGTTTAAAAATGTTCAGTGTTCATTTGGCATCGTTGTGGATAGTTATTATATTGCTTTTCCTAAGTTTTAAAATTCTCCTGGATAATATTTTTTTCCTAGTTTCCTGAGAGTCTATCGCTTTAACCAATCGTTCTAATTCTTAGGTATATATCTGTATCGAATGAAGAATAAATAGTCCTCAGTACAGCTCGTAATTTTCCTCCATTAGTTCACCACTTTTATCTAAGTTCTTATTCCAACCGAAAATAACTGCTATTAGCGAGGTGATGCATCATCCACATTAGTTTTATTTTTCAGTGTCCTTTTTCACCATCTTTTACCATGGATTGTTTTCAGTTAATCTTAACCTAGATTTTAAACTTTTCCGGGATTGTTTCCTGAATATTATCTTTCAGTTTTCATCTAGATAGCATCTTAAGCCTGAATCACACGAGCATTTTTTCCGTCCCTTGTCAGGGATCATTTAAGGGACACGTTTAGCGACCGCTCAAATGATAGGGAAATTGATAGCTGAAGCTTTCATTTTATTGTATCACACAATCATTTTCGTCGTAACTGGGTAACAATCACTTCCTCACCCGAGATTTTTTAAATCAACCATCAAGATTAGTCATTATGAATGAACCATTATTGTGACTTTTCGAAACCAGGAAGCAATTATTCTTTCAGTATAGTAAAGCATTGAATATTATGTTATCAATGAACCGAATACGAAATTCTATGTAGTTTTATTTTGCAAAGGGGTGTTTCAACTTTCTGGGAGCTATATGCTCTCTCAAAGAAAGGAAGTTGTCATGGTACCTAAATATAGGTTCATAAACCTAAAAAAGGCACAGGCAATTCAACCTATGCTAGAGAATATTGTATAATGGAGGCAACATTGCAGATGCTAAATTGGCTATGTCAAATCGAAAGTTTATTTGCGTATTTAGCATTTTATATACGGCAGCAGACTTTGGTCTTGTATGCCTGATAGCATATCGTTTTGGCCCTAATACAAGTTTCTAATGATGAACCCAGTGCATACCATCGAGTGGGCTAACATCAACTCAAGAATTATTGTTAGACATTAATACATATCACACACACATATCAATGTATATGATCTCGTCTGTGAAACATCCGCACTTCATTGAAGTTTGTATTCGCTGCTCTTCTGCACCTAACTGATTACGCAAGATATTCCTTTTCGCCTCCACATCTTGCACAGTTGATCCAAAACGGAAAGGTTCCACTCTCGCCACTATTTCATTAGGGTTCTCTATCCTTAAAAAATTATTATGGTAATGTGCGGATTTATTATTGTAAAATGGTGGTCGTATTTGCCCTTTTCCATGAGAGCTGTAGTCGCTTAGACCATCCACGAGCACGATGTATTGCGAGACATTTCCAAAGGCTCCGCAGTTCTCTTAAGTCTATAATGCTAGTTTGACTGATAGCCACGCGTAGCGCAACATTCGTTCTTTTCGGCTGTGCACTCTGATTAGCCAAATGACGGAGTCACCTACGTCTTCAGGGACGGTAAGAAGGACATGCTGAAATGACGAAAAAAAGTGAAAGGGATCCCTATAAATACCGCTATCCCTGAAAGTGATCGTGTAAACGTTCATTTTCAAGCTATCATTCGAGCTGCCATTGGAGCCATCCCTGATAAGGGACGGAAAAAATGATCATGTGATTCAGGCTTTAGAGTTATGTCAGTGCAAATATTATGATTTTCATGCTTTATACTGGAATGCTTCGATTACTTTATACTCATGATCTTAATCTCTTTCCTTGCTGTAACGGGAATGTATAGCACCATTTAGGTATTGTACTAGGCTTTTATTGAGAGGTGATATATACGTTAACAATTGCTAACTCGTTAGCTGTCCAAATAAGACATTTATGCATCATCTTTGAAACTATAAGTTTATGGCGAATAATATTTTATCTTCGCTCATTCGATGCGATGCAAGTGATGACTACGAGCCACCAGATGGATATAATTTCTCGAGGCGCGCATGAATTTCCAATGCTCGACTGAAGGGGCTGAATTCCATCCGCGTGGTAGCCATTCACGTTTCCCATTCTCTCTAGCAGAATGTGCTACGTGAAATCGTAGCCATGCGTGACTACTATTCCAACGAAACTGCGACGCCATTTTCACCACTTAGGAAGGTGTTTCTTGAACGCTGCCTCGAAATTATTAGTGATGAATACTCGTGATTTTTAACGCGGGGGTGTGGGAAGTGGAGTGTGGATTTGGGGCGTGGGGAGGGAAGTGCTTGGGGTGAGATTGGGTTGGGGGTGGGTGAGGGAGGGATGTTGGGTGAGGGAGGGGGTGTGGAAGCGCGGCAGCGAGGCGTGGAAAGGGCTCTCGTGGCGCGGCGCAGAGAGTGTGCGGCGGGGAAGAGAGCGTTGGAAATGAAAGGCTGCTAGGTGCTTCACGCCGCCGGGGCAGATCGCGCTCGCTTGCACGGTGCATTTCCCGCGATTTCCCTACGTCCCCCTTCTCGCCGCGAAAATCGTGGAGTCCCTTGCCGTAGCGTGGGGAATCGGTTGCACTTTTGTTTCGTAGTCTCCTCTTTTTCTTTGTTGAATAAGCCTTCCGTCAAGCAAGGTCATTTTTCTCTCGAGTGGGAAAGTCTCATTATGCAGTTATGTCTGTTCCGTAAATGCTCGCCCTTATGACTTAAATGTTGCTATGTTCGGGGGCTAGTGGTTGATTTTACCTGGGGGGCTTTTCTGTATCTTCTCGGTATTTCCGAGCCTCAAAAGTGACGAAATTTTGGCGTCACAGCCTCTAAAATTTCAAATATCAATTACAAATTTGAGATTTGTTGGGGGCTGTGACATCAAATCCACGGATTTTCCGAGGTCCGACCGTGTCGAGTCCTTACTGAATAAGACCCATGTGCTGGGTCACAGAAATATGTCATTGCGCAGTATGAAAAATTTAAATATCAATTACAAATTTGAGATTTGTTGGGGGCTGTAACATCAAATCCACAGATTTTCCGAGGTCCGACCGAGTCCTTACTGAATAAGACCCCTGTGCTGGGTCACAGAAATATGTCATTGCGCAGTATTAAAAATTTAAGTTTTCGCGACGGTTCCTAATGTAGTAGTAATCAATAACCAGTATCAGCATTAAAAAACTGGTGGAAGAATTTCTTGTTGACCCTTCAAAACTTGATCGTCATCGTGACATCGCGTCGTAGGCTTCGAAAACACTTCTTCACAACATCAACTCCTTTTTCCCGGATTTTTTTTCTCTTTATCTGCTGCTATGAGTGCTTTCTCTCCATTCATTTGCCATTACTTTCTCATTGAACTTTCCCAATTCTATCACGGCCTGCAACATCCCATTTATTCGTATTTTTCTTGTTTGGTCTAGTTTCTCCCATTCGTCGCGTTAATTTTTCTGCCCGCTCAAATCTTTACCCGCCTCCTTTGATTCACTAATTTCTCAATACTCTTTATATTTGTTCTTTCATTTTGCCACATAATCTCTTGAATTTTTTTAATTCTGCTTCTAGCCCTGTGTACGCCTAACACTTTTACTGGCTTGATTTTTTTTATCATTGGCAGTAACAGAGACACTATAACTTCTCTTCCCATCTCTTTCTATATACCGTTTCTCCACCCGCATTCCATACTGAGCTATTTTGATATTTTGAATGAATTACCTATCAATCCAGTGTACTACCACATTGTGTCATATATCATTAACTTGGTCCACACTGCTCTATCGAATGCTTTATCGAAATTAACGAAGGAAGCGAAAGCTATTCAGGCTGTGGTTGGCCCTATTCTCCAATTTTCTATTACCTTAAATAGAGTATTATGTCCTTCGCTGCTTGCCAAATTGAGCTGACCCCTCACTCTGAATCTATGCTCTTTCTCACAAAAATGGAGGAATCAGGCGAGTTCTTATTTCTTTCAAGTTTTCTAGATTTCTTTCTTATTCTTAGTTCTTATTATGCTCTTTCTCGTTATGGAGGTATTCTTAGGAAGTATTTTGTCCTAAACTGTCCGTGAATGCGGTGGACTATCCCTCAAGCCTTACCATTTACCTCAATTCTTGACTGTTTCTGCAGTAACATTATTCCTTCGAATTACTTTTTTCCACAATTTCCTGTGCTGGTTTTCTTCCAAGCTATGCAGTACTCCATGACCCTTTCTATCCTTACCCAAGTCAGGCTTGGGGCTTGTATTCAAAGCCTCTTTCCCTTGACGTTTGCCAAAATATTCTTTTTGCGTTTGTCCTTACCTCCTCTGAGTGTATGTACCTGAGTGAGATATAATAATTCTCTCACTTTCCGCCAGTAAGTGACATCACTTTTCCATTCATTTTCGGGAATTTGTTCTCCATCTCGAGTGTCACGTTCACTTTTCTCTGCTGGGATGTCATCGCATCGCTTTTTCCCACTCTTCTCTCGCCCTATGGTTTCAGCGCTCGTTTGCTTTTTTCTTTATTCATCTTTCTCTCCAACCCCTTGATAGCTACCTCTCTTCAATCTTCCTCATCATCTCTCTGTAGAGATTGGATTTCGTATTCCTTTTTAATATACTCTTCTCAAATTATGTATTACTGATAACTTTTTCAGCATTAGAATTTTTGGTGCTTTCTTAAAGGCTCATTCTTTATTATTTCTTTTATCTTTTTGTTTAACATGTCTATTTCTCTTTATTTCATACGGCTAATGACTCCTAGCTATAGAATTTTGAAACGTCAGTCCGCGCCACAACAACTTTTCCACGACTCTCGTCTTTCTTCCGGCTCCAATCACATATTTCGCCCTCTGCCAAATCGGTTACATCCATCCATCTCTGCTCCCGACCCAGCCGAGTCACTTCTAAACTGCCCTCCATACAACTCTTCGTCTTTCAGTTGAACCCCTCAAAGCTCTCCATATCTTGTTTTCATTCCGTCTGAAATCCATTAACTTAAGTCCCTCTTCCCCGATTACTCGGTCTTCTATGAATCGGACTCGGAATCAGTTTTGCGCCAACGTTCATTCTCACTTCCATCTCTACCCAAACCTCTCTGCATTTCCTCAGAATCCTAGAGTTAAAATATTTTGCTGAAATTGGCCACTCCTGTCTTACTTCCTGGCCTAACACTGTCCATTTCGAGTGCACACTCATTAATCTGACTTGCTCCTGTTCAAAGAATTGCGGGAAAAGCCGCGAATGTCATCTTGGCGGAGTCACCCACTGAAGAGCTACGCACATCAGTGAAATTCACAAATGAAAAAAAAATCATTCGCGTCGACCACGATTCAAACTCGGGGACTGGCTGCGACTCCGCTTAAGTTACTATTAAGACTAGTCGGGACCCTCATTACTTTAAATACATCGAATGGATACTTTCCAAGTAAACATATTGCAAAGATGGTGAAATTCGCCATGAAAAAATCATTTGACTTGACCAGGATTCGAGCCCGGTCAGGTGTGTTAGCCAGTTACAGTACCAAGCCATCTTAATTCAAGGCGAATTCAAGCGGGGGGTTTAGACGAACAAGATATTTTCGTCCCCAGTCTACATTGTAGCACAGGAGACGTGGTCGTGCATGATATGCCACAATTGCGGAGAATAAACCCAACATTGTCGCTTTAGAACGACTAACTGAAAATTTTCCAATCATTGTGGTTGCACAAATGATTTGGTACGCAGCCACGCGCACGGGTGAGAAGTTATGCACCAAAGACGGTGAAATTCGGCATGAGATTCACTCCATTTTCCAATGATTTTTTCATGGCAAATTTCACCACCTTTGGTGTATAACTTCGCACCCGTGCGCGTGACTGCGCACCACATCATTTGTGCAATCGCTATGATTTTAAGCATATTGCGTTGAAAAGTGGCGTAAAATTTCGTAAAATGCAACGAAGTGCACACGAGTGTGAGTACCACGTGGAATTTTATGCGCAATACCTCATGTCAACATGTCTTTCCTTTAAATCTCTCATAAAACTCGTAGCAAAAGAGGTAGCTCAATGGTTTATCAGGGAAACAAATTTTCTTGTGATAATATTTTTGTAGGAGGGTAGTTTTACATGTTATATGCTTGTTTAATGTGAAGAGATAGAGATAATATCCTAAGAATGGCGTTTTAGGCCCTCTACTGCCGCTAAGTGTATTTATAATAAAATAAATAAATAAAACTTGTAAAAACATGGTTTTATTAAAAAATGTACTAAAAAGTAGATAATAATTTTTGAGCTGTCACACCTGGCCTACAACTGGCAGAACGTGATTATTTGTCACTAAAAATAAAATAATGGGAATGCAACCAACATTTGTGATGCAAAAGACTTTTCGCCGAAAACACCTAAGTCCTACACAAGCTTGTGATGCTAAAGACTTTTCAACAAATTGCTGTAAAGGTTGAGGCCAGCTTCGCTTGCCGGAAATTCCTAGTCTTAATCACAATTTGTGGTACTAAAGACTATTCAACAAATGACAGTAAAGTTTGAGGCAAGATTCACTTGCCGGAAATTCCTGGTCCTGCACAATTTGGAATACTAAAGACTTTTTACTACGTTACATATACAGTAATGGTAAAGTCTTTTGTATCACAAATGGTTGCACCCCCATTTTTTTATTTTTAGTCACAAATAATCACGTTCTGCCTGTTGTTGTGACAGCTCAAAAATTAATTTCTACTTTTTAGTACATTTTTTTAATAAAACCATGTTATTTAATTTATGTAAGTTTCTGTTGGATTTCTGCGATAAAATTATACTTTTTTAGCAACAGTTTCGCCGTGCTGTTCTACCGGCTTCGTCAGGCTTTCTAAATCAGCAATGAAAAAGAAGTAAACAAACTTAAGCGGTTATTATGTAGCATATTAATACTTGAGTTTTTCAAAAGTCTTTTTCCACGTAAGTTTGTAGCCATCTCCTCTGTTTAGGTTGTTAGGTCTTTTTTCTATTTCAATGGCTTCCCTGATGATTCATGGATAGTAGCTAATTTCTTTACATAAAACTTTTTTCATTTTGATGTCAATACTGTGACCTTCTAAAAGTGTGTGCTCAGCTACGGCAGAGTGATTCCTATCTTTCTTCCGAATAGCCCGTTCGTGTTCCTTTAGTCTGCATTCTTTGCTCTCTTTGTCTGGCCAAAATAAGATTTTCAGCAACTTACTCTTACTCCCAGGGCCATCTATATCTTAGGCGATATTTAGCCGCATCAACAAATCCCCTCCACCTGGATCGACCTTCTGCCTCTACTTCTGTTGCTCCAATTTTCTGCATATCCGTTCTCACTTGGTCCCACCATCTTAGTCGTGGTCTTCCTCGGGGTCTTCTTCCTTCAGGAATCCCATTTAGTATCTCCTTCAGCAAACATCCCTCCTCTTTCCTTAGAATATATCCAGCCCATCTTATTCTTCTTGCCTTAATTTCACTTGTTATGTCTGGATGTTTATATAGATTCCTGATTTCTCTGTTGTGTTTTTTTCTCCATTGTCCTTCTTCGTATGTGGGCCCATAGATTTTTCGCAATATCTTATTCTCGAACACTATTAGTTTTTTCTCATCCTTCTTCGACAGCCTCCACGTTTCGGATCCGTAGAGTAGTACTGGGGATATTATTGTTTTATAGAGTCTAATTTTGGTTTTGTGCGACAGGGCTTTAGAAGATATAATTCGGTTGCATGCATGCAGACATCTGTTGGCGAGGTTTAACCTGTATTGTATTTCTGGCTCTATCGTGTTGTCATTTGTTAAAATTACTCCTAAATACTTAAAATGGTCTACTTTTTCAAATGCAAGACCATCTATTTGTAGAGGACCTGTATTTCTATTTTGGCGTCTTGAAAAATGCATGTATTTAGTTTTTGTTTCATTTATTTTCAGTCCTATTTTTTCCGCTTCCTTCCTAAATACATTTGTCAACATTGTTAAATCTTTTAAACTACAGAAAATTTTCAGCAACTACAGAAAAAAATTCCAAAATAAACTTGCCAAAATTAAAATGAACTGCGAAAATCTACAAAAAAGTTCATGTTGTTTAAGTTTTTTTATTTTATAGTTTTTAGTTTTTAATAATTTTGTCGATTTTTCATTTTTATACCCATGAGTCTTGGACAAATAACGGTTGACTCGTTCATGCGACACTAAAAAAAATACTTTGTGAATATCAAGGAAAGATTGTTTAGCCTTAAACCGTTGTAAAATTTCAAATTGATTGATAATTAGCAAACTGTGTGGGATTATTTGGCAAATATTTGTGAAGAACTTGACCATCAGTGTAGTTCATCCATTTTCCCCAAGGACACCGCTACTAAGGAAGTATTATGATAAGCATCAAAGTACACCACTAATCCCAAATTCCATTTTTTCTTTGCCTATTTCCACTACTTTGTTTTAGCTTATATATTAACAATTGGCTGGGTAAATAGAGCTGTCGGCGAGTAACCGAGGAATTTTGGGCCTCATATTATCAATATAAAGCCTCTGAAAAATTATAAAAATTGGGCCCGCCATCAGTTATACCCTTATATATCACGTTTTGATATAAGATAGGATTGATGAGGGTCATGAAAGTATTTACCACCGTGGTCGATTGACGGAGATCTCCGTCGAAGTTCCCAGGAGATGGCGCGGCTCTGCCATGTCTCAAATACTTAAGGGAAAAATGTGGGCATATTCCAGCATGGGAGCGAGGGAGTTATGCTTTGGCAGACGCCCGCCGCTGGCTGAATGGACTCACGAAGAGAGGCTTCTTGATATATTTTCCTTAGAAGCGCTAAGAGTTGAATTAAGAGAGCAACTCTTGTGCGGAAATTGCCTACAAGTGTCAAGAGTAGCCAAAGTGTCCAAACCGTGTCTAATTTTATTTATTTTCTGCCAAGAGTGTTTCTTCAAGTGCGGCTTAAACTACATAGTCACCACTGATTATTTTCAATCATCTAAAAATGTTAGTAATTGGCTTATCTAATCAGTTTTTTAAAGTAGCCGGCATAAGAGGAGTACTTCATTGCGGATACCTTTCCCTGGTCTTAGGTGGATTTGGCGAGACTGGGAGAGGGGGAGGAGGAGGGCAGAAGCAGCAGAATGAGGAAGGCGAAAACTGTTTACGAGCGGGCACGAACCCAAACAAGCTCCCCCTCCTCTCTTCATTGTGACGACATCTCTGGCAGCGGAGGAGTAGCCTGTTGATTTGGCCCATGATATAACCCAGCTGAAGAAAAAATCTCCTCCGGTGGCCATTTCCCTTACGAAAAAGGCAGTGTGATAGCATATGGGCCGATCCAAATTAACAGATCCTACTCCGCACCTGACTCATGAGTTTTAAAGTACCTACCTACTTTCTTCAGTTGAATATAATTTTAAATTGTGTATTATTGCAGGTTAACGCATTACGAGGTGATTTTAATGAGATTGGAATTCTCGTTAGCAAAAATCTTTCTTCTGTTTCTAGCTACATGATACGATTTTTGCTCTGCTTGTTGCAAAATATTGACTCCCATAATTGAAATTAAGGAATTAAATTGTATTACCTTCAAGAAAGAAGCGAACAACTCATATCGGAGAAGGCAAGGCTAAAAGGAGAAAATGTTTCAGTGGTGTGCGGCATAAAATATTTTTTGTCAAACTTTGCATTTTCGAAAAATGACACTGTTTTCCATTAACTTTTGGCATAAAAAGGAGTGATAAATTTTAATTGGATAGCGTGCAATCATACACGGGAGTTCGGGAATTATTTTTCCAAAGAAATTTAAGGAGAGTGCATGTAAGTTTACTACTACTAGAGAATGCATCGCAATCTTATTACAACTTTTCAATAGAAATATTTTGAAATAACCAATTAATCCCATTACTATTTACCGTTCAAAATATTTTACCACCAGTTCTTTGAAACCATTTCCGTAAGTAAATTTTCCACAGGCACTCCATGCATTTGTAATCCGTTCAACTGCATTGACAAGGTATACTTAAAATCGGGCGTGCCTCTTTTAAGTAACTCACAGACTACAACTTTAGACTTAAGGCCCTTTAGCAGAAAAATATTTTGATTCGTATAATACGCTATCTTTTCCGACTTTGTCTCGGTAATTCCGCCACTGGTATCCTTGAGCTGGTTCATGTTCTAAGTGATTGCATTCTTAGATAACGGGTCGTCCTCTTTCCTTGTCGTCTCCTTTTATCTTTTCCCCAGTAAATTGCTGGTAATAAGGCCCCAGTAAACTCTGGGATTGCGTGGCAGCGGAGTGAATCTACGTATATCTCATTTTGCTAACGAACAGCGCATTTCAAACCTCTTAACGGATAGTTCGCCTGGGCATGGTTTGTCTAATATCTTTCCGCGTGTTACATGGTATATCATTTGAGTAGCGAGGAGAGTGCGGAGACCATTTATCGCCTAATGAGCGAGTAATTGCGAGCCCAAACAAAATTCAATAAAGACCATTTCGTCGTGTTCACTGGAATTAACATCGGAAACTTAAATGGGAAATCTGTTGATTGTAGTATTCGGATTTTTATGTATCCCAGTAAAGTATATCAGGGTCTTAATTGGCTTTTGAGTATAACCTGAGGAATTTATTTAATGAACTACGTTGAGAGGAGATAATTAAAGCTGGCACGCAAAGTTTTGTTTGCATACATTTTCATTCTTGACACGCAAACGAATACCCATTCTCGATTACTGACCTGGGTTCTTCTTCAAAGCGTTGTCCAAAAGATATAAGAGATGGTTTTAAATTCCCAGCGATATCTCCCTTTCATTGTTTGACTTACAAGAAAACCAGAGGTATGTCTGGAATATGTATGTATGCACAAGCAAATTGACAATGAATAAGAAAAACATGGATTCTTAAATACATAAAAGCTAAGAACCAAACTTTTAAACAGGTGCTTCAAAAATTTTACTTTCATGTAATAAGGCTCTTGAATGTTCTAAATCACTTCAATTTGAGTAAATTCACGGTTGCCTTTGGTTAGAAAACTTGCCATTTGTATTTTTTTGTACCTTTTGGTTGGTATTACTGGGTGTGGAGGCGCATTTTAACGGCACAAAGCTCGCCTTCCCCAGTTGGAAAAGAGTATTTACGATCGCTAATTTTTTCTCTATATATTTTTTTCATATATTTCATTCATTAGGCCTGCATAACGACCTCCACTCTCTCTTAATTGAATTGGTCCATCGAATGGCATTGGTGAGTGTTAAATGGCGCTTTCCCTCTGTTCGTTTATCTCCCTTTAATTTAGCAATGAGTTTTCGAAGTATCGAAAACACGCTATGGCTTTACAAATCGAAGAAGGTATTCTTACCATTGGCTATTGACATGGAATTTTTCGACCTCCAGTGAGCTTTCATGCTTGTGTGAATAAGAATTTAAACTATGGACATAAATAATTTACATTACGTGATAGTATGATTTTTCTAGCATATAATACCCGGCTGATCTTTGAAACATAAAAAACAATCATTCCTTTCTAGAATTATTGTAGCGATACAAATATTTTTTCATCGTAGAATGATTTATTTGGCTAAATGAATATCAGACATTAAAATTCATGGCCGTGGCATCTATACTTCGTAATAGTAGGTGTGTAAATGACTCATATTATCAACCACCTCCACTAACAAAGGACTAAAGCGAAACTGAGCGATCCGTTCTTTCTTCGCGAATTCTATTTTCTACGAATTGTCACACCTTCGAGCCAACAATTAGTATTCTTCTTTTATTTAAATAGGCATGTTCGATTTCGGTTCTTTCTATACGATGGAGAGCGATCCAAAAAGGCACCAGCATATGATCGAATGTTTTCAATCCGAAGATTATTGCTCAATGAGTAGTTACATCTCCTGAATCTCATTTCATATACCGCTGCTAATATTGTCTAGATCAGGGGCGGCGTGGCCAGGGCGAGAAGGCGGAGATTCCCGCCCGGGCCACGCACTAGGTTTCGGGCTCGGGTCCGAAGGGCCAGGCCACGAACTTTGAACAGCCAGTAGACCAAACATCTTTGAGTGAAAGTACAGTTTTGTCATACTGTACATTAATACCTATGAAATTGTAGTTTAACGCGTTTTTAACGCACAAATGTTTTCAGAAGGGGGGAGGGAGGGTCACAAAAACCGGGCCCCTCTGAACGTGCAGCGGCCCGGGCCCCTAAGCACCCACGCCGCACCTGGTCTAGATATCAGCGACAAGATTATTTGGCAGTTTCTTGAAATTGATCCATTTCACTTCGGATATAAGGGAAGGAATCCCTGAACCGGTCTGAGCAAATGGTGGGGGACCCCTACTGTTCTACTTCCTACTGTTAGTCTTTCAACTCCAACACATTTTTCTCTAGCGAGTTTCTGTCACAAGTGAAGTCAGTTTACACAAAAGCAATTGTGCTATGGATATGTGCTTCATCTGATGCGCTTGATTGCAAGTTCCATATCTGTACTCCGTAACCTCGTAGTGTGATTCTTCGTTAGTTGTTTCTAATATCCATCAAGAAGATAGGGAAACATCAATATGGTATATTTCCTTGTGTTTTTTTCACGTCATCGTTAATTCTTTTTTAAATCCATATCATCTATGAAAGAATTTTGCCGTTATAGTATCCCCATTGCTTCTCTGAAAAGATATTTCCAGGAATTACTGTCGAAATCCTGTTTTTTTAACATCCTAGCGATAAGGATGTCTGTCTATAAGGATGTCATCCTAGCTATAAGGATAAGTCTGCCATCATGAAAAATTGATAATCATGTCACAACGTTTTTACCTGCGCTGACTGAATCATTTTCGCTGCAATAAAACTTGGCGTAAAGATAAAATGCTTGCGTGATTTAATAACCTCAGTTGGTGTGATTAAATTTCTCTAACTACGACCCTGAATATATGTAAATGGAAGAAATGTTATCAGCTTGTTATTTGGAAAATATTTTTGCCATTATTGTGTGCAAGTAGTGTGTACTTACGCTTTGCCAGTTGAATTCCCCCGTGTTCAAGTAATGTAGATTTTTTTCAGTGGTCGCTTGGTTGGTTGATTGTACCTAATCTGTTGCTTTCTATCTCTCTCGCCCCCCATTGTTGTAGGTGGTGCCATAGAGAGGCTGTGCGAGGGTGCAAGTGAAGCTGCGAGGGAGAGGGGCACTGTGGTGCGGGCGGCCCGGTGTCTGCTCTCCTCGGTGACGCGGGTGCTGCTCCTGGCGGACGTGGTGGTGGTGAAGCAGCTGCTTCTAGCCAAGGACAGGGTGCGATACTCAGAAGAGACCCCCCAAAGACAGCCACTCCTTTGAATCTCTTCGCAACTTCCTCACATCTTATGTCCTCTCCTCCCACATCTCTGTCTCTTTCCTTATCTCTCTCACTCTCTCCACTTGTCTACTTCTTTCAATTTTATTGCTATGGTAATTGCAAAAATTAATGCTGGAGAAGAACGTTTGTTGCGAGGACATCGCAATGGGTAATTTCAATCCAGGAAACTCTACTGAATTCCAAAACAAATTTTGTCTATCTTGTGCGATTTGGTGAACTTAGGTTCCGATTCTCAATTTCATTCACTCCCCACACAGTACACTTGGTATTCAATATAGGTATATCAAATAACGTATTTGTGACATAAGAATACCTACATATATTCATTTTGTATTAGTAAAGAAGTATGTATTGAATACGTATTGTTAACACTCGATTTAATAGAGTCACAGACGACCTTGGTGTTCCAAGGACATCTATAATACTATGCAATATTCCATAGTCTCGTTACAATGGCGTAACTAGGGGGGGGGGGAATTGGAGCGATCGCCCCCAACGATGGAGAAAAAGCTCAATTTTAATATCCTACATTCAAATTTTGATAAATGAAAATCAAGCGCACGTAATTCGTTTTGACGTATTGTAGGTAAAGTCCTTATTAAAGGTATGTTTTCCAAGGAACAACTGTGGCAATCATCACTGGTAAGAGTCGCCGAGGGAAGGGGAGGAGTACAAATACTAATCCCCCCCCACAAGCTTTCCCTGGTAACGCCCTTGCCATATCTCGCTATTCATGTTGGACTGACACATGTTGGCCTCAGATAATGTGATATGAATTTATTTATTTGCTCTACTGACTCATCAAATCATGATATAACTCTTGTGATGCGCGGTGATCCCCTCGATAAATTGCACACCTAGTTTGAATTGAATGGGTTGCACAGTTGATTAAGAGATGGTGCTGATTGCCTCATATGACACAGATTTACTGTAATTGTTGTTGTGTCAATTTCAGGCTCCAGTGGATAGTTATACTCCATCTGATTAGTTACGAAACTGTGATATTTCTATGATATGTAGTTTCAGTCCTCTCAATATTCATAATGGGCTTTTAATGAGTTTGGTTCTCAGGCTTTCAAAGTGATGCAGTCATATCGAACAGACCAAAACACTTGTACATGGAGGGTTTTCGGACTTTGGAAGCCTTTGGTTTTGTAATGAGTGAGGAATCTATGCAATAGACACCTTAGTTTTGAGAATATTTTTCCTCATCTTGGTAGTCAATCTGCTATAGTATAGTATCTGGATAGTATCCATGGAATCACTAAAAAGACATTGACCAACATGAATAATGAAGTCTAATGTATCATATACATATCCAAATACATATTGAATACATCCTTTAGTGTAGGATCCATCCACTTGTATTAAAAATAGGACATATAGAAGTATCCAATCTGCCTTAAAACATATTGAATACCTACTTTGTTTAATCCTTTCACGATATATATTGAATACTCATTGTGCTGTGTGGGTCCGACTCTCCAAAAGCTTTTCCATTATTCATGGAGTAGAACCTAATCCACAACCTTATAAATATGTAGAAGGTAATCTTGGATTATTTTAGATTAATATTACATATAGGTATCTTACTACAAGGAAAATCACCAGATGAGTGAGTTTACAGAATTCTTCAGTTCTGTCTTTATTGATTGATCATTAGTGCTGCTCATTGATTTGTTTTATGACTCAGAGATGAGTGGTTGTAGGTTCAGCTATGACTTTGCAATTAGAAAAGTTTTTAAAAAGTGATAATAATTTATCAAAAACATTGTTTCCTTGGGAAGGCCAATCTTTTTTGCCTCTCGTCTACTAACAATAGCTTAGAAAATGTTTGCCAGCATTGTTTCCAAGAGATTACACAGGGCAACTTTCTGAGTGAAATTCTTTCCATTTTTTCCTACTGTGGTGAAGTTAAGGTCTAAATATCTTGGTTTGGAGGCAAGGGATGCAATAACACAAATAAAGCTGAGGGGAACAGTCTATTCTCTGGAAGCAAGACCAAAGATGGCCTCAATGGCATTATTCTCCTCTCATTGTACATGCTTTCCTTTGAAAGTCCATTTATTTGACCATATGATTCCCTCTGATTAAAAATAAATTGATGAATGCACTATGTGTCTGGTTCTTACAACAGCTCTTTCATATATTGTTGCTTTTTATGCCAATTTTTAAGGATGCTCTACATATACAGTACTTACATCAATCTTTTTCGAGTGCAAACTTTTCATCGCAGATCATGAATTGCCTAAGTATCCATTGATAATAACCTATGCTTGAGACAGCAGATTCCATATGTCATTGGGAAGGCAGTTTCAGAAATGTGGCTGTTTCTAAAGGAACATTTATGATATTAATGACTGTGTGTCTTGAGAGTAAATCCTCCCTGTTTGTGTAATATTTTCCTCATGAATTTAAAAATTAGACGGAGACCCAGTTGACTGAATACTTGTGAGATGTATTACTGTTCTCTGCTATGATCTGTTTAGAATTTGAACACAAATGTGATAGTCACACTTGAGTTCTGGTATTCAGGGACTATGTGTGAAGCAATTCCTTGGCAGATTGCCGATAGATATCTAAATGTTTTCTTGTGGAAACAAAAGCATAACCCAGAAAAAAAGTCAAACAGTTTTAAGGCAAGGAAATTATAATTACAACTTAATTTTAGGGTTGGTGACTACTAATGAATTAAACTACTATTAATGAATTTACCAAAAAACCATTAAAGCTTGATTATCTTTGAGTCATTTGAGTTGTTGAGTCATTTGATCGACATTTACTCAAATTCATTTAAACGGGGCTGCCCTCATGAATTCTCCTGGTAAAATGATGATTCAGACCCTTTGAGGCAAAAATAACAATGCCAACCATATCATAATGAATGGCTGGCTCATTAAACGTCTATGGTAAGGGGTCATGCATAAACAATTAGCTGTTTTCGGTGATTTTTTTATCCCCTCCCCCCCCCCCTTCGTTGACAACTAGTATTTTCCCCAACCCCCTCCCCCCCCCTTTCTCTCGACATGTAACGTTGTCTCCACAAATGAAACTTTAAGTCAAAAATATTTTCTCAGTTATTGAGTGAGTTTATTTTTAGGGTTAGGTTGAAATAAGACAAACAAAGTAGCTGAACTAGGTTTAACCCTTTCGCGCCGGACGTCGACCATAGCCGACGAGCATTTTCATACGCAAACGACCGAACGTCGGCTATAGCTGGCGTGGATTTTTCGACACAAACGAACTGATGTTGGCTATAGCTGTCGCGGGGGAAGGGAAGTGACAGCTGAGGTAGCAATGGTCGGAGGTATTCAGGCCCTGCCTGAGCCCCAGCTTAGCGAGACCTTAGAGCTAATCCTCGGCCATTAGGCCCGACCCTCCTTCTCATTTACGATCCTCATCATAGCAGGAATCCATGGTGAAGTGGTTGAATTGTCAATGATTTTTGCAAAGAAAAATTTATTGCATACTCAAATTTTTTATACTTTGAAGTGAATTCTTCAATTTTTTCTGTGCATAAGCAGTTTTTAAACGAAGTTTTAGTGTTATTATTAACGGACTTCTTGTGTGAAAGCCTTAGTACCTTGTGTGTTCATATGTGATGAAAAATACGCAAAAAGAGAAATGTTGTCGTTTCATTGTCTATATCGTACGTGTTTGTTACAATCTGAATGCCTATTTTTACTATATGTCCTCTATTTTCCAATTTCTTCATTGATCCCCTTAGTAATTACTCATATGCCGGTATTTTTAGGTTTTGTATATTGAATAGCCAATATCATTCTTACGCTGGTGTGCTAATGTTAGCTACTCATTCTTGGTTGAACATTTGCTTGGCTGCCTGGCGATGTCTCTTATAACCTACTTGGAAAAACCATCCCTTCTACTCCCATAGTGATGTCTCACGTGAAAGAAAAGAAAATTTCGAGACGTCCTAACTTGCTGTAAAAATGGAGAAGTCCTAACTTTGTTATTATCAACGCTAGAAATCCGTTAAAAATTCTATAATGCTTAAAAAATGTAAGTTATTCTTATATAAGTGTAAATTGTTGAAAATCATAGACAATTTTTAATTTTAAAAAACACTGCTTATGCAATGATTTGACCATGGACTCCCACTAAGAAAGGGTTGGAGGGTCGAGTCCAGTGGCCGGGGTAATAGCCGGGCCACTGGACTCGACCTGACGGGACTGGAGTTGTGTAGGGTCCCAAATCCGAGGGACAAGAATACCTGGGCCACTCCACCCCAAAAAAGTGCTTCGCAGAGAGAGGTTAAATATTTTCTCAAGCTACCGTAGCACAAAAAACATTTTCCTTTCGCAGTCGCCAGCAGGAAAGGGTTAATAGAACTATCTAATCTCAATTGGAACAAGTAATATTCATTTTTAAGTTCTAAAAATCAACCATGGATCACGGTGCAAGGTGCTGTGCTCATCTACTTTGTTCTCTCTACTACCCATATTTCTGACTGGTGCCTTGAAAAGTGTTGTCACGAGGTCACTATTTAGCCCACGAGAAGGTTAAAATGTAAGCAATTTGACGATATGAAGACTTGCAACATTGTAGAGGCAATGGTTCAGTTAGATTGAGTTGTAGTAGAAGCTTGGGGCGTATGAAACACCCCACGTGTCCTTCCTCATGTTAAACTCTGTAGTATCATTGACACGATGTTGACAAGTAAGATACATAAACAGGTGCATTGTAACAAGAACATCACTTTGAGTGAACCCCCCTCCCTCTTGTTACCCGCCGTAGATTTTTAGGTTACCCCCTCCCCCCTAAGTTGGTAACGTAGTTTATGCATGACCCCTAAGCTACCTGCAATAGCCCATTAACATCTCTGAGATCTCTATGCATCTTGCTGGGATATCTCAGAGATATCCAAATGACTATCGCACCATGTCCTTGAGGCATCTTCATGAGATGTCCAAAAAAATTTGGAAGATATAAATGTGATGATGTAACATTTAGAAGGAGTTGAAAGAATGGGATATCAGAAATCTCTTCCTATTATACTTTCCACAAAATCGAATTTCTACCTGACCACCATAAGAGTACCCCTTCAAGGAGTTAGGCAGCCCATTGGTGTGTGTTCAGTCTTCAGCATAGGTAAATGTGATGATTATGTTTTAAATGGAGAACACCACTGAATGTTGCACTTTTATAACATATGTATTACCAATAACTGTTTTGCAGTTTTAATTCTTTAGGCCCTAGGCCAGTTCAGAGATTTTACATCTTTTTGATGTTGCATATCATTGCCAAAATTACCCCAATACAAAATTATTCCTAAAAATTCTACTCATGAAGAATTTATGTAATAAAAACTTGCTCTTTTTAAAAGGCAAACTTTCACTTCCAAGCCACTTATAATGCACCATTTTGCACATAGTTTGTTGCGAATTTCCGGGACAAGACCCACGAACCCCCCTTTTCCATACCCCAAGAGCCACTGGTGCCCTCCCCCCCCCCCCTGAACCTCTGGTCTGGAGCCGTCTCTGACACAAACTAACACTCACTGAAAAATAGTGTATTCATAACTTCATTCATGAGACATAATTTTACACACCCTTGGTGTTCTTAAAATTTTCCTTCCCAAAACATGTTTTTCCTCTTATTTTCCGTGCAAATCCCTCCGATAACTCAATAGGATCTGAAAATTTATTATTTACTAGCAAAATTACTAAACACTTAACACACTTATTATGAATTGTATGGATTCCCTAAGATCATGAGTTGATGTAAATAATATTTTGAAGTTCCAATGTGAACTTCATGTCACATGGATGACGTAGGTAATGCATGGCAGAAAATGGCTGTGTTCCATCTGTTGTAACATTTTTAACATAGTGAGTATGTTACGGCAGTGACTTTTAAGAATGAGGCCACAGGATTTTAATCCCTAATCATTTATGTTTAGCTGTAGATATCCAGTATCAGCTACAACATCCTTCACTGTAAGGGACAGGATGGGGCAACAGGTCAGGTGGTGTTTGTGATCCTTTTGCACTGTAATGCTAAATTTGTCTAGGACCTGCAATTCACTCAGAAATACTCACTGGACCACCATTACAGTAATTAAAAATTTGTTTTTTTTTGTGAGTGAGGAATAATAATCTTATTTAAGGGAAAGTTGGTCTAGAGGTTTCTGTGATTTTTCTCAGCTAATTAAATACGTATTTAAATATTTTCAAAGTCTTTTTTATTGAATGGTAAAGAAGTTTCCTTTGAGCTTACAATCTGCAGGATGACCTGAATTGTACATTATTGCTGTATTCTTATGGTTGTTTGTGCAACTTCCTGTAGTCTGTATCTCACTTTCCAGTATGTGAAACGGAAAGCAAAATGTACACACATGCAACAATACGGACTCCAAAATGATGGTTGAGTGAAAAGTCATTACCATTGAAGTTAGAACTCCATCCTTAAATAATAAGACTTTGATTGATACAATATGAGGCTAGCTGGAAACTGACTAAAATTTCTCCATACTGTTTTGCTGTTAACACACTTGTGTGGATACATGGATGCTACTTTTCATGGTAATTTTTCAGTGGTTTTTGAAAAATTCTAAAAAGTTTTCTCCCAACCCAATACCAAAAGCCACAATTAAGAGATAGGTTATAACCTGATAGGCTAAATTTGACTGGCTGACTTAGGTTCATCATGAGACAAATAAAAAATGAAAATGTTAACCCTTAAACACAATGCCTTTTTTTGTTAAAAGAGCATGCTTTATAAAGAGGTTTACAACAATAATAGTTCAAACTTGAACACTTTCCTTCTTTCCATCTTTGCAGTCACACACCATGAGAATCAATCAATCAATATAAAAAGGGACTATAGTAACTTTGCCACTGAAAATTGACGTAGGTGGAATCAAATAGGCCCCATTTTTCATTACTGTCAACTTTAATTTGGACTGCCTACCTTATTGCAACTAAAATTAAGTACAAAATATATTTTACTTGCTTCCTATGGCAAATTTATTTTAATTAGAATAATAAAACTGCATTCAATTTTAAGTAATACCTACTTGCGACTGTTTCCACAAAACCCAGGGTGGCAAAAATATTGCCTGGAGTAGATATATGGACATCCATAATGGGGAATCCTTTCAAATTACTCTTTCCTTTTGTCACTAAATTAAAAAGGTGCATAAACTTTTTAAAAGTCAAGTGCCCAAAATTTTCCCGTGAGACATCCAACAATATAATTGCTCTACAAAAATTAAAAAAAAAAACATTTTCGCTTATGCAAAAGCCAAAGGATCACTTTACCAAGAAGCCTATGAGTTATTGGAAAATTACAGGCTTCCCTTACTGAGGGCCCAGGTTCAACTCCTAGGAGAAGCAAAGATTTTTCAGTGGAATTCCAATTCCCCTCTTGGATACTGTGTGGAGAGCACTTGAAGTGTAGTACTCTTTCCATTGGATGGGATGTTAAACTGTGATCCCCTTGACACCTTTATTAAGAGTATTTCTTGGTGCCAGGTTTCTCTCCCTTGCATTCCTCTGATGATCCTTTCCTTACTAACCCTCTTCCAACTAGTCTACAATGGCACAAATGACTTCCATTGTCCGTCACCTCCATAAATATCCAACCAACCAGCCATTTATATTTTCATCCTTTTATCTTCAATCGAAGTTCAAAGAGACATTATCCATCCATGATAAATACCTATTTAATTTTTAATTTAGGTACCTCACTTAAGTGATTATCCAATGAGAAATGTACACCTCAGTTCCAATCTGTCAGTTACCGTCAATTATCCTCAAGCCTGTGCATATTTTATCTCTACTCCCGGCTCATATTCTCCAATCAGATAACCAGCAGCCTTTAAAGGCAACTCTGGTGCTCACAACATGTATCATCAGCTGGCTCTATGTGATATTAAAATGCATGAGACATACATGCATCCATTTCATAGGCAATATTCCACATTCAAGAAGCACAGATAGGACCTTCCTTGGCAGAATGCATTTACATGCATTCATTTATTAGCAAGAATGTACATATTAATATCAAGAATACACATGTTACTTATCAACTCCCTTTTATCTCCCTCATCTTTGATGGGTGCTGCTAATCCACTGAATGTTAATTTATTGTATATCAGAAGAAAGATACCAAATTTATAACCCTGCTATGATTGCCCTCCGGAACATAAAAATCATGTCAGAACAGGGCTAACCTCAGAGAGACTAACTATACAAAAGTAATACCTAGATACACTAAATAAAATTAATGTACCTTTATCTAAAGTGCTATACATATTTTTCCTCTGCCAAGCAATTTGTATTTCAAATTGCCCTTTATTTTAGCTGATGACAAGATTATGTGGAACTTATTTGTCTATTTATGCTGTTGTGAGTCCAGTGGCCCCTCCACATAGTATTTCAGGTGGTGCTAAGTGTGGTTACCCTCCCCTCCTGACCCTGTGGGAGATTGGACTGGCGTGGTGTCTAATGACTAGCTTTCCTCTCCAAGGGCTGGGGTTGAACCCTGGAATGACAAATTTCTCATTGATGTTCCAATCCTCACTAGGGTGCAGACTGGAGAGCATTTCAAGTGCAGCCCTACTCTCTCTCTGTTGGATGGGACATTTAACTGTGGAACTGTTGGTGCCTTTTCTTGAGAGTAACACGTTGCCAATACTAGGTTTCTCTCCATCCTAACCCAAAATATCCTTTGCACTCCTTCCTACCCAATAATAATCTGGATACCCTTGATGATGTGTATGACCCCAGCCATAACTTTCCCCCATAGATAAAAACACCTTCTGCCCCACACCCTCAAGTTGACCATCTTTTGTGTCATTGACTTTGTCTTCACTGATCAGATTATACTTTATCCTGCTTTTATCCTCTCCTTTCACTTGTCTTCTTTTATTCTTCCTTTTCATCTGTTTCCATCTTTTATTTATGTATTTTTTGCCCCATTCTCTTCCGAAGCACTACCCTCTGAGAGAATGTCTCTGGCCGCGCCTCTGCACCACAGGTGTTGGCACCTTTGTTTTTACAAATTTTGTTTAATGAATCAATGAAGCATTTTCTTAGAAAGGTCAGAGAATATTTTCTTCAGAATTGGAACTAATTACCAAATTAGATCTTTATAGATGCATAAAATCCTTCTCTTCTGGGTTGTGCTGAGTTTTATTAATTATTCCCATTAGTCTTGGAACAATTATTTTAACTAGCTGTGGTCCATTTATGCATTGGTTATTTTTATCATTGAGTATATTACGTAGGACATTTTGAATTTCAATGCATTTTTCATTGTTATACTTAATTTCTTTTGGTATGTCTTGAAGAATGTAGTCTTGGATTCTTCTTTCCTTATGATCTGCTATCATAATAAAGAATCCCAAAATTTGTTCATACTCATCGTAATTTTTTTTGGAAAATCAAACTCGTTGTGATATCTATAGGCTGTTCAGGATGATGGCCTGGTGATAATGATTATAATTACAGACATCCATGCCTTTGGCAGGATTCTAACCAGCTGCCACGAGGTCATGATGTAGACATTCTACCCCTCTGCCATCAAGGCCAGCTGTGTAACTTACAAGTGTGTACATAAATACTAGTACTGCATACCATGCTGTCCTTTGCTTCATAGCTTACTTAGTGCCTTTATTATATCTGAGATACACAAACCAATTTTCACATCTGATATTCTCATCACTTTCATCTGCATAATATACAACTGCATTTACTTTCATATTGATATGCACCCCACTTCCACTGACGTAGGTGGTGGACTGATGGCATTTTATTATGTATTTGATATTTGAGTGTTGAAAATCTGTGTCTTTGATGAAATCATAAAGACAATGTGGTTTATTGATGGCAATTCATTATTTATTTCTACGGTTTCATACAAATAACCAAAGGAAATTGTTTTGATACACTTTCAGGTGCTTTTTTTTGTCTTTTTTCATGTGACAAAAAAATAAAATTTTTGAACATATCCACCAACACATGATGGACTTAAACAGAACTGAGAGGATTATTAGAATTGAAAAAAGGCTGTTTCATTTTTCCTATTCTATTAATATCTATCTCAAAATAAACTGGAAATATTATAAATCGATGGCAAAGGCATTTTATTAATTGATGAAAGCCAATCACCCATAAATCCATTAATGCTTCTAATGTTATATATGAATACTTAATACTACAAAAATAAAAGTTTTTTTTAGGATTTCATAGAAAAAGAATTTTGAATTTCTTATTCAGGCTTTTATGGTTCAAAAGTTGAATCCAGACTGTGCCTGCACCTTTGACTCTATCAATTGATGACACAGTGAGCATGATATCCCTCGTGGTTTAACTTGCATTGGTATTTTTATGACTGTAGAAATTGCCATAAATAGTATTAAAAGAAATTAAAAACTTGATAATTATCTTCTTTCACAATTCAATTTTTTATTCAAATTTTATAGGCAAATTAAATAAATATATTACATTGGAATTTTTGAAACTGTACTAGGCATTCTGTAATTTTACATAATTATAGCAGAGACAGCAACAAAAAGACGAGTTAAATTGGAAAAGATCACCTGTGGTCATGTCAGATGATCATTTGACAGTCCATCATTCTGAAAAGCTGAAATCACAAGTAAAAAAAAAGAAATAGTTCCCTTTATTCCATTTTAGCCATCTCTTACATTAGGCATGTTTTTGCACATGTGCCTTTTTTGCAATCTAAGTGCTTTTAAAGAGTTTTATGGAATATGTTTAAGATAGGTAGGTACCTACATGTTTTTCTTACTTTATTTCAGTGAATATATTGACTTTTCTAAACTCTAGTTGTCCATGCTGGGATATTTTGTATACCTACTCTTCACATGCATATGCTTATGCCGTCCTTAATATCACTACCAGAATAGAGCTCATGATGCCTGGCCACTGTTACTTCTTTCTTACAAAGCTCTTGTTAGATACTATTTAGCATTGATGTTAATTTTAGAAGCATTTCTTGTTTGGTAATGTATTTTTCTCCTCAGTAATTAAATATTATGTAAGGATGATTCAAATATTAAGTGCACAAAAATACTTAGTATTTAATAATTCTCCATCACTGATAGTTTAGTGTTGTTACAGACATATATATTTTAGCACATGGTGAATAGAATTTTCCAAATTAAAGCTTTACTTTATCTTTCTAAGCAATAACCTCCAGTAACTCCTAAATGGAAAATACTGTGCACTCACCCCTTATTCAATAAGTTAAATGTGTTATGTATGTGAGCAATTTTTCTGCTCACCACATGTAGCTTTAACTAGGAGAATAAGCATGCTCCATAGAAGCTACATGTAAGTATGTAAAAGAAACACATGGAAACCAAAATTGTTTACTGCTAGTAATTGTTCAATGCCTGCCTCTAACACAAATATTATGGCTTTTATCTTCCACCTGTAGAAATTTTTGTCATGTTTTATGTTTGTCTTTCAAGTTTTTCAAGAGTCACTCCTTATTCTCCATGTGCATAAAAAATGATAAAAAGAGCTCCAATCTTTAATTGTATGCGGCCACATTCTTGTGTCATCTGGCAATTAAAATTTTTCAAGTCATTAAATTTTCATGTGAGCTCTTCTGAATTTCCAATTTAGGAATAACGCAGGTCATAAATGAGATTTATGAGATCATTAATTCTTTTCGAAATAATGCTTGCTAACCATGTTCAGAGTAACCAACAATCCTTCAATGCTAATATTATTTCTTTATTTTATTTGCTGGATCAGGTGGCCAGGAGTCTTGGCCGACTAGAGGGCGTCAATAACTTTACAGAATTTGTCAAAGCATTTGGCCATTTTGGTGCGGAGATGGTGGAGCTTGCTCATCTCACCGGAGATCGGCAGGGAGACCTGAAAGATGAGCGGCGAAGAGCTCAGATGGCTGCTGCCAGGCAGGTTCTTGAAAGGTCAACCGTCATGTTACTCACCTCATCTAAGGTTAGAGTGGAAGATTCTGTGTTGTTGAAGTATCTAAATTCAAGCCATGTATTTTTTCTATAATGTGAGTTCAAGTTGAAATATCACTCTCTGAAATAGGCATGCCTTCGCCATCCAGACTGTCCATCTGCAAGGGAAAATCGTGACACTGTTTTCTGTCAGATGAGGAGGGCCATGGATCTCATACACTATGTTGTTAAGGATGGAGTTTTGTCAGCTTCAGAGGGCAGTCGAAGGCCTCCAGGAGCTTCCTCATCTTCCTCATCACCCTCTCCATCTCCTTCTCCACTCTTCCTTGCACCAGCTGCTGAACACAGGCTCCTGCTCCAACATGGCCGCAGAGCCTCAGAGGTATTTGCTTTTCCTCTCACTGCAGTTCTCCATTCACAACATTCTCATAGTGGTATTTTCTCTCATTATATTATATTTTTGATCACTCATTTTAATTATTTAGCCATTCATTGACACCTCAAGTCATAAAATGGAGACTCCTTTGACTAAAAGATAGTTATAGAATATGCAATTGCTAATCAGCTACCCAGATGAGGTGTTTCTGTGCACCTGAAGAACTGAATCACCTGGAATTTCTCATTTCTTGGGAATAGGAGGGAGGCACCTCTGTTACTGACCACGAGGTCGCTTGCAACCTCATGGTCCAACCTCAATTCCTGCAGTGCAAGCAGGTCGCTTGCAACCTCAATTCCCTGCAGTGCAAGCAGGGGAGGGAGCTTTGGTACCCGAAAATGTAAGGGAAATGTGCCGAATATTGTTTGACACGTCAAAATTGGCTAAAATATAGAGTAAAAGTTTGTAGCCCAAAAATGTAGGTACCTATCATTAGGAGAAAAAGGTTATCATTTAGTCATGTGGGCTATGGTTGTGGCCTGCTCAGACTGGCTTCCATTTGCGGGCCATATACTATCCTGCAACAACTTGCCGCAAACAGGCAAGTGAGGCATTTAAGGACATCATAATGGGAAGCTTCTGAAAATCACAAGTGTTAAGAGTCATTGTATGTAAAATGGCATGCAAAAGAAAAACTATGGGCCACCCAAGTGGCCCACATACCTACTGTATGGTTAAATACAGTCACCAAGATTATCACTTCATGAACACAGTGTCATTCATGCGATGTAGCTATCATTTAAATATGCCAGAAAATATCCCAGGACTCATCCTGAACGTCAAGCATCACGACCCCTTGGAATTGTCAGCAGTTGGCATTTTCAATAAGCTCTTACACCACAGTATCCATCATGGCTGTACGTGAGAAAGCCATTTATGTGAAACAATGTTTACATGCATCTCTTATGGATGCATTTATAATGTGTAAAATATCAATCTTAGTGAAGTTATTGGTGGCGGCCGATACTTGGAATACCATTGTAGGAAAAAAATTAAATGCTGTGCACAGTTCCACTGGAGAAATTTGTTTATTGAGTCAACATGTTTCACTGCACTGCAGCATCATCAGGACACAAGTCTTGATGATGCTGCAATGCAATGAAACATGTTGACTCAATAAACAAATTTCTCTAGTAGAATTGTGCACAGCATTTAATTTTTTTTCCATCAATCTTGGTGTTGAGTGCAGAAGTGAGCATGTTGCGTCACCTTAGATACTGATGAATAAACAAATCAATTTTTCTGTTAGTGAACTTGTTCGGGCTCCAAAAACATGTGGCTCAGATACCATTAATGCATCCTCTGTATGTGACCTCTTTCATGGAAATTTCTTCTAATGTGGCAGGAGGAAGACTGGGAGGCTGGGCGCACCGCACATTCTGCTCTCCGCCAGTTGGAAGACCTAGCGTCAACTGTTCGGCTCACTGGCATGAGTGGAATGCCTGATGGCTCTCCTCCACGGATTCGGAGGAGTCATCACCTTTGTGGGCATTCTGATGATGGATTGCCTCCAGAGGATGTGAGTGGAAGCTGTTCTTCATGTGTGATAATGAGTAGATACATTCATTTTTAAACAGTATTTCCACTAGCTGCTGTTTATAAGATATAAATGCATTTTAAATTGCCGTTACCAGCAAAAGAAACTAAACATATATACGTAGTAAAATTAGTAAATCATTCCCCTTTCCTTGCTTAAAAATAAAATTTATAGTTATATAGCTCCTTCTAATAAAGGAGTAAAATATTGAAAAAAAAGTGGATGAATTTAATTCATTTATTGGTAAAATATTATCCTACACTATGATTTTTTTTTCTAAATGCCACTTCTTAATGCACCCAAGCCTAAAATAGGACTCTTTAAAATTTCCTTTAAAAATATTCCTCATTTCAAGAGGAAACAACATAAATCTACTAGGATAAATGGAGTCACATTAGTTGATGGATGTACTCATTTACTCTTCTTTGCTTTCTGTGAAAATCACCAAACACAAAAGTGAAAACCCTAATGCTATTACGAATTTCAATACTACCCTTAATGTGAGTAATTTCAGCCTTGTCAATGATTCACCGCAGCCCTATCCCAGTTATCACACAATGTTTATTTTCTATTACTTTGAACTATGCTGATGTTTCCTTGAACAGTTAACATGGTTCTGTCCTCTGGGCCATTGATTCTGCCATTTCCTTGAATGTCACTTTTTAAATGGACAAAAGTACCATGGTTTTCGTTAGAGTGCAATATTGGCTTGCCAATATACTGTGCATCAATGTAAAATGGGTGCCATAAATCAGAATAGACTAGTTCATATATTTCAAGCTTATGCCACAAAAGTACTCCAATTTTTTACAGATTGATGGATAGCTGGTTATTAATTTGGTTCTCATCTATTTACTTGGTGTGACCAAAGTTCATCCTCTTGTCATTTCTTCATAACTGGTAACATTCTTTCTTGGCCCACTCATTTCTCACACAAATCTCTCCTGGTGTCAAAACCACACTTCTCTAGTGCCCCATGCCCTCCAAACTTAGTCAACATGTACCTACATATTTTATAAAGTAAGGAGGAATGTATCATTCGTGCTTGTTTAAGCATTCTATGGTTTCGAAGAATCTCTGATGGATTCCCTGAATACAATCATCACCTCAGACCTACTTGTTGAACCCCAATTCTTAGTGAAATATTCCTGAGCCCTGACATGTTAGCACCATAATAGAATTACTGCAATATTTTATATGGGTACAAAACACCTTTAATAAATCCTGATTCTCTGTCTTATTAGACGATAAATACTTCAATAACCTTTCAAAAATAAGAGTGAGTACTGAACAGCCCGAGCTAATAGGGGTAATCAGCTTATCGTTTTGAAGCTATAGTAAATAAAACATAGCTTAAAAAATATTTCGGGTATCTTTTGCAATAATCTTCAAGTAGACTATAAAATATTTTAAAAGAGTAAATAAAATACTCTCCACCCAGAGATTATATTCTTGTAATACCTTTCCAAGTGTTATTTTAGAAAAGCTTGATTCCCTAAACACACATTTATCATAGCTGTCATTGTGGTCAATTGATATTAAAATACATACCTGCTTTCTTGATACTCCTATTTTTAAATAAGTATTTCATAACCATAACCTTCTTTGGTTTCCTGATTGGGTAGAAGACTTAAGTATATATGTACTTACAATGATGGTGACAACAACAAAAATATTCATTAGGATTAAATAATGATTTTTTGTTTGCCAAAATGAATACAGAAAATTTCTAGTTGGAACAATTTTTTAGGTTTCACCAAGAAATGTTTACATTATTATAATTTTTCATTGCTGAAAATAGTTATGGCCCCTGTAGATTGATTCTTTTAAAAGTGGCCAAGTGGAATGAATAATTAATTTCATAACTTGATAATTAGAAGCCTGATTATTTTAATTTATTGCTCATATTAATCTAAAAGTATCAATTGTCAAAGTTCAAGTTTTCAGAAAAGTGCTCCATCAAATATTGGCTATAACTTTTTGATTTCATTCTTTATAGCTGAAAATGCCTTTCAAGACATTTTATCACCATATTGGTCGTATCTCTCCTAGTAATTTGTGAGCACTTAAAAAAAAAGCCAGGAATAAAAATTTTAAATGAGGGAATAGCTTCCCTAAATGCATCATGGCATATCTCCATTTACCTGCGAGTCGTGGAGCTGTGATCCCAATTCACAGGACTCTCTGGAGGAGCGCAGTCCAACGCCGGAGGAGGTGGTGCCTGGAGTAGGGAGGGGAGGTGACAGCACTCGGGAACGCTTAAAGGCTGCTCTGGATGCTGTTGTGGAGAGGACTCAGGATTTCACGGACTCTGCATACACAAGTCACGAGCATCGTGAAGGCATCCTTTTACTCTGTGACCGTGCCCGTCTGCAGCTAAATGCTCTGATGCATGAAGCAGAGGTTTGTGACTAGTATGATTGAGAG
The DNA here is from genome assembly GCA_963573305.1 of Pyrrhosoma nymphula. Classification (NCBI taxonomy): domain Eukaryota; kingdom Metazoa; phylum Arthropoda; class Insecta; order Odonata; family Coenagrionidae; genus Pyrrhosoma; species Pyrrhosoma nymphula. The sequence continues at coordinate 181,325,299 of OY754327.1, forward strand.
TAGAGCCACATTTACAGTTTTCTCAAAAATACTCTTAATTGTAAGTGGGAAGAAAAAATAAATTACTTTTATTCATAAAATATGTTTTCAATTTCTAAATATGTACAATGTTATCATGATTGACAAAACACAGGTTTCAAATTTTTTAATGCAATTGTTGAAAAAACTGATTAGGAAAGATACAGTGACATCTAACGAAACTGTTTGAATGTTGAATAGGAGCTGACTTTATTCAGCAAAGTCTGTCATTTTCTACACTCACAAATATTTCTGAGAAAACAAATGTGCTTGCAGCCATTCTACCCCTTAAATATATCTGAACTACAAGAACTAACAGTGCATATAAATGAACACTTATTTATGTACAACAAACCCCTGTCCTTCCCAAATACTCGGGTTGAAAGTTTCATTGAGTAAATTCCTATAATGAACATGTGTGATCTGCTAATTATGGTTTAACCTTTATCATATGCCATTAAAATCTTTTAAAGTGGCATAGCCAGCTGGAGCTTTTCTCCGATCTTTAAAATTTTTAACAATTGATGGTATCTGAAGTTACCATTTGTCTTACTGGACCATGAATTAAGGAGTGCATGAAGTGCCATTCTTACCCGAAAGGTTAGATGAAAAGCACATTATATTAAGAGGCATTTCAAACTTGAGAAAAATCTGGGAAAATTGTTTCAGTTTTGTGTTGGCCTGCATCTTCTTTTTCTCCTTACTGCCTCTATGGGTTCTTCTCCAGTAGTCTCTTCCTTCCAGGACTCCTTGGGTGCACACCAACTAGATGCAGCAACTGGTGCTCTGCTCCAAGTAACAGCAGACCTTAGGTCACTCCTCCGGCGAGCAACCTTAGAGAGGGCATCTGATCTCCTGTCTGGTATGGGAGACCCTACTTCAGGTACAGGTGTGGTTGCTGAAATGGTGGCAGCTTTGAGGAATGTGGCACAAGCAGGTGATTCTAGGCGCCTTGATGAGGTGTCTGAGAGGTTTGCTGAGTATGTGGACCATGTTGTAGAGGTAATTATTACAAATGGTAATTGAATTAGCCAATAATGGCTAAGGGAAATTTCATTCCAGAATTCTAATTAAGGAATTAACGGATTTATGGGATTATCCAAAAACTGAAATCATGCTTAATGCCTCAATATTTACTGATGAGCTGAAAAATAGTGACTTTAATGATCATCTAATGAAAAATCAGGAATAAATTTGTATAAATCATTAAGTTTAGCTTGAATGTCTCATTCATTTCACAACACAGTATCAACAGCCCTCTAGAGGCTTAAGCCTGGCTGTAGTGATATTTGTGATGCTAAAAATTTCAATGGTTCAAGTTCGGAGTTAGAAGAAATGTTACATGAAGATGGGATCAGAATTCAGAGCCAAGTCAAAACTGGTTATACCTTATTTTTCAGTATCCAGACCAAAATATAAAGATATACCAAAGATAACTTCTCAAATGTAATCATTTATTTTTCAGGTCGTGAAGCTTCTAAGGCATGTGGCTCCTTCAGATTCACTACAGGTATATGCTAAGCATTCAGAGATAGGCTTACGTACTTATGGACCACAAGTTGTTACTGCTGCTCAATCATTAGCAAGACATCCTACGTCAAAAATTGCTAAGGAAAATCTAGAAGGTATGGATTAAATACAAAGACAAAACCTGAAATGTTATCCGGTTTAATAAGGTATAATATGCCATAGAAAAATATAATTTTTGTAGAAACACCCAGCTGGCACAAGGAGTGATCTATCCCATTTATATTTGACGACTATCCGGGGAAATCTAAGAAAGCATATCCCTCAACCGATAGGATATCCAGAATTTTAGGGATAGGAGGGGGGTGGAAATGGAAGATTAGAGGGATATCTGAGGGATAGATGTCCTCTATCCAGGGGATAGCCTATCCCCTTACTGTCGATTGGCTATGGAATAGCCACTGACACTACAGCTCCAACGATTCTAGTGCTACTACCAGCCAAAAAGGAACTCATGAGCTTCAAACAGAGCCATCTGGTGGACAATGTGGGTACTTACTTAAGCTATCTATCAGCCCTCCGACACCTTTGTCATAATTTTTTAAAATGAATAAGCCAACCTCAGGAAATAATTTTTTTTCAGAAATTAGTTCATTGACATAAGATTCACTTAAAATAATGAAAGCAGTAGCATTATTAACAATTCAGGCATTGTATTCAACAATGTTGGCTGGGCTTAAATGGCTTTAATGATGCACTCATATGATTTCAAATTGATCTGAAAAAATAAACATGCAATAAATTTGTTACATTCCATCGTTCTAGTCTTAAAAAATTACAGAATTTGAATACATATCTATAATTAAAAAGGATGATTCTTTATCACACAATTTGGACATTAATGGTGACTCATGTAAGCATCAACTGGGTTCACTTAACATGGGAAATTCATGCATACTTTAAAAGGATCGTTTCAACATGGTAATTTCGTAAACAGTTTAATAAATATAATATAGGCACTTTAAGATTTAGAACTGGAGATATGTCTTCACTCAAAAAATATGGCAACTATGCCGTCCAACAATGATCGACACGAATGCCATTTTGACAGAATATTATAACTTTTATACATGATACATTAACAAATATATATATATAAATAATAAAATTCCAAGTTCATAAGACAAAGAAATCAATTTTGGATTGCTTTAAACCATCACAGCAAAGACATGTGGTGAATAAAGAATCTTTGTTGATAATAGTGGGAAATCAGAATTTATTTATTCATAAGAAGTTTTATCCTACCCTTCATTGCAAAAGCAAAGCCAGAAAAAGGTGATGAGTTTTCCGCAGTTCCTCCCTAATTGCAGAAAAGCAAGCATCAACATTCAGTCAGTCAACAATCAGGCAATGTGCTTCCCCTCTCTGTCTGTGTTCGTTCCATTTTTAATCTGCGCATCACGGCTAATTATGTAACTGATCAAATAATATTACGAATATGTATTGAATTAATTTTCATTGGTAAATATATTTTTATTTACCACTTTATATGTACCTAATAAAGCTCCATCTAATAGAATTTTAAATTCTGGCAATTGGGGATAAATCATGCTAAATAATGGAGATTCTCTTCATAGCTAATCAGAAGTCAGTATATTGATACAGATTTGTGTTACCGATCACATCAATCTGAAGATATTGCCTGGAAATTTTTGTCATCATTTTTATGTTATAAATATTAAATAAAACATGCTTCTTCAAAAACACATTTCTATCCAAAAGACACTATGTTGTGTCACTGGATAGGGTGATTTGGGGATACAAACGAGATAAGAATGCTTATCCTCAGTATATGCTTATTTTCTTCCGAAGAACATATCCCTTGTGTCGGCAGGGCAGCAGCTCAAATTCAGTTGACCTCAGCTTTATGATAGATGCACATAATGATTGATTCACTGTCTGATCTGCTTAGTGGAGAAGATTATAGCAAACAAATAATTTCATTATAGTTTCGCACATACCCCTTTCTCCTGTACCAATCCACTTCATTGTTGTTCACTATTTCTTAGTTCATCCCAGTAAGCATTATCTCTGCTTGCAGGATCATTAGAAACTTAGCTTGCATTAGCTGGTCTGTTTTTAATGATATGTACACATACAGGAGAAGGCCACTGAATGGGTTATTGCGAGAGGGTCACCTTATCATCAGCAGCCATCAATCTGAAGATTGGTTAGCTGCAGCTCTCTAATTCACTCTCCTATCAGCCAACCGCTTCATTCCTACATAATTTTCCACTCTGACATCCTTCATAATTTGTCTGATGTACAGACAGTCCCCGAGTTGCGTAAGCCTCGAGTTAAGTAAATTCGTACTTACGTAAGTGGCAACCTTACTCAAAAAAGATGAGAATTACGAAAGTAACGGATTTGGAAGGATGGTTGCCTACTTTCAAGGAGCGCATGTGCCTTAATGTTAGTAAGAGCTGGCCTCCCCCATATTTCTCCAAATTGACCGTAATCTTGGAAGCACGGACTCAGTTACAGAGTAATTTTCGACTCCTTGTTTTTCGACTTCTGTAAATTTCGACTTGGCATGCTCTTGGCGACATAAGGAGTGTCGAGAGGTTGGATAATTAAGAAATAATTAGGCCGGAATACCCAGGAACATCATGAATATATATTCTTCCCAAAACAAGGTGCATAGTATAAAAGTATAACATCACTTACGTTCTACGATGAGAGAGAGGAAGAGAGAGAGCCGGGCACCGGGATGCAATCACTCTTTGGGGATGGCACGACTGGGCGACAGCGGAACAGTGGCGGACGTGGGCACGGCAAGCGTATCCCCAATCGTCAGCTGTGGTACGGAGCAGAACCGGAGGGGAAGACGAGGAAGCGAGAGACACAGGCACGGCGAGCGTTACCCTGGCAGAACCTTCGTCTCTCGAGGACGGGTGACGGGGGGTGGTCAGATCGTCTAGCCGAAGTCACGGCAAGTGTAACAAGCCTCGTGCTAGACGTGGTCATGACATGCATGGCCCAACTGACCCCGGTGCCTTGCCGGTCGCCGAATTTATTCCCGCTCCTGGGAGTGACCCTTGCCCTCTGACAGGTGCAGCCAGGAGTCATACTCAGGGAAGCCAGGATTTCCCAGCCTAGGTCACCGGCCATCGGTACCGATATTGGGAACTAGTCATGCCCTTGTGGAGTCATGCCCGGTATCTAATTTCCACGAATTAGACGGTGCATAAGGCACTCATCGTTCGGGTGGATGCTCGGCACGGTAGCATGGCGAGTGCATGCCCTCAACAATACTGGTTTTAACCAATGGATATTTCTGCGAGACTGCCCAAAATGAGTCAGTTTTGCCGTGATTCTTGACTGGATCCCATAAATTCTGGATGTCATACATATCTCAAATGAGATGATGTTACACTCACTTTCATTAATATACTAAAAGTAATCACTCTGAAATGCAAATTAAATTTGAAAATATGCACTCCTAAGTTATTGTTATGGGCTCATCTGTTAACAATGGGGTCAGGTGGAGAGGAGTATAATGCTGCTCACTCTTCTAGCAGACAACATGTCAATAAAAGAAGTGTTTCAGAGTTATCAGTTTTATTTGCTTCTTTGTTATTTTAAAGGGTCATTTTGTTTTATTCTAAGAGTTTGAATGAAGAAGAAAAGAAAGTCTTGGGATTCAGCGAAGAAATTTGAAATTATTCAAGCTAGTGAATGAAAGACCAGGAATAAAACAGAAATCGGCCAACACTTTGGTTTGGCATAATTGAAAAAGTTAACAATTAAAAAAAAGGAAAAAAAATTACTACTGCTTCACATTAAACATTCTGTGGGGATTAGTGCTAGCTTCTTTAAAAACTGCAATAGGCTGAGACTATCACTTCGGAATCTTCAAGTTAGACATTTCTTGTGAGAAAGTTATTCCTTATACGATACATGCATGTTTTAGGATGCAGGGTTCAGGATAAATGAAATTATACTCTCAAAAGAAGAATTAAAGGGTGATGAGATATTGTACCTGACAGCTGGAAGGTTGTGTCAAGCATTATGGACATTGACTGATCATTTGACAATTATGCAGAGGTACAGTAACTAACAGTGTGGTGTATTAACCGAAAAGGAACTAGTAGAAAAACAATAATTGTGGCAGTTAATGATCTGATGATGAGAGTGTTGTAAAATCTTGTAACATTCCAAGTAGTGACACTCTCATCCAAGCGTTAGGTGTAATATGTAAATGCTTTGTCACAAAACACTCAGCGAAGAACTGAAAACAAAACATTGTGTCTAACTTATTTTTCATGAGGTAAATGCTTTGTTTGTTATTTCATTTGAAGACATTTTTAAGACTTCCCTTTCTTTCTTTCTTGCATCAACATACCCAAATAGGAAGCAACTGCATAAATGCAGTTGCTTCCTATTTGGGCAGGTTGATATAAGGAGGCAAAAAATGGTAAGTCAAGCATAAATTAGAGTAGCCATGTTTGTGTTTGGTACATGACTGCTTCAAGCATCAGTCTTCAACTTCAACCACTATTGACCAAGGGTATATAAATACAACCATTGACAAGAGCAACATCAACAAAGACAGGTTTCACCTTCAGCCGTTTGGGAATGTTTGCCACAGCTCAACTACAAACATAAGGCAAGAACAAACTGGTGATTGAAGTTTTGCTGGAAACAATGGTTTTTATCTCTTTCTACCAGAAATTCACATAAATGTAAAGTTCTGGAAGACATTTATAAAATGTTGCCATTACTTTTTTGCAGTTAATTGCATTTTAGTATTACAAGGTATAGTTATGTTAAGTTCCCTAGTTTATAGGTTAGGTTCCCTAGGTAAAGTTATGTTAAGTTCCCTAGTTTTGCATTTTAGTATATTTAAAAAAGCTAGCAACAGACAATAATATGAGCTTAGTTATGAGTTTCAGATAGATGGTTCACGAGTTCACTTCGTGGAATGATGACATGATAGTTATGAGTTAGTAATAAGTTAGACCATGCAATGAGAGAAAGCAAGAACTCACAAATGTTCAAATGCATGCGAGAGTGCTCAAAGTGAAAATATTTGTTCCCGTAGACGGGCGGCTCCCAACCTATGGTTCTCATACTCTGAGGACTACATACTTGGTGGTTTAGGGGTATGCAAAAAAAGTTGACAATGTCATAAGTAAGGGAGAAATAGCTGCTAGGTTATAAATAAGATATTTTTTCTAATACCAGGAGTACTATTATGGGAAATGGGTGGCTGAAGGGTATGAAAATTGCTGCCTTACACTAAATATTGAGGATCCTATTGATGGTTAGAATGAAACAACTAATTGATGGTTCAAGTTGACGACCAATCCCAGACTAGACTTAAAGCTTTCATGGAAAAATTTTATCAGTGAAATAATGTAAGCATATTGTTGGCTGAAGGAAAATATCTGGTGTTTATTAGTAGCATATGATAGTATTATCCTAAAAAATTGGATGGTATTGGTTCCACATTAATACCTCAAGAAGTTCTCATAATTTCATGCATGCCAATTAGAGAGGAACTTTTATAAGTTGTTGAACAATCTGAATCCCTGATGTGAGAGTGGAGAAGTAGAATCAAGAGTAGGTACTCTCTCTGGATCTTAAGTAAATTACTTGTATGTGAAATTGAGCAGGTAGGCAAACACTTTTGGTTTTAAATTTTCAATCCCATAGGATTTATTTTCTGAGAATGTAGCCAGCCCACAAAATATGCTTAGTGATGTAACACTGTAGAACCTCCTCACAAGGATCTTTGGGAAAAACCAGGAAGTGAGGGGGCATGAGTACCATCGAACGGGAGAAGTATATGACAGGCTTTTCAAATGATGCGGAAGATGTAAACTACTACTGCAGGGAAGAGGGTTTTCTAAGGAAACAAAGATACAAAAAACGATTCCAAAGGAAGATGTGGGAAGAAAGACCTCGATTGTGAGTGGATGGAGTTTACTCTTCCTCTCACTGATATTTCCAAGTGTTATTCATGCCCAATGTTTGCTGTTAGCCAATGTAGCATGCATACTAACAAATTTAATAACAGATTGTTTTGCCGCATGGTTTACCTGGGACTCACTCAAAGCAGCCTCTGGGAGACAGCATGTACTTTGGTAATGCTAGCCCATATGACCCTCTGCCTCCAGCAGGAAGGCCATTGAAGGCCTCCTTGCTAACCAATAATAAATGCTACATGACATTATAAAAAGGTTATACTTGTTGATTATACTACTTTTAAGATCACTGAGTGATATTAGTGTTAAACAATGCTAAAAAAAATGTTGCACATTTAGACTCAATCTGCACATCACAGTGCGCTGTCAAATTTCATGTATACTGCTGAATATACCACGAATATTTACTACTCCTTGTATTCTAATATTTTATAACTGCAATACATCACAAGTTTGTGAACTAAAGGAATTAATCAACTTGTGCATCTTGATCATTCACTCAGTTTTGAGAGAACACTCTTTCATGCACAATGAAAAATATGTGCTTTGCCAAAGATGATAACTCAAGCATGATGAGGTGATAATGTAGAGGATAGCATCATAGAGTAAGCATATGCATACTCTATGATAGCATCCAAGACTGCTCAGCTGCTGCCTGTCTTTTGAATAACTTCCTATGCACTTTGGCTGACACATAGATGCTTGGGGCTACTGGCTGCAATTTTCAGATAGGCTTCAGCTGTCTTAAGGGTGGTTAGTCTGTAACTGTTTCTGCCCATTGCCAATGCCATTTGTCTCCCATGCGGCCTATATGGACATTGGCAAGTACCGTATTTCTCCGAATATAAGTCGCACTCAAATATAAGCCACACCCCGTTTTTTGGGGTCTCAAACAGGGAAAAAATTTAATGTGCAAATTTCAGCCACACCCTTTTTAGTGCATCCCGTACTACCTACAGAAAGGTATTAGAATGTTATATCTGTTTTACATTACCTATGTAACATTGACACAATGTTACCTATATTATTTTTTAATATATGAATAAATTGTGCACCAATTTGACATTTTTCAGCGTTATTTCTTACTTTCCCCATGGCTTAGGTGAGTTCAGCTGGCGTCCGCATGAATCCGAATGGCTGGTTTGCTCAAATCGGTCATTTTTACGAAAGTTCTCGAATTTAAGCTGCACCTCGAATATAGGCCGCACCCAAAAAAGTGCGGCTTATATTCAGAGAAATACGGTATATAAAACTAGTTTTTTACAACATAGAGGCCTACACAGTGCTCACCTCACAGTTTTACAACTTTTTTCTTCTGTGAGCATTGACAAATGTTAAATTTTTCAACTCTGGAAATGTGTGCCTAGGGTGAGATTCATTGCCAATCTAATTCACCAATGATACAGATAAAGCTGATTTTTTAAAAAGAAAAATAATCATTGAGAATGCCTGCCTGATTCTGTGCATAGGCCTACATGTGGGTCTCATAGTATCGAGGCTTCATAAAAAATGTTATCATTAACTGGAGATAACTTTGCATTTATAGAACATGCTAAGGCCCTGCGACCAGGATATGACTTTGTGATTGTGAAGTTTTCTTGGTATAGAGGTTTTTTGTAGAGAGGTTTTCCTGCATTAGTGTTCAAATGTTTTTTCCTAACATTGAAATTTGCTTAATTCTGGGTAACTATGCTAAGAAAACAACAGTGATTCCCACATAGCAAAGCAAGTCTGCTGCAGGCTTGTTGCAAGCTTTTCAGAGCAAGGGTGAAAGCTTGTTGCAAGCTTGCCATAGCAAGGTTCAATTTTGCTTGAAGATTGCTATGGCACCTTCATCAAATTCCTGCAAGGTTCCACTTCAAGTAGCAGGAATCTTACAGCACCTTGTCATGAAAAGATTGAACTTAATTGGAATCTTGCAGCAAGGTTGGCAAGATCATCACTCTGCCATGTAGATGAGAGCGATTGTTCTCAACTAGTCGGGAGCTTACATATATTGCACTGAGCATGCACAGAGATTGCCAATGTTGGGATGGTTACAGCAAGCTTGCTGAAAGCTTGGCAGTCTTGGTAAGCTCTATGCAAGAATTTTTCAATATTACAGCACTATAGCATGCTATGAGGGTAATAAGCAGTTCAGTCTCATTGATATTTTATTATCTTTATTGAAATCTTCTGATTAATCTGTTTCAATCATTTCATTGTAGTTTTTGCTGATATGTGGCAATCATTGATGGGTGACGTGGCTCAAGTGGCTCAGGAGGTGACAGTTCAATGCCGGAATCGTGTGCCGGAAAAGCAAGTTTATATGTCTCTTCCTCGACCTGGGGTAAGTTAGTCAACATTTTTACATACAACAGCTTCAATATAAGAATATGACAATTTTATTCCTCAGTTTCATTGCTTTTATGGCAGTAACTATAGTCGGCCAACTTTTAAACTGTGCTGCCTTAATTTTAATGTACAATGTGGCCTGAGCAATAGTTACTAATCCATTGTGGGCTATAGTATTATTATATTCATATTTAGATCATGCATATTAATTATGTGTATTCAATACAAGGATGAGTTTGACTCCTCATTTCGAGGTTTTTTAAGATCCTATGTCGAGGGCAGAAAGGCTGTTTAATTCCTTCAAATGAAAAACATTTCCTTCGACAGCTCTAGTTTTCTTTGGACTTTTTAATGATCAGAGTCTCATTGTTTTACATAATTACTCTGACTCAGTTCATCCAGTTATTGACAGGCTAAAGTTAAGATTATGACTATATGAATGGAAGAAGAGGGGGTGAGGGGTGAGGCTCTGTACCAGAGAGTTCCTCCCTCCAGTTGAGGTCCCAGGGAGTGTATTCACTGCATTGGAGGCAGGCAACATTAGTAGCAGCCAGGATTCCATCATAGCATTTGCTTGGGCTGTGATTTCCATTGCATATGAGATATTTAGAGTTATTTGTGAGAGTGATTATGGAAAGAGGTAACAGACAATGAGTTTGGCTTTGGCGCTGGGAAAAGTTGAAGGTAAACATAAGCAAGGAAATTTCATCATCAATTGGGAACCTTTCAGTAAAATCCATTCTATTCCAGAAATTCTAAATATTCTGTTTGATCTCAAGGTGATATACCTACTTAATTAATTATATAAAATTGTACATATGTATGAGTTATCTTTTACTGCTCTGTTATATGTGCTTGGGAATCTATTCCCAGCCACTGCATGACGTCCAATGGACGTCCATTTTACATCCAGACATCCAGAAATCCCTTATGGACATCCTTTGGATGTCTATTGGATGTCATTCAAATGACATCCTATGAAGGTCCCTCTAGGGACATCCATAGGATGTCATTCAAATGGCATACTATGAAGGTCTCTATAGGGACATCCATACGGAGGCCACAGCATGATATCCAATGGACATGATGTAAAATAAATCGTAAATAATATAAATTCCTATGAGAAATAAAAGAAACGACAGTTACTGGTTGATACCACATACATCGAGGTAATATTAGCTGTGGGTCTGCAAAGTGCGCCCCCTGAGGGTTGCGCCCCTGGCAGCCGCCAGCCTGGCCAGCCCCTAGCTACGGCGCTGAAGCTAACGTGCGGGAATTGGAAAATCTTGTTTATTCGCAGTAATATTGCATTTATATTCATACTATGTGACAACATAGGATAACAGTTATCTGGCATTAATTAATGGCAAATAACTTGTATCAAGATTTTATGACATTTCCTTCAAACTATCACGGAAATATCATTTAATGATTATAGTTCTCAAAGTCACATTTATCCACGTAAGTGACTACTTATATACGCCTTTCTCAACACTTAATCTTCAAGAAAGGGTGCAAAAAGAGGTGCTTCGAGTCGTAGGTTAGGTATATATGCGATACATATTCCACTTTGATCGGTAGCTATGAGTTAGTATATATCATATGTACTGCAAGATGCCATGGCGCAATAGCACTTTCTAAGTGTTTCAAATAGTAATAAATCTTTTTTTTTTATTTTGAGCGAGCAGCGAAATCAGTGGAGAGGCAATATGATATTCCGACTCGTGAACGTTTTCGTCAGCTAGGTTTCCGGCTCTGGAACACTTCCATACACTAGGCTTCGGAGACAGTTTAGTTATGGTTCGTTCACATTCCGATTCGCTTCGTACACGCTTAAATCTCCGCTTCGTCGACGGTTCGTATCCGATTCCCTCTACAATATTTTCGCTAGGGAAATGAGGCTTTTTCTCACTTATTACTATACTGCAGTTGGTTTGCACCATGTACATACCAAAAATCTGAAATAATTGCCAAATCCTGTCAAAATCCTGAAATAGACATCCTATGGATGTCCACAAGTGGGACATTTGGACATCCATAGGAAGTCCAGAGTACATCAAATGGATGTCCATGGATGTCAGCCGGGACATCCAATGGATGTCCAATGGACATCATTGCAGTGGCTGGGTTCTACCAGAATTTGAACTCTTCAGATACACTTACATGGGTACGGTAGTCAGTGGCGTATGCAGGATTTCCTTCTGGGAGGGGGGGTTTCATTAATATTTACATGCATCATCATAAAATGATATTTTGATTATTTTTTCTAAAACAATAATTAAATTAACATTCTCTTTTCCCGAAGACAATTCAACTATATTTTTCAGCCCAATAAGCAAAATTCTAAATGCTAGTTCAGGTAAACGAACGAAAATGAATCAGGTAAACATGTTTTGGGGGGAGTTTAAACCCTCAAACCCCCCCATCTGTATGCCACTGACTGTAGTGCATGCAATAGAATTATCTGAAATAGCCTCATTTCACCAACCCAAAATTCTCAAAAACCATAGCGATATAAGGTGAATTCAGCATTTTCATTGATTTTTGATCCATTGCTGGCATATCTCTCTTTCATTCATGATGAAGAAAATTGCTTTTTGTGAAGTTCAAATTTCTTGGCCATAACTAATGAATGCAGAATTTCACTCTCTTAAGTCTTCTTGAGTGTGCAGGAGTTAGTTCTAAACTTTTTCCGGTGATTGGAAGATTGTGGAATAGGACATATGGTTCTCAAAAGCATGAAGAATGTGTTGTTACAACAAATCTCAAATTTTATTACACCTTTGGGGTTTGTCGTTATAAAGATTAAAAAACTCCAAGTCATCTTATATCAGGCCCCTGGATTTTCCTAATTCAGTCCTCAAAGATAGCTCCATTCACATCTTCACTTTCTACCGACAGTGCTTTGCCATCCAGAATAGTGACTTCATCATTTTCAAAAATTATTCCATTTTTGATACACTTTCGGCATTGACAGGTTACCTACCACATGCCTCAAAACCATTTAAAAAATAGTGCCTCTTTCTGTGTTTCTTGATTTGTCTTCGCATACATGACAGGCTTAAAACAAAACTTGAAGAAAGTCTTTAATTTTTTTAATTTAAAAATTTTCTAAATGATTAACACCTACACACTACCCCATGAGGTGCCACTAGGGAATGTTCCAGGGGGTGTTAGACACCAGCAAAAAATAATGACATTAAAACATAGTGGGGAAGTAAATGGTTTTACTATGATTTCTATAAACGGTGAGTTTATTGAGGTGTGTTTTGTGGAATTAGTGTCTCATTCTCCTCTTGTTGTAGTCATGTCTGGTTTGTGAGAAGGGAGGATTCATGAACTTACTGTTCAAACATGCATTTCTTTGATTTTGACATTTTTGTCTGTACTTACCACAGATGTCATGTGAGGGTAAAATAATGTCCTCCATGAACTAAAGGAATGAAATTTGAAGTTAAAATAACATTTTCACACTGATGACCGATGAGCAAATGATTTTTTCATGGCAAATTTTATCCTTTTGGTGTATATCTTTTCACCCATGTGTATGACTGTGTACTAAGTCATTTGTGCATTTTTTGCAGTGATATTGGTTTGATATCCTTCATGAGGATGACTCATGCTGACCATAATATTATGTGTGGCTTTCCTTTGTGTTTTATTGAGCTTGCAAATTAAATTTTTCTGCCCTTGGTCCTAAATGCTTGTGGCATAGTCAAGAGGTGTGGACAAATGAGAGTGAAACATCATCTCTCTCAGTTACTCTTTCATCCGAGGTCCTTCCCATTATTTGATTGATGAATCCCAATCTCTTAAATGCTGTTCCACAAATTTTCTAAATGTCTTTTCCATGTGATAGGTCAGGAGTTTTGGTAATGCACTGGTATTGTACTTCAACCTTAGCATTTATACATATCTACTGTTTATCTTTGAGTATAACTTAAAGCCTTCTTTTCAGCCTAAAATATAAGCTTAACTACATGACTTGGGTTAAAGTTAAGATCAAACAAATGTGCTTAATCTCCTAGTTTTGTGATAAAAAAGTGAATCACAAAAGACATTATAGTACCTATAAATTGACTAGCATTGAAAAAGCTAAGATCAAACTACGTAGGTATATTGATTGCAAGAAATATACAAAATAATGGTTTATTCAACCTCATGCACGGTTGCAATGATGTGAGGAAATGTATCATGAAAAAAATATTTTGACTTGGCTGGGATTCATAACTCAAATCCCATATTCTGGACAGGGGTGTTATCCAATTACATTACCAAGCCATCTTAATTTGAGAAAAACTTCCAGGAGCTTTCCCAGAGCATCTTTAATTAAAACTAGATATTCTCATCTGCAATCATCACTGTAGCAAAGAAATCATTGTTGTGCTTACTAAGCCCCTGTAATATGGAGGATAGGCCCCAAAATATTACTCAAGAACGTCTAACTTTTTCACCTGATTTATTGTGGAATACACTCAAATGAGGTGGTATGCAGTCTCATGCATCGGTGCAAATATGCAACAAAGTGAGTAAATTCTCATGAAAAGTTGGTGGTGTAGTGGTTTTGAAGTGAGGGTATGAATGGCAAGGATATTAGTACTTTATTGAACCTCAATGTGGTCCAAGTTTATGACATTAACATCACTTAGTTTTGTGACAAGTGGCATATCTTTGCTAGTAGAGGGAGGCTCTTTATGACTTGCAACTTACTTTGATTCAACTGAGATATTATAGCCCAAATCGTCTTTCACTAATGCTAATCTGTACATATTAGGAAATCCCTTGAAATTACTATACATACACAAGTATAATTCCAGAAATTTCTTTATTTTTACTGGCCACCAAAAGCCTACCCTTGAGTCCCTGAATAAGGTGACTTTTTCTAGGTTATTTTTTCTGTATTTTGCCTGCATAAAACCATATGTATCTCTATTACTTATAAGTTACAGAGAACATTTTCTGAGAAATATATTAGATTTAAGTTCTAAGTTTTATATTAGCACTTACCACAGCCAAATGCATTTGGTACTTTCATTTTGCAATATTAATGCATTCCACAAGGTCAATTGTGTTGTACAAATATCGAATCCCATTATATCTAACCCGGAAACACTAGAATTTCCTAATTAGCTATGAGTGATGCTGGGACTGTAAATCTGCATAAATATACTGATTGATATTTTGCGTATTTTTTTCCATGCCAATTGCTGAAAACAACTTTGAGAAAAATAAAAGTAAATATTCTGAATATAGAACTCAATAATGGGATGAAATGAGTGCTTGTCGACTTCTCATTGTGAAATTGGGAATCCCCCAGCTTCAATACTTCCAGATTAGCCTCTAGCTTCATGAATTCCATTTTATACTTTTCTTTCTGAGTCCTGAATATTTGTAAACCCCCTCTCTTTCATCAAATATTCACTCTTCCATAACAATCTGCTCCAAGGGTACCTTACCAATGGTGGATCTTGTTGAAGTTGAAAAAGACAGTTATTGGATTCCGAGGTGGGAAAAATTCCAAAGCATCACTAATTCTTCTCCTTCTCATCTAACTTTGCTCTCTTTATCCTCTTCATTAGATGTTAGGATATCTGTTTGTACACAGAATCACACTCCAGAGTTAATACTTCATTTCATGGCAACATTTGACACTGCCAGCATACATGACATTTGTAAGATTTAAGGCTTTCCCTGTGAATGCTTGTAATGTAGAGTTCTCGGGTTTCCATCAGGGTGATGTTGGTGAGTTGAACCGACATTTCAACGGTGTAGTCTGCCATTCTCAGGGTGAAAGAGGAAGGATCCTTTCACTCTGAGGATAATGGCAGACTACACCGTCGAAATGTTGGTGCAACACCAATATCATCTGAATGGAAACCCGAAAACTCTACATTACATACATGACATTTCTTGAGGAAGGGAGGGAGGGGAGGGAGTGGAAAGGAAGAGTAGGGGAAGGAGTTGTTGAGTGACAGATAGTCGGATAATCCGACAGTCGGTTAATCGAACATCGGATAATTGGTGCTCTACTGTACTAGAAGATATACGATATGCATCATATGAGATACCCTTTCTTCGTCAGTGCCTTTTAAATTAAAAATTGATTACAATTTCCCTATTAGGGAAGTGCGAGTACTCGAAAATTCGAGTCAAGTCGAGTAGTTGATACTAGACTTGAGTACTTCGAGTATTTTTACGAAAGTCGAGTTGAGTCGACGGAGCCGCCGAGGTCAATAAGTTCAGAAATCTGCCGACAGGAAGCGCTTTCATAGTAAACTTGCCTAAAATCGATCATTTTCTCAATCATCGATGTTCCTCGGCTATGAGAAGTGATACGTAAATGAGCTTTGATTTAAGTTCTAGCTGCATCCTTCATTTTTCAATACGGATACTTCTCAAGTATGTAAGTTTAATACAAGTACTGTAGTAGTGTAGAGCAAAGAGGATGTCCAGTGCTTTTTTCCTCAGGCCTTCGTGCCAAGCGCTTTCGGCAGTCAGCAAACGGCTACGCGTCCTTGGCCTACCTCTCGCTCTCCCCTCCACCACCCTGGGACTCTCTCTCCCCCCACCCTTGCCTCGGCGCTCATCTGAGGGTCAAGCGATATTTTTTTCTCGAGTCAGCATCACATTTCACTTGGGGGCATTGCCCGCTGGGAGTCCCTCATCAGTTATGACCACGAACCAAAAGTATCACATTTTACTCATCACTTTCCCATGCCCTAACTTCTCAGGTTGCTTCCACTATTTGGGGGGAGGGGGGATTCCTTTCAGGAGCCTCAGCAGCCAACCTCCATGGTTCCAACTAGTTCCAATATTGGCCACAACACTGGCTGACCGTTATTTAGGACGATTTAAATGCTATCCACTCCCCTCAAGACGTGAAGCATGTCGCACTTCTTCATTGGTGGTTTGCTTCGATGGTAGTGCTAAGGCCAACCTGGGCCTCCTATTCAGCCGACTTCTTCGTCCTTCCACTCTCCCCCCACCCCTTCCGACACCAGATACTTTTTTCAGGTTCGCTTCGGGAGGACGGTGGTAAATCATTCCGTGATGAGCACAGGCTGACTGTGTCTTCCCCTTCTCGCCTTGTATTTCGGCTCGGGTGATTCATTGACACCACCCGGTATCATCCGGGGGTCGCATCCTGCTGCTTCGAGGCTCGCTGGCTCAAAAAGCATTGACAGCTAATTCCCCCACGTGCCCCTTTCACACCTCCCTAGGCCGCCCTCTCGCTTAGGATGAGAAAACATCACCACTAATTTTTGGACAAGAAGAAATTTATGAGCGCGTGACACATTCTGCAAGAATGATATGGGATTCATGCGAGAAGATCACTCCTTCGCCTTACGTAAACAATGAATGTTACCATTATCAATTTGAAATGTTAATTTTTTACTTGCATCATAATTTTTACGGATGATTCGGAAGTACGGCGAAAGCTGAAAGCCAACACTGGGTTGAAACGGCTGGTGCTCGAACGAATCGAGGGGAGCCATTATTTCAGTTGATTCAAATTGTAACCTTACCCCGGTGGTAGCGGTGAGGTAGATTTCGCACTTCCTCGTGATTTTTCCACAATCTGAAATTATGTTGCATAGTGCCAGAGAGAACTTTGAAATGCATCATCACATCAATAGGACAAGTAACGTACCTAGATTATCAGAGCATGCGAAGAGAGAATCAGAACTCTGATCTCAAATTAGGTAGATTTTCTTTTCATATTGATACATTGCTGCAAAGTAATTTCTATTTGAATAACTTTGTCACTCATAGCAGAAGGTGCCTCTAAATTATGCAACCTTGATGACATAAACGAAAAATTGTACTTGTTATGGCAATACGAGAGAATAACCACTCGCTACAACCGTCCAACTTCGTATGTTATTACCATGAGACCAACCATTGGTAAAAAATCACTCGCTACAGCCAGATTCTTGCTATATACCACACTCGTAATGACGGACTTCTACTGTATTAGGTATTGATAGTCGGTTTGTTGTCTAACTTTAATTGCTACGACTACTCTGGGATCTTCCTGGGAATTTTGTTTACACAAGTTTCCAACCCAATGCAGTCATTAAATAAAACTGTCGACAAATTACAGGAGGTTAGTTCATTTCAATTGTCCTATTGGAACTGTTCAAGACACATTAATTTTAATTCATCTCCTAATTCTGTCACGATTACAATAAACATTCCTTATCACCTTTTCCCTTCTAAATCAGGCCATATGTTCAGAAGAGAAAATGCACTAGGGGATTGGGAAAACAAGAATATGTTGGTGCATGCATTATTATATTGCCTGGTTGGGAAATGGCCATAGTTCATACGACTCAATACTCGCAAGTAACCACAACTAGACTCGATACTCGACTCAAGATCAAAAAGTACTACTCGCACATCCCTATTCCCTATTACTCAGAATTGTAAAATAAAGTTTTAATATTTTTAAGAGTAAACAAGTGAGCAATTGGTAATACATGTAATTAAATTAAAATTATTTTCAATAAATCCCACCATCTTTTGATTTTACATAATGAGTATATACAGACAAATAGCGCTGTTCAACAATGAGTACATATTGATGCTAATGTTATTTTCCTGCAATGACATTCTCCAGGGGCATTAATAGAGTGAGCTTTATGTTCTAGTAACCATTGGACACTTCTACAAAGATTCTAGGGCTGTCCTCTCCATTTTTGCCTCATGACTAACCTCCTACTATTGTAGCACACAGAGAGCAGAAAGGAGAATTTTCACCTATTAGCCTTTCTTTTCTTCTTTGACACATGCACACTGCACACACATAGGAGCTTTTATCTTGCTTTTTCACCTTACTTTGCATAACACCTCTGCCAGTTTATTGTCAGTGCAAGTGCACCATAAGGAGTTTCAATTAAAAATATTTATTTTAAGATTCCTAACCGATTTTCATTGTTATAACATTCTCTGATGGTTAATATAATTTTGTAGAGCTCAATATGTTTTTCCACTCACACAAAATTGAAAATATGGTCTTCCCTGCAAAGGGAGTCTTCTTATACATATTTGGTAATGTGTCATAATATAAGATGTAGCACACTAAGCAATAAAAAGTAACAAGAGTCACAGTTCTACATGATGATCACCATTAAATCCATGTCCTTTTTAAACTGATACAGTTCTGTAAATGTAGAATAAATCAAGAAAGAAATTTATAAGATCGATTCTACATAGTCAAATTAATGTGTGCCTGGTGATCACCATGTTCTTGCCCAATGGCAGGATACTTATGCAACCATTAGCGCTGAGTGTCTAGGCATTTGATTAAAATAACCCTGATTGAAGTTAAATGGCATAACTTACTTTTTTCATCAGGTTAATTGAAATGATAAAATAATGATTTGTTAAGCTGTGAATGCTGCTACATATTTCTATTTCATAAATTATGAAGTTGCTACATTCAAGATTCATGCGCTCTTTCTGAAGGAAAAATGTATTTGCACTGTAGGAAATTTTTTAAATAGAAGTTATTGCTAAGATATTACAAAAAGCATACATTTGATAATTATTGGTAGCCTCTGAAAGTTTAAGTTTTTAAGTTAATCACCAGCTCTGCACCTTCTCTATGGCTCATGCATTTACACAATGTAAATGAATCTTTGTTTTAATTCACCTGAATTCACAATGGAATGCCTACCAATTACAACGGAATGCCTAGGTGATAATGCCTCCTAAGATACCTCCTATGATTATAAATAGGAGTAAACTAGAGGTAGAACGGATCCTAAATTATCTCGAATCCAAACCTGAATTCTGAAAGGTTCTCGAATCCCTTGAATCTTGAATCCTTCTTTCAAGAATAATAATAGTTACACAAAAGAACTTATACTTAAAATTAGCAGTTTTCAGTTAAGGCCATATGTGATGCCTTTGTTTGATGAAAAATAAATTTATGAATGCACTTGATTCATACATCTGAGAAAACTTCGTAATTTATTCATTCACATTCCTTCACAGTTACATTTTAGCAGTGAACTTATACGTTTTTGGAAAAAATCTATAAACACTAATTATTAAAGAATATGGTAGCGAAGGTAGGTAACAAACCCCCCCAAAACATTTTCCTGGGTACGGCTATGCTCAGTGATGAGCTTTTGAGTAGTTTTATAGCTGCATCTTATACCTTTGATACTCTACCAAGCGGTACCAGTAATCAATACAATGATTTAAATTTACCAAGTGATGCAGATCCCAGGTAAAACATTTGTAATTATTAGTAACAGTTGAAGAAACGCAAGAATTGATCGTTATACTTGTCTTCTGGAACGAAAACCAGCTCTATTTATGGTTAATGGGGAGATTAATTTACCTGCCAAACTTAGCAGTGCTGAGTGGACTTATTTGCAAAATGTTCAACATATTTACAAGTCTTTTTATCAGGCTACTGTAAGATATTCTAACACCACAATATCAGAAAGGATCCAGATTGCAAGGGATAAAAAGTGATATCATTTTTTAGATGAATCTCAGATTTGCTGACTTAGAAAATAACAGCTTTTATGATGTTGCAACAATATTGGAACCTCATTTTGAAGACAAAATGTTTAAAAGCAAGATAGATTCTCGAGAGGCTAAGAAACTCATAGGTCAAGAACTGCAATTGTATATTCAGAAAGAGCATTTAGTACTGCTGGAAATTTGGCAGACAAAAAAAGGAACAGATTAGATCCTGACAGAGTGAGAATGTTGCATTTCTTGAGGAATAATTTATAACTTATAATTACATTGCACTTTGTTGAAGAACTAGTAAAAATTAAGTAAAACCTAAACAGCTACTCAAATTTGTTTTTATTTTTTAGCTAATGAATAAATATTGAATTTGTGGGAGCAGAACTGTGGAACTATTGGTTCAAAAAGTACTGGAAAATATAAATGGATTTGAATTTATTTTACAAATGCAATTGGCATTGAAAAGTAACTGGGATTCATAGTTTTCTGAAATAAGGATTTGGATTCGAGATTTGATGTGTGGGATTCGATAAGAAAAGAGATTCGGATTCGATAAATACTGGATTTGACCCATCACTAGTACTATGCATTAACATTTTGTTCAATAGATCCCTAATCAGTGGTAGCACCGTTCATATACCACTTCCTTGCGATTTTTTTTCCCTTGTTACCACAAAGTCGCAGATATTTAAATTTAGCTAAAAAAAAGCCCAGTATACTAGATTAAGGACCATATACAACCCGCAGAGTGGAAAGTGTTAAAGAAGGTCATTCAGTACTATTTTCAGAATGTATTCAATAATTGGTTCCAGTCTTATATGTGCAGTCCTTTGGAATGTGGCGAGGTTTGGAGTGGATATCATTAAGCAGGGGCAAAATGACCTCACAGATATTTACGTCTCAATGCTATCAATTCACATGCCTTTAGAAGGTCTATAAATTCTACCTGTGATAATTTAAGTTCCTCAAATCTTTTACCATGAGTAAAATCATTGATTTATCACTCATCCAAAAAGTTAATTTAAAATTAAATAATATTAATAATGATAGGTAGGAATCATTTTCAAGCATTCAGTAGCCACTCACTAGTTTAAATCCTGGGATTACAATTAGCTGCAATCACTTTTTCTCTGGACAATCAAGAGCTTACCTAGCTTAACCTAAATTTCCACACAGACACTGCTGTAGATAAGGTTTTAATTTAGGAATAGATACGCGGAGTAAATAAAATAATAAAATGTGTTTATAAATAACTCTTGCATCTCTTCATAGAGAAAATTATCATATTATAAGAGCATTTACATCATAATATGTCTAGCATAGATAGTCAGGGTTACGTTCATAAAATCTCAAGTAAATCATTCCTACGAATGTCACAAAAATTATCTTTGTGAAATACATCTTGAGGATTATTTAGACCAGATGTCATCTTTGGGAAAGAAAGTAAGGTCCAGCATGCAACCCTACTTGGTGAGTAGCTATAAATTTTCTTCCTTCTGCCCAGAAATATGCATTGCCAGCTTCAGCATGTGGCTATAATACACGCTATAATGCTGATATTTCCTTATTTGCGAAGAGGGTTATGTTTTATATTGTAGATATTAAGTGATTTCAACTTCCTTTTAAACCTTGCACTTGCTTTATTTGAATTAAAATCAACGCTGAAGAATTAATATGTGGGAGGCATTTATATTCTCCATACAATAGTGCTTTCAACCTTCAAAAAGGGGGATAGCAATTTAGGCATCATATGTTGCTAAATTTATAGGCACAGAAATGCGCTTGAATGCTCCGTTGCTTAAAGAGTTCTCCAGCATTGCACACATGTTAATGCTTAGATTTCGGTTGATGAGCACAAAAAAGTCATTGACGTTTTTCTCTTTTCTACAGAAACATGGAACCACCTCAAAGCCATTGAAACCTGTCCACTTGGATCCTGAGGTAGGCAAGAAAAACCTGTCATAGATTTTATCATTCATAATGCAAAATTAAGTTATTACAGGATGCCTATGCTGTGGTATTAATTACTTATTGCTTTGAAGGACTTCTGGTAAGGATTAACCCTAAAATGCTGAAGTGTATTCATAATATTGACAATTGTTTTTGACATCTACATGTGATATTACCTATATAAAATGGGCCTGTAAGTATAATCTGACCATACCTTTGGCAATCAGGACCTTACCTTTAGCGCTATAATCATAGATAACAACAGACCTAATGTCTGAGCAGGGACCATAACTAAGAATGATTTTTGCTTGCTGTGAAACCATGCATGTAATATAACTTCCCTTTTCATTAACTCTCTTTTGAGTGTTACACTAAAAATAAGTTAAAACTAAAAATTAGCTAGGCACGTCAAAACCAGCAGCCTGCAGAATTCTGAGGAAGATTTCTGAAAACATTTACACAGCAATTTTCAAATAATTCACAGACGTATCTTATCATAGCTCTACATTTACCTACTCTCCAGTACTAATGTCATCACTAGAAAAAATATTTAAGAACTTTAATACTTTAACAATTTGCACAGTTTTGACATATTATCTATTTGGTTACATGGATTTTAATGTCTAAAACTTAAATTTATTGACAGAACTGTTATCCATTGAATAATATATTCATTTATTTCTAATTTGCTATTCATATAGCTTTGCTTCCTATGCTTTTAAAAACATGAATTACACCTGAAAACGGGTCTGATTCACTTAGCTTTTCTCTTTGAAATAAGAAATGTACCATATTTTCCTGTTTATCGGATGCGCAGTCATGGGAGACGCACCTTAGTTTTGGTCACAGAATTCAAAATAATGAATAACCTTTCTATAACCCTTCAACATTGAGTACAGTGAAACAAGAGAAGAAATCTTTTACTGAATACCAAAACAAATATGATGACACGGCATAATTTGAAATGCCATCGTGCTTATTTTTGTCTCATTGTAAGGTTTGTATCAAGCAGATTACAATGAGAAGGTCTCTAGGCAAAATCTAACCTTGACATGGACCATATAAGATGCAGGGTGGTTTTCCGTGGGTTTCTACTTCCAAAAAAGCATGTCTATTAAGCAGTAAAATATGGTAGCATTAATGCTATAAGATGGCATGATAATCCAGTTGGTAGAATTCTTGGCCTCTCACTGGCAGGGCTTGGATTCAAATCCAGATAAAGCCTTCAGCAAAATCAGGGTGGCCACTCCTTGAAATTCTCGAAAAATTATTGAAATTGCTACCTCCTACTTGATCTTGACATGATTTAGGAATTTCTTCTTGGTTTTTCCAAACCTTTACTCTGGCGTGGAATATTTTAAGCAGTAATTTTGTAGAATCACTAACTTGATCCTATGTAAAGATTTTGAGGACATTATCTGTTTCATTTCAAATTAAGAAAATGGTACTTGGTTGATATTTGATATCTTCTGCTTTGAGGCTACCTATGTATTTATCTTTATATACTTCAGTATATTCTTGCTTGTACTTGCACTGAAGCATCTTAAATGGTTAGATAAAATTTCTTTGCAGGGTTTTCCATGCATAGGCAGCCCTCTATGCCACAACATAGTTACCGAGTCAAGAGTGGTATAAAAATTGATTTTAATTCTTTGAAGTCCAATTTACACATTTATTCTCTCTTGATTTAACATCTTTAAATTATGTTTATTTAAAATAAAACAATATAAATCCATTCTCAAGATGGTTTTCGAAGGCGGTTCAATGAATAAGAAAATAATTTAGTCATATCAATAGCCAACCATACAGTTCACAAATATCCTCCCTGAAAAAAAGTTATTTTATTCCTGATATGGAACCAGGAGTGCTCCTTGATTTTGAAGATAGACATCCAGTGGCCACCCTGTAATGCCAAGCTGTATGATTTTCTGATCAACAGATCTTTCTAGGAAACCACAGTTGGCACACAGTACGGAACTGCTCCCCTTACCCTGTGGTATTGAATTTACGTACAACTTATTAAACTTGATATTTGGTGAGCTAAACCTGTTTAAGTGACTTTATGATGCAGGGCTGTGGGTATTGATGCTAGTTTTGAGCAAAGTGGTCTAAATGTCCCTCATCCCACAGGAGCAAGCTAAAATAGCCAAGGCTGGCCTTGAGATGAAGCTCATGTCCTCTGAGATGGATGCGGAGACGGAGAGGTGGGAAGAAAGTGGTGGAGGGGACACCAGCAACGGAGGAAGTGTCAGTGGTGGTGGGGTCATGGGGGATGGTGGTGGTGGTGGTGGTGGCATTGGTGGCGGGGACCTAATCGGTGGAAATGCTAGAGACGGAGTGAGACAAGGAGGGGGTGGAGTTGGTGAAGAGATGGGAGAGGGTGAGGAGAGTGAAGGTGGTGGACGCTTTGATGGTGGCCGAAGGCGACGTGCCGGTAGTGCCCCAGGAAGTGCACCCCCTCCTGGAGCAGAAGACAATGACATTGTGAAGCGAGCCAAAAACATGTCCGCAATGGCATTCAGCATGTACCGATTCACCCGTGGTGAAGGCTCCCTTAGGACCACCCAAGACCTGTTCACGCAGGCAGAATACTTTGCTGAAGAAGCAAACCGCCTCTACAAAGTTGTGCGTCAATTTTCCTACCAGGTGGGTTTCTTTTCCGTTTTATTATTTATCTTTCCCTATGTACAACTCCATGCTGTGGCCCACCATCAATTTCCTTCACTGACTGAAAATTAAGTGATGAGATGTTATCAATGCATTTTGACCCTAAACTCAAAAAGTATTTGATGATGGCTTATTATACTCACATATCAATAGATGACAAGATAGGAAACACATCAGAAGCGTATTAGTTCAAGTTCTCTTTTATGTAATGTAATGCTAAATTAGAGTCATTTCCAATTGCTATTACCATACACCCATCGAGAAAACAATGTGACATAAAGTACTAAAACAGAAAATAGAGCTCAACAGCTATTTCTCTAATTCCCCCTTACAAATTTTGTAAAGCCTATTTTATAACATACAGGTTTGGGGTTTGGCAAAATCTGTTGATGGAAGAGAGAGCAAGTATACTGACTTTCGAGACATGCAAAACAGTTGACAAATAGATGATTTTTGCTTCAAAGTTAGTAGAAAACTCAGATGTCTAACTTACTTTTAGCCCCCACAGTGTTAGCAGTGGTGGCTGGTGCAGAAGATCAGCAATGTGCTGCCCCACTCCCCTCCCCTCGCCCTTTCACTGCCCCCCTTCACTGTCCCCCCTCCTCATCCCCACCCCAAAATGAAATGTGTGGAAATGTAAAATTTACTCACTCAGTGACGAAAAATGAAGTCCATACGCCGCTCCTTCTTGCTACAGAATTTGTCAATCACCCTGGCATTGAACCCTTGCATGGTAGAGATCATCTTCTTCTCAATGGAGAGCATTGCCAGTGCACTTAGCCTTTCCTGTGACATGGTGTTCCGTAGGAAGGTCTTAATCCTTTTTCAGATTTCAAAGTATCAGGCGAAAGTTTGTGGAAAATTGTCACAGATTGCATTGTAACAGAAAACACTTTGTAAATATTTCCGCACCAATTTTTATTCAACTGACCTAGGTTTCGGCAAACATTGCCATTATCAAGGTCTTATCTTGATAATGGCAATGTTTGCCGAAACCTAGGTCAGTTGGATAAAAATTGGTGTGGAAATATTTACAAAGTGTTTTCTGTTACATTGCAATTAATCCTTTTTAGCGATGAGAAACACCTCTCAGGCTCCGATGTTGTCATTGGTGTTGTTATTAATATTATCAGAAGCTTCATTATTTGGCAGAAGGCGCCTTGCAGATTGTCGTTAATAATGAACTGCAGTAGTGGCACTGCTCCTGCTATATTCTTAAAACCTGGCCTACAATACAATTAAACCGATAGTTCTGTTTTAAGTCTCTTTTTTCCAGAATGTTGTAGGCCCTGGCTGTTGTATCTAATTCTTTATCTGGAAAATGTTTCGAATATAATTCGAAATTTGTGAAACTTCTAAATGATCCATGGAATGAAAATGATCGTGTGCTTCTTGCGCAATTCTGTCACATACTTCTTTGGCATCAGTACGTCGACATGATACCTTTCTGCATTTGTTTTTTGGCTCGCGTAATTCTTGAGGATTAATGCCAATATTTTCTGTCAATTCCCATATTCTGTTGACTTCATGAATGAAATTTAAAACAACAGATTTAACTTGCACAACATCAGCTGTTCTTGATTGTAGCTGACTGTAGAGAATATCCACATGTGGCATTAATTTATGGAAAAATTCGAGCCAGAAGATGAATCCCTTGTCTTCTAAATTGCGCCAAAGTCCATTTGCTTCAAGGCAAGATTTATTTGACGTAGTTTTTTTTAACAAAAAGTTTAGCAATCAAATAATGAGTCCCTATAGTCATACGTGGTGTTAACAGTGCCTGACTTGAAATTCCACCTGGTTGCTGATCCTCTTGGATTTCTCCGAGATGCTAAAGTATCTAATGCAGACATTCTCTGTGGAGACCTTGAAAAAAAGGCAGGGAACGCTGACAAATTTGCGAAAAAAAATCCTTGCCAAATGATTTTGTCGTTCCATTATTATATTAAGTTGGTGACCGTAACAATGGATGTAATGTGCGTTGGGATAGCAGGCTTTTATCTTTGCTTGCACTCTTCCTGTACCACCACTCATTACTGAAGCACAATCATACGTCTTTGCAATGACAATATGGGGAGTGTCCTTAAACATGCCGTCCATTTCATGTAATATACATGATGTAAGAGCATTTGCACTTTGACCCTCTGGTTTAAAGAAACCACAAAATCGCTCATAAGGAACACCTTTCTTCTCATTACAAAACACCAACACCAACTGCGTCTGCTCAGAAACATCGGTAGTCTCATCAGCCATGACACGTAATCTGCTTGTTTTATTTCCTCTGCTATAACTTCTCTGCATGCAATCCAAAAGTTCATTTTGGATGGTTTTCGAGGTCCCCTGGAAAACATTATTGAACTCTATATGATCCTTCACTGCACTATGTATCTATACTATAAACTTAATCTACTAGGCCTAGGAACTCACCAGGATTATCTGAACTATCACTTTCGTCATGGCCCCTCAAATCTAACTCGAATGCTCCGCAAAACTTGATGCAATCAATTATTCTTGAGAGCACATACCTGTTTTTTCCACTTGCTGGTTGTGCCTTTCTTTTTCTTCGAGGTAAGCTCGACTTAATAATGTTGCTATGTTAACTGTACCTAGAGCGCTCAGGTTTAAAGCATTAATAATATGTCTTTCACTGTCGTTGTGTTTTTTTATTAACGCATTAAGGTGTCCAAGATTTCGAACACCGACTGTTCCCCAAGAGTCACTTTTGCCAAAGATACAAAGAAAACAAACAAGGGCATTCCTAATTTCGCATCCACGCACCCAATCATTCTTGTACACTTTCTTTCTAAATTTTCTAATGTACTTGGTTTTGTTCAAAGAAGCACTCTGATTGGTAACCAAGTCCAGGGTGGGTCTTCCTAACTCCATTTTAACTTAACTTTTAACTCCATTAACTTTAATTTTTTCTTCCAAAGTTCTAGTAGAAAATGTTTCAAAAAACTTAACAGTTTTTCCATGGACTTATCCATTTTGAACTGGAACTAAATATGCAATGCTCACACCTTAAACTTAATCGATCATTCAAACATACACACGGCACTTGCACCAGACCACGGTCGTATATACTAGACAGTAGAGACACCAGACTGATCCACAGAACAAGTAACTGACCGCGCAAAAATTTTCAGTGCTACCAAAAAAGATAAGTTCATAAACTAAAGATGTACTGCAAGATGAGATTAGTATTTTGCCCTAATCATGTTTGGAAAATTCAAGATTATTTTATTAGAAAATAGAAAAGTATCAAAATCTAAGCCCCATTATCAGCATAAATATTATAACTTGGCTAAAAAGTAGCAACAGAGTGCATAAGTTGGGAACTCTTCTAGCAGGTAAACGTGTGGCTGTATCTTTCCCAAGCCGCACAAACTATTTGCTCTTACATTGTCTTTACAAAGTCAAGTGTTACAATCGCTGTCACCCTGTGGCCATACGAAGAAATGGTCTCCGCTTGGACTACTGGGGTATAGCGCTGTCCGATGTACAGCACGCAATTTACGTAGCTCGCCTATGCGCAAAACCGTATTTTCTACTCGATGAGGAGAATCCCTCCAAATTCTTGCTGGCTGTGAACTCGCCAGCACACGCCGCATGCTTACCCCTCGTACGAAGGGGAGTCTGGGAGTTCTGAAGACTTCTCCGTGTTCAACGGATGGGTGAAGCCAGCGCACTCAGGTTGTATTCAAAAAGGATCGTAGGTCTTATTTTCAAATATTTAATGTGCTGCAGCTCTTCAGCACACAAGCACCAACTGCCACTGAGTGTTAGGATTCAGAGGTGGAATTTCTTGTTGAAATTTAACTGAAAATGGGTAGATATATCAGTGAGGTTATTTTCCAGGAGGTAAATACTCAATTTATGCTAAGCAGTGATGGATTAAGGGGGTGTGTGGAGAGGTTCGGCTGCCCCCCCCTGAAATTCCTGTTACAATGGGAAAAATTATGGTCATTAGGTATTCCATATCCCCCAAACCCCTGGAAAGTAGCAATCCCCACAAAACAACAACCTTAATCTGCCACTGATGTTTAGGCTTACCCTAATGGTAAAGTTTCAGCAATAACATACCCTGAGGGACATAAGCGTGTGCAGACCTTTTTATGAGGTGGTGCCTGGAATTGCTATGATTGTCAAAACTAGCAGTTAAAAATGGTATTAAAGAAATTTGGAACATGTTTGCAAATATTAATAATAAAAGTTGAACAAACATTAGGGTAGGTAATAAAAAATAAAAATTTGTTTATGTAAGTACGTTTCACAAAGAAATGTATTGTTTTGAAATTTTTGTAAGTGTGAAACAAAACACACTATCAATCTTTACCTTACTGCTATAAAGTCAAACTTACTTTAATAACTTGCTTTAGAGGAACATTCTCATCTCACCAGGAAAAAGAAACTTAAACTCTTCAATTACATCCATATTGTTAACATTTATTGCAGTTTCTTGCTCTATGAATGGTAAAATTAGGCTCTCCATGTGATCTTGAGGCATTGGTGTTCTTAGTTTACTCTTGACAATTGATAGTTTGGAAAAATGCCTTTCACAACTTGCACTGGTTACAGGTATTATTGAGAATATTTTCTAAGGACATTGGAAGTTTCAATTTGGAACTCACTGAACAATTTTGATTTGTTGTCATGGAGTAACCACTCCAACCACTTATTTAAAGTGGTTTTTGTAGCATCTAAAAATAAAAGCAAAGAATTAACTTATTCTGATTCGTTATTGTATAGCCTATGTAAATGTTTATTAAATAACTAACTCTTAGCATGCCACAGCAAACGCAATCCTCAAGTTGTTTACTTCTGAGAACGCTTGGTACAATGTACAAAATGCAAAACTTTATTTGCACTGCCAGTGAGACAGCTACATCGAATTTTAAACACTGATAGTCATTAAGACAGAGGGAGAAAACACTTAAGTATTTGATTTATTTACAAGTTTATGGTTCATCTAATTCTTTTGCAAAATTATAGACATTCATACAATAATCTTCTTGAATTTTTAAGTTATTTAATTATTTCTCGCCATTTGGTGGTGCTGGTGCACCACCGGCTTAACGAACTGATGGAACTAAGCACAATGAAATTTTTTAATCCTAACCTATTTCAGCATTTTACTGCACAAAAACACTCGGCATGAAGGATTTCTAGTGAGAGTCACCATAGATATTTCTTGACGTGAAGACCACATAAGTGTTACATATTTTCATAGGAAGCCCACCTTATATGTAGCATGGATCCTAGTGAAAAGGAAGTGGTCGCCTGAAGTAAAAATCCCTGATAAATCACCAACTCTATTGTGTTTCCTCAACCTTTCCAAGAGATGGGCTGCCAAGGAGGCATTCTCCTCTGCTGCTATCACATTCATTATTCTCCTTAGCCAATAAGTGTCAAGGTTACACCTTGAACTGAGATAGGACAAAAACAGCTGAGGTGAGGAGGGTAGAGTCTAGGGAGAGGGAAGATATTCAGAACCAGAAGACAATTGGCCCATCCATAGGGGACTGTGAGTGATTCATTCTCAGATGTCTCCCCTTTCCCAACACACCTTATCACTGAGTGCTCTTAGCACAGAGGTGATAAGCTTCACTTCAGTCCTCAGGATCATTAGAAATATAACTAACAGTAGCTTGTTAGGCAGGAATTTAGGAGTAATAATTGTTAAATCATCAACCATTGATTCATCAGCAATTGAAATTAAAAATCATTTGTGACTAATATTGTGCAGGTCTCAAGAAATATGGTGAAGTATTCAAGAAATAATCAGGGGGAAGTCTATTACATATGATCAGAAAATCATCATGATATTTGCCAGAGCTGAAATGATTAAATCGATGACTCTCAGTTTGCGGTGACCTATACATCAGTGAGATGTGGGCCGGTAGTTCGTCAAAAAGCATAGGGGTTGAGAGGCAGGAGATAACGTGCATTCAATCCTGAGAAGTTGACATGCTTTTCTGCCATCATAATATTGAAATAAGTGCACATATTAGTTTATTTAGGTCATATATCATCCATTACCTGAGCATTTTGTACCCAAATAACTACTGTATTTGCACGAATCTAAGACTGTTTTTTCCCTTCCGCATTTAAGAAGAAAAGTGGGCTTGTCTTACAATCGGAAGCAAAATCCTCTACTTCAATTGGATAACAAAATCTAAATATTTACATTTACCAGTGTAGGTATGTACTATGGGGGAAAAAAGTTTCCCAACAAACGGAGCGACGCCACTATCGCTCTCGGGGAAAATCACTTTCCTTTCTGATGGCATATTATTCTTAGGTCTTGGCCATGACGAGGGAAATTCAAACCCAGTAAGGTGATGGACTGATCGTCCAAATCGCTGATGGATTCCCGGCCGCTCGGCCTGCCCCCCGAGCGTGTTTCGCGCTGCCCACGGAGAATGGAGGCGCATTAAATTACCTTGTATGCGTTTGAAACGTTCCATTGAACTCTCACCTACGGCTCAACCGAAACCAGGTAATGATAAGCATTTTTCCTGAGGCAAAACTCAGTAGGTAAAACCTTTAGGCAGCCTATCGCTAAAAGACTCATGGCAGTTGATCGGTAGGTTAGATGGGATGCGGATTTCAATGCATTTGCCTTTGCATACACTTTATTTCCCTGTGACGACTCTACGGATATTCACAAAATAACCGAAGTCCAGGTCCAAGAATTATAAGTCCAGGAGAGAGGGGATTAATCAATGGGATATTTGAGGGAGGGTCAACTGTCCCCCAGATATCGAGGAAAATGTATTAGAATAAAAAGACAGTATATTAACTAAAATGCTACAGGGAGGTGGATGAGACGATGGTAATACGACAAAGGAGCGGAGACCAAGATGCACCTCTCGAGATCATGATAGCAGCATTCGTCAGCATCCTACTGAAAATCCTATTAATATTGACGGCGGCAGTGATGAAGAGAAAATTAAACTAAAAAGAACCTTTACAGTGAGAAATCGCCTCCATTGCCAGTATCAGAAATTGCAGGCCGACAAGAAAGCCAGCAACAAACGAAACTAATTAAACGATAGATTTCGCTCATTCGTACCGGGATATAGACAAATCATATTGGAATATCGTAACTTTCATCGATGATTAAACATTAGAAGTGTTGAGTATGAACGTGTTTAGCAATAAAACACACGAAATTGTCGGTAAATATAACTTTAGCAATTGATGTTACTCTTTAGAACATTTCCCTATTAAAAATATAATATTCCTCCTGTTTGACAGGTATCACCCAATAAAATATAACAAGGAAACATTTATCTGGGCATATATGTCTGCATTTTTGGGAAGCAATTTATGGTGCTCTGCCGGGACCGTTATTAAGAACACCACCTCAAATGACGTATGAGGATTACGTCCGAATCCTTCGTATGTTCATCGCTCCCATGCATAAACGTAGTAGTACCACCAAAGGACGAAGTAGTACGTAGTAGTAGGAAAATGTAATATCCTTCTTACTTACTGTTTTTTTCTTTTTTATTTGCGTATTTATTAATTCATTAGTATTTTCACATTCACAGCTTATTTATTTGCGTAGACATTGAAAATCTACCTTCATACTTGAATGATGCATTGAACATACGTTTGTATTTAAGATTTGAAGAAGAAACTCTTTTTTGTGGTGGTGTTCTGTTAAGTACCGTTAGTTATAAGGGGAGAGGTGGGTGAATCCCAGCTGTATATTCTAAGTCCGTGATCCCAGGCGAAAAACACTGGGCGAATCCCAGGATGGCAAATTCAACTCAGGTCCATCCTTATCTC
The DNA here is from genome assembly GCA_963573305.1 of Pyrrhosoma nymphula. Taxonomy (NCBI): domain Eukaryota; kingdom Metazoa; phylum Arthropoda; class Insecta; order Odonata; family Coenagrionidae; genus Pyrrhosoma; species Pyrrhosoma nymphula. Next base: position 181,358,013 of record OY754327.1, read on the forward strand.
GATATTTTACATGGACATTAGTTATTTCTGCCCTTTGTAATAATAATAATAAGTTTTATTGGTCAAAAGTATTCAGAAAATACACAGAGAATTTGTAGCATTGCAGCAAAGAGGGAGACAAGTAACGGGATCCACTCACATCATCCAAATGTCAACACCAACTTTCACCACCCCACTGGCGAAGATGGCCAACTTACCGCCAGCGTAACACCTCCGTTCTTTATTAACATGTTAAAAATCGATTCCATAATTTGGGTTAACTGTGCCTATTTTTTTTAAATACTGCTGCAAAGAGCTTTAAAACAAGACCAATATCATGTTTTCAGACCTATTCATTACCAAGAAAAAGTTGTTTTATAAAATTGATAACAACTTTTATATGGCAAAAAAGAAAGAGCTGAAATTTGGGATGTATGCTAAAAATTGTTATGCCTTCGCTGTTTAAAAATGTCATTATGACTGAACGTCAAGTCTACTCTTTATGAAATGTCAAAAAGGTCATTCCTTTTGAAAACGCCAAAAAATGCATTTTTTTTGTTCTCATCGAGATAAAAAATCAAAGGTGAATTGTATAAATTATCGGTAAACATGGTTGAACGCAAAAAAAATAAGGTAAAGTTTACAAAGTTCTTACATTTTTCACCGTTCATTATAACTGGGTAAGAAGTCATTTTTATTCTTCATGATTTCAACTTCGGTACAAAATAAATACGGTGGCCCCCCCTTATCCACAGTAGATATAATAATAATAATATTTACTTACGGGCTGAAGCCCTTTTATGTGTTATTATACTTACAGCGGATATCGAATTCCGCAGATAACCGAGTCCACAGTGTATAGTCATTTTGCCATTATTTTAATGAGGTGAGATTACCATTCAAGGGAAATATCTTTCCCAGCATTCTAATTTATGACGTTATTTGAATTATTAACTATTTTCGTAGCACATGAGAATATTTTTTTATGGAAAAGTTATAATTGTATGTGAATAGTGGCACAATTGTCAGCAATGCACTGAATTATTCTTATGATATGCCACATCGCAGAGGAAAGGGGATCCCACATAAACGGGGTGGGGACTGGGCCCTTCCCCTAGTCTGTGGTCTCGCACCCCCTACCCAAGCGTCAGCAGCTCAAAAGCAGCATAATAAACCCACATTGTCTCTTCCTTCAGGCTAATCCTACTGACCTCAAGTCTCATAACTCCAGGTCAGAGTGGTAGGGAACTGCAGGAGTGTTTGAAAGGATGGAAAGGATCGTTTAACTGCTCCACGAAATCATCTTAAATTACATCCAACTCTTTTCCGTTGGAAATATCTGTGCCATTACTGGCTGGAAACTCCCCAAGCTTTGCCCCAGTCGCTGTCGACCTACTTTTCCCTTACACAAGGGGAGATGTTTTCTTTCATTATGAGCATTCATCGCCATCGATCTTGAGAAAATATGGGTAATGAAACAAACTTTTAACTTAAATACTGTCAAATTACACGCATGCTTATTTCATTTAAATATCTCAGCCAATTGCAGGTACTCACCTACTTCTCCGATATTTATGATTCCCCGTTTTAAGTGTAATGATGATACAATGTCTATGATGAGCAGATGAAGGGGAGATAGTTTTTACTTTCATTCTACAGTGCGCAAGGATTTTTCACTAGGTAAGCTGCTCTCGGCTATATAATGGGGCCTGTTGCGTTTCTGTAAAGAAACAGAGTTAATATGTCCTTCTAGAATTTGAAGCAAAGCACCAGCTTCACTTCTTTGTGGATAAAAGCCCTGCTAGGCATGTTTTTCCAAAACAAGCCAGTTTTGCCACAGTCAAAAACTTGCTTGCGATGGTCACCTCGATCAACTTCTTAAGTTCCAAGGGAAACATCGCAGCAGCTTCTTCAGTTGACATAACTATCCCGGTCACTTTAATGTTTTCAAATCATGCCTACTCTTGAACCTTTGCAAACATATCTTGCTTGCAGTGAAGGGCTTTGTGTTCTCATTTTCATTAGATTTCTCTTGAAGTCTTCGTATGGGCTTAGGGATTTTTAATGAGGCACATTACCCTCTACACACATACTCTTTCCAGTTTAGCCAACACCTTCTCATGCTCTGTTGATGTCTTTTTTTCATTCAGAGATGCACTGAAATACTAGATCGAATATTTTTTTTCATTCTTCACCCCCTCTCAAATGGACAATTCATTCTTGCCATATTTTTAATGACTTCAGCAATTGTATTTTTTTCTTTCTAAATAAAAATCTAAATATGAACTTTCTCCGTGATAGTAAGCACTTGACACCTTCTTCTTAATTTTCCGAAACTACACTCAATACTTTTACACTTAGGTGCCATTGTAAAAAAGGCTGTAACAAACGAAGACTCGAGACCTACTGTTGAAGGCGGGTAATTGTAATGGTAAGGTGGGGGGCTGTTGCGTAACCTGAATTGCTGGGTGGTAACTAGCTATTGGGCAAATCCACGTAACCACGTGGTTATGCAGTGAGTCGCCCGGAAATCAGTGAGAACTCCTCACCCCAAGCGCTTACGCATCGCCTTCCTCTCACCACCGCACCAGGCAGGAAGGTTTCCACCTCAATGGAGGGGGCCACAACAAAAGGCAACCCCGTGATTCTAATTCACTTGACAATGGTCCACTGTTTGTATACAATGAAATACCAAATCTATACCGTCTAAGATAATAGCACAGTTTACAGTTAGCAATGCAGCCAATTTGTAAACACATCCATTGCAATTTGGGGAAGGGAATCGGGAATCACGTGATCGAAGAATCCTCGATGGCATCCTTTAAGTCATACGATTGTGAAAAAATTGCTTACATTTCATTTCTTACTAAGTCAGATCAGTATATTTCAACTGCTCTATTATCTTGAAAGGACTCTAAGTAATTGGGGAAGAAGTTTCACCTCATAGAGTATATGAACTTAGGGTTGATTATGTTGGGAAATTATAACTTCTAATTTCTGAGCCGAGTGAACCGTGGATAACTGAAACCATACTCTTTCACGGGTGTTCAAAATGAAATTTCTTTCCCTAGTGGAGTTCCAAAAAAGGGTGGTCGTCTTAGATTCGTGCAAATGTGGTATTATACGTATTGAAATATACAAGCTTTTGCGTATGGAAAACACTTAGTGACCTCTGGTAATTCGTTGGTTCACTTTATGATTAAATTCACCATACGAACTTTCTTTGGAGTGAATTTATTTTATAAGGCAGGTGTCCACCGTATCATGTTTGTTCATCTATTATGCTACTATGTAGTTAGTTTTAACCTTTTCACTGCTAAGCTCCATCCCCGAGAGCGCTCATTGTAGCCCACAACACTGCTGGGCATTGAAGGACCCACAGCACTCATACTTTTGTTGGTATTTAAACTCGTTTGCACGTAAAATGCATATATGCATGTGTAGCGCTGATGGCACCGAATGCATGTGTGTGTGCATAGCAGTGAAAGGGTTAATGAATGGTCTCAGGATTTCCAGCAAATTCTCTGGATGGAGAGTTCTTAGGTTTCCCAGTGGTTCAGTGTTTACCAAAGAGAACTCTTTATTGAACATTGTGTTTAAGAAAAAAATAAAAAATTTCTATTTTTTTCATTAAATAGGCACTATGGAAATATCACCAAATATATGTAAGGAACTTACTCATTAAATTTCTGCTACTTTGTCAGACATTTATTTCTATACAATGACAACTACACCAAATTTTCGCTGGATATTAGTGCCTGGGGTTTTGATTTATTGTGATATTTTTGGTTTTAGAAAAGAGGAGAGAAAGCAGAATGCTATATCAATTCCTTTCCAAATAATTTACTTAGACCTAAATAAAATACCAACTCCAATACCAATACTCTCCACCTCAAAATATTCTATATAAGTACTTTTGGTGTGGTGCTGCTTTCTGGTTGCATGTTATTGAAGCAGTACCTACCTAGTTCATAAATTGTTAAATGTCATTACATAATGTTATGTATGATTAAGTTTTTTGCCAAAACATTAATTTGTACTTATTTATCTTTAATCTGTCAAAATTCAATAATTCGAGTACCCTGTACTGGTGTAAACATCTACATGAATGCAATAAACCTTTAAGCCTATTTTACATGAGTTGATCAACCATCAGATTGGCAAAGACCAATTTGATAGGTAATTAGCTGGCCATTTCATATTTCTTGTATAGCACAAAAACAAATGATATTATATATATTATATTATAATATTTATTTGAAAGCAATAATAATTATCAACCCAATATTCCAATGTTGCACATTTGAAGCTTATAAATACATATACATACATACATACATTCTTTTCTGCAAATTTTCCTTCAAGTAGTTACTTTGACTCCACCTCTTGCTTGATAAATTAAAGAATAAAAGGCAGGTTTGTAATAATTTCATGATATAAAATAGAAGTCAAAACAAGTTTCACATTAACAACTACGAGAGACAAGAAAATACTGAAAACTAATTCATCCCCTACTTTTCTTTCCTCCTTTACATGGACCTGCTTTCTGTTCTCAATGGTGTGCCTTCTTTGGGTGAACACTGCTTATTTCTCTATGGAATCCCAACTCTACTGCTGCTTCTCTTGGAAAAAATCATCTTTTTTTCTTTCTATATCATTTTTCCATACTTGATGAGCTAACATAATGGTTTGTATGAAATTCATATCATATGCATTGAAACATTTTTGTCATTTTTTTATATTATTGTTGTATACTTGAATTACTGAATATTATTATAAATTTCATGATCATTATATTATCTACATCAATAAATTTTTATGCCTATACCTTGAAAATTTGATATTCATATCTTAATGTTCTCTCAATGTTTTCCACTGTTTTCTGAATGTGATGGGAAATACGCCATCTTACTTCTTTAAAAAAAATAAATTTTGATTTATTTGCTGTTATGATACCATTCAACGTAATGGCATTCACTTATAATTGAATTAACACCCACCTCATTGCATGACACGGGTTTTGTGTTTAACTCTATTATGTGACACATAAATGAATCACATACTAATTCTCCATTTTATTTACCCCATAACTATAAATTTATGCTTTTGCTATCAAATAATTTTTGCAAATATTTTACACCATGCAAATAATACCAATTTTCTATCATCCACATTCTTCTGTTGCTCTGTGTAAATAATTGCATTTTTGGGAGGAAATGGATATAGGTGCCTGGAGGGTCTCACAAAAAGGATCTTTTGGAAAACTTGGATCGAGTGCCTACTTATGTGCAGCAGCTTCAATTCACTGTTAAAGAACCTACAGTGGGAAAGGCTGCTACATTTTCCAAAGTAGACAGTGTTATACATGAGACAAAGAATCTTATGGATGTCATCTCAAAAGTGGTTACAACCTGCTTCCTCTGTGCTAACAAGGTATGTGACCATATTTCCAATTTTTTGCAAACTGAATTTATTTGAGCAATAACCATCATTATCAGGCAAAAAATATTTTAAGGGAAGTTGCATATGTTCACCTTAAAATATGTGATTACTAACAAATACGTACACCTCCACATTTTTCTCAAGTGAAGTACAAAACATTTTCCGCAAATGCTGACCTTCCACTCAGTACAGTAGAATTTTATATCAATGGTAGACACATTCTGAAACCTTCAGCAGATAACTGAAACCTTGGATAGTTGAGAATGCAACTATCTAAATGCAGTCAGGTTACCATTCAAGGGAAATACCTTCTCAGTGTTCTTATGTTAGGTGTTTTTGAAACATTAACCCATTTGTTAAAGACCTAATGAAAAATTGTGAGCTACTGTCTCATAATTCATAAGTATTAGCTGACTTTATCTTATGCTACTCAACATCACTGGGGCAAGAGATTCAATTTGTATTTTTTATCCTGCTCACCATTCATCCTTTAGAAAGGAAGGACAGAGTATGAGGAATAAGTGAAGTAAGCTTTTCTTGAATCAGTAAAATGCCCTAGGCTGTTAAATCATAGGATATCGTCGGTGATCATATCATCTCGTCTTCATATCAAAGAATAAGCCATGGAGAGGGGAATAGTCTTACATCCCCTTCCCAAATATCAGCATCGGCCGCTTGAAAGCAGTGCATGAGCCAACAATGCTTCTTCCTTCCAGCTAATCTGAGTGACCTCAAAGTCTGGTTACCCAAGGTCAATGCAAAATAGCAGAGATCATTGAAAGGGTCATTTACCTGCAGCATGACACACTCCCAAACCACATCCTAATCCCTTCCATCAGAAATATTCGTGTCAAAAATGCCAGAGAGGCCCCAAGCATTCTGCAGGACACTGCTAGCCATACTTACCTTTCACAAGGCTATAAGTTTTAATTCATTTTGAGTGTTCATTGCTACCGCTCTTGTATACAAATATGAAGGCTGCTCTGTTCAACAAGCATTAATGCTGTCAAAATTACTTGCGAAATTAGTTCATGTGAAAACTAAGTATACAGTAAATACTAGGGATGAGTTGATTCCACTTTTTATCGATTCCGATCACAATTCAGATTCTTTCAAATCAATTCCCGAGTCTCGATTCCGATTCCATCGATTCTTATTCCTAATAATAGGTGGGATATTGATATACCAGTAGCGTACGACTATTATTTAAATTCAAGTTCTGGCTGGAATAAAATAACAAAGACATTTAAGTCACTAAAAAGTGTATTCAATGACAAATAGCAAATATGTATATCCTCAGCTTATAATCTATGTTTAAAATATGTATTTATCTATCTGGAATCGATGGAATTGGAATCGACTTTAGGAGATCGATTTAAAGTTAAAGTTAAAAAAAAAGTAACTTTCACGTTAAAAGTTACTTTTTCAGTTAAGTACTTTTAAGAAACTTTTAAAAAGTAGCTTTTAAAAACTATTTTCTGCAATTGGGACCAAACAAATACAAAGTTCAAATTCAAGAAATTCGAACACGTCAACATTCACCAAAATTGAACGGAAAAAATTAACTGAAGTTAGTTTTGTATCAGTTAATGTATAATTTTAATGATTAAAAGTCAACTCTTCCAAAAAGTAATGGTTAAGTTTTATAGTTAACTACATTTTTTACGATTAATTTTAATCGTTAATCCCAACCATGCTCGACTGGTCTTGAAGTTGACAGCTGATGACAGTCGAGTATTTCAACAAATGAAAAACTCCTCAAGGTGAAAAAGGTCATGTTTTTGGAGTTTCCTGACCATCCTCTCTCTTTGACTTTGATAAGGGGAAAATATTTGACGTTTGATGTTGATAAAAATATTTCAAAACACGGTACAGATGAAAAGTTTTTTTATGTGTTCCTTAAGCTCTTTTTAATTTGGCAAAAAAATTTGTTGTCAATTTTGTGAAACATCTTTTTCTTAAGATAGAATTGCCCCAAAAACGCGATCTTGACCTTTCTTTAAAGCTCCGGCAGTATTCCAAAAAAATCACCATCGTTTACCCACTTAGCAAAGTTTATTGTTTACGAATTAGTATACAAAAGAGTGTCGTTACATTTTTCGAGCTATTGTGAGCCGGCCGTATTTGCCAGTCGGGAGGTGAAATTGAAGGGCAGCATTGCCACGTAAGGGTTTGGCGGCCCCTTCCCGATGACTTACTCATCTGTTTTTTTATCATCAGCGAATTGTTTCCATATATTGTACTCGAAAAATGGCTGTATTTCAAAAACACACCAAGTAATAATACTGGGAAGATTCCTTTGCATGGTAATCTGACTGCATTTAAATCATGGAAAAATGACAAACATATAGTGTTCTTAAAAATATCCTTGGTAGGTCTCCGAAGGTATCTCCACAGGTACAGGTGCTCTCCTGTATTTCTTATTCCATGACTTCCATAGATGCAAGTAAATCCACGCCCATACAGGAAAAGCATGTGCAAAATATACACTAAGTAAAGTTTTGTGGTAAGAGCCCAATGGAGAAATTAGCAAAATTTAATAAAAATGAAATGAATCTAAAATCCGAAATGAACACGTGTAAATCATGGACATTATTTCCTGACAGAAATGCACAAAGATTTTCTAATTTATTGTTAATAATTACAGCATACTCGCCTCATTTTGTTGCACATTTTGTTTTATGGATGTAATATGGTAGAGTTAACCTGATTTGTTTTAGTAGGTATGGAATGAAACAAGATCTGTTATTGTAGATATGCATGGTAAAGAAACAAAAAACACTTATATGTATTGCCATATAAAAATGAGAAAAGCAAAGCGAGTGTTACATTCACAACCATATTTGAGAACTGAACCAGAACCGAAAAAAATTGGAACCAACCCACCACTCATTATTATTTAGAAGCTATTATAAAATCTAAAAGTAAATGGTAACTGTCACAACTCACTTGACGTGGCAACAAATACCGACATATAACAGTGGCCCATTGGTGCATATTTTGCTTACTTAGGTGGTTGCTGAGGATTGAGTGTGATTTACGTACTTAGAGCTCTAGAACAAGGTTTCACCTTCAACAATAGCACGTATGTGAACAAAGGGTCATTTTTTCAGGAAAATTTCACTTCTAATTTCTGACCCAAATGAAGCAAGGATAACTGAAAGTGCAAATATGGGGCCATGGACACAGGAGCTCTGCTGTATTACAATATCAGCATTAAATAATAAAATAAGCCAACACCCATGGTGCATCATTTATTTTATGTTGGCACTTCAAAGCATACTTATGATATCACTAAGTACTATGGGAACAAAGATTTACAATTGTCAGTCGGCAGTTATAGTTGAATACTTACATTGAAAGAGCAAAACAATCACAAAATTGAAAGGCTTGGCACAATGACCTGTCACAAAATGGCTATACCACATTCTGTTGCACTGCACTTTACTCCAACTATAGTGAATGTATTCATTAAATCTCCATGAAACATAAAACATTTTTCCTTAACATACATTAATACATGCAGTTGTATCATTAAACCATGTGAGTGGACTTCTTTACACTAATGAACTAGTTAAAAGTTCAGTCTCACGATGATATGTTCCCATCTATATCCTAAGAATTAGTATGTGGATCATTTGAGAGCATTTGGGAGCAAGTGGCCAACTAAAGGGAGAGCTAAATAACAAAATAATGTTGATCTATGACAAGAAATGAAAGAAAGTATCTATGACAAATTGCTGATTCTAAGGATAATATCCATCGTCCATCCCTTCATTAATGAGATAAAGCTCTAAAAAACAGCCTTTGCAAAAAATATTAATTCACAAGGTCCATTCCTTCCTCAATTCTTTGTAATGGATAAACTGTTTACTTCAAAAACTTAGATAACCAAATGCTCTTTTTTAAATTTGGAAACTTGAAAATTCTTCTCCCAAAAGTTTACCATATTATTCTACTTGTGAGTGGCTTACGACTTTTTATGAGGCCCAAACCAAAACTTTTATTTTGAATACTAAGTCTTCTCCTATAACAGATTAATGCCTCGCCATTTTAGTGAGAGGAGAGTGAATTTGTCTATAGCTTCTAATTTCCTTATTTCAAATTTACGTGACTTCATTGATGTTTTTAAATGAGCAGAAATATTTTGTACACCTATAGCTCCAAATTCCACAAGCTCTCTTGAACCAATAGAAACAACATTACATTAACAGAGGGAAAAACAGTGAAGGTACATCTAATTGATAGTTTATTTTATCGCTGAGAATGAGCATCATGCAATACATACTCGTACATAGTATACCATTGAATCATTTGAATTTTCCTTTGAATATAGGTATTATTCATTATGTAAAGTACACATGATGCCATGATCTATAATATCTCTGTCAGTCTAGTATTGCTCCTGCTTCAGTCTACTCACAGTTAATTCCATAAATCTTTTCTTTTAAGATAATGAGAATGATGAAAAATACAGATACTCCTAGCTTAACACAAATTTGTTTAACATGCTGTAACATGACCAGCCAATAGTGAACGCATCTGTGTAGCACGACCAAATTTCCTGTTTTAGCACAATTGATAGAGTTCCCACTTATGATTAGGTAAGCTCCGATTACAGTTCCCTCTAGTTTTTTTACAAAAAAACCAGCTTACAGCACTGAAACAACCCCCAAGTTATCCTTTTAAAACAATTTAAACTTGTTAGGCCTTTATTGCACCACTAGAAAAGGGATGGAAGTACATAGTTGTAACAATGGAAGCCATCATTGCAAATCCTCAAAACACAACTCAGTTGGGAAGTCATATGATTACTTAAAAACCAACTTTGTAATATTCCTTACACTTAGATACTGTGCTGTCCTGAGTTTCGGGAGCTAATCATCACTGGACAGAAGTATTTGGAAATTTTATCAAATTGGTTTGATGAAGAAGTGAGTGGAATGTGAATTACAAAGTTTTATTTAATAATGCAATAAGTAGACCACGTACAAGAAGTAGTCCATATGCAGGCATCAATATGAAGCATTAGCATTTTTGAATCTCTGAAAATTTGTGCTTTAGGCAAACAGACAAGAATTGTCTCAAATAGTTCTCTAAACAAGTTTAACCTTCCTCACTTGCGACATCGCAAGAGGGTGAAAGGCTTTTCCAAATCTTCAGCATAAGTTGCTGACTGTGGTCTTAAGGTAAAGTAAAATTATTTATGCGGTTAATGCCAACCTGAGTGCAAAATATGCACAATTGGGCAAAAGTGGTGGGCCAAGAAAAACATGCGTAAAACTAATTCATTGGAGATGATAATAAGAGTAATTGGACACTTTAAATACGAAGAGAGGTATTACAGACAGAAAAAAGATAATAGCTGCAAGGCGAGACAACTGTCCATGGATGTCTTCTTTAAAAAAGCTGAATTTTCAGAGAGCAAAGCATCCACAACACTTGCTGATGAGTAGTTATCGGATGCAACTATGCATGAGTGTATTCAGCCAAGAAAGCTTTTAGCTAAGCTATTTCACTCTTCATTCACTTTTTTTCCATTCGCCATTTCTTTCATTCTTCATCAGCACTTACTGCTTATGAGTGCTTGCTTGACTGAAAGAGGCTATAGTAACTATGCATTTGTTATCCTTGTTAGCTTCCGCATACGCTGATATTAATTTTCATATTTCTGAGTTTAATCTTCTGGCTGATATCCCACCATAGTTAATGCAATAGAAGATCAGGATATTTATTGCAAAGTGTAACGAGAAAATTTCACATATCACGTATTTTTTTAGTAGTTAATGAAGTCAAATATGCACTTTTCACCCTGCAAATATGAAGACTTCAAAATTCTTTCTCATGGACTATGTGCAGACTGCAGATTCATATAAGGGCATGTTATAAATGGTGTGAAAAAGAATACCAGCATACACATAGTAATCTTTATAGTGGCATTAAATATAATGGAATGGAAAAATTTTGTTCAAGAATATTTTCTTAAGAAGACCAATTTTACGAGTCTAAGGAATATGATAAGTGTGCTCAAAATAATATGCATGTTAATGTAACATAAATAAATGCAAGGGCCAAAGGATATGCAAGAATAACACGGTTTAGAAGGAAGTAAGAGCCGATTCCTGAAGTCTCCCTTCAGTAATTACGCTTTTTTGACTCGCCTTTTTGAGTCCAGGCAGAATGGGCATGAATGGGCATGTATAATGGGATTGTAAGGGCACTTTTCTCATCTGGAAACCAAAAATAGGGAAAAGGGATGGTTAGTTTTTATTCACGTATCCTTTTTTTGCACAATGCTGTACAAATTTACGTAGCCGTCAGCCCATCACTTTCAAGAATGTGTTTCATCCATGAAACAAAGGTAAACTTAAAAAAATCGATCAGTCTAATTTAACCATATTATATTCTCATTAATTCTCAATTATATGAACAGCAAATGGAAGCTTAAAAAATGGTTTGGCATACATTCTCCTTCAGGAATTGGTGGGCACACACTGATGATGCACTTTCCTTTTAAATTATTTCAACAAAAGGAAAAGAGGCAATCACTCAAGAGGTTAGCATATTGAGTGCAAAAGGCATTTATGTGATTTTTAGCACATTTTCCATTGCCAGGTGGGTGGCATTACATCCCGATGCCATACTGTCCTATCTTTTTTTATCGCTTTCAGTACAACTCGCTACACAGTTCGGTTTTCACTTTCAATGTTCCTACAAACACAGCTGATATTATTTTATCTTAGGAGACCTATTATAAAGAGATCATCCAAAATATTGAATTCGAGGCAGCATATGCCACAGGAAATTGTAATCTGAAGCTTAAAATAACCAACCATTGTAAATAACTTCAACTAATTTTTTTCAACAATCTGCTGCAAAAATCACGGTGTTAAGAGTGCATGAGGGTGTGGCTTACACAAGTAATAGGATATTGCAGTACATGATTCCTTTCACAAAGTATAAAGCAAAAAAATATTAGTTATCAGTTCAAATAATGTGAATGCGTAATATTTTTGGAATATATGTACTCAGAAAATATTTTAAAAATATTATGTGGACAGCAATCTTGAGGAAGTTTGCATGCGTTATGTTGACCTTTGCTGCTGCTTTGCTGATCTGAGCTGATTTAAGTGGTCCACCACCACATTTTAGTGTAGAACTACTCCATTATACATGAAGAAGCCAAGAGTTACACTAGATTCATTAGGATAAATACTTCCTTTTTTCTCATTGCTGACATATTTTGCTCTAACCCAATGAACATTTTTTAATTGCAAGTGTACAAAGATGGGGAACATTTTTGCATGAGATGTAAAATATAAGAGTCAAAAGATGAATATCTGACATTCCACTCCACATTGATACTTAAAAAGCATGAACCCCAAAATATGGACCAAGAAATCATGAATGAGTTTAAGCTATAGACAACTTATATTCAGATTATGGTGCTCATTATGTTTTAAAAATGTCTTTCAAAGTTATTATCTTAGTTCCTGATACAATAATCGTCATATTTTAAATGTTTTCATTACCTATTTCTGATTAAGCATTGTCCATTTACAGTAAATATCTTGTATATTTTATAATGAAACATGAACTAATTTTGTTGGTATGTGCAATTTTAGAAACCATTTTTCAGAAGTATTTATAATAGTATTATGCTTCAAGGGACATCTATTGCTTTCAAAGGAAATAAAAATGCTACATTGCAAATTTTGTGTTGCGGTGTTATTTGCTCTCACTTGAGGGATATTCAGACAGTTACTGAACTTCTGTGACATATATGAAGTTAAAAATTTTGTGACCAAACCCATGAGGTTATCTTAAACATTTGTTTCCACAAACTTTTGCAAAAATTATTGACATTAATAAAATGGTGAAAAAATGGAGGAAAAAAATTCATATCTTCTTAATAGTTAAGGTCAACATGGAGAGAGCAAAATTATTTCAGATATGTGATTGAACAAGGATTCGCCATGATAATATATGATGTAATTGCTTGGGCAAGTTGAGTACTTATACATATTGCCTCACAATAAAACAATGCTGCTATTGAGTGCTGATCTTTTTGCTAACACTGCTTCAGTCTCTCACACTTTGCATTTCTTCCAGTACAACTTGGACTTCCGTGGGCTGTCCTCTCGAGGCGGGTGCGGGCCTTCCTATGGGGGGGCCGGGGGCGGTGATGATGACGGATCAGGTGGTGGAGGAGGGGAAGGGGGGAAATTGGGGACCGCCTCTGGCTCAGACCCGTCCATATGACAGTTTGGAATGGCCCGGAGGGCCAAGGGGGATGCACGGCGCACTCGCGTCTCCTTCTTGCTCTTCTAAAGGGCCTCCTTACCTCCACCTCATTCTCACCACCATGCTCTCTTTCATTCCTATTCCCACACACTCACACACACTCTCACGACTTCCTCATCCAAAGTGGGTACCAAATCCCATTACACCGATAAGTCCTTGTTCCCTCCCACATGCAGCCTGGCAGTCTTTTCCCATTGCATTGCACTTGAATTTCATGTTTATTCCCACAATACTGCACCTCCAATCCCCGCATGAGCTTTAAACTGAATGATGTATTTTAACAAAGAGGTCAGATTACCTGCCTGAAACCAAGAATTTAAAATGGTCACCTAAGGAAGGACATAAGATTTGGAATGTGAAGATATGGATGACTAAAATTTTTAACTTGGCAGGTATTGCATATTCTTTTGTTTAATGGAATAAAGCCTAAAATTAATATGGTGGCTTAAAAAATTCTCCATTTGCACTGCTATGAGGTCCACTATGAATTTTCACATATCCAAATGCCCTATTGCAATCTATTCTCTCTCATTTGCAACTCAATATAAGAACTGAGGTGGAGTGAATACTTTAATATGTATCACAATTCCCTAGTGTGATACTTTAGGAGGGTGTCATGAGTGTCTTTCAGCAAGTGCGAAATTAATTACATATTTAAAAAATGAAAGTCAGACTGCTTTCTGATACATATCTCATTTTAAAGTAATCAGTGGAGGGACTATGATGATCAATCACTCTATACTTTCAAAAATCTCTATTAAGAGTGATAAAATATCATTTTTCAACTTCTATATTTACTAAATAGGATGTAAAATATTCAGGAATAGAACTGCTATTCTTCCAGATTTGCATTATCTACAATTCAAGTTAAACAAGCAAAATGCAACCAAATTTTGCATAATATAGCACACATACAGCTTGTTTCATATGGAATGATAATGGTTAGTTTTAAATTTTCGGAGCTAGTAATAATGTCACTGAGTCATTTGGGTTATTGGACAGAGGCGAAATAAATTTTGGATCTAAAATGTAGATGTAATATTATCAAATACTAAATTTTAAATGAGAGAGACCCTCCTTCCAATTCTCATAATTATATTTTTTGTGAATTGATTTAAACACTGACATAATATTTTTATATCTACCTTACAATGAATACCTATTTTTTTAAAAACTCAAAATCACTGAGCTTTATTTAATTCTTCCAGGACACATTGATGGCAAAAGGAGAAGAATATGTGCAGTGGACTTCACTGTTGAGTGAATGAATGTCTTATTGGAGAATATTTCCTCGACATTTATTTTGGCTCACATTTATCAATATCTCTTAAGTAATTCTACAAATTTTTTTAAACTTTAATGTGTTGACATGATTTTTTTCAAGTTTTAGTCATATACTCTAGTCACCCATGATGATTTAACACCACAATTTTGATACCCAAAATGCCATGGACAACATACATTTTCACTCTTCAGGAATGACTTTACTAATGGCTGAATGGTCCAAATTCCAGAGCTGAGAGAATCGATCGTCACCTGCAGCATGCTAAGATAATTAAATGCAACTCCTTCTGGTACAAAACAATGGAGAAAATATGTGGAATTGCTAACAACTTTCAGTGTGATTTGAGAAGATTGGAATACCCGCAGAAAGTTTAAAAAAATCAGTCATCATCTGAACACATTGCCTACCTTTAATGCTTAACTTTAGATTTTTGCTTTCCAAGCTACTAACGCAAATGCAATTTTTTACTTTGAACATATTTTCTCAAGTTAACTTCCTTTGTTTTAATGCAAACTACCTTTTACCTAATTTTAACACATACATATGTCAATTTGTGTTACTTACTGTTACAAGTGAAGAGGATGTGATTTCTTAATTTGGAAGTTACTCATTTTTTATGTTGACTTCATCTAAGAAGACAGTGGTGAGCTAACTCACCCTCGTTCTGAATAGTACAATGGGTATAACATGCATATGATATTATTATGCACTAAAGTAGATAAAATTTCTGTAAAATCACAGCTTCATTTGACATAATCTAGTGGTAAAAAAATTGCAGATAACAATTTAATCACATTCCTGATCATTTTTAACTTGCTTATTGTGTTGTTATTATTATTACAGAATTGCCTATGGTGAAAATCCATGGAATTTTTTGGAATCAACTTGCATGTTTTACTTTACAGTTTGCATTTTCATCAATGAAAACAAGCAGTGAAATGAAACAAATTAAACCTGCAACAAATGCACCATGCTGATTGCCAGGCTGTTTCCATTATATATTTTTTAGCATTAATTTTCAGTTTCAGCCACCAGATGCCATAGCTATTCAGATGCAGGAAATCAAATGTTGTGATTTGTAATTCATTGATAATCAAAAATATGTTCTAATTGATCGCTGATCACTCCTCCTGCCAACTTAATCACCAATGAGAATATAACAATTTCAAGGAAGTTCCTAAAAGATTTATAACAATGCATCCATAAGTGGCCTTGTTAAATGAGGTATTTTTGTCAGAGGTATCTCATGAGAAGTCCAAGTGCATTCAAAATATGAAGCTCATCTGGTGGCAGAAATTCTCTTCCTTACCATCCTTCTATCACCCCAAATGTCCATCCTCATGCCAAAAATACTGATCTCATCAATTTTCTAGATCATGGACTTCATTGTGTCCTTGGAGCAATAAGGAGATGCATCATCTCAAACGGAAGGGCAACTAGTACAAAATGGAGGAAGCAGCTTTACAAGAAGAACTCAATCACACAGATGAACAAAAATAACTATTTCAGCATATGGTAATTGTTTGACCCTATCTGAAATCATGATTTCATGAATAACCAATGAAAACTCTTGAAGTGGCTGAGCAGTTGTTTTGAAATTCTGTTTGATAACAAAGATCCAAAAAATGTGATTAACCTCACCCATGTCTGTTTCTATCACTTAGTTGTCTGAATAAGTATGTAATTCTTATAACATGTGCATCACAATAACCTGTGATTGACTCAAGGGATAGATTTAACGAACAATATTTCAATATTATGAATGGAAATGCAAAAGTGATGCCTTTCGTAAATAAGTGGTCAGCATTCTTTGCATCGAGGCCTGATATGCATGTTGGAATATACGCCACTGTACTGAGCGTGGATTTAATACTATTTTTGCTTTACAAGAGGAGCGATTGATCTCACTTCATTGTGCATGAACAGATTTTGTGAAGCAAAGACACTGTTTTGAACATAAAAATGGTTCAACAAAAAGATGAGAACTTTTTTAAACTCAAGTTGTGTAAGAAAGTCTCACAAATCAAGAATTCGTGAAGAAGAAATCAGTCTTCCAGAATATGCATTATAATCTGGCTAAACAAATATTTTTGGTGGAAAAGAGTATGTTAGAATAGCAATAGGATAGAATAACTTTGAAAATGATTTGTTTTACACATTGAAAGAGGGAACAGGGTACATAGTAGATTTTAATCACATTTGGTGCATACCCTGAGTGCTTATTGTGTGTGGCAGCCGATGTGGAAGCTGCACTGACACTATCCCATTCTTTGAAGTCGAGGACCGAGTGATTTTTTTTAGATTCATTGACACCAACAGTGCTCATATTTCCATTGACATATCTCTCAACATCCTTATCAATATGTGCTTCCATACCCATACATACACATGCTGGCTCGCCAAGTAATGCATTCCACATGAGACTGTAGGATGGACCCTCAAAAGGCTTCTAGTTTCCTAGCATACATGTGTTTTCCTAATTTCTCTCTTGTGTTGATATTATGCTTACCATCATCCTCAAGTCATATTAGGAGTTATTGCACTTGAGACACAAATAGCATTTTGTTCAATTCATACTCAATTTTAAGCCTATGGGGGTCACCCAGTCTGACTGCAGTGTTGAATGCTTACATTTTTGAATGGGTAAAACTCATAACTCAGGTACCGGTGAGGAAGAGGAAGTGCACCATGCCTTTACCAAATGCTGTTGTTTAAATCAAGTATTGTTACTGTTTTAATAAGCAAACTCATGTGAAATTAATTTCTTGTACAATTTTAGTTGGTAATATTGGAGCTGGGAGTGTCAATTTCCGATGTTGTAAAAAAAGAAGTGGGGCCATGCTGGAAGAAATCTTCCTCTATTTTGGGTTTATTCATGGCCTTATGGCCATATTTTTGTGGTGGACCTCCTGTCATTATGTTTCCTAGTCAATATTCAACCAGGTTTAATTTGGGATTAACTGACCATGTATAAGCAGCTAGAAGACCTGAAATACTGTGTTCATTACTTTCCATGAGTTTTGTGTATGTTTGACCTTTAGCATCTAGAAGTTAATTTAAAATGCAAACTCAATGTTTGCGGAAACGTTCCATTTCCAAATATAACTGTCTTCATTCCACAAATTAGGTATGTTTATTAAGAACATTGCCTATTTTCAATATTAAATATTCTGCATTCATGCTACCTTCATCAATACTTACATTAATGGAAATAAACTTTCTGTGTGCACAAAATTCTAGTTATCACTTAAATATTGTACCCGAGATTCAAAAAGGGCAGATGTCAATCTCAAAATAAAAATAAGAATTCAGTAACTTTTCACCAAGTTGTTTTGCATAGCAGCAGCTTTCATTTGGTATTAAATAGAATTTCTAAGGAGTTAGTGTTTATTTTATTCACATAAAAATGGTAAAATTTATAAAGTGTTGTGAATGTAGAGAATGATTCATTATTTTGTAAATGCTAATTGGTAGATAATAAATAAACTCTAGTATATGTAAGTTGTCACATTTGTGGCAAACAGTCTAACAATTCTAAACATTCATTCTCTCTTCAGAATATTAGATGCAGCACTCTATGGCATGGCTCAGAGACATTGACACCTATTTCATGTAGCAATCAATAGAACTAACCTTCAAAAACGTTTTCATCATACAGTAGGATATTGGAATAGAATCAACTGAGACTGGCTAATTTTATAGTTGGTGAACATTAATTCTCACATATAAGTTCCTAGGACCAAATATGGTCAAGAGTAATTTTTCACTGGTTCTTCTCGGAAGTAATTTGCACTGAACCGAGGTTCTATTGAACAGGCCTAAGTCAATAATTACGGTACAACTCCAGAACATCATGTTACTCTAAACAAATGAATAACACTTTAAATGAAAAAGATACTAATGGGGAGTACATAAAATTCCATTCAATAGTCAACATGGCAAGAATCAAGTGTCATTGAATTTTTGATCAGGTGCTATTTTTGTGCCTTCAATGGGCACTGTAAGGAGGTGAAGAATTGATATTGTTGTCATAAAGTCACTGTACATTTTTTGATGTTTTATGATGTCTTGTACATTACTACCTTTTTAGGTCATAGGGGCTGCATTAAAAAAGAACTATTTCCACAAGTTTCCAACCATGTAAAATGCCTCTTTATAATGTAGGAATTGCCTATTTCATCTTGCTGAGAAGCACTGTAACTACTCTTGTGATTGATAATCTTAATCTTTAATGATATTTCACTTTTTAAAAAAATTTCATCAAGTTGAATTGGATAAAACATTTGAATTTCTGATGTTTCAGAGTGAAACAACAGATATCCATACCTGTCTGGTTTAAAATGCCAAGAAAAACATTCCTAGTTATACCTGTATTTTTAACCCGTCATCAGACAGAACAAATCCAATCTAACTCTTTTCCCGTTCCGTATTTGAATTCATATTAAATATAGATGATGACATTTGCTCTTTTAGCACTCAGGTACAAGTGTCCATAAGTTTTTAGATGTTTTTTTAATTAATCTACATTCTATAATGCTAATTAAATAAAAGCATTAGACCAGCTTCTTTACATAGATGCTCTGGTGCGTTTCGCTGAATTTCTCAGCAATGTTATTTCATGTATCTTTTCATTGAAGGGTTATTACAAAATGTGGAATTTTCTAACACATTTTATGAAATCTTAATTTTTATTGCCTGTAAATCCCAAATTGCTGCAAACTGGTTGTTTCTCAATTGGTTGTCTTGCTTTGACAAAGCATTGATGAAAAATGTACATTATATCAAATCATATTGCCACTGCACTAATGTAAAGATATAATTGGTTAATATTATATTGATACCCTTATTAGGGTAAAATAAATGTTTCCTTTTGTATGAATGGAAGAGTTACTTGGTTTGGCATTGCCTCATCCCAAATTTGCTCCAAACAAATGTTACAGTACGGCTAAGTGAAGCAGATTTTCCCAGTCATCTGATATAAATAGCATTCTTCATAAAATAATTGTGGCATTTTGCTTATTCTGCTAACAGCATCCTCAGGCATAGCTGAAGTGGCAATGCATACTAAAGCACATACTTGTGTACCTAGGCTGCCAGGTATTAAGGAGGAACTTCACAACCTTAATTTCAGCTCAACCTGAGAATGCAAACAGCAGATTTAGCAAAATTTTACCATCTTCAAGATGTCACAGTGAAAGAAACCAGAACATCTCCCCTACTCTCAGACAAGTACCTACACACTTCCTTCCATAGTGACTCAGGATAAGGTATGATAAACATAAGCAACAAGTCAAGGCACAATAAACATGGCATTCTTGATGATTTTAAATTTAAGTCATGCTATGGGTTGTAGTTTCGCTCAAACATGTAAAATATTCAAAAGTACCCTTTGATCTCACAACATCTGAAATATAGATTAACATAAGTCAACAGAGAGATAATTATTTTATGTATAAAATGAAAACCTTTGAAATCGATAGGAAGATCTTCCAAGTCATTTCAAAACAAGTTCCTTGTCAATGATACAGGCACACTGTGCCAGAGTCAAAATGCAAACAATTTTGTCAAAAACACAACTCGTAAAAGTAGCATTTAACACAGTGGCAAGAAAAACCTAAATGTTCATTTCTGATAATATTTCCTTCCAAGGTTACTTTAACCCATGGTGGCAGTAAGAGGATATAAGTCAGGAGATTTTTACTCTCTTCCATCTAACCTTACCCAGTAGATCATCTCTAACATTAATAACTGGCATATGACTGAATCAGTAGTGCTATAATACCCTTATTACACTATAACTGTTGAATTACGTATACATGATACTTCCCAGTGCTTATCACAAAAAAATCATTCCAAAATCCATTCCAATTAAAAAGTAAGATGCTAAGAAAAACAAAGATGGAAAGTTTATTGAGAGAAATAAATGCTGATGGGGGAGTAGTCGGATAAGCATGGAAGAGGAGGAATATAAATAAGACTTTCGATGGCGTGAAGGGCAGCAGAAAGAATGAGGAGCTTAAGATAAACTTAATGGTGGAGAAACAGGTAATCATGAGTAGAAATATTTTCATCATAACCAAAACTAGTGTAGCCAACATAGAGACTGCCAATATAACTTATCAATCAACCATTAGAATATCAAATGAGATATCAATAGTAAGTTTGAAATATTTTCATACCTAAAAAAAGTCATGTATCTAATGCCACAGGTGAGCTTGTCCCCATTCAATACAAACCTAGCATCATAAAAACTAAGAGAATTATGGATAGCATAATTACTCATACTTAACCTTGTACAATGAAGTATGGAATTTAAAAAAATGTTTACACATTTTCAAATTAAATACATATACTTCATTAGTTACTTTCAATAAGGCAGTCTTTGAAGATACATATGACCTAATGAGTAATTATTTTACTAAGAAGCTAACTTCCTTTTCTGGGTCTGCTTTCTGATAAAACAACAAATTTCTGTTTAACAAGCTAAATATTAACTCTTTTCAACAGAGGGCCATTAGTCACATTTCCGAAAATTAGACGAGGACACTAGAGATGAGTCAGGCTGGGATGATTTGGACATTGGGTCAACTTGGGCTGGGCTGTGGGAAAGTCTTGCCAAGTCCGGATGGGCTTAGTTAGAGGAATTCAGGCTGGGTATTGAGATCGTCAGGTCTACATGTCATGCTTCCACCTCAACAGGCTTAGTCAGGTTTTGCCACTGTCAGAGGCAGCTGTTATTGGGTCAGGCTCACTATCTGGCCTGGGTTGCAGGTTTCCTTACCCTAATGATCAACAATACCATTCTTGAGTGACATGATACAAATGTTACTCAAAGAAATTTCACAGTACCTTTAGATAGGTAGTATGTACTAAAATGATTTCCAATTTTAGTCATATTTCACTGTTGAGCAAAGTCCTGGGACTGGACCCTGGCGCCATGTAGCAGATATACTCTCCTCAAGCATGTCAGTATACTTCACCCTTCCATCTCTTGCCATTTAGTACTTTTGCATTGTAGAGATTTTTCTGAATTATCTGAGATCCAGAGATGCTAAGTTAAGTACATCACAAATATTCCACAAGGCAAGTTCCAGGAGACTTTTGGGTCCCAGCAAGATAAACTATTATCAGCTTTCATGATAAAAGCGAAGTTATATTTGAACATTGAATCAGCCAATAAAAGAAGGAATTTCAAGGGCTTCCTCCTATTCCCTCTCAACCCTTTCACGCCAGCGTCTAACGTTGGAAAAAGCTTCTCCCCTCACGAATGCCACTAAAATTTCTTTGCACTCCCTGTATTGCAGCTCTTGTACGGTGAGGGATAGCACAGGTATGTGTTTCCTCAACTTAGGACCACACTTAGCTGGGCGCCAAACCTTTTTCCTCCACAGGGCAGAAATAATCTTCATCCCTTTCATCATTACAACATGCAGTCACGGTCAACTATTAGTTTATGCAATGGTTTTGCTGAAATAAATAGTCTCTGCACTCTCAAGATATGTTAAATCAGAATTGAATTTCATAAGTTTTACAGAGACTTTACAGCTTTTAAATTAAATTCAACCGTTAATATTAAGTTCTCTAGCATAAAGACTCCAAAATTTGTTCCAAGCTTCCTTTACACACGAGCTAGGTTAAAAAAAATGGTAGAGCTCTGTTTAAAATTTGTAAATGTACGCCTAAACATAAGGAATGTACTTATAAGCCTCAATTTCCAGAGTACATGGAAACTTTTACTTTCACTATTCCTCTGAATAAACAAGCAATTGATCGTGGACACAAGCTGTGAGTGGGGCTCGCACTGCGATGAAGAGAGGTTTCCAGTTGCTGAGGAGAGGGCCAAAACTCTCGCTAAGCTGGGTCTCAGGGGGTAATAGCATACCTGTGTTTATTGCTTTGGTGGCGGTCACTTCCCTTCCCCCTCGTTGGCCATAGCTGACATTCGTTCTTTTGCGTAGGAAAATCTATGTCGGCTATGGCTGTCATTCATTCTTTTGCATAGGAAAAACCTTGTTGGCTATAGCCAACATTCCAGACGAAAAGGTTAAATATTCTACCACTCCTTCAGCTTAAAGATAGTCATGCATGTTTATCTGAAGAGAATGTTACTTGACTCCAAATGAGCTGACCATGCTCATCAATTTCCATTCATATCTGAGAAAAAATGGCATTTAAGTTGAATCTCATCAAATGTTAATCTCACAATATGACGGATGAACTCTTTTTAGGATCTCCGCAGGATAAGGAGCTTCAAGGTTGCTGCCATTTCAATTTGTGAATCTTTGGGACTTCTGAGCTAAGAAAATCTGACAAAAGAACATAAAGCTGGGGCAATGGACAACACATACAGTGAATGTAGGCAAAAAAGAACCTCCTGGCGCAATTCAGATTCCAAGAATTTATACAGTTTACATTCCATGAAAGTACTAGATCTTTCATTCACATCTTCACTGTGGGCAGTTTTAAGTCAGGGGATGTACCAGTTAAAAGGAGAAAATCATAGATCCCTACACCATGCCAAAGTAGCAATCCTCAGGACGGGGAAAATAATTACAAAGGAAAATAAATCCATTCATGATTAAAGGCAGAGCTTAGGTAACAAAATATATTATCTCTTTGATAAGTACAATTATAAAATAAAAATAACATCTGTGCATCACCTTTCTAAACAAAATGCTTTACTATGGATTTTCTTAAAATAACACCATAACATATGTATATGAAATAGCAAATCCTTTCAGTTATTAGAAATCATATAACCTCAACATTCTCTTCTGGTTTTCAATATGGATAAAATCATATCAACAATGGTCATAACCTCAGCCATGGCACCAGTTCCTTCATCGCCACAAGCTAATTTCTTAGAAATTGGAGGTATCAACGTATGGCCCCATGAAACAAGTTTAGATACATGCTCACCAGTCATGGGGTGAGTCCACATTCTTGTGTTCATAGCTGGACAGAAGACTAGGGGTTTTCCAACATCCCAGGCACGAAAAGTACATGATAGGAGGTTGTCACATAATCCCTAAATAATAAAAATTCATAGTTAGAATAATTCTTAAATGAAATCAATCCTTAATACTATATCACATTAAATAAAACTAAGGACATGGAATAATATCAGGATGAATTCTATATATGTATGTATATTGGTTTAGCCCTTCAAATGGCTAGACATTTGGAGGGCCCTATAAGCTTATAGGCAATATTTGACCAAGGTGATCAATTCAATGCCAAAATAAGCTATAGCCCAGACAGCACAGCCCATTTGTAAACCCATTGTATTACAATTGTAAGGCCGAAAATAATACAAGGCTTTGTGTGCATTTGGCGTTTACGTGCTTCTTTTGTCTAGCATGATGGATATTGCGTATGATAAGTATGTATGTATAATCTTTGTTATATATAATCTTTGTTATGTGTAATCCAAGGATACTGGGTATAATCTTTGCTGTGGATGCTTTATCATGAGCTACTATCGCCAAATCATGATAAAATCAAGATATTTTGCCATTAATCGCCATTCAACTGCTAAACTTTCATCGCATGCTAGCCTGTGGTTTATGCTTTGACCGAAAATTTGGTATAAATGGGAAGCTTGCAAACGATTCAGAGAGCTAGTAAACACTACATTGATAGCTTTGCGTAATTAATTTCCATTGTTTATTATATTATTGTTATGCTTTTATTGATAGTGATCATTTTTCTCCTTTCCACATTTGTAACTATGAATATACAAATTAATTATGCAAAGTTATCAATCCCTTCGTGTTTTAAAAAAAAAAATTGAAAAATCAATGTTCATAACATTTAAGCAAGTCAAGCCTCCTGAATTTCTTTCATATTACGTGCGTGGTAATACGAAAAAGAGATTCCGTTCGTAAAACTATTGTAATTTGGCTCTATTACCACCATATACCAATTTGTAAAACAATGGTAATTTGGCTCTGTAATACAAAGTTATTAGCGGAAATTTGACACTGTATTATGATTGTAATACAATTGGATAAGTTACGTCTTCATTGAAATGTAATCAAACGTATATTTAATGGAAAAAATCTTGTTTATTCTAATTAATATTGACTTTATAGTCCTCCTATGTGGCAACATAGGTTTCAATTAATTAATGTCTGGTGACTGTTATCGTTAATTTGTTGGTATTTCCTCGAACTCTAATGGCATTGACATTTAAAAATTAGTTCTCGCAGTTACTTTTACGCACGGGAATGGCCGCATATATAAGACTTTCTTGGAGCGTTACTTTCAATTGTGAGTAAACATCGATAGACACAATATAAGTCGTAATATGCAGTTAGGTAGGCACTAGGTAGTAGGTAAAATTAATGTGCATCATATATTGACAGTGAGACTCGGTAGTAGCGGAACATATGGTATAACTATATAATATTTTTATTTTGGTATCCAAGAAAGAAAATTATTTCGATGGTTACAATTTTGCCTCCGTAAATAAAAATTTCATTGCCAAAGATACAAGGATTTTATAGATTGATGGTCAACGTTTTGAAGTAGGGCCAAATTTTAACAAGAACAAGATACCCCAGTTCCATATCCCTGCTGGTCAGTAGCTGGGGTGCAACTTGGCTGTGGAGCTATAGTATACTTTCTATATAGTATAAAGTATACTTTCAATTCATTCCCAATTGCAGAAGTCTTCACACAGACCAGTTACACAATTCGTCATTTTGTAAAACTATTGTAATTTGACTCTTTTATACCATCATTATCCAATTTGTAAAACAATTGTAATTTGTCTCTGTAATACAACCGTAATACAATGGTAATAGCGGACATTTGACACTGTATAACGATTGTAATACAATTGGAATACAAATACCCTTGTTTTGACATACGATTGAAAAATAACAGTAATATGGCAATATTTCCAAATTTGTGCTGTCTGGGAGGTAGGAACATACCCTATATGTACGTCAGTATCCATGCAACAGAACATAAATTGACTGGCAATGCTATTTTCACATGACATGTATTTTCATTTCAAATTATTCCAACAACTTTAAGTAATTACCAGGGACCGGAAAAAATCGCATGTTGCGATAAACGCGAATTTTCAGCGAAAAATAGGGATAAAAGCGAATAATTGCGAAATTAGTAGATATGCAAAATGAGGTTATGAATACAAAGAACTAGTAGGAAATGGAAATAAAATATATTTTCATGTTTTTATTTGTGAAATATCCCCTTTTTATCCATTAAAATTATGATTATTATCACATGAACGCAACAAATTAGCCTATTTTCAACTTAATGGATTACGGGAAAAATCTAAACGCTGGTTGCCTAACTCCCAGGGGCGGAAACACCCGCGTAAAAATTGAAATAAAAAGAGTGAAATATGCTATAAATAATAAGTAGCACTTGAGTTCTAAGCATTCGCATTGACCAAAAATGCATTACACATGTTTATTTTAATCGTTTTTAACAAAACTTACATGTTTAGACATATACTTCTGAAATCAGTGTAAACAGTAATTACATCATAATTTGAATTTTGCATTATTGTAGCATTTATTTGTCCGTACTTTATGTAATATTTTATTATATCACACCAGCAAATAAACCAATTATTTACATAATGAATTATTGATTTAATTTTCATATATAATTACACTTGCATTTATAAGGACACATTACTAAGAAAACATATCAAAAGTCGCACTGCATATACAACTCATAAATGAGAAAAAGAAATGAAAAAAGAAAGATAACAAGAAATTCAATGCTATGTAGCATCTAAAAATAATGTGTAAAATTTTTAACACCAGAAATTCACAGAAAATTGAAACAGTGGGTTTTTCTAGATTGTGCAGATAGGAACTCTTCACAGCATTTTCAATTATAAACAAGATTGTAACTTATACATACAATGTCAAAAAAACCGTAAAAATCCAATCGATTCGATTCCAAGCCCACAGAAACTGTAAATAAACAGGCATTAAAAAGTCTCCCTTCTTTTTACTTGCCCTTTCCAAAGACTGGCTTGCTTTCTATGTATGTACTTGAACATGGAAACAATCTTTGACATGATCGATGAGTATTAGCATGAAATCGTATTAAATTCTAAAATAAATCAGTCGTAAACTACGTGACATTTTTTTTAAATATTAATTTTGTTGCTAAAATTAATTACCTAATAACTTTGAGGCAAGTTTTTGAACTCTTCATTTCCTTTGTGTTAGGAAAAAATTGTTAAAGTGTCAGATTAATTTGTCATAAAAGGGGTTGCATGAGTTAAACGAACTTACTGATTGAAGTAATGATATATTTGCATATTCTGCAAACAATTGCGTAAGAATTGATTATTTAATTCTAGGTTATTCGATGACAAAAAATAGATGCTAATTTCAGGAAAATAGATGATAATTTCATAAAAAATATATGCTAATTTTGAAAAAAATATATGCTATTTTTTCCGGTCAGTAGTAATTACCCATTCAATATTAGCTAAGCCCAAGGAGTAAAGCATTCACTTATGAACCTGAGAGGTCCTAGTTAGCTTAATACTAATTGGGCTCTACCATTACACATCAAATTCAACTTGGAGCTGACTAATGAGAGAGAGAGAAATACATACATACATATTTGCAATAAGTTATACAAGGATGGAATTCAAAAATTGACCACTTACATTGGCAAGTTTCCCCAATGTGTTGGCATCCAAAGGCGCAATTACAAATATATCAGCCCATTTGCACAACTCAACATGCAAAACTGGATCTCCAATTTCCTTCCAGCAAGACCACTCATTGTGATCACTTAGAACTTCTAATGCAATGCAGCCACAAGGTGATACACTTTCCTGACTCCCTCCAATGGTTAGTTTGTCTTCGTCAGAAGCAGGTTCTACATCATGCTTACTACTGCTTACTAAAAGAATTATGGTGAATATCATTAATGCATGTCCAAATTTTTTAAAGAAAAAATTCAAAAAACAATTCAGGTATTGAGTGGGAATATGTAACACTAGGTTAAATGGGGTATTCCTGCTTCCATAATGCAGGGATAATGAACCTTTTGAAGGGATAGATACTACATCTTATGATAGCCAAACAGAAGAAGAAAAACTCAAGAACTCAACAAATAAAGTCATATAAATTGAAGAAAGTGAAGAAAGATTTGAATTAAAGCTGTGGGAAAGAAATCAACAATAACATGAAGAGGAAAACATGGAAATAAATAGTGCTATTTAGCATACAAGTTAATTAAGAGGTACTTCAGGGAGAGGATAGTGAAATGCAGTAACATTCGAGGCATGACTGGGATTCCACTGATAGAAGCTAGGTATATAAGATGCATACATATGAAAAAATAAATTTAGAAACAGTGCAAAGGGCTGGAAACAATTAAAGATAGTTTTATTGAAAGTAAGGGTGAGGCTGTTGAAGATGATAATGGTATATACACATTAAAAATTCCAAATCTGACCAAGAAGAGTGAGACTTGAAGAAGGAAAAGGCACTTGCAGTCTTTTTAAAGCCTATGGGCATTTAGCAAGAATTCAATTAATTAATGTTACATATTAATTTATACAATACACCCAGGGTTCTTTCTCTTGCACACTTTAGTGGCTCCAAGGGAATTTTATCGATTCCTGGCCCCTTTTTAACATCCAATTTCACAAATGCATCAGCAGCCAAAAGATTAATTCTTACGTATGCAAGAGGTGCTCTTAAAAAATGAAGCTGTCACAACCTCACCACTGTTTCAAATTTCTGTTGAAGCAATGAAAGAAGTTGAATGATGAAAGTGTTAATCTAACAATTACCACACGCTCTTCGATCGGATGCCTCTCATCAAATATGTATTAAAATTTGGACTCATTATTCAAGCAAATATTTTAACAATTATTTCAAGAGATGATTGTTTATTACATAGAACATTTAATAACTGCAAACTGTGGATTTTACATTAACTTGACATTTATAGATTTAGGAAAAGATAACAAAAAGTTCTGTCACAAATCAATTCACAGTTGCCGAAATGCTTGGGCTCTTTTCCATCGTTTACCATTCAGTATTATTATGAACAATAGGCATTTTCACTGGAACAATTAATTAAGCCTGACATACTCTGATTGGTATTTTAAGCATTTCATGTTTCGGGATGTCCTAGTACAAAGTTATACAGAGTATTGATACAGCATGTGTTTAAAATTTACCGTGCATAGCTAAATAAAATTTTAAATTGAAAATATTCACAGTAGCCAGCAAATTCCAACATTTTTATTTCACAGCCTTTTAGAGCAATTATTAAGGTTCACCTCGGCATATTTCTTCATGAGGAGTTTGTCAATTAGGGTGTGTAACCATTTAGCTGGGAAATAATTTTTATCACATCAAGTTCTCAAGATAATACCCTGTTAGTTGAGAAGATGGAGGCTATTATGCATATTATGGTATGAAAGTCAGCAAGTTTATGGCAATAGTGACGGCAGGAACACAACCCAGATAGTATGCAAGCTTACGACAAACTTGTCATAGACTTGATTTTCCCTGCCACAACAAACTTGTCAAGAGCAAATTTGCAACAAGTCTGCAGCAAGTTTGCTACAGCAAAGGTTTCATTACATTTCTTACATTAAGCTAGCAGTTTCAATATTGTAAATGGAAGTTTGAAACAATTATGTACCATAGTCTGCTACCGTAAAACCACTCATACCAGAGTACAACTTTGCAGCAGCAGACTTCACACAAGCTTGGTGTAAGTTTGCCCTGGCAAGTTTGTCATGTCATGGACTAATCCATTGTGTATGACATTTGCCAATGGAAGCCAAAATCAAGTGTGAGGCAAGTTTGATGCATCTGTAACCTATAATGTCATTCAATGACCATAAATGTCCCACACAACACAAAACTATCTATTGAATTTAGATTCTATATTGTGACAGTAAAGGCTTTTTCCGTCGTATTTCAGTTTTTAGGGTCCCCTCACGTCCTTGTGCGTTTTGCATTGTTTTTTTTTCTTTTCACATCCCCCACCCCCCTTTTTTCGGGTGAGGAGGACCACGCTCGTTGCTCGGGCAGGCAAGGCCAGTGGTGCGACGTATGTGCGGGAGGCTATGTTTCCCCCCACCGTCGCCAGTCAAGTGGCCCAAGAGGCAGTGCTTCATGGTGTCATTTGATGGTGTGGGTATTTCCCAGTTTCCCACCCCCCATTCCTCATGTTGTGTGCCCTCGGATGCCCCACCCCACCAATAGTGGGTATATAAGGGCATTGAGCGCACCTGAGCAGAGGAGAAACGATTAGGCGAGTGTAGCGATAGCTATGCCGAACGAATGGTCGGAGTGAAGCAGAGCAGAATCGAAGACGGGACACGGACAGGACGACATAGAGATTTCAGTTCGTTACCTCCTTTCTTGAGACATGGGAAGCGCCTCATGAGCCGCCGAAATCCTGATCGACGCACGACGTCACCAAGATTAGTGGGACGTGGGAGCTGCGCAGCCACTCACGGGTTGCAACTCAGAAGTCCCCGGCGAGAAGTCGGTGCACACGATTCTCCTACTCAGCTACGAGATCTACTCCGACACGTAAGCTGTCGTCGGTACACCCCCCTAATTCCTCTCCATCCCCCCCAGTGTGGACAAGTAAATCTTCCACATCAATGTTACTTCAGTGGCCCCTTGCCACGACGTCGGAGAAGCTAAATGTGAAGCGGCTTCACCGCACGGTCAAATGAGGAACAATTAGTGTCATTTCACCCTCCCGTGTTTGTCATGTGTGGTACGGAAACGAGTAACTCTCCAGTGTTAAATGAAAAGAAAAATTCCATCTGATTGCAACGTGCTTCATCTATCATTCATCAGTTATGTCAGTGTGTCGTAAAAGGGTAATTTTTCCTAATTGTAACATGTTTCATTTTTCATTCATCAGTGATTTTGTTTGTTAAAAAGGGCATTCATTAACCTTTGCCTGTTCAATCAATCACCCATCCGTGCAGTTTTATGCAAGGGTTATTTTGTCTGTGTTCTCCATGCAATTGTATTTCTAGGGTATCACTATCATCCATATCATTTGTGTTCAATCGCCATCATTAATCATTCATGCTCATCAGTGAAGCCTTTTTTTTTGTGTCATGCAGTGATTTTTTTTCTTGTTCTTTGCTTTGCTAGTGCATGTAATATCTTGTTTAGTGTCAAACGTTAAGCAAATAAATTGGTGTCAAACGAGTTCTGGGTTGTGGCTCGTCTCAGTCCCTGGGCGGTTCGTCCATCCCACTGTTCCCTAGCGAGAATTTGCAGGGGGCGCTGCACACGGGATGCCTAGGGGGGGATCCTTCAAAAAAATATTCAATTGATATTGCGGAATATGCTCCGTGGTGAGTTGAAATGCGAATCACAAATGTGTGCGGCCGTCCTCCCTAATGTTGCGGGCTGAGGGGGCGTGATCCGTTACAATATCTGCATGTCTTCTGCACCACAAAGTGGTTAGATACCAAAATGTATTATTGTAATATATATTTTCAAAAGGGGGACTTGACCGAAAACTGCATTCACATATGTACATATAGAGCAACCAAGATGCTTGAAATTTGATTCATTTTCCAGATTATTTCCCAGTATCCTTTTATTTTATGCGCATGAATGCATTCAAGAATGAACCCGGGTAGGTTCATGCAACATGAGAACAGAAAGCGACCTATTATTCGTTCAGCCTGATTGCAAACATATGCATAGGGGTGCATGTTAGTTGATGCATTAACTGATCACCTCTCTACAGCAATTTGTTTTCATGGAAATAGTAGATGGAAACGATGAAAACATCTATTAAAATTTAATATTGAAATTGTGTTTGTTTGTTGTTGTGAATGAAATATAAAAATAAACTCTGCTTCCGGTGTGTTTATCATCAGCCGACCGGAAACTCATACATGTAACTATCATGCATCGAAAGTTGCGATCTCGATCTTAACTCAACTTCGAATATAACATTGTTAATTATCTTTTAATAATAACGCCAATAATAACTTGACATGAAAGTGAGGCAACCGCCGTACTCTCCGCCCGAGGAGCAAAAGTCGATATTAATATCGGCCCATCACACTAAGGGGGTTAGAATCACTTAAATTTTATGGTCAAACCTTTTTTTAACCTTATTTGTTTTCTCATGTTTTAAATTTTCTGTTTTCTTTCACCAGAAATGAAAGAAGAAATAAATTGGAAAGGGAACAAAGAGAAGAGGCTACTGTAAAATGAAAGTGTCAAATAAATTTGTGTTAAAAATAAAACCTTACTATCAATTAATTACTTGACATTAATACTTAATATAACTATGAGAGAGGCATTTCAGCTGCTCTTTCTTAAAACATCCTGTTAACTGCGACTTACAGGATGATATCAGGTCTATAATCTTATACATAACTCTGCAAATTACATTTGGTACCTTCCAGCATCCATTGATTCACAATTATTATTCCATCATTACCCCCTAAAAACAATAGTTTGACTTAACCATTATTCTCATGTTCATCGTTTGCTCAGGTTTTTGAAGCAGGATAGTTGCAAGAGGGTGATTTACTACTTGGTCCATAACAATATGAGGTACGCTGCACCTATTTGAGCATTTCTAACGTCCAGTTTCTATAAATTAAGTTTTCTGCAAGTCCGACATGACACGTGTCATGGGACAAGTTTGCCTATGGTTGATATGAAAAGTTTTCTTCTAGTTTGACATGACAAGTTAGCTTTAATTTTGGCATTACAAGTTTGCCTCAGGTTTGACGAGGCAAGTTAACCACAAGTTTCACTTAACAAGTCTAGAACAAGTTTGATGCGACAAGGTAGCCTCCAGTTTAGCATGACAAGTTTGCCACAGGTCTGCCAAGGCAATTTTGCCACAAGTTTCATGTGACGTTTCCACAAGTTTGACGCCACGTAACTAGCAAGCTTATAACAATTGGGTATTCAAGCTTGCATACTTGACGAGGCAAACTTGCAGCAGGGTTTCTTCAAGTTTGTATTGCCATTTGTGAAGTACTATTACGGACATAAATCAGAGTGAACTGTATTGATATGGCTTGAACACATCCTAATTTCCCATCATTAGCAGAGACTCACCACCTACTTTTATGAGCATGTTATGCTCTTAAGGTGTACTTGCATAAAATTGGGCAATTCTTTAACTAATTTATACGCACTCTCATATTGCTCATTTAAGGAGCATAAATATGAATCTTAAATTGTCAGTAACACAGCCACGACCAAAAATAACTTTCATACTAAATATTTTGGACATATATGTTAAATTTTGTGATTACATAATTGCGGAAACAGCAACCATCTCCATCCAAAATAATCACTGGTTTTACTCACCATTACTCGACGACACTGAAGATTGACAATGTGTACTTTCCTTTCCAAGAAGCTGATCTGGGCTAAAGAAATGTTTCGCTCTTTCTGTGGTCACGACTTTTATCCTAAAATCACTATTCTTAAGCCGCAACGACTGCACCAAGGTAGGTAATTTAATAGTTGCAACACTACCAGTCACCCCAATTAAGATGTTCGCTCCTTGACCAGTCATGGTAATGGAATATTTACGGAGTTTTGCGTAGAAGACACTTCGTTATTGAACTAAAGTCACCTTGCCAATTATTGTACGGACAGCACAAAGTGATTCTGCAAATATTGCTCCAAACAACCCAAACAAATTCCAAATTGCGCTCCGCGCGCTGCATCAATCGAATCGTCGACTTCGTCGACTTCGACCACTTCGACTCGTTCAACTGGTTCAACTATCGACCACTCGCGCGCAAAATTCGAGTTTAATTTAAAGCTCTGTATTACAAATACAGAGCTTTAGTTTAATTAATTCCATGAATTTTAAGAAACTTGAGTTGTCAGAATAATTATCCAGAGAACTCGACGGTATTTTTAAGAGACCGTTGATTGCAATTACAAAGCTGCAAAAATGCATTAAAATAAGTATCGAGGTAATCCTCTCCCCTTGGGCTAATATTGTCACCGTGAAAGCAATTACCCCTAGAGCTGGACTGGTGGGAGCAATAATAATTGCTCAGGACCACTCATGCCATAAACCATAAAGGGTGGAGGGCAGGTGAAAGGAAAATTCGACAAGGATAGGCAAAAGGGACACGTGGCGGTGTCACGTTGAAAATACTGTTGTGAAGCGTTGATGAGAACCCCCTCCCCCCAAATATCAATTATGATATCCCTGAACGTGGAAGTCGCAAACACAGATAATAGAATTCTGGTAACAATGAGAAGCCGCCCACTAGGCCGGGAGATGTTCCCAGAAACCAATGAGGCAAGATCTAGGCGGTTGTCATCACACGAAATCTCTGAGCAACATCAACAGGGGATACAAGGACTACGAGAGAGTACTTATAGAAGATGGAAAGGGGAATAGGAAAGCAGCAGTAAAAATAAAAACTTGGAACATTTAGGAAAATGATGAGGGAAGGGAAGCGAGAAAATATGGAATGGGAGATGAAGAAAGGGATAAGAGATGATTTGGGATATTGCAAGTTGAGATGGAGGGATAGCGGGGACTATATTGAATTAATAGTTATAAATTAATTTTGAGTGGAGGAGATAAGAGCCAACTGAGGGTAGCTATGTTGTTGGATGCCAACTTGGGGAAGAGGCAAGGAAACAATGGACTGGTGAGTAACAAAGCATACTAGTGCCTGAAGTAAAAGCATGCTCGACGAATTTTGAATATATAGGGGGAAGAGGTTTGTGGTATATACGAGCAACTAGAAGAGATAATCAGAGAAGTCCGAGACAAGAAATATCTGATAGTGATGGGTGATTGAAATCCAGTGTTGGTAGGAGGGAGGGATGAACATGAAATGGGTGAGTATGGGCTAGGGGCAAGAAATGATCACTGTGAGAAGACAGTTGAACTTTTAAAGAAGAAATAAATTAGAAGTATTTATGTATTTAATTTAGTTCTCATGAAATGTGATGTTAGATTCATAAGGCTTTGTACAAGTTGGATTAAGAGGTGGAACATGAAAGCATTGAAAGGGATGAAAAGGGGGGAATACCAGGACCTCGTGGAAATTGGTATGATCAAATATAGGTGAAGCTAAGCAAATGGGAACAATTGAGGAAAGGTGGGAGAGTATAAAAATAGGGATAGTAAAAGCAGCAGAAAATACAATAGAATAATTGGAAACAAGAAGGATAAAGGCATAATACATCAGAAACGAAATCATTTGCCTTGACCAGGATTCGAACCCGGATCCTTCGATTTCACGCCGAGTGCTTCAGCAACTTAAGCTACTGAGGCATCCTCCTCCCCTATGGATTGTTGAGGGCTTTATAGGAGTAAGTTGTTTGGACTGCTGGATATATGATGTTACTGAAGCAGTCCAAGGTGTGTCCTTAGTGCCACAGTCCATGCGGATAAAGCCAAGTACGGAACACCAAGGTGTTTGCTCAATTCACTCGAGTTTGCTCGAGGAATACTGCACTAATGTGCACTTGCGGGTGACTCTGTATAAGATTATATGGTGGCTAGTCTTGGTATTCTCAAAATTTGTCACAAAAAAAATGATTAGGAAAACATAGGATAGAAGGAAGTGGAATAATGTCAGCACTGAACTAGGCAAGAGGAAGTACATATGTAAGGAATTAAGTAATAAACTCATGAGAGTAGCCAATCAGACAAAGGAAAACTGGTGGAAAGGACAATTTGAGGAAACAGAAAAGCTACAGTAACAAGGGGTGCCCTATACACTAAAAAATGTTTTTGGGCCATAAGAGAGAGTAAAAGATACCAAAAGTTAAGAACATAACAGGGAAGATACTAATTGAGCAGATCCAGGATAGTTGGAGAGAATACAAGGAAGAGCTGTATGGCAATGGTAATAGAACTGTGAACTTAGATTTTGCAGTGAGGTCAATGGCAGGGAAAAGAAACAAGGACATCAGGAGAGAACTGGTGGGGACATAGAATATTGTTAAGGTTGGTCGGTCTTTTATAAGTCATGATAGCACCAGTAGTGTAGTCAGGGGATGAGAGGGGGTGAATGCTCCCCCCCACCCACCCCCTGTGTTCTGGTGCCCCTAAGCCAGTGAATGTTTCCTTTCTAAAGCTCCAAATACACACCTGAATCAATGTCATAACTTAATTCACTCACTCACTCAGTGATTCAACCCGAAGGTTGGTTTGGATAGTTGAAGGTAGAGCTCAACCTGGACTAAGCCACAGGCGTGTGAACTTCACACATTCAGGGTAGGGTGGCCAGTTCCTTTCCCTGGGCCACCTCGCACTCCAAGGATTTTTTCTTCGAGGGTGTCCAAAGGCTTCACCCGGATTTGAACCCGGGACCCTTCGATCAGTAGCCAAGCGCTCTACCCACTAGGCCACCACACTCCCCATAACTTAATTATCAGCAATAAATTCGACAAGGTCTACAAGTTGGATCATAGTATATTACGAACAAAATAATACGGTAAAAGTATTTTCAGTATGTTAAGATTAGTAAATTGGTGAATTTATAGGTCGGCGCCCCTAAAAATTTTGCGCTCCCTCCCCGGCGGCCCCTAAATCCAAAACCTGGCTACGCCACTGGGTAGGACATTTGGGAATTAAGCGGAAGGTGAGTGGGCTGTCGTACAACATGGAAAAAAAGTGACTTTAGGGCGAGGTTAGAGGGCGTTGTGAATCACAGAATGAAAATGGTGTAAAGGTTCAATTGGTGACTTGGCGGTAGATGTATGGCGTGGATTATAAGGTGTGGTGGAGGGTAGAATGCAGGGTCAGACTGGCCATTAGGCCATTCAGGCATTGGTGAGCTGCTCCTCTTAAGCCAAAAGTGGAGGGGGGCACTGTGTACAATACCTATATGGTGAGCTGGGTTGGCCCTTAAATGCCCCGACCGAAATTTATTCCCAGTCTGACCCTGTTAGGATGCAAAAAGAGGAGTGATTTTGGGAGTTGCCAATGTCATGAGCATGGATTGAAATGCAGGACAGATTGGAACATTTTGTGTGTTAAGGGTGTCAGCTGTCAAGTTTGAGTTATTGTTGATGGATGGTATGCTTGATTTGTAGAAAGCTAGGTGAGGAATTCGTTGTCAGATAGGGAAATTTCAGTATCAAGTAAGGTGTTGCGGGTGCTGGAGTTGGTGGAGGTAATGGGACAATGAGGAATAGCAGTTGAAAAGGAAGGAGGACAGAAATTGATGTCGATAAATATGACTGAAAATGGTGGTTTGAGGGACTGTGAAGAGAGGACCTTATCCTCCAATAGACCAATGAATAAATTTGTATATGATGGAGCAATTATCATACCCATACGCATACCCCTGGTTTGCAGAAATATTTTATTGCTGAAGGAGAAGGTATTTTTTTGGAGGAAATCTTGGGTAAGTTTGAGGAGGAAATCAATGGAGAGGAGTTCCATACGAAACTAACAGATTGTGCCACTCCAAGATTGTGAAAATATGTTTTCACATGTCAGACTTCCTCAACATAAAGCTGAAGTACATTTTCAGGTTGAATATTTTCCATCTTCTTATTTACTGGAAAAATTATTTTAAAAATAAGAGCATCACTCGGAAGTAGCCAAATTATTTTTAGCTACACCACCACGACCCATCGCATTAGAACAGATTTTCAGCTCAGTAAATATAGTGTCCTTTCAGACAAGATCAAGAAAATTGAAGGGAGTGAGGGGAGGGGGGGATTGGAGGCTACTAAGAGATGCTTTAAGAGTGGTAGGTGTCACAAATGAAAGGGAAGAGAGAGAGAGAATTAAAAATAAGAGTAGATGAAGGTACATATTCTTTTGATTGTGAGAGTTGATTAATCTCAAAATCACTACGCCTAACCACATTTCGTATGACATGGCAATATTGAATGGAAATATCGTATTATGATCCTAGGTAAAAATTTCTGGTCTATAAATAATCTGGAACTGGTCTGAAAGGCTAATTTTTGGTCTGTAATAGGACTTGATTGGTTTCAAAGAGGTGAAGGAAAATGGTTTGTAACTGGTATAGATTCTGATCTGTAACCACACTGTAATATCCCCCTACCCCCAATAAGCTCGCACCCTAAATAGTGTGTCCAGATCAGAGGGGTCTGGAACACTGCTTCAATTTCTTTGCAGTTACAAACCTCTAGATCCATCCCAGTACCAGATTAGTCGTTACAGACCAAAAATTTCATCGATAATGATTTATTATATTTTAAAATAAACATTAACACGAGATGTAAATGTCTAAAGGGGTCGATCTATTCCTGTAGGTCCGTATTCAAGTCAGTTTCTACATTCATACATTTCAGTGCAGGGCCGTCCCAAGGGATACCAATCGATTGGGTGGTCCTGTGCAAACAAAAGTCGGGGTCCCCCTAACTTTGCATTCCCTTTTTGATATTTTAACATTTGTTAAGCATATTTCATGGAAAGAAGGAAATTAACCTACAAAATGGCAATAAATTTACAAATCGACCTCAGTAGTAGGTATACATTTCAGGAAAAGGGCAGGTTTCACTTCACCGTCTGAAAAAGCCACTTCACCGCCACACCTTGAATATGCAGCGAGCATATGGGATCCGGTGCAGAAAGACTTAATCCGGGAACTTAATAAAATACAAAGGAAAGCTGCGCTATTCGTCAAAAACTGCTACGGGCGTACATACAGCATTACACAGATGTTAAACGAATTAGGCTGGGAGCCGCTAGAGACTTGGAGGCCGCGCGCTAGGCTTAGATTGCTTGAACAATTGAGAATAGATATCTTTCAGAGCGACACGGAGAACATCATATTAGAACCCCAATATATTTCCAGGTGCGACAGAAACGATAAATTAAGAGAGATATTTTGCCGAACGGATAGGTATGGGAATTCGTTTTTCCCCGAACAATAAGGGACTTTAATAAATGCAAGGCGTAATTTCATTAGAGCGTTTCCTTTTTATATGTAAACGGCTGGTGTCCTAACACCCCCCGCCACACGCCTATTGAGGCGGCTTGCGGGTTAGTATGTAGATGTAGATGAAAAGGTAAGCACGTGAGGGGCCCTCATAGACGCGGGGCCCAGTGCGGTGGTGGCACCTGGGCCATCTTAGGATATGCCGGGGCCCCTGGGCACACAAAAGTTTTGAGGCCCCATTGGAAAGTAAAAAAAAGTGAATGAAAAGAAAAAATATGTTTCTGTTATGATTTTATATTTATTATGCTTATGGCGCAGTTAATCAGTTTCACCAAATAGCAAAAAATATGTACTTGTTATTATTAAAATGTTCACTGTTTACTCTCTGGAAAAAAATTGAAAATCTGACGGTAATTTTTGTAGGTATCTACTCGAAAACCGAAAAAAAATTGAGCTCCCTTTTTTGTCTAAGCAAATATATCGGCATTTAGGGGCCCCCGTGAGGCCGGGAGCCGACTCGGGCCCCGTGTGCCCTTATGGTAAAGACGGTATTGCCTGTCGCACTACCCTATGGACGGCACAGTTTCAGTGTCAAAAATACGCGCTCTGGCGTACACTGTCATCTGTGAGAGAATATTTTAACTACGTAGTCAGCGTGCTGACACCTATTTCATAACCACAGAGTTATTTCACGCGCAATGCAATGCATCTGTTTTCATTGATCCAAACGCGCTGGTTTATGATACAATTGGAATTTGTTTATCTCAATGTATTGTATTCAGTGAAAGTTTAGTTGTAAGTGTTTTCTTAAATTTTCAAGTGGTTTGTTACAATGTGGATGTTATGAGTGTAAGAGACAGTAGGAGTTTTATTTTAAGTGCCTCATTGAGGTAATATAGTTAATGCCTATTCAGTTGGTGCAACGGATGGCAAATTTTTTGCGATGGAAAACCAAAGTGTCTTCACCTTGGTCACCCGATTGTGTGAGATATTCCTGGATAGCAAGGGCCTCAAAGATAGTAGCAGCTCAAGAACAGTGGATTTGAGGAAATTACGAACAACTTCGTATGGAATCCTGATAAGGCCTCTGGAAGCTGGTATTCATATATGAAGGAGGGGAGAGTTTTGGTCTAATTCTTTTTGTTTCGCCCAATAATGTTGTCTCTTGTGCAGCTCTTTCAGATAATCCTCACGAATCTTTCGTTAGATGTATTTCTGCCTACATTCAAAATGACTTGGAACAGTTGGAAAATAATAAGGAAGAATTCGACAAATGTGTTGAACATCTGTGGTCGGAAACCTCTAAAAAGCCTCATTTAGCATCTGTTGTTTATTTTTTGTCGAAGCTACACAATGAGAATTTCTCGTTGGGTGGTGAATCACAGGTAATCTATTTTGACTTTAGCTCATTAAGTGGTGATTGATTTAAAACTATTATTTGATTACATGTGTAACCGTTTTGTCTCATTTTTCTTTTTCCCCCAGAATATTTGTGGCAGAGATGGTATATATTCTGGCATGGGATATAGCCGCTCTTCGCTCCCAAAGCAGTATCAAATGTATCACCCTTCTCTGTTTACCCTCCCAAAGTTAGAGGATTGTGCAGGAAGGGAATCAACATTCAGGTGCAGTACTTCCATTCCTGCTCTATTACCTAATCCATCAATACTACTTCCACCAATGGGGTATGTCCTAGTTTGTATTTCTTCTTCTATTAATTACGTTTGCATGTGTTATTTCTAATCTTCTTTTTTAGCTTGCAGTTAAATGTTGCAAGCAAGAAAGAGGAACTACAGCGGAAAGGTTTATCAAACCAACTGACATCATTTTTGCATCATCCCAAAGGTGCTGGTGATGACTGTAATAATCAGGTTTGTAAAAAGAATAAAGGGACTATTTGCATAAAAAATTCAATTTGGATTGTGAAGGGGAATTAAGTCCATAGTGTCTACTGCATCTTATTTTATTGATATTTATGTTGTCTACCATTATCTTATTTTCAGCGGTACCAAAGCATGAATTTGTTTAGTAGGTAATATCTTCTATTATCTGCAGTTGTGTTATCCTAATGTAATTTTACATTATTTATTGTAAATTAGGCATTGTGATTGTTGTAATCATCATACATCAGAAATTGTGTATTGTGTTGCTCTAGAATGCTACACATTATGGATTTGTTGTTCTTTAGAATCTTCTTATGTGCCACATGGTGTGCATCCTTACATCATTATCATAGGTATACTTTCACTAAATAATTGGAACGCCTATGGACATTTCCGTCTATAATTTCCCCAAGATCTCACACAGTGTATTTTCTATATTTTTTCTTAGACATAAAACTACCAATATTTAATATTTTTTAAAATTTACTTATCTTTTTATTTATTTATTTATTTACGGGTATAAATAACCCATTTAAAAAAACTTACATTACATAATACAATGTCAAGATAGACTAAGTTCAAGATTACACAAGAAAATACATATAAAAAAAAAATATATATATATATAATTAAAAAATGGAATAACAATACTAATTGCATTGGTATGTACCTTAATTGTATCTTTGTATCTCATAACAGCTTGTTCTTAAATATTAAACAATATTGCTCAGATAACTTTTGATCTGCGTACTCGAAGATCTGTATATATCAATATCATTGGCGTCGTCAGCATCAACACTTTGGGGGGGACAAATCCGTCAGTCCGGGGGGCACCCCCCCCCCCCCCCCCACTGGGACAGGACGGGGGGTCCTGGGACATTTTAGAAAAATTGTGACCTTGAAATGACGTTTGAACACTAATTTAAACCCAAAATCTTACATTTGTACAAGCAGGTTTTTCATTGAAACAATTTGTATTTAACCTGAAAACATGTCTATAGTTAGTTTTTTGAACCATTGGACTTGACAACAATGGAACTCCCTATACCACACACTTGATTCCAAGTCCAATCGTTCAAAAAACAAACTATAAACATACAATTGAAAACTCATTCTAAAATGTATATAGTATACAGGTATCAAATAAAAACTCATTATCAGGTCAGGTTTAATATGCTTTATTTTACACACACTACTGTTATTACATACGGTCTATCACATTATAACGTAAACATTAACTTTAAAATCTTTGCCTTGTTTCTCTTTACAGTACATTATAAAAGTTCAAATTGACCTCTTGCTAAACGGATGTATGCTGGAACTGAAACAACCCCAAAGTGGTTCATTTATTATCCTTTACGTAACCAAAATCACATCTCCTAGTTTCACATTTTGAAATAAACAGTTTTGCAACATTTTTTGCTTCTACCTTGTCCAATATTTCTTTGTGAACGTAACAAACAGCAACATGATTCAACCTTTTTTGAGTCATGGTTGATCTTAGGTAGGTCTTCAGTTTACGCAGAGCTCTAAAACTTCACTCTGCTTCACAACTTGAAGCTGGACATACAAGCATTAGTCTCACCAGGACTTCAACATTGGAGAACAGCTCCCTGACCTCTTTCATCATAGAGGTCAACACGTCCTTGGTGTCTTTTAAATTATTTATCTTGTATGTTTGGTGGAAAAGCTCAAGTTCTGACTTCAACATTTGACCGTTGATTTCCGGATATGGCGCTAGCACATTGACATCATAACCTTCTCTTTTTAGCAGGACTTTCTCCAGCTGTATTTGTTTTTTCATACCAGCCTGTTCAAGTATACAAGTTTTGAGATCATGAATAGCCGTGTCAATGACTTCAAAATACTCCCGTCTAAAGTGTTCTTCTGTTGAAGTAAACTCGTAGCCATCAGCATTTCCCTCAGATATCTTTTTATGCACTTTTTTTTGTCTTGGGAGTCTTAGCTCTTCTAGGCCCAACTCAGCTATGTACTTGTTACACTCTTCGAACACAGAAGAAAACTGCTGGTTGGTTCTGAGATTTTGTAGGCCATCAACAATGTGTTTAACAGATTCACATAACCCAGCCACTGTTTTCTTCTCGCCTTGAAAACTTTTGCTTAGTAGTTCCAAAAGTTCAACAACTTTCCTACGCATAATCAGGCCTAAGTATGTGGTCCCATCTTCAAACACACTCAACAAACCACTGGCTCCTTCGTACTTGCATTCTGTGAGTTCATTCTAAGCTTTCAAAATCAATGGACACTTGTGCAAAATTTCATTGATTTGTCCTTTCCGGTATATCCATCTTGTAGGACAAAGAGGTTTTATTTTTGCAATGTTACTGACTGGACCTTGAGCTGCATCTTCAACTATATATTTGTATTCATCTTTAGCTTTTGTGTTCGAAAACAATACTCCTAGCTGATGAGCCCAATCCATGGCGTTTTTGACAGTTCTTGAAGTCTCACAGCTTGCTTTCATTACTAGATTTACACAGTGAGCACCACAATGAATGTAGTCAGCGAGTGGTTGTTTGTCTATTACTACTGACTGAGTTCCCTTATGGATACCACTCATGTTACTAGCTCCAACGTAAGTTTGCCCACGAAGATTGGACAAAGGGAGCTGCAATCTAAGCAACACGTCAAAAATAAGAGCTGCTATATCTGTTCCACAAGTATTTGCCGATTCACAAAAGCCCAAAAAACTTTCGTAAGGCTGGATATCAGCATCAATCCACCTGACACAAACACTGACCTGTTCATTGCCAGCAATATCTTGCGTCCCATCACAAATGACAGAGTGCACCAAAGGGTTGCTTAACTTAATGCTCTGAACTATACTGGTCACAATTTCGTTTCCCAATATCTGTATGATTTCGTTTTGTATGGTAGGGTGAGTATAGGTTACATCTTTTTCTAGCCACCGTTTCAAAGACGGCTTATCCTCACACCGAACTTTCAATAGTTCCATTAAGTTACCTTCATCATTTTTGTGAACTCTTACTGCCAGACCTTGTCTAACGAGATACTTTACAATACTTATTATAGTCATAAGATATTC
Organism: Pyrrhosoma nymphula; assembly: GCA_963573305.1. Lineage (NCBI taxonomy): Eukaryota > Metazoa > Arthropoda > Insecta > Odonata > Coenagrionidae > Pyrrhosoma > Pyrrhosoma nymphula. Next base: position 181,401,866 of record OY754327.1, read on the forward strand.
TAAAGCAAGTTCTTGTTGTTCGAATTTAACATGTGACAGATGTGACTCAATATGTGCTTGTAACTGAGAGTAGCTTAAAACAGCTTGGGAATGCCCATCACTCGTTTGATGGTTTCCAAACTTTTCAATAGCTTTTTTCCAGTTGTTGAACCATTTTTCACTAAAAGCCTTATCTGCTTTGGTAGCTAGCGTTTTGCCTGGGCACAATTGAGCATATCTTGCACAGTAAAAACAGCTTACCCCTTCAGCTCCAGCCACATGTAGCCAAGGAAATCTCTCGTACCAACTGGTCTGGAATTTCAGCACTCTGCCTGGAAGTTTTTGCAGCGGAAAATCCCCTGGTAGAATCTGAGGTTGATGAGGAGAAGTGTGACGAACAGAGCAGTCCCCTGATGCCACTACGTCTTGGTTGTTTCTTCCATCTTGCTGTGCTTCAGTTGAAGGAGAGCAAACCGATAATAATACAGCTTCAGAACTCGGGATTATTAAATAAGTCGCGCATTATAAATCTGGCTCTGGTCTAAGAGCTGGGAGTGAAGGCGAGAGGGGAAGCGGGGATTGAAAAAATGCTCATCCGGAAACATTTAGCCTATATTATAACTCAAATTAAATGTAGCTGTTTGGTAATAAGATAACATGAGTCGCGAGTTTATAGATTGTCTTAGTGTATAATGCAAGGTGGCTAATAGCTGCAAGGTCAGAGTTGGATTTACAATGTGCGACTTATACATATCAACGCGTTCAATTGTTTAATAATTGTTATAATAACAAATAACAACACCAAGATCTCTTTTAAAATAAACTTTAAGACACTATGGCCATTTCAGGTCAGTAAACCCATCATCATCGAGGGGAAAATTTGTTTCTTTTACTCCCCCCACATGAAATCAATTACTATCTACAAATTCACTTTATCTCTCACAAAAATAAAAAGCTTTACTTACCATTGTCCTTTTTTTGTTTTTTAAAAAATGACAACAAATTTCGTTGTCCCTCTGCTCGCTTCATTTTGTCAAGAAACACTTCAACGTACATTCAAAAAGTATCAACTAAAACAACTATAACCGTTGGATACAACACATAATGAAAAACAGTTTAACATACATCTAAATAGTATGAACCATTGTCGACTAAACACACACAAGAAGACCGAGCCACGTGGCCGCTGGAACTGCAGGTGCAGTGACCGATGACTCGTGTCTCTGACAATGAGCCAAAAATAACCAACGCATGAGCAGTAGGGTAGGGTGGCGGTGAGAGGGGAGGTAGGGGTGGTGTGGAGCGGCGAGGAGAAAGGCCAGCACCGTGCTTGTTGACAGCGGCCGATCGGGCGGGCTTGCGCGCCTACTGTGTTATGTATGCAATTAAACAAAAATATTACGATTTATATTACATTTTTTTTGTACGATTTAGGGGGGGGGACAAAACTGACTTTTCAAATATTGGGGGGGACGCGTTCCCCATGTTCCCTATGGCGGCGACGCCCGTGATCAATATCACAACAAGTAGAGTTTGTGTCCCGCATAAGTCTTGATAATGGCGAAAAGAAAGAATAATTAGTAGGGTGATGTGGGATGCAAAAAATGGTAGGATTTCTGATACCACTTGTTGGAACCTTGAAAATTGATGGCCTGTAGTAATTCAGGTGCATCAATGGAATTTGTTATTAGTTTGTGCAAAAATATAATACCATGGTTCTTCCTACGAACATAAAGAGGTTCTAAATTCAATATGGAGAGGATACTCGTACTGTCCAAATTTTGAAGTCCAAACCTGTACCTCAAAAACTTAACAAATTTACATTGCACACTTTCAATTTCCTTTACATGAACTCTGTAATAAGGTGACCAGACACAAGAACAATATTCAATAATGGGTCTCTCTAGAGAAACAAATAACAACTTCATACAGTATACTTTTTTAAAATCACGACAAAACCTGAAAATAAACCCTAAGGTTTTTAAGGCCTTAGCTTGAATTAAGGAAAAGTGTATATTAAATTGAAGCTTGGTATCGAAAGTGACCCCTAAGTCCTTTATGAAATTAACCTTCTTCACAGTACTTCCCTTTATGGTATATGGGTAATCAATAGATTCTAGCCCCCGGTTAAATGACATATAGAAACATTTATTAATATTCAAGGCCATTGCGTTTTCTTTGCTCCATGCTATCAATCCTTCCAAACTCTTCTGTAACATATAACAATCATCAATTGAATTTATAGTTGCAAAAATTTTTAAATCGTCGGCATATAGCAAGTACTGGGATGGCCTAACACTAGAACTAACATCATTGATAAATATGTTGAACAACAAGGGCCCTAAGTGGGAGCCTTGTGGTACACCAGAAGTTACATTGAATTCACTCGAATTTACTTGTCTCATCTTCACAAACTGCCGGCGATGTGAGAGATAACTTTTTATCCAATCTAGCAATTTACCAAATATACCAAATGATTCCAATTTGGCTAACAATAACCTATGATTCACTGTGTCAAAAGCTTTACTGAAATCAGTGTAGATCACATCAGTTTGACTGCCCTTCTCAAAATCAGATATAATGCTCTTCTGCATTAGTAATAGGTTAGTTGTAGTTGACTAACCCTTACAGAAACCATGTTGACGAGGGTCTATGATATGTCTAAGCAAGGGTTCCAGGTTGTCAACTACTAAACTCTCGAGTAGTTTAGCAAAACAGGATTGAATCACAACTGGACGATAATTTTTAATATTATCTCTTTGCCCGCTTTTAAAGATGGGGATTACAGATGATAATTTGAGTATTTCTGGAAAAAACCCACTTTTTAAAGACTTATTGAAAAGAATGAAAAGTGGGTACAATAGTGATACGTGACAATTTTTAATTAAAGTTGGAGGAATGTCATCAGGACCACGACCCTTTGTGATACTAATAGACCTCAATTTTGTATCCAATTCCTCAACAGATACTTGCAGGTTTGACACAGAAATGGTGTTATTAACATTGTAAGCAGGAATGATACAAGGATCAGAGTGACTGATGACTGACGAGAAATGTTTTGCGAATAATTCCGATATATCATTTCAGTTGTCTGCAACAATATCTCCTAAGAACATACTTTCAGGGAAATCAGATGTGTTCCTAACTGATCGAACATGAGACCAAAAATGACGTGTATTCTCAACTAATGATTCGCCAACCTCTCTGATGTAATTGTTGTAACATTTGGTATAAAGTACTTTGCACTGTCTTCTAACTAACATGAACTCATTGTAATCCTCATGAGCACCAGTAATTTAAATTTCAAGTGAAGAGACTTCTTAGATTTGATTAGAGACCTAAGTTCATGAGTGAACCATTTTGGATAGCTCGATGAGTAAATAGATTTCAAAGGGGTGTACTGAAAAACAATATTATACAATATATCATAAAATTTTTGAAAGGCTTCATCAACAGTAAGGTCACACAGAACTCCAGCCCAATTTACAGACTCCAAGGACAAATTAATCGAGTTATAGTCACTTTGTTTGAAATCATAATAAAATTTAGAACAATTATCGTTAGAGAGAACTTCAGTGGGGAGAGAAATGCACAGAGCTGGATATTGAGAGTCACAATCCACGAGAGGTAACTGTGAGTAAGTGACATCCGCACAATTATTTTGAGTAAATACTAAGTCAAGGACCCTGCCTAATGAGTTATGGCACTTGTTGAGTTGGTTACATTGCAATAGTGAAAATGATTCAATAATGGGCCTAGCCACAGATGGGTAGGTCAAATCACAGTCACTGAATCTGCAGGCACCATTTAAGATCTCCCAGTTCTTGAATTCCGGTATATTATAGTCACCTAAAAATATAACATCTGAGTAGGAACTTGATGAAAATGCTTCTTCTACAGCGAAGCAGTGATCAGAATACACATCGAAAGAGGAATTTGGTGGTATGTAAACAGCACCAATAAGGATTTTAGAAATTCCGCATCTTTTGCCTCCTCTAAAGGAGGCAAATTCTTTTGCCTCCTTTAATACTGTCCAAAATTCCTTTTCTTTTCTATCTTGATATTCTTCTCTGTAACATCCTCTTCAACATGTAGTTATCTATCAGTAAGTCATCCAGTCGCTTTTGGTGCCTCCTAATGTCTCTGATCAGCATCCATTCCTCCTCTACCATATGCAACACTTCATTTGTTTTCCCCTCCACCCAGGTTACCATCTCTATCCTTCTCCACACTTGCATCTCTAAGGCTTTAGTCAATGTTAATTTTTGTTTGTGGTAGCCAAATTTCTCATTAATGCCATGCTAAGAGCATGATAGGTTATTTCTTTTTACTAATTTTCTCTCAATATCCTTTTTCAACATTGCCCTCATTATTTCTCCCTTTCTCATAAGTGCTTGCTATGATTATGTAATCTTTCACCTTATGTCTTTGCTACTAAACCCATTCTCATCCAAAATACTTTCCAGGTGCATAAACTGTTCTTCTATGTGCACTAGTTTATTCCCTCTGTTCTTCATATTTTTAATAGCTTTCCTATGCTGGAAAACATACTATCCTTCTGTATCCTCTGCAGCTCCAGCTCCACTTTCTTCTTTCTTGTATTTCCTTTATCATCTCTTCTGTAATCTATGGTTTCCTATATCTTGTAGAACCTACATCTCCGGCAATATCTTTCGCTGATCTTGTTATTCCTCATCTGGAGGGCTATTACTTATCATGAGTTGCTAGGCGACAACTCGGTTTTGGGTGAGTTTGAGTCGCCGGACCTCAATTCTCGCCTCTTTCGATTATGTACAGTTTTTTTCTCATCCCCGGGTGAAAATTTGTCGCCTCCCAATGTTGCCCTTGATGGAGGGGGTCACAGACAAGTCGCCTCTTCGATTCTTATATGCATGGCGATAGTCTGCTGTTTGTTTACATGCTTACCGATAGCCATGATCACGGCCGTGATAGCCAGCTGTTCATTTACATTGAAAGTTTATATGGAAATGGAGTACCAAAATCGCTGACCTTCACTGAGGTATCTTTATTAAATGCAGGTTACTTATCTTTGGATTTACCGGTAGTGAAAAGCTTGTGATTTGTCAAATATGCCTGCTATTGTTGTGATGCTTCTTCAACTTAGTTCTGTCTTTACCTTCTTGTCTTGGTTTGGATGTTGCATTTCATTGCTATGAGGTTGTAGTGCAAATATGTGCATGCCTCAGGTAACTATGTGGATTGATGATTCTTAACGTAATATAATATCACTGTAACCTCTCTGTGTCCCCTGTCTTTTCCCAAGTTTACCTATCCTATGATAGTCTTTAAAAATATATGTTGTGATTTCTAGATTGCTTCTATTCTAATGCTTGGCAGATTTCTCACTGTCATTATTCCCCTTTCCGTGGCCACAACCCCCAAATTCTCTTTCTTCTCACCCTTAGTCCACCACCACATTGCACTCCCTTTTAGGCTGCTCTTTCAGAAGGTTACCACTTCTTTCTCTGATTGTGTAGCACATCTCATTTGCTGGACTCTGCTACTTTCAAAGGAAATTACAATCTCTCTCCTCACCATGCATCTCCTCAAAGTATGCATTTTGTCTAAAATGGAATATCTTCTAGTGCCTTTACATGTAGCTTTTATACCTCTTGCATTTCCGAGAATTAGTATTTATTTCATAAAATATGGATCCTTGCATAAAAATATTTAGCTCTCTCCCCTCCATCTATGAAAGATATTCCATTAACATCAAACCACTGTCCTTCACTTCCCAAGAGTTGCTGAGATTTTCATCATATGTATCTGCTCAATCTAAGTGCACAACTTCTGCTGTAGCAATAGCATTTTCTTCTTGTTTTGTTTCAGTTGCTTGTGTGCAAAATTGTAATACATATTGTGAAGTGGTTCCCCCATTTTATGGAACTGATCTAAAGCTTCATTAAATGTAATATGTAATCTTCTTTTTCTTTTAGTTGGAAGATGAGGGCTATGTTTCACATGGTGCCACACCTCTGGGTGTGTCGCCTGGTGGATGGTGTGGGATGCCTTGGGATGATATTGAAATGTTGGCTGAAGCATGTGAGGAGAAAGGGAGACACAGGACGTGGGAGGCTCTTGGGGAAGCCTCACCAGCCCGTGAGCTTCCCACATTGATGGAAGCAGGAGCTAGAGCCCTTCACTGTCAGCTGAAGATTCAAGAGTGTTTGATCCTCACCTTGGAGCCTAGTTTATGGTCGCCCCCTAAGAATCCTACTTCATGGCCTTCCTTTTTCCAACAAATTATGTATCTTCTGATTGGGGTGGAATCTGACTGCTTCAATTTTAATAAGGTTAGTAACCTGCTTTATTAATTTATGTGGTATTATTGTAGCTGACATTCTTAATGCTGAAATACAAAAAATCAATATCAGGAGATAGAGTACCACCAAACTGGAAAGCAGCATATGTCACTGTATATTTAAGTGAAAAGCAAGATCCAGATAATTACTAGACTCTATTGCTTACTCTCCCCTTCCTGCTTGATTCTCTGGCTCATAATTGTAGTAATATCTAGGTTTCTTAGACGGTAAAAACTTCTTTCACAATACAGTAAAACGTCATTGTAAAGAAATCGTCAGGATCAGAAATATGAAGAGTTTTGCAGTACGTTGGTTTTGCAGTTGCATATCCACAGGTGCAGTCCGAGATTACCTGATTATTCAGGGTCTTACTTCACAGCACATAGAAAATAAATAAAGTGATCAAGCAACATCAAGGAAGCTATCAATTCAAACATTACAACTTTCATTGTGCCCACGATGTAAGCCATGAAAATAAGTAGAGTCATGAGTTGATTTTGTGTGCCAAGTACTTCATAATATTGATTATGTGCATACAAATGTGAGGAGAGACTCACTTTCCAGGTAATTCTGTCTTTCTTTAAGGATGCAAAAATTGCAAGAAAGACAGAAAATTAGTGGTTTTAAATAGTAGTAAATAGTTATATACATATGCGGTTGCTTCCAAGTTGAGCAGGATGATACAAGAAGGCAAAAGAAAGATAATTCTAGGAAAACTCATAATTGGATTGTTATGCCTGGAGCACAAATACTTCAAGCACCAGATATCAATCTTCAAAGCAATTGACTGAGTGTATTCAAATTTGACTGTCTCTGATTTCAGCTTCGGAAAAGGTGGACTTCGTCTTCAATCACCGGGGAAAGTTTGCCAAACTTTACTTGGAGCCTTTTTTGTGTGGCACTTGCAGTTTTGCTGTCAAAACTGCTTTCTATCTCTTTTGAAACCTACGCTAGAACTTGCATTTTCAGGAACTTCAGGAAAACCGAGGGATTTTGAAAACACATAAGTATGCTGCCAGTGGCATACGCAGGATTTCCTTCTGGGGCGTTTCATTAATATTTACGTGCATCATCATAGAATGATATTTAGATTATTATTTACTAAAACAATAATGAAATTAACATTCTCTTTTCGTGAAGACAATTCAACTATATTTTTCAGCCCAATAAGCAAAATTCTTAATGCGAGTTCAGGTAAACAAACTAAAACGAATTCAGGTAAACATGTTTTTGGGGGGGGGTTTAAACCCTAAACCATCTGTACACCACTGTATGCTGCTATGCATGGGGAAAAATTAAAGGGGTAGTCAGCCAACTTGATGAATAGCCTGGGTAGGCGATAGTATTAATGTAATACAGAAGGCTAGGAGGTGGGCCCTGATAAGAAGGCAAGGAAATGTGCCTCTCAAGGGAAGAGTTAAGAAAACTACAGTTGATCTCTCAGGTTAGAAGCCCAGTTGGCTGAAAGAAGGAAGGAAGGAAAGTGCATTGTTGGACTGGGATGTTTCGAGGGAGAGAGAGAATTGAGGGAACAAAGAGGACATAGTGGAGATGGTGATATCTTTTATAGAAAAAGGAAAATGATTACTAAAAAGATAGGTTGGGGGTTAGGATTGTTAATGTAGATTGTTTCATCAAGGAGAGTCCACAGAAGTATGAGCTATTGCATTTTCCAAACTCTACTCACAATTTATCCTACAATTTTTCCCTTGGCTATTATCTTTTTCTCATACTTTACATTCAAAATTCTGGCTCCTTTCCCTCATCTCCCATTCGTGCCTAGCATTGTGAAAGAAATGTTTATACAGGGTCCGGCACAAAGGACGGACGGTTTTTAAAAAATCACAAAATCGGTAGTTTTTACTCAAAAACAAATTTATTGACGGATTCCGGTTCACAATGAAATAGCATTTGTCACAATTAAGTATGGAAAATTACATCAATCATGTGGTGACCGTTTTTTATGATGCATTGCTGGAGGCGTTTTTGGAAGATCGCGTAGACTCTCTCCAGCATCGTTCTCTGAACTTGGGCGACTTCCACGCGAATTGCCTCCTTCAAATCGTCCAGAGTTTGGGGCTTGTGCTCGTATACACGAGTCTTGAGGTGTCCCCATAGGAAAAAATCGCAGATGGATAAATCTGGGGACCGAGGAGGCCAATGAACATCACCAAACCTGGAAGTAAGGCGACCACGGAAGAGAGGGCGAATAACGTCCATTGTTGCTCTGGCTGTGCGGGCGGTCGCCCCATCCTGTTGGAACCACACACGTCGGAATGGAACACGTCGTCGTCATAATTCAGGCGAAAAGAAGTTGGTGATCATTTCGACATAGCGCTCCGAGTTCACGGTAACAGCAATACCACGACCGTCTTCGAAGAAGTAAGGGCCGATGATGCAAGTTTGCGATACAGCGCACCAAACCGTCACTTTTGGGGCGTGCAGCGGTCTTTCATGTAACTGTTGCGGATTTTCATTAGCCCAATAACGGCAATTCTGCTGGTTAACCATGCCATTAAGATGAAAGTGAGCTTCATCACTCATGAACAAAATGAGGTACTCATTTTGCTCGATAAGTGCTTCCATCTCACGTGCGAAGTTCATTCGTTGTGCATAATCTCCAGGCTGTAATTGTTGCACAATGGCCAATTTGTAGGGGGTGAAAGTGGAGTTCCATATGCAAAATACGCCTTACCGAACGATCACTGAGACCGAGTGGGCCCGTTGTGATAAATGCTATTTCATTGAGAACTGGAATCCGTCAATAAATTTGTTTTTGAGTAAAAATTACCGATTTTGTGATTTTTTTAAAAACCGTCCGTCCTTTGTGCCGGACCCTGTATTATAATTGTACATACCATAGATCAAATTTTCATGAAGTGAGATTAAGTGGGTTTAAGATATGGATACACAATTTTATGATCTTTTAAAACATTTTATTCAACACCAGTGCCAAAACATAAATTCCACTGCGATAAACTTTTGGTTTTCTTCAGATAAACTAAAGCCAAGTACTTTTTTTTTTTCTCTCCAACGATTCAGGTGGTCCGTATGCCCCTGCGATCCTGATAAGCCATTGGCTTGTCATCAGGTTTCTCAGGGGCCAAACCACCAGAACTTGACAAACACCCATACCCTGGGCAAGTGAAAAACCGACCCAGGCGGGATTAGAACCCGCGACCCTCGGATTAGCAGGCGAGGACTTTACCCTGCCGCCACCGGGGCCGGCATAAAATAACTAACTTAATATATAACTAACTATAAAAGGTAAGAGCGAACACAGTTTGCCTTGGTATCATTCAAGCTAAAGCAGGAAAGTAATATGCAGGACATGGAGTGTTTGCAAAGATATTTATTTTTTTTCCCTCCATCCATTCATGCTTGGAACCTTTTTTCAATAAGGGAAATGACTGGCACCTTACCTTTCAGTTAATTCATGGGGGAAAATCCCTTTGCATACTCAGGTTTATTATCCACCAAGACTGACCCCCCATACCCAAGCGGAGGGGATAGAGAAGGGAAGGAACAAAGCAATGCGGCCAATACACTGAAGCATCTTTGTGCCAAATCTGGGCCCAGACCCCTGGTGCAGCACCCATCTGTGGGTTCACGATGTGAAAAACAAGTATGTAACTCATATGAGAGATGAAGGCAAGAAAAGCTGTGGGAGTAGATAACATCCCATAGTAGTTACAGAAGAATGTGGGTAATAACAGAAGATGAACTTTAAAAAAATGTATTTGTTAGACCTACGAGGAAGTGTATGGCCAGTGAACTTCGTGGAAAGTCTTACTAACTATCCCAAAGAAGTAAAAAGTGTCAGAATGTGAGGAATATAGTATGTACAATTAGTTTAATTTCATGTGCAGAAAAAGTCTGAACTTAGAATAATTAACAAAAGGTTTGAGAGTAGAGCTACATAATTACTACTTAAGAGATAAGCAGTTAAAGTTCAAGAAAGGGGCGGCAACTCAGGATGCAATTGAGGTGATGAGAACACGTATAGGAAGGATGCTAGAGTATAATCAGGACTTTTTGCTTGCTTTGTGGATTTTGAAAAGGTGTTAGAAGTTAATGATAGTTACTCGGGTAAAACTAATCCAGATACTCTTTTGCCTCAACCTAGCAGCACTGCTGCTCCATCCTATATTGTTTACTAACAGAGATGAGCCAAAAAGAACCAAATATGTAGTTAGATGTGGATGTTTTGGAGGAAGGAACTGTTTGGAAAAAGAACATCTCTCTTAAGTTCCTTATTCACACAGTAATGCAAATTTAGGTAGATATTCATACTATAAGGTCTATAAATTACAGTAAAATTTGAAATTCACACCAATGATTGCATTAACTCCAATCAAAGGGTCCTATGAATAGCCTGCGTTCACTGAATTCGTTTGATCATCAACAGATGGTTCTAACGCTGAAGAACATTGGTTCGATCCCCTTCCCTGAAAGATCGGCCTAGAGGAACCAACTGTTGGCTTGACCAAGGTGGTAAAGGGCTTGATACTATGAGCTATTCACTTAAGCCTTTCAAGAAACAACTGGGTTAAAAACGAATTATGAACCATAAAGAGATGAACAGATGGTTTGCGTGATACTCGTGATGTTCACTGTGAACTGTTCAGAAGAGATCCGGGTTAAAAATGACTGCTGAGTTGTTCTAAGGGATTTTGGATGGCTTGCATGAGGCTTGTGATATATTCCTTGGGATCTGTTCAGAAAACTAGGCTAAAAATAGCAATTTATCTACCAAGCTGTTTGAAAATGTACTGATGGGTTACTTGATGGGAGAATGAAATTTATTGTTCAGAGGATAAATATTCTCTGGAGCATTAAAATAGCACATTATTTTGCGATGGTGGGTGGCGTAACATGGTGGAACTCCTTCATGATGCACAAAGGGTAAGAAAAAAGACTTTGCTGTTCCACAAAATAAAATATATTTGCGACCGGTTTCGATACGGCGTATCGAAATACGGCCAGATGATGATACGCCGTATCGAAACCGGTCGCAAATATATTTTATTTTGTGGAACAGCAAAGTCTTTTTTCTTACCTTTTGTGCAGCACATTATTTTATTCGCATGAATCTGCATGCACAAAAATTAGATATGTAATGGTGTTTTTTTTTAATCCCTTAAATAAAAATAAAAAATTAAAATTTTACGTCTCATACACAAAAATATTTCCATTGAATACAGATGCAGGAAATTTTTATTATTCTTTATCATTTATCTTTATGTACAAGAAAGTTGTTTTAGTAGTTAAGAGCAAGTTGTTAAATTAGAAAATGGTTGAATTCATTTTATTTTCACAGGTTGTCTAGCTTAACCCATTCACCACGGGTTGTAAAATGTGAACTAATGCGAGTAACTGATTTTTTTTCCTTTATATTTGCATACATTGATGCATGTTAATAGGAAAAAAATGTTGAAAATTTAATTTATTTTTTTGATTGATTCAATAAATAATTTTAAACCTGGTCCTCCGAACGGCGGGCCCCCGCCAATGGGTAAGCAAGGTGTAGGGGCAGGGTATGCAACCCGTAATCCCTCTTCATTTTATTTTCATAAAAAATTCTCATCTCCTCAGTGTTTTCTATCCCTAAGCATTTGCAGAGGAATAATTAAGGAAGAAAGTCTCCCGAATACTGGAATTTGATATTTTTGTAGATTTAATGATAAATTATTTTCCGTAGAGGTATGACACGGCTCACAAAACTAGTTTTACTATGTATTTTAGGTGTTGCATTCAAAAGAAGCATATTACTTTTTGCAATTACGTCAAATTAAATGTATCTTGAATTGTTTGGATGTGCATTGCTAGAAGAAAACGGTGCCACAAAAGAAAGAACGCATGGTATTTAGCTATGCTAAACCAATACATTGCAAAGGAAAACTATCGGCAATAAAATTTAGTCATCGCCAGCATTTTCAGGAGCGTAATCCTCACACTTGGTGACGATCTACTTTAAAGTTTTGCTGTATGGATCAACAAAAAAACAAAATGTGCAATATTTTTTACAAGAGTTTATTGAATTTTTTTTAACAACAAACAGTATATAATGCATGCATTTAGAAAATTTTTGACAAATTGAAAAATTTTGCACTTATATTTATGAACTATTCGGAAACAAGGCTCAAGGCAAAGACCAGGCTCCCCTTCCAATCAACACAATGATACTGTACATCTTTCCTCTGTCCTGTCTTAGAGCAATGGCGACACATTTTTCTTTTAGCTCTTTTGCCTTTGTCAGTTTCTGGATCATATATCCTGCTAGTTAAATGAATTTTAACAATGCTTGATTGTGATGGAGTTTGTGGCTGTGGAGCTTCACATTTATATATAAGTTGTCATATCACGGCCTCGGAATTTTTCCAGAGATGTTGCATTACCACTATATTTTTTGTGCAGCAAAAATGAGTTGTTTAACATTATATGAATAATACAAACTCCCAATTGAATATACCACCGCAAAGTTCTCCTGTCAAAATTGTAGTAAGAGATCAGTTGATCGGCCTTATATACTCCCCCCATATTTTTATTGTATTGGGCCACCACACATGGTTTTCTTGATTCCTTCCCCCTCCTATTCATCACAGTACAGTAAAACCCCCATACAACAAACACCCATACAGCGAAATTTTAAGGAAAACTCCCTATTTCGAAGTCATTGGCCCGGTCCCGGACCCTTCCAATGGACAATACACGCATAAAAACCTACCGTAACGAACCTCTCTAACTACGAAAACTCCGTACATCGAAGTCTGCGCTTGGGCCCAAAACATGAAAAGTGCCGTAGAACAAATTATTGAGAAAAAAAACGTAGCATTCTTCATTTACAGGTAATTTTTCCATAGACATTTACGTAATGAGCAGGAAGTTGAACCGCAGCGGAGAGTACCGCGTCTTAACCCTTCCGCTCCGGGCTTCGAAAATGTTTACATCCGAGACCTACAGAGCAGAGGGCATGAAGGAAACTTGACGCTCTCGCTCGGTGAAGGCTCGTTTACACGTTTATTATGGTGGGAACCAGCAACTCTGATGGTTCCCACAATAAAAAACGTGTAAGGGAAGCCAAAGCTCCGCTCCGCGTTAGCTGAGCCGGGTGATAGTTGGGTGGATGAGTAATGCACCAAGAGGGGAGGGGGAATACCAGTCAGTTCCAGCCGGCCAGACGTAACCCAATACAGAAAAATACTCTGAAAAGATCAGATCAGGGGGGCTATTCTCCACTCTCACTCATCCACCCCACCTCTTTTGCGAAGGTGCAGGTGGTGAGGATGGAGCTCAATTTTCCCTTTTTAAATGGTATCAGATTACTTTCCCATATTGGGTTACATTCCCGGGACCCCTGAATGGGAGGAGATCCATGGTTTCAAATTACCTTTCGGTATCCGATTTTATTTTGGGAGAGGCAGGTGGACGGTTATCGTAAGACAGTCCACCTGCCCGTAAGAACCGTGTTCATTCCCGTCGGCGATAAATTTTTTCATGCTTATTTTCTTTGTTTTTCCTTCGTGGAATTATATGTTAAAATTTAATCTTTACTTTTCTATTCAAAGTTTTTTTTAATGAGTGGAAATATTTTTTTCGCGAATACCAATGGGCTTATTTTTTTTCTCCTCCCGCGAAGTCAACGTAATTTCTTTGTTTCCCCATTCTTTCAGCACGCAAACTTCATTTGTTCCTTCATTTGCAAGACCTCCTGTTGATATTATAATTATAAAATAGTCTAAATAATTGTTACATCATTATTTATAAGACCCATGATCAAAGATCCCCGTTTTCTTGTATTGTTGTGCTTTGAAAAAAGGAGGGGAAAATGTGATCGGCTTATTTACTAATTTCTGTAATCGAATCACCATTTCGCGATCTAAAGACGTACAAATAAATACATTGTAATAAGGCTCGTCGAGAAAGGCTCGTGTTTTAAATGGCGAGTGACCACTTGCAGATTATTTTCATTATTGTATAATTATGATATCAACAGGAGGTCTTGCAAATGAAGGAACAAATCAAGTTTGCGTGGTGAAAGAATGGGGAAACAAAGAAATTTTGCGGAAAAGAAAAAAAAATAAGTCCTATGTTATTCGCAAAAGAAAAATATTTCCACTCGTTAAAAAAAACTTTGAATAGAAAAGTAAAAATTAGATTTTAACAGAATTCCAGAAAGGAAAAACAAAGAAAGTAAGCATGAAAAATTTGTCGCCGACGGGAATCGAACATGGTCCCTCTGCACCGCAGCCCCGTACGCTAATCAATGGACCACACCCTTGATGCCGCAGGCTGATAAATAGGGATATTATAACATCTATATATGTTTAAACGTCTTTTTTGTTAACTATTGGATTTATACGCCCATATGTGGAGTGATTCGTGAAAAGCATTCGGAGTTCTATATGCATACGAATTTTCATCGAGATCTGCGACCCGTTTATCGGACACTCCCCTCGTTAGGAGGGCGAAGTATTCAAAACTTCATTGGTTGGTGTTCAACCAATGAGAGCCAATTTTATCTACTCTGTCTCCATCCCAAAGGAAATTCTGGAGTAACCTCTCTTCTCTATCCAAATATTGCTATTGCCGTCTTAACCTTGATGGATGTGGTCTGTTAACCGGCAAGTGGTGCGTTTGCTCGAGATCGCCCTAATATATGCTCGATTGCTTGATGATACCTTTTTTCCCAGAAATCGCAGCCGAAAATGAGGGTGCGCCTCTGACACGAATTTTTTATCTGTCAGCCTTCGATCCTCGGTCACGATATGAGCGGTGGGCTGCAGAGAAATAACGCGGCAGGGTGGTAGTGGCCACGAAACGAGCAGTGATTCGTCCTAAGATAAGTTCAGAATCTGAAATGGCAGTACATACTGTCAGAAGACAGAACGTTCTCGGCCGACATTTTACCACAGAATGAGAAGAACGGCACAATAAATATTTAATATCTGGGATTGGTGGCGAGCAGCACCTATGCCACTCACGTCTATCATGGCTGGGTTCGAGTGTGGTCCATGTCAAACATTAGGAACATAAAACTCATCGTTGCCACTCTATCGCTTGCCTACCACCGCTCGTATCGTGGCCGCGGCTCGCGTCGCTCGTATCGTGCCCGAGGCAAGTCCCTCGAGAGCTGAGTGACCTTGGTGCTTAGCGTGAGTCATCAAGGGGAGGGTATCATTGGCTCGCTTGTTTACGGGGGATGCAGTTGCCTAATAACTTTAAAAACTTGTTGTTTGACAAGGCAAGCGTGTGGGTGCAATTGGGGGACAGCGATTGGCCGCGCGACAAGTGCAAGCACTGGAATTTTCCACCCCCCTAACTTTCTCATTTTCTGTCACCAGACAACTTTGAGTGACTGTATGCACCTGCCTTAAGCTCAACTGAGAGAATTCTATGACTATTAACATCTGTGCATGCGTCAATATAGGTCAGTGTTGTTCCAAAATGAACAAGGGCAAAAAGTTGTGGTCTTTCACGGTAGTTGAAAAAATTAAAGCGCTTTAAGTCATCAAAGACGCTGAGGATGTAGGAAACCGCGCTGCCGGACTAAGGCATGATGTGCCGGAATCGTGCATTAGAAGATGGAGGAAGGATAAGGTTGCACTATTCATACCAATAGGGACAGAAGGTCTTTTCGGGGAAAATCTACGAGCTGTGACAGGACATGCGCGCGCGTGCCACCGTACTGCGACGCCCGTCTCACTAGTAAGTCAGCCGTTTTTATGTATGTACCTAAATCATGATTTCTTTATTTTGTCATTCATTGAAGATTTTTGTTGGACCATATTGAAATATTAACTGCTTTTAATTCCATAGACAGTTATGATTTCTTTCAAAGTTTGACTTTTTTCAAGTTTTGATGTCGTATCTACGCCTTATCGTTCGTTTTTTACGCGGCTGATGCTGGGGTATTTTGAATTTAACGTGTTTGCATTCCCACTCGTCATCGTTTACAGCAAAATATAATTTGTAAAAGTTAACCACGTTTTAAAAGGCGACTTACAGCGACTATGAATTGTGCATTAGGAAAATGGTGGGGGGATTCGGATTTATAAATCAGAGCTCGGTGCGACTGTCCGCACTTACCAACTAAACACGAATTGTAGCGAGGTCGGATTTGTTTTGTTTTAATGAATATCAATTACTCCACACATTCCAAAGGACAATAAACAATGCAAGCATTGTAGGGCCTAGGCTACAAGTGAAAACTTGCCTCCGAGGTCCATACATGCCTATGAAAAATGCCGCGTAAATTATAAAAGAATATCGCTAGCGGCTTTGATAATGGCCGAAAATTCGAAGTTAGTCCCGCAACACCTCGCAATAGGAGAAAAAAAGCCCCAAATTTTTTTCTTCAACTTCGACGCATAAAAAGAGGGGTGCGACTCTTACACGCGTTAACGGCATCGTCAATGCATTATCATCTGAGATTGCCATTGTGACCTCAATGCATTGCCGACTGCCACGTTTTTACTCGTGGTAACTAACTCGCCCCACCTATATTCCATCGTCGTTTATCGATATCTAGTATATTCTGGTCACGAACATAGATATTTACCGGTATTTCAATGGGATTCCAACAGTGCGTTTCATTTCGGAAGTATAAATGGGAATATGTGCTCTTTCAAGCAAAATTGCTGCATAAAACTGCCAATTGATATTGACTTAAATTATTGCACTCTAAGAATAATATAGACTAGATACTCAGAAAAATTATGGAGCACTTTAAATATACCTAATCCTTCGGCATTAATTTTGGCGCTCCTTTACTTTCAGACCGTAACTAAAGAAAGCGATGAGGCGTAGAGCAGAATCGACGAAAAAAACAATAATTTCAATTAGAAATACGCAGGTTGAAAATAACACGGTGATAGCCACGATATTTGATGGTAAATAATAAAAATTGTTTATCATCACTCTAGGAAAGGTTTTAATGGTGAATAAAGCAAGATTGAGATATTTACTCGACTTGCATCGTAAAGCACGCGCAACACTTGGATGCCCCTTTGGAGACGCAACCCGCACACCACCTCCATACATCGAAAACCCCCTACATCGAAGTAATTTTTCTGGTCCCAACAAATTCGTTGTATGGGGGTTTTACTGTAATAATGTTGCCATTAAACTCCATGGAAATGGTGAGGACATCCCTCCTGTCTTTCCATTTGGTTAGACAAAGCCCTTCATCCGTGAACTTGGAGTAAACTTCCCCTTTTTTTAATTTCTTATGAATTACATTTGCAGGGTTTCTTTTTCGTGAAGATCGAATGGTCCCCGAAGTAAAAACATTCTTTTTCAATCAATCGCTAGACAAGGTCACGCTATTATAATAACTGTCCATATAAACAGCATGTCCAACATTTATGTAGCTTTGCAACAACTTTTTTACAACTTTTGCCGTGTGATTGACCCCTCCAACCTCTGGGTCTCCGGAACCACTGTATACATATGATTTTAGAACAAATCCGTTCGGCTCACCAACATGTACAGTTTAATACCGTTATCATGCCTTTTATTCAGTATAAATTGTCGAAAAGAGAGCCTCCCGCTCCACATTACTAATGATTCATCTAAAGATAAATTTTTGAATGGGTAATAAACTTTGTCAACATTTCTTTCAAATAAGTCTAGTAAGGGCCTGATTTTGTTGGCTTGGGCTCACCCTCTTGGGCATTTCGTCCTAAGTGGATCGACCTTAAAATTTGCAGAAATCTATCCCTCGACAATACTTTTGGGAAATGCGGCTGGTCATACATGTCATCCTTCCGCCAATAATCTTGGATTTTATTTAGTCTTATGCTCCCCATATGTTACAACAATCCTAAAAATCTTTCAATCTCATCCCAAGAAATGTCTTGCCACTTTTTGGCTCGTGATTTAACATTGGATTTTTGAAAGAGGGTTTTTCCATTTATATTACTTTCAGTCAGTATTAAATTTAAAAAAACTCCTCATCGGCCAAACGTTTAAAGTAGTCTAAAGTTTTACTACCAGGATTACCTGCCTTTAGTCTGGGTTCCCCACTAAAGGCAATATCCTTGGCTGCAATTTTATTACAGTACCAAACAATAGTGTTCGCAACAGTAGCTACAGGCTCTACTTCAAGGGCTGAATGATCTTCGTCATCCTCTGTGGTCGACTCTGCATCATCAGGTACCTCAAATTCTGATCCACTGTCACTAAAAATGTCCTCTGCTTCTTCTTCTTCTTCCATTAGCAGACGAATGATTTTGTCATCATGAGTTTCTCTCCCATCTCCCTCATATGATCTCCTTCGTTTTTCACAAAAACCAGAGGTTGAGGGGATGGTATTCATACTCTGGAAAGTTTTATTTTAAAGATAATAAATAAGTAAATTTAAAAATAGGTAATGGAATGCAAGACAAAAACTTTTTCATGAAAATTTCAAATAAATGATAATAATTAATTTCATGAAACATGGGAAACATTTCCCAATTTAATTTTGACAGGGTATAGAAAACAATACAGTCAAGAATAATTTCATAATTACCTCTGTCCTTCGAGTAAAAATATCGAAAGCTATTCAAGAGCTGGAATATCAGGACAGACACTGAAAAATAGATTTTAATGATATTTTGCGTATCCTGCCAGGGATCATAGCAAAATAAACTGATATTTTAAGATATAATGCTTACCTTTCGCAGGAGTACAGTTTTCATCATGGATCCATGATATGATGAAGAAGAATAAACTTGCTCCAACAACTGAAAGGTGCAATATCACATAATATGGGTATTGAGCGGGTTTATGTTGAAAAAATGAAGACGAACCTCACTGCTCGACAACTGTCACCTTACTGAATCACTGCAGAAAAAATATGTTACATCGAATCGGAAACGACCAAGGAATATTGTATATATTCCTTGGTCGTTTATACAATATTCCTTGGTCGTTTCCGATTCGATGTAACATATTTTTTCTGCAGTGATTCAGTAAGGTGACAGTTGTACGGTAACAGATAATACTTGAAGAGCAAATTTTAAAACCCTAAGTCGTTACATTGTCTGGACATTTCGAGAGGGTTTCAATGAAAAAAAATTAAAAAAAGCTCACCACTAGCCAATTGTCGGAGTAATGAAACACGACAGCAAAAATATACTAAATTGAAAGGGAAATGGCTAAGCAGTATAAATGTACAATGTACGAAAAAGATTATATCTGAGGACAGTGAAATTAAAAAAATTGAGGTCGTTACAATGTCTGCAAATTTCGAATGGTTCCAAGTAAAAAATAAACACGAAGTTCGCTACTAAACAAATGTCTGTTTTTAGTCTGGTAACTTCTTTGTAAAAGTAGTAACCCCTTGCTACATTTAGTCCAGATTAACATGGGTTTACTGTAATTAATATGCATTTTTGTGCTTTCTTGTATCTCAGAAGTTGGATGCATTTGAGCTTCTCTCTGGAACTTGGGTTGAAGGACTTAGTCATGAAGCTTTGGCTCTGTACTCCAATGATTTCCTCGTGATGGGGACCTGCTTCAGGCGTCTGTCTTACTTTTTGGAGCCACCTTCTTGTCCAGATGTTACAGAAGGAGTCGTTCAGCTGGTATGTATTGTTTTAATCAGAAAATCAAGTTATTGCTGTTTTCTGTTGAGATATATTCGTACAGCAACCCTTCTCTGATTACATTTTTATGACATTTCCTGAAAGGATCATATTGTTTTATCACATTTAAAAAATTAATTTTGCTAGAATAATGTGAAAAACATGTTTTGTGAATTGAGCTAATGTTTACTTTAAACTTCAAATTTCGATCTTTAATTTAACAATAATTTCAGATAATAGTAATTCATTTTTACCACAGCAGGAATCATAATGTTAATAAAATGATCTTCCCCTTGGGGGTTGTATATTAGTTGCGATAACTGAATTTTGCACAGTGTTTAAGATATATGTGCATAACCTTTGAAGCCATAACATGGTTCTAAAGCTCAGAAGTAAGGTTGGGGCCCTAATGGTCCCTGTGGTCCCAAATCGTTGTTTTCCATGTCAACTCATTATGGATGATCTGATGAGCCTATTAACTTGCAGTTTTGTATAAAGGTACATGATCGAGTTGGGAATGACACAGGCTGTACAAGAAATGCTCCAGGGCCCCACAAATAGTCCTACAGGGGTTGTTGATAACTGCTAATCCAGGATTTCACAAACTGTTATGTGCACACCTACATGAATTGAACCTTTGAAGCCATGATAAGGTCCAAGAGCTTAGAATGTTAAGATTGAGGCCCTGATAGACGTTGGGGCCCCAAACCAAGGCTTTCTCTATGAACTCATTATGGATGATCTGATGTATCAATATTCTTGAAATTTTGCACCTTGTTACTAGTCCTAATCCACCAAGTGTGACCAAAATAGTTTTAATAATCTACTGATAGCTGGGGAAAGGACTTACACTCTTCACAAAAGCCCTTTGGGTTCCAAGGGGTGGTTCAAGAATATTACTCTACTATGATTTTGCACACTGTTTGAAATCAATCTTTTAAATCTACGAAGCCATAATAATGTCTTAAAGCTTGGAAGAAAGAGTGGGACCCTGATCAGTCTTGGGGCCCCAAACTGGTCAAAAGAATGAGAAAAAACTGAGACCTGTAGAACACCTCCTGGATGATAGGAGGAACTGTTGCACTGAAATTTGGCAGGGGAGACAGAAAAACCAGAAGAATTGCAGAAGCTTAACAATAGAAAACAACACGATACCTTAGATTATTGAAAATTTGCATAGTCATTTAAAAAATATTGTTCAGCTATGTCTTCCTTGGGAAGCATAATTGGATTCCTATTCCTGAGTTATGTAGTTCCTTTCCAGTCATGTTTGACTTGATAAAAATCAGTGTGTGTGATATCATAATTCTAATTAAATATGAGCTGTATAGTTAGAATTATCTTCTCATTAACTAGCCTTGATGTTATTGAAAGAAAAATTAATGTTTTTTTTCTTTTTCCCAACAGGCTATTCGAAGAAGCTTGAAAACATATCTAAATTTATATAGTGGAGCTTGTATGGTGGTTATGCAGAATATTCTGAAACAATCCTCATTATCCTTTCTTCTTGTCAAATCAAAGATAAGAATTTTTCAACTGCAAATCATTGGATTGGCCAGAGCATTTGGGAAATGGGGAAATGGTACCAGCATTCCTAATGGTGTTGGTGCTCTGGGACATCTCCATAGACATGCATCTGGAGCCCAGAAAAAAGAGCTAGTATACCTACTTCGATATATTTTGAACTCAGCATGCCATGCATATTTCAAGTAAGTCCCTCGTATGACTGTTTTTGTGCATTATTTCTATCTTCAGATCTTTATAACTTCTCTTTTCATTTCAAAAATGGGTCTACATTTCCTATTCCTCCTTTCTCTATTGCATAGTTTTCTCGTCTTTATTTAGGTCTTAAACCTACCATTTAGTCTACAAATTTTCTCCATGAATTTCTTCATTTTGAAATACTTAAATGATGAGATTAGGAGGGTAATGTATTAGTGTGCAATATAGTGGCACGTTTTTAAATCTACAAATATCCTAATTTCTTCTGTTCTATTGTGTGATACAATTACCTCTGCAAAGATTGTTGAAATGGAGAAAGCATGATCAAAGACATTTCTTGAGATGAAATCTCCTAAGATAAATCACTCAATTGAAATATTTGTCATGAATTTAAGCCTTATACTGTGTTGCCTTATTCTTGTACAAGATGAGATTTTGTCAATATCTGCTGCCTGAAATATATTAGTCTGCCTGAAATTTCCACTCATTATTTTGATCACCTAGATTTGATTACTCATAATGTGGATTATTAGACGTACCTCATTTTTGGGTGTATTTGCAGGGGGAAAAAAGTGTCTTATACATTGGAAAGTACGGTATATCATCAAACTGTCAAGATGGTTAGGCAGATGACAGGAATGTGATTATGATGATGCTTGGAAACAGTGGCATTCAATAAAGCAATTGGTACCTTCCTTTAGTGGTTTTATTGCTTAGCTGATGCTTATGCATCATCATCATCTTCAATATTCCTTGTCACACCCTGCTCATTGTGCCAGTGTATCTGCTGAATGTAATGTAATGTGTATTCAATTGAATTCAAGTAATAATTACAAATAAGCATTATATTTCCCTTCCAGTCTGTTGGAGAGGTGGGTATACCATGGAGAGGTGGTAGATGAAGGTGACTTCTTTGTAGCTACAAGAATGGAGTATATTTCACATAAGAGTCGCAGATATTGGACGCGGGCCTTTTCTGTTAATTCAGCTTTACTTCCTGAATTTTTATGTGGTTTTGAATCCCTTCTTCTTCGATGTGGAAAATCTGTGCATTTTTTGAAGATATGTGACCCTAAGGTGAGATCTTAATTATGCTATAGTTGCCAGTGATGACCCTTAGGCCCCTCACTTGCCATTTTGTAATGAACTTAAATATGATGAATTTCAGAACGAATCAGGTGCCAACACTCACTGTGGTGTTCTTGTTAGTGGAAAAATCCAACGTGGTAGAATTTTGATGCTTAGATAAGCAGATTGGGTATAGCCTCCTATCTCTAGGGCTTTGAATTTATTAATTTTGTAGGAAACTTTTGTACAATGAGGCAATCTCTCTGCTTAATTTCTTGGTTTTACCAGTTTTCCCCAGTATTAAGATTGTGGTATATAAGACTGCTTACCCAGTCAACTATCGCAAACAGTTGATGATTTTTAGCATTGGCACTATATGTGAAATCTATACAAAATATGTATGTATTAGATTCGTATGCAATAAATGTGTATTTTTTTAAAAGTCTTTTGTCGAAGCCATTAAATCTTTGCAGATCTCAGTTGGTAATGTAGGTTTAGAACAGTTGCTTATTTCTCAGTTGATTGGTCACACTTCTCTGAGATTCATAATTAACATAGCTTAGTACTTTTCTACAAAATTTTGTAAATGTTGTAGAACAGTACTAAGCTATGTTAATTATGAGTACTTGTAACTTCTACAAAGTAAAGCCTTCATCAGTCAAGTATATTTCTGAGATTGTTTTTACAATTTTATCTTGTTTATTTGTTCTTCTTTGTTAATTGGTGGGTTTCATTATTTCCCTAGAATGTTGTACTTGAGGACAACCTAATCCTGAAGAGATTGAAATCTGAGCAAATGACAGCCCAAGATAAAGATGAAGTGGAGCCAACTATTTGCATCAGGCAGAGTGAAACGGTATCCATTGGTATAAACTTGAATTCAACAGACAAATGTAGTACAAATGATCCACGACAAGATTCACAGGATGGTTCAGCTGAAGGTACTCTCTCAAGTTAAGCTGCATAATCAAAATGAGTTGGCTATTCATGCATGAAGCATGTTTTCTATGTTGCTGTCAACTCCTCATTCCAGTTACCTAATACAGTAAAATCTCAGTTGTCTGGTACTTAAGCAACTGGAATTCTCATGCAACCGGCACAAAAATTTGAGGTTGCTAGACAGTTTGAACTTGGTTCAGAATTTAACTTATCATGGAATTCCTTCCTTTTTCGATGCTTTTTAACTCTGGAGCGCCCAGCGTTGCATATATGCAACAGTTTAGGTGCCTCACAAAGTTGGCTCAGCGCTTGTTACAAATTAATGTCATAGAGACAACTGAGGCATCTATTGGTTCCGAAAGCATGGGCAAGCTTCCCCCACCACCATTTGTCACATTGTAATTTTTGTCCTTGTGGCCCTAGCATGAAGCAGACGGACCAGTCACAGTGTCAACAATGGACATGCGTCTCGAGTAAGTTTCTTTTATTTCTCAAATATTTATGGTCGATTGCTATTCAAATATTACAGTTTTACTCTTAAGGGATGGCTTTAGCCAGTTTATTATGGTTGTTGGGACTTTTTATATTTTAGTGGTATTTTTGAAGGGTACAAGATGGGTGTTGCGTATATGCAACGCTGGGCGGTCCCGGGGTCAGTGGACATAAATGGTTACATTTAGACATCGGGCCTGTAAGACTCACAACCATGCCCTTTCAAGTCATTTGGGGTTACTGGAGGTCAAAACAGTTACTTTATGCGTAGAAATATAATAGATCTGTGTCTTGTTTAAATGTTTCTTTGTTTTTACCATGGTTTGGAAGAATAATTACTTAGGCTGAGAACGTTTTTGAGAATGTATAAACCTTCATCTATTGTATAATTTAAAAAAATCTTTGTTTGGGATAATTTTTTTGTGCATAAATTTTGTACTATAAGCAGTTATTATTTTAAATTGGTATGTTTTACAGGGGTATTACCCTCCAAGAAGCACTTGATTTATTGGAGGCGGAAGATCTTGATGGCGATCTCACTAGCATTTACCTTGAAGGACCAGAATCGTATGTTTTATCTGACGAGGACTCAGGAGATGAAGATGGGGGAGGACATGTGAACAACCTGACTGGAAGACAATTGCTATCGCAAGCAGAAATCGTCCTAAGAACTCAGAATAAAACTTCAGGCTCATCAACTAATGATAATAGAGTGGACACTGCAGTTCCTTCTACTTCCGGAGAGAGTGAAAATGTATCAAAGGCAGCTCTACTTGTTACTGCTGCAAATTCATCAGACAATTTATCATCTGGAAAGTCCCCCAACGCTGTTCCATTGACGTCGTGCAAGAGAAAAGGCAAACTTTCCATCGATGATGATACGATAAAGAAAACTGCAACTACAGCTAAATCTTCAAAAAGTAAATCAACGATGCTTACCATATGTCAAGATGTACCTGGAATAAAAAGGAGTCACCTCTTTTAGAGGGAATTTTTCCCACCCCTAATTATGAAGATATTCAAGACCAAGACTTTGTCAGCGTTTTTGAAAAATTTTTCGATGAGGAACTCATCTTATATCTAGTCAAAGTGACTCAAACAAGTATCCCGTTTTCACTAATCGGCCACATCCAGGAATGACTCTTGATGAGATGAGAGTAATGTTAGGAATATTTTTGATTTCCTCCTATGTAAGAGTCGTCGACAAGCGCATGTATTGGGAGGACGCAACAGATGTTCACAGTGTCCTAGTGAGCTCATCGATGCGTAGAAACCGTTTTTTGGTGGTACAACAGAACTGGCACTGCGCCGATGATAATTCCATCAATGCCACAGACAAAATGTAGAAAGTCCATCCTCTCATTGAATGACTTTGAATGAAATTCAAAATGTATTTTCACCCCGTGCAACTCCTCGATTACGACGAGTGCATAATTCTGTACTTTGGTCCCCATTCCTGCAAGCAGTTCATTCGAGGCAAACCCATTAGGTTTGGTTCAAAGGCCTGGTGTCTGAATACCCAAGATGGATACCTCGTGGACTTTCATATTTATCAAGGAAAGAGTCCTACCGGGAATGAGGAGTATGAGAAAAACTTTGGTAAATGCTGTACACCCTTACTATCAATGATAGACAGTCTACCGGATGGTGTAAAGGAACTTCCATATAAGATTTACTTCGACAATCTTTTCACTGGGATGAATCTTCTCCAACACCTAAAGAACGGTGGTTATGGTGCGACAGGGACTATGAGAGAAAACCGAATCCCGAAAAGCTGCCCATTACCATCAAACAAGGGCATGAAAAAGCAAGAACGTGGCAATTATGATTACTTCACCGAATCTTCATCAGAGGTGATGATATGTAAATGGATGGGCAATGCTGTTGCGTCAACCTGTGAGGGAATTACTCCATGATACTCCACCACTGAGAAGAAGAGAAAACTAGTCTCTTGCCCTTGGCTCATACGGCAATACAACACATTCATGCTTCAAGCTTTGAATTTTATGATCTTTTAGCAAATATTTTCGTGATAACTCGAGGTTCAAGAGAGGGACGTGCGGATTAAAAAATGCACCTTTCGTACTCATCCCATGCTTTTGGTGAATTCGGTCATTTTGCTGCTATCAATGTGGAACTTCACATACGAGTTTATATTATGCGTTCACTAATGGCATCATATCGTATATGTATGACTAAACTGACATCTTAGATAAATGACCGTATCAGGTTCATTACTGCATTTTTTATTCGTCATAAGCCAGAATTTTCTCATGCGAGATCTTTAGGAAAAACATTGATGATAGCACTTCCTACAATGATTTTTATGATTGTTTTCCTAACCTAATTCCCAAAGCAGCAAATTTTTTATGATAAAGTAAAGAACATTGAACTAATGTCCTGTAAAAAGCACAGTATTAATCATGACATTTTGAAGGTGACAGGGATTTTTGATACCGTAAGGAATTCCAGACCAAGAAAATGTAAATGATATATATTTGGGGTCAACATATCAATAGTTAATAATGCTAATTAATATGAGCAGGAAACTAATAAAAAACTAAACGAGCTGTGGGGATGTAAACCAAAGAAGTGGGCATTGCATTTCCACGCTTTCTACCAGCTGTGAACGAGAGATCATCTATTCCCATGTATGGGCCGCTTCCACACATCCACATAATGTGCAGAAACAGCTCGACTGACCACAACACTGCTTCTTCACTCCCCGTCGAATAAGAAGCTGCTGCCCCCTTCCATTGTCACTTTTTGGCAGAGCAGAGTCACTCCCTTTCCTCGAGCGTGGGTGATGGAAGAGGCTTCCTTTGGTTCGGAATGTTTATTGCTCTCCCGGGAAAGATTGGAAGGGCCAAAATGGTGTTGCCTCTATGCCAAGATCCTCGCTAATAGAGTTAACTCACTAACTGTCTAGATTGAAAGAGGTATATAAGAGACTGGAAAAGGGAAAACATTGGCATCGGGTTATTTTTATGGCAACAAAGAAATGTATTCTAACTTCCACCGCGAAACAATAGTTGAGAACTGGCTGAAGTTTATGATTGAGTGGATCAAAAGTGTTTTCCTAAGAATTCCAATATCGGAATGAAATAGCATCGAGCTACTTCAATCTGAAGATATTTGAAGTGAATACCGTTCCTTGTTCATCGACAAACAAAACTTAAAATCAAAGAAGTGCAGTCGTATAGTTAAAAGTATGTCGAAAGAACTTGATATGATATTGGATACTCTGGAAAGCTCACTGTTTAAAAATGAAACCATTAATTAGTTATGGTTTGTGCATAAATACATCGCCCCTGAAAAATTCTACTCCCGAATACTTTGCGATGATAGGTGTGCGCTAAAATTCGAGCTTGACATTACGTGTTACTACAGAGTGAAATAGAGTGATCCACTCTTAAATCTCATCCAGACGAGCGTTTTTTCATTGTGAATATCGCACATTATTGTACCTAATTGTGTATAGTAATTCCACCTACACCAGATGTATCTAGGCACCTAATTAGATCGAAGAAATACTTGTAAGGTAGTAAGTTCTTTGCCGCTGTTACTCTGTTAAATTCATGTGAAATATAGTGCAATCCATATTGTTTTGTGTCTTTAAAAATGATAGTCTGTCAAAATAAAATGTACATGAAAGTTTAAAGCCATCAATGATATATATTTTCATGAAACCATTTTATCTAGTGTGATTTGAGACCCAATGGGGGCTATAGCCACCCTTGCCACCACCCCTGATTATGGTAAATTATCTTTGTTCTTCTAATTTGACCATGGAAAGAACCCTGGTAAGTATTGAATGATAGGCCTCATAGTTCAGCTTTTCGAAGGGCGTAGGAATTTCACATTCTACTAGCAAATCTTTTCGTGTAATAATTCTAGGCTCAGAAAAAGGGTCATGAAAGTTATTTTTTGCTCCTATGACTCCATTTTTCCACACGTAGTGATAGCAAAATTACGTAGATTACAGTCTTAACTCAACGCCGGTATATATTACACTGATTTATCTTAGTTCATCTGATTTGGCAATGGGAAGAACTCTGGCAGATAGTGAATGATAGGTGTCATGGTTTAGAGGTTCGGGCCTTGGAATTTCACACTCTAATAGCGGATCTTTTTGTGATAACGTGAAAGTAAGAGAATTGGAGGGACGTGTGGATAGAAAAATGGATTTTTCGTACTTATGCTATGCATCTTAGGAAATCGGCCATTTAGTTTTCCTAAATAGAATTCAGTTCACAATTCATTAATGTTAAGCTGAGCTAAGGGTCCCCCACTTTCCCGCATACACCAAATTTTGGGACATTAACAACTCTCCTTTACCCCCTCCCAGTGAAATAAGCGACAACTCCTTTCTATTCAGACTCTATAGTTTGTAGTGCTATGGAATACGTGTTCAAAATGGAGTAAATGTGAACAACCAGAACGTGCTGCAAGGGTAGAGATTATAGATAGGCATATTCATATGATGTTTTTTCGACCTCTTAACACTTAATGGTGTAAATATCAAGAATTTAGGCCAAAATAAAAAATGCAAAACTTCTGCCAACGCTTCGGATATTTTATTTATCCATCCTCAACCAGGAACTAGTGAAAGTTTTTCTCTTAATCCATCTTCGTTAGGAAATATTTCCCCATGACAATTCATTGGAAGAGGAATGTTCTGTTAAAATATGAGGCTGAAGTAGTCGATCTCCTTTGCTTCACTCCTTTTATTAATATGAAGTGAAATTAATGGCATATAACCAATTTTTGAAGCTGGGCATATTATTATCCCACGTTGGCACATATAAGCATCACGCATGCTTGCCGGTAGTAGTGAATTTGAATTTAGGAATGATTGGTGAAGTAAATCCAAAGAATAAGCACATTACGAGTAAATTTACCTTGCTTTAATCACATCTTCCTAGAATGACCTATTCCGTTATATATTTTCCCTACTTTTCCCTCTTGTTTCACTATGTTTAATTTATTATGTTTCCTGATTTTACTACCCTAGGTTTATTTACTCACCATGCTAAATTTTTACAGACGTTTGAAAACCAAATATTTCCATAATATGTTTGGTGGTTTTGTTTCATTACGTTTCCACTGCGATGACTCGGCGTGTTTTAGTGCGTGCTTGTTTCATTGCGGTTTTTTATAAGAGTCACTTGTAGATTCATGTTTTAAAAAATGGTAACAAGAAATACCAGAGACCATACATATTGACCAACCCCTCATAAAATACTTACAATTAATTAAAAGTGGTCAGGAACAAACTCAACAAATAATAATAATAGGAATGTCAGCACCACAATGAATTACAGATAACGAAAATACGTCAACACTTCAATCATTCTTAACGCTAATAAATTCGCATAAGAAAAAAGTATTTTAGAAAAACGAAACGAGCCGTGGGGATATGTTGGGCTTTCATAGCAGTTGTCAACTGCGAGAGGTCTTTGAGCGACCAAACGGACTGAACCAAGCCATCTCCCTCTCATTCTTGCCCACTCTTAAAGCAAACGGAAGCCCGGACCCTACCCCTCCCCTCACAAAATATCCTTTTCGCAGGTCAAAATTTTCCTTCCGTCGGTATTTCTACTCACCCAACTGCGGGGAGGAAGGGTTCTTGTTCTGCGCTTGGAGAGGTTATTCCCAGTGAGAAATGAGTTATCGAATCGTCGTCGAAGTAGTCTTCGATGATACGTCGATGGTAACACATCCATCGATGCCTATATTGTCCGAAAATCGACGTTTTTTTCGATGTCGACATCATCGACGTGATATATCGTGGAGATTTAAGCGTGCACGAAGCGAATCGGAATGTGAACGAACCGTAACCAAACCGTCTCCGAAGCCTAGCGTATGGAAGTGTTGCAGAGCTGGAAACCTAGCTGACGAAAATGTTCACGAGTCGGAATATCATATTGCCTCTCCACTGATTTCGCTGCTCGCTCAAAATAAAAAAAAAAGATTTTTTACCATTTAACACTTTAAATGTGCTATTGCGCCATGGCATGTTGCAGTACGTATGATATATACTAACTCATAGCTACCGATCGATGTGGAATATGTATCGCAAATAAACCTAACCTACGACTCGGCGCACCTATTTTCGCACCCGTTCTTGATGGTTTAGTGTTGAGAAAGGCGTATATATGTAGTCACTTACGTGGATAAATGTGACTTCGAGAACTATAATCATTAAATGATAATTCCGTGATAGTTTGAAGGAAATGCCATAAAATCTTGATACAAGTTATTTGCCATTAATTAATGCCAGATAACTGTTATCCTATGTTGCCACATAGTATGAATATAAATGCAATATTACTGCGAATAAAATTTTATTTTATGCTGTGATCGACGTTGATTATGAAGCATCCTTTTCTTCTTTCACGATAGTTTATAATAGCTAATATACAGATAGAGCAATGTTGCTGGGAAAGATAGAGCAATATTGCTGGGAAATTTCATTTCAAACACAATCAATTCAATCATTACAATCAAAGTAAGAGGTTTCTGCGACTAGCATAGTCAGAATTTTGGTGCATGGGTTTCACCCATAGCAATTAAAATAGCAAAGAATATGCATATTTCACCCTTACCTGTATCTTTCCATTTCTGCTTTCTAGATCATCTGATAATAACCTGAGATCAATGAATTGTTTTGCATACCCTGTTAGTCTGATCTTCTTTGACAGCCAGCACATCATCATTTAGAAAATGTTTGCGTACACTCGCAGGATCTGAAAGGTCCAATTACATACCTAATCCACCCAGCATCACCAGAAAATGTAAATTTTCAAGAAGAATTTGTGCAAGCTTCCCATGCACTAGAAGCTCCTCCTGGTGAAGAAGTCACATGCTCCTCCTCTCTTGGCATGTTAAAGGGACAATCGGATATCCTGATTGCCTGGAGGTCTCTACCATTGTTCTCTTCCCCCTCAAAAGTCAGGATCATATGTCCTCGACTGCCTCTTTTTAGCTTGTTAGCCATAAAACCAAAGGGGCCAACACTTGGAAATTGGAAGGTTCTAGTGAATACTCCGGCAGAAAATTCAAAGATAGTGGCTACAAAATATGATGAAACCTTTTTTTTACAAGAAATATAATACAATTATAAAGAAATTTGCACAATAATGCCATCTAGAATTCACGGAGTATTCAATGGAATTAATTGAAAGCCCATCAGTATACTATGCACATAACAGGTGTATGATGACAAAATTTTAATGGAATATAAAAAAAATGTATAGCAAATTTTCGGTGCAGGATGTG
The DNA here is from genome assembly GCA_963573305.1 of Pyrrhosoma nymphula. Lineage (NCBI taxonomy): Eukaryota > Metazoa > Arthropoda > Insecta > Odonata > Coenagrionidae > Pyrrhosoma > Pyrrhosoma nymphula. The sequence goes on from OY754327.1 coordinate 181,433,241, forward strand.
GTTGCATGCACCAAAGGGGCAATGAAATAATCATTTATAACTCTTTATTGGTGCTTCTTCAGAGCAAAAATTAATAAATTTTTATCATTTTAAACCTTGATAAAAATTTTCTGAAATCAATATTTAAAAAAAATTTACGTCCACTAGGAAAAAACAGCAAAATTAGTGTACTCCATGAACGTGAACCACCTGTGGGTCATGCCACTGCGACATGTTAACTCTCCCACCTGCGTTCTCCTTAATGTCGTTTTGCACCATGTCAAATTCTATATTTTCTCCTTAGAATGTTATACAGTAACATGACTGGTCAGCAGTTAAAATCATATATAGCGTAGTGCGAAATTCATATTTTTCATTTATGCATTTTAAAATTTTATTTATAAGTCAACAAATAATATTCTGACAAGTATAATGCTTTAATTCTATGTGCTACTCAGAAATTGCTGCTACTCCTGAAGAGCTTAGTGTTGAGGAACCAAGTGAAGGTGCTGTTATTTCGAAATTGAACAGTCCTCAAGAGGATGCATCAAAAGATGTGGAACAGCTGCCATCAGCCCATAGCTCTGAGGAGGAGATACGCTTCCAAGCTGTTAGGCAAGTTTTCTTATTGATGTTCTCTGATAATTAGACAACAACTATTTTCGATGAAAATTAGTGACTATTATTTTAATTAGTTTATTGCTTTTAATTTATTCATCATAGCACTTCATTCAACATGCACTTCATTGGTGGCTGTGATTAACATTTAGTGCCATAATTTAAGCAATGTATTTATACATAATTTAAACTAATAAAATCTGGTGCCTGATTGAATGCCAATTGTTCTCATTAGGAAATAAAAAAGGTATGGTAACTGTTACCAAAATAAAATTTATTTAGCAAGGTTTTTTGAAGAACTGATACACCTACATATTTTTCTTTTATCTTACTTATAGTGCCTGATATTTCCTTTCATGCTTTTTGCACCAACTGCCATGTTATCCTTGTGTGAAGGTGTTGAAACATTATTGAATGGGAAGGGGTTCAAAAAGTCTTAAAATATCGAGCAGGGAAGAATTTTCATATCTTTTGCAGAGTCGTTGTCGGAAGAGATGCACATGAGTGTGCAACTTTGTATTTGATCCCAGATTCCTAGAATTCGGTCCAAGTGTTTCCAATTGAGTTGGGATGAATACTATATTTCCTTGAATTCAAATTTTAATGCTGAACAATTCTTGGATCCATCCCTCACATCCATTAATTATGTAATAATTATGAGAAGAATATACAAAGAGATGGTTTGGCTTGGTTCTTCGGTTCTCAGTTCCACTGGTTCTTGAACTTGGATTTAGTTTAGGTTCTTGAATTAGTGATGTGGCCTGGATTCCATCGAATCATATTAATTCATGGATTCTAGATTCAATGGAATCCTATCCCAAAAAATATTTGAACCCTGACGCATCTCTGCATCATTTTACTATTAAAATGTTGATAATTTGCCTGAAAATTCATTGCTTCATAAATATGTACATAAACAGAGATTTTATGATTGTTAATCACGGGAAGTTTAATTTAAAATTCGTCACATGCACACACCACTCTCATAACCTATCAATGCATAATTTTCAAAGCTGTTGCACATGCTGCAGACCATTATGCTTGACGTTTTTATTGTGTTCATTCAAAAGACCGAGCACTTTTCTTATTGTCTTTGAGAAACAAAGTTTTGAGTTGTAGAAAAATGTGCTCCTCACCTTCAGGCATTGTAGAACGCCTTGTCAATCATCTTTTTTTCATGTGGCCAAAGTTTCAAAATTTTCACCAAACCGTTTTTGTTGCTCTGTCTTGCCGTGGTTTTGCGCTGCAAATATAAGGACATGCATTTTAAGTAGAGTCTTGCATCATGACTGTTTGGTGAAATGAAGTCTGGTTCTTTCTAAGCATTAATAAAGTTATTTGGTTCTAAACATGGATTAAATAAAAAATGAACAAAATTAAACTCCATTAAAATATGGGAATATGCAGATGTTTATGTGACCAAATGTTAAAAGAAGAGTGAGGTGGTTGTCTCCTTATCACGTCATTGCATTCCAAATCCAGCCTTCAGATTGAATTGGAGTCACATTTTTAAACTGCATATTGCTAGTTTTGTACTAAATTCAGATTGTATTAAAATTGTTTTATCTTTTACATTTATCAAAATTAAGAGCCATTATGTTGTATCGTAGTTTTCTGTGGAATTCTGGATTCGTGGATCTCTCCATTTTTCGGGTTTGCGTGGCGTGCGGCGCGGTTGGTAGTCATAGGTTGACGACAGTTTCACCGGGATTCCACCAGGCATCTTCAGGTCGAAATGCCGATATCGGTATTTTGGCTGCGTTTATATAGCCCTCGTTCTCTCGCTGCTGCGCTGTGATTGGCCGGTTTCTGGAACTCTTCCAAGCGTTAGTCAGATGGTATCCGTCTTCCCGGTTGAAGTTTCTTGGCATTTTGGTGTTCTCTATTGACTCCCTTATCAGCCTAGGGATCTATCGTTTTTTATCCAACCCGAAAAATGGAGAGATCCACGAATTAAGAGCCATTATTTTACTCTTCCTAATTGCCAAAAATTGTGAGAATCAAAACCGGTAGTGCCACAAGTACTCGTGTAAAGCCATTTGTGTAGAATCGCCCACTATTGAAATTAGGTAGGTATGTATTACTTTTCACAGAAAAATGATGTTGATAACGTTGTAATCTTTGTCTCTTGCAGCTTTTTTATTTTTTCCAAGATGGTGCTTGGTGTGGCATTTGGATCTTTTTTGTGTCATAACCTAATAACTGTTACTAGAATTATATTGGATGAAGAGCCAAAAAGCAATATGAAGATGATGTGATGCAGAATCTCGGATAAATTAAGTGACATACTAATATTGAACTTTTGACCTTGAAAATGAAGGTCAAATCATCGATTTTTGAAAAAAAATAGTTTATTTAAGTTTTTTTATAGTTCATTAAAAAGATTATTTGAAGGCAAATTCACTTTTTTTTGCAAATAAGTAACAGGACATAACGATAATTCGAAATTGCAGTGTGTCCTCATTTAACGTTGTAAACTCGTTCCTGAAAAAGTAGACGATAAGCGAAACAACATTAAACGATGCAGTATTTTCGATAAGAAACAATGTAAAAAATTAAAATCGGTTCCAAACTTAACAATTCTTCATTTCATAACAATTTTTTTTAACACCACATTTTTATACATACATATATGTATATTTAATAGCCGATATGCCCGAAGAATTCAAAGGCAAAGTGTGTAACTTTGAACCTTGGACAACGTGCACATGTTTACCAAATTTTAACTCGCCCTGTTATTGGTCACCTGGATGATAGAAATGTATGCATTGTTGTAAAAGTTATTTTGCTTTTATTGACAATTTGGATTAATCTTAAAGATAAATTTACCCTTCAACTGCTATCTTCTTGAATTATATTTGATATTTTAATGAGGTAAACATATGTCTAATCTTCCCTTCGTTTCTATAAGGAGGAAAATGGCTAATGGATTATGTATCTTGTCTTTAGCAGGAAAATAGCTAATGGATTATCTTGTCTTAATGACATCACATAGGTAGCGTAAGAAAAAGTTAATGTGTTACGAAAAAGTTGGACTCTAATTCACGTAGCATTTCTCATGTGTGTTTGAAAAACGGGTAATATTTCAAAAAAACACATTAAGTAAGAGTACTGTGTTTATATTTCCTTTGCATGGTAATCTGACTTTAGTACAATCATGAAATGAGACTATGTTATACATTCCATTCTCAGTTATCCTTTAAAGTATGTACTTGAAAGTTATTTAACGTGAATATAGGGATCATACTATTTGTTATTCCTGGATTTTTAGAAGTACTAGTAAGTCCACATCCAACATGAAAAAGCATGCACAAAAGATAAACAAAATATTATTTCATGGTGAGAGACCAACAGTGTCTCCAAAGAAGCAGAAAGCTTCTCAAAATACAATGAATATGATAGCCTAAATGAACCAAGTTGAGATCAAGAACATATGACTGATGAGGTTGTACAATGATTCTATGAATAATCTTTAGCAAATATGGCATAGTTTGAAGTTGTATGTTTCTGTGCATTTTATATTTTTATGGATATGATAAGGTAAGAGTTAACTAGATAGATTTATTATTTTAAGTATGCTTGGTACATACATACTGAAAAAAAGCGAAAGCTTTCTTGGCATATAAATTTAAGCTAAGCAAGTTTTAATTCAGAAACATAAATGGGAACTGTAACGGTGTATCTGAACCAAGAACTGAAGCTAAGAACCAAACTGAAACAAAAAATGTGGAACTGACCCATCACTAGAAAATATAAAGCCTGAAATTTACTTGAAATTGCAAATTTTAATCAATGCAAAATTATACATCTGCATTTTCTGATGAAAACACTAATTTAAGAATTGAGGTAAAAATTTATCTCTGTTTATCAAGAAGGAATAATATTATAAAATGAAATGCACAATAAAAACTTAAGTTTTCAAATATTTACTGTATTGGATGCCAATAAAACTAAATAAATATATCCAGTATTATGTTATAACAAATTTTGAGGATACCAATTACCCTATACCTGTATGGAGTGTCAAAAAAATCCACAGGGGAGGAGGATGTGTCGGTAGCTTAACTAGTGAAAGTACTCAGCATAATATCAAGGGATCTGGGTTTGAGTCTCGGTCAAGGCGAATGACTTTTCCTCTTTGGAATTTTGCATTTAAGTTACTATGTTTAAATATTTTGGATTCTAATTATGAAAAAAGTGCATAGATTTGAGACCTTGAATCTTTATCAAGACTGCTGGGAACCTAAGATTCAAATGTCCCATCTCTAGTTTTTACCAACATAGCTCCCGGGGCATCATCTTCCACCGTGAATTTGTTGGGAGATTTCAAGGAACTAGATTTTCAGGGATTTAAAGGAATTGGATGTTTGCCAGAGTACAAAGTGTGCAACACAACAAAGTACTCCATTTTTGAGCATGGTAACTTGGTCCACAAGATTCTTTAATTTCGTGGACTCACTCTTCAAATTTTTATGCTTTTACTCTCCATTTATGGTTTAAGAATGTAATGAAAATCAATTTTCTAATTTTTGGGATTTTTCTTTTTCTGACCTCCTACATTCGTAACTTACACTTTTAATCTGAAAGTATGATTTTTTCAGAGAAATTATGGTTGAAGAATATGCAAAATCCTCCAAGGCCCTGGATAATAGATGCATGAGAGCAGACTGGAGGAAACGCAGATTGCAGTTGAGAACCCAGAAAAAATCACCTTCTGAGTCACATCTAACACAGCCAGAGTTGATCCAATCTGATTTGCAGACTCCACAAGTCAGTGTTCCAATAAAACCAAGTGCCCCTGAAAATACTGTGGAATTTCTGTGTGACGTCACCTCGGAGGATTCATTCACAAGTGAAAGGGTGACTGAAACTGAGGATGTCAAAGGAGATGGTAATTTGGTTGAAACTTCACCTTTAGAAATCTCTAATGGTGACGTAGTAGATGAACCTATAATAAGTGAAGGGGATGACAAATCAAAGGAGATAGTAATTTGTGAAAAAGTTGGAGAAATTTCTGGTGGAAAATCAGAGATGCCAAGTGAGGTACCTTGTGTCACTGTATCTGTTAATGGCTTTGAAGTTTCTAAGCATGGAGATCTAATGGCTCATACTGATTCCAAAGAAATTAGTAAAGTGGAAGAGCCAGATAGAGGCCTAGACAGTGTCAAGAGTGAAGTGACTGCTGGTTGTGAAGAAAGTGTTAGCGTTGCTGGGAAAAATGAGGAATTTCCTGCAGAATTACCAATCCAAACTGAGAGTTGTGCAGAAAACTATGAATTGTTCTCCAATCTCATATCCTTTCCTCCTGCTTCATCAGTCAGCCCCAGGAGAACTCTTTTGAAAAAGGTGGATGGACTTTTCTCCTTTCCCCAAACACCAGATGTCCGTGCTGAAGGGGAATCAATTGAAGGTGAAGTATTTTGTTTTGACAATGCTTGTGTTGTGTAATACAAATATCTGGCATGAAATTCTTCTAATGAATGAATCAGAGATTGTATTCACCAGTATTGTTTCAATGTAGGGTTTTTTAATTTCTCTCTTAAGCAATATTGAAATTATTAGTATCTTGCTGACATACTCATGTTCTAGTTTAGAAAAGTTTATTTCTCATTTTAGCATTTTCATTTATGTACCTGAATACTGATAGTCTGATCTTTCTCAACTCTAGTATGCAGGTGCATAATTTTATGTAAATCATGGGGATCTTTTTTTTCACATCTTACTCAACAAAAATATTAGGGTTGTCAATGAAACACTATTCCTAAGATTTTTATTAGGGGTTAGTTGGTTCGGGTCTTCGGTTCTTAAACTTGGAACAGGGACCGAGGCAAATGAGAACCAACTCCAAAATCCTCTGCACAAAACTCACATTAATTTAATATTGGTTCCTGAAAGTGGTGTCTATGCAGTTAAAACTGGTGAAATATTGTATTTCAGCACATTAAAATTCCCATGGAGTAATAATATTCATGCATCCGGAAAAGAAGATTGATTTTAATTATTTTCAACTCCAGTAAGTGACAAAAGATCACCTTATTAATCATTTTCTGCTTGTAATATGTCGTAGATGTCGTTGAGTTTGTGTGGGAGTTCAGAAAATATTCATATGTTGCTCATTGCTTCATTTAAGTCTGCCAACACGCATATTATTATACACCAAAGATGGTGAAATTCCCCTTGAAAAAATTATTTGACTTGACCGGGATTCGAACCCGGATCTCCCAATTGCCGGTCAGGTGTGCTAGCCAGTTAAACCACCAAGCCATCTTAATTCAAGGCGAATTTCAGTGGGGGTTTATACGAATATATATTATATATACACACTGAGGTGGGAGGGGGGGGGGGAATGGGGTGGGTTTGCACACTTCGGAGCTTCCACTCAGCTGGTTACCTCCCGCTGCTCACTTGATACCACTCTTGGGGGGTCACCCCGCTACTGATATCCCGTCTTCAACACACAAAAGAAAGGGATTGGGGAAGGAGGGAACTGAGGGATGGGAAAACACTCACACAAAGAACCACATTCATTCAACAAAATTCACCCTTAAACTAGACACTAGACATGGAAATTGGGAATGTGATCTTCCTCGATCGACTCCCCAGCCTTGTCGCCGCGTCAAAATGGGATCGGTTACAATACATTATAACATTTTGGAAAAAGAACAAACTTGGCGAATTTCACTTGTGTTTTTTATTCACGACCCAGGTTTTGACAGTTTATGTCATCTTCAGGTGTCTGTCAAAAACTATCAAAACCCGGATCGTAAGTAAAAATCTTTCGAGTGAAATTCGCAAAGTTTGTTCTTTTTCCATCATGGAGAAATGTCATATAGTTACCTCTTACATTGTTTGGTTTGATAATGACATTTATTTTTTGATTCTATAACATTATATCAAATGTTTCTGAATGCTTTACTTAACACTGTAATTTTTGCATAAATTTTTGCAACAATTCTGTATTTTCTAATTAATACACTGCTTTTTAGAACCATTGATCTAAAAGTGGGAAAAAAAGTGAAAAAATTCCAAAATCGTAGATATCTTTGAATTTGCAGTAATTGTGGAAACATTGGTGAAAATGAATTTTTCCAAGCCCTAGCTACCAGAGAGCTTCCTTCGTTATGGTCAATGCTGTCAAGATGCCATTGATATTGTCTTGATCAATATTGACAGCTGGTAAAATTATGTCTTTCTTCTTGTTCAAATGAATTCCTTTGGAATGTCAACAGAAGTGTGATACTATACGATAGATTCACCGAAAGAGCTTTATGCATAGTGCTATGTAGTAGAGCCTCTGTATCCAAGATCCTTGTATCCACGGTTCACTAGGCGCAAAAATTAGAAGAGTAAATTTCATGACATAATTTACTCTACAACCAGTGCAAAAACTATGTAGACTCAAGTTTAGATTCCAATTAAAAATAACCAGTCCAGCTACAGAAAAGTAAATTACATCAAACTTCAGCTTTTTTTTGGAGCATTAAGTTAATCAATTATATTACAATGCACCTTAATTTTTTCATCGTGATATGAACAAAAATATGTGCTGGTTTTTTTGGTGTTTTTTATCTGTCTTCTCTCTTAGAATTTTCATAGAGTAAAATATTTTATGTTTGATTTTTCAAAATATTCACACTGCAGATGAAACATATTAAAATAAGCTTATTAACTCTCAGCTGTTTGTAATTAGCCAAACAAAAGTCTATTAATTTTGTGAAACAACTTTTTTCTTAGGTTTGCATTATCTCGATAACATAAATTTGGTCTTGTTTTAAAGCTCTTTGCTTCAGTATTTCAAAACAATCATTATCATATTACGAAATTCATTTTTTGCAAATCAATATTTAAAGGAATATCATTATGTATTTAGCCATAGGTGTATCCAGGGGGGGTGTGGGGGTTGGAACCCCCCATTGATAAAAAACGTAAAAATTATCTATTTAACACATGCTAGTAGTACACCTATAGATCACCTTTCATATCATAGTAGAACCTTCAAAACATCATTCTAAGATGTATATTTTTCTAAATTCCCGGACCTCCCGTTTTACATGAGGGGTATTCCAAACCCTCCATCTCCCCTTCAGATGTTTCTATATACGCCTATGTTTTTAGCACTATTGTAAGATGGCAGTATTCACCTGTCAGCAGGTGAAAGTTCGTGCAGCATTCCCACTTAGGGGCTCGGAGGCCCGAAATGACACTATTTATCTGTCAGTATTGTTTTTATTTTATGCAAAACTAATTTTTAAAACATTTCTCTTAATATGCTCAAAAAATGGCTGCTAGTAGTCCAAAAAGCACATGAAGTAAAAACACTGGGAAGGTATTTTCATCGCATGGTTATCTGAATGAATTTCAATCATGGAAATATGACAAATATGTAGCATTCTTATATGTTCTTTTAAGGTCTCCTAGGGTATCTACAGTGGGTACTGGGATACTAATGTATTTATTATTCCCTGATTTACAATGGTGAAAGTAAGTCCATGTACATCCTGAAGTAGCATGCTGAAAAGATGCACAAAGTTTCATGGTAAGAGCCCCACAGTATCTCCAAAAAATAGAAAATTTTGCAAAATTTACTGAAAATGATATCCAAAATTAACGGGTGAAGGCCACTATTACCTGACAGGAATGTGCAATAATTCTATATGTAGTTCATTTTTAATAAGAATGGCATACTCTTAAGTCTCATGTTGTTGCACTTTTTATTTTTTTATGGATGTAATGTGACAGAGTTAACTTCATATGTAATTCTAGATGTGCATGGTAATGAAACAAAAAACATTATCTTGGCTTATAAAAATGAGAAGAGCAGATAATGTCAAATGCTTAGTCTGAGTTAATCTGAGTACCGAAACTGATAACTGGAACCTAGAATGAATACTAAGAAGCAAAGCGGAACCGAAAAAAAGTGAAACTGACCCATCAGTATATTTTATTTTTATGTATGATAAGTTTAATCTTCCCTGCCATTCATTAATTGTTGCTATTATTGTATGGCTTATGTATTATGGATATGGTATGAACCAGCACTAGCTAAGTCACCATTTTTATGATCAAATTAATGGTGGCGCAATAAGTAAATGAAATTTGGTCAGAGTATAAATTGTGCAGAGTTCAGTTGTCATATGTGTACATATGTTTATTGAATATTTTTCATAATATTCATTTTTACATGGTACATATTGTTCTTTATTGGTCATAAATCCTACTTTGGTAATTCAAATCTCAGAAGCTAATTTTAGAACTGCAATTTTATTTTGAATTAATTTATTCTCAGGCAATAATCCTCATGTATTCACTTTCTTTTATTTATGTTATTGATACCAGCTGATGAAGCCGAGCAACTTGACTGGCCTTTCCGACCAGTATTAGTGTCTCTTATCAGCCATTCCAGAAAAGTTGATGCTGCTTTGCTGAGGTGGTTGTTGGTGGATAAGGGCCTAATCAGTCATCTTCATTCCCTCCGTTCCTATTTTTTCCTTCTTGATGGTGAATTTGGTCGGAGGCTATCAGAGGATCTCTTCTCAGCTATGCGACACAAACCAGGTAATACCTCACAAGTATGACCTGTAAATTTTATACATGTTCTTAGTTATAATTTAGTACAGTGTTTCCCAACCTTTTTTGAGCCATCCCCTTCCATAAATCCATACCCAACCGTAAGCATTGAAATCATGAACTACATGATCAAAGCTTATAAAAATTAAATTAAAGCCAATTTCAGTTAATCTAATTTAATTATTTCAAATCCAATAGATGAATAGCTTATTCATCCCAGAACATGTGTGTAAGTACAGGGCAAAAAGAGCTTGCATAAAAATAAAAGGGAAATTACATGAGATTATAAAATTTATGTAAAATAAATTATCCAAACAAATTATTTTTAGCGATTTACTTTAAACACTGTCCTTACGTTACAATGTAAAATAAAAAGTGTGGAGAACAATGTTAAGTCTCTGTAGTTTGATGTTTTTGGGGAATGCTGCGTTTTGTTCATTTTGAAAACTCAACATTTCGCTTCTCTTACTGGAAGCGTCATCAGGAGAATGAGCATTTACCGGCTTTAGTTCTTATATAGCATCGATGTCCGTTGCACCATTGTTGAGCCGATTTGTTGTTGACCATTGTTGAGCCGGAAGACGTTAGCCGTTGAGCTTTTGATGGAGCCAAGAACCCTTTCCAAACCCTGCTAAGGATATATCCATCCTCCCTATTAAAGTTTTTTGGCCTTTTGGCTATTTCTATGGCCACACGGATGATATTCGTGCATCTTGGCCAAGACCCATGTTTGTTCGAACATTATTTTATATCCAGGGCTTGAGGCGGAATGTTCGGCATCTGCTGATGTGTCCCATTTATGTTGTTCCATCACTCTTTTGTGCTCTTTAAGCCTTTGAGAGATAGCTCACTTACTCTGCCCCACATAGCTTCTGCCGCAGCGGCAGGGAACCTCATACACTCCCATAGACTGAAGGGGAGGATGGCTATCCTTCGGTGAGGGCATGATGTTTTTGATTTTCTTCACCGTGCAGAAGCGAGTCACAATGTTTCCTCTCTGGAGGATTTTAGCGATTATGTCAGTGACTCCACAGATGCAGGGAAGTTTTGCGTACGCCAATGGTTTTTTCTTGCGGTCGTCATCATTATGTTGTTGTTGCCTTTCTTTCATTGCTCTTTTTATGAAGGAGGTGCTGTAGCCATTTCCTTTGAGAGCCTACATTAAATGTTCCATTTCTTTTTCAAGATTTTTGACATCACCCACATTTCTGGTACGGTGGCTTAAAGTTTTAATTATGCAGCATTCCCCAAAAACATCAAACTACATAGATAAGAAAAGCTGCGAAAGCCTTCAAACAAAAATTTTAAGTCTCTCCTCACTGTTCTCCTCACCTGGAAGCCATAAAATGCTGTCTTTTTTATTTTCCCGTAGTATCATTGGTTAAAGAAAGTTGCCCAATGCATAGTATTGTCACCGTTCTGTTAGGACCCTCACTTCTGCATCCCCTGCTACTTCCTTGTTCCTTTGTGACCCCCCAGATTAAAGCACCATGAATATACATGTTCTTTCTCCAGACAGTACCTCATATTTTTTGTGTTGCTGGCAGTTTCAATAAAACAGCCTACTGTTTTGTGGGCAGTTTTATTGAAAATGCCTACACTAGCTAACAAAAAAGAATTAAAATTTAGTTCTTGAACATGTTTTTCTTTAAGTTCTTAAATTTTTCCTTCATGATCCATTACAAATGAGTTTCACAGGAAGTATGTTCATATTTTAATTGCTTGCTCCCATTATGCACATTCGTTGTCAATCAGATCTGTAATAGCAGAAAAATTATCTCTTTTAATGTTGAAGAAATTCCTTCATTTTCTTATGTGCGGATGAAAACTTTCTGGGGTTGAAATTGGCCCTGAAAGATGGCAATAGACATGTATCAACTTACTTTCAATTGATTGTGGAATTAGAAGAGTAAGTTTAGCAGTCATTGCACTGTACATGTAGAAATGCAGCTTTCACTCTGTGTGCCTGCCAGTCAATAGCACCTACCAGTGTGCCTGCTATTAACCCTTTCGTGCCGGTGAACTTTTCACGGATATATCTTTAGTATCCTGAGCTTCATGGGAGACTCAGCTCATCTCTGTACGGAAGCATTTTGAAGGGAATATCCTCTCCGGCGTACCAACCCCACCCTTCCGTCCCTTCTCAGCAGGGCTCATGTTGCTTCCGTCGCCTACTGGTCTCGACCCTCCGACTCATTAGTAGACCCTCTCACAGCATGGGGTCGCAGTCATTTTTTTGTATGCACAGTGGTTTTTTTAAACAATCATTTATTGCAAACGTGAGAGAATTGATGTCTGAAATGAATTCTTCATGTGTGCTTGGTTGTTTTAAAATTTAAAATGAATTTCTAGCTGTAATATAAACGATTTTAGGATATTAATCCACAATATTTTAGGATATTAACAGCTTCTCAGCTCGTTGACTTTATTTTCAGATTTTCTTGAGGTCCTTGTGATTATTTAGACTACAAAAAGCTATCATATATTGTTATTTGGGAAATAAGTTTGCAGCTTTTGTGGGCTGTTACACGAGAAAATGGTATTTTACACCAACTAAATGTACTGTCACTTCTAGCCGTCAAACTAAAAATTACAAAAAAATACTTTGGTTGTGTTCTTCACGTTTTAACGTGAATCTTCACAAAGTAAAAGCCAAAACTATTACCCTCGAGTTATTTAATAAAATCAAGTTATTAAAAATTACTAAATATTCAGGTTAGAATTACTAAAAAGATATGACGGAGGAAAATGATTTAAAGAAAGCAGAAGACAACTCCGTTAATATTAGTGCTAGAATTTCACTTAAAATTTGATAACACACTGCAAAACATAAGTTCATTTCAATGGTTAATATTAGACTTGTGCGATGAGTCGATTAATCGAAGTCATCGACGATGATTTTAGTCATCGCGGTGCGATGACTTAATCGATATCGATGTCGATGAGAATCATCGATGCCGATGAGTCGATGCGAATCATCGATGTCGATGAGAATCATCGATCCCGATGAGTCGATGAGTTGATGCGAACCATTGATGTCGATGAGAACAAACGATGAGGATGATCAATATCCAAATATCACTAACTTTTCTTCTTTTTTTCCATTCATTTGAACGCCTAAGATCTAAAATGTATAAAGTATAAGCACCCCAGCTATTGCGCCTTGAGGACGTTGGCAGGGCCACAGTGGGATGTTTGGAATTCATGTTTTTCCTCAAGTTTGTGGTAGACGATACAGAAGTAGCGATCACGTTCAATCACAGTTAATACGCAGTAGCAGTGGTAGCATTGTATTCGTTGGTTGCACTGGTGCAGTTGGTAGCAGCGGTATCAGCCTGAGCTAAATCGGCTAAATTCACCGAATTCACAATTCGATTATTTAGTCACAGGCTGTGATTGCTACTTTTCAGTAGGTATCGGTGATCCAATCACAGCGATATATCGCTTATCACTACTGCACAGTTCATCGAGAGTCATTGATCATCGTAATTCATTGATCATCGGCATTCATCGATCATCGACATTCATCGATCATCGATATTCATCGATCATCGTGTACTCTCTATACGATGATCGATGACAGCCATCGTCATCGAAACATTTCGATGAAATTTTTTCATCGAAATTCGATGACCAAAATCGGTCATCGCACAAGCCTAGTTAATATTATGGGATAGCCTACGAATATTTATTTAGAAAATCCACTGCACATAAAATTAGTGATGGCGGGCACATGCTGAGAGAATGGCTGCTAAAGGGCTAGAGGGTCGAGCGAAGTTGCCAAGGGAAGGGACACCCACCCACCCACTGAGTAGGGACTCGAAGGGTCGAAGGAGCACCCTTCCCAAATGCTTCGGCGGCAGTCTCTTTCCCACCCCCCACGACGTCTATAGCTGACATCCGTTCTTTTGTGAATTGAAATCCTTGACGTCTATAGGTGACGTGCGGTCTTTTGCGTAAAGAAAACCCCCGACTGCTCTAGCTGATGTTCGGTGTGAAAGGGTTAATAATGCTCATGACAATGTGTCAGGTGCCTTCTTTTATCTCACTTAAATGCAGATTTGATGATAAATATTCTCTTGTTATCATCGCAGAATTTAACGGTCTTTGACTATAAATTTAGGTGTACTGTATGTACTTGTGTGTATTCCGACCCTTAATTTTTCTACGAAAAAATTGTATTTTTTCATACATCTCATGTATAGTCTGACCGTAGATTTTCTAAACTTAGGAAAATGGAATATGGAAATGGAATGGAAAATGGCTCGGGAACCATAGGTATCGTCTCGTAGCTCACAATCATAGGATTTTGCAGGAACCAAGAGTGCAAGGCTGACTTAAATTTTGTCATGGACATGTTTTGGACTTCAAGAGGAAGTTTGTTTTAAAATTTTTTCCAAGTTGCATAATGGCTATCAATTGATTTTTGTAGCCAATTATAGGAAGGTATATCTAGATTACACCTATTTTGTATATGGTAGGAATGAACATCACTCCTGGTTTAAAATTCAGACAATTTTCATTTTGTGCACCATAGTACGAGGGTCGTTCAATAAGTACTTCGAAAATCCAAGAGTTGGCACTCGTATAATCGTAAATGATTTGTTTTTAGTAAGCATCATTTCTCAATAAAAAGCTGTTAAAGTCATATTTATGTCTTTCTAATGGTTTCATTTTTATTGTTGTTTGAAGCAACAAACTTGTTTATTTAGAAAAATGGAAAAAAGTGAGTTTCAAGCGGTGATTAAACACTTATATTTAAAAGGCTTAACACCAAAAGAGATTAAAGCTGAGTTGGGTGAAGTTCATGGCACATCTGCTCCTTTGTTTGCAACTGTTTACAATTGGGTAAATGAGTTTAAATGCGGCCATACATCCACAAAAGATGAACATCGTTCGAGACGTCCAGTAGAAGTTACTACCCCCGAAACGGTTGACAAAATCTACGATATGGTTTTGAGTGAGTGACGAACCAAAGTGCGCAAAATAGTTGACGCCACAACAATATCGCAAAGTACAGTGTTTTAAATTTTGCACCAAAAAATGGGTGTAAACAAATCTCGGCAAGATGGGTGCTGCGTTTGCTCTCAGTGGAGAATAAATGCAATCGTGTGGTCGACTCTAAGGCTGTTTTGTCACCTTTCCATCACAATCCTGATGAGTTTTTTTTGTCGACACATAACTGTGGACGAAACATGAATACACTACTACACTCCAGAGACAAAGGAACAGTCAAAACAGTGGGTTTTTGAAGGCGAACAGGCTCCGAAGAAGGTGAAGACAGTGAAATCGGCTGGCAAAGTGATGGCCACGGTTTTTTGGGATGCACGCAGAATTATCTACACTGATTACTTGGAAAAATGACAAACAATAACTGGCGTGTATTATGTGTCATTATTGCACTGGTTGAGTGAAGAAATCCAGAAAAAAACTTCCTTATTTGAAAAACAAAGATCCTGTTCCATCAAGTCAATGCACGGGTGCACACCTGTGCAGTTTTGATGACCAAAATTATGGAATTAAAGTTCGAATTATTACAACATCCACCGCATTCATCAGATTTGGTCCCCGGTGACTTTATTTAATTTACATTCTTAAAAAAATTGCTCAGCAGACAACATTTCATTTCAAACGAAGAGATCATCACACAAACAGATGCCTATTTGAGGACCTTCCAAAATCCTACTTTTTCGACGGATTAAAAAAGTTGGAGAAACGCTTGGAAAGGTTTATAGACCTAAAAGGAGATTGTATTGAAAAATAAATAAAAATACACCCAAAATAATTTGTTTTTTTATCTTTTTCTAAGGACTTATTGAATAACCCTCGTACCTCACAGCTATTTGAATTTACCACAGTCATAATTGCTTCCTATATATGTAAATAGTGCCTTAATATGTACATCAAATATTGCATTAGCCAATATCCTTACAGCTCTTTATTGTATTACCAGTACCAGCCATTGTATTAGCCAGCCCTTATCAATACTTAATCAATTTTTCCTAAGCACATTTACCATAGCACAGTACACTCAGAAAGAAAGCAAAGTAAATAATAAACAGATATCTCTGGGATATTCTAGATTTTAGGGCTCTCACAATGTGTACTGTTTTTGATAGCCTGCTACAAATCGATGTAATATGCGCACTCCATGTCAGTTTGGGATCCAAATGAAAACCTATTACATATGTAATTTAACTGAGTTCAACTCTCGATTGCTATCTTTCAGGCTCAGTACAAGTGATTGAGTTTTACTATCATTTAAAAGAAATCTATTGGTCGAGAACCATATGGCAGCTTTCTTTAGTGTTTTCTCAGCTTGGTTGTTCAGGTCCTGAGATCTCCTCTCAGAGGAACTGAGATTTGAGTCAATGGAAAATCGAAAGTACCAACAAAATTATCTTAGTTTTCAGCATTGTATCCTATGTACGTACTAAGTAAAAATGAGGAAATTAGGTCTGTGAGGACTGAAGTATGACTGCGTAAAAACAAGAAACTAAGTACATATAGTCAAGAGGTTGTTATTGAAATTCCCTATCCTTCCCAGTCTGACCTTAATTTCACTTCGCAAAATCGTGAGTTACGTACAATTATGGCTCGTATTGTTGAGGTTTTACTGTATCTTGTTGTGTGTCACTGAAAGCCCTTTGTTGGAGGTCTTAAGGCAAAATCTGATCTTGAAATCGACCATATTCGACGCAGTGATTTTCCATGGGTTTTGTTCCATGGAAAAATAGCATGTCTTATAATCTGGAAAATATTGAGTATTAATTAGGTATATCAATATAATGGTTACATTACATGTGATGTGCATTCTTCTTTTTTCCCGTGTATAACTTCAGCAGATTCAGAAATGGAGATACATATTACACAGCAGTGAAGCTGTGTGCCCTGGGAAAGATTTACTTTCATGCTAAGATTTAAACCTTCAAAAGTGTTACTCATGTGTGCCCAAAAAATTTGGTCTCAAAAAGTCGAACTATGCACAAGTATATACGAAATCAAGTAACTTATACATACTTTGAAACATCGGAACCTAATGAATAGTTTACAGTACAATTAATCATAGCAAATATGTTTTTATTATACCTGTTCATTCTGTTTTATCCCTGCTTGTAGAACTGTTATAACTATTTTACTGTCCTCTTTTAGGAAAAAAACCAAGTGTGGAAAGCCTGAATCCTGTGACATTAAAAAGCATCCTTTCTCATGCATTGGCTTCTTCAACACATGCCATTTCAGACCCTAATGCTAGTCTTCTGTCTGTGACACTAAAGTAAGATTTGAAGGAAATATTGTTTACTCAGTTATGTGATATTGAGTGAATTCACAACATTTCTTTATTTATCGTTTCTCTTTTCATGCCAAAATAACATAAAACCACAATGGCATCTCTCTTCATGTGTTGATAATAGAGCTTTCCCTGCTCAAGCTTCAGCCTTTGAGCAGTTGGGGTCCATTCAAATGGTCTATGATGCACCTTGGCCAGTTAATGTTGTCCTAACAGATGAGGCTCTCTCCAAATATTCACGAGTTTTGGATCTCCTCCTCCGACTTAAGTATGCTTCATGGGCTCTGGAGGATGTCTTCATGCACATGAGAACTATTGATCCCTCAAAAGGAAATAAGCAAGTAAGCAACAACCTCTTATTATACATCTTAAATATGTAAAAAATTACTTTAATGGATCTTTATGCATAACTTTTTCTCACACTCCATAAACCGATTCGTGTCCCAAACTTCATGCCAGAAGTCTGTGCCAAAAAACCCGTCTGGCTTGTTTCAATTGTTGTAGTTTCTGTAGTAAAAGTGAATTTAAGAAGAAGCAGGTTATTAGCCTACCTCCTCTGATCCTGCTGGTGGGGCTGCCACCTGCGTTCGCAGGCTACCGTTTTTCTTTTAGGATTGTCTCCCTTACCCTTTGAGATCCACACTCTATCTACAAGGCAGCAGTTCATGCTCTATTTATCCTAAGCAGTAGGGGTCACCTCTTTTGCCAGATCCGCCAAAGGACTTTGTACATTGTTCCCTAATATCCAAGATTTCGTGCATATGCTAACTGGAATATTTTTAGCACCCAAGTGGCTCTTTGAAATTATTCCAATAACGTTGTTATTATTTTTTATTCAACAAACTAGCTACCTACTAAAAAGCTACCATCCTTAAAGTAAAAAATATGAGCATAAAAAAACTGCTGACTTTGTGAAATAATCACTTCTGTTTACTGCATGGTTCATAAACTATATTATTTTGTACCTTTCCGGAAAAGAATTTAGTAGATATTCCTGAAATATGAATGTGACCGAAAACTATTTTTTTACGATGCCAATTTTGCAGCCTCTACAATTTAAGAAATTTTAAGCGCTGTGCAGAAGTAAACATTGGTTCAATTAACGGCCCTCAAAAAGGGGGCTATGTGAAGTGAAATACGTGAATCAACATGAGGAAAAATCCTCCTGTTCCACCTCAGTCCAAGTATGCGCCAGTGGTACAGCAGCCGATTTGAATTTGTCCTTCGGCCACGCAGACTTTGGAATACAATCGACTACTTAATGTCAATGGACATCTTAAATGAAGCATTTCTGAATAATCTTCACACCTACTGTTCATTTTTTACCTAAAAATTACATGAAATTCCATTAAGAAATATCAACTTTAATGATTTACACGTAAACAACATTGTTTGTGATTTTATGTAGTCATTAGAAAACCACAACTGCGATGGCTTTTATATCATGGGTGTAAAGACAGAGGAGATGCTATTATTGAAGGATAATTTTTATCTCACCTTCAAGTTTCGGTCTCAGCTAGAGAGAAATGCAGAAATATGCTCTCCTTGAAATGTTGCCACTTCTGCCATTGGTAGGTATGCAGGGGGCCGAGGTGTAGCACTAGTGGTCATAACCCATTAGTTATATTTGGATTTTTGTTTACTAAAATGTTTAAAAACCAACCTGTTTTTCATGTATTTCACTATATTGCACATTTCTATCACTAGGTATATGGTGTGTATGCGTTAATATGTTTTCTCTTATCCTTGCACTCTCTTTAAAATACATACCCGCTTACGATAGAATGGATATTTTATCCTGGAAAAATGAAAATTTTGGCCTGGAAAATACTGGAATTTCATAATTTCTGGTCTATAGCAACCCTGTTATCTGACCATGCTGAAATAATGTAGTGTAAATAATGAACAATTCTAAAAACTGATTCATTTGATGTAGTATTTATTATTAGCAGACTCTTAACGATAAATGACATGAGAAAGTGTAGCTCCTATATTTACTTGCACTAGTATTTTAAAAAATAACTCAGTGGTATCTTTTGGAGAAAATATGTAGGTGAAATTGAGCAACGTTGTTTTGCTTTAGTAGAGAGAAAGGCCATACTCGAAAATTGAAATTGACATATAATTGCTACATCTTTCATTCCCTGATGATTATCAACTTTTCAATCACACAATCGTTAAGTCTCCTTTGTACTATTTTTTTTTAATTTCCAATTTTTATCCATCACTTCATTATTTGACTAATTGTTTACTTACTTTGCTTGAAACATTTAGGCAGCTAAATCTGTTGTTTGTTCTTGGAATGGACTTCATCATTATGTATATTATTCCACTTTAGAAAGGTCTCCAGGTCGCGCTATACCTTCACTGACTTTTGGCTTAAGCTCAGCCATAACTATTTATATTTGTACTTTTTTTAAGTACATTGTAATAAGTCAGAGTTTATGCCGATCAAAAAAATCACAATTCCAAGTTTGTGGAGCCATCACTTGCATGGGAAGTTAATAGGCTATATTTATTTGTTTAGGACAACAATTTTATGCTCAAATGACTTAAAAATCAAATAATATAGTGATCAAACTTTGAGAATTCATACATACTATATACTTATGTGCATTATGTATGCCAAATTTCATCCAAGTTGGAAATGGTGTGTTGTCATGCATAAGATGATATTTATGACATGGAATGACCTAAGCATCTTTGTAATATCATTTACCTCTGTATTTATCATATTTTCTATATTAGCTATTATACTTAAGAACTTAAGCATGGCAGTTCAGAAGGGTACATATTGGTGCATTGGAATATTGTGAAATATTCCAATGCAGATTACTTAGATTATAACATACTTTCAGTGCCTATAGTTGTAATTATGGTAGTGTTATGGGAGCTGGGTGTCTTCTGTTGATATCAATTGAAGATACCAAAAAAAATGTACTCTCCACAAGAAAGAATGCCACAGTGATTCTGCTGCCAGTATGTAAAAAAGAATGCTAATGAAAGTATACTTAAGAATATAATAATTATAAGATTAAAGAATATAATAATTATAAGATTAAAGAATATAATAATTATATTTGCTAAAAAATATATGTGATAAGAATAAAATTTGCATGTTTTTCTAAATATGTATTTGGAATATTTTCTGTATTCTGACTTTTCTTAATAGGCATTTTCTGTTGGGTGGAGGTCACCATCGGAAGCATTTCAACACTCACCTCAGTACAGAATGGTGCACATCTACAGGCATCAGATGTTGAACCTCATCAGATCTGTGCAGTCATATATAACTGCTGAAGTTCTGCAAGCAAGTGGCAAAAAATTAGAGGAGGCGATTGCTCATGCTTCTTGTCTTGATGAATTTTATTCTGAGCATGTATCATATGTGAAGCGAATCCTTTTTGAGTAAGTTTTACATTTTTGAGTTTATTATGTATGTATTATTATTCCAATGCTCCAAAACTATATCCTTAAATATATTATTTGTGGTTGAAACAAAAGAAGAGGTTGTAACCTTCCCCATTACGATTGTAAATAATGATTCCTCCTTTCTCGTTATGCCAATCCCCACGCTGCCCAAAGAAATGAACTTACGCCTTTCCATACAATTACCTGGGCTTGTTTCATGCCACTCAGGATAGCGTTGCTTAGTGAGGGAGAAACAGAGAATTCTTTGGCGTGCACACAAAAAATTTTTTAGGCTAAAACACAACACACAAAAAGAAAGTCATGCATTATGCTTTCGTATCCAACTCAAAAAAATGTTATTGGGCCCAGTTTACATAGATACATCCCTTAGTTAACTTATAATGAGTAAATACACATATTTGTTTATATTTAGTAAATACATTTACATTCAGTAAGTCCTTGACTTACGTGGATCCGAGTTACACGGATCCAGAGTTGCGCGGATGTTCAGTTAGGCCGGTGACATGCTTGCGTTTTCTCCACGTATCTGTTTCCGTGACAGAAACACCGGGTGATGACCTGTGACTCATTGTCAAGCACGGAAGAGTTAAATGCCAAACTACGGCCTTCAGGACGCCCACTCTACTACCACGGTGCGATAAGCAGTGACACGTCCGCCAGTCCATGTTATGGGGAGTGTACATCAGCTAATTGTTGTGTGGTAAATGTTGTGTGCTAAATGGTGTCGCACCATAAACATTACAAGCAGCACTTTCAAATCTGTCGCTGGTCGCAAGCATGGTCGGGTAAAGGTGAGCTTTCGTCCCGCCAGCATTTTCGCGAATTTCACCCACTTACAATAGAGATATCAGAACCAAATTCACATCACTTATTAAGCAAACCTTGCACATTTGTAAAATACTTTCAACTCAACAATGCAATTACTACTTTAGGAATGGGAAACTTTCAAACCTGAGAAGTGCATTTTTTCCTCTCCGCCATCTTGTGAAAAAATGTCGTTTCCTCTTATCCACTGTACGTGGCGCAGCAATCGAGCAGTTGGTTCTCTAGCATATGCACACCTCTCCTACACAATTTCTTCCCTCCTTCCACTCAAAATCACCCCGCAACAGCCATTTACTACAATGCAATTCCATTCATTCCACCGCAGTAAACATTGCACATTTCACTTCAAATGAAGGATTTACACTTCCTTTTCACTCGCATTCATTCCACTGCACTAATAACATTTCACGTATCACTTTAAATGGAGGATTGCGAGTTCCCGCAGCGAGGACACGAGTGTCCATCCCTGGGTAACAAACACCCGTGCCTTTCGAGGAATTCCAAGCCTGACTCTGCCGAAACGAA
The DNA here is from genome assembly GCA_963573305.1 of Pyrrhosoma nymphula. Taxonomy (NCBI): domain Eukaryota; kingdom Metazoa; phylum Arthropoda; class Insecta; order Odonata; family Coenagrionidae; genus Pyrrhosoma; species Pyrrhosoma nymphula. Next base: position 181,455,478 of record OY754327.1, read on the forward strand.
AGTCTGGATCGCAGAAATTTGTGTGTGCATACACGATTGGCAACTCATGGCAACCGTACACCACACACGCAAGTCAGAAAATGATTAATGTCAACAAGCTTCTCAACTCTCGTTGGCGAATGAATACTGGTTGACTTTTCAACAATTACCTTCCAATTATTGAGTTAATTTCCCCCTTCCACACTACCCGAGAGAACTCCATCAACAATACTATTTACTTAGCCTCTAACAAAAGCCCACTTATATTAACCTTGTCACCTGAGGGATTTTATACCAGAAACAATACGCAAAATTACATTTTAGCCTTCTACCAATGCCCATGAAAAAGCTTGTTGGTGAGCAGGGCAAGTTAATCGAAGGGAAATTCATTTTCTGCATTTCCAACTCATGAAAATGCCGTAAAAATCAGCATATTCAAACTTCCTACACTCCCATAAATGCTTGAAATCGTTTTCAGCTTTTACAACTCACAAAAATTGCCGTAAAAATAAGCATATTGAAACTTCATCCACTCCCATAAATGCTTGGCCCGCAAGGTTATTGGTGGGGTGGGTTCAGGGCAAAGGAATGGATGGGAAATTCGTTTTCCGCTTTTCCAAATCACGAAAATGCCGTAAAAATCAGCATTTTGAAACTTCCTCCACTCCCAGAATCTCCCATTTCCACTTGACCGTTCCCGCGAAAAATGCGTTTTTCGCTTTTCCAATTCACGAAAATGCGTTTTTCACTTTTGAAAATGACCAAATCTACCGTACCGTCCCACCCTAGCACCCCTGTTTCACTCCATAGACCCGTAAGCTTGTTGGGGGTGGGGTAAACCTCTACCGGTTGTTCGTGAAAACCTCCAAATATGGCGACGAAAACGGACGAAAAAATCGAAAAATTGGTCATTTTCAAACGTCTATATCTCAAAAACTATTAGTCACACGGGTATGATTCTTACATTTTTACAAATGTGCATTCTTCCTCTACTCATAGGTATCACATTCAATGTCGTCAGTTTCCTAGGTTTTTCAAAAAAAAATGTTGACTGTGCGGGACAAAAGCTCACCTTTACCAATGGTCGTAATGGCTCTATAAGACTCTATGTGTTTGATCTTTTACTAGCTGTCGCCACATATCTGTCATGGCAAAAGAAACGCGAAGAAAACGTGATGCTGTCACTGGCCTTACACTGCATCAATGTCTTTTTTTGGGCGTAGTTTGACCTTCCCGCGTAAGTTGACGCATAGTTAATCTACTCCATAGATGACGCCTGTTGTCTATCACAGAAAAAAAGAACACGTTTGTGCAGCAGACTCACAAACTAGTGTTTCCGTTTTGATTTGATTATTGGAATCGTTAATTATCAAGTTCGAGAAAGTTTTCTCATAAAATCATTAATCGTATGATGCGTTAAATTTGGATGTGAACCCTCATAATGGCTGAGAAACGTAAGTGATGAGATTTCTACGTGTGACAAAAAGAAAACGCAGGCTATATTTGGAAAAGAACTGGAAATTACTAAGAGACATGACAAAGGTGAAAAGTTAGTTGAAATTGCACGTTCTTATTGCACGTGCTAAAGATTGGATTTGTGTTACTCTTGGAATTTTTGTATTATGTTAACTTAACGGCCTATCAAAAGATGGTGTTTTCTGTAATTTTTGCAGATTGCCACCAGTCGATGTAAAAGCGACACTAATGGTTCAAATATGGATAGGTAAGTTGTTCTGTTTCAACTTACGGGGATTTCTACTTACACAGATATTTTTGGGACAAATTAACTGTGTAAGTCGAGGACTTACTGTACGCATGTAATGTGTTTATATTTATGTAACCCCAATCAACAGAATTTTTATCCACTTATCCGTCTTCCTGGTTTGTTCTCGATCGTGTTATGTCTCTTGTGTTCGCAGTTGGCTGTTCGGTTTCTCATGAGTCCTCCCTCTCGATTCTCGTTCGCCTTGGGTATTTCCTTCCCTCTCTGATCCAGGAGTATTTTCCTTTGCTCTATACATTTGCAGTTTCCTCCTCGTAGTCTCCGATCCTTCCTGCAATCACTTTTCTTCACTTCTACTTTTCCTTCCACGTGGCATCCGTTCACTCAAAACGACAGCACAACTAGGACTCCTTTTACCCATTTTTCATTGTTCCTCCTCGTGCCCCTAGTTTCTCCCTTTTTTTGTAGTGTTTACTAAAACCTCGCATCCCTAATGACGGCTCCCTAATGCTTGACATTGTTTGTAACCTCCCTTTATCTCACTGACCTTAGGAACATAATACGTCGTTACAAGGTTCTTATATTATTATTACTTACCTGTAAAATAAGGTCGTGGAATTTTGACTTGTGACTCATTTTAGTTGAATCCTGAAGATTATTTGCCTCTAAAACTTGCTGATTTTAAGTTTACATACATTAATACATTTTAGAGAGTTTGCTGAGTTGCCAGGTTAACTAATACAAAATACATCTGATAAAATTCTGCACCTTCACTTGCATTCAGTAAAACAGAGCTCATGGAGGAAAAATAAAATGCCAAGTGTTAAGTAATGGAAAAATCTCCTGAAAATTTTTTATTGTATTATATTTTTTGTAAGTTCATTCACTGTCAAAATTCATACAAATGTGTTATTTTTTACTCTGTGTACAGGAATCAAAACATGTCTTTGGTCTCGTTAATTATGCATCTACATATAATGTCTAAGCAATTATCATTGCCATTGAATTGAACATTATTTACAATTTCTTGTGAATCTCCACCAATACAAAAATCATACATTTATGTTTTGGTAATAGGTGTGGTGGTAACAGTTAAATCTGGATTGAAAAGTTGTATTTATTTTCCAGATGCCTGCTGAATAAACGCTCAGAATCTATTTCCTCCATACTGAATGATATTTTGAAACTCATAATGAAATTCCATTGGTCTTTGTGCTCAAGGTCATGGACTATATCTCATGACCAGGGAAATGGAGAAAGTTTGAATTTGATTCATCCAAATTTCAGTGTTCTGTCCCGGATATATGGTGCTTTCAAGGTAAGAATTCTATTCAATTCTCTCCTTATAAATACCCTGACCAATATCCAGGAGGAAATGAAACCATAGTTGAACATCACAGGTCCATGTGTTAATGATTAATATGTTGCTCTATCATGCTCCATGCATAAATATCCTAATCGACGGACACCTTAGGATTTTTGAGCATATTGTCCAATAAATATTTGTATTGCCTGTCCTACAAATGATGTGACTATGAGGGATTTCATTAATCGTAGCTGACTTAATCCTTAAAATAATATGATGCTTGTGGAAGTCAAAAACAGGGTTAAATCTCATCCATGATTTTTAAGAAAGTGTGTGCGTAACTGATTGTATGGAAGAAACTAAATCACAAAAAGTATTTGGTCTTTTGTTCTTATCCCAGATGAAAATGAAAGGTTAAGATCCTGTTGGTAGCCATAAGCCACCTATTTGCACATATTTCTTACAGGTTCTTAGATAAATGGTGTTTGAAATGTATGATCTGAAGAGAAACTAGCACCTGCTGATGAGTGTGGGAGGGTTTAGTTGAGTTTTAATAAGCATTAATGATCAGAGATCAAAGGCTGGGTAGGCTGGGTTACCAAGTTTGCAGTAACCAAACACTTCAGCCATTATCTGTCTCACGTCGGTGGTTCTTCTGTGACCATCTTAGTAAATAACCAAAACTATCAGTACCAGCTACATATGTTACTTATAAAATTATTCTTATCTTTCTTAATGATATGACATGTTTAAAGACCAAAAATAAATTCAAAAATCATCTCCCTATAAGTTGAAAAATTTCTTCTTTTTTCGGTTAGTGAAAACCTAACTTCAACCTACATATACTCGAGTCAGTAATTAAGATGACTCTTTGGGGTCAATGTTTCTGGGTATTGGTTGCATTAAACCATATGCATCTCCATTACTGATGAGCCATGGAGAATACTTGCCAAGAAATGCATCAGATTTACATTATTAGTTTCATGTTAGGACCTACCACTGACATATTCACTATATATTTCCGCTTTGCGATAATAATGCATTTACAAGGTCAATCATATTAGAACCCCAATATATTTCCAGGTGCGACAGAAACGATACATTAAGAGAGATATTTTGCCGAACGGATAGGTATGGGAATTCGTTTTTCCCCCGAACAATGAGGAACTTTAATAAATGCTAGGCGTAATTTCATTAGAGCGTTTCCTTTTTTATATGTAAACGGCTGGTGTCCTAACACCCCCCGCCACATGCCTATTGAGGCGGCTTGCAGGGTAGTATGTAGATGTAGATGAATCATACTGCAATAATATTTCATAGCCAACCCAAGTCAAAAGGATTCCCTGATTAGCTACTGGCGACGCTGGGGCCATAAATCTCCATAAATACACATACTGATTGATACAATGTGCATTTTTTTGCATGCCGTTGGTGAAAATAACTTTGAGAGAAATGACAAAATATTCTGAATATTTTATTCAATAATGAACTGAAATGAAAGCATGTCAACCTCTTGTCATGTAATCGAGAATGTCCCGGATACTAGGCTCTGCCACACAATTAGATGACCAACTGAGTTATTCAACACTTGCCACTAGCTTCGTGGATCCCATTTTATATTTTTCTGTCAGAGTCTAAAATATTTGAAATTATCCTTCTCTTCCAGCAAATATTCACATTTACATAGCCATCTGCGCAGATTGTGAATTAGTCGTTGAATCCAAATAGGCCACTTATTGGAGCACGTAATGCAAATAAATTCCAAAGAATCAGTGATATATTCTTCTCATATAACTCCTCTTTCTTTATCCTCTTCTGCAGATATTAGGATATCTGAGAGTATACAAAATCACTCTCCAGAGTTCATAATTCATTTCATAGCATCATTTTATGCAACAAGCATGAATCACATCTCTCGTCGCCTACCTATCGTGTTTCCTCTTGCTGTCGTGCTGTAAACACTATTGGTGCAGTAGCTGTGGCGGAAGGTGGGGAAGGTGGTGATGCCCTCACTCAAGATAATGACGATGACGTAACTGCCCTATCACGACTTATCGTCACGTAACTCGTCGATGATGGCAACATTTTACAAAATTACCTAAATAATTTGGAGAAATGGGCAAAGGAGAATGAAATGGCCATAAATTCTAGTAAAACAAAACTTGTTAGATTTCGGAAAGGTAGGAAGCTATATGAAATAATTACTTCATTATGGGCAAAATGTTAATGGAAACAACTCGCTGTATTTACCGAGGTGTGATTTTAAGCAGGGATTTGCATTGGGGACAGCATATTGAAAGAACTTCAAGAAAAGCTTTTAAGAGTATTATATTTTTTTATGAGAACCCTGGGAAAAAGATGCATCCAAATGAAAGATTTCATCATCAAAGAATCATTCGTTAGGCCTATTTTAGAATATGGGGCATCAGTTTGGAATTCTTATTTGGGAGGGGAGATCAAACAACTGACAAAGGTTCAGCATTTAGCCGCAAGATTTGTGATAGGGAACTTTAAAAGGAAGGCTAGCATTACAGAGATGCTAAAAATTCTGGGTTGGAAATCACTTGAATCGAGAAGGAGAAATGCACACCTAAAGGGTATATATAAAGCCTACATTGGTGATCCCGCGTGGGTTGACATATCTGATAGATTGAAAAGCCCTTGTTATATATCAAGGAAAGACCATAGTTGCAAAATTGAGCCTCCAAGGCAGCTATCAAATACATTAAATTATTCCTTTCTGCATAAGGGGATAGGGGATTGGAATGGTCTACCCAAGAAAATGTTAGAGCCCTTCCCAAATAGCATTCAAATGTTGATGGCAAGGTTGAAAAAATTGTATTGTAATTGTTTTTAGATCTTGAATTGTGATGTTTTTAGATGTAGAGTTTTTCTTTAAAAAAATTGAATTGTGATAGTTTTAGATTATGGCATGTGTCTATCTTTAAGTTTACCAATCGATCTGACTAGCTCAGCTCGGTATGGTAAACGGAGCGCTCTGGCCAGATCGATCTGAGAAGCGAGCCGAGTCAGCCCGCTTTCCCTAAACGGTCTGAGATCTCAGATCGATCCGAAGAGGTCTGAGCGTGGCGCTCATCGTTCTTCTTTTGGTTGCCGATGGTAAACAAAATATAACCGATATCATTTACGGCGTGACTTGTTGCAAGAAGGGAAAGGAGAGAAGTGTGCGGCTGAAATATTCAAGAAATCTCAAAATAATTCAAACTACTGAAATCGATAGTTCAATGTCGATATTTTCAGACCGTGTTGGTAAACAAAGCGATCTGAGTCAGCTCCCTGCTGAACTTTTCTGAGTTCTTCTTTCTGCACTACATTTCTGCACTACATTTACCAATCGATCTCAGATCGGTCTGAACTGAGTTCAGACCGATCTGAGATCAATTGGTAAATGTAGTGCATGTTTCATGTGAACTTGTTCACTTAATTGATTGAATTTTTTTTTATATTTTGGTTCAAAACCATCTAAGTTACCACCCGACCAAATGGTCGACTTGCAACTATTGCAATAATAATAATAACTGCCCTATCCTTACATTCACGAATACTGACAGTTGTGTCGGAGGACTCTGTAGACATATACACGGCCTATTTTGTAACATTTAAAGATATTATCAATAAATTTATTGAAAGTTAGTCTTTCTTTTTTTTTCAATATTTTTTGCTCTTGGCTCCTATATTCATCAATTCACCTTTAATGGTACACTTTTCTAATGGAAAACAAGGAGATTGAAAAATTTTTTCTCATCACTTATACTCAAGTCACAGATTTTAGTCAGTATTTTCAGCCCGAAAATAAAACTTTTGATTTACACTTGAATCAAATTTTACTGGAAGATATACAGTTTTCTTCAGAGTTTGCTGTGGGTTCAATAATAATCTAAACATAAGCTTTAATGAATGATGGAAAAAGAGAAACATTTTTTCTAATTGCTATGCATGAGAAGTCTGTAAAGAGAAAAGGCTACATGTGTAGATATTTTGAGAGTTTCAGTTAGGTACATTTGATTCATCATCATAATCAGCAGTCATCAGTTAATGCATGGCTTGTTGCAGATCACCACTAAATTTTCTTTTCAGTAAACCTGTTCATTTTTCATAACTCCTAATTTTATCATCCCTCATGCAGTACTACATAGTTAGTATTCCACCCTTCCATGGTGGCAACCCCTCCTTCAAAATCTGGGAGTTCTCCTAGATTTTAATATAATTTGTGGATTTTATATCTGTGATCTTGTATATTTTATATTTCTGTTTGTGACATATTCAGAGAGTTTGAGTTGGTTCTATAATTGGCAGTTTCGTTCCTTCTCCTTGAGTTTTCAGATCCCACTGCTTGTGGCCCATTGGGTTATTCCAAGGCAGTCTGAAATCCATAATTGAACATACAAGGAGTAATAATTTTTATTTATAAGTTTCAGCCTAAGAGGAAAGGTTCCTGTGGATAAAACTTTTTTTGTTGGAATTAATGCAATGTTGCTGAAGTTTTCCTTTTAAATTTAACCAGTTTTCAAACTGCCTCAAGTTTTTATTGAATGAAAATTAAATTGCATGAATATTAGGAATTCTAGGAGGCCAATTTTCTGCTTCAGTCATAATACTTTTTACAGCAAAAGAGACTTGTGGCCATATGGCCAAATGTGGCACTAAATGTCTATAGGATGCTCATTGCAGATGATTTATTAACAATTTCTCAACATGTTTCACGTGCACAAGTAGTCACTTAACAGTTGTTATGTGCAAGAAATTCATCCTCAAAGTGGATCTCATGGTTCGATCTGTGGACACAATCAGGGGTGGATTCAGCATCAAATTTGGGGGTCATGACCTGGGTCCGGGGGTATGGAATACCTGCCAGGAGAGAGGGGCGTTCTCCTAGGGTGTATTCCATACTCAAACTTCTCTCACGTTTGGGACTTGTAGCCATGCATTTGCATATACACTCCCTTTACTCCTTTAAAAGGATACATAAACTATTAAACTAATAAAAATTAAAAATTTTTGATATAATATGGGGGGGGGGGGTCATGACCCCCCCCCCTAAATCCGCCACTGGACACAATGCCTCTTGTACCATCCTCTCAGTGGGTGGCTTCCTTTTCTTAGGCTCCTTAGTCAGGTTGTTCATTAAATTAATATATACCATCATGACAGCATTAGGTCATAGAGCAGGTTTTCCTCTCTCCACTCGACTGCTGAAATCAGGCATTAACATTTCATAAAAATAAATAATATCCCGGGGCAAAAATTGGAGCTTACAAAAACGTTCTTCATGCACTATAATTTGGTCCTTCAGATGCATGGTAGTCTTCCATTTGCAAAGTTGGTCCTCAGACTAATGGCAAACATTTTCAAATTAATAAAAAAATGAATAAAAAATGTTAGAATGATCATGACTGCCTAACGGAATCACCTGGAATTCTCATAGGCTAACTTGATGTTGCCAACAAAGACATCAACTGCAAGTGGTATAGGCAATGACCATAATACACGTGAACTTAAATTCTATTACTTATAGGTACTTTCACTGATGATGTCAAAAATATATACATCACACAAAAAGTACATGCTTAGTACACAAGTAAAATATGCTTCCAAAATTATGAGAAATATGTAATGGATACATAATTAATAATTAGCATCAACCATGCCATGCTATTGGGTAACATGATGATCTCTACCACCAAGTAGCCTTTAACCTAATTTTGTTCTACACATCTAAATTTTGTTCCTTATCACAGTAGTGGCATGCCCCAACGCATTCGGGCACAAAGCTAGATCACACTCCCATTTTTGTACAATTGAATTAATCAAGATTTTTCTTGACAAACTACGATCAATCCCCAATTGCAAAAATGGAGGAAAGGATGCCTATGACTAAAGCTCTAGTTTACTTACCTTGCTAGAGCTTTACATACAGCAGTTTACAAATGCTACCTATCAGACTGCTTTGTGAAAATAGCAAAAATAAGGCAGAAAGCACACTGAACATTGGCTTCTCTAAATTTATAATCTTATCAGCAAATTGTCTGACATTTTCGGTGGTGGATTCGTGTAATATTCTCTTATTTTGCTCTTAGGCTGTTTTTAAAATTCTATTTGAACTATTCATCAAATTCATATTTTTTTAATTTGCCCACAACATAATTTTGATTACATGAATTTTTATCATGCTCTTTCCTTTTTTTTCAGGATATGACAGACTTTCTCCTTAAATATGCTTGGCGCTTGGCCCATCATGGCTATCAGGCTCACCTAAGCTCTCTTCTCCTGATGGTCAATGCCAATAATTATTATAAACCAGAGAATGGATGTGATGGGAGTGGGAAAGATAGTGAAAGTTCTGGGCCACCTGGTTAAAGTGCTGTGTTGAAAATTATTAGGAAATATTCCTTTTGAATGTGATAGACTTCTCGGCTACAAGACATTTCTAGCTTTATTTGTAATTTTTTTGTAACTATGGAATCACCTAGAACTGAATGCTTTGGCATAATTAATTGGCATCTTTTTACCTAGTACAAGAGCTGAGTGTACATACATATATATATATATATATATATATATATATATATATATATATATACCTAGAGATTATTTTGATGTATTATTAAGTTTTATAGAATATAAAATGCAGTGAGCTAAAATCTAAACTTATCATCCCAAAAAATGTTTCTGTTGTTGCTGCTGGATAACACGTTCTAATTTTAATGTGTGAAAAAGTTCTTTGAAATATCTCTCTACACATCGTTTCATGTGTAAACATGGACTATATTTTTTTGTTATCAGCACAAAGTTATAGTTATTCATTTAGTTATATGTATTTATGTGGTGTTGCCTCTGGTACAAATATGGCTTGGATTTGATCAGTATGTGGATTCTGATATTACATACCAAGAGCACTGGACACTTCCAAGCACTAATAAATGAATACATTTTAATGATTGGCCTAATAAAATTTCCATTAACTGCATGATGTCTCTAATAACAAAAAGAAAGCAATACACAAATGTGTAAATGTCTATACTGGCTCTAGACTTTTAGCTACCGCATTTGACAGCACATAAGGCATCCCATTTCAGTAGGGCATACTCAGGAAAGGGAACCATTAGCCTGAGGAAGGTCGTACCTTCACATATAAGACCCAAGGGTAATTTTTTTTAGCCCTAATAATGGAAAAATCAGTCTTATATGCCATCAAATATGGTATATCATGCTAACCCAGGTAAAAATATCTGGTCTATAACTAATCTGGAACTGGTCTGAAAGGGCAATTTCTCATCTGTAAGTGGTCTATAACTGGACTGGTCTGGAATTTGAATGGGTTAAACAAACTGGTCTGGAACTGCTCTGTAATATTCTGTAACTGGTCTAGAAACTGGTCTGTAATATTTGATGGTCTGTAACTGATCTTGAAATGCTCTGTAATATTCGATGGTCTGTAACTGATCTGGAAACTGTGCTGAAACTGCTCTGTAATACTTGATGGTCTATAACTGCCCTGCAATATTTGTTTTTCTATATTCTGATCATAACAGAGCTGCAATATTTGATTTCACGATCTGCGACTTCTCTGAAATTTAATTTGTAACTAATCTGTGATTAGAATAAATTTCAGGCATTAGTACCATATGGAATTAGGTAACCCAAACTTTAAAGCCACTACTTAATAATGATCTAACTAGTTTTTTTGACTGGTTCCTTCCCAGCTAGCACACTCAAATTGGTTTATGTAAACGCCCAAGTCAATATGGTGGAGCAACAGTTGATGCTTGGCCATAGTACCGAGTTTGATGGCAAAATGACGACAACTGTGAAAATGAAATTTTGAAGAAAATGAAAGGTACTAGCGTGCACATAAAGAGCGCATATGTAGCATGGCAAAATATGTGAAGTGTTATTAGTGCAGGGGTGTTAGATATTTTATTAGTGTTATCAATGCAAATTACTGTCAGTCTATGCGTGCATTAGCTCTGATTTACGGAAGAAATAGCCTCATACGCATATATATCTTTAAGCACTTCTCTCTAAAAGCACCAAGATTTATTTCTGCTGGCTTATGGCTTTTGTTTGTATGTATGGTCAAAAAATAGCAAGCACTCTCTGTCCACCTTTACGAAATTACTGTCTGTCATTGCGTGTATTAACTCTGATTTTCTGAATAAATAGGCTTATTCCCACAGGCATATGTAGGTGAGCAGTTGGCCTAGGGGTTAAAGTGTTGGATTGCTACCCGGGGATGGACATGTGATTCAGTTTCCAATTCAACTGAAACATTTTTTTTTCTATTTCTCCGAAGTGCCTGTAGATATCACTCAAGTCGGTTTTAGAGACTCGTTGTCCAGACCAGACTGGTCTGGAACGGTGTTTCAATTTCTTCCCAGTTACAGACCAGCTACAGACCACTCAGTCCAGACCAGTTACAGACCAGTTCCAGATTAGTTACAGACCATATATTTTTACCTGGTAATACTATATTTATGTTTGTGGCAGCTTGAGGGAAGCTTATTTGTTCATGTAATTTGATGTTTCTCCAAATTACATGGAAAAAGTTTCCAAATGCAATGATCCATGTAAACATACTCATTACCCCCTTTTATTTATGGGTGGGCACAGTCGCAAGAGCTTAATTCTCAGCTTTAGACCTAGAAAACTGGTCCTGACTTATCCTTGTGACTATTCTGACCTATCCTGACTAGTAAATAATTTCATTCTTGCTAACCTATCCTTGTGAACCTTCTTCACTTCTGCCACATTAATCCATTGATTGCTACATGCTCTCTTGTTCTTAGTATTCCTCCTCATATGAGTCTCTTCCGCCACATTCATCCTTGACTTCCTTCATCTACCCCTTCTCTCACACCATTCACTTCTCTATCATTAATCAGTTTAGTAACATATTTGATTCCTATCCATTTTCTCATTGTGGCCAAACGCAACAGGGGACGCTCCTTTCATTATGTCCATTACCAAAGTTCCAAAGTCTTTCATCGCCCACTCATCCCTAACCCTATCTCTCCTACTGTTGCCACATATATTACTCAGATTACCCATACCCACTGCACTTACACTTATCCTTACGCACCCAAGTTTCACTGCCATACACTAAAGGAGTATATTCCTATGCACTGCAACTTTTCCTTCCTTAGACAAACATACATTCATGTTCATAATGAATAAAAACACTTGGTAATCTTCCACAGATTTACTTCTTTGGCACAACGCATTTCACCACACTCCACTCAAACCCTTAGTTCCCCCCTCCCCCCGCCGCTTCACTCTCCTTCTTCTCACCCCCACTTTCTGCCCCTCCCTTAGCCTTCCCCCTCCTCCCGCCACTGCCTAACGCCTTGGTGAAAACTAGATATCCATGAGGAAACGGAAGAGTCTTTGCACATGATTATGCCACAGTGTGGTGAAATGTGCCGTGCCAAATAAGTCTGTGGAAGTGTTTTTACAAAGTGTTTTTATTCTTTATGAATATCAAGAACTTCCACCATATCCAGCCTGAAATTGTCATATTTATACATTCATGCATTTTTATGCTCTATATGTTACCTATTGCTTTCTTTACAGCATCTGCACTACTCCTAATTTCCTCATCCATCCGTCCATCTTTTGCAAAATTCTCTGTTCACCCTCATTATACCATTATTCTTCCCATCATCCTCCCGAAAAACCTCTACTGTAGTCTTGTGTGCATTTAGCATTAATCCCAGTCTCTGCAACTTCTCATGAGTTATACATGAGCTTCAGTAACTCTAGGCTCTCAGACAGCATCATCTGCATACAATGGAACTCAAACTTTACATCACCAACTATTACACCGACATTATCACTACATGCATCTCTCACTCGTTTATTCATTAACACACTGAATAGCCAAAGAGACAAATCACATTCTTTTTTTCACCATTTTATTTCAAACCAGTCTTTCATGACCCCATTCTCTCTCACACTTGCCTTACTATTATCATACATCACCTTCTTAACATTCAGAAACTGCTCATTCACCCCATAGTCACTCAAAACCTTCCACAACTTATTTCTATTTCCCCTGCCATATGCATTCTTTTAACCCCTCAAGCGGGGATATAATATTTGAGTATTTAACTCCTCAGGGGTATTTAAATTGATGTATAAGGAAAGTGGACCAACGCCGTACGTCGAAACGCTGCTGGGATAGAAAATAGGGTCCATACACGTGTATGTTGAAACGGCTTGAGAGGTTAAGCAACAAATTCAAAATGCACAGTAGACCCTCGCTAGTCCAGACCCGAATAATCTGGACCCCTTCATTATCCAGGCAGGTCTTAAATGTGTTGTGTGGGTGGTTTATTCAGGGGCCATGAGGTGGTATTACTTCTGCATCATCAAAAATTATTTTCCGAGTGTTTAATGGTTGGTATTGTTGACCTGTCATTAAAATTGAATGCCTAGGGAGGACAAGCTTTCCTATTTTTTTTGTCTCAGTTAAAGTTGGCAAATGCTGGCAAAGAATCATGCAAATGACGTATTTGTAACTGAAAGAGAGAAATTTGCATGGAATATCACGGAGTTTCTATTTCTCATTGCACACGCCTGAAGATTACTGTGGAAGTTGGACAGGCATTCATTACTAAAAATATATGTAGTTCATGATAGAAAGTTCTTATTTCCATCTATGAAAGAGAGCCACAAACTGTTAGTCGTTACTATACTGTGAACAGAAAAAAATATAACGACTCAGTTTTGGATTCTAATTAAAAATTAGCTATCTAACATATGAAAAATAACTAATGTCAAACTTTAGCTTATTTTATTTTGCATTGAATCATGCTTGCCATTTTTGACAATGTGTCTTTGATTTTTTATTGTGATGAGAAGAAATTGCTGTTTTTTCAGTGCATTTTAACGAGTCACTCTATTTGAAACTTCATAAAAAAAGAACTTGACATCAGATCCTAATTAAATTTTGTCACGGTGCATATTACATTTTTTTAAATTGTGATTCTTAACTTTAAGTTCTTTCTGATTGGCCAAAGAAAGTTCGTATCACTTTTGTAAAACAACTTTTTCATTGGATTAGATGTCCTAAAAATCTTGGTCTTGTTTTTAAGCTCATTGCAGTAGTTTTTCAAAACAATCACCATCATTCACCCACATTAGAAAATTGATTTTTAACTAATTAATATTCAATGGAGTATTATCATGAGCTAAGTGCTATGGTGAGCAGGCCTTACTTCACCTGCTGGGTGGTGAAAGTCAATTCGGGTTGCTGTATGGGGGTTCGGAGGATCCTCTGACTCACTCATCTGCCTCTTCATTGAAATTATACGGAAGAGGGAAATGAATAATACGCTGCCTTTCTGATCAGCTTTTTTTGCTTCATTCTTGGTGACTAGTTGTGTGTGCACATCATGATGCCACCAGTAGTGTTGTGGTGTAAGACTGTGATCCCAATATGTTTTTTCAAAGTGAAGTTATACACCTGAATGACAAGAGATCCAGGACATCATTAAGTGTCCAAGTGTTTTGAGATCTATTTAGGTACCATTCTTGTTAGATATCAGGGTTTCAAAGAGAGCTGTCCATTATAAATAGTAATAAAATCGACACGCTTCCAAATTATATTCCAATAAAAATTGGAAGTGACTTTTTAAAACCACTGTCAGGTATGATTCAATGCAAAATTAACTAAATTTTGATGTAACTCAATTTCATTTAGGTGACCGGTTAATTTTTAATTGAAATCCAAACTCGAGTCTACATAATTTTTGCACCAACAGTAGGGAGAAAATCATTTGCAACTTCACCATTTGAATATTGCATGGCAAATTTTTTGCATTACTCTTCATCATTCATCCTATCAGCAAAAGATCCTGTTTCTACAGCATTACACATTTTTCAGAACTATATGTAATAATACTTACAATTAGTCAACATTGTTCAGTTCCATTAAGCCCTTCACCTGAGTCGTGGGATGAGAGAAACTCTGAATGGGGCAAGCTAAAATTAATTCACTGCTTTCTTGTGCTCAGTCGGAATGGATTTACTTAGTCTTGTGCACTCGGATATAAAAGATTTTATTCATGTCATGAGAATCTCAAAGACTAAAGAGTGCTGGCCCAGGTGGAGGTGGGGTAGAGTTCTCACCTGCCTAACCAAAGGTCGCGGGTTCGAATCCCGCCTGGGTAGAAAATTTATACCTCCCAGGGCATGGTTGTGTGTGTAAGTCTACATATATCAAATTGGCAGTAATTGGCTTTGGCTGTTGCCAATAGAGAGATTATTTATTATAATAGTGTGAATCATTGGTAACAGTGATGCAGCTTCTGTGCTGATTTGCGGCCAACATTCATTGGCAGAATGACAAATGATTAGGTCAAAATCGTATGACAATCATCAAAGTTTTCTGATAAATTAGTTCTGACACTTCATTTAGGTTCTTGGGGTAGGGTGCCAAGGGGATTATATTCTAAATATTACATCACCATTATTTGAAGCAGTGTTTATCAAACTATTCTGATATATGTACTCTTGGATAAAGCTTCTAAATCACAAGTTATCCGGCAATTGCACAATGATAAGAGACTTAATAAGATTTTGATTGATGAATTTTCATGTCAAGCATAGATAAACTTGGTCCAATTGGAATTAAAGTGGTGAGAGTAAAACAAATGCTTTTAAAGGGTTGTTATGGAGGAGAATGGAGAGGAAGGCAAATAAAGATGTCAAAATTTGAGGATGCCACGGCATAGCCGTTTACAGAGCCATCCCCAAATGCACATAGGTAAGTGCGAAAATTCCACTAAGGATAAATCATTCACCTTGATCAGGGCATGTATCAAGAGATCCAGGTTCCAGTCCTGTTCAAAGCAAATAATTTTTCCTCTGGAATTTTTGCAACCAGAGAAGCATTTATATGGTGGGAGAGATGAAGGGACTCGAAGGAGAACTTTAAAGGGGGTAGCAAAAGTGAACTGAGGATGTATTAAGAGCAGGATATGTGATCTGGTATGAAAAAGTCATCACTCACCTAGAGGTTACAATCCAAAAAGCTACAAAATGGATATTCACAGGTGCTCGAAATATTGGTCAATCTAACAATTAAGGCACAGTACTAAACAGCATTCAATCCAAAAATGTATGATATACTCAGTACAAAAAATACATTTTTAGTCTCACACCTTGCATTCGGCAAATGCATATGAGAGATTTTAGGAAGGACAAAGAAACTAAAAAAATGCTTGAATAGGCTTGGTGCACAAAGGGAGATGGGACATTGGTGATGGAGCCAAGTGAGAGAGACAAGTGGAGGATGGATAATGTGTAAGGAGCACGCTGAAGGTAAGTCGCAAAATTTCCAAGGAAACAATTGCCTTTTATACTAAACACAACCTGCATAACATGTTATCAGGGGTCAATAACAATATTCCTATCAATGAAAAAAGTGGAGTGTATAAGCTAAAGTGTGAGTGCTCTGCAGTGTACATCGAACTGACGGGAGGCAAGTTCAATGAACGGGTGAAGGAACATATGAGATGTGTTTGAAGAACAAGAATATGGCTTTAATCTTTGTAAAGGATATATATTTTAGAACAGAGTTCTTAAGAGTGACTTTGAACCCGAGTTCCTTCTTGTGGAAAACGTAACGTAATGTAAAACGAAAAGGACGTAGGCTGGATGAGTTGGAAATTTTGAAAAGTGTTCGTAGCAGTGAAAATATTGTAAATGAATTTTTGTAATCTTCCCATTCCAAAACCTTTCGCTCTTCCACTGATAATGATATTTTCATGTCTGCAACCAATACGGCAATGAAATAATAGAGACATTGCCACAGAAAAAAATCGGCCTAGATCGGTCCAGGCCGATTTTTTCATGTGGAATGTCTCCGTTATTTCCTTACGAATTTTAAATTTTCCGCGTGGTCTTGAATAAAGGACGGATGTGACGATTTGGCGGTTTCCGGTGTAAACATGAATAACGCCACCCGCTCAATGTTTTCATTTGAAATTGTGTAGTTAACAAGACTCTTCGTAGATATCTTATTTTTCGTCTTAAATACGTCAATTGGGGGCATTAAAAAATATGGTTTTTAATGATTCTCTTTGCGTGAGTGTGGGGAAATGGCTGAACGTCAATTGCGGAAGTATTTCTGGTAAAAACAGCGATGTAAGTATTATCCTGTATGTTTCTGACTCGTATTGATCCAATAATTTGTTGTTTTAATAATTAAAATTAAATATATCATAGGTACAAATGAAATGCCCCCGGACTGGAAGAATAATTAATGGATCAATGTCCATTATTCTTCATTTAGCGAGAGAATCTTCTTATCCTAAAGTTTTGGGAGGAAGTTTAGATGAAGCAGCAGAAGTTCGACAGTGGCTTGAGTTTGCACTGTTGCTAATTAATCTATCTAGTAACTCCGTCATGCGTCGTAATATGTTTAAGGTGAGTGATTCGGCTTTTGTGCTGATATTTCATGGGTGTTTCCTGCTCTTGCGTTGACACAAAATCTTCCAACTAATACTTTGATTTCAGAGTTATTTATAGGAACTGTCGTTTAATATGTCACTTATGTAATCTTTGTCCGGGATAATATTGTTTATTGGCCCATGATAAAGAAAATAATATACTATTAACGCTATAATTATTCTTTCGTTGGTGATATGTTTTAGGTGTTGAATGAGGCCCTGTCTTCACGAACGTTTTTAGTGGGGAATAGGTTGACAGTGTCCGACGTCATGATGTATCAGACTCTTTATTCTTACTTGGTAAGTATGGTTTTATGTTATTATTATCGATAAAAGGATAAAATAAGACAAAACCAACAAAGTGTCGTTCGTCAAAATTGTTACCTAGTATTAGTTTCTTGTTAGTTCCCTTTGTTATAATTATGAGATACTATCCCGCTTACCCAGATCAAGAGCTTAGTTGCCGATAAGTTAAGATTTAAAAAAAAACATTATGTTTATAGGCTCGCTAATGTCGATGTAGGCGTAAGGGGAGAAAATTTACGTTTGTTGAAGGGCGAAAAATGTTACAGACCCCTGCGGTCATCATCAGCTACTTTCTTAAAGCAGGTAAAATGACGTACTGCTTTCTCAGGTCCATGGCAACCTTCTTAGTTGTTTATGAGATGAATGGGATCGACATTAGGTTTTGGTTATGCATTTGTCATTTTCAGTGCTGTATCATGCTTTCATTACTCTTCCTTGTTCTTCAGTACCATGTCACTTTTTTAGCCGTTGTGAAGCTCTTTTAGGGGGTGTTTCTTCTCTGCTGCCAGTTAGTCAGTCTAAAATGTTATAGGTGCGAATGGAAGTGTTTCTTTTGGAGAAACTTTCTGCATTAGTTGGTGATGAGGAGCTGCGTATGAGTACCGGGCAATACTGTACATAGCATGTCCTAGACTCCTGTTGCTTTTCACTGATATATCCAAAATGGGGATTTGGTTGTCTTTTTCCACTTCTATTGTAGATTTGACGTTGGTGTTGTACGTATATGAAAGAGTGAGTGGGGGAAGAGGCAGAGGGTGGTGGAATAGCTGAGGATAATGGCAGCTACTCTGAAGAAATAATAATAATAAATTTTATTGATCCCAGGACGTCATAACATGTATCTATAGGACATGTCAAAAAAAAGAAAGAAATATATATGTAAAAAAATAGGTTCACACCCATTGAGGAGGGTCTGAAATCATGCTGTGAGTCAAGCTTGTGGTGGAAAACATACAAGGTGCAACCAAAAAGTTCCCGACATTGGTATGTGAACGAGTGCTAGTATGAAAAAATGCCACTAACTGCAACTTATTACATTCCTTTTTTGTACCAATGAGCCAAGTGGCTCTGTTATGGGTGGATGCGTTCATTATTTGTAAGAATATTTTCATTAATTCATTGGTATCAGGTAAAATATGATGGAACTCCTTCATGATTGTTCAGAAAAGAAAGACAATGGCAGGTTCCACAGGTATTTTATTGGCGACCGGTTTCAATACAAAGTATCATCATCAGGTACTTCAAAACATAGTTCACA
Source organism: Pyrrhosoma nymphula (assembly GCA_963573305.1). NCBI lineage: Eukaryota > Metazoa > Arthropoda > Insecta > Odonata > Coenagrionidae > Pyrrhosoma > Pyrrhosoma nymphula. The sequence continues at coordinate 181,474,524 of OY754327.1, forward strand.
TCGTTTATATAGGTAGTCTTGGTAGAGTGGGGGTGGGAGGTTTAGGGGGGGGGGAGGTTAGAGAGAGAGGTTGTGGGGGATTGGTTCCCAGGGGCAAGGGAGGGGGGAAAGGGTGGGTTATTCCAGGGAGTTGGTGGACGAGGCCAGGTTGAGAGAAGGATTATGAGGGATGGCTTACTGGAGGGGGGAAGTGGGATGTTTTGGGAGATGGGGGGGGGGGGTCGTTATCGGAAGGTAGGGCAAACACATTAAGAATGGGGGAATGCCATGAATACAATTGTTAGTTTACTACTATTAATGACTTAGAATTTTGGCCTTAAAGAATTTCAAGCTGTACCAAGTCATCAAGTCTCGGGCCATTACACAGCTTGTGCCGGATTTTCAGTTCGAAATTACTCTCATGACCGCATTCCAGGAGATGCTTGGCTAAATTAGATTATTTGTTTTTATTTATGAAACATGAGCTCTTTGATCCGGCAGTAGAAGTTCCTCCCAGTTTTACCCACAGAGACCCCATTGTAATCACTGCACTGAATTTGGTACCCTCCGCTATGCTTCATATCAAATACTTTGTTTTTAGAGTTATATAAGATGTTGCCTAGAGTCCTGCAGCTGTAAAATGCTGGCTTCATCTTACCTTTAGGAAATAGTTTTGTTAGTTCCGATGAAATATTCCCGAGGTAGGGAATTCTGCACCATTTCACCTTGTCTTCCTTCCCTTTTGCTCAGTAAATTTGGCTGATGGCGAGACGGTTCACTTTTTTCCGGTACATCCTCTATTAGTTTTTCTGGGTACCCATTGTTGGCAGCAATTTGTTTAATAGTGTCCAACTCCTTTTTCCGGTTGGTGCACAACATTGGAATCATCATAGAATGGAGGGCTGAAATTTTGTGAGAAAAATGGCGTCTTGAGGTTATTGGAATTATGTGATCAGTGTAACACTTTCCTGTAAATTGAAAAATCGAATTTCTGATTTACTCTTTTGATGGTTAAATCTGCATAATTTAAGGTACCTTCAGCCTCCATTTCACAGGTGTATACAATGCCTTTGTCTTTTTTGTTTAGGAATGCCAGAAAATTATCCAATTGTCTTAGAGAGCCTGTCCAAACACAGAAAATATCATCTACGTATCTGTTTCAACAGAATACATTCTTAACCAGGGGGCTCTGTTATTATCACTGTTAGTAAACTCTTCATGGATGGTTTTTGCCTTTTAGCATCCCATATTTGCTCATAATGGGCACTTCTATTCCTAATAGTGATATATTATTTGTTGATAAAAAGTGATAGATTTTCAATTAACTCATCAATTATAATATAATTATACTTTCCTATGTGGAAAGAAGAAATCCACCCCCAAGCAAATGCCTTAATATGCCACTGTTTCCATGATAGACATTATCACTGTTAGTAGACTCTTCATGCATAGGCGGATTTAGGGGGGGGGGGGGGCACGGGGGCACGTGCCCCCCCCAGTCGCTTAAATCATGGACAAGATTTTTAATACGGTCCCGTTATAATTACGTTCGTTTTGTTTTGAGTATTACGGAGCCTCATTCATTTTAGCCTTAAGCACAAGTCAAGAAGACAGATTTGCTAGTCAGCGCTCGAAAAAAAACATCGCCCAGGTGGGAAGGAAGACATTGTGTCAAATTGAACGTTAATGAAGTACTGGACATCTTCAGCAGGAATCATAATAGAAAACTGCCGTTATTATATATGTAACTAATTAATATTTTCATATTAGTAATCTCTATATTAAAATAAAAAGTATATTTCGTACATTAATTGTTGTATGTTGTTTTTTAATCCCAAATATGAGAAGACCGTTTGCCCATCAGACCCTTGTGCCCCCCCCAAAAGAAATCCTGGATCCGCCCCTGTCTTCATGTATGGTTTTTGCTTTTTAACACTTTCGCGCCGGTGAACTTTTCATGGAAATATCTTTAGTATACTGAGCTTCATGGGAGACTTAGGTCATCTCTGTACGGAAGCATTTTGAATGGTACATACACTTTGTCGTACCGAATGTACCCATCCGTCCCTTCGCTCAGCAACTAGTCTCAACCCTCCATCTCATTAGCAGACTCAACAGCAAGGGGTTGTGGTCATTTTTTTTGTATGTGCAGTAGATTTTTAAACAATCAGTTTTTGCAAACTAGTGAGAATTGATGTATGAAATGAATTCTTCTTGTTCACTTGATCGTTTTAAAATTTTAAATGCATTTCTAGCTGTTATATTAATGATTTTAAGATATTAATTGGAAAGTAATGGTTAAAAGGAAGCAGAAGACAACACCGTAAATATAAGAGCTAGAGTTTCGCTTAAAATTTGAAAACACACTGCCTAACACAAGGAGTTCATTACAATGATGAATATTTTTGTATAGCCAAGAATTATTAATTTAGAAAATCCACTTCACATACAATTAGTGACGGAGGACACACACTGAAAGAATGGCCGCCAAAGGGCTCGAGGGTTGAGCGAAGTTGCCGATGGAAGGGTCTTACCACCCACTGAGTAGGGCCTCGAAGGGTCAAAAGAACACCCTTCTCAAATGCTTCAGCGGCGGTCACTTTCCCACCCTCCACGACTTCTGTACGAGATGTCCATTCTTATGCATTTAGAAATCCCCGGTGCTTATGGTAGATTTCCGGTCTTTGCGTAAAGAAAAACCAGACTCCCATGTGTGACGCTCGAGGCGAAAGGGTTAACATCCCATATTTGGCACTTCTATTCATAATTGTGATGCATTATATGTTGATGATAAGTCATGTTTTCAATTAACACTTTAATTATACTTTCTCATTATCTTCTTCTTTCAATTCTTCAGATTAAAGAGCCGCCGGCCCAGGTGGCGGCGGGGTAAAGTCCTTGCCCGCCGAACCAAAAGTCGCGGGTTCAAATCCCGCCTGGGCAGAAAATTTACACCTCCCAGGGCATGGTTGTTTGTGTTCGTAATAATGTATCAAATTGGAAGTAATTGGCTTTGGTTGTTGCCAATAAAGAAATTATTATTATTAAAGTTCTCTAAGACGAAAAAGAACTATGACGATGCAATTTTCTACAGATAAAAATTTTTAATCAACCCAGGTTTCGATGCACTGCATCATCATCAGGTGATGATGATGCAGTGCATCGAAACCTGGGTCGACTAAAAATTTTTATGTGTGGAAAATTGCATCGTCATAGTTCTTATTATATGTTCATGTTCCACAACATCTCGCCTGATTCCTCCCTTTCTCTAGGACGAAAATTGCTACCTTCTTCTGAAATTAGGGATTCCAGTTGTATAACTATGAGTGGTTAACCCTTTCAACGCGGCACCATTTTTTGGCTTACCTATCCGGTGGCTGAAATTTTATTTACTTATTTTCCGATAGATTTTAACTCTAAAAGTCGTTATTCAACGTTTAAAAAAATTTAATGTTAAAATTGTAATTAATAAAAATTTTTTAATTAATGACGGGAATCCCCGTCACGAGTCACCGGCATGAACCTGTAGTGCGTGTTGCATAGATATCTACCGTTCCCTTCTGGCATATTTTTTACTTTAGGTCTGTATTATTTAATATTCCCATATTATTTCATTAGGCTTATATGTTCAGTCAAATAATGAATTAGAGCAAAGTTTAATGTGGAAACTGATAAAAGGGACATGTTTTTGTAGTCGTGGCTTTTCCTTTCACATCCATAAAACTGCTAACCTTTGTGTATAAGAGAGAACTAATTCCTACATTTTGGAATAATGAGGTGCAATTTCCACAAAAAATAACTTTTAATGCAACCGGGCTTTCAATGTTGATACATCATCGTCAGGGTACAAATGGTGTTAGGTGTAGCCAATATGTACATATTTGGAAGAGGTGGGGGAGAGAGGAGAGGTGATAAGTAGAAAAACCGGAGGAGGTGAATGGGGATGGGGAGGAGTGGAGAGTTGGGAATTGGTGGTTTTTTTCAGGGTTAACAAACTTAGACAACACACCATTCAGTGACAAACAATAATCGGTGGTGGTCTTCTTCTCTTCTTTCGGATCAGGTCAAAATTTTCGGGGTGCTGCTTCCCCCCTTCTTTCCATTGAGTTGCAATTGTGTGCTCCCAAAACCAGTTTCCACCCCCCTCTCCCCACCTCTTCCTCCATTCAAAGTGTTTAGGCGTCTTACTGGGAACCCCCCCCCCCCCACCCGCCCGCTCTCAGACGAACCCTGCCTCGAGTGGGCCACGCCCGATCCACGCGGCTGCCTGTGCCTGCCCAGGGACACTCTCCCTCCACCACCACTCACCAAGGGCCTTTGGAAGCAACACCACGAAATTTTTGACCTGAGCCGAAAGAAGGGAAGAAGAACGCCACCAATTATTATTTGCCACTGATTTGTGTTGTCTAAGTATGTTAACTCAAAAAACACCCACCATTTCCCCGCTCTCCACTCCTCCCCATCCCCTTTCACCTCCTTCTTCGGTTTTTCCACTCATCACCTCTCCTCTCTCCCCTACCTCTTCCAAAAGATGTATATATGGGCTACACCTTGACGATGATGTATCAATATTGAAAGCCGGGTCGCATTAAAAGTTATTTTTTATGGAAGATTGCACATGTTTTTTCCAGTATGGACAAATTCCACTCCATCTCGAATGAATCCTCGGATTTTAAATAATTCTTACACCTTGACACACCTTCGTTAATAGGTGCTTATGTACCTGCTTAAAAATGTCTAAATCGAAGTACAGCGCGATAGTCTTCTAATTACCTACATTTGTAGAATATGTGTAGTTTACGTATTCAACAAAAGAATTAAATCAATGAGAAATAAAAATTTAACGCATTTTACATTAATTTTTATATAAGAGGCAAAGACACTTTTACATTTAAACTGGTTTACACTAAAACTGGAAACAGCACATGCATTACAAAAGTATAACTAACATCAAATATATATATTTCCATATATTTTCCGCAACCAAGTTTTCAATATTAGAAGATGAATGATCTATTCAAAGAAACAACTTGTATTTTTGATGCGTATTATGTAGGAAATTATTTTTAAAATCACAATTACTTTTTTCTAAATCAATATTTTATTTACGTTTCCACATTTACATATACACATTTATTTATACACATCTTTTGTCTTTATACACAATTAATTTATATACATCTTTTATCTTTATGATAATCCACAAAACATGGAATGAGACATAAGGGAGGGCAGCCATCGCACTCCGGACAATATAAACTTGTCTCCTTCCTTTGTCCCTTTCTATAGCACTCCCGGCACTCCTATTTTTTTGCTCATTTGAGCTAAGCATGGCTGGGAAATGTTTCGATAAGCCCATGATCCTTAGAGTTGGAGAAGGTCGAGGAGTAGATGTGGAAGAAGAAGGTTGGAGTAGAGATTTTATTACGGAGAGTCGGAAAGAATAGAGAGATACCCTGGGGTGGGATTTTAGGAATGAAATAACTGTTCACTAGGAGGAGGTGGAAAATGTGGATGCCCAACTTCCGATACCATTTAAGTGTCTTCATCTCTATTGGGTAGTAGGACATCATTTGATCCAAATTATCAATGCCACCCTTTGACTTGTTTTATTCAGCAACAGCCTCCGGTAGGGAAGTGGAGCCACCTCCTCGCCGGCAAGGGACATCGACCATTTGACTCCCATATTGAGAGCTGATCATCAGCACATCTCTCCTGTCTCTCCACTTAAGAACACAAGCAGAATATGTACATTTATGTTTATATATATATTGGGAAAAGTCACCACTTAACACTAGTTCTAATATTATTAATGCCAAGTTCTCCGATATTTACTTACGTGACTGCGCTATTGCGTTGCCTTCCCTCAAGGAAAATAAACTTGACTCTAAGGGTTTGAGGCGTAACTTTATGGAAATCCTTCATGATTGAAAAGAAAAAACTTTGTTTAGTTCCACATAAAATAATTTCAATGACGACCTAGGTTTCGTCGCTGAGTGACATCATCAGGGAAACTTGACTCGATGAAACCTAGAAAAATTGAAATATTAATAGCATCTGAATTCATTGCCTCACAGCAGTAAGTGTAATAATTATTCTAGGGAAAACTCTACTTACGTCAAATTCTTTTTGCATTGAACTCTCCAAAACTTCCTTAAATGTCCTGCTCTTAATAGAGCCTGGAAAAATAAATAAACTTTAATTGAAGCAAAAATGACAAAATATGATGGTTGATTTCAGATATAGTTATTTTGAAAGATAACTTTGCACTTGGGTCTAAATGCTACGATAAAAAAAGACAGCATGCTCACAAAACCATCGTAAGTAACGACAACACAGCGGCGTAAACTTGTCGTACTTTATTACTTTAAGAGTATAATTTGAAAGAAAAATCGAACTAAACCTTGTAACACAAAAATAAATGCAAATTATTTTAGGAAATTAAAAAAAAATCGTAGGTCCTAATTCATCATATATGCTACAAGTTTATAAGTTGAAAAAAGAGAAACTAAATACATAAATGCGTTGAGTTATATAATAATTTTTACATGATATGTTACGGAACACATGCGTTGAAATATAATACGTCTATAACAACGGAATGTACGCCTAACGTTATTATATCAGGAAATCTAGAACTGTTTCCTTAGATAGAACGTATAAATGTACAAATAAAGAGATAAACAAATATGTGTAACGGAAGACGATAAGACGTCATACATTCTACTCCTTTCCAAAGGCATATGCTTATCTGTAATTATAAAATGGTTAATATAATTGAATAAAGATAGCAATAAAACAATGAGTTGTCTCAAAAAACGTTGGAAAAAATTAAAAAAGAAATTAGTTTTTATACCCCTAGAAAGTAGGCAAAATGCAATAACAAGCGATTAACAAACAATAAGAAATAAGTTAAAAAATATTTCTTTCGTTTGAATACTATCCCTGATCTAAAAACTGTTCCAATATGGAAATAATGAATGGAAAAACACGAAAGACAATAATAACTATATTCGAAAATAGAAAGGCTAAGTAGCAGTACTCACCAAGAAAACGATGTGTAGTCTTCGAAAAAAAAAAGCTCCCGGAACCAAAACTGACCCCACTCCCTCAAAGTAGGGTTCAATCAGATGACTGCAGCGCGAGGACAGAGCGCTTGCGCGTGACTGAGAGCAGCAGGAACTGTTAGAAAGACGCTTGTACCGGTGACGGGAACTCCCGGCATGAGTCACCGGATAGAACCTAGAATACGGGAATTCCCGTCATGCCGCGTTGAACGGGTTAATGAGTGATATATCCATTAGTAAAATTACTATAATTTTTTTGCTGGCCTCCTCCCCTGTAGTGGCAATATATTTTTATAGTGCCCCTCTCTGGGTGAAATTAGTTATTTTTGATTGAAGGAAATGAAATTTTGAGAAAAATGGTCTTAATCAAGTTTTTAGGTCTACAATTAATCTGTAAAAAAAAAGCTCTCTCTTTATGCCTATTATGTTGCTGTTAATTAATATGTTTCCAAGCAGGAAGAGTGTTGCTCATTCTAAATGTCCTTGTTGTGGGATTCAGAGGCATCTTAGAGTGACTTAAGTTTCAATGTGGTTGGGTCAAAAAAAGAGCAGGAAAAGCCTTCAACAGACTTCGTTCTTAATCTGCCAATGTCATGCACGGACTGCCCTCTGGATCAGATTGGGTCCCCTTCTTACTTGAGACCTTAGCCTTACCCCAAACTCCCCTATCCTTGTGATGTCTATTATTAATTTACCGTTCACGCTAGCCATGTCACATACACTTAATTGTGTGCTTTGTTGTCTTTATTTCTAGGGTATGACTTACGTATATTGTGACGAAATATTCACTCATAAATTTTATTTACAGGTGGAAATGACTTATGGAGAGAAGGAGCAACTTATGCATTTAGGACGATGGTTTAATTTCATTCAAAACGATGAAATGGTCAGGCAAGGAAACAAATTGTTACTCATTGGGAGGCCCCTGGTTTAGCACTCCCTTAGTTATCCACTCTGAGTCTTGCAAGCATTCACTGTCTTAATTTTGGCAAATTTAACCAAATATTTTTATTATGGTCTCATTATGTTATGTAGATGCTTCTGTGTTGCTATTTCTGAGGAAGCAGTCTCTCAAAAAGATCATTACATACACTTATGACATGTTACCTTGAGTAAATTATTTAATAACCATAAGTTTTACTTGTTATTACAAATGAAAAACTGATGACAATGATTATATAATGATTCCAACAGCTTTTCCTGGGAAAGGCATCTTTTAATAATTGATGGCAAGATTTATATCATCAATGCATTTCTTCTGATATTTGTAAAAGGAGTCTAAATAAATTTTAAATGTGAATTATGCACTGTGTCATAATTCATCACAATGACTTGTTTTTCATTTTTGAGTAAAAATTGATGTAAGAATTGCAAATCATGTTTAAAATTTCTGCTCTCTCCTTATATACCTACGTTGAGATCCTTGTGGAAATGTTGAGGTCATGTGGACGTCACTCGGAAAAATGTACATGTATGCATGTCCAAATGTGTTTTTGCAGAAATATTCAACCATGATATGTTGTGCAGAGGATGAAAACGAAGAGTTTATAGCTTAAAGCAAATGAAAGTGGAGGCAGCAAAAATTCCAGTGTGATGAAGTTTGATATTAAGAACAGAATAAAATATCTTAATGAGTACCTACGGATATAACTTAATAACAATGTATTATTGTAGAAAGATTGCTATAGGTGGCTATAGCCGATTAATGGCCACTTCATTGTACGTATGTATTGTTTTTGTTAAAATAGTCCACTGGCGCCTTCCAGGTAAAAATTCCAACGATTGGCCATTATTTCACCTTGGCTACTAATTTAATTCTCTCCCTCATTAAATTTCCTCCTATTTGATGAAAAAAAATCGAATTATCGTATGCACTGTTATGTAGGCAAGGTTAGGCCTTAGTATTACGCAGTCGACATTTAATTTACCCAATTTATAGCCGCGGAACCCTGATTCCTTGACCGAATTAACTAATCAACGAGTTTATGAACATGAATTGCACATATATGTTTGACAAGAAATGAGAATTATGAAATATGTACTTAGTAAAATTTAAAATGCAATACAAACAACTTTTTACGCTTAAAGGAGTCGATGCGTAGCGACCTTTAAAATAAATGATGGAGCGCAAAAGTTAGTAGGATACACCAAATTCATTTTAAGGAAAATCAATAAAAGTTGACACACTAAAACTGAGGTGATAACAGTATGAAACTAATTTCCGTTGGATCATTTAGAGTGGCAAGTTATGCTAGGTAACGCCAATATTTACTTCCCCGCAAATCCGATTAATCTCACATGACTACCCTATCGTCATGACAACAACAAGGTCACCGCTGCGACTCGCGGGCTCGCGGGTACTTGTGAACATGATTTGATTGGCTGCGCAGTCTGGCGCGCTATCTCATTAGACCAATCAGAGCTGAATAAGTAACAGGTGGTAAGTGAATTTCTGCAAAAGTGAGACCGGCTGAGAGGAGATTTTTAGTATATCGTTCCTGTGTCAGCTGTTGCAATGCAAGGTTCGTAGAGTAATGACCAGTATTTTGGTGGTTATAATTTTTTTCACCAATTATTGGCTTGTAATGGGCCCTCAATGGATTCAATTTGGGTACAGTTTGTCAGCCACATACATCATGCTCTCTCTTACGTAACGAAGTTAAAATTCTCTAACGCCTTCTGCTGAAAACTTGCGTAAACATTTGATTCATAGGATTCTGGTACGTTGTATAGTGAAGGCTATTTATGATGCAAGTGATGTTTACATAGATAATGAGGTTATCTGTGTCACTTGCATACATGATGACATTGTGCCCTATATTGAAATACTTGGGGCTCACTAACGTCATATCCTCTATGAATGCCTCTGAGACTACTTCTTAAGTAAGACTAATAGCGTTCATCGTGAAACTTAAGCTATTCTCTTATATTACAGTTGAAATAATGAGTGGAGATATGAAGATGCTTTCCCAAAACATTTGGGAATCCGATCCAGAACTATTTGAGTTGATAAAAAAAGAGAAAAGACGGCAACAACGAGGGCTTGAAATGATTGCTTCGGAAAATTTTACGTCGTTGCCTGTTTTGCAGTGTCTTTCATCGTGTCTGCACAACAAGTATTCGGAAGGATTACCAGGACAAAGGTAATTGCCATATTTTCCTTCTCCCGGTGGAGTATTAAATTAGTATCCTAAGGTGGTGGTGGGAAGCCGAGGTTTTTTTTGAAGCGCTCGGGCAAGTGCCGCATATTCAAATCCTCAACACTTATGCATGCTTTCAATATTTTTCCCACTTATATAGCTTCTTTAACAATCAATTATTTGCATTGACCAAGGATAATGCTTTACCGCTGCCCACTTACTCCTACCATGAATATCTTGTCATTGCTCGAGTTTCTTGTGTAATTCAAAGGGGAGAGTGGGCAAAATTACTTATCATTTCTCTGAAACTGTTCTTATTTTGTAAATTGTGTATTTTGCGGAACTAGTTATGTTTGAGTGTCTTCAATTGTTGAAATCACTGTTTAATGTTATTCTTCAGATTCGGAAACAGCGGATTTGAGGAAAGCGATTTAGTAAAAATATAGATGGCTATGCGAAGAGATGTTTGTGTGTGAACTAGACCCTCCGAAAGAACGAATTTCAGGAAATATAAAATGCTTGCCCTTGAACTGACGAGCCACATTATGAATTTTAAATTAGGTAGCCTGGAGAATTTCATGATAGCTGCTTTGCCATCATGTTATTGCATTTCATTAGAGTGTGAAACATGTTTTCTTGTAGGTATTATGGTGGTAATGAATACATAGATGAAATTGAAATCCTGTGCCAAAAGCGTTGCTTAGAGGCATTTAACTTGAATCCTGAGGAATGGGGTGTGAATGTTCAGCCATATTCTGGATCGCCTGCCAACCTAGCTGTTTATACAGGCATTGTGGAACCTCATGGGAGAATAATGGGTAAGTATGTATAAAGAGATCTTGGACTGTTGGAGTGAGGAGTCCTAAAATGAGGTCGTTATCTTAGAAATTTACTTTGGCATAATTTATAATTATACTTTTAATGAAATACTTCTCTTATATCAACTATATTTTGGCTTTAAAGAACTCGATCCATCTTCCATTTTTAGGCCTAGACCTTCCAGATGGTGGCCACTTAACACATGGATTCATGACAGCCACTAAGAAAATCTCTGCAACCTCAATTTTTTTTGAGTCCATGCCATACAAAGTGAACCCAGAAACAGGACTTATAGATTATGAAAAACTTGCTGAAACCGCCAAGCTGTTTAAACCTAGAGTGATTGTTGCGGGTAGGTGTTGAGCGATGTAATTTCATATGGTTTTTTCTTGTTTCATTCAGATGGCCTAATTTCTTTGTTTCTTGAATCTTTAGGAATTAGTTGTTATTCAAGGGCTTTGGACTACAAGAAATTTAGAGAGATTGCTGACCAAAATGGTGCATACTTGTTTTCGGACATGGCACATGTTAGTGGCTTGGTTGCTGCTGGCATCATTCCATCCCCATTTGAATACAGTGATGTAGTAAGCAGTACTACGCACAAAACTTTACGGGGTCCACGAGCTGGAATCATCTTCTTTCGAAAGGGTAAGGATGTATTTTGATTCTTAATTAAGCAGTAGATTTAGAGAACTGTTGCTGCTGTTGAGGAAATTGTTACCTGCTACTTTCATGAGCATGCTGAGTTAAGAGTTAGTTATCCAAATTCATGCTTTTCATCATTTTCCTGGTAATTTCCCATGAATTTACTCGATGGTAGGTGAAGTAACCTTGTGGAATTTCGACATAATAGAATGATGAGATATGTACTTGGTAATCTCCACACTTTTATTTTCAACTGACCGGTTTTGATGTTGTAGTACATCATCATCAGAGAGATAGCTACATACTCTGTAGTTATATCTCTGATGAGATGTAGTTATATCTCTAATGATGATGTACTAAAATATCAAAACCCAGTCAGTTAAAAATATAAGTGTGGAAATTACCGAGTGTCTCGTCATTCTATTATCTCCCATGAATTTCCTAATGTTATCTTAACATGTCAGTATGCATATCTTTCAGTCTTTCCTACTACCATAACTTTCACTCCAAATTTAACTTTATATGCTAATTTCACACCTTAATATTTCAAATCTTGGACCTCATGGAGTATCCCACATAACTATATCTAGCCAATACTTCTGCTCAAATCTATCAGGATTCACTTAATGGAGTTTGTCCATTAACAGGGGTGCAACAACCAGGGGGGGGGGGACTAGGCATCCCCCCCCCAGAAAAGAGGTTGTGGGTCACTTTTTAATGGACTTTGCCTGATTAGCAAAACTCTTCCCGCTTAGCTAGCTTATACAGATTTTTCAAGGAGTTTCCCCCCACCACGATTCGGGGGGTTGTTGCGCCCCTGTCCATTAAGGAATGAAAATAAAAAACAGTATGTTAATTTATTTAACTTTCAATGAGCTCGTTGTTAGGTAATATTTCTTTGCATGTGATGTATGCAGAGCTGGGTCTATCTCAGCAAAATCCATAGTAATGAATTAATTGCCATGGGAAAAAGCTGGTGGCTGGTAAGCAGAAACCTGAACTTTTGGCTTGCCAGGCCAATGCACAGACCTCACTAACCAAGGTTCTTAATTCTCTTGGTAATATCTGCAGGATTTAAGGGAACTATGTTCTACCTCTGTGGTCCATCAAGGTTGACTACATAAGGGTATAAGGACTTCAAAGAAGTCACTGCCCTCAAGATTAAATACTATGCAATACCTAATACCGGAATAGGCATAGAATTTAATTTGTTCATTTCTGCAGCAGATTATGGCGATGAAATATGAATAAATTGCCATGATAAAATATCTGCCCGGTCTATAAATTGAACCATGGACATTTGGCTTGCTATTTTGGAAATGATGTGTTTTATATCAGACTTGTGGGCCCAATCTCTCACTGGTTCGGGTAAATAATTTCATTGTAAGAGCCGTAAAATGGTCTCCATGCTTACTAAGACTCAATTTTGTCAAAAACTCAAAGTTGATACTTTGATTGTGATCAGCCATATAAGCATGCTTTTTATTCTTCCTTTTAGATTGTAAATGTGATGCTCAATCTATTTCAATTTAATAATGTGTACAGTAAGTCCTTGACTTACGCGGTTAATTCATCCCATAAATTTCCGCGTAAGTCAAAATCTGCGTGAGTCGAAACACAACAAATTACCTATCCATTTTTGAGCCATTAGCAGTGCCACTTTTAATGCGATTGGTGGCAATCGGCGACGATTACAGAAAATGCCATCTTTTGAGAGGCTGTTAATACTAAAATTCCGTGAGTAACACAAATCCAAACTTTATTTCACTGGATATTTAAATTTAAAATAAGTATAATTACACAAAACAAGAACTAATTGAAAATTGTTAAAATTATCATACTCATGTTCATAATTGGAAAAAGTTCTTAATAAATACGTATATGCTCTTTACATAGCCTTACTTTTCTTTTTCCCACTCATAAAAATCTTTGTTTTCTTGAAAATGACTTATGTTTCTCAGCCTTTAAGTACCACTCATTGGAAGTTAAATAACATTGCATAGCAAACTAATAAAATGCCTGGGCAAAATGAAAATGAAGATAAACCCCACTGAAAGTAAGATTTCATTTGCAGAATTACATCTTTTAAAAATATTATGTAATGTTTTTTGCACTTTTAATTTTTCCATTTTTGAGTGGATTAACTTTTCGATATTTCTCAAATTCTCTTTAAAATCATCAACTTCGTGAAGTAATGAGAAATGATGCAGGGTATTTAATGCCTGGAGGACGTCTTCTTTTTTTGGGTTCAGGGATGACCTCATCACTTTTATCTACTTCATTGTCAGCCAACGTTTCATGGCTACAGCCATTTCCTTCGTTTGTTTGTCCATGAGAACTTCTCAGGGTGTCATCATCCAGCCCTATGTACTCTAGACTTGAAGTCTGTGGTGCTCCCAAACGATTAAAATAGTCAGCAAAACCAATGGCTATGCCCAGTTTTTGAGATCCAGTGGTTTCCATTTCGAAGAGGAAGATTCACTATTTTCATGTTAAATTTCATCTAAGAGAAGGAATAACAAATACACCCAAGCGGCATTATGAATGGTAAAATTTCATATTCCACCCTTTCGCTACGAAGTTATCGTTGCTCACACTTAGATTTTTCAATGGAAGCATAAGAATGCCATTTATAAACAGTGTAAATCTTTCTACGGAAGAGAGCGAACGCCATGTCAACACGGCTCTGTGGCTAAGCGAGATGCAAGCAAGTATTATAACTAAGTTCCAGGGGTAATTGAGGGGTAAGGTTTCGATATGAATCGGCCGAAATTAAGGCTCCCCTTATTTCGTTTGAGCATCAACCCAGTGTTGGCTGCGGAAGCCCCCAAAAAGAGGCCCAACCCCTCTCCCACTAGTGAAAGCCACCTGTGTCGAAGCGAAGCTGGGCAGGGGGTAGACAATAACAGATAAGGCGAAGGAGCGATCTTCTCAGGTTACTCCCTTCTCCTTCTTGCTGAATGAGTCATGCGCAGATGAATTTCGTCCTGCCGTGAGCGAGGGGAGTCTTCAAGGGAAAACCGGTTTAGATGTGTCAAGTATGTAGACCCAACTGAGGGATCGACCCTAAAAATTATAACTATCATTTCCCCAACCTGCTGGTTGCCGAACCCTTCAGTGGCCTACGGGTGGGGGTAATCTCAGACCTTTCATCTCAGTGGTAGATGCCTTCACTGTGTGTGTCCGTGGTCAAGCATTTGTTTACATACTCAGTGGATTTACTATAGCAATATTTGTAGCTGCTGGGAAAATATAAGCTCAGAATTACAATTTTGTTTTTTTTTTCTATTTCCAAATTTTAAACGGAACTCTATTATAAACATAATGGTCAGGAGTGTTCTTTATACAAGAACTTTGTTAATAATAACAGCAAAGTTCTATTTTCAAATTAGTAAATGCAGAATGGAACATAAGAAATGAATTTCTGGGGCAATAATAAAAAAATAGGCACAGAAGCACTGTAAGTAAATGCACTGAGTAAATGAATAGTTGGCTGTGAGTGAGGATGGTACCATGAAGAGGATCGTTATCACCTCTGCCCAGTGATCGAGGAAAGGGTCCGGCTTCCCTGATTTGTGATCCAAGACAGATGAGGAGTATACCTGTGCGATTCCTTGCCATGAGTGAGTTCCATATGGAGGAATACAAGGATATGCTCACGGCACTCATGACAAGGGTAGCATTTTTCATTGCAAGGCTCTGGGGTGAATGGGTAAAAACAGCACAGCTTATAGGATAACATAAATTGTAATTATCATTTATTAAAAAATTCTCCGTCTTGAATTACACAGTGTTTGCTATCATTTTGATATTGCTTGGTTCTTCAATTCAATTTATTTAATTTTTGGCAAACCCAAACTCAGTATCTAATTCCGTTTAAAGCTCTAGATAGGGAAACTACAGACAATACAACCTAAACAGACCTATCCAGTACATGGGGAAGATAGTAGTGTTGTAGATAGAGAAGATAGTAGAAGATGTTTCTACAGGAAAAAGTTTATTGCCAAGATTTATGCCGATTTAAGCGAGTTCGAGCCATGTGATACCATCAATTGTCATGTTCTATATAATACTACAATGTCACCTATCTTCCCAATCGCCTCTGTTGTTGGCATCAGTCGAGGACAAAGGTTGTCCGTACTTCATTCCGCTCAACAACAAGTGCCAGTGTCACGACAAGCGTGCTTACAGGCGACCCCAAAGCAAGCTTTATCTCGTCACTCGGAGTAGCTTGACGGGATTCCTATCTCAAGGTCATAAAGCACCTTCGTGTGAGCATTCCGGCACTACTGTCTGGGCGTAAACAAGTAAAAACCTTGAACCATCAACTTTTCATGCTGAAAGACGGGAAAGTAATATGATATGTATATGTAAAATTTAAATGCCATGTATTGATTCTTAACGGATGTATTTCACAGTGGTATGGCATTAAATTGAAGATTTCCTTTAAATATGGGCAAGAATCTTCCCGATTTGGTTTCTGTTTCTTTAATTTCTGTCGTTTCATTTTGTTAAATCAAATTTATACCTCCACCGGGGACCCAAATATGTAGCCTTATGTAAAATCTTTTCATCGAATTTACGTAAAATCCAATAATAATTCCATAAGAATACTTTTGGAGTCGGCCTGGACCGCTCATTCACTTGTGTAAAATCAAGTTTTACGTAAAATCGGGTTATGCAAAATCAAGATTCTGCTGTTTGAAGGTTCACATCCAAAATAAACACAAGACGATTTTAATGATGTTATGAGAAAACTTTCTCTAACTTAATAAATAATGATCCCAATGTTCAAATCGCAACAGAAACACAAGTTCGTCTGTCTGTAGCACGAATGTGTTCTTTTTTATGCTGTGATGGACAACAGGCGTCATCTATGGAGTAGATATTAAACTACCCGTCGACTTGTGCAGGAAGGTCAATCTACGCCGAAAAAAGATGTTGATGCCGTGTAAGGCTGGTGAGAGGCTCATGTTTTCTTCACGTTTCTTTCGCTTTGATAGATACATATGCGTCAACAGCTCGTAATAGGTCAAACACATAGATTTTATGAAGCCATTACAACCATGCTTCCGACCAGCGACAGATTTCAAAGCGATGCATGTCGTGTTTATGGTGTTTATGATGCAATTAGCCGATGTACACCCCGTACAGAGGACTGGCAGACGTGTCGCTGATTGTCGCGCCATGATTGTAGAGTGGGTGTTCAGAACGCCCGTAGTTTGGCATCAACTCTTGCATGCTGGTCAATGAGTTGTGGGTCGTCACCCAGTGTATCTGTCGCGGCAACAGAAATGAGGAGAGAACGCAAGCATGTCACAGATCTAACTGAACATTCGCGCAACTCTGGATCCATGTAACTCGGATCCTCGTAAGTCGGGTACTTACTGTAGTATAATATTGTTCTTAAATTTACTTTGTGTTCAATGTGAAGTTTATGGGTGTTTTTTTGTATGCATAATGGACAAATGAAGTAAAGTGGCTTTAATTCTGATAGAACCTCTATTTCATGTCATTGTAATGTAAAAATTCTTTTTCACAGGTGTAAAGTCAGTTGATAAAAATGGTATGAAGATCATGTATGACCTGGAGAGTAAGATAAATCAAGCAGTTTTTCCTGGCCTTCAGGGTGGGCCACACAACCATGCAATCGGAGCCATTGCGACTGCCATGAAGCAGGCAAAAACTCCTGAGTTCAAGGAGTATCAGTTGCAGGTGATTTAAAATTTAATGAATTATGGTGTAAAATATAAAATGATAAAGGTCCCTCTGAAGCTTCAATTAACTGTCTTTCTAGATTATTCTAATTAGAATTGTTGTGCTTCTTGGGTGTCATAGCCCATATTGTGTGACAAATTATTCGAATCTTCTTTGTACAGCGACTCACAAAAATATCATTCCCTTGTTTTATGCAACACACTAACTTCTCCAGTGGCTTGATAATTCTGCTGAGCAGCATTGGCTTAAAACTTGTGGCTTAAAATAGTCTAGCATGATTTCAGACTTTCTCATGGTGCTTTCAAGCGAGGAGTACTGGGAGGGAGGGATTCTTTGAGGAAAGTTGAGGCAATGTAAACAAATATGTAGTTGTACATTGTGGAGTATGGAAAAATATGTTATTAGTAATTTTTTGTTTTATTGTTTTCTTACTATCAAAAAGATACTGAAAAAGTTTTACTAAAAGTATAAGTTCAGGGCAGATACATTTTAACTATTACGCTTGAGGTAGTTTAAACTCTCATTCATCTTCATCATTTAACTATCTTGTTTTCCCATTTCATGGTCATGAAATTCAGTATTTTGAGTAGGGATTGTCTTCTGGACCTTCATGTTGAGTTAACTCCCTTTCTATTACATAATATTAGTTTTTACTGGGAAGTTTAAAACCTATTTCTCTCACAGTGACTCTTTTGGCTCACCTATTTTATGGCACATTTTGGTATCCTCATCTCTATCAGTGTAAAGTTAATTGTTTTTAGAATTGTTTGCTAAAAGAGTTCTTGAAAAGTGTGAAGATTAAGTTAGGGAAATCAGCTACTTCTCCCTTGTTAGACCCTACTTGGAATATGCTGCCAGCATTTGTGATCCTAATTTGTCCCGCAAATGATAAGAGACCATGATGACCAACAGCTGCCAATGATACCTTTAACTGGGTTAGTGGATCGGTAGTGTAGCTAGTTAGGCTATTTACTCCCTAATGCTGTTATCCTTATCTGCTAACCAGCACTAACAGTATGCTGTGCATGTTTCCAGTACAACTCTAGTGTCTATGGCCATTTATGTAGTTGAAAAATGCGTTAATGCAAATAGTTTCTCTGGCATTGTTTGCATACCTATATTTTACTGCATGTTCGTGAAATTTCACCTCCGGATAAGTGTTATATAGTTTTTGCTAGTGCATTCAAGTGCAATGCACATAGCTGAAGCTTCATAGCTGTTTCTGGAGTCATGAAAAATTGTGAGTTTATCCCTTGTCCAGAGTCCTTCATAAATCATGTGGATAAAAATCACTGATAAAATTATCAGAAACCTTGCCCGATGATCAAAACCTAGAAAACCAAATCCTAATGAAATTGCCTTGAAGTGTTGCCTTTATCGTAAAGTTGCCTCAGATCAATCATAGGTGGAATTTTTAAAGATTTATTTTAACTTCCCTTCTCTTCTTCTGTCCCATGCACCAAATATTCTCATTGGATGATTTTTTTTCCTGTACATATTTCTATCAGGTCGTGCGAAATGCTAGGAGGTTGTGTGATGGCTTGCAAAAATTTGGTTACCATATTGCTACAGGAGGCACAGATGTTCATCTAATATTGGTTGATCTTCGGTCTGCTGGTTTGACTGGGGCCAGGGCAGAAAAGATCCTTGAAGAAATCTCTATAGCATGCAACAAAAATACAGGTGAATATTTCCATGCCCTGCCATTGCATAGATAAACCTGATATTTCACTTTTGTATCAATGAATTCTTTTAAGGCCATAACAAAATGATATTTGATTTCATTGTTGATCTCGTTCTCTTAGATCATAATCCTAATCCATTTTTTTGTAAATTAATTATACAGTTAAACCTCTAATAATGAGTATCTTGGTCCTGTAACTGTTTTCGAGATGAGCAAAATTGTTGTAAATTTCTACTTGATGAAACAAGTAGTGGTATTATACAGTTATATATTTGGGTTGTGGAACAAATCATCTTGAGTTCCCATTATTTTTTTATGGGGCAATTTATTTCTATATATGTACATACTATGTAGTTCTTTGTATCAGGAGCATGTTTCCATGTTTTACTATATACACTTCAGCTTAAAAAATGTTCTGATATATATTCCGTGTTATCTTACGCAGGTTAGGAATTTTTTCATAGATTTTGTTCATAGATGATAGAATACCTTCTGTGAGACTTAATTCAAGGAATGCACAGCTTAATTTTTTAGAGGACTTAAAATATTCTTCTCGTTAAACATTTCTTGCAGAAGATAAACAGCCACTGTTACTAAACAATTTTATCAGTAGTGTGTACCTGCTATGCATTTATATGCCTCTTTATATAATTCTTCCCCTTTTTATGCATATGTGATATACATGTAATTAATTGAATGGCTTAAATGTATTACCTTAGTTCCTGGAGACAAAAGTGCATTGAATCCCAGTGGAATTAGACTTGGAACTCCTGCTCTTACCACTAGGGGATTCAAAGAAGAGGACATTGATAAAGTGGTGGATTTCATTCATAAAGGTGAGTATTTATATCTGTCCTCACTAGAATTTACCTCAATTGGAATGGGATTTCCATCTATTTGCTCTCTCTCCTATTGTCAATGCTGGCGATTTGAATATTTGCCTTCATCTTTCTTGAGAGACAGATGTGGTTTGTCATTCAAGCCAAGAGGAAGAACCAGATCACTATGTAAATTTATCAGGAAGAATTAGATAATTCTAGACCAATGTAGTGCTATCCCAAATCACTCTATATTAACTTGTGGGTTTACAGAACCTTCTGGCTTATGCTCCCGAGATGAAATGTCATGTAATTTTCTCTTTACATCAATCAGTAGTAAGGTCTCGTAAGCTTTGCCAAATGGTGTTATAGAAAACAGAAAGTACTCTGAAATTTTATAGAGCCATATTGCAGTAGTCATTTAAGTATATAGTTGTGTTGTTTCTGCCTTGATCATATAATTTTATTTATATATTGGTTCCTAAAAGACAAGTTTGTTACGAAGTATGAAACACGTCACTATGCTTAGTTACAGGCAGCACAATAGTTAATAAATCAAATAAAATCACTAAAACATATAAGACATAATCACACAGGGTATAATTAAAATAGTTTAAAAAAATTACCAGAATCTCACCGTAAAAAATAAATTCATTTTTCAAGTGACAGAGACATAAATTCATCAATGGAGTAGCTGTTCTGTGCAGAACTTTTTCTGTAAATTATTTCACCCATCATGACAATAGTTTAGTCCCTTTACTGCTTTTTGTTTAACCTTACATTGGTAGGCTATCCCAATACTCATTCGCTGAATCATTGCATTGGTATTACGTATATGAATGAAATATTGATTTTTAAACATTCAGTGCCATCAAAAGTACAGGCAAATGGATTTATATGCTGCAGAAGAAATGTCTCCAATAGATAAGTTTTGATGATTCTTGATAAACTAATTTTCATTCTGAACTTTTAGAAGTGTCATGACGCATAGATTCTCACCAGCATAATAATTTTGGCTTCATGAGACTCAATTGATGGTTTTATGTTCGACTGATGTTGTATTCCATACCGTCAATAACAATATTGTTTTCATACATTTTTGTGGTACTTTTTTTAGGCCTTCTGCTGGCAAAAGAAATTCAGAAAGTGTCTGGACCCAAACTTGTGGACTTCAAAAAAGTTCTAGCTGAAGATCCAGCCTTTCATGCAAAGGTTAACCAGATGAGAGATGAAGTGGAAAGTTTTTCTGAAAAATTCCCAATGCCAGGTGTTCTCGATTTTTGAGTAAGTTTTTATTGAGCTTGTGTTGGACTGACATGAACATCGATCAAAATGTCCTCATGTATGTATTTTACATGATGAATGAGTGATATATACTATTACTTGGTTTTCATAGTTTTGTATTGTTAATTCTGATTTTTCAAAACCTGTGATAGTCTAGTTTTTTTAATTAAAACTTAATGTAAATACCTACTTCCTGCCTTTCATTCACACATTATCCAATCATATTCTCAGTTTATATATACATTGAAACTCATAGCAATTCCAGATACTATGTTTGTCCTGAGAGAACCTTTATCATTATGCTGGGGTATTACAAAGAGAAACGTACTCTGCCAGTGAATATTTAGTAAACTGAATGCTTTTCTACATTTAGTATTATTCTCTCTTAAATATCTTACATGAAGTAAGTGTGGTGCAGTGAATCTGGAAGTAGTTGAGAACCTTGGGCTTTTAAGTTGAAACTAATGTTTTACAGAGGATAAATAGGCTGGTGAAATTTATTTTTCAGTTTTATCCAATTGAGGCACTGGGTGGATGAAGGGCATAACCCTGTTTACGCCCTTTTTTCGTAAAATGGCTCATATGGTAGGACTACTGTACCAGCACAACAAAGGTGCACGGAGAACATCATATTAGAACCCCACTATATTTCCCGGTCCGACAGAAACGATAAATTAAGAGAGATATTTTGCCGAACGGATAGGTATGGGAATTCGTTTTTCCCCCGAACAATAAGGGACTTTAATAAATGCAAGGCGTAATTTCATAGAGCGTTTCCTTTTTATATGTAAACGGCTGGTGTCCTAACACCCCCCGCCACACGCCTATTGAGGCGGCTTGCGGGGTAGTATGTAGATGTAGATGTAAACCTGACGTTCCAATATAACCATTATAACATACAGAATTTGTTGAAAAATAATGAGCGGTCTAGGTATTTTTTTTTGCTACATTATGTAAAAACTTTTCTCATTTATCTCAAACTCTCTTCTCTGGTTGATGCCCTTCTTCCACCCAGTGCCTCAGTTATTTTTACATTCATTTTGCAAATGCTCTCTAAATGTGATTTTACCCAAGCAAGAATCAGGTTGGTGGCTAAAACTTCCCCTAGCTCCTCATCTGGTGGCTCTCCTCTCTTCGGCGTTAAAGTAATAGTAATCAAAAGTACATAAAACCTCACAATCATTTGAGTGCCCAAATGTGATCAAATAAAAATATTGACCAGTTTGTATTCATTTTTATATAGTTATGATATCTTCTTTCAGTTTGGATTTGATCGCTTGGTACAAGTATCCTCATTTTCTATATGGTAGTAAATGCTTCTGATTATTGGTAAGGCAACTGCTAGATAGCATTTTCTGATCTCATGTGTATTGGATTAAATATCCTGCCTTTGAAAAAAGATGATAGTGATCTTATTAATTAGAATGAATGTTTCTTTTTTATTTTTTAAATGTTTTATCTTTTCATTGCTGTTTCCATGCTTTTTTCTCGTGTAAAATTCAACCATTGGCTAAGCTCATTACTACATAAATGGTGCTAGCCACTGCTGCTACATGCCTCTCACAGTGATTAGGTCAGAAGAAATTTGTCTTCAGAGAGGAAATTTAGTGATTGTGGAATGTAAACTTATCAGTTTCATTCATGTCATTTGGGTTTTGAGGTTTATATTATCTATTAACCCTTTCGAGACTTCGGAATTCTCTGCTATGCATGACCTCTGAACTGAGTACTAAGAGACTCTTCCTTCCTCTCTGTACGGACCATTTTTTAAAGCATCCGTGGAGAATGTTCTCACAGGTATACACTCACACTCAGCTCCTACTATTTTCGACCCCTTTTAGCAGGGACCTCGCCATTAGCTGGGACTCCGGGGGCATTCATGCTCAACCCGTGGCGGGTTTAAAACCTTCCCAGCCACATGGATTCGCGGTCAACTAATTGTTAATTTATTGGTTTTACTACATGTGGAATTATTAGTCGCTTGCTCTCAAATTGTAGACTTTGAAATGAATTCCTAGTTTTTTATTGTGCATTTACAAATTTTAAACGGAATTCTATCATCAATATTAACGGATTTATTGCATAAACCAATTCCAATGCAAAACATCTTGACTCATATCTGGAAATCAAGATATCAGTTAACATTGATAGTAGAATTACGCTTAAAAATTGTAAACACTCATCATAAAACAATGAGTTAAATTCTGATTTTATATTTTTGTAGAAAGCAACAAATATTTATTTAGCAAAATCACGGAACAAACAATCATATGACCGCAGACCCTTGCCACAAAGAGGGTACTAATGCAAGGAAGGGTCCAGGTACCTGCTCCTGGATTCCGAGGGAAAGGCCTGACCCCCACTGCGTTGGGTCCCAGGTGGGTACCTGCGAGTGCCAGAAAGGGGGGAAAGCATAGTGTGGCAAATATGCGACGTTCGTTTGCTTGTGTAGGAAAATTTGTCACATATTTTCAAGTTTCGTCTTCCTGGTCAGGAAATCTACTGTCACATATTTCTGACGTTTGTAGCGAAAGGGTTAATATCATCTTAACCATTTCAGAGGCTCTGAAACCCAATATGTAAAAAATAAATAATTACATTTAATTGTTTCAAAATCATTGTAAAATGGAGCATACATGTTCATGCACGAAGCATTTAGGTAGCTCCTAAGATGTACTTGTTGCGGTACCACCAGTTTAACCATGCAACAACATTTATTTTGAAAAATGAAAGAAATTATTCACATTAAATTATTTGCACTGTAACAAAAAAATGTGCTGAGCAAAAACTCTTATCCTCCTCTAGCATCGTTTGTTACATACATACATGTTTATGCACTCATACAGTAAAACCTTGATTTTACACAGTTGGAGAGACCAAAATATGGGCACTGTGTAAAATCAAGACTTTGTGAAGAGGTAACAACAATGCAAGGTGTCTAGTTATTTAGGAAGTCCCTTACATTTTATTTTTTATAAACATTGTCATATATATTATTTTAAGCTATGAATAAGGAATATTTAAACAGAAGTTTTTAACATTTATGAAATCACTCATTTTGGGTGGAAGTAGTCACTTATTTTATTTTGGTTCATTCCATTATCAAAGATTTGATATACAACTGTCTCTAATGCACTCAGGTTTACAACATAGCCCTCTGCAACATCTGGGTGTGCATAGCAAAAATTGTACAAATTTCTGAAAGCTTCTCTCATATCACTATGAGCAGGCACTGCTTCACTGTCATCTATCATGTCACTGTCTCCCTTAAATAAATCAGAAGCTGGCAAGTTGGTGCATTCTGCACTCACTGTTTCTTCATTAGTAGCCAACCCTTCATCTAAAATATCTGATTGTAGGTGAGTGGTGAAATAACTGGCATTATTGGGCAAACATGATTGAGTTACCCAAGTTCATTAGCAAGCAGATCCTGCAGTGTCTCTTCAGATAGATAGTGTGTCCCTAGATAAGGTCTCTTCAGCCACACAAACTTCTGTCTCGCCATAGCCTGCTGATTTCCAGCAATTTTTTGTGGTTTCCTCTGAAACATTGTTCCATGCTCGAGCAATGCTTCTGATAGATTGGAGGAGAGTCCAAGGAGCAGCTTCTGAGAGACTTTTGCCATGATCTAAACAAATTGAATTGAAAACTCATGCAGGGGCAGGATACCTCACTAAAAATTTTTGCAGTCAATCGGCATTTACACTGCTACGATGGGTTGCTGGCAGATAAAAACAACTGTTTTCACTATTCAATACAGTAAATATAGGGCTATATCCGTAGTTATTTCAAACATGTGATTTTAACCATATTGAAGAGATAAATGCGTATATTAAGCCTAAATCAACCATTTTTTTGGCTATTACATGGACAAATGGGCTAAAAAGTCAATAACCTGAAATAATCCTTTCTCTTTGAATTCAGGCCTTTCTCATAAGAATATTGTCGATACGATTTGAGCTATCTTGTAATGCGTAAACCATGATTTGCTTCTTCATTGCTGCGATGGCAGCACCTAGGCCAACCTGGATCTCGGATTCTTCACCCCTTAGCTCACTCCCCCACCCCTGCCGACACGGGATACTTTTTTCGGGTTTGCTTCGCGAGGACTGTAGTAAATCATTCCATGATGAGGAGAGGCTTACAGTTTCTTCCCTCTCTCTCGGCTCGTATTACGGCTTGGACTCAATCAGCAAGAAAGAGAATGGAGTAACCCGAAAAGATCACTCCTTCCTATGTGTTTATCTATCCTAGCTCATTTTCTCTTGGACTCAGGTGGCTTCCACTCTTGGGGGAAGGGATGGGCCTCCTTATAGGGTGACTCTGCAGGCAACACAGGGTTGCTGTCGCCGATGCTCTAACGAAACAAGGGGAGCCATTAATTTGATCGATTCAAATCGTAATCTTACCCTGGTGGTAGGGGTGAGGTAGATTTTGCACTTCTTTGTGATTTTCCCACAACCTGAAATTGTTGCGTAGCACTCGAGAGAGCTGTTGAAATGCATCGTCGCATCAATAGGACTAGTAACGTAGTGCATCAGTGCATGCAAAGAGTGCATCAGTGAATGCACTTCCTTTTTTAGAGTACATTCACTAAAGTATGAATTTTAATAGGTATTTCGGATCCAGATCCAATTTTTTGGAATGAATTAAGATCGGATTTCAGTATCCAGTAAAACGTAATATCCGTGGATCTTTGGATTTGACGTATCCGATCCGACCATTCCTAGTTCCAATGCTGAAAATACTACGTAAAATCAAGATTATTTTGCTCTTTGGGACTAAAGTTATACTGTGTAAAATAAAAAACTGCATAAAACTCAGAAACTACGTAAAATTAAGTTTTTACCATTGAAATTCCCTATGGTTCCCTGCCGAACTTGCATATTGCTACATAAAAACAAAAACGACGTAAAATCAAAGAGCGCAAAATCGAAGTTTTACTGTATATGCAGTATAATGCACACACCTGCATACATATATATTTAATGGGATAGATTCATCTGCATGAAAGCCCTTTTCACTTATTCAGGAATACTGTAAGTTGGAAACAGTCACTTAAATTTTAAAATGCCATTATTAGATGGAGTCACAGTCACTTAAATTTTAAAATGCCGTTATTCAACTGCTTGCAAGAAATTTCATAAAATCGAGAATCATTTCTGATTTGGCTCCGACTGAGACAACGTTCCCTTTCATCTTGCGATAATGACAATTTCCAGTGATTCCAGTATATGAGATTACAATCAACAAGTTGCAGGGTCAGTGGTTTGACCACGTTTGTCTTCAACTCCAAACAGCTCTATTCTCACATTGGCAACTACGTTGCTCTCTCTCGCTCGAGAAATTCCTGCCAAGTGAAAGCATTTATCAAACCCAACCCTTAGCAATTAATGTGGGAATTAACTCGTGATATCAAGTCACATTTAATTTTAATATCTTCCTCAAATAGTGGGCGCCACGGGCATCTTTTAAAACCTAGTTGCTTAAGAATGTATTTACATGCAAAAACAATTTAAATTTATAAAAATAAATTTCTGTTCATCGTATGACTGGTATTCAAATTTTAACCTCGCGCAAAAATTTTCCAGTGTTTTTTTTTCTTTCTTTTTTATACCATCAGGGAGGAAATAAAATGTTTGCTGAATGTAGACAAAACAACTGTGAAATAGCATTGTAAGCATTTGGTTTAGTTAATAATAATTCACATTTCCATGTAAATAAAAAAATAGTTCTTTGGAAGTAAACTTTCAATATTACCACTTCTTAGGTAAACATTTTTAAGAACTCAGGAGAAGGATAGTTAGATAGGAATTTTTCTGTGGAGTTACACTTATACCATTTCATCCATTGTGCCAGCCACCCTAAGTGCGATCACTAAAAGAGTCCTATGGCCTTACTGAAGGATAGCAGGTCCCCTATGAGAATACCCTAATTTCATTGAGTTCCAGAAATGGTGATCCCAGACAAGGACGTACCGAGGATTTGAAATAGGGGGGGTAGTTCATCTTCGGTGGCGGGGAGGGGAGTAAAAGCAAAATTGAATGACTGGTTTTGGAAAAAATGTTTTATTAGCATACAAATACCTTAAAAATTCATTACTTCCATCTTTTAATCAGCAAAACCACTCAGATTTTTAGTTTTAGGCTAATAATAATTTTCTTGGATTTGGTGAAAATATTTCCCTGACTTTCTTCTCGACCATGTCACGATTTTCTTTGACAAAATTTCTATGCACACTCATCAGACATAATCCAGTCATTCTCTCCTCTCCCATAGTGCTCCTAAGTCATGTCTTTACTCTTCATAGAGTACTAAAGGACCG
This sequence comes from Pyrrhosoma nymphula, assembly GCA_963573305.1. Lineage (NCBI taxonomy): Eukaryota > Metazoa > Arthropoda > Insecta > Odonata > Coenagrionidae > Pyrrhosoma > Pyrrhosoma nymphula. The sequence goes on from OY754327.1 coordinate 181,502,003, forward strand.
TTCTACAGTCACCGTAGTGGTTGGGATTGCGATTAAAATTGAGTGCTTGCATCAGGGAGGGGAAAAAACATTGTTATTGTTTAAAAGGTTTTCCTGCAAAGCAACCCGCAACATAATTTTAAAGTTCTATCTGATGGTGGCGGACGTCAAATGAAGTCCTTCATAAAATCCTTTTTCGCACAATATTTTGAATGAAATAAACGAAAAATATTAACGTATCTCATGTTAACTTAGAGTTTTAAATAAGAATTAGCGAAAAAAAAATTTAGTCACCGGCAAGAGTTTTCAAAATATGTATATGCCGCATTGAACGTGTTAACCACTGGTTCTAATACTGCCGAGTATTTTTCAATGGTAACTAGAGCAGCGAAGATTGAAGGTTTTTGTTACTGCTGAACGCAGCAGGTACACTGCTTTTCTTGTGGCATAGTTTCCCTCGATTGATAGTGTTTCCAGGGCTTTGACTAACTCAGGGTAATTTTGGGAGAATGTTCGAATGCTTTTGTTTTTCAGACCATCTTGTCTCGCACATTCGCGATAGATGGGGAGTCAAACTCCTACGAGTAGTCGATTCCCTGAAAAACTTAATAGTATCCTTTACAGTGGCAATAGTGTTTCTGATTTCCGGTACATTATTTGTGTCGTTCACCACAAGATTGAGTTTGTGGTTTGAGCAATGGAAAAATAATGCTCGCGAATGTTTTTCCTTAACATCGCCTGTACTCCACCCTCTTTGCCTGCCATTGTAGAACAGCCGTCAAAACCAAATGCGATACAATATTCTGATTAGATGATTTATCTGTATGAAAAATTATCTCAAGCATAGGTGAATTATCTAGAAAAATATGTTAATTTACAAGGGACGCGGTAAATTACGAAAAATACCACGGTAAATTACGAAAATGACAGAGGTAATTTTCAGAGTGACCCATCTCTAATTCTGATTGAAGATTATTGCTTAAAGCATCTTGTGCTTTCATTTCCACAAAACCAGCTAATTCTTCTCAAATTTTCCCTTGGATATCATCATAGAAACGCAAGCCGATTGATAGCTGTACTTTCCCTGCTGTGGTCGCTGTTTCATCAGCTAAGACTGCATAAGCTATATCTTTTTGAGCATCATTTATCACCTTTTCCTTAATACTTCACCACATAAACAAATTGATGTTTTTTTTGCGAAGTGTAAACCGCATTTTGACAGTCTTTAGGTGATTCTTCAATTTTTTGTCGCCAGAATCGATTTGTAAATTCCCTCTGACAAGGTCGTTCGTTGTCTCGATTCTTTTCCTCATAGAGTCGATGATGATGTGATACATCTAATTAATCGGCCCTGAAACGCTCTAGGTCACGCTGGTGAACCTTCCCGCTTTGTTACGCCCTTACCACCTTACGTGGCTACACGAAACGATCGGCCGTTACGTAGCAGCACCGACACTTGTGAATGGGAAGCATTGACGAATACGAAATTCAATGAGTTATGGGTAATTTTTGCAATAATGTTTCGTTGATTTTAACAACGAACAAAAAGAGATAATGCTTATAGTAAGTTTGTACAACAGCTAATTTTTCTTAATATAATGCTGCCCACTAAACTCGAATGCAGGTGTATCCGATGCATCCTCTGAGGTTCATATAAAAGTTATCGTTATTAATAAAATGGCATATCCCTGTGCACTGCTCCGACTAAACACAAAACGCAACAGCCTCCTTCATGCATTGCTTCATTCATTCTCTTGTTCTTCAGAATCCGTATTAAGAAATCACCGGTTGAGATATGTGGCCATTTTGTCAGGACGACAGAACCAGCTAAACATATTTCAGATGAATTCGATTATGTTGAGGAACTTTATGCTATCAAATATGCCATTGGTCTGCTTCTTCTTAGTGTTTATAAGTACAGAAAAAAGATATCTCGTATTCCTACCTGCAACGATAAGAAAAATTTTTATAAAATCGCTTTGTCTTCTTTCAAGGTTCTATTTTTGAGCTTCTAGGGGGGGGGGGCAGCTGCCCCCCCTGGGCAGATCCCAAATGTCTATTTCGAGTTCTCACTACAGCAGGGCACTCGCAAAGTATGTGGGATGTGGTTTCATCTTCTTCGCACCACCTGCACCTGGATGTGTCAGTGATCTTCAAGAGATGGTGGTTCCTTGTCACATGATATGTTCCTGTAAATAGTCCCACTGTCGTTTATATTTGACCCCTATTTAATTGGAGTCTCTTTGCACAGCCTGGCCTTGGTCCCTCTATGTGTAGTTTGGCCTTCCGTAGCTTCGGTGTAGTTTGACAGATCTCAGAGTGTTGAGCTAAGCCCTACATTCATCAGATCTCGGTAATCCCTACTGAAGGTGCGATGGGAAAAATTGGTTCCGGGCCGATCGCATTGTCCCATGGTTGGTCCCTGCTTTCGCGAGTTCATCTGCCATCTCATTTCCGGTTATAACTGCATGGCCTGGTACCCAGAAAAGTTCCACTTTGTCACGTCTGCCTATCCAATTGAGTGCTTCACGGCACTCATTCAGCAGCCGTGACTTGCACCATGGTGAAGTAAGAGCTCTTAGAGCCGCTTTGCTATCGGTGCATACACATATGGGTTGGTCTGTCCTGCCTCTTTCACAATGTAGGCACAAGTCAGAAGAGTGTATACTTCTGCCTGAATTACGGTAGCATATTTTCCCCTAAGGCATTAAGAGCTTCTTAGCTGGGTTGCAACAATAGATTCCAACTTCCACTCTTTAATCTTTCCTGGAGCCATCAGTATACCATACATGGGCCCCAGAGTGAAGTGATTTTCCTCCTTCCCCAACCCACTGTTCTCTATCTGAAAAGTGCGGGTGAGTTGCTGTCATTGCATCCAAGTCCATTTCAACAATGGGGCTTGACTTTTTTAGCTCTGTCCATATTTTTCTATGACCAGAGATGCTTCCCTTGTCGTACCACTGTCCCACACAATTAAGATGATAGGCTGTCATCCTCACCTTAGTTTCCACCACATTACGTGGTGTGAGATTCAGGAGGGTTTCCTGTGCCAAAGGTTGGGGTGGTTCTCAATGCCCCTGAGATACCCATACAGGCCATTTCTGTAGGTGGTTAAGTCTATTCCTAGCACCTATATTCTGGGTCCTTCTCAACCATACAAGTGAGCAGTACATGAAGCTAGGTTTCACCACTGCAGTGTATATCCAGTGTATGGCTTTCGTCTGAAGTCCCCAGGTTTTACCGAGGGCCTTTCTAGAGGTCCATGGAGAGGCACAGGCTTTCCTAGTTTCAGCCTCAAGATGTTCTCTCTAGTTGAGCTTGGAGTCCAATATGACTCAGAGGTATTTCACAGTTGTTCAAGGCTGTAGGATCTTTCTTACAGAGGGAAGTCTGAAACGTTCTCTCAACTGAAGGGAGAAATTGAAGAAAGTAGGCCACAAAGCTCATTGTGTACACGCACACTCAAGGGATGGAATTATGTTTATGAAGTGGTGCTAAAAAGGCAATCGAATGGATTGTAAATTTTTATACTTACTACACAAATAATTTTTTGTGACAAATTTTCAGTCAGGCAGTCACTATGATGGTGATTTCATTGATGAGCACATAATTCTGTTCTGAGATAACACCCCAATCACTTTCATTTATTAACAATTTTACCTGCAATTGTTCATGATGTGATTTTATGACACATGCTATAGGAGAAAAAAAATCCTAAATAAACTCCAAAGAGATATAACAGGACAACACTTCAATCTATTTTATTAAATAGTTATATCTATACAATGTATGTACACACCCACACATCAAAGAATTGATAGAAAGGATAGTACATTATCCCAATATACCAAAATGATGGGTGTTTTTATTCCCTTTCACTCTTTTGATCTCCACAAAAACTCAATCAGTTCACATTTATCAGCCCAAAACAATTATGGACTCTTTAAAGCATGGTGAACTGTAGCACTGCACATTGCTGGCCTATTTCCATCGTCAGTGTTACCCACATAGCAAATTGAATCTCTATACAATGAATAGTCTCCCCATAAATTCACGTACACACAACCTCTCTGGGACTCAAGATTTCTGATCAAAACAAGCCAAACCCAGGAGAATCCTTCGCACATTTTTCATTTTTTTCATATCTTGAATGACTAAATGTCCATCAATCCAATTCATCGGTTTCCATTCTTTTTTGGCCACCCGATGTTGATGGTCTTCCATCTTCCTCAGAATCTGAATTTTCCATGGCACTCATTATGGAACCCAGAAAATTGCCTGAAAAATTTTTGAATGTTTGAAAATTAAATTCTAATTAAAAGTCTGCAATTAAGACTCACAGCGAAAAACATGAACCAAAATGGAACTTTATAAAAACATATTCAATGACAAAACCATTCAACCAGGAGCATAAGTTAGGACCATCCACTTACTGAATAGTCCTTGTGGCTTTTGCTGAGGTGGCACAGCTCCAAAAAATATCTGACCAATTTTGTCCAGGTAATCTCGATAGGACGGGTCCCTTTTTATGCTTAGTTGATATTGCTCACAAAGGACTGTGAAGACTGGTAGTTTTCCACTACATATTATGAAATAAAATTTGTAGATTAGAATCTGATGTATTAATATAAAACTTAAGTTACCTCACAAGGTTTCTAACAAGTTCTTTTGTAATGAATTCCCATCATGCATATCAATTTTTGAGCAGGAATAAACTACTATGTATTTTTGAGAACATTTACATTGACAGTAAAGAGCATTTTCACAGGCATTATTCAAGAAGTCGAAATTTATGAAGTGGTGCTAAAAAGGCAATTTTAGCATAGTCACCCACATCATGTAGATGAACAAAAATACTCAGTCTAATACACCATGGGTCCTAAGTGAGGCAATCAGAACTTAAAAGATTTGAAATTAATCAAGCCTCCATTGGGGACACTTACCTCTCCACGGCTTGAAGCAAAAACCAAATGAAGTTAAGAAGAGGCAATAAATATGGTGGACCTCTCTTTATGCTGGGATGTTGTGATGTGTAACTCTTGAAAGCTTCATTAGCCGTTGACTTATTTCGAAGGCAAAGATATCTGTAAATGTTAAGAACTGATTACTGGTGCATTCCAAGAGAGAGAAACATGCATGGCATAGGCATCAGTACACATTGCACTAAATGTAAATTACATCTGTTTAGATTCCCAAAAAAAGTATTTACTGTGACTGGTAATTATGTATTAGCATCATTCAATGAATGCTGCACAAATGAAGTTCACAACTGTGTGAATATAAAGAGCATGTAACTACATAATTACTATCATCATCATACTTTTAAGGAGTCCACATTGCTAACATACAGTGATGTGATGTAACAACGTAAAAGTAATTGGATTACTTGTAACAATTACTTTTTGGTAATTTTGAATGGGTCATTACCTAATTACTATCATTATCATACTTATAAGGAGTCCACATTTCTTACATACAGTGATGAGATGTAACAAAGTAAGAGTAATTTGATTACTTTTATGGTAATTTTTTACTTAAAATCAATACATTTTTCAAAAAGTAGTTTTACTGGTAATCTACTTCAAAGCACGTTTGAGTAATCGTTACATTTGAGTATGTAATCATAAGTGAAAATTTGAATACCTCATAGATACATTGAATGCATCGAGAGGTAGTTTCAACTACATTGTGCATCCTGAGCTGACAATGAGTCTCCGTTCTCTTTTTAACGGAGGGGTGACTCCCCTTCTAGGAGAGGAGTTGCTTCCGAGAACTTGAAAAGGGTAAGACGATATGTGAAAATGGGTAACATGTAAATGGTACAATGTAGCGAAGAGGCGTGGGTTATACAATATATGTTTCTGCGTCACCGGCTTTTGCGAGAATCTTTTCTCATATCATCTGCAGATGTAGTGCAGAGAAGAAGCCTCACTGGTAATCTGTACGAAGAGAAGAATCTAATCAAGAGAGCTATGAAAACCATTGTGGAAGAAAGGCATTTTCCCTTCCCATACCTGCAGAATTATTTTGAGTTATCGAGACATTTTGGTAGAACATATGTATTTAGGCAACATAATTACTTGCATTAAAGAATAGTAAAATGTTGGATTACATGTTAGCACTCACTGTTTGAGAAAATATGAGACTGTGTAATATATACTTGTAGCGATTGCTACGCTGAATAATACAACTGCGAAGTTTCTGTAGAGGAGCGTTTATTTCCACTTCGTAGTACAGACTGAGACTGGCAGCCGAGATGGCCTGCTTATATATTGGCGGCGAACTCTCTCGAAGGCCTAAATTTTTGCTGTCGTGGTAGGACGAAGAGCCCGACAGAGCGCGCACGCTGTATTGGGAAGATCGATCCCGATAACCCACTTTCAACTCGTTCCTAACATGGCCACCGCTCAGCTGATCGACACAATCACTGGCCATTCTACATCGGGTCACATACACATCGGCGCCACATACTTAACTAACAATTATATGAATTTAAAATGTCCATACCTAAAGGATTATGTTCAATCTTTGCTGGGCTTATTATGTTTAATGTAATTAATGCATTAAGTAGAGGTCTGGAACGTAATACAGTTCTTCATAAGGGAAGATTTTTTATGTACTCAAGCACCATAAAGGTATGTACCAGTTCAGCAAAATTGATTGCGAAATAAATGGTATGTTTCATAATTTTCAACGACTGATTAGTAATTCAAGCTAAATAATAACAATATTTTTACATGCTCCTCTTGAATGGGCATTTGAGCATGACTTAATGGTTAACCACATAAATAAATTGTATATATTCCAATGCAAAAATACAATAATTATAAATATTTGCTCTGACTGGATAAATTAGCAAAAGGCATTTATGAGCGTGTTAGGTCTGCATTTGACAGACATATATTCCAATGCAAAAATACAATAATTATAAATATTTGCTCTGACTGGATAAATTAGCAAAAGGCATTTATGAGCGTGTTAGGTCTGCATTTGTCAGACATGAAGCAGCTTTGCCATCCATAGTTTCCCACGAAGAAAGCACAGCACCTACTTGCCTTGACTCTTATATCATTATATATTCTCTCCCTATTGTGAAGCTAGGATTCTTGGCAGTTAAGAAACACAATAGTGTCATGAGCATTTTAGTGGTTCTTCCAGAGAATTTTTATTGGTACGTAAATATTTTCATACATTTTTTTGGCATGCTAAAAATTTGACTATTTAAGGCCCTGATTGACATTCATTAAGATGATATTAAAACCAAACTGTGCTACACATTGAAGATTTAGTTATTTACAGGAGCAAAATGAAAAGTAATTGTAATTAGTTACAAATTTCCCAGTGTATTTGTAACTGAGCCCAATTACATTTCTTCAGTAATTTTACCCATCACTGCTATCATACCATTCATCCCCCCCCTCCTTTTCCCTATTCCCTCCACCTTCATGGCTGGTGTTCTAACACTCCCAGCATACAACTCTACAGCAGCTCGCCGAGTAGAATGTAGGTGAGTTGGTAATGGCAAATGTTGCCTCTTGAGTGGCTTCTGCCATCCCCAAGAGCTTCTTTTTTAGCCTCTCCAGTTATCAGTTTTGACTTCTTAGCGGGTTGACTTCTTATTTTTTTCTGTAACATTTTTCAGTGCCCTTGGGGAAATAACTCCACACTGAAAGGGTTAAGAGGATTCCATCAAGTCGGGTATTGTAAATCAAAATCAAAGAAGGGGTGAACAGCTGAGCTTAACGGTCATAATACGATGGTTTCCTGATGTCTTCCACAGCTCACTGGCTGAGTGAGTAATGCTAGACGCTGATCTGTCCCAGTAAGTGTTCACCTTCAATGATACGAAGCACTGCTGCTTCCTCTGGGCATTTGGCTGCCTACTACTTGGCAGGAGTCACTCGCATTGTCATGTTGTCTTCCTGGGTTTTTGTGGCAACTTTAGGCCCACTAAGCACTCTGCACAGTGGATTCACGGGTCTTCCACGTGGGGCACCACCCCTCCCTTGGTATGCAAGTGTCAGCTTATGACCGAGGGTATGGAGGGGCTGCGGAAATAGAGAAAGGGGAAGAAGGGTACAGGGAAGGGCAGCTTCTGACCCAAGAGCCATATATTAGGCAAAGGGGCAAAAAACGGAGTGCGAAACAAGCATTTGCTCACTAGCATTGGCTACAATGGATTCTATGAAAAGAGAAAATAGAGTGGCAACCTTTCGTCCAGCCGGGTCCACTAGAATAAGCACTCTGGGCAGCACAACTTATTCATAATGCAAAACAACTTATTTTGCAGACAACCTCTTTATGTATATAGAGGGCAACCAAACATCATTAACCCAGCCGATGTACTCTGTTGTTGTAAACATATCTTTGTAAGAATACACCTACATAATTCAATATTTTATCTGTAATTAGGGACTAATGGTAAAACAATGGTTTCAAATCAAAGATCATGTAGTCCTTCCTTTACAGTAAAATGCATCAAATTTACAATTTGGCAATGGCATATTATATATTTTTTTCAGATACAGGTTGCTGACCATCATGTGAGAGTTACAAACTGCATTAGGACTGTGGTAAAATAATACCTCATTCAACTGCAGTTTAGGTAAACATACATGCTTACGATTGCATATTTTTTTTAAGTAAACACAACCCATATAAATAAACCATTACAAAACAGTTTCCGTCTCAGAGACAGACATGACAGCTTGCTTTTAAGTACAAAATCATTTTTTTAAAGGCAAGTGAAGGATATTAATAAATGTAACTCAAGAGAGTCCACACACTGAGTGACGAAGTTTTAGCATGATTTTTACTCCCAATTCTACACCTCCCCTTCCACAGTTATTCCCAACTGAATTTCATTTTGGGGGAAGCGAGAAAAGCCTCACTTTTCTTGAGACTTAAGGTGAACACGCTGACTCCTTGAGTACTCTGTGACCCAAAATGACGAGTCCAGTGCCTCCTCACTGGCATTAACCAGTGACATGGCATTGTTCACACCTAAATACTTCCCCTCTTGAGGTAAAACTTTCTTTCCTAATGCAGCAGTCTCCCAAGTGGAACAAGATTGGAGGCAGGCTCAGAAACTTTCGCCCCACCTTCAATGACAAATGTAAATTTGACTGATAGTACATACCTATGAAGAAAGTATGTTGAGCAATGTCACTAGGTGCATCAGTAAAAACAGAAGGGGTTGTAATTTTTCCAATCTATTTTATATGGAATCTGAAAAATCTGTGGTTTGTGAAGAATTAGATGGTGTAGTATTTTGTCTTCACCTGATCCTCACTTTACTCATGTTCTGATTAGAGATATTGACCATCTAGGCCAGCTACCCTTCCCACTATCGTTCCACTCAGTTTGCCATTCTCTCAATCCCTGCTGTCTCCCTTTTATGGCTTGCTGTCACTCTGCTAATACATTTTCAGATTTTTACTGATGTTGATCATTCTACTTTCATACATCAGTCTTCATTCCTTTGCTAGGAGATGGAGAGGGATGACCCCTGTGATAACCATCATTGCATCCTCTTAGACAGTGAAGTAGGCACAGGCAATTTCTCAATGTGCTCATTGTACCACCGCCATGAGTTATATTCAGCACATGGTTGTCCAAAATGTTTCCTAAAACAGTATAGTCCTGGAAACTGACATCAGTACACACAGCTTGCTTGACCTTGGCTCCATGACATCAGCTATAATGCTACCCAAAGCCATAGTCATCTTCACAGCTCTATAGGCCATTCTTGATATCTGTTCCCTAAAGCTTAGCTTCTGATTGAGCATCATCCTGAAGTAGTCAACCAATAACACCTTGCTTTGTGATTACTTAAAAGAAACCTAATAGTATTACTGGATCTTACACTCATTTAAGCACTAACATCCAAGATTTTGCATTCTACAATCAGGCACATATATTGACAGAGATAAAATGCATTGACTTATTAGAGTCTGTGGAATAATTAACAATAAGAAGCCTTTGGTTTTATTAGATTTTGACAACTCAAGTCAAGGCCATAGTTTCTATTTGAAATGGAAACCTAATGACCACTTCCGCAGTATTTGAAATGAAGAGAATCCTTCGGAGGGCCAGAGCCTACCTCACATTATTTGCAGTAATATTGGGCCATTTAATGCAGTGCGGAGATATTTTGAATAACTTGCAATACACTAAGAGTCCCAATTACAAATGCTGGTTCAGGAATCCCATCAAATTGAAGGAGCAATACCAGATACATGCTCCTCCAATCCCTAAACCAAGTGTCAGCCACATGTTACTATTTTTCAAGGCCATTACGTGCCAAAAAAAGTAGCTCCGTATAACCTGAAGCAGATTTTATCAGGTAATTAATAAACAGTCAATAGTAAGGAAAACAAATTACTTGAAGCAAGAAAAATCTTCAATTGATATTTGGGTAAAAACAATTCAATACAAAACAACAATGAGCACTTCATTTGCATTTAAAAGCAACTATAGTCATGTATGTCAATACAGAACGGATTATAGAATTAATAAGGAAAAAGGTTTTTAGAAACTAGGCATTTGCATCCACTTAAGAAAAGGCACAAGGGTGCACTTAAATTTTTGTCACATCCAACCAGTGGAATACTGAAATCAAGAAACTTCCCACCAGCACCCAATTCGAGACTGAGATAAAAAAGAAATCCACCTTGGCCACAATTTGAAAGTGGGCCATTTAGTGCAGGAGGAATTGACTCTAGCCATGCCACCAGCCTAACTCTCGGCCAAAGATCTCAGAAATTACCTAAAATTTCTGAAAGAAGCTATTTCTAACACTAAAAAACATTACCTAAAGTCTCAATTTGTGATGACAGAATTAATCACTCAAGACACTGAGCTTTTGCATAAATGGAGACATTTTATTAGCAGCTAGTTCTTTCGGAGACTACCATCACCATATGCCACTGCATTAATTAAATCACATCGGCACACATTTGTGCAGGCAAAGCAACTACCAATGTATGGTTGTGTACCATGTAGTCACCATTTCCAAAATTTGAACCCCCATTATTACAAATACCTATATATATTATTCACATCTCGATGGCTCTTTCAACCTTAAATATACCATTGTTCAAATTTGTTTGCAGGCAACATAAGTTGGAAATCACTGCTCCGGAGAACAAGGCTGCACTGTAAGTACTCATGGCACCTAAGGTGAGTAATGCCATTTTACAACATATCTTGATAAACACTCATTGGGAACTACCTTTCTAATTCATTGGTGAAATTACTTACTGTAGAACAGCCTGTGCAATGAAAAGATCAATCTCACTAGCATAGCCTTGCTGAGTATGAAGCTCAACAAGCATTTTGGCACAACCTGGTCCATCTGTTGAGTGAAGGAAGTGATACCTTGCCATGCTGTAGTTCTTTTCTAAACAAAAAGAAACATTCAGAAAAAAATGCAATAATAATAAAAAATTTGAAACATCATATTCATTGTGCAGAGCAGAGTAATTTTATCCCATAGTTTCTTGAAATAAAATTAACATCCACAGATAACACACAGCATTAATGTGGGCATGGATTACAAGTGAAAATAATGGGTTTAAAAGTTTATTTATACTATATATCAGGGTAAAATCAAGACACAAGACATGAATAAAAGTAATCTGTAAATACTGAAAAAATACACCATGGACTAAGTGGCATGGTTATATTAATGCACAAATCGGCGCATGAAGACGGAGAAGATTCTTCAGAATTATTCAAAACAACTGAAATTCACAAATATAACTAACTTTTCATAAACCCCATGGGAATGATAACAATTCAATACCATTACAATATTGGCTAGTTAGAATGGTAACTGGAATGTTGAGGGTGAAATAAAAGTTTGTTGTAAATCATATCGACCTCACAATTTGATATAAGGAAGTAATATTGAGTAAAGAATAGCTGTTTTAATTTCATGACCTAAACTCGATATTACTTCCTTATATGAAATAAAATTTTTCAGAAGTTTATTTCTCACCTTGCCAATATATTTGTGCAATGCTTCTATGCAGTAGAGGATGTCCAGTTTTAAACTGTTGGTTACCAGACGAGCGACTCGGAGTTGACCACCTAAGGGCAGACGCCAAGAATACATCTCTCTCAGGTACTTCGTCCGCTTTCATCATCGCGAACAGCCTGAAATTACAGCATTGAGTCACAGTAAGTGGCATTCCATGGTATTGCACTACAAGTTGTACAGCCAGTTTTTCGTTTCTCCACCCAATTGTGGGTCCAATGAGACCACAACTAGCACTTGAGCAGACAGTGATCAATGCCTAAACAGTAACTTGACAGTAGACTAGAGAATACTTTTTCTTAGGTTATTTTTGTATTTTACAGAGAAGAGTTTCCGACTTAATTACTGTCAGCTGCTTTAAACACTCAATAGTATACAATTACATAAAAAATTAACGCACTCCAATACCTTTATTGCAATTATATACAAGGTGTTTTCACCATTAACGTATAGCCACGCCTTACTCACCCACACAACTTGTTAATGTATACTTCCGACGGCTGTTTCTCTGATTTGGTTAGAACATCTATGTAGAGTAATGAAACATCGGCTCCACTGGCTAGCTGTAACAAAATACCGTTATGAAATGCAATTTAATTGTCAGTTCATTGCACAATCGTTAAAGACAGGAATTAAAGTACATTAAAACAGCCTCAGTGTACATAAAAACCACTTGTAGACTATAGTTTACCTGGTCATGCCTAAAAAACAGCATCGCGCCGTCGTATAAAAGTTCTAGCAATTCATCGTACTTTTTCTGCGCGCAATACCTGAAATAATTGTAATTTATTTCCTAATATGAAAGAAAATACTATGAACTAAATTTCTAATAAATGCACCAGTGAATAGTGACAACGGTGAGTCCCGCGTCGCAGACAGTAGCGCGAAACGTAACTAAGCGAACATTTTAAGGGATATTAATACTATAAACATGAGCACGGCAGAATATAATGTACATTCTGTGGGCAAAAATATAGACACCCGTAATGATGAAGTTCACAGCATGTCTAGGCTTACCTGAAATATAATGTCCTATACATTTGATGCGCTTCATAGTAATTACCAGCGTTAACAGATGCCTGTAATTTTCCCAAAACTCTCTGGACACCCTGTAATCTGCCGGCTGCCATGTTTACAGCACGCACAATACTTCGTTATTGTCAGCAGAACAACTAATTTACACACCACTCAACAAAAACACTGCCGCAATTTCATAACATTAAATTTTAAAGTAATATGCGAGGAAAATTTATAGGATTATCCAAATAGCTTCCGACACATTTATAGAAGTTACAAACAACAACATTAAATATACTACGACCACTCTTAGTTCATTAATTCACAGCCAGAGGATGCAAGGAACGTCAGCCTTCAAGCGATAGTTCTCCCCGCCGCCGCGTTATTCGGCTGCGTTCCAGTCGCGAATGGAACGTTTTTCGATGCCGGTGTGACTGCGAGGATGATCTCCGCCAATCAACATTTGTCTTCCGATGTCTCTTATGGGCGCGCACTCCGGTCTCAGAGCGCATTCGCAGTCTCCAAGAAGAACGTGGGCTGAACGCTGTCAAGACATCTCTCAGCGGTGAGAAGAAAAACGAAGACACCTCGGGAGAAGATACGACATAAGGATGGATAATAGTGCGTACGAGTTTCAATTGATTTATTGAAAGGTGGCTATCTGAGTGCGTGGTCTCTTTGTGGTGGGATGGTGTCTCAAGTATTCAATATACTGATTTAGAGTGTGTGTGTTTGTGGGCGGATTAACAAGTTTACAATTTTATTCGACAAAATTCAAATGCGGAGGATATAGTGGATAAATATGCCTGGAAGAACGCTAGATACCTGGACCGGTAAGTCTTGAGGCATTTTGCTTTCTTTTAGGCTTAAATATTTTATTGCGCTATTTGATTTCCTTGTAGGCGTTTAAATTATCGAAGAAATAAATGTGACACAATGGTTTATTAAAGAGGCACATGCAAAAACAATACTTAATGGGAGACTTCGGCATTCATGAAAAAGTTACGGTAATGGGCTTCCGGAGATCATTATCTTCGAACGATAATTCCTTCCCACGTTCATTCCCAAAGTCTATCAAACTCTTTTCGCCCTCTTGTTCGATAATATTGCTAAAATCTCATGCTTTCGAATTTATTAAGGTTATCATAAGTCATATTCATGATTACACTTCCAAGTCGCTCGCTTTGGACATTTCGCGCGCATCACAGTTAATGAGGAATTATTATTAATGGACCGCAGAACGATATTCAAGCTTTGATTTTTCTCTTTCTGTTGCCGTAGAGGAAGAAATTATGATTTGCAATCACTGAATTCCGCTGCTGAAAATTAGCTCTTTTGGTATTTGATGAGAAATTACATTTTCTTTGGAGATCTTTTAGGGTGACAATATTTTATTACAATGGCTGTGCCTTGTCCCTCGATCCCCCTGCGAAAGAAAAAAATTATCTCATTCCGGCGGTTGTCAACTGCAGCTGAGTGCCTCCTCCCCTGGCGCGTATTTTTTGTCCATTGGGTTCCCTCCGACCCCTCTCAGCTCATTCTTCCGCCTGTGTGGAAGTGAATCCGTGAAGCGTACGTCGATGCAATTCTTGAATTTTTCTGGAGTGAGGGTGAACTTTTATAATGACCTCCTGTCGTCGTATTCTGCAGAGGTCGTGGATAGGATTAAAGTTCGCAGCAATGTAATCTGAAGGAATTTCTGTCGTTGGCATCATGTTTACGCTGAAGATCTTTCATTGTTTTTCGGAAAGGATTTGGTGTGCACGCCCGCACTGAATTTATTCGCATGCGCAATTAGGGAAATCTACGATCGCCAGCTTTTTAAAGCTTAGCATCATGTGAAAAATTCATGGAAATTATTTTGTCAAGTAAATTTTGCAATGTATCACGGTAATTCGAAGTTGGCAGCATTTTTTAAGGTTTCTTTTGTAAGTAGGTGCGAGGTGGCGAGATAAACGAAGCTATCCTATTTCCATTAATCTCTTCTTCCACTTAAATTTTCCTACGGTGGAGAAATGTTGCTCTCCCCTCATAATTTTCTTCAAATGGATGTTTAATAATGTTGGTACTTTAAATTATGCTCCCTGCCTATTTTGGTTGTTGCATGGAGTATTATAGGATTGCCAGCAACCCGGTCGCTGTCGGCGCAGAAATTATGTGCACTCGAGTTTGGGTACGAATAAGTAATGAAAAGGCCGACAAAAAAACCTAATCACACCATAATTTTTATTTTTTAATTCTGCGTTATTTGATGGTAACTTTAAATTTAAGAAACGCAATTTTAATATTTTTACAACGGGTTTAACGTAAAAAGTACCGGTTTTGGACTGTGTTCGACAAAAGCGCCGAGTTTTATAATTCGTAACTCAAAAACAAGTGGTTATATTGCAACCAAAGTTTATTATATGCTAAATAGGTATATTTGATATAAGTTTCAGATTTTTATCTTCATCAGAGAGAAAGTTATCAATTTTGAAAAAAGTTTGCAATTCGAAACTGGGGCGTCGTGAAGTTTCGTTCTTCGTCGCGTTGTAATCCGCATGTCCTAACCTTTTCCATTATGTAATTGTCCAATATTTCAATAAGTAGTAGATGCTACTAGGACCGCTTTTGTCGTGGAAATTTAATGCCGCAAAATGATGGATTGTTTTAAATCTTAAATTGGTGAAACCCTGCCTCCTCTTCGAAACCAGATTCTTTTTGATTTAATTACATATTTCTTTTACACCTTGTTCCTATAAAGCCACCAAAAATCCACAGCGGATAAGGGCGCATCGGTAGCTTAACTATTTAAAGTACTCATCGCGAAATCGACAGATCTAGGTTCGAATCCCGGTCAAGGCGACGATTTTTCCTCTGTGGAATATCAAACTTACATATTTCTACTATGTTGCTTGGTTTCCGGGATTCCATCCGCATTGATTTGTCCAATGATGGCTACAGATTCTCCGGCTATCCTGCTGGCGTCTTCAGGTCAGAAGGTGCCAGCTTGAGATAGATGACTTCAGAACTGAAAACGCTAGCAGGATAGCTGGAGAAACTAATCAACAATGGACAACTCAACGCGGATGGAATCCCGGAAACCAAGCAACATAATTTGAGACGCCGCGGCTATCTGTGATCCAACATATTTCTATCCCCTCATGGGTTTTATTTCACTTCCCTCGGGTTCTGTTGACCATGCCTCACATGCTAGATGCTTCTATGCCCCGAACAGAAAGTGCCTATAAGCTATAGCTACCCTAAAAATGTTGATGTCCTGGCGAAAAAGGCACTATAAGGATCTGCTGCAGTACCGGCCTGAAGCCGCCTTCTCTAGCTTGTATCGTACGTAACTCATCGGATGAAAGAACGATATCCGGGAATTTATCGGTACCTGATCAACTGATCGAGACCACTTTTTGGGTGCAGTTGGGAGAGCACAGCACGAAGTATATTTGCTATATATTACGAAGTCAATAGTCGCAAGACCGTTGAGGGGTCTTTTTTTGGATGCCAGATTCTACTGAAGGGTAGAGCACCTGGCAAAAGAAGGCAGATAAACATCCAAATCCTCCTATTTCACCTAATGATCCCTTGGCGATTTTTCTTACGGAGTAGTTTTTTCAGGCAACTACTTCTGTCCTTGTGTTACCGCGATTCTGCGCTTTCATCTCATTGTTACCAATGGCGAGGTGAGCCGAGGAATCAGTTTTTGAGTTAAATGCAGAATCTTGTTTAATGAGGCTATCTGGAGCATTCATGTTGTTACCGGCGACAAATCTCATCTCGGAGACTCAGGACGGGATCAGAAGGTAATTATGAGAAAAGCGCGTATGGAAAAGATTAATAGCGGTGAAAGAGTTGATGCTTTCCTGGCGAGTATTCAGGGTGCATTCCTCTAGGGATTTCTAACAGGCTAGGCCAACGCCACCTAAAGTAAACTGTTTACTTTAGGTGGCGTTGGCTAGGCTCTCCGTTTCGGCCGAATTTTCGATGGAAGACATTCCTATCGTTTTCAGGGCTCCTGGTGCCATAAAGTCCAAGTTTTCGACTTTAATATTCTTACTCTTATGTATGGGGTCTGATTGTCGATGATGGGACGGTCAGCCCATTCGTCGGAGGGAAAGTATTCCATCGAAAAGTCGGCTGAATTTGCAGAGCTTACCTTAGCCCGAGAAGAATTAAGATTAATCATGGACTCACGCGTGGTATGCTGTATAGGAAAGAAAGCTGACAGTCTTCACCGTAAAATATACGTATTTAAGAAGTCATGATGCAAGGGAATCGGGTGGATGTGGTAGCTTGCTGGTTTCCCGTCCCAAAGGATACGGGTGCGAATCCCAATAGTGGTGGGGTTTTACGTAAAATTCCTGACCTCAAGTAGGGAAAACTTCAAGTATGCTACTTCATCGTTGGGTGGAACGGTAAATCAGTTAAATTGTGGACAAATTGCTCTGGAGGCTTTCCAGTTCAGCTACGCGTTGAGCATTTAGCAGCTCAACATTTCATCTCGGGTTGCAGCAAGCGACTTCAGGAGCGTCGTGAACTTCAGAAGTTCGCCCCTGAGGATACTCACTGCAATGCGGGCGGTTGAACCTCCGAATGCTTTCCAAGCAACTGAACTCGCAAGCCTCTCTGTTATAGCAGCTGGGAATCGCTTCGAAAGCCTACGATCAATGTGGATGCTATGCCGTATTTCGTTTGGAGGAGGCTAATGATGGAGTGCTCCGAGTTTTCCTCCTCTCATTCCCTTTTCCTTTCTTTTCCTTTTCCTTTCGAACTAATTTACCTGTCCTTAATCGCAAATTTCCACCGTTTTGGTCACCTCCCCACATACCATCCGGTCTTAATGTAAGAGTTGTTGGTATTTGAAGTGGTATTTTGGATGAAACAGTTGTCAGCCATTATAGTAGCACAGTTGCTGGCTCCTAGTTGTGCTCATTGGTGTATTTCATGCATTCGAATGAAATTTCAAAGCTTCATAAAATACTTCCAATCCTCGGTACGCTTAACGATGTGATTTATTTCAAAAAATGGTGAGTTCTGTCGTGATTATAATAGTTCATCAAAATTTGACGCTCTGTCAGTTGATTGGTGGGTTACAGAACAGTGTCTCTCTCTCATTTTCCCGTTGCGGAATATTCTCCAGCGATCCCAATCAACCGCTGCATTGAGACCCTTCGAAGCTCTTTTTTATATTTTGCCACCTTTCATGCCGTACAGAATATCTATTCTTTTCGTTCTCCTTTCCCTTCTATTTCCATCTTCAGCACACCATTACCTCTCGGGATGTCATCAATACGTCTCAAATTTCATGTCACGCCCTACCATATTTAATACTCACTCCCTTGTCTTGCTCACCATCCAGCCAACCTGCTCCATTATTCTCCCCTGACTAATCATCTCTTCATGCATTTCCTCTGCCTCAGTCAACCATGTTTTCGTGATCATACTCAGACGAGTGACCACCATTATCAATTGAAAGCTGTTCGCATTAGATATTCACCTCGCGGGACCCGTTCATTTCCCCGTCTTCGTTCGCGTCGTCCATGCCTAGTCCGTCTTTGGCGTAAGCTGTTTTAGCGGAGTGTTCCTAAACGTAAGGGATTGCTCTATAATGTCCCCATTTAAAAAAATTTAAAGCAATGATAGAGCTTTGCATTTTTATTTCTATATTGATTAACTACTATTTATGGCCATAATAGGAGTAGGAAGAGGCAATTATCTCACTTTACGTCCTTCAACTCTCCCTTATTTCCTCCACTCTCCATCGCTGGTGTCGTGACGTGACACCCCATGCCACCCGCGTTGGTGGCTATTCTCAGAGTACTTTAAGGTGTGATTACCATGATTGTCTGGGATTCATGGTGAAAAAATAATTGGCCTGGACTGGGATTAGAATCCTGATTCCTCGATAAGGCGCCCAGTGCTCTTAACCAGTTAAGTTACTTCGAGTTAACGATGCATTACTCTTGAAGGCTTTCCACGTAGTAATGGAGTAGGCATCGGGATTCGACTGAAAATCTCCGCCACCGCCGGCATTCGAAGTCTCCGGATGTGAATCCAACACCAGTGGCGTAACCAGGTTTTTGGGTCTAGGGGGCGCAGAAAATTTTTAGGGGGCGCCGACTCATAAATTAACCAGTTTAATAAACTTTATCAATTTTGGTAATGCAACAGGCGGATGGGTCTGTACAAAAAATGACAATTGACAACGTATTATACACATTTATTTATACGTATTTTGGACTTTAGGGTGGAAAATTCACTGACTTAGGGGCGCCAGAACACGGGGCGAGGGAGGGGGGCATTCGTCCCCCCTGGCTACGCTACTGTCCAGAACCCTAGGCACCAGTCTACCCCGATCCCCGCAACACCATTTGTTGACAGACACTATCAGTCTCTCCCAATTAAGCACTTCAGTGAAGCTAACCTCGCTGAAAGCAGGCGAACTTGTTTGGAAATAATATTTTTGATCGCTCCTTCCCTCAGTACTTCGAGATCATAGTTGGGAAAGTTACCCAAAAATTTACTGACTAAAGTTAAAGTTAATCCCTGTAAAAAGTAACTAGTTAAATTTAAAATTTACTTTCCTGAAAAAGTAACTGGTTAAAGTAAAAAAAATAACTTTTACGTTAAAAGTTACCTTTTCAGTTACTTTAAGAAATTTTTCAAAAGTAACTTTTAAAAGCTATTTTTCGCAATTAGGATGAAATAAATACTAACTTCAAGTTCAATAAAAAATATTTAACTTTTACTGAAAAAGTTATTACATAATCTTTAATAACTTTCTCATTTCAAAATTTGAATCGGATATCCGTCTTCTCTCGTCTGAAAAAAGAACACTGCCCTGCAGCACTAAACACCCTTTCACATTGCGCTGATAATGGAATTCCAGTTATGTACCTCGCGGACATGGTCTTCGAGTGGTCTCGTGTTTTCTCGTCTGAGGGTGCGCTCCTAAACTTTGGCGGTCACTCAACTCAACCCTGCTTTTGTTTGGATGTATTCGTCTGGGCCTATTCATTGATTTCTTGCAGAACTACCCAGCTTTATTGCATTTTTGGATACCGTTTTATTTTCCCATTTTGTCTGTTAGGCAAGCTTTACGCCCAATTTTCGCCAAAAATTAACGAAAAACATTAACTGAAGTTAGTTTTGTATCAGTTAATGTATAATTTTAACGATTTAAAGTTAACTCTTCTAAAAAGTAACGGTTAAGTTGAATAGTTAACTACATTTGTAACGATTTGTTATTTTAATCGTTAATTTTTTAAATCGTTAATCCCAACTATGTTCGAGATAACAACCATGCAGGCGTATGCTAATCCTGAAGTTCCCCAGACTTGCCTGATGCGCAGTAAGATTTTGAAGGGAGAGACGGTTTGGTTTGACCTAATAGTTGGTGACCTCCCCTACATTATGCCCGCAGGTAAATGTAGGATATTGGGGTGAAGTGACGGAAAAAATGTTATATCATTTGTCAATTGTGTTTCTGCTAGATAATGTCCACCGAGATCTCCCTCCAAGTTGTTAACAGGCATTTCCAAGTCTTTGTTTTTCTCATGGCTCCACCCGAACTGTGTTTTTGACGAGCTGTTTTGGAAACGTAGTGCTGTCATGCGCCCTTTTCGCAGTGAACGACTGTTGTTTTCAGCATGGTTTTCAGTTCGTTTTGCAGTAGTAATCAATCGCGGGGGTAGGTATTCCTACTAATGAAAGAAGCGACCGTCGGGGTCCACTCGCAAAATCGCTCATTATTCTGACCTGGCAGTTCTATAAAATGTAAATATTGGTTTCCAAGCACTTCAATGGAAGAAGAACCATCGAATCTTCATCCGTTCCGTGACAAGTCTTTATTATGGTTTAGGTACAACGCCGGTGTTACAGGACTCCTCGGTGTCAGCGGTTGTTCTTACGAATGAACGTTGCTTGAATCATTCTTTCATGGTAGTATGCGATCTATCGATCTTAGGATTTGGCTATAAAACGGTAGAAATATATCGTCGGTATCATTCTTTCCGATTAGAGCGAAATCGGGTAGCGTCGGTGACTTTGAGTTCCGAAACCCTAAAAGGGCATTGCTGGTACCGGCGAGTTGCGCCGATTCCTTGATATTTTCGGATCGCTTTGTCGGATGTACAAACGAAGGTTTTCGTTCTATCTATGCAGGACCTCGCCATGAAGTCTCGGCAAAGGAATGTCGGGTGTTCGGATTAGGATTGCCCGCAAAGGAGCCGAAAACCAGTTTCATGATCCCGAGCTCGATATTTGATACTCTTTGAGACTTTCTCCAATGGGATATAAGCCTGAAATTCTATCTAAGAGAAGAGTTTTCTTTTGCCAATTTTCTGAAGGATGTAAAAAGTTTTTCTGCTCAACAACGAACTGTTCTTAGATGAAGTAGGTTCGATTTTCTCCCTTTCAGTCTAGAATACCACTATCTCTAATTGGAAAAACGAGATAATGAAGTCATGCATATGCAGTGAAAAACATCATTAATAGTCCAAAAGATATCGATTTTGTACTGGGAAATGTTTAAAATGATTTAGAATTAGGTTACGTCGGCAGTTTACAAATTAAGCTTTTACTAAAAATATTTCCGCATCGATACTAGAGAAATAATCTGAATATTTATCCGGCTGATATACCTGATGCTATTGTTTGAAATATTCATGCACCTTTTACTGGTTGTGGATTAGGTCAGCACAATGTAAAATATTATTAACAATTAGAAGTCACAAAATGGATGCGAAATCCGTCAATCAGATTCTACGAGGTTGGAATTTTCACTAAAGTCCGATGAAAATTGAAGAGAATTTAATGCGTACTTCTATGATATAGCTGGGGAGGTAAAATACTGCAAAATGGCATTTAGTTGTCAATGATTTGAAAAATTGCGGTACACTAATAAAATAATTGTAAAAGATTTGATAAAAGTTAACGGTTATAGGGCAGTGATAAGTGTAACGCGATAGAACAAGTACCACTCTGTTCTGTGAATTTGTTTGGGTATTTCATAGAGATAGGAAATTACCGTTACGTAACAAACAAGTAGTTGGCATTGGAATTGGACGAGTGGGAGTGATTTATTCAACCTCAAAAAAATGTAGAATTGCAGCAGACAGTTGGAATGCCGGGTGACGACAGGCTGGATTTCCTCCCTTAAATCAGAAATCAATCCCTGTTGGCTTAGACATCTCTGCATTGGTGTGCTAAGCTGCAACTCATTATTTTGACTATAGGTTTAGTCAATTTATTCCATTGGAAACCTTAAGTATATTTTCCTATTTTAAAAATGTCAAACCTTGCCAAATAACGTAATTTCGTTGCTACCTCCTCGTGCCTGCAGCAAAATATCATAGCTTATGTTAGTGTCGACATTTAATTTTTATTTGCGAAGATAAGTAGTTATATTTTATTGCTATATTTTTGCCTATTGTACTAACTTATATTCTTTTAAAATAGAATTAAGGGTGTGTATGGTTTTGGGGA
The DNA here is from genome assembly GCA_963573305.1 of Pyrrhosoma nymphula. Classification (NCBI taxonomy): domain Eukaryota; kingdom Metazoa; phylum Arthropoda; class Insecta; order Odonata; family Coenagrionidae; genus Pyrrhosoma; species Pyrrhosoma nymphula. The sequence continues at coordinate 181,524,516 of OY754327.1, forward strand.
AATTATTTCGAAAAACGTACAAATCTATACTTCTGGAAGTGTACCTATAGTACGCGGGAGGGGCAAGGCACGGTTAGGGTTTAGTAATACAAGTTGAAGGCTCATGCCATGGTTTTCTTGTAGCTTTTCATTCCAGCAAGTTTGACGCAAGGCTTATCTTATGAAGCCAATAATTCTATAGTAAGACGTACATAAATGATGATTTACTTAAAAATGTCGATTTTTGCCGTAGCATCCGCTGACCGGATAATCCGCACGTGAATAATCGAGAGTTTGCTGCACTTCACATTCTTAATGGTGCTGCTGGAATTTGAACTCGTAACTCTGCTTATTTGCACATAAGTTTCCCTAACCTCGTTCTTCTCTAGGATGGCTCGTGAAAACCTTTCGCTGTAATCACTCGACCTCGCGTGATTTTCATTTGCTGCTGTTTTTTTATTTTTATTTTATAAAGTAATAACAGCAAGTCTGCATATGATATTGATTTCACAACATCTTTGACAACCTTTAGAATCGTGTTTACTATGGAAGTTGTAAAAAATAAATGCATTAGTTACACATTTTTTGACGGCGCTTTGCTTTCTTTGTTAATTAATTTAGATATTGGGCAATACTTTGTTACATGAATACTAAAATAAAATAAGTCAGCAGGCATATAAGAATGCGATCTTAATCGTCGTAGACATGTTAGTGAATCTTGATAATATCATGATATTAGGATGTTCTCACGAGGACGGCCAATTTGCTGACTTTGAACAAATGAAGAGAGATTCAAGATCGAAAGAGTAACCATTGCGATAATTATCATGGCATGAAAAGCTGTAGTGAACCAAATATCGCCTTGAAAAATCTATGATGGTGGCTATTTAATTTAGTGCATAAGTTCATATGTATGACTATTCCCCTCTAATTTGTTCACAAGCCGTCTTAACCACTTAAGTTACCTCATGATTATTTTCGCCGAGTAAAATCTCTCTTTGAAACCACCTTCTTTCCTCGGTGCACGCATCAGAGCCTTTTCCTCTGCTTCTCTTCATATTTCCCCTCCATACCCCCCTCTTGACTTTTCTTGCAACGAATTCAATGAGGGGAAATGATTGGCGTGTTGGATTCAGCACTGCCTTCCCTTCCCGAGATAGCGGGTTAGGAGCCCGGCAGCTTTGGTGATTTTTATTTATTTGTTTTTTTAATTGAAAACCCACCGAATACAGCTCTTATATGGCCATTATATCGGGAGCAACATTGACAATTAGCAACGGACGATGAGATACAACCATGCTCTGGGAGGTGAAAAATCCTCTCTTGGCGGGGCTGGAGCCCTCGACCTTCAGGTTAGCAGGCGAGGACGTTACCTCGCCGCCACCGAAGCCGACTTTTGAGGATTTTTCAGGGGTATCACGATCCCGACTAGGATGTTATGGGAAAGTGTTTTAAGTACAGCAGTGAATCCGTCGGACGGTACCTACGTTAACATGCGGACCTTTGGCGTCTTTCGTTGAGAGCAGGCAAACGTCGACTTCTTCTAGTGATTACGATTAATCTTTTCCTCCCAATCTACCCAGTTACTCCTAATGAAGCAAATACCCCAAGTTATCGGTCGCCTCCCCGGATAACCAACGGATTGGACGGCCTCCCCGCTTGCGGGTCCAAATCCTCGTCCGCCGGAATCTCAGAAGTCATCAGTCTTCGCCGTCGAATTCGATCGGGCACTCATCGCATCCCACATCGCGCCTGGACGATCCATAGAGCTACGCGCTCGTTTTTGGCGGTCCTCGCCGCTGGATGCGCTTGTCTGTGTGTACCTGTGTGCGTATGGGTTCCAGCGGAGGATAGCAGGGGCTGTGTCTGGCGAGGCCGTGCTTGGGCGAGCGGGAGTTGGCGTCGGGGCGTGAAGCAATCCTCGGCTGCGGGAGCGATTTCCTGCGAACGAGGAAATTGGGGTCCGGGCAGAGCGTCGTCTGTCCCCGGGATATCCAGGGAACGACGCGTGGGACGTGACCCCGTCATAAAGGGTACCAGCTATTTGCTGCCTTCCCGTCTGCCGTCATTGCCTCCCACTGAGCGAGAAGGACGGAGGAAACAATTTCGCCCGATCTCGTTTCAATTTTCGTTGCCATGTAACGATTACAATGAAAGATGAAAATTACCCTCATCTTGATTGGATTGGCATTGTATTATGGCTTTCCTATATTCCGTTGGAGGATAACATCACTTTTGTGTAGTGCGTGAAATTACGTCCTTATCCATGCATTTCAGCTATCGTTCTTCCCTCGGTAAATCGTTGTCGCTGGAAAATCACGAGTTAACACCCCGACGAATCGCCAGGAAAATAATTCCTTCCCTTCCTTTGGCTACCAATCCATGACTTCCTTTTAGTTCATCATTGTAAAAAATTACGTTATTTCTTCCTCCACGTCCCCGAATGCCAGCATCAGGATTGCTGAATTAGTGTAGCCCTAGTCTTTTGAGTGTCCTCGTGGGATTTCGGTATTATGGAGGTATTTTGTATGCTTCTTTTTTGTGGATGCGTCGTGGGTGCTATTTTCATATTGTACCCTGTGAAATTATATTTTTCGATTAAGAGTACATAAACCGTATTTTCATATTTTCTTGAGCTCTCATGATATGAAAGGTTTTGTACATTAGTGACCTATTAAAAAAATAGACTCATATCACAATAAATATTTTTAAGAGACAATATCTTCATATTTTTGGCTCCAGTGATTTTATTTTCCTTTTTCTATTTTATGAGTTCAGTCCGTCGGTAAAACATGTGCCTTCGTAACTAATTTTTTTATTGGCATTTGTATGCATGTTTTTTCCTCTTGAAAAATGGGTTTATTTATTATTGATTGGGTATAGTAATTTTCAGTTTTGAGAGAAAATTATTACCAAATCGTTGATATTAATTATTTCCTCTAGAGGTTTGATACATCTATCTCCTTTTTCTTCTTTCGATTCACGTTTCCCCGATAACTCTAGTGTCCGAGGGAATCTTATTGACCGGAGTGATGGTAGCATGGGGTTTTGCACAGATTGGAATTCAGGGGCTTTTATTCGACAGTTCTTTTGCCTTTACCGCGAATTTAAGGACGGTGTGAATCATTTGGCGTCGGTGGAAACTGGTGAAACAAGGTTAAAAATAGGTTTTTCAACACGAAACGTTGGGTTTACATCATTCGGTTATAACTTTAAAGCGACATCAATTATTTATTTCAATTCTCTTGTGGTAATATCCGCAACAGTGAAGTAATTGACTTGAGCATTCGGCACAAATTCAGAGGATATTGGTTCGAATCCCAGCCCGGGCGGATGACTTCGTGGTCACCGTGTATTTTGCACGTCACGCTGAAAATATTCACTTGCACCATCGAAAATTATTTGCTGACGCGTCATTTCAGCATGCAATCGCCATTTCGATTGCATGCTGAAACTTTTTTGGCGTTGCATCCTTTATTCTTGCTTTGTGCGTTATATTATTGTTGCATTAGCTCATATATGGTGCCATTTTCCCCTTGACTGTCTTAAACTTCGCTAGCCTGACGGACTTTGTTTTGCAGGCCCTTGATTTGAACGATTGTGATGTTTACCCCTAGCGTCACGCTAGCGGTAATAGGAAGGATCGAGGCCGTTCAAAACTGATGCTATCTGTAGGAATTAGCATGGGAAAATGGGATCTAAAAACCCTAATTGATATTAAAGTATTATTTACGAAGGGAATGAATTAAACTTCTTTCTCCTATATTCCCCGGTGTTTGTACTATTGCTGGCATGCGTGGTGCTTGCCGGCATGGTTGAGCAAAGTTGAAAGCAAGGACAAAAAATCATCCTGTATTTATAGTGTGCATGACCTATGGGATCAGCATCATAAAATAAGATCTGAGATTCATTGAATGGTATTTGCCTTCGTAAACCTTGATTTTCGTACAGAGATGGGGAAAAAGGAAAGTAGGTACCTATGTAAATAGCTATTCGTAACAATTTTGAATAAGCACTTTGCACTATTTCTGTGAATGTTTGCTTTTGGATTCTTATCTCTTGATTGATGTGTAACCTCCTTTCCCACGCCCAAAGGAAGCTATGCATTCAATCTTTTTATGAAATATTCAATTGTAACACCTTGAAATTGATGCCTTTGGGCCATCCATTGTTTTCACATTTAGATTACACTATCGATTTAATGAGAAGGCTGATTGACCTATTCGTGATTTTTTTCAGGTTATACTTTTTATTTTTTTTTTACAAACTTTTAAATAGTTTTTCATCATTTTGCAATTAGAAGAATATGCTAAAATACTCGTTAGATGGGGGAGGCAATTTTTTGTGGATGCGATTTAAGAAATTACTAGGCTCACTGACAGTTTCTTGTGAATAAAATATAAATTTTTGTCATAAGTATATGAGATTCGTCTGAATAATCATATAATTATCAATCGTCTCTGACTGTACTCTTTGTGTTTTTTCAGATAGAATCAGTTACTAATGGTAGTTGCATTACCCTGTTTTCCAGACAGTTTTTTTCCGACCTTAAGAGTTTGTTGGCTTGAATAATTTGGTTGGAACTCAAAGGAAAATATTGTTTGACTCTCAAACATCGTGCATCGTTAATTAATGATGTATGCACTATTGAAATAGTTTTTGACTCTGCTGCTCTGACCTTTTTATAGGAAGTAAAAATGATGAAAAATATATTTTTCCCTTTAGAGCTTTCTTTTGTCCCCTTCCGCACGAGAAAAATATTGCGCATGGTCACTATCGCTTCGGAGTAATTATCTACTATTGTCCACTGCAATGCCTATGGTAGATTACTTGTTAAACTAATCATGGCTTTCAACTACCTAATCAATCTATTCAAATTTTTTAAGCTTCAATGGCAGACAGTGTCAAAAGTTTCAGCTAAGACCCCTGCAAAATCTCTGACGCTTGTCCTATTAACGTGGCGGCGGTTGAGAGTTCGACTGCGGCTCAAATAGTCCAGGTCTCAAATCCAGGGAATACCCCTGGAGAATTCTCAAGGGAAAAACCCGGTGGTGCCGTTCTCAGTATCCCATAACTTCTCTGGTGGGTGATGGTGGGGTCTGGAAGGGGGTGGTCAGGCTCTTCTATCTCCAACGTTGAACATTTGTATGTCGATAAGCATAGGGTGAAGTGCACTCTGCCCTATTCGATCGATGCCAAAGCCTGCTGCTAACTAAACTGCTTTGCTAATTCTACACCTATTGATGTCGAATAAATCATTGGATACGTATCAGCCCCCGCGAGTGCCTGTAGTTGTCGACGTACCAAAGTAACCAAATGCTACTACATTCATAGAATTCTGTTATCTGAAGCGGAGATTCGTAGCTAAGACGCCAAAGAGTGAAATGAGATTGTTGGAAAAATAACACGCGCAATTATGAGCTTAAATAAGTCCGTTGATTCTGTCTGTAACCGATTCCAGAATTCAAATGTTGTCGTTTGCATCCATAAATAATACATGAATTGCACACTTTGGCTGTGAATGGCTATTCCTTCGCGATTTATTACTCATGTGTTACGTACATACATTATTTTTTTAACGCCTGTAGAGAAATCGGGAATACAATAGCCCTTTGCTATTATTTTTACGGATTATCGACATTTACTCTTTTTTGCGTATGTTCTGTGACTCATCCTCTCTTGAAGTGAATTTAGGAAGTTCAGCTGATCGATTCCATGGTCAATTTAAACTATGCATTTCTAGATTGCATTAACCACTACTGGGACCTCTCAGTCATAACTCATATTAAGAACCCGCATGCTAGACAGATCCGCGTCATTCATCTCGTGTGCTTTAGATGAGGAAGTTGATGACGAGACTACCCTCACGCAACAGTCGAATCTATCTAACCTCTTGCTTAATCGTCCAGAAAGACTGCCTAATGACTTTTGACGTGTCAATCCTTGATCAGTTCATTCACGGAGCTTTCGGGAAGTGGCCAAAAAAACCTCCGGCAAGGTGTGGAGCTCATTTAATAAAAAAAAATTAGATTCACTAATTTTTCTTTATATTGGGACGTGTTTTTTAGTATAAATTCTATGGTAAGACAACCGTGAAGGTGTGGCTTATGAACGCTTTCGAAAAGTTTATTAATGGCTTTCGGCACTTCTGATTCGTTCCAGCTCTCTTTTATGACTTTCTCTCTAATTGGACTCCCTCATTTCTCTTTGTACCTCCAGTTACCTGCTTCACGTCAATATTTTTTTATCATCATTTGGCTATTACGTAAATGCGTGTGCGTTGGAAAGATTCACTTACCTGAGAAAAGGCTTCAAAGCTATTAATCGTCGGTGCAAATATCACGAGTTTAGGTAAACTTATAAACTTATTAAAAAATACGACTAGGCCGGGAATCGAACCACGGACCTTTCGATGTCGCGCGGAATGCTCAGACCATTTTTTCACTGTGAATCGGCCATCATACCATCATCACACCACCATTGGACTTCACAATATTGTGTGCTTCCTATCCTCTTTCTTTCACCCTCTGTTTGAACGAAATTATATATATTTATTTATTTATATAATAAAATATATAATTATGTGACCTAAACTCGTGATATTTGCACCGAATTTTAAAAGAGGTCGAGGATAAATACCATTTGAAAGCTATTAATTTGTTTTATTTTCGGTCCTTCTCTCCGAATAACTCCATATATTAATTTTATTTATCATATATTGAGTTTAAAGGCTTTCATTTTTAATATTTTAAGGCGTTAAAAGGTTTTTCATTATTCCTAATGAGTTTTGTAAGTACCTATTTGTTTTGTGTTCATAATTTTTGTTTCTGTTCTGCAGTTTGAGCGTTGTCTTTTCACTCCCATCTCATGCTTATAGTCTGCTGCTTGTTGAATTTTATTCTTGTTTAGTAACTTAACTCCTCACTATAATTTGGTCTTTCATCTCCGATTAACCTCAGTGCTAGAATTCATGTCTTGCTCGTTGGATAACTTGGTCTCTAATCGCAGTGATTAATGCCCGAGCTACCCGTCATTACTCTCATTTATGTATAATTATAGGGCATTGGATGCTTTTTGAGAGAAAAGGGACCGAGAACGAGAAGATAGCTTCGGGGTTCAATATTTTTTTACTTCATTTAAAATAGTCTTCCGTTGTTTGATATCGTGCACGACATGGGTCCCTTTTCTATGGGTTCTCTGTGCGAGTGTCCGAACAATGTTGCTGATGCGTCCTGTTTTTATTATTAATATTTGTTACTTTGCTCTTAATGTGGCAAAGCGATTTTTGGGAAAGATAAAATAAAGGTAGTTTCGGAAGTACCAAAGGTGCATATCCGAAGGATTAATTTGAGAGGTATCTGTGTGATCTGTCTGAAAAATTATAGTGAGAGCGTGGTAAGCGAGATGGAATGCTGTAAGTCAAAGCTTTTCAGTTGGACCTCGAAGAAAGGGGAATGTGGGAGGGTCATATTGCTCTGCGGAACTGTATTTCCTCCTGAAATCGACACATCAAACGTGAGCATGACTCGAAGCCATATAATTTACCAACGCGTCCATTAAAATAGGTATTTATGAAATTTGTTAATCCTATTCGCTTTCGGTCACTGGGAAATTGGAGTAAAATTACATGAGAAATATTTGTCAACATTTCGCATGAGATTTTATTCGTTTGTCACGAAATGTTAGGACAATTCTCTTCGGTCTATATCATCCATGGGGGTGGGGAATATCCCGGTAAGTCTTGCACTTCCCAACAACGCCCTTCTTGTTTAGAGGCAGTCTCATTGTTTCCTATGAGACGCCTGACAAAGTCCGTGCCTGTTCTTAGACCGTTGGGGTGTGTGTGTGTGGGGGGGGGGGGTTGAGGGAGCAGTATGGGAGCTTGAGGGGGGCGGAGGAGGAACGATAGGCTAGGAGGAGCAAGAGAGAGTTTCGTTTGAACAAGGTCCGTCCTCTCCCGGTTTCCATGGCAATGTTCGGCCGGGCGCCCACCTTGGCCTTGGGGTCTTGGGGGAGCGAAGCCGTCCCTCTCTTATATCTCATTCTTTCTTTCCCTCTCTCTCACACACACACAGCTGGGAATGCGGCGGCGAAGTGTGTTCAGAGGGGGAGGGGTGGGAATGTAAAAAGGGGGGAATGGGAGAGGAGGGAGGGGAAGGAAGGAGTGGAGTAGCACGTAGTCTCATGGGAGGAGGGGAAATGGTCGGGTCTGGAGGCGCCTCCCCCCTCACGCCCTCGCCACACGCACCCTCCGCCTCCCTAACCCTCCTCCCGCCTCCCCCCCAGCCCTCTTCGCGTCCCACCCACCGACAACCATCTCCCGTCTTCTCTCTCCACGAGCTCGCGCTGAGCGAAGGAGACGGCGCGAGTTTCTTGGTCGTCGCGACCGACCGTACCAAGCATCGAGACGAGGGGATATAGAGGGAGAGAGAGAAAGAGGTCTTAACTCGTCCTTCAGCAAGGTCCGAAACTGTCTCGTGAGTGTTAGTGCGTCTTGGTGCTTGGTCGTCCCCGGCGAGGCCCAGTTGTTACACTTTCAATGGTAAGGCAAGAGTTACCTACCTACTTCGGTAAGACCCTTCAATGCCCATCCCATGTTTATGTGGTGTGTCCGAGACTGTCGTTCCCCGACGATCTTGGGTGAGTGAGGTCATAGGTCGAGGATTGTCAAGTATCTATGATGAATCATTTATATTTAAGTATCCAGGAATGCATAGCTAATCTCAAAGCAATAAGGTTTTAGTGCACTTGGACCTCTCATCAAACATGTATTCTCTGCCGTCTGTTAATCGACTCGCGTTTAAGTTCATTTGATCGGAGCACATTCGTAATTTCGTTTGTTGAGGCAACAATTACGTACATTATTCAAGGGCCATAGTTTGCAATCACTCATCCCCATCGACTGTTTCCGTCCACACTCGTGTTTACAAATATTACGACTGTATTTCAGCCAGAAAGTAGAAAGTGGCTGTAAACTTCCAGTCCTTGCTCAAGTTAATCGTAATTATTTGCTTACGAGATAGAGAATAGAAAGCTTTTCTTTCGATCGCACATTCGGGGATCAGAAAGTATATTCCAAGTAAAGTAAAAAAAGAGGGCAGCGAACCAAGATGGTACAATACAGAAGTGAGAAAATCGTAAAGACGTCAGAGAGTATTCCACGACAAGATGAAAAAACTGTAGAGATTTGTCCACTGGTGATCAAAATTTAATAATTGAAAAATACAAATTGTCTAAAGCCACTACAAAGGAAGCATTTCGGAATGCATTCTAGGATTTTAAAAGAAGAACATTAGTAGAACAGTTACAGGATAACCCAAAAGCATTTTGGTCGTACGTAAGGGAAGTTCAAGGCAATAGATCAACAGTTATTCTACTACGAAACGAAAAGGGCGAATTATTAACAAGCAGTTCGGACAAAGCCAACTTATTAAATTCCTACTTTTAAAGTGTGTTCACCATGTCATCACAGATTACATCCGTAAAGGTAAATGATCACTTCCAGCAAAAGATGCCGCCTATCGATATTTGCACTCAAGGAATAGAAAACATGCTAAAATCTTTAAGTCCAAATAAATCCCCAGGTCCTGAAGAAATTCCTGCCCGCGTGTATAGAGAATTAGCTTGTGAAATAGCACCCTACTTGCAGAATATATTTAGTAAATCCATCAACGAACACAAAGTACCCATGGACTGGAAAATTTCAAATGTCACTCCCATATTCAAAAGCGGTGATAAGGAACAGCCATCGAACTACAGACCGATATCTCTCACATCTATCTCTTGCAAAGTCCTGGAAAATATAATTGTAAGTTCAGTTATAAGACACCTCGATATGCAGAACTTGTTAACAAAAACGCAACACGGATTCAGAAAGGGAGGATCTTGCGAAACTCAATTAGCACTTTTTGCCCACGATATTTTCGTCTCGGGTGAACATAACGTTCCAGTTGATGCAATTTTTCTTGACTTTAAAAAGGCATTTGATAAAGTTTCCCACAGTAAGTTACTCATGAAATTAAAATCCTACAGTTTAGACGACGACGTAATTTCCTGGATTAGAGAATTATTAAGCAATCGCGTGCAAAGGGTTGTATTAGATGGCGCTATCTCTAATGAAGTAAAAGTCACACTGGGTGTCCCACAGGGAAGTGTCATAGGCTCACTTCTGTTCCTTTTGTACATAAAGGACATCGGTGAACTAGTTGACAGTAAGTTAAGATTATTTGCCAACGACGCAGTGGTGTATAGAGAAATTCGTAGCCTTAATGATAAGCGCTAACTAAGGACCTCGAGGCAATAGTGGTGCGATGCGTGGCAGCTAGAATTAAACCTGAAAAAATGCGTTGTTATGAATTTTTGGAAGCGGAAAAACGCTCCTTGTAACAGCTATTGCATAAACAACAGCAAATTAGAGACTGTAGAATCGGTTAAATACCTCGGAGTTAAACTGACTAATGATCTCTCGTGGAGTTAACATATTCGAGAAATTACCGGTCAAGCTAATCGTAAATTGGGCTTTGTTAAAAGAGTACTTGGCAAGTGCGACGATAAAGTTAGGGAAATCAGCTACTTCTCCCTTGTTAGACCCCACTTGGAATATGCTGCTAGTATTTGGGATCCTTATGAGATAGGCTTGGAAACTGAGTTTGAACGCGTGCAGCGAAGATCGGCAAGATACATTAAAGGCCGTTATGATAATCTCGTTAGTGTTACTGACATTTTGCAGCAACTGGGATGGGAAACGCTGTCAGACCGTCGATTAAAATTTAGTCTCAATCTATAATGTAAGTTCCAAAGCGGTCTATTATCTGACGACGCTGATGATATTTTACGAAATCCGACATACTACGGTAGATCAGATCATGAGAATAAAATTAGGGAACTAGACTGCAGAACGGACAGATTTAAAATGTCATTTTTCCCACAAACTATAAGGGACCATACCAGCGGCCAATGAGACTTTTATCTAGGTTTGTCGATAGGTAGTGTAGCTATTAGTAGTAGTAGTACTCCCTAATACTTGAATCCTTATCTATTACCTAGTACTAGCAGCACTCCGTGCATGTTTTCTACATAGGTTGAGTCTCTGTCCATTTGTGTAGTTGCAAAATACATATATATTAACGGTCCCTCTCCATTGTGATAATATCTGTAGTGTAGTGCATGGTTGTGAGGCTTCGCCTCGTGACAAGCATTAGCGATTTATGATAATGCATAATTAGTCGTAGTTACACTAACTTTAGGGTATAGTAAAATGCATGTTGGTGAATACTCACCCCCTGCCACACACCCCTGAGGTGACTTGCAGGGTATTTTGTAGATGTAGATGAATAGACGGTGCAGGATGAAGGAGGAAGGGGATGGCCAACCCCAGGCCATGGCTTGATCGTCGGCGAAAAGGAAAAGACTGCGAGCTCGAATTCCCGCGTGGCGAACATGATCTTTGATGTTTAAAGGTCACCAGCGAGCCTTGGGCACAAACTTGCTCCGTATGTACCTATCCTAAACGTCGTGAGGGCTGAAAAAATAGCCATATGATGTTACTTCCCTCCCTTGTGTCTGGAGTTGATCTGCCTTGGTGCCTGGAGTTGATATGCGTCTTTAGGACTTTGGGGTCATCACTGAATGGTGCTCGTTGGCGACTCGAAACACGTGCCGCTTCTCTCTTCCTACCGGCCGAGGTTTTGCGCCTTAGCGCGAGATACCGTCTGAGAATTCAAGGCAACGAATACCTGAACGTCTGACCTCCTCTTTCAGGTAATATCAACTACGCTGACCAATGGTTTCGTGGCCTATTTACCCTGTCACGCTCACCCGATATGCACTATATTATTTACCGTTTTCTTTCCTTGAAGTCAGGTAAACGCTTGACATTAAAAGGAAAATTAGACTTCAATGATTATCAACAAAAATCTTCGAAATCGGAATAAATATTTTTTGGACTCTACTGTCAATGCTGCCCAGCACTTCTTGCAAAAAATCCAGTCTGGAAGTTAGGTTTGGTTTCGGTGAGACATTGCTCAGGTTAGGTTTTCGGAGCGCTCCGAGAGAGCGCTCTCATTCTGCTGAATGTTACGATCCGGAGCGGGAAGTTTCATTTGGCTATTGTTTTTCGCCGACGCAACTTATTGTAAGAACTGCGTTCAACGATCGACTACATACATAAATATGTGCATTATAATGTGCAAACTTGAGAATTGTGTATAATAAATATGGATAACCATGTACTACTGGCTGAGATTGGAATATTAGGCGAAGACATTAATTACCCTGAAGTTGCAAATGCCATTTCTAATCAGTAGATAAGCTGGCTTCTTACAAACTTCTTACTCTTCAGACCCCGTGATGAAGTTTTACAATTCATGATTAAGTACAACTTCAATTTTTGTCATGACCTTTTTCTTTATTCATCATTTTTCAAAGCGATTAGATACATTCGATATGCTTATGCACATAGAGCAACATCGAGTGCAAAGAAATGTTACTAATAATTACGAGACTAAGCATCGTGGAAAAAGGAAACGTAATTTTGAAATAAAATAAATATGGTTTGAATCCATTATTATTTCCTATTTCCCTTAATTTTCACTTTTCCCTCGTTTATTTACGTTTCTGCTTTTATGTTGCCGCCATATTTTACCGCTCAGTGAGCAGTGAGCGACGATTTATTCCGCTCACCAAGATGGCCGACCGCTTTCACTGAGCGCTCACTGAGCCTACGCATTTAGCCGAAACGCTTCGGATCGGCTCCGTCGGCTGAATGCACCCAATGTCACACTCTAAAGCGATTTACCATTGTCACAACTTTATGTTGCTTTATGTTGAATATCGATGAAGATTGAATTCAAGGTTTTTAAAATGCTAATCTCAGTCATTTTGGCAAAATTGAAGAGTTTAACAAGTAAATGCGTCGGTTGTACCCGAATCTGGAGGGAACTCATCAGTGTGATGAACATATCTTTTTAACCATTGTTTTAGACATTATTTAAAGTTTCAGGCTTTACTTTGTGGGATTCCTGCATTTTTTTAGAAAAAAAGAATGCTTTGTATTTCCTCATGATATTACGATTTCCTCACGATTTATTGTCGACCGCGATCGTGACGGTATTACGTCATTGTCTATAAACTTGAAAACAAACCAAATATTATATGTCGAGCATCATGACCATGGAAAGGATATAAAAATCGAAGGAAATGCTATTAGTCTAATTACGCAGACTATGTCCTGTTAACTTCGTGCCAATATCTGCTGAAGCGGACATATCAAAACCCAGCTTTTCTATAACTCACAAGATATGCTTCTCAAAATTTGTGTCCATTACTAATGAATTTTTATGGCTTGAGTCCTTTTTATGAAAGGAAGTTTGCTAAGTTTCTGGAGCAACAGGTTTATTAAGCCACGAAGTGCAAACATTGTTTCTGGCAAACTTGATTTACCCGATTAGTTCCCTTAGGTACGTGAAGAAATGCTTGCCCGCGAAAGAAAGAGATTCGTGCATGCGCTCTCTTCTGTCCCATCGTAAGAGGCGTAAAATGTATTTACTTCTTGTCGACGTGGATGCAATTCTTGCGAGAACGAAATGGGAATTTCCGTTCTACTCGAGCAGCACGCTCGGACGTTGATCCCAGGAACACTTGCGTAGAAACATGGCGAATTGGAAGCACCAGGAACATATTCCATGGTATCCGGAGGCGACATTCTCGTGCATGTCTGAGCGCCGTGAGAAAGATCGTAACAAGACATTCAAGATCCTATGCGTTGCATCGCTCTCGTTTGCTGTGAAATCAGACAATGGAAAGAGGACGGCTCCGAGACATGAGGGTATATAGTACAAAGAGATATTAGAGTCAGTTGGGCTGCAGGTCAATGGTGGGCTAACGGGTTTTTCATTGGTATTTTTCTGAATTAAATTAGTCGGTAGGGATCTGGGTGTGGCTCTGGGCGTAAGGAAGAGTGTTAATTATGGAATACAAATTTTAGCGAGCATGGGAGAACATGCAAAATTTACAAAACCGAGGCAGTGAAATTGTGGGCAGCGGTCATCAAATTAGTCACGCGACAGGTTTTCCACTCAATTATCCCGATTTCGCATCCCGTCTCGAAATTGGGTTTAGCCCTGATTTTAAGGTTGATTTGAACGGTACGACAAATTTCTACAATTAGAGCACCGTATTCAAATCCTTATTTCGTGAGTTGCTGACTCGGGCAGTCAAAAATCAAGCTGCCTTTATTGCACTGAAGCGCGTGCCAATTTATTATGCTAGACTGGAATTTTTCTCGTGGGACCTGGTGCCCTATTCAGTATGGCCTCGGAATTGCCGAGCCTCGACAGTGACGAAATTTGTGCGTCACAGTCTCGAAAATTTCAAAATGGGTCCATTCAAAGGTTGAGATTTTCCGGGGTTGTGACGTCACATCCACGGATTTTCCGTGGCTCGACCGTGTCGAGTCCTTACTGAATTAGGCTTCAGGTTAGTAATCGAGTTTCTCTCGAATACCCGTGCTTTGGAGACCGGCTAAGATCAGCATTGAGGGGAACCCTCTTGTCCGTCGTAAAGCGCCACGTAGGATCACGCGTCTGTTGAGCGTAGGTATCGCAAGGGGAGGCAAGCAAGACTCCCTCTCCGAGGTATTGTTAAACCCTTGTCGGAATAGACGCCATCTCCCCTTTCGATCACCCACGCTCCTCCCCTCCCCCTTCTACTTATCAAAGTAAAATAAAAATCTCGCCTGGTTACCCCCTCCTCCTCCTCCATCTGCTCCTTACCGTTTCCCTTACAGACCCTCCCCTTAGCCCCCTCTCCGCCACCCCTTCCCTCTCGTCGTTTGACTCACGAGCCGGAAGCGGCGGTGTGTGTGCACTGGTTGGCGTGTGCAAACCACCCTCCTTCGATGGCGATGGGTCGGAGTTCGAATCTCCTTCCTCCTCCCCGTTCTATCTCTCTTGTGGTCGAGGCATGTGGAATAAGCGATTCTTGAGCCCAATACTTTCTATTCCCCCCCCTTTCAAACATTGGCGGCCCCAAGGAGGGGGCAGTAGGGGCAATTGCCCCCACAAAACCCGGCGTATTTCTTTGCAATAGACCTTAAATTAAAAGCTTATATTATTTTGTTGCGTATTTATCATTGAAGTTTTGTTTATTTTGCTTTAAAATCCAATTAAATTTTACTCAAACTGAAACGGATTTTAAGAGCACAAGCTAAATGCGAATGTAATCAAAATAATTTTGGAATTAGTCGAAACTTGGTGGTAATCTAAAAGGGAAATATGCATTTAGTAAAAACTTGCTCTTCTTAAAGGGCAAACATTTGCTTCCAAACCACTTATAACGCGCCATTTTGGTCATTCATAGTTTGTTACGGATTTCCAGGACAAGACCCACGAACCCCCCTTTTCCTGGGGGGAGCCGATGGTGCCCCCCCCTCCCCCTGAACCACTGGTCCCCTGCTTTCCCCCCGCCCCTGCTTTCAAACAAAAATGACAGTAGAAGAGCAGGCCGAAGTGTTCAATCCGTGCCCTCAGTCGTGAGAGCCATATGGCCGGGCTCTCTCGCACGCCCACGTAATCGTCGGCGGTTTGTTCAACTGCGAGTGTTTCGTCAGAGGGAAGGGGTGTTGCAGCCGTGCATTGCAATATGCACGGCCGCCACTATCGAAGCAGGGCAATGCTTTCCTTTCTTTTTTTTTACTCGGGTCGGGCCTTCATGTCATTTCTCACCGTTCCATTCATCGGAGGCCAATGCGTCATTCGGGGTAGAGGATCGATTTAGTGTTGTGTGACCGAATGAATATCAATGAGCATCCATTGGACAATAACATGACAACTGAGCTCGTTTTTACACACATACCTATCTCCCCAGTCCCTTTAGGGGTAGGCAGAGTAAAAAAAGCTAGACTATTGGTGTTATATAGGCCTAGCAAACTTTCTGTTTCAAATAATTTCTTCAGTAATCCCCTACTCTTGCGTATCTCATTTGCTTTTTTACATTCAGAAAATTCTTCGTACATGCTGCATTGTTCTTGAAGGCTCTTTAAGATTCTCTCAGTTAAGATTCGCCCATGACTCGGTCTATCGCTTCCTGAAACACAATTCCCTACTCAATCATATATCTGTTTCGTGGTCCATTTTTAAAAACTAAATTCACCAAAAATTATCAATCTATGGTATCTTCTAGCGATACACCTATAATGATTTAAATCTGAGCGTCCTTAGTTTCTTCCTTGTGAACACTTATAATACGAAAAATTTACACGCGAGTTCAGGGTGAAAATAAAATGGAATTTTTAAATATGAGACCAATTATTTATGTAGAAAAAACCCTGAAATTCGTTTATTTTCTGATCGGTGGTGAATTAATTTGAGGTAATTGAGCATCTTTAAGCTTTTATTATTTAAAAAATATTTTACAAGCACTGCTTTCACTACGTGTGGGGATGTGGCTATCTTTATGGCCAGGCTCTGGTTTTTGCAGAAATGAAGAAAAAATGAGTTAGTTTGAGAATTTTATAAATATATAGGTATATATGGAATATTTGGTGGCCTTTCCAGCAGGAAAGGTGTTGGTCTCCAAGGGTCGCTATAATTCTTGTCATATTTTAACTTTATTTGTTTGTGCATGACCACGTAGTTGGCAAAAACCATTATAATTTTATATGCAGCAAAGATGTACCTCATACTTATCACGTTGACTTTCAATCATTCTAATGGAGGAAGAACCAAGCTTATACATTAGAAAATTAACCTGCGTTGTTAACTTTTAATAAAAGAATGACATTTCCTAAATGATGGATGAAAAGTCCACCACACGAATGAGTTGAATTCAATAAAAGTGGGTGCATTCTTCCCTCAACACCCGCACCACTCTCACTTTTAAATGGCACCAGCACGAGTTCCATGTTAACAGAATGACGAAAATGGCTTGGTAAAGCGTTTTGACGCACTTCGCTGCCTCAAATAATGTTCCTGATTTCTCTTAACACTTTCCCAACTAAGTAAACTGTAAATATTAACACTTTCTTTCTTCAACTTTTTTGTCACAAATGAAATGGATTTAGGTATCTTAAATCCATTTTTTATGACAGCGATAATTAATTACTCTTTGTGTAATAGCGCCTGATGTCCTTATCTACCTAGTTCTCCTCATAAATATGAAGCAGTGTCTTTCTCGGTCGAGGAATAATTACTGTTTTTGCTTGAGCTAATTATTTTCAGTTTTTGGGAACGTTAGGAACTTCTGACGGCGTCGCTGGCGCTCCCTTAGTGGGGCTGACAACTGGATCTCGGTGAGAATGCGGGGACTTAACACGCGACCATCCTTCCACTCCACGCGATTCAGCGTTTACGCGTCCCTTTCCGTTCTTATCAGATCTTACTTAGATTGCTGATCACCAATGTAGCTCAGAAAACTAATGTGTTATAGCGAACGGCTGGTCTTCCAAGCCATGAAAATTCTAGGCTTGGATACGGGTAGGAAATACAGAAGAAAACCATGAATGGACTGCGAGATGTGCTAGAAGTTCGCAGGAAGTTATTTTTCTTGAAACGTGTTGCTTATATATTCATTCCCAAGTGACTTAAGTGCATCAAGAGTATTCGGGAAATCACTGAAATTTTACTCCGCGGTGAATTGAGGTCAACTGAGTGCATCGCCTGTCCAAGTATCCTTATTGGACGATTTATTATAAATGACGAATAACACTTTTGGTGGCACTGTTAAGGAACCAATGATAAAAATGTCCATTCCAGAGCAAGTGCCTCGGGTGATGTTCTTTTTTTCTCTATTACAAGAGTTGTCTCACTCGAATGTTTCCATAGTCGCTCGTTGGGCGATGTCTGCAAAGACTCATACACTCGGATATTTATTTTTTCTCATTTAAGAGCAATCATTATGGAAAACATGTTAAAACTAAGTGAACTTATGCCATGGATCATGATGTTAGCGCAAGGTAAGTTGTTAATGACTTCGCCTAGTTGTCTTTCACATTAAAACATTAAGTAAGTTTGACGATTCACATCAGCCATACACACATGATGGCATGTGCGTAAACCACATGTATTTCTACAAATCTACATCTACAAAATAGCACGCAAGCCACCTCAGGGGTTTGTGTCAGGGGGCGAGTATTCACCAATATGCATTATTCTTTACCTTAAAGTTAGTGTATCTACGACTAATTATGCATTAGCATAAATCGCTAATGCTTGTCACGAGGCGAAGCCTCACAAGCGTGCACTACTACACTACAGATATTATCACAATGGAGAGGGACCATTAATATATATGCATATGTCTACTGCGTGAATACGAAATAATTCCTCGAAGTTATACTCAATATAATGGTTTTTGTGCCAAATGATTGTTTCCTGCAGCTAGGGAACCCACATAACACTCACACGGAACCGCGGGCCAACTTATGGAGAAGAAACAAGTACAGCACAATAATGATTTAAAAAATGGTCTCATCTTCGTGAACGTACAGGGAGAGGAAACTCCATCAACATTGCTTTCACGGCATCCCGCGACTACCTTTATGAAATTGACATGAATGAAGGAATTCGCGCTTTTGGGGGCTTGGCTGGCGCTCAAAGGCCTCGATTATCCGTAACATTGGGAGAGTTTGATTTCTTAGGTGAGCCTTGCCGTTGTTTTGCGTGTCGTCATGGCTAATCAAAGAGCAATCATTATGCAAAACATGTGAAATATTTTCATGAAAATATTTACAATCTTTATTGCAGTGCTATCGGTTACCGTTCACTGGAGACGATATTCGGCTGCATGATGTTTTTTGCATCATTTAGATCATTTATTTTGAAGTATTGAGTAAAGACCGTCGACTTGAAAGTACGCCTTGATTCCGTATCGAAGATAGGCCCCTGTCACGACCACCGAGATACATCTCGGTGGTCTAGCGTCATGCTTCAAGGACGTTATCTCGATTACAAGATTGAGGTGGCTGTAATTCACCGGTGTCATTTTAGAAAATTTACCAACGTACTGGCAAATTGACCATTTATCTCTGTTCTAGAGTGCTCATAGTTGCATTTCCTTTGGTTTTCCATGCAGAAAAACAGTGAAAGCGTATAAATGGAACTGTTAAAAAAGTAAACTCTTGCCAATGAAGGAGAAATAATTTACCTCGTATAACGGTATTTTATTTACTTTTCCAGTTATTCTTTTCTGTCATTTTATATCTTCTGCACCGAAGAAATTATTGATACGGAGCCAGTGTTATGGCCTGTCTCCCATAATAAAACTCTCTTAGCTACTACAAAGTAGTAGCATCTACCCCGTTTATCTAATATATCTACCCTGAAAGGGAATGGCATGATTTATATGTAGGTATTTCTTCCATAGAATGGATAGCTATTCATCGGGATGTTGACGATGGCACGATTTTACATTTTTCGGCGTTAACTCTTCGGCTCGCCTGCCAATTAAATTGATATTACGGAGTAATGCACAGGAGTTTGGTTAATGGCAAGTTAATTATGCTGCGCTTCCTATTGATGCCGGCTGAAATCTTTTGCGAAATTGATATTTCGCCAAATTTGTATTGATAATTCGGTGTTATGTTTCTTATAAAATTACTGCTGTCTGCTAAAATGTCTGGAAGATTATTGGAACCAGACATTCATGAGTATTTAATTTGCGTTAAAAGTTGTAATCACTGTTTGAGGATTTTGGAGGTGAACGAATTTGTTTTAGAAGCTACAATTATGGCTACTATGTTTATGATTCCAATTTTTATTTATTTTGTAACGATATTATCTTATCTACAAAAATGCATCTAAACTAAATCTTTGATTTTACGTCATGGATCATTTAACCAGTTGACAATTGTAAAACTTTGGAAATGATAATTTCCATTCTGTTTGAAAAAGCCCTGCGAGACGTAGCAGGATGGTGCCAGTAGTCAAAAATACTCCCATATCTTTCTCTAAACTTGAACTGATAATCATTTTAGTTCTCTCTAAAGTATTTCGCGTGTACTTACTATTGTTTTGAATTGATGGCTTATCTTCCTAAAATTATGAAGAAAACGGTGCCATTTTGAATAAATGCGAGCAAAGGTTCGACCTCGGACCTGTGGGTTCCATGCGTCCACCCTTTCGGTGCCCTCTCCCAAAACCTGTGCTTTCGTGTTTAAGGAGATTCTTGGGAAAACTGGGGCCTTCTTTGACTCAGTGAACTTGTGCCATGGGTCATGATGTTAGCGGAAGGTAAGTAGTTAATGACCTCGCCTAGTTTTCTTTCACATTAAGACAATAAGTAAGTTTCACGATTCACATCAGCCACACACATATGATGGCATGTGCGTAAACCACATGTATTACATTGACATGAATGAAGGAATTCGCGCTTTTGGGGGCTTGGCTTGCGCTCAAAGACCTCGATTATCCGTAACATTGTGAGAGTTTGATTTCATAGGTGAGCCTTGCCGTTGTTTTGCGTGTCGTCATGGCTAATGTATTTTCGTACGATCCGAAGGTAATGATTGCATCCATGTGTTGTGGGAGAGCTTCGCTTCATTCTGAAGGGCGCCGATCGAACGTCCAGAAGGAGTGTGCCTCCCACACGTCTTCCGGGATTCTTTATGTGATCGAATGTTTTCGGTCATCAGGAGGTGAGAGGAGGAGAGGCTGTGTCTCGGAAAGTCCCAAAGTCTTCCGATCTGTGCGGTCCAACCCACGGCGACGGTTGTAATGTGCACCGCCAACTATTTTTAAATCTTCCCAGTTCTCGTTAGGTGGGCATTCTTCGTTCTCATCGTTTTTTCGTGTTACTGACGAGGAAACGTGGTAAACAAAGCGGAAAGTCACGTTCCTCCAAATAGTGTGGGCGTAGTTTATCGAGGGGGTAAAGAGGCTCTTCGAAGATGCGCAATCATAGAAAAAGGACGTGGTTGTCAGTGTCATTCCCCTATGTTGTATCAGCACAGTCGCGTAAATAAGGAAGTAACTTAAGGTAGTTTGAGCGAAAACTAACTCCACCTAGAATTTGATGAACTTGGCCTCATTTTAAAGATAAAACTCATCTTTCTAATGATATCAAAATATTAACCCCTTGCCGAACTTCTTTTCGAGTAGTTTGCCTGACAATATAAGCTGTTTTACATGGGATAGATTATGGCCGTGCGCTCCAGAGGGAGAATATTTAAAACAATTAGGAACTTCTAGCACCTAGATTTCGTCAAAAAACTAACGGTGTGTAGATTGTATGTTTTATTAACTATTTATAAAAATAATCTATTACTCACCACAGTAATGTTTACAGAATTGCAAAAAAACCTGCTGTTTTCAAGGGTTTTCAGCCGTACGGCGGGAAAAAAATGAGTCAAGTTAGAGACTTATGTAGCTTTATTCATTTAATCCCTGAGAATTTCTATTTAACTATGTTTTGCGCCAATAATATTACAATATTTATTTCATACTTCTTACATTTGCTGAAATAAAAAAATAAAATTTGAATATGATCTACTAGGGAACTATCTCGCTCAAACCACCTTAAAAGTAAATGCTTTAGTCTCAAAATTTTAAACTGAGGTACCGTTATTATTGGTTTGTATTCCTAGATTTTATTTCAGGCCTGCAAGTCGCTTTCCTTTACAAGAATTTAACTTGTCGTTCGAACACGGCTCTCTTAATGGCTACATGAAATATTGTGAGTACGATTCCCTAATCTGGGGTCATTAATGTGCTTACGGTTGAATATTACATTGACTTTTAGCCTAATTTTACCACCGGAGTAGGTACTATGGAGAAGTCTCACCTAGATTTTAGTTCCGTACCACTCAACAGTTTTTCCTCGACGACCTCACCAGCCTCTTACCCTACAACATTCCATGTCAGAAACTCCGTGGGATTATATTTTTTAACGAGGGTATTTTCCGTCCTGTAGATATTTGGTACTGAGTGCATATTGAAGACATAGACAATTTCCTTTAGCCGCCAAGGAAACCCTAATCCTCGAAGACTTGAGGGAGTCACGAGATGATTAGCAGTGTTAGCTACAGTTATGACAGTGTATCTCCATACATACGAAAGACGGCAATCAAGCGAATTGGTCGTATTTTTTTCTTCCACGCAATGTTTCTTACTGTTATTGTGTAATGGAATTTTTTCTGCACTTACTCATCGAGAAGTTGGCTTCTTTCTTTCCAAATAGTATGATATTACGAGACAATCACATTAAATTCAATTTCCTGGATTTAAATTGTAAATTACATTCTAGTTCTAAATATCGCATATACCTTCTCTGATGGCAAGCTGAGTGGATAGACCCGAAAGATAGCTTCCTCTATTTGAATGTATCATTTACGTACATAATTTTCCAATTCGAATATGCCTATGAACGGTGATGCAATGTGTCGAAAGAATTACGGCGAGCACTTTGATATGTCAAATAGTAACCGGTAAATATTTGTCGAATTACTTCGGAAATGCATCAAAGGATCGCCTTTATTGATGATGTCAACTATTGAGATCACTGCTGCTAATGTTGTCACCTTTGCCCTAGTTGTTCCTAAGTATGTCTCCAAAATCGGTTCAGCTTTCCTCCGGGAGAGTATTTAGAATGACCGATGGCTCAAGGGAGGTCTAAGGACGCTTTACTCTCTCCCCGCCTTCCTTATACGCGCTCCTTCCAGGAGTGTGTTCAAGAATTCCTTGTGTTGAAGGATCGGAGGGAGATACGGCATCCCCTTGGGCTCGTGCAGTCGTCGAGGAAGGGCCAGATCCAACGCTCGTCGTTTACATCATTTAGTTCTCCGGCCACAAACTCTCCAATAAAAATAGAGGATCCCAGAGACTCTTGTCAGGTAGTTAAGGTAGTCCACGTGGCCATATTTTATCCCAGTACGTCCAGGAACCGCCGTGAGGTCAGATTTCATACCCTAAAAGTCCGGGCTCACGGAATGGAAAGGGATTATTTTGCATCCCCTCCCTTGGGAGAGAGTATGTTTCAGTTTTAGCCGCCAATTCTTGGCTTTCGCGGGAATACTTTTTTCGTTTGTTTTTAATTAAAAACCCTGTTGCTCAGAGATAGGTTTTGATAAATTAGCAATGGAAATTATTTTTCCATGGTGACTGTTGTTGGCATTCCGTCAATTTCATAGATTTGTCCCTTTTATAGAAAATCGTTCCGTATTTTCATGCTCCTCGGATTTCTTCGTTACAGTTAGCATTTTTTACAGACCATCGCGTTTGTCGATTTGCCGTTTGTTTGTAATTTTTTATTGTCGAAAAATGAGTAAGTTTTGGTTCTCTCTGTCCCACAAGGATGAATTTAAAGGGTAACCCCTTATGTCAGCATAGGATAGCCATCGCTATAACATTTTCGCAGTCAAGGAGACGGTTTTATGAGTATTTCCGGGTGCAGAATTTTCCGTATTCAAAACCTGTCAATAAAGAAAAAATCAGAAAACTCCTCCTCCTCTAGTTCCTTATACCTCCATAAATATTTTGAGAAAGGTGTTTTCAAGTGTGTCATTCTTCATCCCTGGTTATTGCAAGAAAACTTCTTATTCAGCAAGCATATTTGAGAAAGAAAAACATTATAGTTGCAAATTTTTGAAACTTTTGAAGAGGTTTTTTCGCCAAAAGTGGTTGCCAAGTATGTCGGGCGTCCCGCAGTCGATCGAAATAGGGATCGCAGTGGATAATGAAAGATAATTCCACCGAAACGATAGTGACTCTGCGCAATATTTTTATCGCGCATAAGCGGACGAAATAATGCTCTAAAGTTTCAAATCTGTGCGAATAATCTGGGGAAACTATCTTCCTTACCTAAGCGGAGTGCTTTCCAGGAATATAGAATTGCGTAGTGCATTTAAAGTAGCTCAGGGAAAATAGCTGGTCCCTTTACTCCACGAATGTATGAATTCACCGCACCCCTGTGCTATGTTCGATTCGATATCCAATTTGGCTAATAAAAAAACCCTTTTGTTTGTTGGTCAATCTCTTAATTTAAAGTAGAGAGTGGAGGCAAAAAATGAAGAACATGGATCTTAATTTGTAGTACTTATTGAATCAGTGGCTTGCGGTCTTTGTTTATGGAAGGATTAGAATAGTATTTCCTCGAGTTTTTTATTTAATGGTTAGATGTAGCTTGCCAATCTCTATCCCATGTTCTTTTTTATCGTGATACCTATCAAGATTCAAATCTTTTCTCAGATATGTATTTACTTTAAAAATTACAAATATTTTTTGCATGAATAATTTACTCGCAATGGTATTAAACTTAATAGAAAAAAATTTAAATGGCCTTAATGTAATTCTGTTGTATGTTATCATAACATGATGTACTATACCTATTCCAGAAACTTATTCATCTCGGAATTTTAGGTATTTACACCTCCCATTTGGTGCCAGTGAATATTAACTCTCGTGAAAGGATGCAGTTTGAGTTCTACTAGCATTTGGAGCTTTTATCCGGATGTAATCCCTCACTTGGGACTTTTAGCGACTATCTCTTGTTTTAGTGGGAGAAAATTGAAAGCTTCCGGTTGATTATGTTCAATTT
Organism: Pyrrhosoma nymphula; assembly: GCA_963573305.1. NCBI lineage: Eukaryota > Metazoa > Arthropoda > Insecta > Odonata > Coenagrionidae > Pyrrhosoma > Pyrrhosoma nymphula. Next base: position 181,549,020 of record OY754327.1, read on the forward strand.
TTATGGTTTTCGGACGTAGCACGACTGGGACGTGGAACGTGGCTTTGGAACTACTATTGTGAAAAGAGTTTTTGAGACATTGGGGTGATAATCCTTCTTCCCATTCACGGCGTTAGCGAGAGACCCGACTAAGTTTTCCCGAAGCTGCGTTGTCAGTTTCACAGCGTGACTTATCGCAGTCGAGTTTACGCTTACAATTAGCCATTTACGCTCGGGGCGTGAACTTGAAATCGGTTCGCAAGTCCTTTATACACATCGGTATAGATCATTGAGTCAACGCAATGGCATGGTATTACTAATACGTTGTGTATGTTTATAATATATACGTTATATGTAATATGTTTATAATATATGCGTCACAACATAGGCATGGCGGAATTGCTTGGGGGTTCCAGTGATCCATTGCGCTGTTCCGGCGGGTGTGGTGACGGCTGCACCTGGTTGAGGCTCATGTGCCGGAGAAATCGCGTCGTAGGACACAAATGATAGAGAAACTGTACATGCTATCTGTTCCCTTGAGGCGACCGACCTCAATGGCATGGGCACTGTAGTAGGTTCAAGGGAGCGTTCAAGTATTACGTAAGCACATTTTTGGCCATTTTTGACCTCTCCCCCTTGTAAGCACAAATAAGCCGAACCACCCCCCGCTTGCTTACGTAAGGTTTTTTCGATTTTTTATATTTGCTTTATATAAAGAAAACCAAATATTTTATACTATTTTTGAAGTTTTTCTTTAGCAATGTCACATGAGTACTATAAAAAAGCGTATTATTAAAGTACTTTAGTAGTATTTATTAGTAAATTAAATGTATTAAATTATTTATTAATAAATTATTATCGGTACGCGTAACGCTATATACTATCTGGGCTTTCTGTATAGTGTAGAAAAAATTACTTTGAGCGTAAAACCAACCGAACGGTGAAAGCGAACACGCACGCGAATGGGCGAACACATCACTCCACATTTATTAGAGAGAGAGAAGCGCTCCAATAATTTATTCAAGCATCCAAAGTTTCACTTCAGTCATGCGTCGCCGCGATACTTCATTTTTTAAATCGTAGTAATTTAATTTTTATGCATATATGTAGCCATGGCTACATACATGAATGTAAATTTGAAGGAGGAAGTTTGCACGAGTAAAATTAATAAACGCTGATGAGCAATAAATTCTGATTTAATGAACTATTATATAATGGAATACATGAAGATGTAATGAAATCTGTGCTAATGTACGACACAAGGGCACAGTAGTATCTTTTAATTGACTCAAATAACATGTCATTTTTTACAGGAGAAGGCAAGAAGCGCCCTGAAAGTACTCCAAATAAACCACATCTTGGTGGAGAACAACATTTTGAATCTTTGAATTTGACTAATTGTAGCAAGTATTGACTCTCGCGGACATTTATGAATACCATTTTGTTTCTGGATCATCCGGAAGGTCTAGATCACCAGGTGCAATGTATTTAGCATTTACGGGATATCCATCAATTTGCATAAAGTTCCATACCTCTGCCAGAACCTTCCCAGCATATTCGAAGTTGGATTTTTCCAGATCTTTATTGAAAGTGCGACTACAGTCATACAAGTGAGACCCAAAGTGGTCATGTGGAAAATTAATCCAGCTAGCTCCCTACTTACTGGTGCCATTCTACGCTCAACTCGGTTGAAAGCACTCCAACCTGGAGCATTTGTTGCAATGAATAGTTCCAATTATTTTAATACCATCGATTAAAGTCACGCCAGAAACATGAAATTAGCTCCAGCGCATATGCTGCGTCGCACACGCCTGAGGGGTTAAACTGGTTCGGAATTCGGAGTTGTTTACAGATAAAATATTATAATGAATAATTATAATATGTAATGAACTAACCTTAGTAAAAAAGTTAAGTAAGCCAGCCTTCTTTTTTATAGCTCTCTGCAATTCATCCTCGACTCTCTTCAGTATAACGTTTTCCAGCTCCGTATACGACTTTGCACTGTTTTCATAATCTCGCCATATTTAATTTATTTTATTTTGTACAGTTAGTGAAACTAAGTTCGGATGAGACTTTTTATAGCCCTCGTAAAGTTTCTGGTACAATATGCGGCGGTTAGTTGACGGAATTAATTATGCAATATTACTAAAATCACAAAACAAACAAGAATAAAACGTGCATTGCACCAAGTCTCCCTCACACACACGAATAGGTAGACATCTTCTTACAAATGACATTAATTTCTTTCACAAACAACCGAGAAGTTGAAAATAGACACTCCAGTGACAGTTTCACGGTCTTAACCCTCTGCCTTCTGAAGTTTAAATGCTCAAATCCGGGCTCCCCCTAATACCTCGCAAGTTGCCCTGCTTTTGTTTTCCCCGACCAAGGGAGGCTCAGTTACTTTTAGTTACAATGTCGTGCCATTTTACTGACGCATGCGCTGTGGGAGAGCAACTCATTTGCTCTTTAGGAGCAATCTTTCACCCCTTGACTCCTCTATAAGTGACAATGTATTCAACGATTTATTCCATATACATTGCGCTCTTCTACTGGCCTTAGAATCTCCTAGGTGACACGCTACGACTAGATGATACTACATTATTCTTTGTAATCATCCTTCAGATGACTCGCAACCTCTGGCGTTTTCAATTTAGTAGATATTATTTTGAAATCCGTTTGAGCAACCAGAAGCACTCCGAAGATACACAATACGCTCTACTCGACCACTCCTCCTTTCTTCACTAAAGAGTAAGACCTTCCTGTCTTACGTAAGCAATCCTATGACCCCCCCTCCCACTTGTCAGCAAAAGTAAGCAAAATCGTAACCCCCCTCTCCTAGGGGTGCTTACGTAATACTTGAACTTCCCCCAAATGATAAATTACACTCAATATTAATTCACAAAAATTGTCTTGGATGATAGCAATTGTCAAACTCGGCACACTCGGAAGTGTGCCGAGTTTGTGTGGAAGTTGAAATCGGAGAGTTGTACTGTGATGACACTTTTAACTCCAGTCTATTATCCAGGGGAGGCTTCTATCGACAAACAAATATTGTGTATTCCGTTTCCTTTTGGTTTGTTGTTCATTCACTAGCTATTTTTTGAACAATGGGTCCTTTGGGACATCTCTCTTCTTCTGAGCAAGTGTAAGGAAATAGGGACGAATTGAAAAGGGCTGGGAGACCTTAAAACAATGACCGTAAGAATGGCAGCATATGCTTTTTGGCAAGCTATATTCGAAAAATAATTTGTTTTCCCTTGTTTCTGAAGATGTCAGCAGAAAGATGGCGAAAAGAAGGAAGTAGAATGATGTGGGGACGGAGTAGGGAAATAGAATATTTGAAAGAAAAATCGATTTATTAAGGCTATTTCCTATTTATTATCGACTTATAGAAGGAAAATTATGGGAGTTTTCATGCACCAAGAAGAAAAAATTTCAGAAAGAAGTTGGCGCGCTCTTTAAGACGGATAAAATATCGGATACTGACAAATGCCGAACGATGCCATTTGAAGAGAAATTACAGGAAATGCGTCATCAAAATGGAAGAAATTAGGACAGGGTGAAGAGAATGTGTGGTCGAACTTTCCGGGAACGGTAAGAGGTCATTGTGCGTAGGTACGTGATGGTAATAAGAGAGGAGAGGTAATTGCTGATGGAAGGCAATTGTCTTCCGATGTAATCCAAAGATGAGGATAGTTAAGTCCTTGATAGATCAGAAGTGGTTACTTTCCTTACCTAGTGGTACTTACCTAAATGGTGAACATGGCCTTAATACCGTTTATGTTATCGCATATCCATCTAATTTCTTGTTCGGAAATTATTTATCCGTAAATAATTAGTGGAATCAGATATTTGTCGGATAGCAAGTGGATTGTCTTCCTGAGGGAGAGAAAGCCGTCACTCATTTAGGTGCGATACCGGTGTCTATTATCATAACTTATTTTTACTTGTTAATAATAAGCCGTATTTCAATATTATAATATCGTTACTTCTCGAAAAATTTTAAAAATATCTAATTACACTTGTCTTGAGAAAAATACGAGGAAATTTATTATATTTAATATAATCTACTCACCCAAACCACCCAGGTGCCAATATAAATCCGCGACCTTTTTAAAAGCGTGGGTTTTACCGCTCCCCCACGAAGGCCGGACAACTAGTTTTTGAAAACCATAGTGAAGTGATTTAGTCATATTTTTCCTTTAGAATAAACAGCTTGTAAACTCCTACTAGGATAGTAAAACCTGGAATAAGCTGAAATGCATCGACCCCCGATTATCATCCTATTTGCGTTTATTAATGGATAGGCAATGGAATCAACCTTATAAACCAACCTTCTTTTATATTCCATCAAGCCGTAATTTCCCGTCGACCTTTATTCAATCTGGAGATTAAATTATATTTTGTTTGAAAAAAAAGAAGTACGATTATTGTACTTGAGGTAAAATATGTCCAAGATTACGTTGGGCACGAATCCCGACTTCTGTGAGGTATGCGGTCTGTCAAAATGGAGGCGGTGGGGAGTCACTTGGAGGTGTCACCTCTCTCTGAAGCTGGATGGGCTGGAAGCCAAGGCACTCGCCAATTAAGCTGGCCCTTAAGTTAAACCTTAGTTTTTTGTTGCTATAAGGGGTTCATGGGGTTCTCAACAGGCATGCCTAATACCTGAGAGTAAGGAATATATCCGAAATGATTATCCCTGAGACGAATTTCAATCGCTTTGCCGATAGGATTTGAAATTCGACTCTTGAATTGAAATGCCTCGCGCAACGTTGTATAATGCGCAAGTTAGGTGTCATTCTATTTTTGTGTTCGCAGGTTACTTTAGTTTGCGTAAGTAAATGTTGTTGCGTGTACAGCGTAGATGCTGAAATTAACCTCGAAGACGCCGTTTACTAAAATCTAAAATTGGCTGTGTTCATTTCTGGCCCACAGTTTATTCATTCAAGGTTTCTCTGGCTTTCTAATTCCTATTCCAACTATGATGAGGGCCGGAGTGTCGTTATAATTCGTTGCCAAATGCGATTTCTGCTGTCGAACAAAACAGATATCGCATATTTTTATTGGCTTAGGTTTATTTTCAACTTCCTTGACCTTGATAAATATTTTAGCCGCAGGCACTGATATTTATCACTCCGATCCGTAGGCTTGCCACTTTTATGGGAGGTATAGAGTATGACAGGTTTTCTGTCTCGCCACATATTTTTTATCAACGAGAACATATTAACTCTTCATCGTTTTACCAAAAATAATTAAGAAAAATCCTGAGATATGATAATTAAGGAAATTCTATGACTAGCAATTCAAATGCAATGCCATAACATTATTTCTACCATCTTAAATAAAAATTATTTCTGCGCATCGAAGTCCATACCTATCAACGCTAAATAATGTTATTCTGATCTTCAAGGAGACAACATATGGTAACTTTTAGATGCATCCAATATTTATCTGGCATACCCTCTCGTAATTAGTCATTTTCACGGGTTTTTCATGGATTTTAACCCTAGGAGAGAACCTATTGGACTAATATTACATGATGTGTACAAATTGTACAGTTTTAACGCTGAAACGGGGTGAATTAAACCAATTCTAGTTTTTATTGGTGGGTGAGACTAAGTTTTGCGAACTGCAGAATACTCGATGATAGCTGATTCCTCCTCCCATATGCATTATTTCGTTTGTTCTTAGCCAAATAAAATAATAAAATCTAAATTACTATCGAATGCAGAACGATGTGGAAACTTGCATGTCATTGGCAATCATGAAGATCATCTGTAAAGAAAAGGCATTGAAACTTTTCCGGTCTTTCATAAAGTGAAGGGCGAAGTCCCACGGCATCTCTGACTCAATTCCTCGTCGAATTTGAACAATTATTTGATCAATGGGAATTTTCATGATCAGACGATTTGAAAGGGTGGTGGAGCATGAGCCCATGAATATGCTGATTGTAGTTAATTTTTGGAGGGACAGTCTGTTGACTATGATCTTTTTTCTCCATCATCATTTGGGAATGAATTTGGCGGATAAAAATTACATATGGGAATTGGAGTGTTGAAATAATAGGTTTGCGGGGGTAACTGGGATATGACTTTTGCATTTAATCCAAATTTTTCTGCTAGTTAATGATGATTTATAAACTCATTATCTCAACTGGAGTAATATATTCAGAATAATTGTAATAATAAATTGTTATTTAATTTAAGCTCTACGTATTTAAAAATGCCATTTAATGCCATATTTCAATGACATTTCAGAGATTCTTCCTCGATATGAGCGAGGAATAAATTGGCTTGGGTACACGAGTTATTCTGGAAGACAAAGAGGTCTTTGGATTACTTAATGGAAGGCAGTGTGTATGATAAACAAAATACAGCTCTTAATTGGAATAACAAATATTTACGAGCAGAAAAGTTTATGTGATGATCTCGCAATAGAAAGTAAAGGAAGGAACACTCTAAAAGCCTACTTAGTTGTTAGAATACCAAATAATGAAGGGGTACAGAAACGATGGAAAAACTTGCATATCGCCTAAGATATGGAGATGTTACTGCACTCTATTTAGGTCACATATGCATTCCGCCGCGAGCATTTGGGACCCAGCACAGAAATATATAATTCGCGAAATATATTTAAGGTGGTTGGAGCAGTTATCGTGGGTCATTGAATGTACATACGTTTTTATAATGTTTTAAGTAAGTTGAAAAAATGATTCTTGGACCACATTTCATCTAACATAAGTGCATCTGTTTATGCGTTGGAATTCACCATACAGGCAGCAATTGAAAGGTTGCAAGAATTATATTTTAATTTTTTCTTTCATTAAAGCATGTTAGGACGAGAATTATTACGAAATATATGTCATGTGCCATAAGGCCACGTGTTAAGGTAGCTTTGAATTGCCATAAAACCAAATCGGATGCAATGTTTTCACTTATAAGTATCTATAGATATCACTATTAAGAACGGATACGCAAATTTTCATGCAAATCAAAAGAAAAAGCAAAAATCGCTCCAACCACCTTAAAGGAAAGCCTAAAGCTTCGTTAAAAACTGCTACGAACTAAAAGGAGGTGTGAAAAACCCAATGGAATAAATAGGCTGGAAGCCGTTTGAAACTCGGAGGACACACTCAAGGCTACGATTACTTGAACAATTCAGACCACACGAGTTTCAGGATGGCACATCGGATAATATTGAAACACTTCAATACATCTTTATAATTGACAGAAGTGATGAAGTAAGAGAGGTACACTGCCACAGTGAAGTTAGCAAGTTCATTCTTTCCACGCACCATTGGTGGCTAAGAACGAGGAAAAACAGAGCGAGGCACTCCGATAACGTGCAATTCTTTCGTACTCTCCCTGTTTCCCTGTGGTTGGTGTCATAACACCCCCTTTCTTATTCCCCTGCGGTGGCTCCCAGGGTAGGATGTAGATGGATGTAGATGGATGTAGAAGATAAATCCCCAGATATGCTGTTGCAAATATGAGTCCTATACATACGAAACCCATGACACATCTTTCCCCATCGAGTGGGAGCAAATTGGAGCTCTGGCATCGAGTGCTTCTCTTTGATTCGGGAATAAAAAGCTCTCGCTTCGACCCACTCGTGATGAGTCCCGGTTGATGAGAGTCTCCCCCTCCCTGGTCTTCCCCATTTCGTCTCCCGTTCGTCATTTGTTAAGTGGGGGGGGGGGGGAGGTCGTTCGTTGATCGCGTGGCGTCCAGGGGGCACTGCGGTGGCATGGCGAGGGAATCAATCATTTGCGATCCCATGATTTATTCAGTTTTCATTGAGCTGGTTCTTCGTTTTGAGTAGAAATTAGCCGTTAATTAATGTCCGACTTCTCGAGACTTCAGTTGCAAGTAAATATTGGAGTACCGTGGAAAAATTTCCACCAATGTGGGGATCCTAACCCATTCCCTCCTCTTGGTAGCCGACACTAGAGTCAATGTGCTAATCGGAAACCAAGTAAGTTTAAGCAAAATGTTGGTAAAACGTTTTCATAAATATACTGACATCAATGAATTTTCATGAACACAAAACGTGTGACTGAAGTGATTGTCTCAAAAGTTCATGCATGATTTCAGCAGTTAAAGGAGCGCCATTTTGCTGCTAGTGGTTTAACTCAAGTGTGAATTCTTTGCAGCGAGATGTCTCCCGAACCAGTGTAGGAAGTCGCCTGGAAAACTCAAGATAAAAAGCTAAAAAATAAACTTTGATCCGAATAAGTGGAAAGTGGAAGAAACACACTTGAGGATGAACATTCCTGATGTGAACATCGGCTCACTCTCTCTCCCGGGAGACTATCACTGATTTACGTGGAAGCTATGCAGACAATATTTTCCTTTCGAATATTAGCTTATTCATGATATTGTATTCTCCAGATAATGGTTAAAATTCTACATTCAATACGCATAAAATGTCTGTGGGAGCTTGTGTTTGTCGGACCGTCGTTATTATCTGTGAACTTTTTTTTAACTTGCTGAAATTTGAAACTGGAGAAGTTTGCCACGTTTCGACTTTCCGTGAAAACATATGCTAACGCTGCAAAATTCGGAATGAAAGATTTATTCTGGAAAGGCCCATCTTCAATACGTATCCTTGAACTTCTATTACCTTACCACGAGTTTACTCTTGATATTTCTGCCAGGAGCTACGTGCGTTGCGCTCCCGCGATGCCCTTGTCTGCCTTTCGCTCTATGATGTGGGGTGAGGGGGAGGAGTTGCCACTGCCTCTTACGAGCTCTCGAATGCCTAGTCATCCAGTTAAACCGTTCTCGGTGTGTTTTTGTTTGCCAAAGACCTCGTCATCCAATAATAACCGTTCAAGGGGTCCAATTACCTTGAATGTGGCTATAGGGTGCCAGTTATCGAAAACGGATAGCAATTCTGAATGAATCTCGTCTGACGTTTCATATCGTGGAATTCTACTGTTTTTGAAGCATTTTCTGTAGGTACATGACTATTAATTCTTGCTCACTGAAGATATATTATATGATGATTATCTTTATTTCCATTGTTCACGGAAATCCGTAATTTCCATGAGTAAGAATATGTTAGTGTTATCAAGTAAGAATACTCTTTTTTATTATTTGTAATGTGGATTCATTAATTAAAATGAAATAAATTACATTTCACTATTCGAAGTTCTTTATTTCCAATAAGATGCTCTTGAGATTATTTGATGAATAGCATGGATTCATACCTGTGACTCAGTATGTAATGTACAACTGTAAAATATTTCCCGGCCAGAATTCTATCTTCACTCTCTGTAAATCAATGAGAAACAAAGGAATTTCAAGTGAAGTAATTATTCAAGAAATGCCTAAAACATTTTTTGTTATGAACCTGGATATGCATCATGATATTTATTACTAGCACTTTGATACAACAAATGTAAATCACACGACTCAGGTTTTAATGTGTAAAGGGCCCCATACACGTACGAATCTGGCTCGCGTCAGTATCAGGTGCCTCTTCTTATTCACGATCTCGATATATATACTACGGGAACTGAGAAGGAGAGGGGTAAAAGGGGAAAGGGAAGATAGGCAGTGAATATGCTTTCAAGGGAAAGGGCAGGATACAAACATTCGTTGATGAGTATTAAATGGAAAAATTCACTTGTTAAGTTTTCCACACAATTTATTGTTCTTTATCGGTTTGAACGTTTAACACATAATTTTCAAGAAGCCTCTTGAAAATGACGCAGACGTAAACACCGGTAGAGAACAATAAATTGTGTGGAAAATTTACCAAGTGAATTTTCCCTCATAATATGGAGAATTTCCAGAAAGTGACCGATTCAACGATTATTTTTTTTCGTTAATGAGACGTAAATCAGGGCCACTAAGTTGTTTTAAAATTTCTCATTGCTGGAAAGCGGTACTTTATGGTTGCTAGGATACTCGTTCCTCTTACGGGATGTCCTGGTTCGATTCCTAATGCCAGGAATAGTTTGTTGTCCGGTACGTTTACATAAAGTTTAAAAGTTTTTGTGAACATTCACTCCATGCAACTTACCCTTGAGGTGGCTTGCAGGCTATTAATTAGAATTAGGTGAGCGTTCATCTCACATCAGTTAACACTGAAAATTAAAATATCAACTTTTAAATCGCTAAAACGACCACTAAATTAATTATGTCCAGCAAAAATTACTTTTGTAATCATAATTTCTCTTAAACGCATTTAAATATCGCATTGCCCTTGCGTGGTGACATTTAATGTTGCTCAACATAGGTACCTTCGCAAATTTTACGTTTTAAAATGTACATAAATCTCTCTTTGCATCCCTATTTTCTTCTCGTCTAGCAAAAATATTTCTTAGATTTACCTTTAAAAGTTTGTGCTACCAAATACATAATCTAATGCCATTAAGTTTAGGAAGAGCAAATGCGCAAATTTTATTTGCGCATTATGAAGAACAACTTGGGTCAATTTGAGGAGCTACCCGCAAATTATGATTGCAATGGCATTTACTTAGATAACACACGCCTTGCAAAATTCGGGTAATTGAAAATTGCTTTTAAGTTTTCTAATGATCATTATGTTGTTGGATGTGCTGATTTCAAATAAAACTCATCCGGGATCCATGCTGCTATGAATTTCACAAATGGCCAGCTGTTTGGCTGGGTGTCGAAAGGCGGTTGGGAGAGGGAGAGCGAGATGGAGGGGAAAGAAATATTTTTTTTGTGGCCCGTAAGAACTCACAAAATGTTGAGAAAATGCTATTTTGTTGTGTACTGATTGGCGCAATTACCTTGTATAACTTACCTTGGACCTCTGTATAGAATCTAGCAATAGTCCGCCATCATGTTGACGTTCCACCTACCCTGGTATATGCGTTCCATTTCCTTGACATTTTGATTGAATCTTTCCCTCTGCTCCTCACTTTCTTCATCAAGACTTTTTGGAAAGTAGTTGAAATATGAATGAAGGAAGTGCATTTTCAAACTCATTGAACAACCCAAATTTTTAAATTTAGTCAACATGTTTTCCACTATGAACTCAGAATTGGGGACCTTACAGTTTCCAAGAATTTTCTGTACAACTCCTTTGAAAGCCATCCATGCCTCTTTCCTAACTGTTTCATTTTCCACGTGGCGTCATGCGCAGAACGGCCTCATTTTGGTCACGGGAGAGACCTACCTTGTCTTAGTAATACGATGGATTTCACGTATTAACCATCAAGATTCAAAAATAAAAGACACAATGTAACTTCAAGTAAAATCTGACGAAAAAAATCAGCGCTTAGAAAATATCGCTGTCATGTAAGAAGTGTTTGTAACATGAATATGAGAAAAGGCGAAATTGATTGCTTACGGCTTGTCCATATGCAGTAATAACATGGAAGTCAAAGTCGACAAAAATTTACTAACCAGAATATCTTCGACGGAGCCCTTGTTTTCCATGACAATAGTTTGGAATGCAGAGCGAATATTTTAAAAACGATAATGAGTAAACAGAACCTCTTTGAAAAGGTCTGGAAAGTAAATAAAGTCTGAGTTACATTGATTACACAGGCCTGAAATTAAAAATTCTTTGTGAAGTGATAGGTGGTCCTTGTAAGTTTTTGGATGCTGATTTCAGTAAAACTTACAGAAAAATTCCATCCACCATTTCATCACAAAATAAATTTTGCTAATAGTGTGTTCAGAAAAATTGTGCAGAATAAATGAAGTTATAAAATATATTATTTCTATTTATCTTCTTATATATAAAGTAGAATGTTTGTTTTGTTCATTCTTTATGCCCGCCAATACCATTCATCCGATTGCGATGAAACTTCGGTGAGTTGTTATGCGCGTGCCTATGAAGGTTTCTGAATTATAAAAATGGCAATTTTTGGGTTTTTTTTACCCCAATATTGTTAACATTTACTCCCATAGGAAAAGCATTGAATTCGGTGCAGGTTTTCATTTATTTGCTTTTTTAAATTACTTGCACTCAAGATATTGGATGGAAACTTGTATCATAGAACGCATAAATAAATGCAGCATTTAATTATTTCATTCAATTTTCTTATACTTCGTTTTTGTCCAAGTTTTGCGTTTTTATCTCTTAAATCATCAATTTTTCTTCCTTTTCAACAGTACAAAATTTCCTTGGCAACCAGGCGTGAATATCCATAGCGATTTCATGCGATATCATGTAGCGATTTCATGAATGGTTTTTCACTCCAGCATCATTTAAAGGCCAGGTTCAGTGACTAATTTGATAGTTGTAGCCAAACGACTACTGTTCCCCGTTCGCCTTGTTATCTGAATGACCATCAACAAGGCACAAGGTGTGAATCGCTTCAAGTGTCTGAATTAAATCTGGAAAATCCATGCTTTTCACATGGTCACGAGTGGGACAACCGAAAAATTTATTTGTTTTTGCAGAGGGTGGTAAGGCCAAATCAAATTATATCCCAAAGCACTTTAGTACAATTTTTCAACGTAAATTTAATACACAAATATTCATTGTCTTTCATTTATTTTTTACATGAAAATGTGTCTGCTTTGTAAATGTGTGCCTACTTAGAAAGGAAAAGAGGCATTGCAACTTATGCCGGGCAAACATTGGTGAGTTTTGGGCGCAAGCCTGCGAAGGTTTATGAATTATTGAATCCATCGTAACATAGGAGGAGCGTGAGTCCTTTCAACAAATGAGTGTTGGTACGCGACCTTCTCAAAAAAGCGAGCAACGACAAGCAAACAACGAAGCAGATCGTTTATGATTTGCTCAATCAAGTGCATCAGAATCGTATCAGTGAGACTTAATATCACGTGCTTCAGATTCATATCAGTGAGACAGATTGTGTTAAAAGTTACGTATTTAATTTGTACGTAAAATAAATTTTTAAAGCTGCGGTCTCTGTTTGCTTTTTTTAATTGCTTACACTCATGAGATGGTATTTAAATTCTTATAATTTGATAACTTAAAAAACAAGGTATTGAATTCTTCCATTCGATTTTTCATATATGCTTTGCTTTTTCCTAAAATTGGATTTTTAAGATCGATAATCTTAAAATTTTCCACTACGTCAACTATAGAATATTTTATTTACTTGGAAACCGCAGCATAGGCATGGAATAAAAACTCATGCCATCTTTTATGCTTTAAGAATTCCTGTATAGGTACGAGGAATTCATTGGACTACTAAATAAAAAGGCTTCAAAGGTAGGTTTCAAATTCGTTTGGGGACCGATTTTGAAACCAGAAAAGATTTGTGGGCCAAGCCATGAAAAGTATGGACATCAATGGGGACTTCAGAGTAGAGTATTTTATTTTGCGAATTCACAAAATATCATTGTCCTTCATTTATTTTGTACATGTCTTCTTTGTATATGTGTGCCTACTTAGAAAAAAGAGGCATTACAACGCATGCCGGGCACAGCTAGTCTTATATATAAAATAGAATGTTTGTTTCGTTCGTGTTTTATGCAAGTAAATACCATACATCCGATTGCGATGAAACTTTGGTGATTTGCTGCGCGCGTGTCCATTAAGGTTTGTGAATTATGAAAATGGCTATTTTGGGGTTGTTTTTACCCCAATATTGTTAACATTTACTCCCACAAGAAAAGCATTGAATTCGGTGCAGGTTTCTCTTTAATTGCTTTTTTAAATTCTTGCACTCAATATATTGGATGGGAATTTGTATCATAAAATGCATAAAAAAATGCATATGGACTCCATGTTCTAAACATTATCGTATTCCGTATTTCCCTTGTCCTTCGTTTGCTTCGAGCTCAGCAGGTGGCGACACTTGCGAAGGGCGTCCAAACTCAAGCTCCCTTTCTGTTAGCTGTCCAAAAGTTAGATAGACAAATCCATGCTCCCTAATGCCTAACGAGTTTGGACACGGCTCTAGTGACGTCGCAGACTTCGACAAAAGCGCATCAGAGCGCGTCGACAGATGAGCAACGACCTACCTTGCGTTAGTAATACCATGCGTGAAATCGATGTTATTTTCGGTTTCATGATTGTTATTTATTTTCCAGATCAAAGTTTTAAAAATTCAGATTCAACAAAATTCAAATTGGAGGGGATCAGGTTAACTTGGTGGCTAAAGTGCTGGCTACTCATCTCAAGAGCCCGTGTTCGAATCCCGGCGATGGCGGAGATATTTCATTAGAACTCTAATTCTAATTACCCCCGTTTTACACCCAGATAAAGACAGCTCCCTCATTCGTTGGAGGCTGTTTCTTTCGACTTCCGTGTTTCACCTAGTTATGGAAAAATGTCGGTCAAAATCGATTTTTCGAACAATCGATTTTTAATCGAAATGAAAAGCTCTACTTTTCGACAAAAATCGAAATTTGAACCAAAAGATCGATTAATCGAAAAAATCGACGGCTCTTTTTTGAAAAAAATACAGTTGGTACAAAAAATGTTTATTATTCATTCGAAAAACGCTCATAATACATATTTGAATAGTATAAAAAATCCCTAAAAATGTACTTAGAATACATTCTTGAATTATTAGTAGTAAAAATTTACAAATGCACGCACATTAAAGTTTGGGGATCACCGCATGGAACCATTCGGCTTCACTAAAATTTTTAAGAAAGATCAACTGATTGAGATGCTTTCTTGATTACCTATGGCGTACCTTTCCAATTTTACCGGCCTCAGAGAAAAGTCTTTCACATGGGACGGATGACGTTATCGCACTCAGCTCTCTGATCGCGAAACGGTACCAAATGGTCAAGATCGAAGTTGAAAAATGGAGTTTGGATCGAAACTCGAAGATCATGACTCGATCTCGATGTCCTCGATCTTTGACTATAAAAACTTGATTTTCGATTTTAATCGAAATCGATTTTTCCATCATTAGTTTCACCCCCCCCCCCTAACCTCCGTTTCTCCTTCCTTCCCCACCCTCTTTTGACTCCTACCTCCTAACATTTATATTTTTTCTTATTCATGATAGAATGTTTGTATTTGCAAAGCTGATGATGATGTGAGATCCCATTGAAACGCGTTGTGATTATCGTCCAGAATAAAAAGCTTTGGAAAATTACAATGCTTTTTCAATATGTATGTATCTACCTTTAATCATCATGCATTTCCACAACATGTCGCCTAGAATTCTGAATTGTATCGAAAATGAGGTATTTTACCCAAGGTACGTAAATCTCTAGTCCGTGGCAAATGCGCTGTGGGCAATTTTGGGACGGCAAGGCTACATTGTCTAAAAACAGTTGCCGTTGGATGAATTCGTAGAATCAGTGTCCGTTTATTTTTGAATACCCGGCGTGCAACACGCTAACCATTCTAACTATGTGGAAAATCAGACTTTCAGAGATTATTTCAATCCCAATTCTCTACTTACCTCCCGTCTCTTTTCTCCTCCCCTTTCCACTAAACTGACTCTGACGTATCGTTCTAGGCATACGCCTGTCACCAGCTTCCGCGAGAGCTACGTTTATAATCATGGATATTCATCTGTTCCAAAAATCCTCCCGATTCAAGCACGTGCCTGTAGCGTGTGTTGCCGATTCAGTATTCATTTCTCTCCGTGCAATTTTCTCTCTCCTCGGTCCGCAATCGATTCTGCCGCTGAAGGTTTCGTGTCCACGTCGCATGCGATGAATGCGAGAGCGGCATTCCCTGTGGCGTCGCGCCTCCGAACGGGAGAGAGGCATTGAATCGGCCGTTCCTTTGTTTTTCCGCGGCCGAGCTCTCTCTCTCTCTTTCTCTCCGAAGTAAACACCTCGACTCGCGGAGCGCGATCCACTCGGATGCGGTGACGTAATCGGGGATCCCTGATGCAGTGTGGGTGGGTGGGTGGGAGGGTGGCCTATCCCAACGTCAGGTTGTTAACCCCCGCTTCGTTCCCATCATGGCCGCCGGGGCAGAAAAATTACCCTCCCCTTCACCCTGGGTCGAATCTAAAAAGTTCACCGGGTTAGGGGCTAAAGTGGACAATTTACTGTAATTGGTGAGGTGTGCATTGTAATGTCGGTTCTGAATTTACATCTGTTTTAACTCTCTCATTCCTTGTACTTTTACACGTACCCTTCCCTCAGCCATAAGTTTCTATTGTCATCTTGTACTTTTTTTTAAAGTTCGAAAGCAATACTCTGATTTAAAACGCTGTACAAAACTTGCTACACGACTTCGCTTTGGAAGTGTAAAGCGAGAACCGCTCGTGCTTGGTCATTTCAGTAAGTATGGCGGTGCAATATTTTCACGGATTTGGGGCAGAAAGTGCTGAGTTGTCGCTCATAGAATTTTCTTCCTCAGATAGCATCATGTGGATGAAGAGTTGGGTTTATCCATCCCCGACCCCATTCACTTAATAATCCGAGTACGATCCCTTCTTTTGTGAGTCTTCCCTTTTTATTCGCCCCCATATCATCATCATCATCGTTGGTGCATCTGTCCGTAGACAGGTTTCAACGGTAGCGTTGTCTCCACAGCATTCTGTCCTGGGCCTCTCTCTTCATCTCTGCATAACTCCTTCCTTCTTTTATACTCCTCAGCATTCCGTACCTCCTCTTTCTCTCTTCCCTTCTATTTTCCCTTCTATTGTTAATTTCTGTAGGCTGTTATTCCTTAAAATATGTCCAATTCATTTTACCTTTCTCTTTTTAATTTCTCTCAGTATACTTCTTTCTTCTCCAATCCTCCTTAGCACTTCTTCATTCGTGATCTTATCTTTCCATCCAATCTTCTCCATTCTTCGCCATAGCCACATTTCAAAGATTTCTAAGTACTTTTCTTCTCTCTTTCCATATCGTAAGTTCTGAATACTCTCATCGCTCGCATCAGATCAGGGGTGCTTAACCTTAGGGGTGCGCCTCGCCAGGGAAGGTGCATTAGAGTTACAGGGTAAATGCAAAGTTCTCTCTTAGGGATTATGTGTTGAGAAATATAGTAATTGGATTTTCAGCTTTGATGCGATAGTCCGATTCGAATGATTGGATTCTGTTAAAGGAGAGTGTACTCTCGAGAATATGAAGAAAGTAGATCATTGCCTACATAAAGAGTATCTTGAAAAAAAGTTTAATGTGAATAGTATTAAGATGAAAATAATTGAGGAAGTGAAGGGAGTGAGATTTTTCTCTTTCTTTACAAGGGGGATACCGTGTGCCTTGCTTTGCCGCTTCGAATGGGGTGCTTTTTTTACGGTGCAGCACGTCTCAACTCTGCTCAACATTTCACTTAATTGGCCTAAGTTTCGTTAAAATATATCATTTTCTCTGCCGTATACACGAATTTTCACTTAATAAACTAAAAGTTATCAAAAGCGCGATTGGCTTAGCGGTTAGCGTGTTGAGTTGCCAAAGTTAATTTCTCGATTTCGACGTTCCTTGAGCGTATTTTTTTGGCATTCAATGTTATCGAATTCATAGAATATTTTACGCACAATTCCCGGCCATAGTACAAGAATGAGATGGAATTACTGCTTTATCCCCACTTATTTTCGTACAAAAATCGAATATCACCAAAGAATCCATAAGAGAGATGGATCTTCTTTAGGTGATTCAGTTGCTCTTTCTTCAATCTTCTCTTGGAAAATTGAACAAAGGGAGCAGAATTTTTCAGATCCCTCCATTTCTAACTCTATTAAAACTTCTCAGTCGATTACAGTGGTAACTGATGCGTCTATAGACGTTTTATAGTGAATTGTTGAACAAATAAAATGTTTTTAAACATGATTTTCGTAAAAAAATAACAATAGCAAGCAAAATAAAACAATTCGTACAAAAATTAAACATGACTCCAGTGGTTCATTCATCCGATTCGGCACATGCGACCATATGAGCTTGCCAGCCTTTGGGGCCGGGAATGTTCATGCCCAACCTGTGGTAAGCGCATGGAGTTTTAAGGGTAGGTACACGAAAAATTAAATTATGACGCTAGTGTGGCAAACTTGTTTCCATGTTGCTAGGGGCCCAACCTTGGAAAATCGACTGCCAATAGTTAATTCAATCTAAAAATGCTGGGACCCGCTGCCCTATTCCAACCCGTTGTCGTCCTAAAGAAACGCATGTTAACAACTTGTACGAACCCACGTACGTTTCACCTGCCACCTACAAACGCTAGAAAAGTCTAAGAGTCTACAATGAGTATCTTCCGAGGGGGGAAATGTTTTTTTTTACCCACTGCGAAAGGGCGCCGTAAACACCGGCATTTCCCCAAATGGATACAGTACTATAAAACTCTCCGCGCTTGGGAAATGCTTCATCCTCCCTTTATAGCCCCATTATTCCTCTGCCTCCAAAGCCAGGAGTCTGGGGCTGCCCGCGCCTATTTGTAGACGCTGTTGACCGATGTTATCCTGTCCGCTCTCGATTTCGTGCAAAAATAATATTAACCGTCGCCAAATACGCCTTCCCCTCTCCTCCCCGGCCTCACGCAACTGCTAGGAACCCCGTTTCCGGGTGACCGTGAAATTTTATTCGAAAAAAATTTAGTCGGCAGGCAAAAATAATTAAACAATCTGACCCGGGCAAGCGCCCTCTCTGCTGTGTGGCGGAGTAATTTCAGCTCGCCCCTTGCTGCGGACGCACGTTTCCCTGTTCCGTTTCGGTTTTCCTGGGGGGGAGGGGCGTTGGGCTGGGGCGATAGGGGGATTTTTATCCGTCGTCTCTTCCCGCCGTTCGTGAAATTGAAGGCGAGGGGAGGAGACGGAAGAAGAGGAAGGGGTGGGTGGGTTAGGCGATGGATAGGGGGCGGCGTGAGGGCTGCAGCGGGGGGTGTTAAGGGAGACGAGGAAGCTTTTGGGGGGCGAGGGTTGCAAAAAGTAGGATTTTCGGCGGGTGCCCCGAACCGCTCCTTTCCTCCCTCTCTCTCCCCATATCGTGCAGTCTTTGCCTTTTTGTGCGTGAGGGCGAAGGGTTGTTGGACTCGTGAGGGAAAAGGACAGGGAAAGGGGAGGAAGGGTACGGGGAGGGGGGGGGGGGAGGCCCAACTCTCTAATTGCGGCGGGCCCTGCAACTACTAGGGAGGAGATGTGTGCAGGAGGGAGACGGGGGACTGGTTTCATCTCTCACGCTCTTCTTCTCTCCAATTCTCTCTTCCTTTCTACTTCTTCTATCATCCTCCCCTACTCTTCCACCCCTTTGGCATCCCCTAGTTATCCCGTTTCCCCTCCCGGCCTCCTCCCCCTTCGTGGCCCCCACAATCCCCTTCCCCCCCTGCCGTCCCTCCCTTCCCTGGCGCCGATCGATCAAGCGCCCACGGGGCCCCCAGGGTGGTGCGTGTGGTGCTTGCGTGAGGATGTGTTTACGCACCATGCGCGGGGAGGAAGTGGACAAAAATACACGGCCGTGCACTGTAGAAAATCGGATTCTATGTGCAAGGAAACCACCCATCGATGAGAGGGGGAAAATGCGGTCGGTAACGTAGTTGGACGAACGTATGCATCGCGAAATATCCATAGCGTAAAGTGACCACTGCAAGTAATCGAACCAGAGGTCAGCGGAATTTACTCAGCTTTACTCGTTCCGGCCCTGTTGGCTTTTCACTAGTTACTGTACGGTCATCTTCCATATTGAGGAGAGAAGAGCAAATCCATAGCCTGATTTTATTTCACAGGCAATTTTTACTTGCAATTCTATGCCGTGAATGGCTCTATTTTGCGCATCTAAAAATGAATTTGCAATGAAAAATTTAGCTTTCCCTAGCTTAAAATTTTTCTTTCAGGTTCATTCATCCCTGTATTTTGGTGTGAAATATAAAAGTAGTATATGATAATTAAATCGTCGCAGATGAGAGGACTATGGGTCAGCTCCTCGTAGACCGCCTTTTCTCGTAAGCAATTGCGCTAATATACTTCCTATACCTCCAGATAGGCACGCCAAAGATATTAGTAAATCCTGTGGATGCTTGTTTTTTCTTATTATGGCCACGGACTGGTTTAATTTGAAGACTTTTGGAATAAATGGTGACATGTAGTAGTAAAACTTAAATGTAAGATGAATCATAAACTAATTTTAATTATTGTATCTGGAGACTTTTTAAGAAGTACTTTTGCCTTTACTATGAAATATCTCTCTTCTGGTGTAGAGATCATGATTCGGCTTCGATCTGCGGACGATTTCTCGCGGAAGCTAATGTCTGGAAAAAAATGCAAATGCAAGCGGTGCAAAAGCTGGATATACAGTCTTCGATTCCACTGTCGTTTCTCTCCGTCCTTTATTTTAACTTTTCATCTCGTTTTTGTGCAATTCACCCTCTTCAGACCCCTCTTTCTAAATATCCATCTTTCGTGCATTGAATTTCAATGCTCTTATCACTTGATTACGTATTTGTGTGCTCGTTGTAGAGTGGTAGTGGAGTTGAAGTCGTAGAGCGTGCACGTGCATGCGGGGATATTTTTGCAATGTGCTGAAGGGGGGAAGGGAGAGTAGTGGGAGCGTGGAGGAGGAAGGAGGGGGATGTTGCCATTCATGTTTTTACGGGAATAGGAGGTGGAGGGAGCTGGGGGGGGGGTGAGGAGGAGGGGGGGAGGTGGGAGGGCTGGGAAGGGAGGTGGGCAAGAAAGAATCGCGCGCTCCCCAAATAAGTAACAACCTCCATACTCGTCGCTCATTTCTCCTTCCCGACTTTTAAAAAATGGCCCGAGTGTCTCTATATTTGGTGGAAAAACGTATCGACAGGCTCGTTTGCTCGGGAATAACGCAGGCAGGGAGACGGACTTGAAATGTTTCGCATCCCGCCGGTCGTACGCTCCTGGGAGACCTAATGGACGGGAAAGCGCGGAGCTGGCAGATGCAGTCATTGCCTGTTTGGATATTCGCGACTCGCATCGCGTGGGTCGTTTCGCACTGTAAAGTCTCCACGACTGGGGCACTGACGGGTTTTACGACGCAATGTGCATCCGAGAAACAGTGTTCCTGATCTCGGGCCTCTAGGACTCTCTCGGAAAACACGCCAGACATCTCAAATTGACTTTAAATTTTACTGATGCCTACTCCAAATGACATTCGATAATATTTTTTCAAATAAGGATGCTGGGATGGAACAAGTTTTACTTAAAAACCTTAAAGAACCCTCTTTTCTAATATTGCGGCTGCGCAATAAACATCTTTTCAGAGTCCATTAGCATTAGAAAATTAAACGTTTACCTACTCTGCGTAGACTGTGACATCATGGATTGAATTTGCTTCTCCTCTGAGAGACTTGGAAGAGGAACATTGCCAAAATTTCCGATGATCCCGAACGCCTCCACCTTGAAATTATACAGCGGACCACCAACTAATCGATACAAACGCAAGTGAGGCTTCAATATTAAAAGGGTCGTTAAAATCAGGTAAATTTCGTTCTAAACGAATGAAGGGTATTAAGGTTTGATCCATACGTTCTTATGCAATTATGGAATCGGATAAATTTACGTTTGGATCGGATCTATCGGTTTGTTTTTAATTTACTTTCGTGGTTTTTCAATTGAATTTAAATTGACTTAGAGCCAGAGAACTTGTTTTATATTATATACTTACGCGTTTTCATCGCATTTAATTAAATGATAAGCTTGAATCATTTTGTGTTCCCCGGTGAGGGAGGTTTTAAACGCTGTTCTGCTAACTCATCATTTCTCCCGTACCTCGCAGTCACTTTTAATGGAACTTGTCATTCAAATTTCCGAATCCAGCGTCGACGAATTCCGCCATTTATTGATGCACTTTAGAAATTTGTTGAAAAGGATTTAGCATAAATTTTAATCTCTCTTTGCGTGAATAGGGTAGAAAGACAGTGAATTATTATTTTTATTATAATTGAATACACGATGTTGGTAAATAATTTCGTTAAGTGATCATGAATTGGATGGTGCATGGCCTCGTGAAAGTGTTCGTTCTCCGTGAATTGAATTGTATATCCATACAGAGTGACTGATTTTGAAATTCTCTTCGTTACGCTGGGACTTGATTTGACTGAATTGGCTCAAAATTAAATATACACGGATAAAATTATTTTTTTTGCTTGGCTTCTATTGAAAAGGTTTGAAGAATACATACGAATAGATGATATGCTTGATAAAAAATGATATTATGTAAAGAGGAATAAAACTATACCTAATATAAAGCGGTATCATTACAATGAGTCAGGGATTTATATTTGTTATATCGATCTGTGGGTGTAATGTTTTGTTAATGGCTTTTAAAAGTTAACAATGAAATCATAGGTGAATTGGTGGCTGAAATGAAATGGTTCCCTTTATAATTGATTGCCCCATTAAACCACGGAGGGAAAAGGATTGAGAGGAATACCAGAAAAAGTCCCGTGATACATTTTACGATAAAGTATTCTCATAAGAACTAAAATGTCAAGGAAATCAACCGTTTATATATTATTGGGATGTGAAAAACATACGTAAAACGTACTTAGAAAAACTAACCGGCATCAAACTATGAAATAGAGGATCATAGTGATCTACGATAGATTTTTTAACGTAAAATATAAGTTTTCTGATTAAAGGTAACTTTTTACGGGTAAAAAACAGCGTTGCATTCGATTATAACAATGGAAGAAAGGCTAAAGCAGGGATGCTGAACTTCATTTTCTATGCTTATAAATCACTGTTGACTCACCTGAAAGCACCTGAGGGCATCTCGAAGCAATATTTAAAAAAATATCAAATAAATAAATAGTTCTGCCATTAAGTAGTGAGAAATTAACACTGCGTCTGCGTCATCAATAGTAAATTCCATTTAAAATTGTATGGAGGCATCTCCCAACATGAAAAATCCTGCACCCGAGAGTGATTTAATCAATGATTATTGCGAAATTACCGAATTGAATAAGTGAATTGCCCACCCTATTTATTGATTGATTGCGACTAATGATTCTTTCACATCGTTCTCATTTTTCCTTATCCCATTTTATCCTTATTTTAAAAATTAATATTTTTCCCCATAATTTATTTTTTATAGTTCGAAGGTTAAGTGTTAATGAAGCAATTCACCAAATCAGCATTACTTTGCAAATTATCTAGTATATTACTGCATTACAATCTAACGTTTTCCGTGCTTTTTTATAACTTGAAATGACCGGAAAGTAGCATTTTCTAATGTTCGTTTTTGATGATCGACTTGTCGACTGACTAAAAAGGCCGCTAAATACTGAAATACGGCATACATTTCGATTCATTCTCCAATTAAATCATATAATTAGCAAAATAAGTAAACAAGGTCATTTAAACCAGTTTAGTTAAGCATTTCCATTGAAATATGTTTTAGTTTCTATTTCTGTATTAATATGACTCCAGTTTCATTTCAGCCCCGAAAGGAGCTCACGATCATATAATTTGTTCCTCACCTATGTGAGTCCGTCACAACAGATGATCATATTGATTACAACGACAATAATTTCCGTGTAACTAGGGATATTGATCACTCTCCACAATGAGTTAACCGTCAAATTCATTAGCCGTGATCACGTCACTGCAGAATGAGATGAATTATATTTTGCTTGGCAGAGAGGAAGATGAAATCATCGGCCGAACTTTGAATCCTAACATTTTTTTGTTCGCCATTTTTTTTGCCTCATAACATTTTCGCATGACTTCGCTTTACATCAAGAGCACATGAAATCGGAATATTTTCTTTTACACGTGCTACCACGTTGTCGTTGACTCTTTTCCGCGTAAAGGTGTATAAAAAAGTATTGTTTTGTTTTATCCCGTCATAAATACCACCACATTTTCAGCGTTTGCTTATCCTATTTGCTTGCTGTTTGCTATGGTATTACCTTCCGAGTTCCTTGCCCTCGACTACGCATTGCTATTCTCCGCCATATCTCACTCGAAGAGTCAGCCGGCGTTTCGAACTGGTGGTCTCCCTGGCTGCTCCACGCCTCCCGACCCTCTACCCTCTAGTCGCAGTGGGACCCGATAGCTCCTGCACCCAAGGGGTTGCCGACACGGCCCCCCGTGGGGGCTCCCGGCCTGTCCCCGGCGACCCTGCCCAGGCTTAATACGAAATGCCGTCCCTGTATCCACGGGTGAAGGGTCGGAGGTTGCTATGGAAGGGGAGGGGGGGGGAGTGGGGGCCAGAGGCGAGAGTGGGCGGACTCGGGTTGTCAAGGCGACACACGTTGTTATGGCGACGGAGCGGAGACGAAGAGAGAGAGAGGAGGATGATGGAAGGGTAGGGGAAGTTGTAAGTTGTTTCCATCGCTGGATCCAATTGATCAAATTCCTTCCATAGCTGTCGGCAAAAATATCGATAGTACTTTACTTTTTTTCCTGTGTTCCAGCTACTTTTAAAGTAAATTCGAATTTATATCCGGCTAAAGGAGAGGTATAAAATCAAATATTTCAATTCTGCAATACGTGCAGCACGCTATTATTTTTAGCGGTTTAAAGGCCACTTTCTTTTACTGTAGATGTGTGTTTTCATTTCGAGCGAAATTGTGCCCATAAGGTCCCTTCTTACTTTCAACCCAGATCCATGAAGGATGCTAATTGTATTCATATGTAGTTTTCAGGACGTTCTTACAGAACGTGGATGAGAACAACGGTAAATGAGCGCTTTCGTCCAGCTGGAACAAATTTTTTTTCACACGCTTAAAATGCTACGATTTCCACCAAATTATGTATACGTATTAAACACAGCCTGCGCATTTGTAAAACTATTTGTTTGTACTAATACCAACAATACTAAGGTAACAAGACTATCAAACCTGGTAAGTGCAATTTCCGGAGTCAGCCATATTTCATAGAAGGCGCCTTTCTCGTAACCTCAGATGGATGGCGCAGCGGTCGCCCAGTTGCTCCTCTACGCTTCGTCGTCCTCTTTATCTCGCGGCAGATGCAGTTTTAGGCGCCTTCACATCAAACTTTCCCTCAGTCCCGAATGCGAATTTCTTCCGTTTTCATCGTAACTCCCACCAGCTCCGATAAGAACAAGAGAATCCGTATTGTGTTCCTAATTTCACAGCAATAACCTCACTTAACTAATTACCCCACGGTAGAAGGGGAACTCACAACGAATGGACTTCCGCGTCTCTAACGTGCTTTTTCATGCAAAACGCAAGTAAATAGCCGCAGTGAGGGCTTTTCTGCCCTTCCCTTGGCAGCAAACAACCGTGTTTTTACCGTGCCGCCGAAAAGAGAAATGGTGACCTGTAATTGTTAGCCTTTCTTCCGTCCTCCCCAAACAATGACCGACGGCATTGTTTGCACACGTGAACTCAGACGCGTTGTCCACCACGTGTTTATGTGATAATTATGTCCTTGCACCAACAATTACACAACAACGTGGATATTAGCGTATTACAACCAACTTTCTCAAGGGATTTCATTCCTTTTAAAAATAAAAGAACACTAATCCTCCGACAGAACTAAATTTACGCCCATCAATAACCAACTTTCTCAAGGGATTTCATTCCTTTTACAAATAAAAGAACACTACACATCCAACAGGACTAAATTTACGCTCTCAATTTCTCAAGGGATTTAATTCGTAAAGGAAGTTCTACTAAGAGAAGAAGTTCTGCGTTTACACCATAGAAAACGCTGCCCTTTCCATAGTTTCACATATACATATTATTTTAATTTTTTTTCTGTTTTCATTTTACATCATCACGGTAAATTAATGAAAATGAAGGTCATAAAACGATAAAAGTAGTATATTTGGGATTTTCTCAAACGTTATACTCTTAATTTTGTCAAATTAAATGAATTCGACCGCAATATACAAGAGTAAAATATGATATAAAACAGAATTTCATTTAAATGGTTGCCGCGCCATCTATTGCATTTTTTACCAACGTGCCAGCAACGCCATCTGTCTGAGCGTCTATAAAACTACAACATTAACAATCCAAAGAACGCATTCTGGGAATTTCACCATTTCAAATATTGACATTTAGCTTTACACACAGCCAAAAATGCACAACTTACTAGAAAAATGGCCATTTCGGAGTTGCGTACCGTATGCGTTTGCGAATGATGACTAGTGTCCGGGTCATAGTTTGTTTTTGCTTCGAGTAAATGCTCCACTAATGAAAAGTAAAATAGAGGTATGGCAACGAATTTCTCTTGAAACTAACAATAAGAATGTTTATAGTTAATTCACATTTTTTTTAAATACTGCCCATGTTCAACCATACAAATAAAGCTGAAATTGGAGTGCTGGAAACCATAGTTGTAAATATTATCCAACTCGGACAGCATAACTCGCTTCAGAATTCTCATGCGAGCATAAGGAAATTATGCACGAGCTTGTCTGGGAATCATGGTAACAACGGGGAGTTATCCAGGTGAATAAATGCATACATTTCTATTCGGGGAAGTCTACTGTTATGTGCTTCTCTTTGAAGCATAATACCATCTCCTCTATCTGTCGACTTGCCAATCAACCCATTCCCTCCGTCTCTTCCCTCACTGGTTTAGGTGTCACTTTCAATCAAAAATTAACGTTCCTGGATCACATTCATTCATTCATTAGGTAATCTACCAGTTAGAGGTAGATTATGATGAAAGTCTGAATATCCAACGGACTCTTACACGTGCCGTGCCTTATCTACCTCAATTATTTCTTTCTTCATCTCAGCATAAGTCCTACCTTCCTTCATCCCGTCCATAAAACCGATTCTCTTTCTTCCCCTTCCCCGCTTACCCAACATCCTTCCCTCGATCACGGCCTTTAGCAAACCTTCGCCCCTCATTACCGCGTCCAGCCACCTACCCTGCCTTCCCCTAATCTCATCCATAAGTTTCCTCTCCTCGACCACCATGTCAAGCACTTCCTCATTTGTCTTCCTTTCCGTCCAACGCACCTTCTCCATCCTCCTCCACACCCACATCTCGAAAGCCTTCAGCCTACTTTCGTCTTCCTTTCTCAATGTCCACGTTTCTGCCCCATAAAACCCATACAACGCCACACTCCATATCAAGCTCTTCACCAGCCTCTTTTTTGCATCCTTACTTAGGGTCCCCGTCATCAGCTCCCTTCTATTATTGAACGCTTCCTTCGCTAGCGCTATTCTCCTCCTAATGTCTTTGCTACTATGTCCTGTTTCTTCTAGCGTACTACCCAAGTAACTAAATTGTTCTACTTGCTCCAGTTTGTGACTTACTACTCTTATCACCAGCCTCGCTTTCTTTGTCTGAAAGAATCCCATTACTTTTGTATTCTTATGATTAATCTTCATCCTGTATTTCTCGCACTGCTTTTCCAATGCATCTACTAATGTTTGCAATCCTTTCGATGACCGACTGACCAACGACTGGTCGTCTGCGAATCTAACCGACTTTATCCACTGGCCTCCTACTTTCATTCCCACATCTAGCTCATCCCATGCCTCTCTTACCATTTACTCAGGATAGATGTTAAAAAGCAAAGGCGACAACGAGCACCCTTGCCGCACCCCGCGACCTATAACTGCCCACCCTGATTCACCCTCAGCTATCCTCACCTTAGCCCTCTGCCCCATATGTAAGTTTCGGATGAGTCTCCTATCACGCCAATATATTCCTATTTTCCCCAATATCAGCATTAGTTTCTCCCAGTTTACTCTGTCAAACGCCTTTTCGAAATCCACAAAGCAAGCGAAAACATTCTGATTATACTCTATGTTTCTATCTATAAGTGTCATCATTAACGCAATCGCGTCTCTGGTGGCCCTTCCCTTCCTAAACCCAAATTGGTCATCGCCTAAATAGTAGTTTTCTCTGCTCTCCAACCTTCTATTTAGTATTCTAAGCAAAACTTTTGCCGCGTGCGAAATTAAACTGATTGTTCTATACTCCTTGCATTCTGATGCTTTCTTCTTCTCCGGGATAGGTATTAATACTGTTTTCACGAAATCCTCTGGCCATACTCCTTCCTCGTAGATCCTGCGAATTACTTCGAAAAAGGATTTTCTCCCCTTACTACCTAGATTCTTCAGTAGCTCCGAAGGTAGGTTATCGGTTCCCACGGATTTTCTACCCTTCATCTCTCTTAATGCCCTCTCTGTTTCGCTGTCAAGTAACTCTGGTCCGAGGTTATCCTTATATATTAATCCTTCATCCTCTAGATCTAGGCTAAGGGGTCTATTCTCGCTGTCATATAGGTCCTCTACGTATTCTCTCCACCTTTCCTGGATATCTTCCTGTTCGATTAATATCTTCCCTGTTTTGTCCTTAACCTTTGGTATCGTTTGCCCTCTCTTACCACCCGATAACATTTTCACCTTGGCGTACAAAGCGCCCACTTCCCCCACCTCCTGCATCTTTTCCATTTCCTCGCATTGTCCTTCCACCAGTTTTCTTTTGCCCGATTGGTCACTCGCCGGAGTTTATTATTCAATTCCTTGTACTTCCTCTTCCCTACGTCGGTGTTCACGTTTTTCCATATCCTTCTCTCCTCTTTTCTTTATCGTTTCTTCTGTAACCCACTGCTTCTTAACCCTCTTCTTTTCCACCGTTCCTATTGTTTTCTCTGCCGCTCCTGCGATTCCTGTTTTTATAACCTCCAATCTTCTCTCTATTGCTCCCATCCGCTTTGCTTCAACTATGTTCTTTTCTATCAGCTCTTGGTATTCCCTCCTTTTCAACCATTTCAATGCTTCAAGGTTCCACCTCTTTATCGTCCTACCTTTACAAAGCCTTTTGAATCTAACTTCACACTTCATCATCACCAAGTTATGATCGGAGACCGCATCCGCCCCTGGATAGCTACGCGAGTTCTTTACTCTATTCCTAAATCTCTGCCTTACCATTATATAATCAATTTGGTATCTCCCAGAATCACCCGGCAATTTCCATGTGTATCTACGCCTGGGGTGATGTTTAAACCAAGTGTTTGTCACTACTAATTTATTTCTTCTACAAAATTCAACTGCCTTTTCACCGCGGTCATTTATTCTTCCTAGCCCTAGCCCTCCCACTTCTAATCCTTCCCTCCGTTCCCCCACCACTGCATTCCAGTCACCCATCACTATCAGGTTTTTCTTTCCCGGTACTTCTCTAATTATTTCTTCTACTTGCTCGTACACCTCTTCCACCTCTTCCTCCCTATGGTTGCTGGTAGGCAAGTATATCTGGACCAGTACGAAATTCGTCGGGCGTGTTTTTATTTCTACCACTAGTATCCTGTCGCTCACCTGTTCAATATTTACCACCCTAAGCCCCAATTTTGTGTTCAGTACCATACCTACCCCACGTTGACTCTCATCTCCCCCATTATAGATCACCCTGTAGCTATCACTCCAATAGTCCCCGCTATCCTTCCATCTCACTTCGCACAATCCCAAAGCATCTATTTTTCCTTTTCCCATTTCCCGTTTAATATTTTAAAGCTTCCCGGCCCTCATCATGGTCCTTACGTTCCAAGTTACTATTTTTACCGCTGTTTTCCTCCTATTTCTCTTTTTCTTCTTCTTCTCCCTCCTATCCCTTGTATCCGCCGATGATGATACTGCTGTGCAAGGATTTCGTGTGATGACGACCGCAGAGGCCTTCCCTCCCCCGCTGCCAGGCACGTCACGCGCCCTAGTGAGCGGCGTCCGGTAGTTGCCATGAATCAATTCTCTTTGAATGACTTTCATGTTCTGGGAGGAGATAGTTGAGAGGTATCCCACGCGACTCAACGGTATTTTTAACGTGACACCATCACGGAACTACCTTTCGTCTTGCTCCTACCCTTCGACCTATCTGGCATGGGTGGCCCTACCAGGAGCAATAGTACTTGCTCCTGCCAGTCCAGCTCTAGGGGTCATTGGAACGCACAAGCCCTTCCGCCACGTCAAGATCGTAGTTCAATGAAGAGCTGGATCACATTAAAACCATTAAAATAAGGTTATGTCAATTTGTGGTATCCTCTACCGTCTGAATGAGGTTTTGGAACCAATTGCTTTAAATTTGTCTTTATCGGATGTGTACTACCACTCCTTGAATTTTCCTCACCCATTTGGTCAATTTCCTCCCCTACCACGCAAAAACTGGTGAACCGTCTCCTCAATTTCTTTTTAGCAATGGTACGTCATCGCATACCACACCTAAGGCTCTCCTCGCGCGAAGAAGTTTGTCTCTCGGCTTGGCCTATCACACCTCACTCATCGCCGATTGACCTACGACCTCAAATATCTTCACTCCATAATGAATGGGTCTTTCCTCTCTAATAATCTCCTCTCATTTTTTTCTCTCCACATTCCTGCCCGTACCACTCGCAATGTAGGGCTATTACACAAACCCAAATTCCGTCTTTTTCAATTTCGCAACTACCCTTATTATACCGATTACCTCCCCTCTTCAATACCCCCTCTTATCACTTCCCCATCCCGTGCACTCTTTACCTCTCGCAAAAAGCCCACCTCCCAACTTTTGCCTTTCATTTTGACTGTCGCTTTTCGTTTAAATTTCCTTGTTATCTTTGTTAAATATTTTGTTTGTATAATTTATTTTTATAAAACCCAAATGGAAAGGTCTTAGTTGCTGTTTTTGGTGTTATATGAAAAAATTAAAATGGAAAGTTAGACCAAGCTACGTTGCCCGTAAGCGTGGAGAGTCCAGCGTATGGCTCATTAAGCATGGGTGCTGCAATTTGTGAAGTTAGTCCTTTGTACCAAGTACAAGGAATTCAATATTCAACAAAATCTGATTACATTATTAACCACGCGGAATCTAACATGCATCATCTCATAATAATAATCTTCTGCTAATTGTGAATGGCTTAGCCGAACCACCTTTAAGTATCGCGAGATAAATATAACAGGTGCCAGGATGAATTCTTGGTGACTCGCGAAGCTATCCTGTTTCCCTCCCATGATTTCACTTCGCAGTTTCTTGCTCTGCCGTATTCCGTCGCTTTCTTTCCGCCTTTTATCCCTGGCCTTTCTCTATATTAATTTCCCCGTTCATTTCAGTGAATTATTTTGTTCCTGGATGTGTACTACACAACGATTATTCTACCTTTTATCAATTTATCGATTGGCCGACCTTATCGCTTCTATAAATTTTGTCGTTATCATATGTTTTGTTTATTTTATTCTCATAATTCTTCTGTCCTAGTGGGTTTATACAAGGGTTCGCTAACTTTTTAATTAACGCCAAAGGTGATCCATGATTTTTAGGAGTCATTTATCTTGTTTTCCCCATCCCATCCCTAGGTTGTAGAGCAATAATGTTTGCGCATACAGTGCTGTGAACTCGAGCAAAATAATAATGAAACTGATTATGAAATACCCGTATTCTCAATGGTATCGACTCTCATCTGTGTATTCTGGCTACTTATCTAATATATTCATGGATATCCTCCAAAATGTAAATGAGACACGTAATAGGGGTGACTATTAATTTTACTCGATCGCGTCGATTTGCAGTTAGTATTCATCCGATGAATATATCTGCAATCCGGAATATATATTGAAGTAATAAGGCATATTACTCTTTTAAGTTCGTTATATATAGGCGTTTTTTATATTTTCGTATTTGTTACTCTTCCCTTTTATGACAAAAGCATTGATGGAGACTGAACGCACAAGTTGATCACACTGGACTTGCGCAGTGCGAGTCCATGTCCCAGGGCTCCACAGTCCGTTCCGGATAAAAAAATACATTCCTGGATATGACATCAAATCTCGGTTGAAATGTCAGGGGTCGTTAGAAATCAAGAACAATCCACCGAGAGTGCAGGGATTCTTTCCGAAATGGCCATCTCTCCATCCTCTCCAAATTTCCCAATCAATAAGTTGAGGAAACAAGCCCGAAGAACAGCAAGTGTGATTAAAAATGAGAGTTAAAATGTTTGCCATTCGATATTAACGTTTTGTCATTGTTAAAACGTCAATAACGTGTTCATTTTGAGTTTATTATTTTGAGTTTTAATCAATTGTGGACCAAAAATCTTGTTATTATTTCGGCGAAGTGGTCGTAGCTACATTAACAGAGCAGGAAGTGATCAAGACCACGACAGAGGACTCTCAATTTAAATTCTCAGTTAATTCTCAATTCCATTCACAAAGTCAGTAGCGTGGGCTTAAAATGATCTGTATTAAATTCTGAAACTGAAATGAAAATCCGAAAACATTTCCTCACATTTGGAACCAGTTACAAGGTCATCAGATGAAATTCCCGTGTGATGTTCTCACGAAATTGTCTTTACCGCAATAAGGATTGGATTAAGTCATTTTTGAGTTAAAAACAAGCGTTCAGTGTTAGAGTTAAGCCCTTAAATATTTATCCCTTCCACTACCATTGATTGGCGGAAAGAAAAAGGTCTTTTAATATTCCACGTACACCTATTTAAAAAGGAGTTAATACTTGCCTATGGTATTTGATAACTTTGTGAACGTAGTTAAATTGGTCAACAGAGCAGAACCACAAAAATAGGACATGTGAGTTAGTGCTCTTATAAAACATCATTGTTTAATGAATACCTGTTTTCAAATGGCAGCATAAGGGAAACGAGTTTATTTCCAGCACCGTTGGAGTAGTTCGTTATATGCGCCACCAGATGACTCTTATGTTATGCTTGCTGACGGTTTCGGAGAATAATAGGGGGAAAAAATCAAGAAAAATCCCTCCTCCCCGAATCTGGAATGTGCAGAACGCCACCAGGCCAGTTTTAAATGAAACGTGTGGAAAGATTATATGACTTTTAATTGTTTGAACGGCAAAGGACGCATGAGAAAATTATAATTCTCACCTATTTTATTAAGTGAGTGGAGTGAGTCCCTGTGCAATATACATTGATGGTTCAAAATACAAAAGAGACGGGAGTGGTGAAGGGAGGGGGGAGAGTGAGCGTGGGATTGGAACGAAATATTGGAGGTTACGTCGAGTGAGGGAGGGTTGATAGAAATCTGCAAACGGATGTGGGGGGGGTGGCGGGGAGGGGAGGCACTTTGAGATGAGGAGGAGCGGTCTGGAGGGAAGGGGGAGGTTGTGGTCATGTTGTGCATTGGCGAAAGTTGGACGTGAGGGCCGGGGGGGGAGGGGGGTTCACAAGAGTTTGAGGGGAGGTAGTTCGTTTGCGTCGCGCCAGACTCATCGGGCCCTCGTGTGACGTCATTCGAATTTCGTATTTCTATTTTTTTCGTTCGGAGAAAAGATAAATTTTGGAACAAGAAGAGATGATTTTGGGTTCGTGGTTGAAATCCCTTGCTGGTATGTTCCTTGTCGAGCAGGGTAATGGCAATTTTCCTTTTTGTCCAATTTACTTCGTAAGGCATTACTCGCGTTCTTTTTTTTTCTTTTTATCAGGGACGCCATCCGTTTGGAATTTATCCACGGCTAGGCGAAGCCCTGGAATATTTCGTAGACGTGTCTCAATATTAATGAATATTTAAACTAACAATAAGTGAGGTAGATGATTTCTGCAAAATGAGAAAGTTGTTATCGCTGATTCGTTAATACAGCTACACCTGACCATGTTTTTAAAATGGTCTTTCAGTAAGTTTCAAAATCACTTCGTAAAACAATATATAAGTATGTATATTGTTTTACGAAGTGATTTTGAAACATTTAACACTTGTACTTTTTCGGGTGAATCACAGTTTGAAGATTCTTGTAGAGGAAATCGCGGGCCACTCAATGTTATTGTCTTATTTGACCTTTTATTCCAACTTAGGAAAAGTAAGACTCATATTTTATGTCAGGTTTTTAAAGTAAATGTAGGCAAGTACTTGAATCTGTTGAATCGTGAAATGCAGGCATCATATATTGACTTCTGCCTTTAAAATTAAATATAGATTTATTCCGTACATTCCACAGTCGAAATCATGGTCAACCTTGAGATAATAGTGGACGATCTATGGCGAGGTAATGGTGAACTGTTATATTTTTAATAGATCTGTGAAACTATGGTTATTATTCTTATTACATGAATTTTTTTCACGTTTATGTCGAAATGTAGTTATAACTTTCCGAGTTAAGCAGAAACACTGGTTCTTTCAGAGCAATTTAGCAAGAAAATATTTTTGAATTGAAAGTTTAATTTGTAGAGACAACGTTACATGTCGGGGGTGGGGGTGTTGGGAAAAATACTACGGTTGTCAACGAAGGGGGGGAGTGAGGGAGGGTTAATAGAAATCTGCAAACGGATGGGGGGGCGGGGGGGGGGGGAGGAGCGGTCTGGAGGGAAGGGGGGAGGTTGTGGTCATGTTGTGCATTGGCGAGGGTTGGACGTGAGGGCTGGGGGGGTGCTGACGATTTTGAGCACCCCTAATGAAGACTTATAACGCAACCCACATATCCAGAATGCCTAGCTGTATTGCAGATTGCTGATCCCGTTCTAACGTTGCAAAAATATTCAACTACATGTATGATAATGAATTTGTCTTGCGCAGCCCAAATCTCTCTCTCTCTCTCTCCCTCTCTCTTAAGCCTTCATAGTTTTCGCTTCCTACATTCTTCTTTACTGAAATTGATTTATGTCACGTCCTGTCCTTGATTTTCCTTGCGGGACCTTTCTTTCTATTTCGCCCTCCATTATATTTCGTGCAATTACTTTATTTATGCCACACAAGGTGCCCCGCCCATTTTCTAAGTTGAATTGGGAATGACTGGTCACATCGTGTGGAATTTGAAACTAAATGGTGATCCCAGCTAGTAATAGTAATGTTGCTAATAATGATGCTAGTAATGATGCTAATATTTAATTAAACATTTTTTGACATTAAACAAAATTGCGGATTTCCGGGTGTGGATTTTGAAGCAAATCTTTTTGCTAGTATCTCCGTATCCGTAATCCGCTAGTATAGCCGTAATTTTTGCTAGTATATCCGTAATGCAAATATTGTTGTAAAAATTGAAAATTACGAACGGATACAGATTTCACGTTGGCGCAGGTATCAAGCGGTAATGGCCTCAGAGACTACTGGCATCCAGGGTATAGTATTTGGCAGGGGGAGGGAGAGAAGGATTGTGGGAAGGAGAGGGAAGGGAGGCATTGTAAGGAAGGAGGGAAGGTGGGATGATCGGTCTAGCCTTGAAGAAATAATGGGGGGTTGGACCTGAGGAAGGAGGGGTTGAGCGCGTGGATTCGCTTGCTAGCGGTCTTCTCCCCAACCAAGGATTGCGGAGGCTTAAGCTGCATATCGCGCGGGTGACGGCGGAACAGGGGACCATTCCAATATTGCGCTTGAGAATCGTCGTCACTCCTTCGTCGAAAAGTTACGATCTAATGTGCTCGGAATAAGGAGATTGGGTTTATCGCGGAGGATGAGGGAGAAAAGGATATTTGTTGTCCATTTTGTTTTCATTACACGTCCCTTCGAAAACAAAATATATTCTCTCTTAACGGTGTTGTCAACAAATTAGCGTGTGTGTACATAGGATACAGTTAAGATTACGCCATTCTCTCATTTTATCTAATGCTAACGATACGCCAGTTTGTGTACTAAAATAGAGCAAAATATTAAACACTTTCAAGAGTATGGTTTTGGAAACGATTTGCTGTATCTTGGCAATAAATAGGAAACAGTTTTGCCGTAGAAATGTTTTCGGGCATTCCACCTGGTAATAGGCTTCATATCTCCCGACGTTTCGAATAACGATTTGTTATTCATCTTTAGGGGTTGCGAATGCCGCACGCGTCAAATTTGGCCGTTATGTATGCCCAGCAACAGAAAGTTTGCTTTGGTGTTTTTAAGAAACAGTTTTGCTCAGGTGTAGATGTGGTTTCCTAGATATTTGCTTTTGGGCACCACCGTGCAAAAAAAACTGTACTCAGCATACACAGTTCTCCCTAGGTCAAATTTGGATTGCAATTGCTGAGTTGCGTCTAACTATATATTATTACAAGACAGTGAACATGTCACGGCCTATTATTTTTCTGTTCGACCGCACGCATACTTGCTTGGGAAGGTAAATCTATTCTTCTCTCCCGGTCTTTGTGATGTTCTTTGACTTTTTAGAATTTCTATAGAAAGACGCACTGATAGCGAATATCCTTGAATACAGATTGTCTTGTGTTAATAAGTTTTGTAATTTCGTCATTGAAACGGATCCTTTAGAGTTTAGCCGGCCGGTAAATGTGGTATGAAGGGGCGCCACCCTAAGCCATCGTAATCAACGCTCTCTTGTTTCTGACTCCACATCCGCCTCTCTTTCTCTCTCTCTCTCCATCATTCCCCTCCCCCCTGCCCTCCCCCCTCGCCGCGCTGACCTCTACCTCCCCTCCCGCCCACATACGCTGAAGCTCTCAGGGTCAAGGGCGCTATTTTGACATTTTACGCTGTTTCGCGCGCAGACCATATCAGATGCACCAAAGGGGAGGATAATAACAATGGATGGATGAGGGGAGGTTGATCGCTCGCTTGCTTCATTCGATTGTTTTCGGTCTTTGTACTCTTGTTGCACTCAAATGCCCGCAAGGGAAGGGGGGGGGGGGGACTGGACGGCTACATACAACAAAACTCGCTTTGCGGGTTCAGCTGCCTTGGGAGAGCATTATTTCAGTGAGGACGTGACCTTGATTCTTATCGGGAATATCTACGGAACGTATTAAAAAGTTTTAATGTATAGTTTAGTCTGCGAGGCGCTTGGCAGAAAGAGGATATCCCTCACCGGAGCAAAAACTGAGGGAATGTCTAACGCCTATCGAACGCTTTTTCTTTTTCTCCGTAAAAAAATCAACGATTGGTTCGATTAATTGGTACATGCGCAACTTCAGTTGATGGAAAAAATTTTAACGGAGGTGCCCAATTTGAGTAGTTCGATACTGTACGCTGATTTTTTTCGCAAAAAGGTTTTTGTGATGTCTGGGTATCAGCCGTAGTAGTTCCTCCGAGCTAAGAAACCACTCGCTCGAGCTTTTCTCCCCCCAATGTACCTATCTCCTAAAATAGCCACAATTCGTGGTCAAGACGATTTATTTTTCTGGCGCAGTCGAATAACTTCAGGCTTAGGCAACTTAAAATATTCTGAAAAAGACAAGTATGCTAAGTTGGATAGATGTTGAATTCACATTTTTCATCCCGAGAGAGGGTTGCTCTCGTAATAGCATGTAATTAAAACAATGCGCGGCGGACGCGATCCCGGCGTTGCGCGCGTCTACGTCATCGCTGTAGGACCACAGCCACCCATAATTTACAGGGGCGCGGAAGCCGACTCCTGCCGCGAAGCACCGCTTCAAATGACGTCACTTGAACATCAGAGGGCTCCATAGCGTGAGATTTACTCTGTGTGGATACAAAACTTACCGTGGGCCCTTTTTTGCTCGTAGGCCTTTTGGTTTTGCTTTTTAGGACTCCGGATAACCTAATTTACAGTATCAATCGATAGGATTTATGTTTTATTAGAAGTTTTCTTGAAATGAATATTTGAAACACTTGAATGCACTGGAATACTAGTTATTCCGTAATAGTTAAGAAAAAAATATTTTGTGGAGCATTAAACTACGAATTCGCAGTATTTTGGGGTCTCAATTGAAACTGAATTGACCAAAAGAGCGCTCATTTAAGACTGCTTATTCCTGTGATGCGTTTTAGGATTTTGGTATCAGCTGGTCCTGATGTGGTGTTAAGAACACGCTGTTGACTCCGACATGTAGATATGTAGTAGTAGTAGAATAGGATGGAATCCCCTCCAAATTTAACATATTTTCCTCAGTGCAATCTTCCCTTGACCTCTTCACCTCGCCCAACATATTCAAATCATTCATCAAACGGCACTTGGGTAATGGAACCCCAAATTTGAGTCAATTTTGTTTCTGTGTTAATTTTGTTTTTATTCATTTTTCATGTTATTCTTTATTGTTTTTCTCTGTTTATTTATTTAATTACATCGACCAATGTAATTAGCCATCGTGCCGTTTTTAGTTTTGTGAGATTATGAATAATAAATAAATAAATAAATTGTGTTGCATCGCTAAGAAAGCAGGGATCTGAGAAGAGAGGATAAGAATAGATTATATGAGCATGGGATTTGTGTGAGGAGGAAGGATGAAGTAACGCTGAACGATCCGGGAGAAAACCCTGGAGATGCTGGGTGTAGCGGCTGAAGAGAGGAGCTCAAAGCTGGGAATTAGGAGGAGGCAGAGTAAGGGATTGGAGTTGGTTATAAGGAGGGAAGGGATGTTAAAGGCCGTGATAGAGTGGAGGGTGTGGGGTTGGAAGGGGAAGGAAGAAAGAGCATAAGCCTTCTTAATGGAATGAATAGAGATGAAAAGTATGCCTGGCTGGGGTAGGACATCTGAAGAAGTTAGAGGCCTGTGGTGGTAAAGAGCAGGGAGAGGTAATGTTTCTCCACACAAACCTGTCTAAATCTGCGAATAACCTCTAATAGTAATGAAAGGTAGAAAGGTCTTAAGTTTCCTGTGCTTTTTCTTTTTTTCAACGAGTTGTTTGAATAAATTAAACTGTATCGGGCGAGATATGGTGGAACAGCATATTATAATAAATAAAGAAGCTGTTGTGCAGTCCACAATCTTACTTTTTTATTTCGACGCGTTTCAACGCCTCGGCGTCATCATCAGGAAATTCCCCGTTGGTCTCCTCCGGAGAAGAGAATTTGTGAAATCAAAGAAACAAATAGCCATGTACGGCGTCATCATCAGTTGTCCTGATGATGACGCCGAGGCGTTGAAACGCGTCGAAATAAAAAAGTAAGATTGTGGACTGTACAACAGCTTCTTCATTTATTATGAGTTGTTTGAAGCCTCCTCGGACCTAATCTCTCGCCTCCTCCACGAGTCGTGAGGTGTTGCTTGGAAACCGCTTCTCTATGGCGTTGGGCGAACCAAGAAGTTTAAAACCTGTAAGACAGCATTGTGCTTTCAAGTTTCGTGGACTTCCTCTCGCGCTCTCCCCGATTTGAAGAGGACCCAAGCGACCTTGTTTGTTTCATACCGGCCGACCTTGGAGAGAGAAAGGGCTGCGATAGTGTCGGGTTTAAAAAAAATCTACGTTTCCACACCGCTTATTACTTTCCTTGCTCATTGCGTCACCTTTTAAAAAAATATTTTATCATGTTTTAGAGGATAATAAGCTAATTTCAGCGATCAAATTGGAAATTAACGGTGAATATAATTCTTTGTAAAGATGAGCGTAATGAATCAGCCGTCTTGAACCATATTGTGCTCCATCTTTTGTGCTCCAACTGAAAGTGATGGTCTCTAGGTTAATGACCTCCAACTCTAACAACGTTGTACAATGCTTTCTTGTCATAATAGTATTCATAGGGCTGGTAAACATTCATTAGTGCCAAGTAATATCCCAACATAATGGTGAAATGAGTGGAAAAATGTTAGTCTCACTTTCCATGGAAAACCGTTAATTTGCATACATGTGCTCAGTAAACAATTATTATCAATCCTAGGACTCGTGATTTTTAAAATATAATAATTTTCGTGGAAGGAGAAATGAATGGAAAAAGTTACAGAGGAAGACAGAAATGGCATTCATTCATTAGAGTAATTTACCGGTTAGAGGTAGGTTATGATGAAAGTCAGAGAATATCCAAAAGACTCTTACACGCGCCGTGCATACATCAGGTAAATTATGAATGGCGCCAAAGTGAAGTAAGAATGAAGAGATTAGCTGAGAGGAGAGCGGATTATAGAGCTGTCACAGCCATTCCATTTAAAGTGAGCCCAAATATGAAAAAAAATAAAAAAGTGTTTTTGTTCTACAATTTAAAATGTCGACTTAGCTAGGTTTAATAGAGCTTAATTAATCTAATATACTGAGCCATTATCAAAATTTGAAAGAAAAATTGAAATTTTCTCATAATGAAGAGCATAAAGAGTAATCAGGTCACACCCAGAAATTTATCATGTCACACCCGGTACTTATTAAAAAATTTATAACAAGAAAAATAATACTTTTGATTACTTCTCCATTAGTTTAAACTGAAGAAAAATTACTCTTATCCTACTGATATTAATATCAATATTTAATGATTAAGCTTCTCACAGAGTTTACAGGTTAAAGTAGTCTATGTTATTGAGTGTCATTTGTGTGATTCACACCCGGAACCACAGTTTTATTCCAATTACAACGGTGCTATTTATTTTTTTAAATTGCAAATTAAGTTGTAAATTACCGTCTTTTGTAGCTAACTAAATATGTACTCCAGTATATTTTAGTTGAATTATTTGATGTGAAATTTTAAAATTAAACGGTCATAAGTCACACCCGGAACCAATGGAATGACTGTGCAGCAAACAAGTCTTTGAATGATCACTGCTGATGAAAATGCAATACTCGTGCTCTTACTAACCGCGAGTAGTGAGCATAATTCGATCCTTTCCTTTGTCAATTCACTCACTGAGTGTAATCGAAAGCTTGGTATTCATCCCCGAGTCATTCGTCACTGTTCCCAGTATCAATTTATGGAGTGAGTTTAACGGCAACGGCTTGCCACGATGGAAACACCGGTTCCCGATCAGTTACCGAAGTTAAGCATCGTTGGGCTCGGCTCGGCTCGGGTTTGGAGGGGTGATCCTCCGATTCGTCCGAGTGTTGTTGCCCCTGTCTGCGCGTGGCTGGCAGTAAGTGCGAAATGACATTAGACGCCGAAGCACGTTAAACAAAATACCCTGGAGTGAGATTAAGTCGATTAAGGTTTATGAATGTATACCCTGTTATATTTTTTGCACATATTTCATAATACAGCTGAGTAAATTCGAAGAAAATATTCTCAGCGGTTCTCGTTCTAGATTTTATTTTCACCTCGTGGGTTACGTAGTTGAAGTTAAAAAAATCAAAATTCTTCAAGATTTTAGATTTTTTTAAATTTTAATAAAATCTTCAAGAGTGAAGAAAATAAAAATTTTGTCTTAAGATCACGGTGTCATCTTAGAAATAAATCCCGGTAGAGACTGAGGATGGTTAATGATGAGTTGAGTCGTGACTAAAATGTGTGCGATTTGAAGGGGGTTACATTGAACAATTCCCCACGAGGACGTAATTGAACGAGATTGTAACCTAGTAGCTGAAGCACCAATTAATGGTGAATGAAGCAGAATCGAATATCTTTCAATTTTGCGGGAAAGTGTCGACTTTGTTCCCGGTTATGTTTGGGAACTAATTGCGGATCGAAAAGAGAGAACTCTTTATGTGATTTGACTTGAAGATGTCAGATGATTAAAGGCTTCGCGGTCAGAGTGGGAATCGAGTCAGCGCATGAAGGCAATCCCAAGAGTCGAAGAGAACGGCTCAGAAGGTAGGAGCTCAAATTTGAGGAAATGAAATGGTTAATTGGCACTGCTTCAGTTGCGACCCATGTTAATATTTCTTTAACCTCAGTGTTTCTCAGAAAGTTTCTTTAATAAAAAAAGTTTTTATCGGCCATTCAGGTCAATTTATTATATTTTCCATCCGATATTTCCTAATTCTTGTATTTGTACAAATTACTAGCTGGTTCCTACTTGCGCGCATTTAGTTGGTGTTCTTGGAATATAATTGTAGCGAATCAACGACGGATGAAACAACTTATTTATTTTATCTATGCCTTCTCAAACCTCTAGATCTTTAATCTTATGTTATGTAAATATTTTCGTTTTAATTTTATAAATTTTCATTCAAACGAAAAGTGGATTTTAACTTTTGTTGCGATCGTATTACATATTGAGATGACCAACAAGAGATAACTCTATAGTGGTCCCCATCCGCCAAGGTAATTGTCCAGCTCGTGGATCCCTGTGGGAGCTAACGTGTTTATTGACGTGGTGCGTTATCGCCTGGGTCGATAGGACGGGAGGCAAACCGACAGTTGAGTGGAAACACTACTTGCTGCTCACCCTCACTCTCAGAACAGTTGAGACGAAAGTAAAACTCTCGTGATGATTACGTAAGTTCCTGAAAAAATATCACTGTTTCCTCATGTAAAATGTCTCATAACATTTAGTTCTTTTAGCCCAGCGTTGTCATGTAGTGGCTGACCTTTATAGCAGCGCACCACCAACTGATTGCGTACTTGGTTATCTTTCAATGTGATACCTTTGTGTACTCATGTTATCGAACTCAACATTAGGAGCGAAGTAATGAGTGCCCAGGGTTCTGGTCCGGCACTGCTCACTTAAAAATAATGATTAAACTTCTCTCTCTTGCTC
This sequence comes from Pyrrhosoma nymphula, assembly GCA_963573305.1. NCBI lineage: Eukaryota > Metazoa > Arthropoda > Insecta > Odonata > Coenagrionidae > Pyrrhosoma > Pyrrhosoma nymphula. Next base: position 181,590,932 of record OY754327.1, read on the forward strand.
AGGAAAGCAATTCAGTGTTTTGGACCACCCTCGAATGTAATTATTCCGTGCGACCGAATCCCATTTCGTTACTCGTGGAGTCAATTAATGGCTATGGAGAATTGGACTGATAAGATTCTCAACTCAATTCCCCCGAAAGGAATATTATTTGTGTGCGCAGTGAAATCGTGTGGGACAAACGAGGTGATTAAATGCCACTAATTGATACCGTGTTATAAAAATAGTTAAAACTGTATCCTTTGGTAAAATTTTTAGTGTATTCAAAATATAACCAGTAAAAAGTAGATGCTTCATTCTAGTGCCATGAAAGGAGGTCAAAAGTTTGGTATTTGATGTTTCAATCATTAAATTTACTCAGTTATTTTAAAGTAAGTCCTTTATTTATGATATGAGTAAATTGAGGAAGTTGAAAAATATTGAAGAAGGCATGGGAGTCGAGTAATGATCAGGTTGTTGCAGAATGGCAATAAAAATTATTTCATTGGTTCCGTACCTGAGTTGGTGAACACCGATGGCGAATGTCTCGTCGCTATTTTAAATTATTTGCAGATGTCGACGGGGAAAGACTATTGATAAAATCTGTAATTCCGTGGTGGCTGATATATTGTGTTCAACTTATTATCAGTCAGCTTCTTTTGTTATCAAGTTTCTAAAGGTTGTATCTTAAAATTGACTAAAAAGATGGCATTCCTTTAAACGCATCGCCTCTAAACTCATTTTTCACGTCACTCTCTGTCTTATGCTCTTCCAAGGCTAAATTGGACAGAGTATGCAGTTTTGGGAAAAACAATTTGATGTGTAAAAATATTTGAATAATACAACGACAGCGTGACGCAAGCTCCGCTAGCTTCACTTTAATCTCTTCGTTGGCATCGACTCTCTTGGAGTCGAATCATGATCAGATTATAAACTGGCATTTGCATCTACATGTACGTTATGCAATGTGAACCGCTACCCCAGAAAAGTTTTACCTAATAAAAGTATAAATGCCATCACACAACTTACGTGATGGCATTTATACTTTCACTAGGTTAAACCATTCGAAAGTAATTATTTTGACGTATTTATTGGTAAAAAGAGCTAGGGGTCGCACTTCCTTTTCTTCCATAGTTCTTAAGTCAGAAAATTACCCGGGAACTTCTGTAATTAGTGAAACTCCCTAGAACATGGCGGCGGTTTTGAGTATCCTAGCGAGAGTTGTCTAATACAATAATGGATGCAAATAATCACCGACGTGAGTTTCAGACCATGAAATATTTTTATCTCTTGGAATCTTTATTTGCTTTTCAATGTCACCTAAGTAAACCCATAATACATTTTCAGTTGCTATCCATGATGTGATTTTCTTGCCTTGGTTTTTCATGTCCCTACGATTCGTCCGATCACTTATGTCCTTGAGGTTATAATAACTAGCTAAATGATTCTGAGGATTAGCATATTTCATTTGCGTAGTTAATCGTAAAGCCAAGATGTTACCAAACCATTACGGGGGTAATATTGGCATCCACCTCTTGCGTAGGAGTGAAAGCGTGCAATCAAATTTTCTGCAGTAATTACTGTTATGACAAGAAATTTCACAGGATATAAATTTTCCATCTACTTATGAAGGAAAATGGTGGTTCAGTGCTGTCTTTTTTTCTTTTCCTGCTCTTCCCTGAAATTGGAAGCACGAATAGTAGGATTTTTTTCAATATCAAAGTTGTTACATGCATTTCCTCATTGCATTATATTGATATCTTATTGCCCCACGTTCAAATGAAATTCCAATGAAAATATTTCACAAAGGAGAAATATTTTCTACTCCTTCGTGAAATGTTTCGATAGCAATTAATCAAAGGCATTCATTTTTAATCTCTTCGCATTGGGTTGTGAGCATCTAAAACTGCTGTCGATGAAAACTCTTCCATTAGATAATTTTCTTGTTTTTCTTGAAATTATCTTGTCTCACGTTTTCCTCACTGTAGCTGATTCACTCCTGTCGATTCCTGCTCATATTTATGGGCAATTTGGCTCGTTCAAGCCTCGTAAAATAAAACATCGTGAAATAAAACTTCACTTCCCTACGTTGACGTAGCCCTGATGGCCGGTATCTCCCAATGGTCCGTGCCACACGTCCGTACCACATGCGTCCGTTCGTCGCATGTTAGTTATGGAAGCCACTTATCCTCGGCACGCCAAGTAATTGAAGGCGGATATCGTACCCCCCCCCCCCCCCGCTCATCTCCGAAAGCCGCCCTCTGAGAAAAACGACACCGTTTTTTTTCCTTGTATCCGATCCTTCATTCGCTTCCATCCAAGCAGGAGGATAGGAGAGAAAGAAAGACGGAGGTGGATCTCTTGCACTCGCCGACCAGCCTTCCATCGGGGGTTTTGGAGGGGGATGGGAGTGGATGGGGGGATGGAGGGGAGATGGAAACGAAAACACCCGACGAGGGCGAGGGTTGGGAGAAATGGAAAGGAAAAACTCCCTCAGATCGTGGAGTGGTTCTCGTGGCGGTGGTCGATCCCCGTTTGATCGCGTGCCGTGACAATCGCATAACTTCTGCCGTTGGTAGTTCTGGAGCTGTCGGATCAATGACTAGAGAGGGAGAGAGAGGAATGGGAGAAGCATGCGGGGAGAAGGAGGGGGAGGATGTGGAGAGGGGAGTGGAGGGGAGCGGGTGGAAGGGGGGCGTGGGGGGGAAAGGGGGGAGTAGGAAGACGGAATATCACGTATTGTGTCGGGGTACGGTGGGGAGGAGGTTAGGGTGGTGGATGCTAAGGGGAATGGAAGGGACGAGGGTGTACGGGGGGACAGGGAGAGGGGGCCGTGCGTGCGACACACGAAGGGTTTCCCGCCTCGACGCTCTCCTGCCTCCCGTTGCCCAGGCAACCTCGACGCCGTGCTCTCCTCCTCTTTCCCTTCCCTCCCTAATCCATCATCTCCCCTTTCTCTACCTTTTTTCGTATCCCCTCCCCTCCCCCTTGGACCGGTTGCTCCTGCTTGTATGTTATGATGTACCCCCCCCCCCCCGTGCTCGTTCTCCCGATGGCATCGGAAAGCGGTGTGTTCTCCCTGTGGCCAAAATGCATACACCAGGGATTAAACTTCACTCTTTGAACGCCCTCATCACAAGTTCAATCGTTGAATAAAATTCATGTCTCCAAATTTCACTGTCATCGCATAAATAAACGTCCACCGTCATATCACGTCACAAACCCCTCACGTACTCGTTACTAAGAATGTACGGTCCTTGTTTTAGAAATATTATGAATGTTAGACGAGCTGAACATGCTTTACGGAAACAACTAGTTTATTAGAAGCTATATCACATGGAGGTGAATCTCGTTTGGTGATAGCATTTTACCGTCACACGTGACAGCTGTTTAACTCACAAACTGAATTATAGGAACGCACAGTGTTTCGATGAATTCCTTTTATAGTAGATATATAATAACTACGAATATTCACCGAATGAATATCCTTATATTTCCTGTTTTATAGTATTCTCCTCGGTTTTGGGAAAAAATATTCAAATTGCCCTGCGTGGTTGCTGGAAGGTTAGCAAACGACGGTCGATCTAACAAATATTGAAATAAGATATCATTATTATTAGCAATATATTTCGCTTAGTTAAAATTTTAACTTACTGAGAGTAGGAGCGTTCAGAATTATTTATGCGTGAATCTGATGGGAAAATCAGTTAATAGTTACTTCGAGACCGATTAATTTGAAATAGAGAAAACATTAAAATATTGGACGCTTTTGCTGTTATGGCAACATTGGAACATAAAAGAAACTAGACAGATTCAAGGAATACGGTAAATTAGGACTAAAATGCTGGGAACAGCGGCTCTACCCTGTCCCTCTCGTAAGGCCAGAGTAGTAAGGAGATCGTAGCAGAGAGGATACCGGTGACCTGAGGTCATGAGGACCTCTCTCTCTCTTGAGCTACAGTGCTCGCGCTTACACGTAACGAAGTGAAAGGCAATTAAAAAAATATAAAAATCAACTTATTCTACTTTCGGAAAAACGAGAAAAATCACCGTAAGACTTTCGTATCTCATTTTTGGTTCTTCAGTTGGTCTTTTTCTTGTTATGTGCATGGTCTTTGATGTTGCCATTTTCTGGTTTTAAATTTTAAAAGAAAAAAAATGATTGAAACAAATTTACGAATATCCTTCATAATACGTAAAGTATTCCAACTTTAAGAAGCATGTTGCTGTGATACTAAACATAGCATTTTTATTGTTGAATCTTGCATAAACATGGTGTTTTTTTCTCTCAAAATATTCTTCTCATCTCTCGAGGCTTCTTGCATTGTATGCATTCACGACCCGTGGTGATGAAGTAGGAAAATTGTTATGTTACACTTAGGGAGAGGTTGAGGTATTATTCTCAACTTTTTTTTCCTAATCCGAATCAACTTGAACGCTTGTGCTTAATTATTACGAGTAAAAAATTGAAAGAATGGGTTCGTTCGTTTGAAAAACGCCAACTGCACTCCTCGTGGCCTTCCTTTTTCCCTATGTTCTGTCAGCTATGCATAGCGCGTTCACATTTTCTACCTATACACCAGCACCCCTCCCTTCATATGCTGTTTTCGTTCCTCTTTCAGTAATTTATGTTTTATTTCGCAATATCTACCTTAACGTTAAGCGTAAAAGAAGATAGGAAAACCTTATTCCACTTTGTCCCTTAATTTATGTTCAGTACTTCTTCGAGTTTCTCCGTATTGATTTCAAGCATTGACCCTTGCCTTGGTTCCAGTTCAAATCCCAAAGCCATTTTTGTAATAATTTTCATTGGAACAGTCACTTATGCCGACGTGGAATGTAAATGCTTGTTTAGAACTTTTAGTGATGCCTTCAGCTGCATTCATTAAAAGAACGGAAATTCGAACCTGATTTGGCATTTTTTTGCTCTAGGGTATAATTTAGAAAAGTGCAGTGACCACCACAACGGGCACTTTGAGACAGTTGGTCGCCTCTCCAAAATTATCGGCGATTAGGGGACAGCGATAAAAACGTGTTGTTTTTGTTATCGGACTTTTCGTCGTTTTCGAGTTTTCCTGGGCCAAAGTTCCATCCGAAGTGTCTAATGACATCACCACAAGACCCTTTCGCAACAAAGTTTCGTATTTTGTCTGTTGGCCCAGTACCTGTGTGCGAATGTCGACATAGCAATCAAATGAAACGCAATATTTTAATGTTTATTCCGCCATTCAGTTTCTTCAAGAAGCAGCCATCAACAGCATCCTTTAGTTATGCAACTAAAGAAGTTCATTAACAAAACTTTTGTACCCTTTCGAAGAGCATACTACAAGCTGTTTGCTCTTTTTTTCAAAATCGTGTTTCACTTTTTGTTTTGTTTCCAATGCCCTTCAGGAGAATAAAAGAAATATTCCGAAAAACAGACACTAGTAACTATGTTTCATTTAAACTATACAACATGTATTTGATAGAAGTGTTCACGTTACCGCATGCGCAAAGCTACTGCCGAATTATTTCGTTGCTTTCGTAGCATGCATAAAATTCATGGAGTTTCATGGCTCAAAAAGTTCCCTTTGTTTCAAAAAGTCTTTACTTAGAGTTGACCATAACCTTCGCATTTTTCAGACAGATTCTACTTCACAATGTTTTATCCTCAGGTTCCAGTGGTTCTTAAAAGAGTGGGCAGATAAGCATTTTTCATGCCACGCAAAAAAGTAGACTTGAATTTTAGGTACTTTTAACTGAAATGTGGTATCGCTCCAGGTGACCTAAGATCTTAATCCTAAGGTGAACAAGACATCCATAACGTAAGCGGGATTCGAACCTTATGGGTGCGCGGTATTGTGCTTTCTAAACTTTAGTTGCTAAATACAGTAGAGATTATAAGTTAACGATCGGTGAATTAGATCTTAGAAGAAGGCAACGTTTGCCTCCGATCGGTCGTCCTCTCTAAACAGAGGCTCTAACTTTCTGTATTGTGACACTTACGAGTGCTTCGCGGTATTTAAGATGGCTGGAATCCAAATGAAAGACCAAGGAAGCGGAAGTGTCGATCTTGATCACGGACCCACTAATTTCTCATCGCGTTTTCAATAACAACCACTCGTTCGCAACGGAAGAATGCATTTACCGCATCGTGACACCATTCAAATCCTTTTGCTTTGCGGCATTCGATTCGCATCACATCTCGCAACAATGCATTCACGTCGCGGTGAAGGGTTTGATTCGCAAAAGTGCATAGTTGTGACCACGTTACTTTTTTGTGGCGCGAAATATTACTCAAGCGTTTTGAAATTGCGGCACGGCCACTTTATGCATAGCTGCGTGCGACGTTTTGAATTGCTCGACGGCTTGGTATCGCGTGAGAATCGCACTCGACGATCGATGCATCTCACGCATACCCGCGACTTACCGCCGTCCTCCTCCGATCCCTTTTCCCAATCCGCCTCCCCAGACGGCCGATAATGCTCCCTTGTCGCGATCGGCGTTGGTGGAGTATGAGGGGGTTAAGAATTCCTGCGGGAGGGAGGGCGACGAAGGCCCCTCTCTGCTCGGCACTCCTCTCAATGAAGCGCCCCCATCGCCTCCTCTCCTCCCCGCGGACGACGGCGGCGGCGGCGGAGAGGCCCCCAGGACGACCCACCCCCATGGACGCCACGCGACGATCTCCTTGAATGCTCACATTTTTTCACCCGAGTGGTTTTTCCTCTCCCTCCCCCCTCTCCTTCCCCCCTACTTGCAGTTTATTTTTTTATTTTTGGAGACTGCTAGAGTGTGTTGGGGACGAGATGGAGGGGAAGATCCTGCTCGCTTCCACACCTGTTACCCAAGTGGCCGAAATAGGACAGAAAAAGAGAATGCTAGCTGAATTGAATCTTTTAATTTCTTTTTTTGCAAAATAGTTCAATGGCATTATCATCATTTGTATTCTACAGGCTTAGGCTTGAATTCATCACAGTAACAGATATTTACACCACTTCACTGAAGTTCTTAATTTTGGTAGTATTCTGTCCGAAGTTCCTTGCTCGGCCCTATGTTTTTGGAGTAGCTTTGTATCAAGGAACTTGCCGCAGTTATCACATTGTTTGCGTGACGGTTCTTACGTTTGGATGGTAATAGGACTCTAAAGTTGCATTGGTTATATAGAATATCCACCGATGAACTTAAGCATGAATTATGGAAACACTTACTTCTTAGCAAAGTATTCTATGCTGTGGATGAGTTTGCTCTTTCTCTGACAAATCAAAATGAAATTTAAATTAAATGTAAGTAATGCAATGAATCTTTAAGTTTGTAACTATTACAACATCAAAAATCTTATCATGTATATTGTTGTTGTTTTTCATAAAAATGTTTCATTTTTTATGTTATGCTGTAAAACCTATAGTGTGTGTAGTTTTTAACTCATTGAAATGTACTGGAACAAGTTCCTTCTGACAGAGCCTATGTCTACTTAAATGTATGATCAAACAGGCGAATAAAAATTATTAACTTTATTATTATTAATGAGTATTGAACGAACTCTGAGAACAGTATTCACTCCATGACATCTAAAAGCGCTCTACTCTTCTTTTCTGTGATCGTATTTCACCAACTCCGGGGCACTACTAAATTGAAGCATTTTGGATTCCTCAATGACTCTTAGTTAGTTAGTGCTATGTGTTTTTGTCCTGAATGTCTGCATGTTTCTTTCTCGCTAACTTGAGAGACTCGGCGTTCACTTTTGTGTCAGTACCTATCCTGCTTTTCTTCCCATAATAGCATACAGAGCTTGAAGAGAACCTCGGTATCTTAACTTTTCTAGGATTTCGAGCTCTGCGGGGCGAGTAAGAAGAAACGACGAAAACGACGTCCAGGACATTTGTCAGACCTGGAAAAATGTCGATCTTGACGTCGTTCTCATCCAGAGAGGACAGTGGGAGCTGTGATCGTGGATCTTACAGCCGTTTGGACCCGAATGTGAACTCCCGAGTGCCCAGAAGAGGTTGGTTGGTGTTATTTAGAAACAACCTGTGTTTACATTTTGGTTTGAGCAGCATCGTGGCCACTTCTACGGAGATTGAGAGGTTGCGATGAAGAAATAGTGTAGATATCCACGGGGGGCGGTCCACCCCAAAGTGACACATGTTTTTAGAGCGTCGATTTTGGTCTAAGGATGCAAAAAAAAATGTTTTCCTAAAAAATGAGCAGTTTAATCAAATTTTCAAATACAGTGCTTTTTGTTTTCTTTCTTACTCTGTATTTTGATGCCTAATCTAAGTTGTTTATTAGGATGTCATATGTTTAATGGGTGAGACACGACGCACGTAAAGCCCTCCCTGGGCGTTATTAAGTCTATCAAAATCCATTGAGAAAAGGTTTCAAGCAGTTGGTAGAGAGGCAATATTGAGTACAAACACGATCTCACATTTTCACCAATGTTGATGAAGCCTGGAGAAAATATTATCTTCCTTAAATGTAATTCCCTCTCCTCATGTCATCCAGTCAATCAAAAAGAAGACGTTGAAGATTATTACATTAAAAAGTTTCGTTCTGTTTTTTGTATGAAATCAGACCACTTATTCATTGTTTTAATAAACTATGTTATCACTGTGTCGAGGGTAAGGGCGTCAGCGAGCGAATGCCTTTTAATCCATGTCTTTGGAGGCGTTCTTATAGATAATCAAGGCTCATATGCATATTAGTTACACGGGAAGGGATAACTAACACTTAAAAGCCCTCGTTTTTGTGTCTCTGGCTTTGAGCTATTGTCCATAAATGCGTGGAAACGTTGAAAGGATGATAATTTGTTGAAAAATTCAGCACCACGTCCCGGAGTCAATTTTTTCGTCATATCCATGCCGGAAATAAGAACAAATTAATTATGTTGAAGGTTGAATTATGGTCATTTATGACTAACTTTTTATTCTAAATCTTTTTGTTGCTTTATTTATGAAAATGTCGGGAACATCATCCTGAAAGATATTAACTGAATATTCATAAGATAATTATTGGCTAAATACATTTTGGGTTCCCATACCCGTTAACAATTGGGAAATTCAGCGCATATTGTGTGCAATACAATTTGGTGAAGATGAGTTAACATTGAATTTTAGCTTTTAATTTCTCAGATCGATAACCATAAAGAAAACTACGTAAAACTTCTATCACTGCATTTTTATTACTGGAAATAGCTTTTCAGCATCTTAAAAAAGTGTTAGAAATACCCTTTCTATTCGGTGGATAGCATAATTTCCGGTTCACTGTAAGGTTTGATTCTCTAGTTCTGACTTTAACATGGATGTTGCGTTGCCATTTGTTGAATTTTTCTGTTAAAGTCAAACCTCAGCCTCAGAAGCTCCTTAAAAGTACAATTGCCGCTTTAGTCTGTAAATCAATAGGAATTGTATTAGCTAATGAATTTTTTATTGAGGATAAATACTAGTAGCCAATTAAATCTAAAATAATGACGATATTCAATGCTAGAATTTCCATAATCTATGTTACAATTCACGGGAAGGAGAGCTGGTAGACTTGTTTTGGCAACGTGGAACACATGAGTGTCGGCTAAGAACTAGACTCCAAATGTGCCAGTCAAAGTCTGGATTATACACCAAAATTCCCTTTATTGAATATCGTTCTAAGAATGAATCCTTCATGCATCTTTTCCTAGCGTCTTTTTGGTGATGGTGTTCGTTTATGATGAAGCTGAAATAGCCGTCACAACACATTTAGGAATTTAAACATTTTAATAAATCGAATTATTTTTGTTCTAGACTCTTCACTTCACTACTCTCTCGTGATTTAACATTTGTATCAATCAAGTACCGCGTTAATTCCGAGTGAAAAGTTATCCAAATGTTATGTAAACAAGCTTCTTCAAGTTTGTTTCCTCAAGCAAGATGGTTAATTTTGCTCACCGCAAGAGATCTACTGAAAATATTTTAAGTCAGACTTCATATATCTTTTAAATATTCTCCTAAAATGTTTACTGGAATTGATAAAAATATTGACTCATTCTTCGGAAGAAAGGTAATGTACGAGTATGAGGAAGCCACGATACTTAAGTACACAACATCGCAAACTTCTCCCCGTGGAGCGTAGATATTTCCTTGCATGATGCTCTTCGCGTGACTTGAATTGATTCAGTGACGCTCCGTGCACATTCTCCAGAGGAGAGTGGCCCCTGACCTCCCTCCTCTGGTGCTTTGAATAACGCAATGCGCTGGTCCCTTGCAATCACCTCGTCCACGATCGAATTCGCGAGTATGAGTAATTCACTCAATCGAGTCGGTTAAGCATTTCATTGAAAGCTTTGTGAGACTGAAGTGGACTAATGCGTTGTAATTGTATATTGATTGACCTCCGTGGCCAAAGTATCTGGTCACATTGACCTTCCTTCTAGCAGATAGCTGACCCGGTATTTTAATTTTGCTACGTTATATCAGATAAATTTTGGACAAGCATTTATCATATTGTAAAACGAACTTAGTTTTTTTCTACAGGAACTCAGCTTGAACAATGCAACCATGGTTTCGACTTATACCTAACCATCCTAGATTCCCTCATTTGAAGACGACGGTTATACGTTAATGTCATGCTTGTAATGTAATAAATTCATGTGAAAGAGTTTAAAGGCCGTTTTACACGATGAAAGATTTTGTACAAACGAATGTACGTGAGATTGTATGTTTGTCTCAACGAAATTAGAACAGGTTCTATTTTCCGTTCAGGCATTGAGACATTCGCACAAGCGTTCATACAATTTTCCCCTTTACACAATACATTTTGCCTCATGCAAGAGTTCGCGGAAGAGTTTGTACAAACAAATGTACCGTGTAACACGGCCTTAAGAGAGTCATAACGTTTATCATCTAATACGGGGGCCGCATTGCAACATTCACTTCTAGTCGAATCTTTTGACTGAGAGTATGGTCGCATCCTGTTGTTACTCTTTTTCGTCTATTTCTTTGTCAGTTCCGTAGCTTATGCGTTTCACATTTTCCCCGTATGTTTGCATCTTGCTTGTTCATTTATTGAGCGTATTCTTCTATGTGGCTCCTCCAATCACTTTTAGTGTAGAGTAAGATGCAATTAAAATTCCCTCCATTAAAACCAGAATTATTTTACCGTGAAGACGAGCCGATTTCATTGGTGAATCTTAAGTATCAAAAAAGTACCTATGTAAGAAGTATCTATTTTTCGTGAATAACCAACCGTTTCGAATTATATTTGAAACAGTTAATCGTTAAAAATTATGAAGTCAACTTGCTCTTACAACGAAAACTTTTTGACTACTGTAGTTAATTTTCTTCAATCACTGAATCGCTACAAAACTCAGAAATCAACTTTTACTTGAATAGAATGTTTTTCATGATCTAACTTGTGCATCACGGCCTCATTAACCCGTTTCTGAGACGCTCTGCCGAAAGTCTCGCAAAATCTCCGCACAAAACAATCGCTTATTCGGTCGTCGTCTAGTGGAATTTGAAAGTGCTGATAAGTACATTCTTGCTAGAGGTGGGCACCGTTGACTTAAGGTAGTTTGAGCGATATTTCCCTAGTTATAATGGAAACTATATTAAAATTTTATTTTTAAATTTCAGCGTCTGTAAGAAGTGTGAGGTAAATATTGTAATATTAATGGTGCAAAAAAATAAGGTGTATAAAACCAGAATTCTCAGCAATTAAATAAACATATCTACATAAGTCTCTTACTTGACTCATTTTTTCCGCCGTATCTACGCCTAAAAAGTCTTCAAAACAGCAGGTATTTTTGCAAGTCTGTAAAAATTACAGCGGGGAATAATAGATTAATTTTTATAAATAGGTGAGAAAACACAAATTACACACTTAGTTTTTTTTACAAAATCGAGGTGTTATAAATTCCTAATTTTTTCAATATTCTCCCTCTTGAGCGCACAGCCGTAATCTATCCCACGTAAACAACTTGCATTTTCATGCAAATAGCTCGAAAAATAGTTCGGCAAGGGGTTAATATTTTGATATCATTGGAATGATGAGTTTTTTTATAATGAGGTCAAATTCATCAAATTCTAGGTGAAGTGATTTTTAACCGTCAGCGGCGGCGGCGGCGGCCGACCCTGTTTCAGGCGTTGACGAACACGGCGTGAACGACGTAGACCTGCTGAAAGTTTCCTCACGAGTGTTATAAGGGTTTTGAAACTAGTGGAGTAATCATAATCGTTTGTTCGAGTTTCAAATACGTGACGTCATGAGTCAATCACTTAAATTTTTTTTACGACTCATTAGTTGATGGCCGAACGCCTACAGGTTTGGGCATTTGCGTATCACAGGGAGTGAATTCGTTGAAAGGCACGCTTCAACCGATATCAAGTGCAATGAAGCACGCCTCTCCACGGCGGACCGAGCGACGCATCAAGTTACGGAAATCGACTATGTATAGCACGGACACGTGTCGGGGAAGAGATAGGCGGAGGCGAGCGGAAAATGACCAGCATCGGCGACTCCCATCTTTAATTCCTACTGAAAACAATTGCACAACACAATCCGGGACAAGCTGGGAATTATATAATAATAATAATTCATTTACTCCCAAAACATTTTGTTGCACAAACTGGTAACAGCAAAGGAGCGGGAACTTTAGGTGGTCTCCAAGGTCATAAGACCAGAATTGAGCCACCAGCAAATTACAAAAATGTATGCCATAAAAATAAACGCAGTAACTGTTACATAAGTATTGTTACAATGAAAATACCATCAAAATAAATGTTCAATATTTTCTTGAGAAAAAAGCCAATCTTTGGCAAGTTTTAACATTTTTTTGAGAGTTTAATTTTTTAATTTCAGCGGGCAGTAAATTAAATATATTTGGCCCCATATAGAGAAATCAACGTCTATATAAAGTTAATTGGTCTGGTTAATTGGTTAATTATACTTGGTCTGTTACAATGTTCGACTCATTCCTTAAATTATATTTACATTTATCAGATAAACTCGGCATATTGCCATTTCTGGCATTAAAAAATGTTAAGACTTTAAATAAATACAAATGCCTTAGTGGCAACAAGTTGAGGGCCACGGACAACGGAAGTGAGTGTTCATAAGAATTTTTGGACGATATTACACGAATTATTTTTTTTGCAAGACGAGTGCACACTTAAATGAATTCAAGGAATACATAAGAGAAAGGTCAACACTGTATCTGTCGGGTAGTTACTTGTTGGTGTGAGCGCCAATGCCTTAAGGTTTGCTGTGAAAGAAGAAGCCATTCACCTAAGGGAGGATAGGCACGAGATATCGCTGAAAACGGATACATTTTTACCGCGTCTGCAGCGGGTGATTTTTGTCGTATTAAAGAAATTTAACTTTCATCAGTCAAAACACGCCTTCAATGTGATAACTTTACGTGAAGCTCAGCCAAATAATTTCTTTAATTAATTCTCGAAATACTCGGAAATGATAACTGTGACCTCATGAAAGTGTGTTTCTAAGGCCATTTTACACGGTACATTTGTTTGTACAAACTCCTCCGTGAACTCTTGCATGAGGCAATATGTATCGTGTAAAGCGGAATATTGTATGAACGCTTGTGCGAATGTTTCAATGCCTGGACGGAAAATAGAACCTGTTCTAATTTCGTTGAAACAAACGTGCAACCTCACGTACATTCGTTTATACAAAATCTTTCATCGTGTAAAACGACCTTTAAAGAAGCGAAAGAAATTAATTCAGTAGTGTAGACGAATGGATTTCTCAATTGCTATTGTGGTGGTACCTATGAATATTTTCGATCAGTTTTGCTGTTAACCTTATCATGATTTACTGAATAAATTGCAGCATGTTTATCCATACTGTTTCATGATACGTGATTTGAATGAATTTGAAACCTGTAAATTTTTGTTGTGGTTGTAGTCATGGCAAGAATGCAAATCTTTAAGTGTATGTTAGCAAGCTTCAAAACTGGAGCAAAAAAACAATGGAGTGAAGATCACATTGTTGGCCAGTTAGAGTTTCATAATGGCTTGGGTAAGTGCTGCCAACTAGTTAATGCTGCACATCTGGTCACAAACATACGGTTTAATGTTGTCATTACATGCTGAAATATCCTGTCGCTTGTCTTCATTCCAGTAGGCACTGATTGAAAGCGTACATAATTATTTCCAGAAAGCAGAAATAATTGAAATTAATTGCTCGATTTAGGTTTGGGAAATTGGGCCTTGAGAAATCGGTCTTGACTTTATTTTGACTCTTTTGCGCATGATGCACTATCCTTGCACGCTTATTTCGCCTCTATATTATTTAAATATGTACAGTTATAAATACTTGCTCTTCTCGCCCATCAATCGATAAACTCGAAGGTGAGGATAATAGTTGATGATAGAGATTACCGTGAATGAAATTCACTTATTCTGGAGATGGGGGCCAATTTCTTTTTTAGCTCCCTTGTGGTATCCTCCGGTTCCTGTTCGCTTACTGAAGTTAAGCATCGTTGGGCTCGACTCGAACTTGTACGGGAGAAATACCTATTCATCCGAGTACTGTTGCACCTGCCTGCAAGTGGCGGGCGGTAAGTGTGAAATGACCTTTGCCATCAAAGCACGTTGTATGCACTAAAGCGCTACTGCTTCTGGGGTGCCCTGCAAAGTTCAGGTGATCAGAAAATCGAAACGCGAGAGTTTACTGTAAATTTAAAACGAAGCTTCTCTTGGAATAGCACCCTGTAACCTACAATCTTTAGTACTCCGTCTGCTGCTCCGTCGCTCTCCTATTGAATAATATCTACCTTTAGCCCCGGCTTAGAAGCACAAGTAGTTTTCGAAGTTTTCGAAGTCTTAGGAATTATAATAAATCCAAACGAATGCAATATATTTCATACTAAGGGAGTTATAGCGAGTTTTCAGTTTTTCGAAAAACCTTCCCCATTTCCTTTGATTGAGTCTGATTCTGCCCATGATTTGGTATGATTTTGTCCATTAACGAACTTCACTGAGATTTGTCAAAAAAACACGATATCTGCCTAAAGTTTTTTTTTGACAGCTCATTTTTCTCAATTATTGCAGTAAGGGTTTGTCGTATCAATATTTATTTCAAACAAAAGTTTTAGATAACATTTAGAAGATCTACAATAATTTTGAACGAATCTGATATTGTGCCTACTAATGAAGTTATGATTTTTTTGTCCGAAAAATCCTATTTTTCCATCCCATGAGCAAATGGCTGGTGTTATCAAAAAATCTTTCAATTAAGTTTTTGTTAGTAGTCTAATAAAATATAATAAATTCAAAATAATGCAATATATTTCATACTAAGGGTAAGTTAGAGCGAGTTTTCAGTTTTTCAAAAAACCTCCCCAATTTCCCCCCCCCCCCCCTGGTTTTTTCCATTAACGAACTTGACCGAAATTTTCCTCCATAATATTTTAAGTTTCATTATGGAAGTAATTTGCACAAAATTACGGCAGTTATCGTGACTATAACTATGTGTTGATTATGGATTTGGGGTCTTATGACCATGAAGCAAAAAAGTATGTAGAAATATTCCGGAAGTCTCACCATGGTAACGACTACAATAGGTAGCCTTTCTTCGGTATCTACCTAACACAACATGCATTTGTCATCATAAGAGTTTCTACTTTAACGTTCACTCATGAGTCTGCCTAATTATTTCTTTCCTCGCATCCCACTCACTTGAAATCTGTTATAATGGTGATTCGATACCCATTCATTCTATCTTCCGTTCTAATTGTACAAACCAAATATATATTTTACTCGCTATTTCTGCTTTTTTTGCCGATACAAATTTCACTTCCGTAACGTGGAGTTGAAAACACTTATAACGACACCGAGGTTAGTGCATCCCAACGTTAGCATTCATTTCCCGTTTCAGTCCTCAATATACGCATTGGCTTGCCTTTTAATTTCTACATCTACACCACCATTTTTCAAACCATTCAACCAAGAGATGTTAATTAACACATATAGTCTGTTACATGATTCGGTTTTAATGATTATTTAATACGCTAATTAATAATGGTTATTTTGATTTTTTAACAATGGTTACTTCGATTTTGAACATGCTCGAAAGATTTATTTGTGGTATTCAGTTCACAGGCTAAAAATCCATTTCCATCATATCAGCCAACTCACAAAAAGAAATTTAGGTGCATTTAGAATAGCCATAGCATAATCATTGCTGAGAGTAAGGGCCGAATTTATAGTCGTTACCCAGCAGTCCCACAGCCCCTAGCAGGCCCCTTCGTAAAAAAACGGTATTTATTGTCAAATTTCCACCCCCAGCAGCCCCCTTAGCCTATCCTAATTCTGGCAGGAGATGCATACTCCACCAGGGGCCCCCTTATCGAAAAAATAACACAACAGATATAAATAAACTGACTCTAATGAACGTGCATAGCCTTAAATTAATAATTTCGAAGATCTGGTGTTAATAAAACAACGGTAAGATTTTCTCTTAATCGATAAATATCTGGTGTGACACCAGGCTCATTCCAAGGATTTTCATGTACACTCGCAGCATATTTTTCCCCACAATGTCTTCTTCTTGTGGCAGGAAACTGTGTCCTTTTTCTTACTTTCCACTATATATTTATGCTTCTACACCAGGTCACAAAATCTTCTTCTCCGCACCGTTGAAGCTATTTGCACGTCGAGCGGCCATCTTAACAGTTTTCATGCTGCGTCTGGCTCTTTATTTATCCGTATCCATGTTGATCACGAGCATCACCACGGAAACATTTAAGCTGCGAATTCCATTTCCCGCCGTTTGTAGTCATTAGTTACCAGATCTAACCCCCAACCATCCCCTACCTAGCAGCTCCCTTAATTTTGTCTATAGGACGCACAATTCAAGGGGCCTGCTAGGTAGGGGATGGATAAGGGGACTGCTAGGTAACGACTATAAATACGTCCCTAAGTCTTAGTTAAAGGTAAATAGAGTCGTATATTACCTAGACGTTATTACTGCATGCACATGGAATTTGACATGTGTTAATCCTGATGCGGAATTAAGAGTCTCTGCCAGGACCCTTAATTTAGGGTTAGAGCATGCATTATGAGAGGATAGTAATGTTATTTCTTATAAATTCCAATTGAAGTGCGTTCATTTGGCTTCACTTTCCTAGAAAGAGCTCGATTCTTACAGTTTATCACGTTCAAACTTGGGCGAGGCAAATGTCGGGACTCCAATGAAGATTTTTCATCGCGTGATATCAAAGGGATTAATGTCCCCACGCCTCAGTCGATCATCGATATCGCGTTGACAAATTGTTTCGTGCGACGTCGATGAGGGAAATTGGCAGTTCTGTAATGATTTTCCACCGGGAGGTAATTCTAGGAGTGGCAACTCTTAAAAAAAAAAAAAAACAATTTAATTGATGTTTCCACGGCGATTCACTTCTTCCAAGCACTGTTGGCGACAGGAAAATTGTGGGTTTGTGAGAACCAATGGATTGGAAGACTGGACTCATTTATGTGGTGGTGTACATTGTGAATGTTTACATCTACTTACGTCGCTGCGAGTCGTCGCAATGCCATGCGGCGGTGAATGTTAGCACACTGGCAATAAAATGGGAGGGAAAAGGAATTTGAAGAGGAAAAGGACGAGAGTGAATTGAATGTTAACGGAATGTTTTAGTGACTCGCTTCTTTTGATTGTAGTCGTTAGCAGTGCGAGAGAAAAAAAGGATTTTTGTACCTATCAGTTCGGCAGAGTATCACTCCTATCTTGTCACTTCTATCAGTTCTAGAGATATAGCGCGGGGTTAGAATAATAGTCTCCGTGTCATCCTGAAACTAGCCTGATCTGAAATTTTCAAGTAATTTTAGCCTATAGTTCGTCCAAGATAATAGCGCAGTTGACAATTAGAAATGTAGCCAATCAGTAAACACGTCCAATGCTGTTCATCTACATCTACATACTACCCCGCAAGCCGCCTCAATAGGCGTGTGGCGGGGGGTGTTAGGACACGCTTAAAAATGAAACGCTCTAATGAAATTACGCCTAGAATTTATTGAAGTCCCTTATTGTTCGGGGGAAAAACGAATTCCTATACCTATCCGTTCGGCAAAATATCTCTCTTAATTTATCGTTTCTGTCGGACCTGGAAATATAGTGAGGTTCTAATATGATGTTCTCCGTGTCGCTCTTAAAGATATCTATTCTTAATTGCTCAAGTAATCTAAGCCTAGCGCGCAGCCTCCGAGTCTCTAGCGGCTCCCAGCCTAATTCGTTTAACATCTGTGTATACGCTGTCTTTACGCCCGTAGCAGTTTTTGACGAATCGCGCAGCTTTCCTTTGTATTTTATTAATACTGTTGGGATAGGGAATCATGTGACCAAAGAATCCATGATGGTGGCCTTTTTTTAAACCATACGAATGTGACAAAACTGTTTACTTTTCATTTCTGTCTAAGCCAAATCAGTATATTTCAACTGCGCTACTATCTTGGATGGACTTTAGCGTAGTATAGCCTTCAATTATTTAGCGGCTTGCAACCTAGTCCTTTCTTCAGCTGTTACACTCCGTTCACCCGTAATAGTTTTTGACAAAGGTAGTTGCTTTCCTTTTAAGTAGTGCTTGTTTCGCGTACTAAGTCTTTCAGTTCTGGGTCCTAAATGCGCTCAGTGCACTCAAGATGTGGTCAAACTAGTGCGAAGTAAAATCTTCCTTTCACTTTGTTATCCGAGGACCTTCCTACTATTTGCTGTATAAAGCCTAACCTTTTGAGTACAGCACCACAAATAATAATAATAATAAAAAATTTATTCCTCAGTAACAAATAATTACATCAGCAATGACAGATCAAATTAGTCGGGAACATAGGTACCCCTTAGGAAAATGATCGCTGTGGGGTTACCGACTCGATCGTCCTTTGAACAAAAACATGATAACTGTGTGCTTTCACAAGACAAACAATTAATCACTCTCTTTCCAAATGGTCTCGCTACATACTATTACAAATATGTTTTAAAATAACCAAAATATTACATTTTGCCAAACAATTAAATGAAGTTGATCTTTCAGTTAACAGATTGACAAATGACTAAATTTTAAATTTAGCCAAACAATAAATGAAATTGATCCTTCAGTTAACAAACTGATAAATGTAAACATAAAAAGTATTAGTTTCATATTTATATTCTCACACTTTTTTCAAAAATAAATAAGATACATCCTCAGTATCAAACAACCATTTCTTCAGACTTCTACAATATTTACCTTCGCTTCTTATGTTTACAATATATTTTGGTTATTCACAATAAACTTTGGGCCCCAAGAAAATATAGCTCTGTCGAAAAATTTCAGTTCTAGGTCTTGGTATGAGAACATTTAGATGACTGCGCAGCTCATGAACTCGTGGTACCTTCATTTCGCCGCAACGATTGTAGTAAATCCTAAGTACATTGTACACAAACTAATTCCTTAGAAAAAATTAAATTTTTTTAAAAGAGGGAAGCTATGCGTGGTATTTGGTGTCCGCATCATAACCCTTATAATTTTTGTTTGGGCTACCAACAATGCCCTATGTGTGTGCCCTAATCCTTCATCTGCATAATAATCCAAAATAAAGAATTGACAGTAGCCTTTCTTCCCTCATGGTGGGGATAGTCCTTCTCCCCAGCTGAGTTAGCACACTCTGTTTGCTTTTTTTTGTTGAAAATAATTTTTGATGAAACGTGTTGGCTTCCCTTTGCAAGGTGTTTTTCCTTAAATGGTGCCATGTAACAAATTATTTACCAATAGCCCTGGCGTTCAAAATTTTTCGAGCTTTTGACTCAAATTGATTGTATCTGAAAATTAATTTATTGCACTTCGAATGAATATCACATCGGGTTCCGGGTAAATATTAACGCTTTCAACTGTCGCGAATACCATAAAAAATTAAATTTTCCAACCATTTAGCGAGAGCGGATTTTTTTGTAACTGTTATGGATTTCTGTTGCTATAGGTTACTTAAAATTAATTTCCTACTCTTCCACATTACTTTATAATAAACCACTATCGCGTTTCAATTTACATTATTCTTCTCGGTGAAGTTAGAATAAGAGAGTATTGAGCTCTTTTTATGCTAAACGAAGAGTTAGAGAAAATGAGCAATTTTTGAGAGGAATAGTGGAAGGAATCAAGGTATTAAAATATCCATTAAAACCTACATCTCAGTTAATCGGGAGCGGAATTGAACTGGACTCAACCAGTGAAATAATTATCCATCGACGAGGGAAACTGTCGCAAAGTGTAGATGTCAGTATATTCGGGCTCTAAAGAGATTTTATCCAAGGAAGCCCGCTGTTCATCAACTGTTTCGGATCAGAATAGAACTGGAATCGTGTGAAATTCCCAATCCCTGGAAGTGAACTCGGGGACTCCTGCGTTGAAAGCCAATACATTACGAAGTAGCTAAAACTAAGGGCTGAGGGCTGACGGATTCCTGAGGTCGAATGGGAAAACCCCGGAGGTTTAAAAAAATACAAGTGCTTCAACCACTTTTTGTTAGTCGAGGAAGGAGAACGAAAGGCTTTTGGAGGTGCGCAATAAGTGTGGGGTGCATATCGGGAAAATTTGGACGATGGAGAGCGTAGATTTGAATGAATGAATGAATGTTTATCATTCTCTAGGTTTCCCAATAAGAGGAATACAAAAATTACATAAATAGTTCTGCTTTCGCAAAAAGAAAACAAAGTTGGCAAACAAGTCATCAATTTACAAAAGGCGTTGGCATCAACAAATATATGACACTTAAGGCAAAAGAAAATGGTTATTTACAGTGAGAGAAAGAGAAAAAAAATCAATATAAAAGAACCAATATGTAGGTAAAAAAATACTATAAAATGAGATACAAAAACTAGAGGATAAAAACAGAAAAAGTAGGTTGAATTTAAACTCTTGCAGTCAAACAAAGTCAGGACTCAGACATTTTAATTGCTCACTATAATTATAGTTAAAAAGTTTCTCCTTAAAAATTGACAGAGAGGCCAATTTTTATGGACCACGGCAGTGTCCAAGCAACAGCAGCCAAAGCCAGAGATAAGAAAGATTGAAGGAAAGTATTTGTCCGATGTATAGGGCGCATGAGGTAAGAGGGGTTAGTCCTAGAGGGTCTAAAATAGATACTGATCTGGGTTTAAACATGGGATATAAGTAGGCTGGGTTTTTATTGTAAAAAAAAAAACGGTAAAGAGAAAAGAAATTTGGGAAATACGGTTGGGGGAAGTGAGGGCTATGGGTTTCGAAACTAATTTTTATATATATATATCGACATTTTTGTTTCATCGGCATCTCATTTAAGCCATTAATTTACTTCGTGTGGCAACTTTGTTTCATAGTTTAATAAAAATGGTTTTTTTCCTCAAGATGCTTGGTTAAAGAAAAAGTCTTCTAAGGGCCTTAACCGATTTTGTCTCTACTTTTTTGTTTTCCTGCAGATTATCTTCTCCTCAATCAGCATGTCAATTTTTCCGCGCTTTAACAAGTAAGCGCAAGCAAGCCTTGTTTTCAAACTAACAGTGCCTTTCCAGAAACAAAAAAAACGGGAATGGTGGGAGTTATTGCCTTAAAAGTCTTCCTACTTGTTTGTGCACGAAAGTGTTCTTGGTATCGCTGCTGGCGAGTCATCACTTCTTCGATGGAACTCATCTCTGGAAACTTCTCACCTGGTGGGGGGATTTAGCAGTTGCCCCGGGGGAATGATTGGGAAATAACTTCCCAGTTTCGGTCCGTAGAAGCCATTCCCCTGGGGGCCATTTGTTGAACTATGGGATCCCTCTTGCATCCGCAAAAGCCGTTACGAGACAATATTACTTTTGGGGCTCTGAAAACTCCAACCTACAATAACACCATTAATAACCAACAGGTTTCACCAAAAAATTGTTGTAGAACAGGAATCACAAATAATCTGGCCAGTGAATCGTTTATTTTATGCACTTTTTGTTTTTTTTATTTTTATCATCATACTACGTATCAATCCCACGATAACTTTTTCAAATGTCCTCATTTAAAATTTGTGCTATTTGCTTGGCACCTCCCATACGCCTGATTCTGCGTTTGAAAGTTGTCAAGATATTGGTTTGAAAATGTTTGTTGGTGAGACGATCATCTGCTCCAAGTTTTCATGTTTAGTCCCCGGTGATGTTGGATTTTCAATGGTGGGCTAAAACCTTTTTCAGGAAGCTCAAGTGAAGCCGTTCGTTGGAGGAGCATTGTCATTTTTGTTAGTTATCGAACTGCAGGTTTTGATTGAAGCGATTGGTTTTGTAGGCTATCTTCAGTCCTAATACACTCTCCACTATTCATCAACCCAGCGTATACATTCGTTACTTGCTCAGAGGAAGAATTCAACAGAGATTGTTTCCCATCGACTATTGTATGTTGAAGCCCACTGTCTTTCTGATTCACCGTGCTTCACTGACAGTGGATTCACGGGTCTTCCCTACAGGGCACCACCCCTCCCCTCGGTATGCAAGCGTTAGCCTATGACCGAGGGTACGGGCTGCAGGAATAGGAAGGAAAAAAAGGGAAAGGGGAAGAAGGGTACAGGGAAGGGCAGCTTCCGACCCCAGAGCCATGTATTAGGCCAAGGGGCATAGAACGGAACGCGAAACAAGCATTTGCAAGCACTAGCGTTGGCTACGATGGATTCTATGAAAAGAGAAAACATCCGAGTGGCAACCCATCGTCCAGCCGGGTCCGCTAGATGAGTGTTTCACTAACATCTACATCTACAAAATACCCTGCAAGCCACCTCAGGGGTGTGTGGCAGGGGGTGAGTAATCACCAACAATGAGACGATTGAATATTGACTTCAGTTTAATTATTTTTAATACCCATCCATAAGTCTGCTTTTAATTATTAGCTAAAAAAAATCATGCGGTACAATCTGTCCTCTGCTGACTTAAGAATTACAGGATAGACAAAAAAAGGCGTGATAGGTCCTTAGTGTCAAATGACGATTAAATACTCAGCGAGTGCGTGGGCCATCTTGTTCCTTCATTTTTTTCTGACTACTAGAGCTCAACGCTTCAGTCCTGTGCGTAAATCAATATTTCGGCCTGCACGTTTTCTTTGTAAGTCGAACCCGTTTCACGCACATTCATGTCTTCCAGCTATATTTATACGAAGAAGAAACTTTTACAAGCCACGAAATAGAATTTATCGCCAATCCACCCATGAGCTTCCTGGTCTGTAAATTTAAGTGTCTCTCTCCAATCTCCTTCAAAATTTACAGCGTACGTTGACTAACGGATTTCTAGTGGAAGTCTAATTTCCGAGGGAACAATATTTTCTTCAAACATCGTTAATCATTACTGTGCTAATTATTGTGTTATTAGTGGTACCTAGAATGAAATAACGTATCTGAAGATATTAAGTAACCTGATGAAGTATCTACCCACAGTATCTGAGCTTGGGAGTGCTTTATTTCGCTTCTATATGGAAAATCGAAAAACGACCGTACAAACTTAATTATTCGGAGCCATGAAATTGATTGTCAGCGTACTTGCGCATTTAGTTTATCCACGAGCACCATGGAACGCCCTTTTCTTTATCATTTCATTTTTAAGGACAATTTCTTGAGTATTGGTCAGTATTTTATAAACCAATACTCCAGCAATTATCCTTAAAAATATATTATTGAGGATGAGAAAAAAGAAGAGATTTTTATTTCTACAGTTGCCAGTTTCGACATGACGATGTTGGTACATATTTAATATCCTTCTCCTTTTTTCCTCACTTCGTGGATATTTTCATTTTACCTTTCATTACTTGTTGGTTGAGGGGAACCTCGACGAGGAAATCTGTATTTATTTCTAAAACCAAATTTCGTGTGAGAAAAACGTGTAATTTGTGCTTCTCGCGGTGAGTTCCTCATGAAGATCGCTTTCACGCATAATGTGTGGGATAGCCATGTGTAGTGGAGCTACTAAGGAGCATTCTATACGGACCAATACCTTACAAATGACGCCATATAACTTAGCGTATTGGAACCAGATTCTTCGGCTATCATATTGATAGTTAGGAAATATTCTTCAGAACTTTTTCTCTACCTTCCTTTAGTGTTCAGTATCGGTGTTTAACCACTCAAATATTATGTTAATTAAATGGGCTTAGAAGGGTTTGGCTGATTTCGCTGTAGGTGTCATTTAGATTTTGATTTTTTGGTCGGGATGTTAGTTTCATGAAGATAAAAATAACTAATCTGCAAACCGTTTTCATCCGGTGCTATCCAAAGTAGAAAACATTATTGCATCTGAATCGATAATATTCAGGGCGAGGAAAGTGATCCTTTATTTTGAATCTTTGCTCTAGCTTGTTATAATTTGTTTTTCATACGGTTAACCTTTTACATGTTTTGTTTATAGTGAATTATATGTTAAATATATAAAATTTTATCTTTGTTGGGGATGATAATGATAGGGCACACGAATATACAGTGGGAGGCATATTATACCCCAGAAACAGCTAGGTTCATTACAATAGATAGCAATGTCGAGCAGAGATTTTGGTTTCAGGTGAAGCGAACTTCACTTGAGAACGTCCGTGGGGATACTGGTCTCTGGCATACGGATAACAAACATCCCATGAGCTTCAGCAACGGACGACAGCTAGTCCATGCAATTGAATTTAACAGAAAACAAATCGATTGAATGGAAATAGGTGCCAACTCAACAAAATGAAACTTAACCTTTTCATGCATTGTTTTAAGATAAGTTATGACGGCAACTTCAATAACGCAATCGAAAACTAGGCTCGAGGTAGGGCTGGCCAAAAAAGCGAATACAACGTTGAACTGCAAAATTTTGTTGCGAGTTTTATGAGCCATATGAAATTTTAATTCACTTGATTGGGCTTTCAATTCTGTAAGAAAAACATATTGACGAGAAAAACCAATCAGCGCAGTTCCAGGTTCGAGACTCAACCTCTTCAGTGAGAATTTTTTCCATTCATAACCACCTATTATTTTTGTCACTACTGACACCTACTCACTTTTTTATTGTGAAATATTTATGGTATTTTATCTTATCGGAACTTTTCGGAAAATAAACGCGATTGTTGAAGCTTATGATTTGGACCATTGTTGACTACTGTCATTGTAATTGAATGGCGAGAGCATGCCAAAGCGAAGGAGGAAGTGAATAATATATTTTCCATCTAGGGTTATGCCCCGTTTACATTACTAGGGTTGAATGAGCGAAAGCAGATTAAATGAACTGGAAAATATGTCTTATCTGTCATATGGAAATGTTATTAATGAAGAAAGCTTGTAAAAGAATCAATTTTTTTCCTAGAAAGGCAGTAAAATGAAAGTACCAATCCAACTTTGTTTTCGAGTTGTAGCAAATCACTGAACTAAAGCTGAAATCCATTAGTTCAGTGGAAATGGTGCTGCAGTTGGTTCGTTTTAGAGGCTGGCCATTAGGTCTCTATTATATATACCTCTGCTCCTTTGACTGTGGTTATCTTTGATAAATGTATTCGTCTGATAACCGCCATTTTCAGTGACAGACCTCTACTTTTCAATATCTCAAGCTAATCATTTGAGCAAATAGTACTTTGAAAAAGATGTACCCACCTATATGGAAAGGGATTTGTCATCTGCCTTGAGTAACACAGTCACAAATGAATCCCCGTGAGATAGTGGAGGTAGGTGTTGTTGCGGGCCGTATCCGCTCCTTATAGGTATAGCGAAACTTGGTGGCACTCGCTTGTTAAGAGTATGACGCAAGGGAGAGGAAAGCATACAAGTGATGTGGGATAAAGTGGCCGAGTCTTCCTCCAGATGTCACTCCGGGAGTCTTTCGATACCTTTGCCCGCTCATCAACGCTTTAATTATCCTCAGTGAACTCTGCTGGTGAGTGCCACCAAGTTTCGCTCTTCCTATACTCCTGCTTTCCGAGGCGGGGGACAGCACGCAACGGGCGTGAAGCCCGCCGAGCAAAAAGGGCGCGAGACGACAAAAGCAGAGGAGAAAGACGAGACATCCGTCGGAGGGGGGGTGGGGGAGGGGGCGTCAAGGAGGCAAGTCGGGGGAGGGGCGATGTGGGAAGAAAGGAGGGAAGAGGTGGCAGGGAGGGAATCAAAAGCCGTGAGGAGCCCGCGTTCGCCCACCTTTGCATCCCCCTTCCTTGAAACGATTGCACGGGAGCATCGCAGAGGATCGTGAGTTCAGGAGCCACTAAAATATCACGTAAGCGGCCATAGGTCACACACTCCTAAACCCCCAGTGCACATACGATTTTCTCTCACTCATATGCAACACACACGGCCACGCTAACCACTTTAAATTCAATTAACTGTTTGTGACCGACACCAGCAATACATTCCATGCGATAGGAGAAGCGATATATGATATACTTTCCACGTCATCAACATGGCGTCGGTCGAGAAATACGTTTTCGGCGCGGATTTCAAATCGAAATTTCAAACGGCTGTAGGAGCGTAATTATTTGGTTTTCGAGGGACTCGAAGTTTTAAAACTCGGTAAGTGACCTTTTTACGTCTCAAATATTATAACTCAAGCGTAATCTGAAGTAGTGCGATCCCTTCTATTCTTTAAGACCCTTCGGAATCTCTCGTGTCCTTGCACACATTTATCACTTTCTTCCTTCCCAATTTCCCACGGAGGATTTGTCGCTGTTTTCTCGTCAAGAGACACCACCTACACCTATTTCTTTTTTCCCCGTAGTCCCTTTTGCTGACATTAAAAGCCGCATGATGGGCGACGCTCACCTGGAAAAAATCCACAAAGGTGGCTTTCAGCATACTGTGTAGATGTAGAGAGATGGCATTACTTTTCCTCCGCAGATTATGAAAATATAACCATTATTTTTTTAAGATTGTAATGTGATAAACGGAAATAAAAAAGCCATTTAGTGTGTATATTATCAATAAAATACAATAGCAAATTTTCACAATTTTTATTTTTTTCCCGATAAGTATTTGGGCGTAAAAAATTCATTACAGAACATGACTAGGTTTTTTAAACTCCACCACATCCTTGAACTAATCTATCATCGAACAGAAAAAAGCGCCGATTCTAAGTTGTGACGACCTGTGTAGAATAGTAACTTGATGCTAGTCCGTGTGTATTTAATATTTCTTAATCTTCCTTAACTGTTTCAATCTTGCAAAATCTATTGGCATTTGCCACGAGTTTATTTGTATAGGGCTTCTATCGCTCAGTACTTATTTTTTACAGTTTACAGTTGTCTATGATATGGGGATGTGATGACATAAACATAGCATCTGGTTATGCATATCCTTCCAAAGAATAAATGTGGAAAGTTATTCTGTTTCATTATCGTGAATTCTAAGCCATTTGGAAAAGCGAATTATAGGGATTTTTTTCCTACAATATTTTAAACACTCCTGGCTGGCTTCATGATTTCCATGTAATTGGACCACATACCTACCTCACGAATACTGCAATAAGGCATATTGAACTCATATTTTGGATGTTCGTCTGACATTATATTACCACCAGTGATCACTCTTCAGGCCTGTTGTGTGTGGCTTTCTTGGGACTTGACCAGCTCATAATTTTCTCTCCATTGATCTTTTTCTCCTTGAGCTTTCAACAAATAGCTAATGATCGTTTCCCGAAAAAAACAATACATTCTGGAAGAACGTTTCTCAGATGGATAAACGAGGGAGATGAGAGACGGTAATTTTGTCTATCAATATCTTCCTCTATATATAAGAATGTTTGTCTGTCTTTTAAACAAATTTACAATTTTACTCCGATCGTGTTGAAATTTTGCAGACTAATAACTCAAGACAGGAGGAAAATTGTACTTTTTTTGCTTTTTCAAATTACTTCCGCTCAAGATATAGGGTTGGGATTTTGAAAAATCAAATGGCTTAAAATGAAGTTTATAATTATTTCAATTAATTATCATTTTCCAATTCGCATTTGTCTGAAAATCGCGTTTTTAGATGCAAAAACGCACATTTTTCTCTGAAATCAACAATAGCATATTTCCTTGACAACCAGATTTTGGTCTTTAACGCATTTGAAAATTCATTTTGCTTAGTTAAGCTGATTAGGAATGCTAAGTATTGTTTTTTTTTGTCGTGGTTTATTTTTTTGCTTTTTGATTCTATTTTCACCCAAATAGAGAGTTTACATTTATTTTATCAGATACCCGAAAGCATGAAGTTTCTCATTTTTTCAATCGATCTATTTTACGCATCGTATATGTCTAAAAACTGCACCTTTAGCAAATTGTTTAAATAAATAAAATAATTATTAACACTGTACAAATTACTAATTAATCCCTCTCCTCTTATATAATGAGTTATGAAGGAAGTGTGATCCCGAGCAACGGCGGGTAATTCAGCTAGTCTATACATATGTAACATAACCGGAAATCTGGATGCGGCACATTGAAGATCAATTAGTGCGATTTGATTTTGAGCGGTGGCTGGAGTAAATAATAGATTCCCACGCAGACGGCCCGAATTCTATTTCTGGCGATGTTGGACGTTATTCATTGGAAATGCGAGGTTTATCTGCGCGCATTGAGGAGAGCACTTTGAATACAGTACTCCGTTCATTGAATGGGATAGTGACTGGGGTCCTCTTGGCGTCTTGGTAATCACAGCTATGGCTCATTCCGGTCGAAAGTATCTTGTCCCTTTTCCATCATACCTTCCTGGAGTAAAACCTTTCTTCTCCGTTTGAAGCGCCAACTCTTGCGAACGAGACTTAACTTGCAATGATATGGAATTTCAGTCAATGTATATAGGTAAATTTTCTCATGCGTCATTCAATTATTTTTCGAGTTATTTTTTTTCGTGAATTATTTTCCTCTTTCGCCTCCTATTCATTGACTATTTATTTGGTACGAATTATTTAAAGAAATATATTTAAATAGGTACTGCTAATGGCAGTCTAGTCATAGTCTTTTATGAAACAATATTGCTCCAATTAACCGTTAGTGACTGAGTTTTTCGATTAAGTGTGATGCTAAGTTCACTTTTCTCTTTAAAAAGAAATCATTTTAACATCGCATGCATGCCCCTCGATAGACAGTGAATTTGATTGAGTTTTTCTCTCTGAACAGGAATATTTTGAGTATTTTTAACGAATGTAATCTCAATATTATAAAACCAAGTTACGTCATAATTTAATTTTTTATCGGCATAGTATGTTAAATTAAAAATTAAATTACAGACATTTTTATTTTAACACACTTCTCGATCGAATGTGCATTCTGGATCAGATGAGGACTGCGAAGGAATCCTACGTGCTCTTACCCATGTGACATTGTGATATGTTGATAATCTTTTGGAGCTATTTTTCTTACTGGGGTGTTCATAATTATTTCTGGTTTGTAAATTTCTTCCTGTTTTCGTTTTTGTTTTCTACTCTTCTTCCTGTTTTCGTTATTATTTTTTATAGATTCTTCCGCTCCCTCTTAATCTCTTTTGTAAGTGCCATTCAGATCTCTTACGAGGTGCGTTATTGAATCCAAGTTAATGAAAAAGTCAGCCCTTGTTTTGATCTTTTAAATAGGTGTTAGAAATACGGACATAAATCCGGGTAGACCATCCTGCTAAACCATCGTCAGTATTATCTGAGACCTGTGAAATGTGAATGTTCTGAAATGGGCGTGCACCCCACGAACAGCTATTGTCGAATAGATACTGGGCCCCATTTATGTATTTTCCCTCTCCTAAAGAAAAGGCAAAAATACTGATCAAATTTCCCTAAAATTCCGAATTCATACATCATCCATTTTTAATGGTATATTGCTATTTTTATTTTAATGGCAATGCAGCCAAATACTGTTGAATAAAGCTAAAAGAAATTATGTAGTCCCAAATACTCTTACCCTTACTCTTACTGAAATACTTAACGTGCACACGCCAATCTTTCTCAAATATCTGTTCATGCCAATGACTATGTGAATAACGAAATTGAAAGAAATATCGGCCATGCCTCGCTACTTCAGCTCGCTCATAAAATAAATTATGACTGCAGTGTATAAACTTAGAGCTTATAATGAGAAGTATGGAGTTCTATTACACTATGAGATCTATGGATACTTCTCATTATAAGCTCTAAGTTTATACACTGCAGTCATAATTTATTTTATGAGCGAGCTGAAGTAGCGAGGCATTGTCGATATTTCTTTCAATTTCGTGATTCACATAGTGATTGGGATGAACAGATATTTGAGAAAGATTGGCGTGTGCACGTTAAGTATTTCAAAATAAATGAGTGGCTAATGACTCTCCAGAAATGAATCTGACTTTCCTCTTTTAGTTTACCACCCTCTCCTCCACCTTACTCCGAATCACGTTTGAGGATTGGCCTTCAGCCAATCACAATTCCCTCCCACGCCTGCTTAGCTAGAACGAGCTGGTAAGAGATTCCTTTCTCACGTTTTACTTCAAATACCCGCTCAGGCTATGGGGAAATAAATTTAAAAGTAAATAAAACTGTTCTGCTGTACGACCTCTCCGATACTATTTTCTCTAAATTACTGATCTTTAGTTCTTAAACTTCTAAAATTAAAGTTCTACACCTCCAGACTCTTGATTCTTGCCAAGGTTTTATGGCGAATATCTATTTTTGGCCAATTAATCACCTCCTTCAATGGGTACGCCGAGCCCTTCAATCATTTCCCACGCTTCGTGGCCAATGTTGGTCATAGATGATAGCTGTATATTCAACTATGCGGCGTAGTGATTGAGGAAGGATGAGAAAATGGTTTGTTTTGGAATCGAGACTATTTGCAGTTTCATAATGTACGTTAAAGATTATTTCGCAATGGCTGACGTTTACTGAAACCCTAACGTCCAGAGTATTCTATGAAAGAATCATTTGCATATTATGTAGAAACTTTTAATCTGCTCGATTAAAAAAACATCGTTTTCTCTGATCTTGTAGAGGAATCTGAGAAACATTTTAATCGTTATTCAGTTTTTTTTCGGGCTTATTTGGAATGAAGGCTTTAGGACGCACCATCGTTCACCCAAATGCACCCATCTTAAAGTGGAGTTTTGGAAAGTTTGTAAGTATGTAACCTTTCGTTGCGCAAATTCCACTACGAGATTTTTTTTCACCTTTTATTTTACTTTTGGATTAGTTAATTACTTTGACTGAAACGAAATAGGCATTGTTTAACACTTTTTCCAAGTAGTGGTTGACCAGGCATAGTTATCAGACGTAAAGTAACATTTTTACCTCCCTAAAGCCTCGTTTCCGGTCTGACAAGTTCCAGGAACATGACGCGCAACGTGTGCCCGGCACATGTTATACGTCATTACTCATGTCTACTGTTTCCAATTCACTGCGACATCTGCAACATTTGTATACCTTTTATATTAGTCTTTTTTCTTTTAAGTACTGGGACCTCAGTGAGTGAAGCTTCTGCTCAACTTCTTTAATATTGCTTTCCATAACATCACAAAGCCGTTGCAGGGCATCGGTTCTATTGTTAGAGTTCTTATGACATGAATTTCTTACATACCACAACAGTCTCCTCTTCATATATTTCAATAAGTTTCGCCGCTTTACATTTAGACCACTCCATCACAAAACAAACACTAGCACTGACACAACACTGAAAATACCAAAACCACAAAAAAGAGGGCACGTTTGAGGTTGGGTTTTAGGGTTTGGAACAGCGAGTGTAGACTGTACTGCGCGTGCGCATGTCCCGAGGACATACTGCAGTCTGTTTTGCATTGCCCGTGGCACAAGTTGCGGCGCATGTTGTGCGCCACAGTCGCTTGGCACATTTTTGTCCCCGGCACTTATGCCGCAACATGTTGCAAACTGTTTCCATTTCAACAAATTTCGGGCACATGACGCGCAACATGTTGCAGGACAAATTTGTAGTAAAGGAAACGAAGCATGAGTCTCCACGGGAATGGGTTGTTATGTTATCTGTAATTATTGGCTTTCCATCCAGAGGTTCCGGGTTCGAATCCCGGCTGTGGTGGAGTTTTTTTTTTCGATAAAGTTACGGTACCTTCTTAGGTGCTGAGTGGAGATCACTTCAAGTGCTGTACTACGTCCGTCGGATGGGACGTTAAACTGTGGACCCCTCTGCGTCATTCGACTAGAGTAGGCAAATTCCGACGCCAGGCTCCTCTCCTTTCTTTACTTTACTTCTTTTCTCCTTGCCTTCTCTCATTCCCCATGTTATCTTTCCCTTACCACATTACCCACCTATCCTTAATGGTGCAATTTACCTGAGTTGCCGGTCACCTCCGCAAATAGCCTTAAATCTTCGTGTCCAAGCCGTATGATAAACGTTTAGATAAACGTTTCGCACTCACGTTGGTGCGCCATTGGAGGTTTTACGTGAAAGTACCAGCTGATGGAGGCAGAGTGCGTGAGTGCTCACGAAGGCGAGGACCCGTATATGAAACTTTTGCGTGTTTTTTCCCTCCAATTTTTCCAGTTGCCCTTCCGAATGATCGTCTTCCCCGAGAACGTATGGGCGTGGCAAATTGGATATTATTAGCAAAGAGTAGGTGGCACAATGAGAGGGCTGTTTATGGGAAAAATCATGTGGCCGTTTAGAATAAATTTGGATGTAGACTGAGAGTCATTGCTCATGGTACTCCCGTTTACTTCTCTTCAAGCTAAGGCTTACGTTATCTTCTCCGGAGTAATGTACGAACGAGTCTGGAATTCCCAGCATATCTTTCTCCCGAATCCCATTGCTCTGTTGGGTGGTTGGGTGAATGTTTACCTTCTATTCATTTCGCTTTCGCCGCGTCGTTGGACCGGCTAGAGGTGTTTTGGCGTATCGAATGGAAAGGCCCAACAGCTAGCATGTGAAAAATGTCATTTATGTTATTTCCAAACTCGAAAGATATAATTTTCAATTACATCTACTTCGTATCCCCCAAAGCGTCTCAAGGATGTGTCGGAGTTGGTGTTCGGATAGCATCCATTATTGTGGTTTCGTGAATGAAAAAGTGTTCCATACATGTGTAATTATATTTTATTTGAATTCATAGATTCTTAGCAGTGGTCCTGCCTTGGCTTCCAATCGTGCGAGGAAAAAAGACCTATTTAAGTCGGTTGGCTGGTAATTAGATGGGTCGATGGACAGTTAAGGCGCCACTGAGGTTTTCTGGACGGGTTGATAATAGAAGGATTATTATGCAGAATGGAGGGAGGGTAGAGGTGATCCCGGCGTTAGTATTGGCACAATTTTAACGAAAGACGGTTCAAAGTCACACCCGACTGACTGAGTACAACATTTTTAAATTATTTCCACAAAGCATCCTAGCAGGGATCGGGATTCCACTGAAAATTTCCATCACTGCCGGTATTCGAACCTAGGTACTCTGGGTGGAATTGTGATGTCCTCAGAAAGGAGATCGCCAAGATGAGAACGTTGGAATGGTGCATTTATTCGAGGTAATACTACAAAATACGCAATTAACTAGGAAGATAATTTTGCCAGCAGAACTATCATCAGCAAGTGGTATCCTAGATAGTTAAGTCTTTCATCATAAATGTGTTATTTACATTTTCTATTACTTTATTGAGTTATTATGCGTGAATGCTCGTGCTCTACTTGCTAGTGCTCGGCCGCATTGCCGGATTATTCTTCGTAGTTTTTGCCATCATATCTACTTTTTGATGATAATGTGGCTATCTCTCTGTACCCCTCCATCTATCTAACGTGAAAGAAACTTGCAATGATTATCCGTCGCATGACCATCTATTCATCCGTCTTATAATGCTTCAAAACTGTGTGAACTCCTATTATTTTTGCAAACTGCAGCCACGGCCGCATTAGTGTTAGCTGTTATCCAAAATGAATGATGAAGGTACCTACAAAATTGGATGTATAGGATTTCTTAACCAGCGTAGGCTAAGCCGACGCCGGGTTTCCATCATAACTTTCACCTTTTTCCGCTATCTATGAGACAAGAAACAAATGACCTTGATATTCTGGCCTCTTTCACGATCACCGCAACCGCCAATAGGCCAACCTGGGTGTCAGCTGCCGATGACCTTGAGCTCTAAAGCCTTACGAATTTAAAACGGGTTTACTGCTAACTCTGGAGCATACCAACCGATGGTATCAAAACCTTGAAATATCAATGGTCAATAACTTTTGCCATTTTTAATAAAACTGAATATATTGCCGGACACTTCTTTGACCGTACCTACTCAACTATAAATCTCTTGACCTTGAATTTGTGAAACTGGACATAAGTGTCCTATTTTTTTTAAAGAGGTAATTGTTTCACACTGAGAAATTCCCATTAGGTTATTTACCTTGAAGCGAAACACATTACGTCATTGTTCTTGTAGCAGTTAGCAATAATCCTAGACGTCAATATGTCCTTTTAAAATTTTACTTTTTAAAAACATTTTTGAGGGCTAACGACGTAAAATTATGTGGCCTTAAATCTTCCGAGAACTGCTGGTAACGTAATATTATGTTCCTTTGAGTTGTAAAAAATATTTGATAGGCATAATATGTAACATTTTCAACCCCCATTCGAGGAATCATTCGATTATTATGAAGTAATATACTTGAAAATATAATCTAAGAGGTAGTAAAATTTGCATTTTCCTGTTTTGCGGCAAAATTTACAAAGATTCCTGCAATTGGTAAAATTAGCCAGCACTGCTGCTGCAAAAAATAAAGTGGCCAGCACTCAAAGTGTTTATAATGGTTTATGGAAAGACAATTTTTCCCCCTCAACGCATGGGGCTCTCAACTTAGGAAGGCCTGTTTTTATTCCAATTACAAATGGATCCTGCGAACTTCCCCACCTGTCTTCGTCATATCAATACTTAGGGAATCGGAAAAGCAAATATAATTCTGAAATTTGTGGAGACCCATTGTTTCTGAGTGTTGCCGCTTCTATTTATTAATCCATCTCGAGTCTCAAATCCGAATCCTCTTTCTCGGGGAGCTCGTGAATCATGTCTTTTTGAGCGCTCCCTTCCTCACGTCACTTCCGGCGTCACGTTATTTTTGCTTGGGCGGTATATTTAAATTTTTATATTCGATAAATTTAAATGCCTTCACTCGTTTTTTGTTGTATTGTAAGGAATGAATAATTTGCGGAATGGAGGAAGGGGACTAAGAAACTCTGCTTCGGCCGCCATACATATGACAGAAAAAACTAAATGCAATTTCTCTCATTTGCAATTATTACTTCATCACACATTGTCTGCGGGAAGTAGTTTACCAAAATCATTTTATTGATAAACGCAGTTATTTGTCGTTCCCGTGAACTTGAATTTACAATTACGTTTTTCTTGTCTCTTGTAAATTTATTGTTGATTTAATTTGTTGGGTCTGACGTCCTCTTGTACGTCCAAACTGATAGAAATATTATGACATTTTCTTTTTACCTGTTAGCTAGATCAATTAAATCTAAAAAGGTGATTTCTCTCGGGGTCCATTTTTTCGGGTTTCAAAGTGATTGCGGAAAAGTGGGTGTCACGCATTCTGTGCTGCATTCTTCTTGGTATAAAACTCAATGATGATCGAATTTCTTGGAGACGCACATACCGCTGTTTCAGAAAAGTGAATTTGGCGAAGGGAAAATATCAATCCACGTTTTGACTTACTTCGCGCCGATTGATATTGTGTGATGAGAGGCACTGCGCCGCTGCCCGAGGAGAGGTCGCTGCATGTCGCCGTACAAGAGGGCTTGAAAATAATAAGCTATATGTAGCGCAGACAGCGAGGGAAACTCTCACTTACGGCCTATTTGTCAGCGAAATTTAAATTAATCGATTCCTTTGGTCATTAGCGGAAATTATGGAGAGCATAGTATTGAGGCGACAGAGGAAATTATCTGTATTGCATCTGAATTTGTGCATATCGTTTGTTTTTAAAAATGCTAACCTTTCGTGATACATGTTCTCGAACTGTCGTCATTTTAGGGAATTTGGCATTTTGTTCTATTAATGCCTAATTAATTTTTACATTAGAATATAGTGATAATATATTGAATTATTCACCGAATAATTAAAATGGTCACGGCTAGAACTCAAATCCGAACAGCACCTCTGATTAGAAAATTTTATTGCGTTTTTATTTATTTTTCAAAATATTTTTAATTTGATATTAAATATGTATAAGGGCAAGGTTCGTTTAGGGGAACACGTCGATTTCACCAACTCGGAAAATATTCCAAGCGTCTTTTTCGAATGACCTCACTCGGACGGAGAATGGTTAAAAATTTGTTTCACAGAGGAGACAAACGGTACAGGGAATAGAATTCTATTCCCTGGTACCTATACTCTAAAAGACCCTGGCGCAAATAGCTAATCATGCACGAGCTAGTACTACTTTAGGTCACGAAGCCAAATATGAAGGCTTTTCTAAATTCCTCGGCAGATATTTTTTTATTGCGCTCACAATCCAGAGGGACAGATCTTGCTTTCCTATTAACTTTCTCTAGATTTCCCATACCTTCCATGTGAACACGTGGATGCACGACTGAGGCACTGAGGTCCACCCACACTCCGGATCTCCTCAGCTCCCAGCCTCTCTCGCCCGAGCGCTCTGCATAGTCTCCGCGCGATTGTAGCGCCCAATCGATAGAACACTGCGCAATGCTGCGCCCGCACATACATCTGTCATCTCCAGGAAGGAATTTCGATGACATTATGAGCTCAGAAATGACAATTTCTGCCCATTTATTGTCAGCTATTTCCTAAACTGTAGTTGCCACTCTTGGATTCGATAGTTTGTGGCAAACCTCAAGAGTAATTGTTTCATCGACAAGGATGCTCTTGTCAACGTTTTAAGCGGCAACTTCTACGCGCTCAATTCTTACTAGTTTCAGAGATATTATCATCGGTATGGAAGTTGACATCGATGGAAATTGCCTAACGAAGGACAACTCCCTGTTGCCATCGCCGTGGAAGTCAATGGAAGTGCACCATTTTTGAAAAACACGGACTTTCATCGAGACGCTTCTTCAGCTTGCAAAATTTTGCGAGAGATGGCAGAAGATTGTGAGTAGCTGTTGTTGCAAAGCGAAAAAAGTTCCAAAATGTGACAACAGATGGCGAGGAGGACGCCATCTTTGTTACATATTCGTTGTTATGTCGGACGACGTGAAGCAAAATTAGTGATCTGAAATATTGTAACTCGGTGTAAAATTGATAATTCACGAGAGATTCAGGTAACCACCTTTCCCTAGAATTTTTTCGCGTAGTTTCCACGCACCAAGTGTGAGATATTAAGCTCCGCTTCGCCGAATGCATGTTTGTTGAAATCGATTTACTCGCTGGAAAGAACGGTGTTAAGGTTTCCATTTCCTAAACCATTTTGGGTTCTCGTACTTTCATGACACACCGGTGTAGGTATCTTTTGGCCAACTGTTGTTATGCAGTCAACTTTTCGTAGGAATCCGATCTCTAAAGTTTTTATAGCTGTATGTAAGCGATGTTATAGGCGGGACGGAATGTAAGTAAGGAAACGTGAACTGAGCGTATGAGATCGCCGGTAATTGTCTGTTCCACCCTTTAGTGTGCCATTGACCGTATTTATGTTCATTATTTTGGAAAGCAAATATAAGGGGTTTCGTGTATAAAAATGTGAGCATTCAACTGTTATATACCGATGCTTGACGTACTAATTCGGCCTTGAGGAGTAGAGTTGTTACGAATATCGATTGGCAAGGTTCATTGTTTTCATTGTTGTTCATGCATCTTTATCACCAGTGCAAGTGGTGGTCCATACATATCTACCACAAATACCTTTCATTAAATCTACTTTGATAAACATGGGAAAATTTGATATCCGTATTTGACATCATTCGAAATTAATGGTGAATTTTACATGCATTGTTTTTCATCCGCAGATAGTGGTAGTGACCCTCCTGACAGCAGTTATCAGCATCAGGATTCGGAGCCGACACTTTATGGCCGTCATACCACTTCTTTAGGGGGACCCATAGGGGGGCAGTACGAACCACACCAATACGAGAGCAGTTACGGTTACCAACTTCAGTATCCGGTGACAACTGGTAAGTTGGTCATGAACCTGCTGTCCGAGTTATATGATTTTTATCGGGTGAAACATGACGCTCACTTGGTCAGGGATGGGCTCTCGTTGTTTACAAATTTTCGCTGATGTGGGTCCGTACTGTTAATTTTTACCTGGAAGTCGAGCATTATCCTTACTGCCCTACTGTAACTTGGTTTACCACTTTTCTGACCATATTTATTGATATCGTGAATAAATTTTGGCGTGTTGTCATTAAAAATGAAATGAATAACTAAACACAAACGCGAAATTAAGCGAGATGAAATCTTAGTGTACTATAATAATGGCAATTGACGCCATTACTCATGTCATAAGGGAGTTTGTTTTGAAGAAAAGTTAATAGTCATTGAGGTGGTTCATTGATTCCAAATGCTCTGGCGCTGTATAGCTAAAGCTCCAGAATGAGTATTTATTTCATTTGTAGTTCCGGGTTGTTGGAACATTTCCACAGTTTTATTAGGCTGTAATTTTAACTTGTTGAAGCATTCTAGGGCCACAGATTTGCCAAAACACTAAGTTACTGAGTGTTTACTTATCCTGTGAAGGCCTGACCAATAAATTTTAATAAATTGTATTGAATCACCTTTCAAGTTTCGTTGTGGAGTGGAACTGTAATTAGATTGGATTTTATTTTTTTAATCTTATGCAATGTATGTAATGTTGTGCAATATTTTTTGTTGGCTGTCATTCAGATTATTTATCTCCATTTTTTAAGAAAACCTTGTTTTATTATTGTATCAAAAAAGAAACTGATTAATTGAAGTCATAGTCGTGTCCTTACCGTATAATTATTCTATCATTCAATTGTTTTGAGCCTGTTTTTTATTTCTGTTTTCATTAGCTTGCTGAGTATAAGATGCAGCCTAGTTACCTATCATTTTGTTTGAATAATTGATTTACTGTCTTTGCATGAGTGCAAATTTTCATGGTTAATTTCACCATTTTTGTGTATATGTAGCCTTGTACATATTTAGTTTCCCAAGAGCACATGTTTTCTGCTGTACCTAAAATCTATAAATTGGAAAATTATGCCCATTTAGACTCCTATTGCTAAATACATACTCATAGCAATGACCATGGTAGTGTACGACAGTAAATCTTCTTATTCATATGTGCCATTTATTTTTATGCAAATGTGTGAAGAAGATTTGTGGCACATTACTGTTACATGATGCAAGGCTGGTACCCTTGGCTGCAGCTGTTATTCCTCCTTGTAATTTTACCTGAGGTATCTTGCCCTTATGAGACCTAAGAAATAGGTCTGAAGTAGAAGTGGCGAGTAATGTGACTTTGTCAGGAGCTCCTGCATGAACATTAACTGGAAACCCCACCATCAGCAAGGTTAATGAATGACTTCAAACTCTGTGGTTTTGTTTGGTGTTTATAGTATGGAATTTAAGTAGCAAGTTCAAATCAATTTGTTGCTTTTCAAGATTTTTTCTGTCCAGTGTGGGGTCAGTATGTAAACTTGTGATTTGGTTGTTTGGATTGGCTGATATGAATCCAAATATCAGTTGGTGCCATGGTCATGTGTAAACTTGTGGTTTGGTTGTTTGGATTAGCTGATATTAAGCCAAATGCGGCTTATTGGGCTTCCAGGGACACATGGGGCCTCCTGAAGCCTGTGGAAGGCAATGAACTCCAACCGGCATCTTTGAATAATATTTTTGTTGATGACTTCAAGCTGTTGAAATGAAGTTAACTATCTTTATCTATTTTTGTGACTTCTTGTTTCTTGAGTACCTTATTTATGTGTTCTTCTGTGGAACAATTGGACTCTGAATTATGAGTATCATGTAAAAAATTAGTTTCATTATTTGTTATTCCTTCCACTTGTAAATTACTATATCATTTGGAAGTGAATAATTGCTATAAACATATGAGAGATGTGAGTTAATAATCATTGTAATAGGTGAACATCATAAGGCATTTAAACTTTTAAAATATGTACATCAACACCAAAATATCATATTTAGAGTGCCCAATTATGTTTTTCATGGTACCTTAATCAATAGCCTTTGTCAGCCAGATAAGATAGGCCTTCAGAGACTTCATAGTTGTAGTTTAAATAGAAAAATTAGAAAACCTGTTCGACTCCACTTGGAAATTAAATGCCATATTTAATAGTGGGATTCAAACTTGTCCTAATTGATGTCTATGATATAGTTATTCATTTTTAGGAGTCACTTGAAATAAATTCTTTATTTTAATACTGAATTGGAAACAACTGTGTGGAAATTATGCATGTTTACATATCACACATTCAATGCATGTGTGATATGGAATGAATTTCTTCCATGTGGAACCAGCTAAATATTATCCATTTAAATAACCAGCCGCTGTTCCAGGACGGCACCCGCGTTGAAAGTGTTATGCTATAGCACTT
Source organism: Pyrrhosoma nymphula (assembly GCA_963573305.1). Taxonomy (NCBI): domain Eukaryota; kingdom Metazoa; phylum Arthropoda; class Insecta; order Odonata; family Coenagrionidae; genus Pyrrhosoma; species Pyrrhosoma nymphula. The sequence goes on from OY754327.1 coordinate 181,631,269, forward strand.
GGAAGTCCATACGATATATAGTTAAGTGTTCAGTGGCTTAACTTTGCTGAACTTTGGTTTTGCAAGTCTTGGTAAGTTGTACATCGCACATATGAGGAGAGAAACATTACAAGCCTTTGAATCTTGGGAGTGTCAGTCTGGGTGTTTGACTCCTTGACCATGCACTTTGAGACGGTAGGGCCCCTGGTTCTCCCATCTATAATGCCCACGTCAAGTAACTGATTGTCTGATGGGACCCAAACTCTCAGTTAACATTGAGTTAACAAACGCACTACATCATCTTGCTGTTCATGTTAACTGGAAATTATAAAACCAGGCCTATGTGTGTTCTCCTCCAGCTTTGGTTTTTGTTCTAACTGGAGATATGTTATGGCTATTTTAAACCATTGCAAGAAGCAAGGATGCTAGCCCATAGGGTGCATAGGGGGATTGTGGCTGCTTAGGAGCACTGAGTTCCAGCCCTCATTGCCCCTAAGTAGACATTATATAAAGGAGAATTTTGCCTAAATTTGGTGGTTGTCTAAGGGTATTGCTTTGTTTGTAAACCTTTCTAATCTCAACATTATGAAAAAGTAGGATGAACTCCTGTACCTGTCATGCTTTTATAAAAAAGTGTCAAGTGGTGGGGGGTGACATAAGTAAACTATGTGAAGTATCTCACAGCATTTTATCTGCATTTTTATTTTTGTGTATTACAGCTGTCTGATATGTAAAATTTTCTGTCACCCAATCACCAGTGTCAAGAATCTCTTTATGGATTATTCAAAATAATAGTAATAGTGAAAAGAGGAATTTAGTCCACTTTCCTCCCCAAATAACTTCTTAAGCCTGATAAAATCACATTTGTATTTAAGACAAGTTTTGGGAATGTTCAATTGTCCATACCTTGACTGAATTTTTTCCTTTTTAATGAAGGCTATTGCGTTGAAGTAAGTTTGATTAAATCATTTCATTATACATACTCAAATAATTCTCTGGAAGTAGTATATACCTCTTGCGGGTGTTTTTATCTTCATCTACTCCTATACTGCCCCATAAGCAACTAAGGGTGTGAGGGGTGTTAGTCTATCAGCCATAAGAATGGGAGAAGGAAAGGGACAGGATTATGTGAGTGAAGGTTTCTTATATTCCAGGGCTTGCTCTGCTATTTTTTATGGCTCTTCAGAATAAATATATCAAATGTGATTCTAAAATTAATTCTCTGAAAAAAATATAGCCTGATTGTATTAAAATGTTTTGTGAGAAATATATACTAGTTAGGCATTGAATTTTAGCTGCTAATCATCAGTTAAATAGTTTAAAAAGTATGTAGGAACAATGTTGATGAGAACCAGTAAAACATTTTCTTCACCTATGTGCAGGGCCGTATTTACCACATAGTGTACCCAGCGGCTGCCGGGGGCCTAGCAAGAGTCACGAGGACTACTACTTGGAATACTACTTCTGTTCAAAATTTTAAAAATGTAAATATAGTTTTAGAAACCTGGTTCCTACTGGCAGAGTATTAATAGTGATAGCTATTTGAACTCATTATGTATTGTCTTTATAAGCTAGGAAAAGTCTTATGTCAAGCTGCCAGGTTGCAAGACTATAACATTGGGGGCCTCATTCTAGATTCTGCCGGGGGCCTCAAGAGGTCATAAATACGTCCCTGCCTATGTGCTAATGATTTACTATGTTGTCAGGGGATAACTCAGTGAATTGCTACTTAGAATTTTTGTCAGAGTACTTTTTGTAGTCCTCAACAGATGGTGTGGCATGGATCTCTTACTCTATCGTGTGCTACTGAAGGTTTCTTATCTTTTAAGTGCCTAATATAAATTTTTTTGGCCTAGCTTGGAAAATTTTTGCATCAAGAATATTTTCCAATTCTGGTCAATGAAGTAGAAATAATGTAGTATGTCAGTGTGTGCACTAATTGCCGTATACATATTTTAAAGCCATTCCTATATCAGAATGTCATTCATACAAAAGGCTTTTTATACTCTAATTTATAATCTTTAAGAATAAGTAATCTATATCTGCCTTTTTCTTTTAGATTTTCTAGTATGCTTGCATAATTATATGTCATGTATACTCCTGTGATAGTCATTCCTCTTGATTTGTTCATATATATTTTGTTTGTAATGTAGAATTCACCATAATAGCTAAATGATTTTTCTTCCCACTTGTGTCATTTTGTGGTTCTTTGACTTGATATTATGATGTAAAAATATTGAAAATATATATTTCCCTGCTGAAACCATTCACATCTGATTAGTAAAGAAAGCCATTTTCTATTTGTTAATTGCTTGCATTTTAAAATATTTTGAAATGTTATATTGGCATTGTGCTCTTGGTTACTCAGCAACTTCTTTGGAAAGTGCTTTTGTGCTGCTTATAATGTTTCTGGTATTTTATGCAACAAAAGGAAATTCTTTAGCTACATCCAATGAAGGTACATACTTATGAAAGTGTTATTTGTTTGATTACATGTTTTTATTTAACTTGACATCTTTGTTTGCTTGAGTCAAATCTTGTAATACATTTTTCACCCACTTCCATCAAGGCTATTTTCTTGAAACTTTTCCCACATGTGTATTTTGGGTGATAATACAATATTTTCTTGGTTTAAAAAACTAACACAAAATTTAAATATTAAATTAAGGCAAAAACAATTGATTCCAATCTTTTTAATCAAAAATTTAACTGCAAACTTTTCAATAATATATCTATTGGATAACTATAATAGTTGAATGAAAACTTAATGCAAAATTATTAAAAACTAAAAAAAAAAAGAAAATTAATCAGTAAAACGTAAAAAACATGGTTTTATATTTAAAAATTACTAAAAAGTAGAAAATAATTTTTAAGCTGTTGCAACTGGCCTGCAACAGGCAGAATGTGATTATTTGTGACAGAAAATAAAACCGTGAGGGTGCAACCAACATTTGTGATGCAAAAAACTTTGCACCGGAAACCCCCAAGGACTTGTGATGCTAAAGAATTTTCAGCAAATTGCCTTAAAGGTTGAGGTTTGCTTGCCAGAAATTCTTGGTCCTGCACAATTTGGAATACTTGAGACTTTTCACCACTTTACCTATATAGTAATGGTAAAGTCTTTGTATCACAAATGTTGGTTGTGCCCCAATGTTTTTATTTTTAGCTACAAATAATTACATTCTACTACTCAAAAATTATTTTCTACTTTTTAGTACATTTATTTAATAAAACCATGTTTTTTTTAAGTTTTTTTTTCTCTTTGTAAGATGTATGGGCATGCATAAATTTTGGATTTCTGAAACCATACAGGTTTCAAACCATTGCAACTGTATGCAAGTACATAATTATGGTATGGGCCAAGTGGTACCTTTCTCTCTATTTCTTTTGAACGTGAGTTTTTGAAAAGTTTTATTTTTTGATATGTTTTTCTGTGTACAAAACTGATGTGATGCTTTGTTGAATGGAGTTTTCTGGGCATATTTAAGTATGACATACTAGTAATGTAGAATTTATGCTAATCTACTCTGATTGAAGTTGCGTGATATTAAAAGGAAAGTGTTCACAAGGTCTTGTAATTGACACCAAACTTAGACTGTCTAACTACTGTTGGCTAAATCAACCTCATACATAAGTTGTTTTGGGTTGGAAATTATCAGGATTATATCATTTGGATGTCAGAAGAATTGAAATAGTTTACATCACACTGCTCTCTATCTTTCAAGGTTCTTTCAGTATTATCAGTGTTACAATTGTTGATTTTATGAGTTGGTTTTGTGCCACCGCTCATCCGTATGAAGGATACTCTTGCAAAACTTAACTCACCATAGGTATATGCTGTGATTTTAATCCAATACAGATGGCTAAGTGGTATGATCTGTGACATATTATGTTGGTTAATACATGTTTTACAAGGAATTATATTATGTCATTACTCACAGAATAAGTATTTCATTGTCTTTTTAATGCAACTGTTTTGTGTGCTTTCTTCATTATTTTCATCCCGTACTTTTGGAAATTCATTCTTTGAGGTCTGGATTGTATATAAGTTAAAAAGGTATGTGTTGCTTGTTATAAAATATAGATGCGAGCACATGTATATTTAATGATCAAATTGAAAAAGTAGAACATTAAATTCTTTTTAGAATATCATTGCTCAATTATTGGTTTACTTTCAGGGGGTGGTTTGTATGTGGAGCAGCAGGGGCCCTACTCACGAGGGGCCACATCTCTTGACTATCAACATTACCCTCCATCGCCCCAGAATCATCTTGTTCCTACCCAGCAGCAACCTCGGAACTACGAGTGTGCCACACTCCACCATTCCATTGACCACCATGCTGGTGCTGATGCCCTGCATCAGCAGCAAAATCAGCCAGTTCCGTCATCAACTACTTGCCTTGAAATGAATTACGGGGGGCCACAACAGCATAGGGGAGTGCAGCCGCAGAGGCCGAATCCCCGCCAGCAGCAAGCGCATGGTCAACTACAGGCTCAGTCATCGCCCTCGGTCTATCCTGCTCCAACCAGTCACTATGGCTCTCCCGTCCACGCCCACCTTGGTACATACTTAAAATTTTCTTCTTTTTTGTCCTATGTGTGTATCACTGTGCATTCTATTATGGGCATCATTGTGATGAGCTACCTTATTGTAGTTCTTATTAGACAATCAGCATCACCTAGTTATCATTCTTTTCATTGAGTAATTTCTTTAGCTTATAGTCACAAGAGTTATTTACAGTATTGAAAATGATTTTTATGTGATGAATCTAAAAACAATTGGTAATGATAATTATGATCATTTATGTTTAGCCTTGATCAGTTTTTACTTATTTAAATAGTTGCCAGTATTTTAATTTGTGGAGGCATTGTGTATTTTATAAGCTGTTAGTCTAATCAGATTGCTCTGGTGTTATTTGTGCTTTTTCTATGTCATTTATTAACACGGTGTGGTCCACTCTTATATCAATATGTATTTTCGTCACCAGTGCTAGAAGGCCAAATGTGTGTTAGTGTGTGTTCCAGTTATCATGTTTTTGTTACTATTCATGGACCTATCTGCAACTAGTTTTGATCGCCTCTGTTTACCATATCATTTCATATCTTATTTTAGAAGCGTTAAAATAATTTCTGCAAAAATTTAATCAACATACAGTTGTGTATTATTCAATGCACGTCCGGACAGTGAAACTTCAGAAACCCAGTTTTTGAAGTTTCACTGTCAAATGTGTTAATTGCTTGGAGATTATTCATGTACAAACTTCATTTGGTGCTGGGTTAATGCCAAAGGTAACCAGCCAATGAATTCACATTTTCTTTCTTAATACTAACTGTCTGGATTTGATAGGTTGCCATTTCATCAAATATGATCCCTGCTTGTTATGCTGTGGTGAACTGTCCAATCTGCTGTTTTATCCTTAGTTACCTAATTTCATGATCTCAGTTCATTTTCTCTAGATACATAATTAAGATCAATTTTTCATCTGCTAATTTGAAAAAGTGCCATTTTTCTGCATTGATTGGTTGCATCACCTGGTTTTTTCGAAGTCGAAGTTTATACTCAATCAAGAATGGATATTGTAGCATTAAAATGAATTGTTTATCACATTCAGTGCTCTGTACCATTTTGGATATGCTCGGAAAGGTGGTGTGCCTAGTAGATGGGATATATTCTAAAATGGCCGCAAACTGGTCATAATGTGAGACAAGAATATTGCAAAAAGGAAACTTCATCTCTGGGAAGGGTTGCAAAGTCTTGTCTTCAGAACTGAAATAATTTAAATTAGCTTATCATTCATTTTTTATCATAATATCCACCTCATAGATTCATGTATCTTCTATGAGGACTTCGATTAAACTGATAATACAGAATGAGATGGATTCTGTGGAAACCTTTGCATTAGTGACTTTTAAAGTGTTGATGTTTACTTCATTCTCAGTGATGCAATTTCTATGAATTAGTCACTCCATGAAACCGTTCCTGTTCACTATTTTCAATTGGTCCTATGTATTTAAAATGAGGAGTCAGCTTTTGGTTTCATAGTCTAATTCCAGTGAAGTATTTTTCTGTTTTTCCTCCTCTCATTCCTATTTCCTCTCTACCCAAAATGACTTCATTTATACAGGCAGTCCCCGAGTTACGTAAGCCTCGACTTACGTAAATCCGTACTTACGTAAGTGGCAACCTTACCCAAAAAAGATGGGAATTACGAAAGTTACGGAATTGGAAGGATGGTTGCCTACTTTTCCAGGAGCGCATGTGTCGTAATGTTAGTAAGAGCTGGCCTTCCCGTATTTTTTCCAAATCGACCGTGTTCGCGCCCGTGGCCGTGATGTCCCCAGACAAGTAAAGGATCCCACAAGGATAAAATAAAAAGAATGGAGGCTGGCCTTTAACGGGACACAAAATAAAACTGAGGAAATACAGATAATAATTGAAACAGAAAATTAATAATAAAGAAGGGAAGGAAAATGCCGGGCGTAAGCTTCGCGTACCTTGAATCGCCGACGTCTCCGGAGGTCTTCAATTCTCATTCACACTCGCACACCAATCACACACACGTCATGCCTGCAGGCCACTTATCTTGTCCTGCCTGAACTCCACACTGGTTCTCTTCTCCCAGTCAGTAGTCCCGTCTGCCTCACTCCGGCCAGTGCCCTCAGTGGGAAAAATCATCATTACATGACAAAAGGCACGCGAACACTCGCCACGGCAAGAGAGAAGGAATTTCAAAGAAGCAAAAAGGTGGCCAGTCCTCGTGCGAACAGACCTTTGAGGCCACGGACTCAGTTAAGGAGTAATTTTCGACTCCTTTTTTTCGACTTCCGTAAATTTCGACTTACGCTGCTAGTGTCGGAACGCATCTATTACGTAACTCGGGGACTGCCTGTATTAAAAACATCTTGGTAACGATGGGACATCATCAAGGCCAGTCATGGATTTGACCAAGGATTGCATTATTACCAAGTGATTATTTATTATTCAACCTGATTTATGGATGGTTGTCATTATTATATTTTTTGTCAGTAATTTAGCTTTTAGAGACATAATATCCTGCATAAACTTTGGAGTGAATTGGGAAGTAATATTCATGATGCATGTGTTCAATGATATATTGATTCATAATTTTACTAACCTATTGAGGGCTAAACTAAATCTGCTTTGTAAGGACTTAAGTCTCGCCAGCAGATATTTGGAGAGTTTCCCATGAAATACTGCATTTGTAGGTCATGAATGTTATCAACATGGGTAGGGGATCCAAAATCTTCACCAAGAATCACAAGAGAGGTTACTGACCCTTAGGCAGAGAAGGAAGTGTTCAAGAGTTAATCATTGATAAATAACAATTTTTTGTCTGGAAAGAGAGAGATTAATGCATTTTCCACCCTGCATTGAGTTTGTAGCATGTTCTTGATGAAATGGATTTTTCATGTAGATCAATGCAGTGGAGGGGAATATAGTAGAGAAAAATGTATTGAATGGCTTCTAAATTGTTTGATTTTTTATCAGCATAGTCCTGGTCATAGGTGTATCTAGAAGCACCCTCCCCCCCTTCATGAGTCAACTTTTGTGGTATGGAATATCCCCCATGTAAAACATGCATCCGGGCATTTTGAAAAATATGCATCTTAAAATTATGTTTTGAAGGTGTTCTATTATGTTATGGAAGGTGATCTATAGGTGTACTATTACAGGGTGGCAATTGTCAGGGAAAACCTGGAATTGTTAGGGAATTTAGAATTTCTGGGGAGAAACTGGGATAGGAAAATATCATTATTTTTTTACCATTACGTTTCTTGGCCAGCCTTTCCCACCCTTTATTTGACCAAAACATTTCACCAACAAAAACTAATGTCCGTCGCTGACGTGCATGCAATAAGTCCCATCAATTCGTGGAACATTCAGTTGTAAATCATATTAGTTGTGAATCAGACGTAAAATGTATCCCTTTTGCATATCCATATTGCGATATTTTCCTAATAGTGTTAAAATTCATGATCACAATGTATTATGCTCATCATAAGGAATCCGAGGCTATGTTGTTCGGAAAATTTTACCTCACATTTTTTTACTTCTGAGACTCGGGTCAAGAGATAGCTGGAGCACACTAGCTCGTAGTAAATACATGTTTGCTGTTCTAAAAATATGAGATGATGCTTATAAAAATGGTAATACAAGTACAATCTCACGTGTAAACAAAATCTTACGCAAGATCATCTTCGATGCCCATACCCCCCTTTTTGAGACAGTAAGAAGAGCCCTCCTCCCCTCCCCACCTTTCACGCTCAACATAATTCTTAAATGGCCCCCTTAGCTCCCTCTTGAAGCAATTTAGTCTGGTCACAAACCACCTTATATATGATATTCCTGAATATGATGCTGCCGTAGCTAATTGCCTCCTGTCTTCGAGTGGTGCATTTACGTTTTGTTTGTTTATCCAAATGTCTTTACATTTTTTGGTTCCCTTCTGCAATCAAAGGGTTATAACCTTGTTAATCAAATTGTTATTCACTTTTGAAGGTCACTCGTGCCATCCGAATTTGATCCAGTCCAACGACTTCGCTTTGGTTTGTACTTTTTGCACACCTTAGTGATACCTGTGCTGGAATCTGCCAGTAAATTGGCCATTACCTTTCCCTTTGATGCCATTTCAGTAATCCTCAACTTCCCAGAACTACCACGACGGGCTACCTCTTCCTTGAAGAATTAGACATTGCCAATTTGTAATTTTACCGAAGGAAACATACACGGCCATGGAAATACGATACACGGCCGCGGAAGCAATATAAGCTTGCTCGCATGGGTCGCCCCAACTCTCGCAAAGGGACATTCAAGTATCATATTATTCAAGGGGTAATATCAGTAAGACGGTTATGGGGGTGGGGGGTTGGGATCATCTTCCATTGTCTTATGTAGGGGGGTGGGCAGAGGGTCTGGAACCAATTTACGTTCGACCTTTGTACGTCTTGAAACATTATATCGTATCCGAATTAAATTTAACAGTGACATGGAGCATCGGCTTGTAAAATGCGTGTTTTCACCGTATTCTCATTGCTGCACCAATGCTCCTATTCTGTCACCTGACTGGCAAGCTAAATTACTCATGCTCAATGCTCAATGAATGTGGTACTCCAATACTGCATAATTATACGATACCGATTTGCTCAGAGCTGAACGAAGGCTTCTATGAATAGATACAAATATGTAATGTCTTACGTCAGACTGATAGGGAGGTGGGCATTTGGAAAATCTTACATTTTGGTCAAAAATAAACTTGGTTATATTCCACACAAATTTATTAAAAACACGACCGGTTTCGACCTTTTCAGGTCATTCTCAAGAGTTAATTTGTTTTTAATAAATTTGTGTGGAATATAACCAAGTTTATTTTTGACCAAGATGTATTCATTCCACGAAGTGAACTCGCAGACCATTGATTTTAAATCTTACATTGTCTTGCATAGGGGGAGGGGGGTGTCAAAAATGGCATAAATCGTCTTATGTAATACTTCAATGGCCCCCAATGGTTCAGGGGTTATATGCGTAATTCAATAACCTGCTATAGGAAAACCTTGTGTGTAGGGGAAATATTGCAATTTTGTAGACAATATTGCCTGCGGCATGGTGAAGCAGTTGTAGGGGGGATAGGGGGAGCGGGGTGAACAGATAGAAGACGGGGGAGCAGTGCTATTTGGATGAGAGTTTAACTTACGAAGTTTAAATATGCTTTTTCATTAGGATGTACTTTTAGCTTGAAATGTATTGATTTCAGCTTTTAACATTTTCTGAGTTTTGATGAAAATTTAATTCAGCGAAAATAAAATATTTCAATAATAGGTGACCTTTTGGCGATCAGTCAGGGAAATTGGTAAATCTATCAGGGAAAAGTAAGGGAATAAAAAAATTGGATATCAGTGGCCACCCTGTATTAGCATGTGTTGAACACATTATTTTTAAATTTTTTTAAATAATTTACATTGTTGTTACAATATTTTTTACAACCCCCAAACCCCTCCCCCCCTGGTCCTGGTCATCTTTTTTAGAATTTTATTGGAAAGGGTGGAAGAAATTTAAATGTTTTTGGCAGTACTTAAACAATGCCTGACTCTTCACCATCTCTATTTACCAATTCAGTTCATCTCAAATCCAAGTTCAGCTTTTCTTAATTTAAAGATGTCTCGTTTTAAACGAGTTATTGAAACCTAAAAATGGGCATTTCAGTCTACGAGGCTTTACAAGAGTCATAAAATATCAAAGCCTCAGTTAATAAGAAAGTGTAGTGTTCTTATTTTGTTTTCACAGTACCCCATTTTACGTAGCCGTTTCATGTGTGGTGGAAAGCTTATTTGATTTTAATATGAATGCTCTTTAGCCTCACGTGCATATTGGCACTTCCTGGATTTTTATTCAGAATTACTAAAAGTGATTTTAAGTTGCCGCTTGTGTAATTGTTGCAGGTTTATTGCTGTGTTTGACATTCATTGACTTTTTACTCATGACATTTCAGCTTCAGACATCTATGTTAATATCTTACATTAAACAAGTATATACAACCTGGACCTGGATTTTTCTCTTTACTGGCCAGGCTGCTTTGTTTAAGCAGTTTATTGAGACTTGCAGCATGTAGTCTTTCTCTTCTGAAATCATTGGTGAAACTTTTATTGTGAGGAAACTCACAGTATATTTTTTATTGTTCATGTTTTGAAATTCAGTGTGTGAAGTTCCTAGTGTTTCACAAAATCTTTTGCCATTTTTATTTGGAAAACAAAAAAAACACCTACCTGCATTATGCATTACTTCCATAGGGGACATTGATATGCCTCCCGGTGTCATATTTTTGGGCCAACTTGGTGGCAGTAATTAGTGAATTGTCATTTTTATGTTCTCTGACTTGTCCATTGTGATGTGTTTCAAATTCTGTGACTAATTTGTATTGTTTTCCTAACAACTGTTGCTTGTGGTGATGCATGTAATTGCCATTGGACAGCCCCTAGTTGTCATTAGCTTGATCACACCTATTCTTATGTCCATAATACACCCTATTCTCCTTGCCTGTGGCTGCAGGTGTGCACACCTTCCCTGGTAGCCAGCAGCAGTGGAGCGACTACAGCGCCACGCAGTCTCGCATGATCTCCTCACCCAACAGCCCATCTCCTGCACATACACCAACTCCCCCAATAGCATCATCTGGCCTCCCTCACTCATCCCCACCCCCATCACAACCTGTTCACTCCCCTCCCCTACTGCCGCCTCACTCTCGTACCCCCACTCCAACATCTGCCATCCCTTCCCCCACACCCACAATGTCTGGCCAATATCCTGCCCATCAGCACCATTCCCTGGGGCCAGGGGGATCTTCTCAGGGTCATTCCCTGTCTTGGGGGCATGCCAATGTTGCAAACCAACCTCAGGGTAAGTTGGTCCTCAAATGTGGAGTTACTTCTGCCAACATTTTGTCATCAGATGAAATGTGACTTACCTTACAATTTTGAGGGAGAGTGACATCACTGTTTGCATGTAATGGATTTTGTGTGTAAAAGTTTCTCAAGTATGTTAGACATTCATTTGAATCTTCCCTGTCCAGTATCTCCCGCTTAGAGCAATGATACAGCATGTATATGATTTGTTAGTTGTCATCAGAGTGAGATAAATGTTTGTGGGGGCAGGAACTCTGTCTGTAATTTATGGTCTGATGTGTGTGTTTCTGAGATCTTGATGTAGAAGCTTAATTATTCTATACTTATGCCTATTCTCTTGGTATTAGTGGGGACCTTCGTAAGATTTCCAATTATTTTAGCCTTCAATTTGTTACATTGATGAATAGCATATTGAAGTATGCCAAGCTTCGGAAAAATTTTTCACCACTATGGTATATCATTCTCTAAAATGTTTGTTATTAATTATTGTAATGTGGTATTTATTTTCAATTTTTCTTTGTTGAGTTTGATTGTGTAACAATGCTATACCTTATGAACACATAAATGATAGTTTCATTTGTGAGAGGAAGATCTAACTTTGTTTTTAGCACTCTTATTAGTCTTTTCCATTTGGCTGGATTGGATATGTCATCTTCTGTTAATAGCTTCTTTTGGCAATTTTTTCCATGCAGCCTTAGGCTTACATCAAAGTGGACGGCAGCCTTCAAACAGCATATCACCCCAGCCTCACAACTTTTATGCCCCACCAATGTCCTCTTCTCCAAGAGGAACTCAGCCACTGTCGTGTGTCACCGGAAGCACCCCACCACCCACAGTCCATTCACCCCCAACCACAAGTGTCCGATCGAATCCCCAGTGGGTGGGGGCTGTCGCAGCACATGGTGGTGGACCTGGTGGAGGAGATGGGGGTCGAATGTCTGCTTCGAAAGTTCATTCTGGTCCAGGGGGCCCAGGCAATCCGTTAGCCAGCCTCCAGCTTCTTGTTGACCAGGACATGAACCGAGGTGGAGGAGGGGGCAGTGGTGGGGGAGTGCCCTCAGGTTCCCCTTATCGAGGTGCCATGCCTCCCAATGCACACTCAGCTTCCCCATCTTCTATTGACTTGTCAGCTTCTAAAGTGGGCCCTGAGGTGAATGTTTCAACTCCCCCTCCTATCCATTCTCCTCGTTCTCACCTTGTGTATGCTGATGGTTCATCAGAAGGTGTACGCAATGGGAATACCCATGGAGCTTCCTCCCCTGCTCCTCTCAGACCACCGGTGGTCAATGGGGAGGCCAGCTCAGGTGGTGACAGTGGTATAGGCAGTCCCTCTCTTGGAGGTGGAGCACCAACCCCGACACCTCCACCAGAGGGAGGTGGGCCTCCTCATATTTCAGTGCGTCCAGGACCTATGCGTGAGGCAGCCATTCGAGCAAAATTAACCCCTGCTGGACCTGATGTTGAGTACATTCGCAGTATCCCAGGCCAAGGGGAAGAAGTTGAACCACTTCCTTTGGTGGCATCTGGGAGGAGGCAGGCTAGTGATTCTGGTATATGTCAAGAGGTGGCAGATCTGTCTCGGTCAGGCTTTGCAGGCCAGGCTAGGAATGCTGATATATCCCAGCTTTCTGGAGAAGGATTAGCTAATCAAACTTCTGGTAGTAATATGGCCAGAGCTAAAGGTTTAGTAGTGAAAAGGAACAAGAAAGTTGATGCCATTTTGGAAAATTTGGTGGAAAGTGGGTCAAAGAAACTGGCTGCTGGTGGGAATGAGAGGTCATCTCCTGTTTCACTGGTGACTAGTCAGCCATCTGTTGTTGTCTCTGATGCACCTTCTGCAACTTCGGTCATTGCCCCAACAGTTGTTGTGTCAGCCCCCCCAGCTCCACCTCCTGCTCCATCACCCATCCCTGCTGCCCCTGGAGAAGAATCAACACCTGTAGCTGCTTTGACTCCTGAAGGACCCTCACCAGCAGTCTCTCATCCTCCTGAGTCTCCTCCTTCACAGTCTCCTGAAAATTCTCCGAGGAAGTCCTCACAGTCAGCTCCAAAGTCTCCATCAAGAGGGAATGGAGGTGGAGACTTGGATGATGAAGCTGTCTCTCCAACTTTTGATGACGGTCAAGGTGGAGACAAGCCTAGACGTAAGAGAAAACCTGATAATCCTCTTCGACTTAAGGCACCAGATGCAGAAGGGTCTACAGCTGCAACAGCTTCTGATAAAATCAGTCCTCCAAGCAGCGGCATATCATCAAAAGAATCTTCTAGTTCTGAAGAAAGTGAAAAATCAAATTCTCAAGAGTCAGCCAGTGTCAAAGATCCTAAACTAGAAAGTGTTAAGGAAAAGGTTGAAACACCATCTTCAGAATCAATTTCAGAAACTCCAAAGCATTTTGTAAATGAGATAAAAACTGAGAAGGTGGATAGTGGTGATTCATCTTCTATGTCTGGAGATTCCAGCAATCCATCTAATCCAATTCAAAATCCTGATTTTTTGGCTTCACCAAAGACTTCTGATGTAGAGCCCAAAAGGGAGAAGACCACTCCAAAAACAAAGGCAGAGCAGAAGTATGTGTACCGACAGTATGAGGTTGTAGATTCAGTACCACCACCTAAAAAGCTTGACTTTGAGCAAGGTAGTGCTACAGGCAGTGAAAGAGTCCCTCTGTCTGATAAAGGACATGCTAGACTACCTCCACCTGCACCTTCTACAAATGCTCCTGGTGATTCAGTGAAAGAGAATGAAAGACTACCGTTGAAGGAGGAACTTCGACCGGGCTGCGTGATTTCTAACTCAGTTTCATCTTCTGCATCCACAAAGCTCGGCCCTTCAGCCAAGCCAGCATCCATTAAAGTTGAAGAGATTGTGTTTGGGTTGGATAGCAATGCTTTGGAAAGTGTTGTGAAAAAAATTGATCCTATCTCTAGTGTAGCAAAAGTGGAAGGTGGGAGTAAATCAACTGGTCCACAGATAAAAGATATAACTCCAATTTCCCATCCTGAGAATATACCCTTACATGCTCCTGCTAAAGCATCCTCTCCAGTGAAGCCAGAGGTCAAGAATACCTTCAGTGAAGTTGAGGATCAATTAGCCATGATGTTTGCTGGTATTATTGAGCCAGAGGATGGGCAACCACCTAAGACGGTCTCAGTTTCAGAATTTCCAGAACCAAAGGCTTCCACAAATAATGAGTCAAATGATAAGAAGACCAGTGTGAAAATGTTACCACCACCTGATGCTACCCAGGAAGTCCAGGAAGCTTTATCAACTCCCCCCTCTGCAGGCCGAAAACCTGCAAGAGGAAGACCCAAGTCTGTTACTGCAGCATCTGCTGGAGAAACATCTTTTGGTTCTGTAGAAGGATCTCCTCGAAAAAGGAAAAGAAAGAAGTTTGCTGATGATGATGATGGGGAAGATTATGAGGTTTCAACTCCTCGTAGGACGAAGAAAGCTAAAGTTCAAGGTTCTGCCACTGATCGTTCTCCAGCTACTGTCACTCCAGGTAGTGAAGGTGAGGGGAGTGGAGTTGGCACATCCACTACCGAGGCCACACCAAATTCTGGAGTTAAGAGGAAAAAGAAGAAGAAGAAGGTTGCATCTGAATCCAAATATGCTGCAGACTTCCCTCGGGAAATCCCCAGAAAGCGCATCATTGTTGCGGAGGAAAAGCAGCCAAGGGGTCCATATATCCGTATGGAGGGTCTACGCGATGGACCTCGAAGGGTCACCGTTGTGAATGTGAATAGTCGTGGTGGAGGAAATGTGGGTGAGGATGAGGATGGGGGAGATAAGGCAGCCTCAAGGGCTAGGGGTAGGAGGAAATTGGGTGTGGGTGGTGCCAAGGTGGCCAAGGATGGCAGTCGTGTTGGTGCCAAGGCTGCTGCACCAAGTGGCAGTGATTCCAGCCAACCGGATCGTACATGGGTCTGCATCTTTTGCCGTCGTAGCAGCCATGCTGATGGGTTGGGAGATCTCTTTGGACCCTATTTTATTGGGAAGGATGCTCCTGAAGAAGATGATGATGAAAGGAATGATCGTCTGGAAGGAGAACCTGCAGAAATTGCTGGGAAGACTGGGAAAGGAAGGCGAAGCTCAGGTGTTATGGATGCCACTGGAAATAAAGGCGGGAAGAAGGTGAGAGAACTCATTACATATAATATATTTTTCTAGTACTCTATATTGTTTTTTCATTACTGTGAGGATCATTGTACTAATGTAATGGGTTAAAATCAGAGTAAATGTCTTCTCAGTACAGAGCTATTCAAGTATTAAATAAGATGTTTTAGGAGCACAGGGGATTGGACTCTTCTTATGTAGTCTTATGTAAGGGGACGTGGTCATATTTGTGAGATTGCATTTGTATCACCTTTTGAATTAATGTCTGACGAAAAATCTTATTAGCAATGCAGACAACAGGTATTTACCCTGAAGAAAATTTTGTGAGAGCGTAAAGCCCGTTTCACACGACGCTTGATCCAGCACAAGACCTAGTATGCTAGCTGGTACTTGATATTGAGGACGAAACCCAGTATACTAGAAACCGTACTAGAAGGTTTCACACGATCATCGACCTTGTGCTTGCTATTAAGCAGTTATTCCATATGATTCCATACTAATTTAAAAAAGTGAAGACCGCACAGCGTTTGTAACGTGAACGTGATTGGTAGATGGCCACTGGGTCCTACTGGGTCTAGTAGCAAACTAGTACCGCATCAAGTACGAAATCCAGTAGCTCAGCGAGTATACTAGCTAGCATGCTTGCTAGCCAGTATACTGGTTCTGTTCACACGATACTAGAAAGCTAGCATACTAGCGAGTATACTAGACCTTGTGCTGGATCAAGTGTCGTGTGAAACGGGCTTAAGGGTATTTTCAGTTTAAGTACTGCAAAAACAAACAGCAGATGCCACTGGTTAGGGGATTCTAATCATTGTTAAGTTGTAGCATAAATACTGATGTGCCACCCTGGGATTTGTAATCAATCTCTCCTGCAAAATGTAAAAAAATCCAATCTTGTATATTATGGGGTGAGCAAAAATTACATCCAATACTAATAGTTGGTATAGTCTCTGGATGCTTTAATTTTGCATAACTGTAGTACTAGATAACTATGGGAACCAACAAAATTTTTATGGAGTTTTCAGTTATTTTTATAAAATGCCCTTAGTGCCAAATTTGGTTTCCACTGGTAGCATGAGTTGATGTACGTACTCCTGGCTGCTGCATTGTTTCATGTCAGCTGATGGCAAACATTCCTACTGTCGCCACGCGGCTCAAAGGAAATCGGTGCATATTTAATGCTTAATATTTCTATGGGTAACCTAAATTTAGCAAAATATCATTGATTGAAAAATTAATCTGTGCACACCAAAAATCAACGGCAACTTCCGTAAGATTTGGAAGGGTGGGTGTGTGTTGAATATATCTTACTTTGTCATACTTTGGGGGAGGGGAGAGCTGTACAAGTGGCCATATTGGCCTTAGTTAATACTTGAATGGGCCCTGTGAGCATGAAAAAGGACATCATGTATTTTAATGTTGAAATTTATGGTTATACCTGTCCTTCATTTCTTCATGTTTCACAGAGTTATTTATCTTGCATTTTTACCTGTATTTTATTCTACGAATTGTTTGTTATTTTCATGGAAATTTGCAAGTATATAGTGGTGTAAGTGTGTACATTCCCAGAAGAAGAGGTTACAGTGGCCAGTGGTGTGACAATGGAAAAAGATAGTCCTGACCATCGCTCGCCAAATTGTTGTGACCTCTCACTAGAGATACGCACATTCGTCCAGACCTTTTCTGTTGCTGAAGTGTCGGCACACTACTTATGAAGGCCTTCTAGAGGATGCGCCGTGCTCAAATTGTAAAATCATTTCCGAATCCCCTATTCTTTAGCTTTAGAGAAATCACTCTGTGGGATGCAAAAGATAGGAGAAAAAGAGTTTTGGCTCTATTGAGAGCAGAAAAGCCTATTGCTTTTGGCCTTCCTATGATTAGGGGGTACACTTTCGGATGCCGAAAAACTCGCCAAACCTTCCATATGCTTTCTTTCTGTCGTCGGCTCCTTTTATCGCAGGTGGCTGTGTACTAGATCACATCTTCCCGGGAAACGCACGCTACTACCCCGAAGGGTCAGATAAGAAACCATTGTCAAATTTTAAAAAAATGCACAAAGAAAACTGCCCATGTAAGTCCACAATACAATAAAAGTGTTTGTGGAAACTATGCTGAAAAAATAACTATCTGTGTAAGTTATGCAAAAAAGTGATCTTACATCTTTCCAAATATCTGCATATGCATCTCTGTGTATGGATGAGATTATTATACACATTTTTTATTTGTAAAGGTTTTGTTAAATTAATATTTATCAAAAAAAAGGATATTTATCTAAATATCACAATTTTCAGCCAGTTGTCTTTATTTTCAAACTCTTATGAATGAGAATAGCCTATTATGAGCACTGCTGAAGAGGATCACGTGAAATAATTTTCATTATAAACAATTAATTAGTAAAAATAATTTATATTGCTATTGATGTGTATATAAGGCCTTATTAATGTCATTTGTGGAAAAAAATGAAGTACTGGGAGAAAAAAGTATTCATTAATGCTGAAAAACTTTATGGGTCAATTTGACCCCTGCTCGTCCTTCTAGGTAGTGCAAAACTTCCGTCCTAGTGTTAACTATTAATGAAAGTTATATAAATAAGTATCAAATTTAATCTTGAAAATTTAAGAAAAAATAGGGTAAAATCCTGGAAATTATTTGCAACACTCGTTCTAATGCTTGAATCTATTTGTTGAATTATTTTGTTTGATATAGGTATTTGGTTTTGTAATTATTTTCAAAGGATGTGACTTGGAAAGTCTTAATTCTCTCCTTAGTAATGGGTACATTGACTGAAAGTTTATGTAAAATTGTCCAACATTTACAGGCAAAAAGACGCTGGTCTGTCACAACCTCAACCCCTGGCTTCTCCCTTGGGTCACTGGATGGTGTTGCCACACCAGCAAGTCCAAATGATCACTCCGAGGATGGAGGAGGAAATGGCCGTTTGGAAGTGTGGGTACATGAAGAATGTGCATTGTGGGCTGCAGGCCTTTATCAGATTGGATCCAGGATAGTAGGGCTCAATGAGGCTGTATGGAGTTCTGCAAAAATGGTCAGTGTTTTGCTTGTGAATGGTTATTGTTTAATGTCATTTCACCATTGTATTACAAGTGGCTTGTTTGTTATATTAACTGCTGAAACATATACAGTTGAGCACCCTTAATCCGGCACCATCGGGACTCAAGCGATGCCGAATTAGGGATTTTGCCGGACTACGGGTGCTGTGGTAGTAACCATCGCTTCGCCCCCTTGCTACTGCTATAACTGCTTACGTTAGACATAATTACACATAAAACTATGCAGATGGCTGATAGTTTTTACTTTGAGTTGCCACTAACAAGGAGACATCGCGTGAATGATGTTAGGGATCTTAATGACGCAATTATTTTCTGAAACTAGAGAGAGAATGCAGGAAAAGTGTCACGGCTTTCTTCCATTTGGACCCGAGTTTGAGAGAAAAACGCAACTAAAGAATTTCCCTCCGTATAAATCCTTTGAAATGCGAGTGTTAGTCAACAGAAGCCTTGGCAGAGCGGTTAGAGGCGTTGGACCAACAATCCTGTGTCGCGGGTTGGAATCCCAGTACGGTCAATTTTTTTTCTTTGGAATATTTTACAGAGTCACTGTACATTACCCATTCCCATACATTTATGGCAGTAAATACAATATTTTTTAATTTTCTACCTATTTTCTGGCAAACAAATCCCAACCCTTCCTCCACCGCTGAACCTCGCTAATGGGACACCAATACCCAACCGGGTAAGAACCGGAGCGAACGCTAGACAAAGAGGTCTTTGAGAACGCCTTGAACAAGCCATTGAAATGTAGGGTCGTTGGTCTTGGCAACCCCTAAAGAGAGAGAGGGAAACTAGTTTGGGTTAATTAGATCATAAAGATGTGTAGGGGCTGAGGGAGCAGATATGAAGAGCGGCTCAAGCGTAGAAGGATGCATTTCCAGGAGTTGCACGTGTTCCTGTGTTTCTCCCGCAGTAAAAGAATTAAGGCTCGCTTTAAAATCCAAGAAAATGTGAGAAAATATAAGTAAATGGTCTGGAGTTTGTAGAATGGATATGCCTCCGAGCAGATGCAAATGTTCTGATGACAGAAAACAAATTGGCTTGGTGCAGAAATATTCTTTACTTTATATGTTTTTACGATGAATATCATCCGAAAGTATGCAATTCCACGCCATGAATAAAAAGTTGAATTCCTTCAATTTAAATAAACATGAGGTGGGAAAAGAAATAGTGTTATCATTGCGTGATATTTTTTGAGCTGGAATCTTATATCTTCCTCTCCCACACAATACAGGCTTCCCTTCAATATAATATGTTGGTCTGCAAAAAGGTCATAGCAAATATTTTTTACATAACATCGGAAACAGTTACCATCTCTTTTCTACTTATATCATGTTCACTATTGAACAAAAAATTGAGTCACAAAAGTCATTATTTGAACTCAGTTCCTGGGAAATTTGAAGAGAATGCATCTCTGTATATTAAAAAGTAATTATCCGTTCCTTGATTACCGCCTTGAGAAAGAGCCATGATCATTCGAAGCCCATCCTATTCACAGAAATATCCTTGTATTTTCAAAATCTACACATTTTAGGCCTCTTGGCATGTGAAAACTCTTTTCGGCCAAACAAGAATCCAGAAATTAGCTTCGAAAGTCTCCCAAGAGAGCTGATTGAAAATCCAGAAAATAGGTAGAAAATTAAAAAATATTGTTGTTACTGCCATAAATGTATGGGAATGGGTAATGTACAGTGACTCCGTAAAATATTCAAAAGAAAAAAATTGACCGTTCTGGGATTCCAACCCGCGACACAGGATTGTTGGTCCAACACCTCTAACCGCTCGGCCATGGCTTCTGTTGACTAACCCTCGCATTTCAAAGGATTTATACGGAGGGAAATTCTTTAGGTGCGTTTTTCTCTCGAACTCGGGTCCAAATGGAAGAAAGGCGTGACACTTTTCCCGCATTCTCTCTCTAGTTTCAGAAAATAATTGCGTCATTTGGATCCCTAACATCATTCACGGGATGTCGCCTTGTAAGTATAAAGCAAAACTCACGCCATGTAAGACCGGTACTGTCCATCTCCGAGACACCACACACCCATGACTCTGCAATGAGGCAAAATGTCTTCAATTTGCTGAATAAAGACCTTCGTTGCACACAATAATTAATCTAGACAATATTGTATGCAAAAACTTCCTATGTATTTATGTTATGTCAATGCTAAGAAAGTATACTCTGTAATATGCGCAAGTGGAAGTGGACTGTAAGGGCTGTTATGAAGAGGAAATGGTGGTCAATCCATGAATAAGGTGTATTAAAAATGCAATGGAAACCTGTTAAGTTACTAGTGGCATCATCAATTTTCTTTTGTCAATAATTTTTCATCAGTTGCCTTCCTGATTTCAAATTATTCACTTGCAGCCTATAAAATATTTTTATGTATGAAGATGATGTGTTAATGAAAATAAATTAGAAATTACCTTATAACTATTCACTATCTCGATTATTGGCCACATGAATGAATACCAATATTATGTATAACTTAATATGAAGGATGTGCATGTTTTTTTTGCTAAAATCTTTATGAAATGGTTCATTTTGCCTATATGCTTCATAACAGTTTTAAAGTTTGCATTTGTGTGTGACTTGTTTTTAATGAAAATAGCTGGGATTTTCATGGCATTCAGTTAGCTTGTAGTTATCCATTTAAAATAGATCAAGTTTAACCATATCAACTCTGTAGATGTGCGGCAAGTGTGGTGTTGCTGGGGCCAATATTGGATGTGTTCGCAGAGGATGTGCCCAGCACTTGCATTATCCATGTGCCAGGGACCATGGGTGGCAGTTGGATGAGGATGAGTTTCTGGCATCATGCCCTCCCCATATGGTAAGAAGATAGCCATCTGTGTTTTTAATTTTTATATTTTAGTGCTTTATTTCTAATTGGCCACTTACCATTGACGAGTGAAGGGAAGATAATAGTGCCATCATGCTAAAAATGTCATATACTCACTATTAAAATTCACCTAGCACTCAAAATTGTTAAGCCATTTTTAAAACAATTTGTACTCTGCTGCTGGAAGACATAAATTTGATATTTAAAATGAAGTAATGATTACCATATTTATTGGTGGATAATGCGAACCTTTATTTTTAGAAGGGTGTTGGAGTTAAAAATAATTAAATTTAAAAT
Source organism: Pyrrhosoma nymphula (assembly GCA_963573305.1). Classification (NCBI taxonomy): domain Eukaryota; kingdom Metazoa; phylum Arthropoda; class Insecta; order Odonata; family Coenagrionidae; genus Pyrrhosoma; species Pyrrhosoma nymphula. The sequence goes on from OY754327.1 coordinate 181,652,994, forward strand.
AAAAGACTTGGTAGCTCTGAAACTTATTGGTAATTCAATGCACATTCGTATTTATTATTAATTATAGCCCTTTTTGGACAAATAATATGAAAGAGAACAATGCATCAATTTTAATCGGAATCACTGCTACTTTGGAAAACAAGAAAATTTGTCTTTACAACTATCTTCTAAATCATTCTTAGCTCTTCTTTCGCTATCTTCATGAATCACTTAGTCAAATCAAAATGAGATTCAAAGTACAGCTTATGCCACATTCCTTCAAATATTTTATGACAATTTTTCACTGCATCCCATGAATATTTTTACTAATACATTCCTGAAATGCTATGTCATCATACACATCTGCACAACTTTAATTTTTCATGCAGAAAGGCTTTGAAGGGTTTACTAGTAGAAACATCTGATGGTGGTATTTGTTATGCAAGTCGTCCTAGAATGACTGCTACTTCAGTTTTACACTTTTGCTCTTTACTGTTTTTCTGTAAGATAAGGCATAAATGCATCTTATGTAAGAATGGCTTCCACCTGAATGCTTCCCTCACATTTTTAATCCAAAGCTTTATTCCATGCTCTTCCATCACACATTCACAGGGTGGCGATCGTCAGGGAAAACTGGGAAAACCTGGAATTGTCAGGGAATTTTGAATTTCTGGAAAAGTCAGGGAATTTTCGTAACAGTCAGGGAGAAACATGGGTAGGAAATTCGCATTATTTTTCTACCATTAAGTTTATCGGCCAGTCTTTCCCACCCTTTATTTCTCCAAAACATTTCACCAACTAAAACTTATGTCCATCGCTGACGTGCATGGAATAAGTCCCATCAATTCGTGGCACATTCAGTTGTGAATCTTAGTTATTTAGTAGTGAATCAGACGTACAATATATCCATTTTGCATATCCTTATTGCGATATTTGCCTAGTAATGTTAAAATTCATGATCGCAATGTGTTACACTAATCACAAGGAATCCGAGGCTATGCTGTTCAGAAAATTTTACCTCGCATTTTTTTTTACCTTCCAGACTTAGTTTGAGCAGCTGGAGCATACTAGCTCGTAGTAAATACATGCTTGCAGTTCTAAAAATACGAGACGATAATTATTAAAATGGTTATACAAGTACGATGTCACGTGTAAACAAAATCTTACGCAAGATCATCTTCGATTCCCATATCCCCCTTCGTGAAACAGTAAGAAGAGCCCTCCTCCCCTCCCCACCTTTCACGCTCGACGTAATTGGTGAATAGCCCCCTTAGCTCCCTCTCGAAGCAATTTTGTCAGGTCAAAAACCACCTCAGACATGATATTCCTGAATATGATGCTGCCGTTGCCAATTGCCTCCTGTCTTCGCCCGCAGTGGCGCGCTTACGTTTTGTTTGTTTATCCAAATAGTTTTACATCGCAATTGATAGCAATACTCTTGCAATCAAGGGGTTATAACCACGTTAATCCAATTGTTATTCGCTTCTGAATGTCACTCGCGCTATCCGATTTTGATCCAGTCCAAAAACTTGGCTTTGGTTTGTATTTTTCGTGCACCCTAGTGATACCTTTGCCTGAGTCCGACAGTAAATTGGCCATTAACTTTCCCTTCGTTGCCTTTTCAGTAATTCTCAGCTTCCCAGAACTACCAAGACACCACTATAATTTGGAAGAGAGTAGTACTTATGAAGATTTAATATATTTTTTCATTAGGATGTACGTGTAGATTTTAATTCATTGATTTCAGCTTTAAACATTTTCTGAGTTTTGTCTAAAATTTAATTCAGCAGAAATAAAATATTCTGATAATAGGTGACCTGTTGGCGATCGGTGAGGGAAATTGTGAAATCCATCAGGGAATAGTCAGGGAAAAGTCAGGGAATTTAAAAATTTGATATCAGTAGCCACCCTGATTCAGGATGAACATGAAGATGTATGCCACTTAGCATTTTCCGCTTTGCTCACAGTTTTATTTGAAGAGCGTCTAAACTATGGGGTACTATATATATATATATATATATTACGGAAATAACCTTTTTCAAAGTTTTGTATCCCCCCCTCCTCCCTGTTCCTCTCCCCCACCACTAATACAAATTGGGTCAAACTAATGCTCATTTTAACCACAGTTTAGTTGTTTCATCTGAAAGTGTACATATTGTTCACAGCAAGAGAACCAATATTTTGCAAGTTACATGTCATGACAATAGGCCTGCACTATTCCCATATTTACCATGAATTTACATAAAATTTGTATTATATTTTACACGTCCTTCACATGTTAATATTATATTTTCAAACTAATGAATATTTGACTGCCTTAACTTCAAAAAATGCGAATGAACAGGCAAAATACTGAAACACCTTGCTTATTTATTACCTCTTGAATTTGTTCTCTTTCATTTTACTTGCAGCCAATTTTTTTATTTAACCAACTACTTCCAATCATGTTTTTACTGTAATCATAAATGCATTTGAGAAGGTTTTCTCAGCGATACCTTAGTTTCAAAATACCATGGATTACCTCAGTCAGTGATAGTGAAGTAAATTGATTTTAACATTGATGGTAATAATATGTCTGTGTGTGACCATGTCTTCTAAGGTTTCTTACATTAATTTTCACTGTTTGACTTAATCAAAATTGACCATTGTAGTAGAAAAATATGAACTAAAATAGAAAAGTTAATCATGGAATGGCATGACAAATATTTCAACATGTTCAGTAAGCACTTTTGTTGTATTCTAAGGAAGAGTAGAGTAAATTTATTTATTTATTTATTTTATTTGCCAGAATTTCTAGGAAAATGAATTATCATCTAAACATTTTGAATGAACTTCAAATTAAATGTTTTAATTTCAGAAGGGAGTTAAATCATCTGTCCCGGTCCTTCCTACGTAGTGTGCTTGTATGGTTGCGTGAGTGATATACATGCTAATGTGAGTGGTGTAGTGATGTGGCCAAAGCAATGCCAAACAGAAACAACAGAGGACATTTGAAGTGGTGAAGTGCTGTGTTGAGAGTGAAATTCGCTGATTAGCAGTTGTGCGATGAGGCCAGCGAGTGATGTAATGGCTTGGGAATTAGACATGGGCCTTTACATGCCTCCTTTATTACGAGAAAACGTGGAAGGGCTTGATGGACTTTGTTTGAAAAGTAGTGCTCTTCCCATTGTTTTAGTGTCCATTACTCTCAAAGACCAAATATTGGTGTTCTTTTTTAATGCAGTGTATGTAAAATTTCAGAAATTGTAATAATTTGCTGGAATTCCCCGTGTATTGGCAGGAGTGTGACATGGCACAAAATGCAATATTTTGTAGGCATGTGAAAGTACTATTAGTATATGACAACTCAATGCACATCTTTGTGGATGTTGTCCACAAAGATGTTTTTTTAAAAGAAAACCATATAAACTATCATCTTCCTGAGCAATTTCTTCTTTCCTATCATTTGTAGCTCTTCTATTCTAGTAGGACCTTATGAAGGGCCTGTACATTTCGAACAAGGAATTGTATATAATATTTAACGCTCCATTTTTTGAGTTAGTTAAATGATGTACAATCAAGCTTCAATCTATAGTGCTAGATTCTTATTTACATTCAAATGATGATCATTTGCAATTGGGCCGCTCATGTATGCTGATTTATGGACTTCATAATTAATTCATAAATAATTATAGGTATTATTATTTCATACAAGAGATCCTTCTTTGTTCAGTCATTTTTTCATCCAGCTTAAGAAGTTATTTTCTTATCAAAACAAAACCTTAATTTCTAGGATGGTGTTGTACTAGCCTATTCCATTAAGTTCATTCACCTGTAAAAGAATATTTTAGCTACCTATTATGTGTAGGCTGTGAAAAAGTTTCAGTAGCTTAATATTAGATCATTGGAGCTATTTCTTGATAAATTAATGATTTATTCATCTTGAAATGTGCAGAAGATTTTCTGCATTTTTAATGTATTATTTTAATTCTGTTTTTATGAAGTAGACCTACATAATTTTGTGTTACAAGTAGATGTCTTTTCAATGGACATGATTTTGTGAACATCCATTAAATTTTCTTCGAAGGGCATAGTTCTTACGATTTTGATATGACATTTGAATAAGTATTTTACTTGAAAACATTTTATACCCATACACAGCTATCAATCAAATATTCTGCAGTGCTCTCAGAAAAAGAACTGGTACTTAAGATAAACCAGTGACCGTGAATGTTTCTCGCATTTCAGTTGAAATATTTTAATTTTAAATGCAGTTGTATTAGACAAGTAAGCATGAAGACCTGACTATTTTACTTTTAAAGATTGATTCTGCAATTTTTCCTATTTATTGTTAATTTAATTGCAGTTCTGTGTATTTTCATTATGTTAGGTGTCAAAAACAAGCCAAAAATTTGGTTTGCTGTAGTTTTCCAATTATAATATGCACTTTTTTGTTTCAAAGCAATGAATATTACGATTTCATAAGGAGTATGGGTATAGACAAAACATATTTTGCTAATTATCCCTGTAATAATTTCAGGCAGTTATCATCGTTAACATCAAGTAGTCAGTGACTTTCCTTTGAGTTGTAGGTGAACTTTTTCATTTTTATGCAATGAGAGGTGAGATAAAACTACTGAACTAATAATTTGATGCAGGTTAAGCTAATTTTGCATTGGCTGGTCAATGAAGTCTGGCTTACTTGCTCATTAAAGGTGGAAGACTCTGCAGTGGCACACATGTATGCTAAGTTTGTGTGATGGGCACCTTTTTATGTTGTGCCGCAGTTGGTTTTGATTTACATGACTTCAGTGCTGCTGTTGTTGTACCTGTAAAATATTCATGAGTAAACTCATTCTGTAAAAATGTTACCCTACAATTATTTGGCAACAGATATAATTTAGAGAATCATTCATTAGTAATTTGTTTGAAGAAGTGCTTTGATTTCTGCAATTTTACTTTTTTTAGAGGTTCTTTATTGAATTACGTGAATATAAACAGTTCAACTTCCTGACATTCTTTAATTACAATGAAATTAGATTCCTTCTCATGCCATGAACTTAACTGTTTTGCTATCACACATGGGTTGTTCATTTTATGAGTTGAAATAAGTCTTGAGTTTTTAGCTGCAATCTACAGGTTGCTTGACTTAGGCTTAAGTTTTTTAACTGCATATTATGACTGGAAAATTACTGCTTCAGCTAGTGTTATCTGGTTTGAATAGCAATTTTTCTCTTAATCCATTGTTATAATTCCAAACAAAAGTGTTCCTCTTTACGTTTTGCAGTGATATGGAACCTTGATCTCTATAGTTATTTTCTTGTTTGCTTGGCTTAATTGTCATCAGTAGGAACTTAATTTCATTGTCAGTCAAAAACTTTTCCTGAAATCTTCAGGTAATTGAATCTAATTTTCCTTTTAGTCAACAACACCTGACTCACTTGAAAATTTATAGTGCACTACAGTGAGCAACCTTATAATGTAATGGCAGTTATTATTGGTCTAGAAAGCATGCAAGAGAAGGAAAATATATCGAAGAGCTATAAAATATTTCCCATATGATGATTTTCTTAGGACAAAAAACGGGGTCTGCAGTTGATATCAATTATACTTTCATACATTTTTCTCATCCACATTTCTTCATTTTTTATAGTTATTTGTGATACTAGCGTGAAACATCATGGAATTTTACTTGTACAATGTGGTATGTTATTATATGAGTTGTAGAGTTTAAGTCACTTTTTTGAATGACTGATGATGCAGCTGGGCTACAGACTGTGAATCTGCAAGTAATGACAAGATTTAGTTTTACCTGGAGAAGTGTTTTTCCATCATGTAAAAAGTAATGCAGCATGTTCAGAAAAGTTATTATTCCTCCTCATCAAAGAAATATTGAAGGAGGCGAAAACATTGCCTTGTTTAAAATGTAAGTGTAAGGGAATCTCTGAATACATTCAATCTGCAGTTTATTGTGCATATTTTTTTTTTTTTAATCTTCACAGTTTCTTGAATTCAGTCGGTACCTTTGACTTATTGTGAGAATTAAGTATTTGTTACTGTTATTATTTTGAGTTCAATTCAAATTTTACCTCTTGAAAGTTAATGGGAGTATAAGTTGCCAAAGTGGGAACAGCAATTTAAATTATGTTTCTTTGAAAGTAATTATTATTTTGACCTGCACATTCAGGTCCAACTCACGTTATCTGTTCATTTTCTGTTGGAGGCAAAAAGTGTTAATTAATCAAACTCAGGAAAATGGGTGTGACTCCACAAGAAAAAATAAATTTTTCTGAGAAAATCTGTGGGAGATAAAAAGCTGTGAAATCTGTGGTTATTCTGTTGATGTGGACTTAGCAACAAAGAGGCATTCTTGAGCCACAATCTTTTCAATCCTTCAGGGTATTTAATTTAAATTCTTAAGTTTTGTCACATAAAATTTGGAGAAAGCCTTGCTGTGGGGAATTTATTCTTAGTATTTTTCCCTTCAATGTTTTTTTGGAATACATGTAGAGTTGGAAGAAGAGAAAGAGCTTGAAGGTATTTCGGCAATGATCACACTGTGATGGATATGTGGGCGCAATGATAGATGCATCTCAGTGTTCGATATATAGATGGATTCATTTTACCATTAGTACAGAGAGGAGAAGTGACACCATGAATAGGGTGCTAATTGTTGAATTAGGTTGATCAGTTGTGTGGCTGATGTACCAAAATTGTGGCATGTCAGGAAGAAATGTCTCTTGTGTACATATACTTTACCTTCTTCTAATTTTTAATGAGAAGCATTTTATATTGTATTGTTGGACAACAAAACTTTGACTCATTGTGTTAATTGGTAATCATTTCTGAAAATAGAAAACACAGGCTTCATTATTGTGCACCAGGTCACTTATTCTCTTGCTTTATCACACACTATTCTCTTGTGTTATCCATGGTGAGAACACTTAAGAGGTGAATCACCCCTTGAATGAATTTTAGTTGCTTAAAAAATCTTAATACATAGCTTATGAATAGCTGAAGAATTTTGCATGACTCATATGTTATGATTTTCCTACGATGTAACTAAAACGGAGTCACTGTCTAAATATGCTATGGTCTCATGAAATTATGTTTTTAAGCTAGTGAAGTACAAATCTGCGGTGAAATTTTACAGAAACTGGCAAATGATGAGGGAGAGGAAGACTGGGGGAGTCATTTTAATTTTTTTAAATCATGTGATTCTTTCAATGCACTATATTTTTAGAATTAGTTCATGATCTATTTGTTATTTGCATTCACTAGTTTGCTCTCACTACAATTAGTTTTACCATGAAGCCATTGACATTTCTTTAGGAGTAAATGATGAGAAGGATAAAATGTCAGCTAATTGCCTAGGTGGCAATTAAGTCTGTTTGCACATAAATGTGCTGAGATGGAATGAAACAACGCCTTGAATAATGATTGCTTATGTATAATGAGCCTTAAATACAATAAAATATGTTTTAATGGACTGATATATCATACATAAAAGTGATACTATAGTTAGAGTTAGTCCAGCAAGTTTTTCTGGTGAATTAAGTTCCGTTCTTTTGTAATTTTCAGCCTTTTGTTGTAATTCTTCATTTGTATCCAGAAAAATTACTGAAGACCCCTTTAATTGCTTGTCCTGAGTCTCCATTTCATTTCTCCTTGTATTTCTTTGGTGACTGCATCCAAGAGAATTTCAGCTGAATTAATTCAGCAAAGTAGTATTTGCCTGCATTAAACCTGTCTACAGTGAAAGTGCTCATTTCACTGTGACCTTAAAGTGTGTTCAATGTATAAAGTGAAATTCAGTGTGCTCAGTGAAAAAATACCCAATCAGGTGTTGAAATTATGAAACTGGCTATATTTTATGAATTACCTTCTTGCTGCCCTATCCCTGGTTATGTATTTTGCTTCTGATGCAGTTCTCTATTTCTTCATACAGAATATCTTTATCCTTTGGGTCCTAATGGTTAGAATATCTTCCACTGCTTTCATCCATGTTTATCTTGGTCTACCCCTTCCTTCTCACCCTTAAATCTTGTATCTCTTGTAATCTTTTACTCATTCAGACTGATAAGTAAGTCAATGCAGCACATTTCTTTCATGTATGTACATTTCTGGAGCAGTTATTACTTACTCATTTCTTATTCTTCACCACCTACTCTAATTCCAATAATTATTCTTTACCATGGTTAGATTCTGTGAATGAGTGGGGAGGATTACTGGTAAATGTATGATAGACCTAAGATTTTTTTGTAATGAGAATGGTTGAGTGGACACATGAGGGTAAATGACAAAACAAATTAATATTTCCCGTAACTTATTCTCCTAATTCTGTACCAAATATTTGCTATAGATTATTGATGAGAATTGTGCAAATTCAGGATCTTAAGCCTTATGGAGTAAATGGATAACATATTCTATTTTAAGAGAAAATTGCAATTTATATAAAATTGGAATTTCATTATTGTACGAGAGTCAAATTTGAGTTTAGCAGAGTAGACGTAATTATTAGCTGAGCAAAATGGTAGAAATGTCATTGAAATTTTTGTCGGTCAGTCAACCACTTTTGCCTATGGAGAACTCTTTAAGCTTGGATCATGAAAATCATTTCAACCAACCAATGGTTACCCTTATTTGTTTTCTCCATTTAGTGTCATGCTAATACTTTTTCTGTCTTGCTAAGCCTTTATTTGTTACGGTTGTTACCTAGGTATTACATAATTATGGAGACTTCATTTCTTTTTGTAAGGTGTCGAGACTTATTTCAGCTAGGTATTTCTTAGAAATGGCCTGAGACCCAATAAAGAGATTTTTTAGTGCACAGAGGAGCCTAAAGGCTGGGTAGAAAGTCATTTGATGAAAAAATTATATTTTTTAAAGGAAAATTGGAAGGCCTACAGACTTTTTCTGAGGCTGTGGATATAGGCATATATCTCCATCTGGTTTTCCAAGATACATTCTACCTCAATGTTTAAAAATTTTGTTTTACATATTAGCCATTTGTTGGTTGTATGTTAGATTTTTAAGTTTTACTGAATGCATACATATTCTTTATTTTGTCAGAATGCTAGTGCAGTAGTGGTAGGCACAGGAAACGGTTGTAGCAAGTTGTGTTGTTGGGGTCTTCCTGATCTGTGGTCATCCAAGCTAGAGGAGAGAGTACTATGGATTCAAGTAATTTATTTCATGAATCATATTCTCATTTTTTTATTCAGCGATTTGATATCTCTGTTCTTGCACCTTGGGGAATATAAAATGCGTGATTTTTCCTTTGGTGGGTGTAAACGACCAAACCTCTTTGTCTGCATCAAACCCCTCCAGTACACTAGCGCAAGAAAAAATTTGTATAACATTCAAGCCAATGTGGATTGAGACAAATTACAATGATGAATAACGTTGGTTTTTCTTGTAAGTACAAATAACTTCTTATGGAGGGACAAGGCTGGGAGCCACCATCAGGGTACACGCTAGGCTGACATTAGTCGTGAAATTCAGAACACATGAATTACGAAAATTCCTTCCCACTATTAGTCATAATTTATTCATGACTAAAGCAAAAGCAGAACAAGGAACCAATTGTGAGACAAACTAGTGTCGGAAGATCTCTACCTACAATACCCCACGAGCTGCTGGTAGCCTTTAAGTCAAACATTAGTCTGACGGAACCAGCCCTGGAACCGAGCCTCCATGAATCGGAGGTGGTTTGTGATGGACGTTATTTCTTCGTTTCCATTAATCGACTAGATGCTGCTCCCGAAATTTGCCATGAGGGTTGTGACGAAAATAAAATAAGTGCGTGCTTACGAAATAATATTATACTAATGTTTTTCTTACGTTACTGTGCTTTTGGGAATATTATAAATAATTTCCTAAATGTTTTTGTAAAAAGCAGTCCTGTTAGGCTGAGGCCAGGTGAAATACCTTTATACCTGAAATACTTTGATGTTGATTTGTTGTTTAATGAGAGTGGGTGTTTTTTGTTGTGAGCATTAACGATGGCAGAGTGTATCCACATTGGTTTACATACCAAGAATAAGTTCCACCAGACATGAAACTGGAATTCATGCTAACAGTACTGGGTACTAACAGTGGTCTTGGCTTGCCAATTTAGTTTTTTCAGTCTAATTTTCTAAGTTTTCTCCGAGAGGATGAAAACTATTAACATGAAACAACATGCATTCTGTCAAACTCAATGCAAGATGCTGGATGGATGTGCACTGAAGATAGCTCAAACCACAGGTTCATTCATCGGTCATTCAATACTAAGATTGGTTGACTGCAGCCCTCCTTCCTTCACCTATCTAATGCTAGTTCCCTTACTCCGTGATAGTTCTTTTGCAGTTTCCTCTTTGGTCCATTGGCCTTCCTCTCGGGACTTCTCCCTTAATTTTCCCTGCAATTATATTCTTCACAAACCCATTGTACCTCTGGGAGTGCCCAATCCATCTGGTTCTTCTTTTCTGTATAGTGTTCCATATGCTCTCTTCCTCTTCTGTAAAATTCATTTCTTATTTTAACCGTCCATTTGTTCTTCAGCATCCTCCTCCAACACCAGGTTCGAATGCTTCATTCTTGTCAGGACTGCTTTTCCAATGGTCCATGTTTCTGATCCATAGAGTGCCAAGCTCCACTCGAATTTGGCCACACTTTCCTCGTTCGTAGTCCTATCTTCTTTGAACACTGTAATTTCCTTTACTTCACGAATGCTTTCTTAGCTTGGGCTATTCTAAGCTTGGTGTCCGTTGTACTTCTTCCGTCCTATATGATGGTACTTCCGAGGTTAGTGAAGGAATCCACTTGCTCTAATTTCTCTCCTCTTTCAACTTGCTCTCTTCTGCTGAAGAAGGGCTTGTTAGTGTTACTTCTACCTCTAGCTTCTCTCCTCCGCATTCTAGGATTTTGGTCTTTTTATTTAATGTCATGTAATATTCTTGAAGAACTTGGTCCGTTTTGTTCAGTGATCTTTGAAGATCATCGAGTTTTCCTTGTATGACTGCGATGTCATCTGAAAAGTGGAGCATGTTTGTATCTTCTCCGTTAACCTTAGTTCCGTTCAATCCCATTTTTGTGCTTCTCTTATTGCCTCCTCCCAAGTATATAATTGAAGCTAAAATTAACAAAAGAGTTAGACAAGGATGCAAGCTCCCACCAGCACTGTTCAAGTGTTGGTGGGAGGCTGCATCCTTGTCTAACTCTTTTGTTAATTTTAGCTTCTATTTTTCTTTCGTCTCTCATTCGCGTTGTGATGACTTGAACCACGGATAGAAAAATCAAAATATCGTGTATACTCAAGTATAAGTCAAGAAATTTCTTCGGCCAATGAAAATTTCCCGTCGACTTCTAGTCGAGTCGCTAAGTAGTAAGGTGACTTTTTCGGGGTCAACATTTCCTCGTACCGGCTGTATAAAACCACGTGTTACTCATAATATACGCCGAGAAATACGTTAGATGAATGTTCTAAATTTCGTATTCGGACCTACCATTGCCAAATACACTTGGTACCCCAGCTTTGCGATATTAATGCATTCAACAAGACCAATTGCATTGTCAAATATCGCACAACCTAATAAAAACGGGAATTGTCCTATTAGGTGCGGGCGGTACTGAGTCCGTAAATCTGTAAAAATACTGATCGATATGTTGCGTATTTTTTACCTGCTGTCGGTGAAAATAACTTTGAGAAAAATTTCATTGATTGTGTAGAATATTGAACAATCAGTAGTGAGATTAAACGAAATTAACAAGTCAACTTCTCGTCATTAAATCGGGAAACTCCCGGCGTCCATTCTTCCCGATACACCTCACACTCACGGCCAACAATATACTTCTCTTAATGATTTTAAATATTCACATTTTCATGACTATTTGATACAAGGGTACTTGGAGCAAATAGTTATGACATGGTGGAATTTCGTTGAAGTCAAACAGGCATATTCTGTGCAGTCAAAAATTTCGAAGAATCGCGAATACCTTCTCCTTTTTATTTAAATTTATTTTCTCTATCCTTTTCGGCTGATGTGAGGGTATCTAATCGTACACAAAATCACTCCCCAGAGTTAATTCTTAATTTAATGGTAGCATTTAACTTCGAAAGCGTACATCACATATCTCTCATCACCGACCAATCTTTTTTCCCCTAAGGTAGCCAACTGTCGTGCTATCAACACTAGGTACGGGCGCGATAGCCATGGCGGAAGAAGATACACTTAATCTCAATGGTTTTAGGCTCAACTTTGTGGAAGTTCATTTTCACAAATTAAAGAGAAAACTTTGTTTTATTCCACCAATTTATTTTATGGTACGACTAGTTTCGACGCCCGATTTTTCTCGACACTTTCGCGCTGAAGGAAGCTGTAGACGTCCGATTTTGTTGCGGCTAAAGATGTTATACATAATTTTATTAAAGGTTTGTCTTTTTCAATGTTTGTGGCTCTTTGTTAGCTATTCATTCATACGCCTTTAATGGTTCGCTTTTTTAGTTGGGAAACAAGAGCACAAAGCATTTTTTCACCTCGAATTATACTCGTGAACTATGCGTTAACTATGAAAAAAGCTGGCTTGGAACTCCCAAGTAGGATCACGCAAAGCACGAGGGATTGTTTGGGTTGCGTACCTGCGCAGGATAGAGACAGCATTCATCAGGGTCGTTTCCTACATAAAGTATTTAATTTAACTGTTGCAATGAGCTTTACTCCATCCCGCGAAAGTCAGCAAGCGTCCTTAACCAGAATAATAATGAGTGTATTTTTCAGTGAATTCAAAAGTAATCATTTCTCGGCGGACTTCCTTCCCTTTAACCAAACATGTATGCTGTGGATCGTTTACATGCCCAGTGTGGGATAACACAAAATATTTATCGTCAGTTCTGAGGTGGATAAAATACTAATGAATTTGGCTAAAATAATATTCTTCAATCCAATTCGAAAAAAATTACTAGATAAATCGGAGAATTGTAGAAGTATGGTAACTTTTATATTTGGATTTAAATCGAGAATTCATCACCATTTTGATTCTCTTGTTTAGTTTTACATTATTGTGTATTCCCAGTTATTGAATGTTATGAAGGTGATGTATGATAATAGCAAGGCAAGTGAGAGAGAGAGACTGGTTTCAAGTAAAAAGCAGGGATTCGGAATACCACCGTGGCTGTTCAATTTTTTTATGGATAAATGTGTGAGAGAAACGTATAATTTACACCTAGGTACATACATAATACCCTGCTAGCCACCTCAAGGGTGTGTGGCAGGGATAACGTCGGTGAAATGGTTGGGGATATAAACGTGCGAGTTCTATTGAGGTCTAGATGATGCAGTGTTGCTTTTTGAGAGCCCACAAGAATTACAGCGACCTTGATAATTTCTGTGAAACAACAAGGAGAATGGATTTGAGGATAAATTCGCCCAAGACCAGAGTCGTAGTTTTTGATAAGGAGAATGGTAAGAATGATTATATGATGGGGTAAGTGATGAAGTAATTGAATGAGTAGACGAATTTGTGTATACTTGCCAAAGATGGAAGATAAGATAATGAGATTATAAGGCGTGCGAATGCCGGTAGGAAAGTCGTAGTTGGTATGTGGAGTAATTCCAAAAGTGTTTGTTTAGGGAAGCTAAAATCGCAGTGCACAAAAATGTTCTCCTCCCGACTTAATTATATGGCAGTTACGTCTGGATAAGAATAAGGCCTTAGCTTCGCAGCTGAGTCCTGCAACCCAGGCCCGAATACGATTTCCGACCGAGCTCGAAGCTGTCCGACGAGTGATTAGCCCGACCGATTTTTGGAACGTAATATCAAGACAGCTTTTAAGAAAATGCATTTCAAACCAAATTATCAAAACACTGCCGCTCCGCGAATCGACGGCGGCGGTTCGTGGCGAACGTTAGTTTTGCGTTATTCTCGAACCCAACTCAAACCACTTTATGTGGGTGTAGAATTTGGCCGTTAGAGTGGTTAGGAAATATAACGTGAGTGGCGCGCGCTAGCCAAAAATCGTTATATTAACGTTATTATAACGTTAGCGTGTTGGTGGGGCATATGCCAGACGCCCGATGCCCCTCTTTCAATTATTCCTGGCTGCATCATCTGAAAAACTCCTACTGAGGCAGCAATCTTCCCTATTGAGATTAAAAATAACATTAGGAGACAACAAGCCATCCCAGGGACTCCAGCAGTGTACGAACTGCCAGAGTTTCGGGCACACTCATAAGAGCTGTGGAATACAGCGCCGCTGCGTCAGGTGTGGGGAGAACCATTCTGCCATTGAAAGCCACCACCGAAAAGAACCTCCTGAAGCAGCACCTCCTCCTCGCTGTGCTAACTGCCATGGCTCTCACCCATTTTCCACACAAAAAAACAAGAAATTAATTAAAATGACATTTGAGTAAATAAACGGATTGTGTTTACTAAAATTAATTTATTTGAAAGCATAACAAGGAACTTGTCTGACTTTCAGATTTTTGTGAGAGCTTCGTTTAAGGCGAAATACGACTGTGGGTAGAGATGGGTAACAAATAACGTAACAGTTATTTAACAACGGTTATTAACAAATAACGGTTATCTAAAATAACCGTTATTGGAAACATGCAGTTATCGGTTATCCAGAATAACCGAAGCACCACAGCTACAACGGCGGCAACCGTTGCCGTTGCTACTACTACTAAACTCTTCCAGCGGAGCGCTGGCGTCGCAGTTATCGGTTATTCAGGTGTGCGGACAGTGGGCGGAACCTAGGTTCAATGTAGGTTATGTAGAGGATTGGTCAGCATTCTTAATCTTGTTGGTGTATTTTCTGTGGGGGTTAAAATGAGTAAGCGACCCAGATCTAGCTCTATGTGGAGCTATTTCAAAATAAGTGACACTAAGGAAAAAATAGCGAAGTGCGATATGTGTGGTTCAAACCTTTCATATAAATCCACAACATCTAACTTAAAGAACCACATCTTAAAAAAACATCCAACTGTGAATCTTGAGCTTTCTACATTTAATGAAACTCACGATTTAGGCCTAACAACCCTTATCAGCGGCGGATGTGAGCCTTCACTGCCTTCTACTTCTGGACAGAATTTACCTTTAACATCCCAAGGTAATAGTAGCATAACAAGTGCTCAATTCCAGCCTGAAGTGACTCAATCTTCCACCTCGCAGTCAAAAGTGGTAAAACAAACAAGCATGGCATGTTTTGTGCGCAAAAAAATAAGTGCGGGGCAAAAGAGAAAGCTTGATAGGTCTCTTTTGAGAATATTTACAAAAGATTATCAGCCCTTCACAGTAGTTGAAGACAGTGGTTTTCGAAACTTTATATCTGCTTTGAACCCATCCTACAACCTTCCTGACAGGAAAACCATATCCTCAACAATGATTACAGCAGCATTTGAAGAATGTAAGTTTGCAGTCCAAGAAAAATTAAAAAGTGTGCAAAGTGTATGCCTAACGACAGACTGCTGGTCGTCTTGCAGCCAAGAAAGCTACTTGGCTCTCACTGCACATTTTGTCACCGACGAATTCACTTTTGAGTCGGTTCTACTCGACTGCTCCTTGATCGAGGGTTCCCATACCAGTTATGCCCTAGCCTGTAAAATCAGGGAGATAACTGATAGTTTTGCAGTATCAGATAAGGTTTCAGTTGTGGTGTCAGATAATGGCTCCAACATAAAAGGAGCTATAATAAATGAATTACACTGGAATCACTTCGGGTGCTACGCCCATACCCTGAATCTCATTGTACAGGGCTCTTTACGCATGGAAATTATCCAGGTTCTGATGGAAAAAGTGAAAACCATTGTGAAACACTTTAAACGCAGCAACCAAGACTTGGAAAAGTTTATGAAATACCAGAAGGACGCCGGGGAAAAAAGGCCTAAGAAACTAATTTTGGACGTCGCCACGCGTTGGAACTCAACGTATTATATGCTGAATAGGCTCACATGTTTGCAGGAAGCTGTACGAGCGACTCTAGCTTTACTTGATAAGGCCATTCCAGCACCTTCATTAGATGAATGGAAATTGTGCACAGACTTATGCAAAGTCCTCAAACCTTTTGAAGAAGCAACAAGGAAGTTGAGCGGCGAAAAATATGTCAGTGGCAGCCAAATAATATTCCTCACTACTGGCCTAACGTATGTTTGCCAGAAACTCATGAAGATGCCTCTGCATGCCACTGCTAAGAAAGTTATTCATTTACTGCAAGTAATTAGCCTTTTTATATTATTCTTAAATTGCTATATTTATCCGAGTTATATTTGCATTTATTGATATAGCCTAGCTAAATTCTCATATATTAATATAGACAAATTGTAAACCTATTAAAATCGAACTAACCTAAACCTCTATAATGTAACGAAAATTTTTCCAAAATTGCCATTTTGAGCGATACTGACGCAAAAATATCGATATTTTTGTTCGATTTACCACGATTTACCATTTCGTCGGGCGGTATGCATACATCAAATAGTCGAAAAATCGTGGTAAAACATTTTTCCAAAATTGCCAATTTGAGGGATACTGACGCAAAATATCAATATTTTTGTTCGATTTACCATGAGGGCCGTCGGGCGGTATGCATGCATCAAATAGTCGAAAAATCGTGGTAAAACATTTTTCCAAAATTGCCAATTTGAGGGACACTGACGCAAAATATCAATATTTTTGGTCGATTTACCATCTATGATGGCCGTCGGGCGATATGAATGCATTAAATAGTGGAAAAATCGTGGTGAAAATTTTTTCCAAAATTGTCAATTTGAGGAATACTGACGCAAAATATTCATATTTTTTGGTCGATTTACCATCTATGATGGCCGCCGCGCGATATGCATGTGTCAAAAAGTCGAAAAACCGTAGTCGACAATTTTTCCAAAATTGAAAATATTTGCAGAATGCAAAACATAAATTTTATTTCATGGTATTTTCCAGTTTATATACGCAGCCAGAACTGAGTCCTGATAATCTTAATTGATAAGTATTGATAGCTGATAATTAATTACAGGAAGGGATCTTGACCAGATTTTCGAACATAGAAAACAACAAAATTGTGGGAACATGTTCATTCCTCGATCCACGGTTCAAGCTATTCCCATTTACCTCATCTACCTCTCAAAATATAATAAAAGAACATGTAAAAAAGCTTGCCACGGCTGAGTCCAAGGCTGAGAGAGAAAACAATCTGAGCGAGGTCCCGTTTGCAGAAGATGTCCACACTCAAAACAGTAATAGGTAACTTCTATCAAATTCATGTTAAAAAAAGCAATCTACAAACGTAGAAAAGCTTTTAGTGCCTATTATTATTTATTCATAGTCAAGGTTTTTAAAAGTATGCTGCTGATAAATTGAACTTTTAAAGCTTAAACAAAAATCTTTAACGGACTATTAGTCAGTATAGATATTTATTTTTGTAGGCAAGGAGAGAGTGAAGCTGCAGATGAATTGTCATTTACGTCTTTTCTGGATGAAATTATACGTAAAGCCCAACCCCCTGGTACTGCTCTCTCTAGCGCCATAGTGGAGGTACAGAGGTACCTTGAAGAAAGGACCATTGATAGGAAGCAAGATCCATTGAAGTGGTGGGAACAAAAAAAGCATTTGTATCCGATTTTGTCAAAAATAGTAAAGAAAAAATTCAATATGGTAGCCACATCCGTACCATGTGAGAGCATTTTCTCAAAACAAGGTCTGATGATTAATGACCGACGGACACGTCTGAAACCCTCAAAAGTAAGACAGTTAATCTTTCTTCACGTAAACGATAATTACTGGTCTAAGTGTTAAATACCTTTGTCGTTTCAAAGCCAAAGAATATCGAGACTGATATTTTTTGTAGTAATTTTTATTTGATGACCTATTATTAAAATAGGTTAGTAATTATTTTATGAAGTGCAATCACATGACGTGTGTGCAATTAATTTAGTTTATTAGTGAATCGGCTGTGATTTTTATTATTTTCCAAATGTAAAATACCCTTATTGCTTTATTCAAGGCCAAGAATATTGAGACTGATAATTTGTTTTATAGTCATTTTTATGTGATAAAAATCGGTTGTTAATTATTTAATGTAACGTACTTATTTATAATTTGTGTGCAATAAATTTTGTTTTTGAGTGAATAGGCTGTTTTCAATTAACTCCCAGTAAATATTAATGCCAGTTAAACATCGATATATTTTTAAAAAGTATATAACATCAGGTATTAAAGTTATAGCAAATAAAATCTTAAAATGTTTCCACATTTGTTTTGCAAGTGGTTTTCAGGTACAACTAAAAACTTAAGTTTATTAACAACCATTGTTATTTTAAAGCTGTTGGAAAAACAGCTTTTGAAAAACTCCGTGTAACTGCTAATACGCAACTTCAATAACGTCAAACAAACTAAGTTTTGTAATAACTACTGTAATTTAAAACGGTTGTAAAATAACAGCTTTCGAATAACTCCAAGTACACAACTACTGGTTATTCAATAACCGCAACTAAAACAACCTACTGTGCAACAGTTATCGATAACCGTTATTAATAACGGTTATTTCTCAGTAACGGTTGTGATGATAACGGTTATTCGTTTTCGGCAGTTATCCTCATGCCTAACTGTGGGTTGGTGAGAATCTCTCTTGCTAGATGCGACGACGCGTCGCGACGGTCCTAGTCCACGAGCGCGACCTCTTAAGCATATATCGTGAACTACGACGGCACATGGATCATGAAAGTCCTTCCCAGTCCAAGTCATACACCGCATAACTAGAGATGGGTCACTTTGAAAATTACCACGGTAATTTTCGTAAATTACCATGGTATTTTTCGTAATTTACCACACCCCTTGAAAATTACCGTAATTTTCGGTAATTTTCTAGATAATTCACCCATGTTTGAGATAATTTTTCATACAGATAAATTCCCAACATGTTCTTTTAAGCCAATTCCACATTTCTGACGTGTTTAATTATAAATTGAGGAATGTTCAACTCATTTTGGCATATTTTACTTAAATTATAACATTATTGAGTAATTATTAGTAGAATATTCTTCTTTAAAATTTCTCATACTTTGACAAAAGAAAGTCACATTGCGTGTTGCTGCCGTATTTCTTTTTACAATTTTGAGAATTTCTAATAAGTTAATGCTGCATTAGGTATGTTTTAAACATCGTATCCTCTCCCTTTCGCTATTGGCATTCTTATTTAACCATACATTTTCTGTTTAGTGCTTAAAACTGAAAATTACTGGAAAATTACGGTAATTTTCAAAAATTACCGTAATTTACCGTGGTAATTTACCTCTGATGAAAATTACGGTAATTTACCCATCTCTACGCATAACCCGACACCTTCGCAGCAGTGTCTCTCGAAATTTGAGCCATTTCGTATTTGGCGCATTTCGTTCCTAAATCAGAATATCAAGTGACAATTTACGCTTTATCTTATATATCTCACTTTTCAGAGTCACTGACAAAGGGATATATTCCCAGGAAATCCTGCCCCCCCTCTCCTACTCATTTGAATCCATAAGCTTTTCTATTGCTACCTGGGAGCAAATACCGTGGGTATCCCAGAAGCAAGGATTCCACTCTGCTCTTAATCATGGAAAAGGTGTTTCTCACATTCTATTCCCCATATTCTGATGCCACCTGCTCATGGGCAGATAGATAGAATAGATAACTTGTTGCAATGCCTAACGCTTGGGAAGAAAAAATTTAACAACCATAAATATTATTATCCTACAAACACTATACTATTTTCACACATATGGGAAATTTCGAACAATTTTACAACCTTTCGTTGCTACAGAAAGTAATATACATAACGTAAGCTATCGTGCACCTTCCCGACGATAGATATTCCCTAGAACGTCGGATTGGCCGGAGGAGACCTTGTTGCGTCGTTCGAAGTCATAAGGCGCAATTTCGAGCAAGTAAATGACGTGAGGGGTGGGGAGAGAACAAAACCATCGAGATAATGAAAGAAAAAGAAGAGCTGAGCAATCCACTCGGTCGCCGCGACTATGGAGATAAAAAAACAAACGGGTTTCCTGTCCCCTTTCCCACGTGATATTTCTCTCTCCTTGTATTTACGCACCGGAGTTCGCTCCGGGAAGGCACGGTGTCGAAACGCAACGCGTGTTGAAAAAGTCGCCGACTTGGTCCGCCTTGCACAGGAAGGAGCCATCAGTCCCTCTACCCCGTTTCCCCTCCCTCCTCGCCCACCCCCGCACCCGTTGCGATGCAGGGCGCATGGACTGCACAACTAAACGTCTCTGAAAACGACCATAATCCTCATCCCCCGTTGATATCTCCTTTCTTGCGCTGCCCGGCGGCATGTTTCGCGTCTTCAAATTAGATGCTCTCCCAATTGCTGCATAAACCTGCTTCTCATTGCCAAACCGAAATTTTCCAGTATAGTTTGTAAATGCTCCAATCAACCTTAATCTCTCCCTCCCCTGCCAACCTGTTGCTTTCTTTCATAAAATAGCATTTTTAGGTTTAGTTCATTCGCTTACTTATCAACGGAGCTTTATCAAAGCTGACTTAAATATTGGCTTATAAATCTGTTTTAATTAATCAAGGCAACTGTTTTATTTCGTGGCGAGGGAAGTTGTTGTGATGGATTATTGAGAACCGAGAGGCTAATGCCTTGCAAATATACCCTTGAAAGTAATCTACTTTCTAAAAAAATTATATAATATTAAAAATATATATTATATTCTATATTTTTCTTTAAGTAAGGCACTTGTCAAGAGGAATTATAGGAACCTGTGAATAATGAAGCAGATATGAGAATTACCTTCCTCCAATTATTTCGCTCTCGTGGGATGAGTATGCAAAACTTAACTGGGCGATTGCTTCGAAATATGCAAGAGGATGTAATAGGATTTTGAAAAATTAATGGCAATATGTATACCCTCACGTAATATACAGGACGATTCACAAAAAAACTACAATACTTCAGGGGGTAGGGCAGGTGATTTTTTAAATTTTTGTCCCATGAACATGGGGTCACAACTCTTTAGTTTTCGAGCTATGTTAACACAAAAATGTTTTTCAGACGCATTTTGCAAACAGCATGAATATGCCAAAAGGCAGTGAATAAGCAGAGGAGTGAATTAAATCAGCTTCTTAAAAACTGTAAGAACTTTTTAAATATGTGCACATAGCTATCGATCTTCACAGGTTCTGCATGTATGAAATCGTGGGGATATTGAATAATTAAGGCATTAATGTGTACGCGAAATCGCGTTCAAGGATTCTCCTCTCAAAAGTAAACTTCTCATTCACGCCCTCAAAGCCTTAAAACTCCTGTATTTTTCCCTCAAAATATTATTTTACATTTCAGATGGACACCATTAAGAACTTTTTTCGTTTCTTTGCCCCTTCGCCCCAGCAGTCGAAGTATTTGACCCTACCAGGAGGTTCATACAGAAAGGTACATTTCGGACACCGCGGAGCTTTTGGTTGTACAACGAGAATTTCTACTAAAATATTTCATCTTCACTGTGTTACAATACACATATCCCTGATTTATAAGTCACATTAGACTTAGATTCATCTAGCAAAACTTTATTTTCTACTTTACTTGAATTACGCACAGGGGAAGGAAACAAATTATCGAAAATAGCTTAGTAATGAGGCACAAACAAATGAATCCTGCTCGTCAGAACCCTTAACCTACATTATTTTTACTCACTTCCCTGCTGTTATGTTAGATTGAGAGAATTGTAGTGAAAGCAAAGTTAATTAGAAGTTAATACTCTTTGCATTCATTTTGATTTGGGGGTGAAATAATTATCTCCGAATCGCTTTACTGTGGTTCGCGGCGCGACGGTTAGCTTTACCTATTTCAGCTGGACCATTAATTACAATTTGAATTTTATTTCGAGGCAGTATTGTTGCCATTTTACAAAAAGCAAGTATATACACAATTCCTCTTCCTTGAACTACGACCTTGACGTGGTGGAAGGGCTTGTGCGTTCCAATGACCCCTAGAGCTGGACTGGCAGGAGCAAAAGTACATTGCTCCTGGTAGGGCCACCCATGCCAGATAGGTCGAAGGGTAGGAGCCAGACGAAAGGTAGTTCCGTGATGGTGTCACGTTAAAAATACCGTTGAGTCGCGTGGGAATACCTCTCAACTATCACTTCCCAGAACATGAAAGTCATTCAAAGAGAATTGATTCCTGGCAACTACGGGACGCCGCCCACTAGGGCGGGTGTCGTGCCCGGCAGCGGGGGAGGCAAGGCCTCCGCAGTAGTCATCACACGAAATCCTTGCACAGCAACATCATCAGAAGATACAAGGGAAAGGAGGGAGAAGAAGAAGAAAAAGAGGAAGAGGAGGAGGAAAACAGTGGTAAAAATAGGACCTTGGAACGTTCGAACTTGAGGGCCGGGAAGCTTGAAAATATTAATCAGGAAATGGAAAAAGGAAAAATAGATTCGTTGGGATTGTGCGAGGTAAGATGGAAGGATAGCGGGGACTATTGGAGTGATAACTACAGGGTGATCTATAGTGGGAGAGATGAGAGTCAACGGGGTTGGTGGTCAACGGGGGTGGGGGATGAGAGTCAACTGAACACAAAGTTGGGACTGAGGGTGGTAAACATTGAACAGGTGGGCGACAGGATACTAGTGGTAGAAATAAAAGCACGCCCGACGAATTTCGTACTGGTCCAGGTATACATGCCTACGAGCAACCATAGGGAGGAAGAGGTGTACGAGCAAGTAGAAGAAATAATTAGAGAAGTGCTGGGGAAGAAAAACCTGACAGTGATGGGTGACTGGAATGCAGTGGTGTGAGAAGGGAGGGACGGATTAGAAGTAGGAGGGTTTGGGTAAGGAAGAAGAAATGATCGCGGTGAAAAGGCAGTTGAATTTTGTATAAGAAATAAATTAGTAATGACAAACACTTGGTTTAAACATCACCCCAGGCGTAGATACACATGGAAAATGCCGGGTGATACTGGGAGATACCAAATTGATTATATAATGGTAAGGCAGAGATTTAGGAACAGTGTAAAAAACTCTCGTAGCTATCCATGGGCGGATGCGGACTCGGATCATAACTTGGTGATGATGAAGTGTGAAGTTAGATTCAAAAGGCTTTGTAAAGGTAGGAAGATAAAGAGGTGGAACCTTGAAGCGTTGAAAAGGAGGGGATACCAAGAGCTGGTAGAAAAGAACATAGGTGAAGAGAAGCGGATGGGAACCATAGAGAAGAGATGGGAGGTTATAAAAACAGGTATCGCGGGAGCGGTAGAGAAAACAATAGGAACGGTGGAAAAGAAGAGGGTTAAGAAGCAGTGGGTTACAGAAGAAACGATAAAGAAAAGAGGAGAGAAGGATATGGAAAAACGTGAACACCGACGTAGGGAAGAGGAAGTACAAGGAATTGAATAATAAACTCAGGCGAGTGACCAATCGGGAAAAAGAACACTGGTGGAAGGGACAATGTGAGGAAATGGAAAAGATGCAGGAGGAGGGGGAAGTGTGCGCTTTGTACGCCAAGGTGAAAATGTTATCGGGTGGTAAGAGAGGTCAAACGATACCAAAGGTTAAGGACAAAACAGGGAAAATATTAATCGAACAGGAAGATATCCAAGAAAGATGGAGAGAATACGTAGAGAACCTATATGACAGTGACAATAGACCCCTTAGCCTAGATCTAGAGGATGAAGGAACAATAGATAAGGATAGCCTTGGACCAGAGTTACTTGAGAGTGAACTAGAGAGGGCATTAAGAGATATGAAGTGTAGAAAAGCCGTGGGAGCCGATAACCTACCTTCGGAGCTACTGAAGAATCTAGGTAGTAAGGGGAGAGAATCCTTTTTCGAAGTAATTCGCAGGATCTACGAGGAAGGAGTATGGCCAGAGGATTTCGTGAAAACAGTATTAATACCTATCCCGAAGAAGAAGAAAGCGTCAGAATGCGAGGAGTATAGAACAATCAGTTTAATTTCGCACGCAGCAAAAGTGTTGCTTAGAATACTAAATAGAAGGTTGGAGAGCAGAGCAAAGTGCTACTTAGGCGATGACCAATTTGGGTTTAGGAAGGGGAGGGGAACCAGAGATGCGATTGCGGTAATGAGGACACTTATAGATAGAAACATAGAGCATAATCAGGATGTTTTCGCTTGTTTTGTAGATTTCGAAAAGGCGTTTGACAGAGTAAACTGGGAGAAACTAATGCAGATACTGGGGAAAATAGGAATAGATTGGCGTGATAGGAGACTCATCCGAAACTTATATATGGGGCAGAGGGCTCAGGTAAGGGTAAGTGACGGTGAATCAGGGTGGGCAGTTATAGGTCGCGGGGTACGGCAAGGGTGCCCGTTGTCGCCTTTACTTTTTAACATCTATGCTGAGGAAATGGTAAGAGAGGCATGGGATGAGCTAGATGTGGGAATGAAAGTAGGAGGCCAGTGGATAAAGTCGGTTAGATTCGCAGACGACCAGTCGTTGGTCAGTCGGTCATCGAAAGGACTGCAAACTTTAGTAGATGAACTGGAAAAGCAGTGTGAGAAATACGGAATGAAGATAAATAATAGGAAAAAAAAGTAATGAGATTCTGTAGGACAAAGAAAGCGAAGCTGGTGATAAGAGTAGGAAGTCACAAACTGGAGCAAGTAGAACAATTTAATTACTTGGGTAGTACGCTAGAAGAAAGAGGACATAGTAGCAAAGGTATTAGGAGGAGAGTAGCGCTAGCGAAGGAAGCGTTCAATAATAGAAGGGAGCTGATGACGGGGACCTTAAGTAAGGATGTAAAAAAGAGGCTAGTGAAGAGCTTGATATGGAGTGTGGCGTTGTATGGGGCAGAAACGTGGATCTTGAGAATGGAAGACGAAAATAGGCTGAAGGCTTTTGAGATGTGGGTGTGGAGGAGGATGGAGAAGGTGCGTTGGACGGAAAGGAAGACAAATGAAGAAGTGCTTGACATGGTGGGCGAGGAGAGGAAACTTATAGATGAGATTATGGGAAGACAGGGTAGGTGGCTGGAAGGGGTAATGAGGGACGATGGTTTGCTGAAGGCCGTGATAGAGGGAAGGATGTTGGGTAAGCGGGGAAGGGGAAGGAAGATAATAGGTTTTATGGACGGGATGAAGAAAGGTAGGACTTATGCTGAGATGAAGAAAGAAATACTAGAGGTAGAAAGGGCACGGCACGTGTAAGAGTTCGTTGGATAATCTCTGACTTTCATCACAACCTACCTCTAACCGGTAAATTACTGTAATGAATGAATGAATACACAATTCACTTTATTTTGAACACTTATTTTACATTGTTTTAATATTGTATCAAAGTCCATCCAACGAATCGTCATCACTACTTGAGTCCGTTGATTCCTGCTTATTTCTTCCAAAACCAATAATCCCTTCAATTCTTCTGGCATTTTCTTACTTCTCCTTTGCTTTGGGAGATTGCTAAAGTGAATAAATGGATCTGACGTTCACAAAAGCCTTTTGAATTGATCCTCATTTGCGGCCACTCTGGAGTACTTCATAGTAAACCTCTCTCGAAATTTCCGAACGTCCTTATTTCTAGCCTCCATTATCCTCCAAAAAAGCCATTTTGGAATTTTGTCCAGCTTTTTTTCGATTTCAGCCTACTGTGCGGCTGGGTCAAAGAGTGGGTCGTCTGGCAGCCACAGTCGGCCTGCCGCACAGTGGTCGGAAAGGCCGATTTGGCTGGACAAAATATCTCAAGTGGATTGTACTGCTTGCAAGTGAACCAAACTTTCACAGAATATATGAATGACTCCTTGCAACATTTTACCATATGTTTTCAGACAATTCTATCATTTCCGGGAGGGGTAGGGATAGGGGCGGGGAGTCGCGCTCGGAAATTAATTCTCTCTCCTAAAATCTAGCTGATATGGGAAAGGATTGATTTGTCTGGGATAATACTATTTTTTTTAAATACATGTATTTCATATTGCTTATATATAATCACCTCCAGCTTTAATAGCAGTCGGTGCCAGCTAGAGTTAGCCAGACATAGTTTGCGTATTCCTCAGTATAGTATGATAGGTGTCAGTACAGTATGTTTTAGTATGTTAGGTGTTTATTCAATTTCACGAGTAATAATTATAAAAACCAGCCATTAACATCAGGAAATTAATGCATCATAAAATTCGAACATATACAACAAATAGATTAAAAATTAAATGATATTTTTGTATATTGCTTCAAGTTGGTCAAATTTTCAGATTAAAAGAAAATACACATTGAGACCAGACCTTTGCTGAAATGGTGGCTTTCCAGCGCTTAATTATTCCGACATGTCACTATTATCTGATATGATTAGTGAGTCTGACTCTACTGACACGGGAAGCCTGTAATACGTCAGGAGTTAAAGCGGTTGATTTTTTCTGGAGCTTCCTTCGCGAGGTGACTGTAGGATCTGACGAAACCAAGAGTATATTCAGCTAATCTTCATTTATCACCTGTAGCGACATTTTCCTTGTGTTATTTTCCCTGTATTTTCTACAGTCCTTGTTTCTAGATTCCTGAGGTTCCTCTGATAAAATCCCAATGGACAAAGGGGCGGATGCAATAATGGACGCTCCATGAAACAGAATTTTGTGAATAGAGGCGGGCATGTAATACCAACCGTATAACTTTACACATTTCCTAGCAGTTTTAAGAGTGCATTTTTTAAAGGCTTCCACATCGATTGCACGCTTGGATGCAATTCCAGATAAAATCACTGAAAACCGTTTTATCAAATTCTCATCTGTTCCTGTGATGGAAGACGATGAAGCAGGGTTCGCAAATAATCGTCGGGCAGTATTTCCATCGTCAGTTGTGCCTTTGGCCTTACTTTGGAGTGTCCACAACTACTATCCGTTGCAAAATTCCGTCACCCGAGTTTGAAGACTAATATCTCACAGACCTGTAGAGAGTAGGCCTGTTTCTATCCTGAATCTGTTGATAATAGATTTTTTCCTAACTTCTACAAGTCTCTTCTCTTCAGAAGTTTTTGCTTCCCATTTTCTTATATCGAGTCTATATGATACGTGCAATATGTATTCAAAGCTCCGTATCCAAGCGTGTAGAGTTGAGAGTCTTGGAGAGGGGCTTGGTGGATTTGAAAAAACCGGACAAGTTGGCAGGCCGCCTATAGGTGATTGAGGGAGGCCTAGAGAAAATTTTGGCGGTGGAAACGTGGTTTTTAAGGATGGAATAGAGGTCTTCCAAGATGGAATTAAGGGACTGACACCTGGGAAATAGGTGGTACAAATGGAGAGGATGTGGGAGTCTTTGGTGGGAGCAGGTTTGGTGGAGCCGGAATTTTTCTGAATTTTTTTGTGAAGAAGTGATTCTGAGTAACCGCGCTTAAGACGGGAGTGGTGAAGGCTTGTGAGGAATTTGTCGAGGGAATCTGGGTTGCTAGAAATACGATGGCCACGGATAGAAGGGAGTAGGGGAGGGAGCGTTTGATATGGTAGGGGTCGCAGCTGCTGTAGTGAAGGTATTGCTGCTTATTAGTAGGTTTGACGTAAACGGAGGTGTGGGATTTTGAGCCTGATAAGGAAACATTAACGTCCAAGAAGGTTATTTGAGAGTTGGAAATCGTGGAGTTGAAGGAGACGGAGGAGAGGTGGTATTGACGGCGGAAATGAACGTATTTAGGGAATCAGTACCATGAGGACAGAGGTGAAAAATGTCACCTATGTAGCGGAGCCACAAAAGGGGTTTTTATGGATATTTGGACAGAAAAGATTGTTCTAGATGGCCAAGGTAGGGGTTAGCATAGGAGGGACTAAACCTACTCCCCACAACAATTGCACAACCTTTGGTTTGTAAAAAGAATTTTTTATTGAAGGAGAAAGAATTGTGGGTGAGGATGATATTCGTGAGCTCTACAAGAAAATCAGTGCTAGGGATATGCGGGTTGGGACGTTTGGAGAGGAAAAACCTGAGTGAAGACAGACTTTCAGCATGAGGAATACTAGTGTAGAGGGAGGTGACATCTATCGTAGCCATAGTGATTTGGGTGTCCGGAGGGAGGGAGGTTGAATGAAGGAGTTTTAAGAAATGGTAGGAATCTTTTACAAAGGACGGTAAGGCGTGTACCAGTGGTTGGAGGTGGAAATCGACAAATGCCGATATTCTCTGTTGGGGAATTGCGGGAAGAAACAATAGGTCGGCCAGGATGGGTGAGTTTGTGAATGTTGGGGAAGATATAAAAGTACGGAGTACGGGAGAAAGGAGGGGAGAGGAAGGAGATATCGACGGTGGATAAATCCTCTGATGGGCCTTTTTCTTGGAGGAAGCAAATTACTTCTTCTTGAAAAGTGGGGTTGGGATCATTGGGGACTACGGCGTAGGAGGAGGTATCGGAAAGCTGTCTGTTAGCGGCCTAATACCTTAATTCCAAGGCTTACTAAAAATCAAGTCTTGCGGCGAGATTCGAACCCGCGACTTTGGGGTTGCCAGGCCGCAGTATCCAACCTGGTACTGCGAACGGCTATGAAGAATGCCGAGATACTTTTGAAAATAGAAGTACCTACTTACTTGTAAAGAAGGGAAGGAAGGGTGGGAAAGGGACCAAGGTTTGCGGTTATTCATCCTTCAGATGAGGATCCATCACATCCTGTTGCTGCGTGCAGAATTGTATTCCTTGGGTCGACATGAAATGCCCACTCGACAACCCACAATCGGGCACAATGACTAACGGAAAGAGGTCACAAATCAAAGGAGTGGATGACAAAATATAGGCATGAAGGGGAATTCGTTGAACTGACCCGATTCAATCATACCCGAACCTAACCGACTCAACCCGATCCGAACCAAACCGGCTTGATGCAACCCCTTCCGAATCGAACCGAACCTTCTGACCAAATGAGATCCTTTGCTGACAATGAGAAGTGATTCTTCCTATTGAGGAATTGGCTTACATTGCTGGGGTTTGAAGAGTCCCTACCGTCCCTGCCTGATTCGAGTAATCGAGAGGAACTTGCTGCGGCTATGGAATTCAAGTGATTTTGAAATTTTACTGAAGAAGTGTGGAGGTAAATGGCTACTTCGTGAAAACAATTTAACATTTATTTTTTTCACGAAATTAAATATTTTATTTCGTAAAAAAATATGTTGGTTTATTCGGGATGAAACAAAATGGGTATCTAGTAGTTACTGTGGGGAGTAACAGATTCCCATTCCGTGGGCTCGGGTTCAGATCTTTGAAGTGGCGGAGCTTTCTCGATGTGATTCCCGAAGCATTACCACTCCGATATCTACGACAAAAATGATTCGGATGACACCACCAAATAAGTAATTGCATCACTAAATATTTTAAGAAATGTATCACCATTTAGTCAGTAGTGATGCCTCGAATTTCAATTAGAAACATTAACGTGTAAATATCATTCATATCGTTGTGTAGTATCTTGTAAACCAGGGATAACTTTTTGATGGGGAGTGTCATTAAAAATCCATTATCTAAACACAAAATATTATTTGAAAGAATTGGCATCGCTAGGAAGTTATGGGCTCTTGCAATCGTGCTTTCGTTCCTGGTGTAATCATAACAATATCTAAAGCGCATATATCGTCACAGTTTATTTCCCCATTCAACTGGATGGATGAAACACTAGCATTTCTTCATCCTCTGTTATGTCAACCGGATTTGTTATGTAACCAATGTCCGAGGATTATCGCGATGAAATTCATAATATTGCCAGCTAGTGTTAAAAGTAGCAGTATAAAAGCATTGAATATTTCGATTGTGCTCGCGTCGAAAGTCATGTTTTTTTAAATTGTCGCCTCGCTGCCTCGTTGATGTAAGCTATACCCAATGAAAACAATTTGTCGCGGCAAGTTATTTTCCATGCTATTGGGGCGGAAAAATAAATAACTTTCTATGATAAGTGATATTTACGACTTGGAGTCATTGATTTCCAAATAATGACATTTTTTCATGTAAACGGTATGAGTTCAAAATGGGATTTTACTCAGACGTTACAAGGCTAAGGAATTTAGATAAAGTTATAAAATTATTAATTTTAAAAGTTTAAATTATTTAATAAAATGAAAATTTTATTTAAAGAGTGAAATTGAGTCGTAATTTTGTTGTTCTTTTACTGATTCACTTACCGCAGTTTTGTATGACTTGCGCGACAAACCCTCCGGTGAAACCGCTGTCACGTTATTTATTAAATTAGCCTACGTAAACGAGATGACACGCAAAGTAGTGTAATACACCTCAAAAGGATTCATTTAGATCGTTTAATGCCGCTTAATCGTTGAAATGGTCTCCGGTAGTCGTTTAAGTATTGATGGAGTTAATTTGCTCTATGTATTCTCCCAGTCAATATGCCCTTCCTAACGCTTGGGTGTAGTGGTTGTCCCTCGAAGTACTTCTTTAACTCCATGGCGCAAAATGCATTAGTAATATGGGAGTGAAATATTCGGAAATCTGCCTTCTTTTTAGAGGATTTTGTACCCGATTCTGTATCTAGTAGGAAGACGCCATGAATTAAGTGCGAATAATTTGAAGTTGTTAATGTACCGGGCAATCAAAAGTAGTCCATCTTAAACGTTACAAAAAATAATCAATTAAATGCTTTTGCTCTTGCTTTATATTTCGATTTGTGTTTATATTATTACTCTTCTCAATTTTGACAGAAAGAAGAGCAAACCATTCGTGTTTTATTAAATTTACCTTATTCTATATATCCAATAAACTGTCTCTTCAGCAAAAAATCAACTATGGCTTGGAACTGATGACTTTACTTCCCTCTCTATCTCATTTGGACTTATGAAGGAGCACTGGCTGAGATCACAGCCTTAAATCCCACTGTACTGTTTGGAATTTTTCAAGCTCTAGCATGAAAATATAAGAAAACTCAGTTTCGTAGCTAGTTTGGTCCTAAGAAAACGCTTCTACGAGTCAACTGGCCAATCGAAAAGAATGTTTTAATGAAGCTGCGTTCTCCACGAGGCGTACAAATTTCCTTCTTTTTCCTCTACTTCCTCATCTGAGAATCGCACCAAGCTTCTTGGAAAGGGAAGACATTGAGTTCACCGCAGCTACAATCCGGCACCCTCAGCAGCGTCGCATTTCGATGGAGGGAATTTGGGATTGATAGGTTGCCTATCTGCTTGTTCGTTGTTGCTGCAATGCACCTAATGCGGGAGAAAAAAAAGAACGTTGTTGGTGAAGATGTGAATTTTTGGCCCAAATCAGCTTCCTAGAGGAGACGCCATGCTTTATGTATGAAAAGCCTACATTTATTTAGTTAATGGGCGGAACTAAGTCCATCGTGAATGTAGCCAGAGGCATTTAAATTTCCTTTTCTTTTCGTTTGGATAATTGATAATTGAAAAAGAAACGTTGCACACAATTGACGAAAAGTGCTGTACGTGAGAGCTGTGATGCCAGAACAAAGTTTGTCTCCCATTCATTCATTAATCGCGAGAAACGGACGAGAGTGAAGAAGTAGAACCGTGGGAAATGATTATGGAGGAATGCACCCGACTCATCCGCCATTAATGACAGGTGGACAGAGGGAGGAATTAGGCTTGGGGGGAGTGGATCGGAGGATATCCGGCGTCGCCATTAGCATCAGCGTCCCATAAAACGGACGATGTTCTCCTATGATTCCACTTAGGCACCGGAATAGGTATCTGTCACAGAAATCTTCCGTCAAAATCCTTAATGCGAACCCGAAACTTCAGCGTAATAATAAATTGCTCATGCAATATCAACTGCCATGCTCTTCATAGCAATATTACCAGCCGCTGCTAGTAGCGGCTAGGAGTATAATATAGCTACTTGTGGCGGCTAAGCTATAAGCCGTAGTTTTTCTCCTGCAGTTTAGTAAGCATACGCATAGGCCCTGCATATTTTTTCCTGAAAGAGAATGTTTGGTCTTCTTCAAATTCCCCCGTGACCTACCCCTGAAATGGAGACTATTCAGAGAAACTACTCTTACTACTAGAGTCTTACTTACGACAGTAGCTGAGGAAGATTATTTATATCAATATAGCACCAGGAAAGCCACATCAACGTTGTATGACAGGGGTGAATTTTTTCCAAACATATACTCTATTAATTTAATGCTATAAACATTTTTGGAACTCTCTTTCCGCTGCCGTTTGATAATTAATTAAATGCTAGAAAATAAATATCAGGATTTGGAAAATTAAAAATAAAACATGCAAGGCAGTTAACAAGCATGCAAGTTAGTAGTGGTTAGCTCATGGGAAAAATTTCTTAAATCGACTCAACTAACCAGGCCACCATCTGAACAATCAATTTATCCAGTATTAATTATAGTCATTGCGATTTCCAATTGCTCGCGAAAAAATGTCAATGTAAACATATCCTCCGTACGGCAGTCTAATCCCTAATACTTTGCTGGTGATCTAATCAACCTCAGCCTGATGTGGCTCGCATAATGCTTTTGGCGTCTCCGTAAGAAATATTAACTTAGAAACTTATTCAAAAGGATTAGTCCATAATTTAACCTACTGTCTGTAATGCCTGTGGACATTTGCTCTTGGCCTACCGAGAACTATTCAAAAGGGTCGACTTCGCGAATTACCACCATCAGCTGAATCGGCTGGACAATTCTTTTGCCCTTTAGCGAGGGGTTGTGAAGTCGAAAAGATGAATTTGCGAAGCGAAAGGCAAAACTTACCTCATCTGCACCTTCACTTACATCACTTCCTTTCGTGAGTTTGCAGCAGAATGGAAATGATTTCAAATGTCATGATCAACTCGCGCACCGGGCTGCGTCCAAGGGAAACAGACCGAATGAACGCGTCTCGACTACCTGATTTGTGTGAGTGGGGGGGGGGAAGGGTTGGAGGGAAAAGGGGGGGAGTGTGGTAGAAAAGGGGCAATAGCATCTCCATCCTTTCCCTTCACCCCCGCAACGTCTCTCCCCCCACCCCCCTTTCCACCCCGACCACCTTTTTACACAAGGGACCCCCGTCTCTTGTTCTCTCACGGGGTGTGGCACCAACCGATCACGAATTTCTCGAGGAGTCCGGCGCTGGAGGAGGTCGGTCCATGCCCGCTCTCCTCTCTCAACCGCACGCGCGTGCACGCATAACGGGGCCTCATCCTCCTCGACAGTCCGACGAAAATCATTCCGCGTTGCGTTTTCCTCGTCCTCCTAGGCGAGGAGCGAAAGGAAAGCTTTCTTTCGGTTCGTTGCGGCTGCTGTGCTGTTGTCCGGGGCGGCTCGGTCGTCGGCAGGTTGCTTGTTTCCTTTTCCGGCCTCGCCTCTCCGGCAGGGCGCTGCGATCGCGTGTTGTGGTTTTCCGACGACCGGAGTCAGTTGAACTCGAACAGCTGCCGTGAGAGCCTCGTTCGTGCGGCGGCGGCGTAGTACACGTAGTACCGTCCCCTCTCTCGCTCTGTATCTCGCTTAGCTATCCAGTGGCGTGCTCGCGAGAAACTCCCGTCAACTTCTCTATCTCTCTTCTGCTGTGGATATACTACTTCAATTGTGGTGAGCGTGTGTGACTAGTGTCAGTGCTTGCGTGTTTTCTTGGACGTTTCCAAACCGTCGTCAGGGGACAAAACTCGAGCTCCTTCGACCTATCTTTCCGCGTGTGTTTTGTTTGCTTCGAATGGGCCATTCGGATTACGACTGCAAATGATATTCTCGGAGAAATGGTCTACGCGAAGGCGTCCACAATCGGTCTCCTGTGGGCCCTGCTAGCCCTCACAGGAGCAATACCAGCAGCAATAAACGAGACACAGGGTGAGTGTTTGATATTTTCCTCGCAACAAACAACCGTGTCCAAGGAGACGTGGTTTGTCTAGCGTTGCTGTTTACTTATGCCGTTTGAACGGGACCCAAGGTGGAGCGAATGTTTTTAACGGCTTAATAATGTCGAGCACTCTTTGTCTCGGCTATGAGAATGAAATAAACTTAACATAGCGGCGTAATGTCATCTGGTTTGAGATAACGGTTCCCGCGAAACCGTTGTGTAGAGAGGTATAACTTGTAGGTACACTCGCTACGTAATCGTGCCTTGAACTATTATGTCGTGTCGATGGGAGTGTCACTTGAGGGTTTTGCTTTTTACAAGCCACAACAAGGTGGCTAACAGTTTATTGGGGTGTTATGACTTCCGCATTCTTTCGCCAGTGGCCTGTCCTCTCCCGTACCTTGACTACGAAATTCTAATAACGGTAGCGATTCCGCGTCGTAGCTTCTCGAATCTTACTCAGTTCACTGTAAAACGGTAATCCTGTATTTCACGTATATTTTAATTTTATTAAATCGAAATGATTGACAGGAAGCTGTGCCTGGTGCTGGCAAAAAATCG
Organism: Pyrrhosoma nymphula; assembly: GCA_963573305.1. Taxonomy (NCBI): domain Eukaryota; kingdom Metazoa; phylum Arthropoda; class Insecta; order Odonata; family Coenagrionidae; genus Pyrrhosoma; species Pyrrhosoma nymphula. The sequence continues at coordinate 181,687,223 of OY754327.1, forward strand.
CCAACCCTTTCAGCAAAGAGCTGGCTATCCGAAATCAAGTTGAAAGGGTTGGATTTTCTTGTAGAAAATGTCGGTATGAACTTAGTTAAGAAAATTACGTGCAGAATGAAGCATATTTATTAATTATAGAGATCGCGTTTTCTCGTTGAAGGGTTGAGGAAATTATTTATCGCTCTGCGGTAATTTTTCGGTTGACAGTACCCAATTTAATCTCATATATTCCTTGGAAACCTACCGAGCTAGAATCTTTACTAACACGAATTTCCCTAGGAAAATGACAACCTAATATTTTCAAAGTACCCTTTCCTGATGTTGCGAATACTTAGCTATCCTAGTAAAAAGTGTTGACGACTTTTCCTCGGAACTGAGGCAGTTCGTTTATTCAGCGTGGAATTCTTACAACTTTAGTTGAAAATTCATTTCGTTGTTCGAGGAGAGATAGCGAAATGAGATGTGGAAGTTGTACTATTTATTCACCTCTAATTGTAAGTGGGTGACCATGCAAAATAAATGCGTAAACCGTAATTGCATTCCGCTATGTCACTGTGACTGCAACTGGTGGTTGCCAATGTTTGGTGAACATATTCATCACTTCATTATGTGACCATGACGTGCGTGGTCGGGATGAATGGATGAAAAACTGTGTTTGATCATGATACTACAAGATTTTTCGTGGTGAAACAACAGTTTTCAAAGCGCGAGGTTACGGCACTAAGTTTTTAAAGAACTATAGTACTCAGTTGCCGAATGGCAAAAAAAATATTTGCGTTCTAACTCATCGTACGCATGTACACGTTTATAGATTGAAGCACAATTGATGACAACGTTTCAGAAGAGTTGGTTAGATAAACGGTTGTCAATGCATACCATACATTTAGTTAGGAGGGAAAATCAGATCATCTCTATAAGTATTTCCATTGGCACTTCTTTTTGACATGGCAAATTTTGAAATGGAAAATTTTCAGGAACGATTATTTATCCTTTTTTCTTTCAATCTGTTCTCTCATTTCGTTTCTTTCTGCAAAGGAATCAGCTGAACGAGCTGGGCTTTAGAATCGCATTCTTTCCCTTTTTTATTGCCGAGCATGTCTTGCCGAGGCCATGGGCGCGAGTTTTCGAAATTATGTCATTGGAATGTTGATTCAACCTGGCGCTTTTTCTCAGTCCCAACAAACGAGTGTTACTTTGCCCTGGCATGCATGCAGAAGTATGATTCTCAAGGGGTTGCTAATGAATATTGAATGTCGACTAGCTATTTAGGGAGGGAAATTAAGATGTTTTCCTAGAATGTTATGGTAGTTTTCAATGTACCGTCTATTATATTTAAAGGCTTAAAGAAGTAATTTTCCATAAGTTGAGTATGTGACGGTAATCATGTGATGATTTAGGATACCTCTTAAGGAGTTGAAAAAAAAGTTGAAATAGTTCTGAAAATAACCGATAACCAAATTATAATCGATACTTGAGCTTATTTTTTCAGAGGTCCTGTAGTTGCTGGCTTATTTGTTTCGTCCTGCTTGGAGGTAACCTTGTGGTCATGCCAATAATTAGGCTGTTTTGCTGTGTTTAGTATCAGTAATACCGTCTATATTTTTTGTGAGTAGGTCACGACGGAATGTGTCGTTAAGTTGGTAAGTTTTACAACCACTGTCATTAAATGGCTTGTCAGCAAAAAAATTCGGACGTGCGGATACGGTGGAGGTGGGCCAAGAGGAAGGCAACTTTCGAGAATTAGATTTTTCCCGGCCATTTGTTTTATGATTTCAGCCTTGTAAGATCGTCTCGATGCGTTCCAGGGGTGCTTCCCTCCGTAGTAGGTGGTACACCCGATGCTGTTTCAAATTTAAGGCGACGTCTCGGCGGCATTCTATGGAAGACTGCGTGAACCTTCCTTACACAACCGGGAAACCTGAGACCCTGTTCCCCAAAGAATCACACATGCCGTTGTAGGTGCCTCTCCCCCCCCCCCCCCCCCCCTCCCCGCCCGGCATCCATCCATAGAACCGCTTCAGGGTTGCCAGTCCGTCATGGAAGACGTTCGCAGAAGTAACCGCGTAGGTTGGAGTGAAGTGTTGCGCTAAATTCTTTCAGAGTTTAACGGCCGTTTTTTCCGCTCATGATTACGGCAGACCGTTTTTTCTCTCTCCCTTCGACGCTCTCTATTACGGGTGGTGCCTAAATTGTAATTACTGGTTTCTGTCACGATGTGATCGCCCCCTCTTCCCCTTGCGATTTTTACCGCTTCAGATTTCGGTATCCACTCCTCCGGCCCTCATTAAATTTGTTGCCTTCGTCTACAAAATGTTGCTTCTGAGGAAATTCTGTTTAATCCTGCATGCGTATCTAGCTTTCGTTTTCATGGACAAATTTCAGTTATAAAGGAATTTCGCTTTGATGGCATGAATCTATCATTTATTATCCTCGGGAATGATTCTTGAAGGACAAATGCAGAGGTTTCCATCTCAAGTAAAAATTTATTGACTCTTTGGGTTTATTTGAGAGCGCTAGCGAAATGTATGAATAATTGACGAGTAGCCACATTTTGTACATCGTTACATACCCATCGAATAGCTTCATGTGCTTGTGTAAGGGAGATTTTTTTCTAGTTATAGAGATTACTCGCACTGGTAAACATGATTTTTGTTCACAAAAAAAGAATGATGATTCTTGCCTAATTTAAACATCATGATTCATATTATAAATTATAAGACTTTATTAAATAAGGAACTCTACTGGAAGACAGGATAGTAATATTATGCAAAAATGTCAATATTCAAACAAGATAACAATTCAAAGTAGAATTTTAGTCCGCAAGTTTCATTAATAACTTCGACCCAGATTTCAACTGCAACTTAGTAATTGTCTTGGTAATAAAAGGGTGCTGGGCCCGAAAATCGTAATAAAAGGTTTCTAGATTAAGTGTATGTTGTATAATTTAGATTTCAGTTTTTGCTTATTTTAATGCCTTGAAATGCGTAGTTAAAATACCTGGTAAGTGGTTAAAATCTAAATTATTGTCGAAATATTTCTCTCATGTCAGTAGAAAAAGCTTTCGAATTATCCAACGTACGATGTGCTTAATGCCTTGCGTTTTTCGCGTGAAACTCATCGAAGCTCAGAAGACGATGGAATTGTCTTCCATTACCTCACCAAATAATCCTGCAAGCCTCTGGTATCGATACCAAACCCGCAGGATAGGAGGCTATAAAAATATAAAGTGACCCTATGGATTCGATGTTCTTCCGCGGGGTCCTCTCCTTGTACTAATTGGATTGAACCGATTCGTCTGCATCCACGTGTAAATCATGCCGCAATTTGCGGTCTCCAGGAGTTGCAGCATATACGTATTGCATTTGGTGACTACTCATTTCCCAGCCTGGTTAAAATATTTTATGTGTAGAAATTGTTCTCACATAATTACCTAATCACATACAGAATATTTACCAAAAGAATGATTGTTCTCAGATTTCCTTTGGTTATGATGATTTCACTGCGAATTCCCTAAATACCGGTGCCTCTGCCCTAAATTCATGCCGAATGCGACAGATTGTTGTGGGAGCCGTAGGGTATATGATCGTTTTTTAGGAAGACATAGTTGTGGCTGGCCACAACCAGTTGTGGCGATCACTGTTAATATCAAACATGGATGGAAACAAGAATAACAATAAAAGGACAATGTTATATGAACTGTTGAGAGAAAAAGTGGTGGAAGTCAAATGTTATCCATATTTTAGTTAGGTGCGCAGCATTCCTCAATGTTTTGTTTTTTTTCGCGTGAGTCTAACTTCAGTGATTATTCACTGGAAAGCACTTGTTGTAAACCTATGGTTTTACTTTTCATTTATTACACTTGTCTCAATTTCCAGATAGTGACATTTTATACGGACACCATTCTTGCTCTCAATGGCACGTGTTATAATTGTATTAAAAATAACATTTTTCACGAGTGAAATCGTACAAAACATTAAAATTAGGCGATTCCCCTAAAATTACAACGCCTCTATTCCCCACCCCATTCGACTTGATTCCCTCGTTCATTGCCATTCCGTCAGAGTGTTTAGTGTTTTTATTCTCTGAATCACTTGTGGAGCTAACCATTTATTTTCCCAGTGACTCGGCTACGCATGTCATTGTGGGGTAGTCATTTTATCCCAGCCATTGGGCATCTCGATTGGTGATGATAATTTGGTGGACTACTATTTATATATTTTTTGTGGCTAATTATGGGCTTTATTTGCGCTATCATTTATGCATTTTGAAACGATCCAATCGTAATACTTATGTTGTATGTGGGTTTACTGTAAATGTAAGAAGCCGTAACAGTGAGTCTGTAGTGCATGTATGACACATATTCCACGATTCCATCCTTATATTTTACCACTTAGGCTTTAAGTATATTTTTTTCTAATACGTACTTATGAATTCATTTATTAAATATTATAATATGGGTCATTCCACCTCAATTCAACAAACGTTTGTCCCTTAGGGTCTCAGATTTTGATAAAAATTGGTGTATGGGTACAATATTAACTCAAACTGAATACCCTCAAACCGTTTTGTGAAAAAAAGGTTTTTGAGTGAATTATGCATATTTTAATTTTTTCGCATTTTTAGCAAAAATCTGTGCCTTAAATCATATTATCACTTATATCTGCGCTTGTAATTGTCATAAAACAATGATTAATAGCTTTTATTAAAGCTAAATCTTTATTAAATTCAAATAGATCAATAAAAAATTATTTTCTTCTATACCCTATTGTTGTAAATTACTAATGTTTAAAAAATTGTTAGTAAACTTTTCTCAAATACTCCATCTCAGAATCGGCCGAAACTTTTTTTCCGTTATCTAAACATATTCAGCTAACTATTCTAAAAATAAAATTTAGTGGCAACTCATAAATGCGTTTTTTATAAATATTTAAACATTTACAATTTTCTCTCGCGCGGCCCGTGTTTCAAAAATTGTTAATACAATTTTCTCAAATACTTCACCTCAGAATCGGCCGACAATTTTTTTCCGTAATCTAAACATATCTAGCTAACTATTCCAAAAATAAAGTTTAGTGGCAATTCATAAATGCGCTTTTTATAAATATTTAAACATTTACAATTTTCTCTCGCGCGGCCCGTGTTTCAAAAATTGTTAATGCACTTTTCTCAAATACTCCATCTCAGAATCGGCCGAAAATGTTTTTCCGTAATCTAAACATATCCAGATAACTAGTAAAAAAATAAAATTTAGTGGAAATTCATAAATGCGTTTTTTATAAATATTTAAACATTTACAATTTTCTCTCGCGCGGCCCGTCAGCTTCCCATTTGGAATACATGCAGCAGACACGTGATACAAGCCTAAACATTTCCCTAATTGCTCAAGGTCGTGGCTATATGAGATAAAAATATATTATAAACAATGAATGTTAATAACAATTGTTATTTGTTCTGTTAAATGGATGTTTGCAGAGAAATTAACCATTGAGCTCCACTTTCTCTGCGTGAAGTTTTTTCTAACTACTCCGACACAATCGATTGAAAACTCTTGCTCGGCGTTAATGACAATGGAAAACGGACACATAAACAGAAAACTAATTTTAGGAAATTTGAAAGAGATATTTTGTAATTTAAGGAAAAATATGCCGAAGATACTGTTTCATTTTCAAATTTTGCAGAGCTCAGACCTAAGAAGTGCGTTCTTGCGGGAGCATCAGGAACTCATGCCGTATGCGTGTGTCTGGTTCATCAAATTATTAAATTCATGATTTTAGGTGCTAGGTTGTCACCACTTTTTTCTCAAAACGGTTTGAGGGTATTCAGTTTGAGTTAATATTGTACCCATACACCAATTTTTATCAAAATCTGAGACCCTAAGGGACAAACGTTTGTTGAATTGAGGTGGAATGACCCATATATATAAATGGTGGGACATTTAAGCCACCAGCCCTCTCACCTGTTCTTGCCCAGGAATTTTAACCCACGTCAAAGTATTCATTCGTTGGCTATCGAAGGCGTTCGTAATTATCCTCTAAAGAATTTACTCATACCCTTCACCGGATGCAGCTCTTTAAAGTTGATTTCACTGTGACCCAAAAGAAAATGAATCCACACTTCTTAACAGATCAAGGAGAGTGGTATTCAAGGGATATATTTAATTAAGGCACAGGTATGCTACCAACTGCGTGGCTATATTTTTGTAAAAATTACCAAAATAGTAAATAAAATCACTAACTGGAGGTTTTTGGTCGATTTGTTGAATCGACTGGCTTGATAGTTCCCTTGGATAGGAATCTCCAAATGCATGTATCCGTGGAGAGTCTTTTCGGAGAACCCTTGAGGTACGAAAGTAATTTACCTCACCAAAAGAGGAAGTTTTTTCCCTGTCCCATAAAATATGATGATATGGGGACAGGAAAAGTGCTTTGAGACGGAATCACGGCCAGATATGAGGTCAAAAGACCTCAACATATGGTCGTGAGAATTCTAAGCTTTCTTTTAAGAGAGCTCGCCGCTTTTTTTGATCACATCTGTTTTTGTTTGAAAGGAAATCCTTTTTAGCTCCAAGATGTCTGGCGTTGTGTTTTTGACAAATTTTCATCAGTCAATATATGATGCCTCTATTATAAGCTTCGGAGGAGATGTGGCCAACATCACATGATTGCAGCTTGAGAAGAGTTAAATATTTAAAAAATGACTATTTGGCTCTAAAGCATATAAATATCTATTTTTATCTCTGTGGAAAATTGATAATGTTTTATTCAATTAATTAATCTGGATGTTATCGAGTGTGTATGCCATGATGCTGCGGTTGATGTGGTAGGTGAGCAATGTCGCGACGTATGAAAGCATGCTTTCGGTGTAGAGGACGGCATTTATTTCTCGTGCCGCCGATGTTTATGACCTGGAGCACGCAGGAAATGCACACTGCGAAGAATTGTCTTGGTTTTCAGGGGTACCGCACTGATTTGAACCCAGGATTCTGCGGTCGGTAGCCATATAAATCATCGACTCCTTGACGTCTATTGCATGTAGCCGAAGAAATAAATTGACGTTAGGGGGATTATCCAAGGCTCTATTAAAATTATTTTTATCTGGAAATCGTTTTCACGGGACTTCCCTTCGAAAAAATAAATAAAAGAGTCCACTATTACCTTCTATCTATGTTTGTTATTTTGTATTTTTTCTAATCTCTATATCTTATAGCAAGGATTTTAATTTTGTGCAAAACAGTATGCCTATTTGTTTTGAATATCAATGAGAGAGTTTCAACTTCATTATGGTTTTATGCCTTTCAGGTCTTTCTTTAGAAAACTGTAGTTTTTCAATCCTGTGAGTTTTCGATGGTGATATGTAGTAAGTTGATGAGAAATTATTGATTAAGACTTAATTAAATTTCTGTTCCTAAAAATGCGTTATATGTAACGGTTTCAAGCTTTGAGCGAATTGGGTGGAGTCTCGCAGTTCTCAAGGTGACGCAATGGCAGTGACGCATGATGGCAGCGTTGAATTAATGCGGACCGGGTTTTTACGACAAATTAGCCCGAAGGAGATCTCGCATTCCGAATGCACCTCTCAAACATTCAGTTGAAAATCGATGAAAACTGAATGGGAAGTTGATCCAAAAATGCATTAGGTTTATGGTCTCTTGACGTATTCAAATTCATTTGAGTATTCTACCGGCTGGTTTGTGGACAGTCCTTATCCTACATCCCAGTTTCCGAAACATGGTCTCGTTTTCCCTCCCATAGATGTCCCGCCATTAGATCCCTCATATCATATAAATAATAATACGTAAATTTCTCATATCTTCTACCTCTTCTTATTTCGTCCAGAGTTCCTATTCTCTTCCCTCCTCTTCCACGCTTCCCCAGTGTTCTCCCATCTAATACCCACTTCAACATGCCCTCTCCTCTGAAAACTTCCTCCATCTATCCCTTCGTTTTATAATTCCTACGTAATTGAATCTTGGAAAATATTCTGCATTTGTTGCATTTTATGGGATAGAGACTGTGACAAAGGGTGCACACAACGACTCTTGGTTCCAGTTCTCTTCCCTCTTACTCCTCCTACTAGTGGTGGAGTGTGTTGGGAAATTGTATCTTCTCTATCTCCAATAACTTGTTTGGTTGTTTCGGGCAAGCGACTGAGGTCATTTGGGCCATTGAGAACTGATGGGTAGGTTGGTAAGGGAAGGAATTTTCGGCGAATGGAGATGAAGGGTGGAGAGGGAAACCCGGTGTCTTCATTGGCTTACTCTTAATGAAAGGCTACAAGGTTACCAGTTTTTAGCGTCGCATCCAACGAATGGAATACTTGCTTGAATGGCTCTCCACGAGTGGAGATGGGGATTCCTTTGAAAATACCCGCCCCTTCCGGAATTCGAACCCGAGTCCAAAGTATAGGAAGCCGCCGGTACTCTAGCCACCACACCGACTCATTCCTTTATCACCTTTTCCTTCTCCTCCGCCTAACGGGAGTGGAACGCATTGGAATATTATACCTATGTATCTATGGCTCCATTTACTTCCTGCCAAATTGAGTCGCCTGCGGGCTTCCTCTTTTCCGGTGACGCGCGGGATTCCTCGCCGGCCGCCTATGCTATTTTGCGTGGGAGAACACGATGGAGCCGACGCCGCCGAGGCTCTTGAAATTCGGGCATCGCCCTTGATTAGCGGTCGCCGGTTGAGAGGAGGAGAGGGTTATGAGTAAGGAGCAGGCGAGTCCCGGAGCGCGAGCGCTTCGCCCATCTCGCGTAACAGTAAACATTCACGTCGCAACAATTGTTGGGGTTAGTGGAGCAGGGAAAAATGCCCACCTCTCCCCCAGAAATGTTTTTTGTCAGGAGTTGGACGTTGTTGTATGTACACGCTTGCAGCACGCATGAGAAGGCGAATCATCTTCATGATCGCCGTAACAAATGTGGAACTGGACGATGGCTCTCTCACTGAAGCCTCAAAAAAGTGACGGATGATGTTGCGATCATTATCATCAGTGGTCATCAATCTTGCGAACGATCTGACGTAGATCACCGCTAACATCGACCCCATCTGCGGAACTTATCCTGCCTCTTTTTTTCTCGCTTTCCATTGTTCGTTCCGTGTGCCTCCCTACCTCCCCCATAGCATCCCATCGCTGTCTAATTCTCTTCTTTCACTTTGCCGACCGAGAGAGCTGTCTTGTCTTAGTTTATCCAAGAGGTGCACCCTCATTTTTTTCATTATCCCGCTCATCGCAGAACATCTTCATCATTCATCCGTTCCTCGCATTCGGCCGCGCCATTCTCCATCACGTGATATCACGTGTCCATCACTTGCAATCCTCTTTTCTCCGCTGTCGCCGCTATCCGTGGAAATAAGGACTTCATACGCTCTCTTGCTGACGTATGTTCATATTTCGAGGATTATGCTGTGGGTTTTCCTTTATTCTGGCAGAATGCGATATTTGTGTGTATATTTCTGCTCTATACCTCTTCCATTACTAATGAGTCTATTCCGTGGACTCGTGGATTTTTAGGATTTGCTTATTTTTTTGCATTTGCACTGCCTTATCCCTCTCCATCTAGCCTAGGCTCACGACTCCTTTCCATTCATCTCTGTTCTGCACCCTCTCTCACCATCTTGCAACCCGCATTATGCTTCGGTCATATTCCACGTTCCAATTCTTTCTTGGTCTTCTCCTCTGTTTCCCTTCATTTTCCCACGTAGCAACCTCTTTTATGTCCTTTCATCATTCATTTACTCAGCGTGATCTAGCCAGTCCACTCTTCGGGACTTCACAAATCTCACAATGTCCTCGTCCTTGAGAATGCTTTCTGTGTCTCTATTAGTTCTTACTCAGCATCTTTCTCCCTCTATCAGTGAGCCATAAATCCTGCGTAAAACTTTCCGTTCAAATTTTTAAATAATTTGACTTTTAATAAACCACTTTTATAAAAAAGTGATTTTGAAAAAGTGGTTTTGTAAAAGTCAAATTACTTAAAAATTACAATGATGCACCACAAAGTTGCCCTAAAACAAGTTAATTTTTTTCCGTTAAAATAATCGGAATGAATTTTCCGTGGCCGCAGCCATAGTCCACACTTCCAATTCATAGGTCACGACTGCCCCAAAGAGTGTTTTGTATAGCACTTTCTGCTCTTCCGCCTCAGGAAATCGTTTTTTATTCCAGGCCGTACTTTTTGCTCTTCTCTCAATTGAAAATAATATATAAATTATTTATTCTCTTTGCTGACGTTTCGCATTTTTATACATGCTATGTAACTATGTACTAAAATTGTAAACCATATTAAATTGATGAACAATACGCCTAGTAATTTTCACTGTAGCCCTGAAGAAGCATGTATAAAAAAATGCGAAAACAATATAATGAGATCACACTATGGCACCCATGCATGTTACCCAATTATTGAACCTTAAGTATCCTATTCTCCCCATAATCTCACCCTTTTCTCTGCCTTTGGACGTTGAAGCGCCCGTTAATTCAGCGAATGGCATAGGCGCTGGTAGTGACTCATTTTAAAGTTTTGTCTGTTCAACCGAAATATCAGAGTCACTCAATTGTCGCGTGTGTATGATGATTGAGTGAGTAGATATCCCTACGAAAGGTAAGCAGAAGTTTTAACCTAGATTTTAAACTTTTACCTAAGTGGTAATTTTGAGATTTTTGCCGTGCAGTTCAGGCATGTAAACAATTGAGGGAGCTTCGGAGCCGAAGATTTTCACGAGCTCTTTCTTCCTCTCGTCTTGAGGAAAATTCTCCATGTCGTCACAAAAATTCCGTAGACGTCATTCACAACTTTCGTCGAACAGTCAACAGGTATGTGCGTATGTATGAGTTGAATGCATTACGCATGTGCGGGGGGGGACCTTCTCGTCGCCGAAAGAGGTGAAGTAGCGGAACCCTCGGCGTGCTCCCATTCTCGGATCCAGCGTTCCATTCCCGGCTGCGGCGGCGTTATTCAAATGTCCGGGATTCGTTCGAGATCGCTTAAAGAGCGCCGTTTGCCGCGCGCCATGAATCTGGAGCACCCCACTTAAACGATGCTCCGACCGACCGATGGCGTCACCCCCGCCCGCTCTGGGTGCAATGGATATCCACCGCCGCGACATCCACTAACTACCTCCTCCTCCCACCTTTTCGGCCTGGAGAGGTTCGTCCGCCAATCAATTCCCTGTCGAGCATGCAATGAAAATAATGAAAAAACTACAAGCCTTTAGGTGTTTAAACAATCTCCACCTTTGATTTTAGCGTGAGGTGCTGGCAAATTCTATTATTCTCTGTGAACGAAGTAGGTAATGAGTGATAGTAGCAACCGATACTTTGTGGAGTTCCATTGTGAACTTCTGAAGGGAATTGAATAACTTTGTGATCCCACTATACGTAGATTTATGTAATCGGCAGGTTCGTAACACATTTACTATTAAACATAATGAATTCACTTGTCTATTTCCACACTTGTTTATTTCAACCGACCATGGTTTCGGCACGTAGTGCCATTTTCAAGGCACATTTACTGTCTTCAGGAATCCTAGTTGTCCATCTTGCTTGAGGTGTTTATTTTCTTGTACGCTGTCGCACTTGCAGGCAATATTCTCGGGTATCAGGTCTGGCGTTTAATCCCGGTGTTAATGAATTTTTGTAAGGATTAGCAATAGGAACCTGGATGCGGTGTGAAGCCCAACTTAACCTCATCACTCCGTCGGTCAGATGCTAAGTCTAGCTGTCAATCCTTTTGCTATTTTTTTTATTTACGCGCATTTTACTAATCGTAGACTAGCTCTGGTGTTTCTCTGACTAGCTTTCATGGTTGGAATCAGAGCTCCCCGTCTCCCATAATTCTCACCTCTTCCCCTTGCGCAAATGGCCTCGTCCCCTCTATTACTTACGTGCATATATTGTAAACAAAAAATTGCTCAGGATAAAATGGTTCTGTGGAAATCGCATTCCCTGGGAAATTTAAACCAGGTCGTTCCCTAGCACAAGCCATAATTGCTTCCACAATACATTGCTCGCTCACATACCTATCGTTTAAAAATATTCCTTTCGTCGTAAACGCAGTTATTATTCCTTGGGATAGAAAACTTTCTTTTGCTAATATCTTCTACTCTGCCATATCCGTTCATACTTAATTTACTCCTGTGGCCCTCAAGCATTGCATCACACAGGCTCTCTTGTTTCAGATTCTTATCTCATTCCTACTCTTTGTAGTAGCCGAAATATTAACTGATGGAAAATACATTTTGTATATATCCCGGGCGTAAGTACAGTTGATGTCGATTGCATTATTTGTACGTTTTAGACACTATATTTTCTTACTCCTCTTGGTTCCAATGTTTCTGCAAGGGGTTGGTTGGCATCACTTGCCGATTAATGGCATAATGGAGTAAGGATTTGGCGAGCAGCCCCAACTACTCGTGGGAAGGGTCAAGTTTCCGTCCTTGGCGCAACTTTAGCCGCGTGGTCGCGGTCAACTGGACGGAGTCTGCTGGCGGCTGTCCTTCAATTTTTTACTGGAGTTTTCAACATTTTCACGTCTCATCCAAATTAATTCAGTAAATCGTTTTCTCTGACGGTTAATTGGGGCAGAATTAATGACATTGTGAAATTAACTTCCGTCGCCAGCTATAGCGTTTCGCTAGAAAAGGGGTTTATGGCAGAGAGACTCTTCTACCATAGTTACAATTAAATGCGGGAAAACTTCATCGGAATACTACTATCATTAAAACCAGAGTGTTTATTGTCCGAAATGCGTTTATGGCCGAAAGGTTTTAACAATGGCTGGCTTATCATCTCGAACGAATCGGCGAGGAATTTTACTCAAAGGGAAAGAGGTTATTGTTCTTCAGCCGCGGAGCAAGAAACTTCTCTTCACTCCTTTTCTTAAAAAAAAGACACGTGGCACACATCACTTCTATGAATGGTGGAAAAATATTTATCCATTGCGGCATCACTTGTGCCACTAGTCCAGCGTATTGGACGCTTTTCTATGCCAATTACCTTGTGTTGAATACCATTTGGTATCAACTTCATAGGCGTATCCAGGGGGTTGTTGTATAAGTTGGGTTTGTATCTCCCCCTTCAGACGCTTCTAGATACGTCTATGATCCGCTTTGTCAATATTTACCCTCATTTGGCGGATAGAATTGAATGGAAGGGAGAGGCTGTACTTGAATTACAGGTACAGGAATTCGAATAGTACTTTATGCCTCAGATTTCCCAAATTAATTTAATATGTGATTAAGTTCGCAGTAACTGAAGAGTGGCAGAAGTGAGGATGAGGTGAAATGTCTGCTTTGGAGAAATAAAACCAACCGAGCTGGCTTGAGGCTGCTATAGAAGAGTATGTCAGGTGGTATTAGGACTCCAATCATAAACTCCAGTGTGCAGCATGCCGATTCAGTCGTTTTAGCTCATCCTTATTAGGAAGTATAAGATGATTATCAACTACATATTTGCCTGTTACACTCAATAGGAAAGAACAAGGCTTTATTTATAGTTATATTTGCGAGTATGATTTACGTGTGATTTATCAGCGGATGCCCAAATTATAATACACTTCCCGCATTTTGAACAATTTATTGCGTGCCCTAGATTTCGATGTGCTAAATCATCATCATTCGGAGCCAGGTTTACGATGATTTTGCAAGTTGAAACCCAGGTCATGAATTATGTTGTTCTAAAGAGTGAGAAAGTATTATCATTCGAACATAAATCCAATTCCAAAATATCACGCCTAATTCAAGCCGTGTTAGAAAATAGCTCTTAATCCTTTTCTGCAGCCATCCCTCTCTCGTGGCTCGTGACTGTTGCCTCGTCATGCATGAAAATGCGAGGCTTAGTATCTCCTCTCGTTTCGGATCAAACCCTAAGTTATCGTCACATACGTACGCGTTTAGTTAAATTCTGCTTTAGTCTGGATGCCTTGCATCGTTTGAATCCAATGAATTTGCTTATTGAGAAAGTTTTTTTTTGCGCTCCGTGTTTTGGTAGATATTTCTTCCTTGCAGTCAATTCTGTCTTAAGTCCCGTTGCGAAATCCATCCTAACATCTGATTGCCTTTCTTAAGTACCCCGAGGTACATACCTTGGCTAATGACAGAATCTTCTGACAAAAAGATGCGAGAAATTATTCATTGGCCTCAGGGGAGCAAAGACCTAGGGAATGATCTATTGCCTTCGTATGTGTTTCTTTGATCTGCTGGTGTCATTTAAGTTCTCGACTCTCATGGGCGACTTAGTTTAATCCTTCCTCAGAGGCCTAGCTACGCAGTACAGGTAAGCTATAGTTTACCTTAGAAGTTAGCACTACATCACCTTAGGTCAGGAGCAACCACCGGAATTTTATGAGTGGTTTCATACCAATCCTTACTGCCTTCTCTAAATAGAGATGGTGAACACTTTTCTGGCGTTTAATGTAAACGTAGATATATTTAAAAAAAATAATCACTCAGAAATTCACCGTATGTGGTGGATTTTGGACTTTTTAAGGTAGTCTGAGCGAGATATTTCCCTAGTCATAATGGAGACCATATTTGAATTTGAATTTTTAATTTCAGCGTCTGTAAGAAGTATGAAGTAAATATTGTAATATTAATAGCGCTAAAATATAGTTATATATGACAAAAATTCTCAGTTATTAAATTAATATACCTATAGAAGTCTGTAACATGAAACATTTTTTCAAGCCGAACGGTGAAAACGCCTTCACAACAAATGATGTTTTTTTTCTATTCTGTAAAAATTACTGCGGTAATTGATTATATTTATAAATAGTTGAGAAAACATACAAGCTACACACCGTTAGTTTTTTGGCAAAATCTAGTTGTTAGAAATGCCTAATTTTTCCAATATTCTCTCTCTGGAGCGCACAGACGTAATGTATCCCATGCAAAACAGCTTATATTTTTAGGAAAATTGCTCGAAAAGTAGGTCGGAAAAGGGTGAGTATCTTTATATCATTGGAAAGATGAGTTTTTCTTTAAAATAAGGAAAAGCTCATTAAATTCCATTTGAAGTGATATTTCGCTCAAACTACCTGTTTTATATGTCTCTCTCACGTTATAAACTTTTAGACTTGTATTTATATTATATCCAAAATCTTTTCAATGGCTTCCATTTGGGGAGGGAGTGCTTGATGCATAATAACCTCTCCTCGCTCGGCCCCTAAAACAGGTGAATGGCAGTTGGTTCGGCAGGAGAGACAATGGCAATTGTGCCCCTTGAACTGCCTGAATTTCCTTTTTCACACCTTTCACCTGAATAATTGGGGAAGGCGAATTAGGGTGGGAAAGTAAAATGCCTTCATTGGCGGCAAATTCACGCCTTGATTTAGAAATATAAAATTGATAATGCTTTATGACGGGGATGATGCGTAAAATTGGCATGAATGGTAAAAGTAATAAGGGGTCATGTGCATATTTTATCGTATTTATTAAACTAGTGATGGATCATGGTGTTATGTATGGAATGGGGAACTGGGCACGAAGGTAATTTATTGGTTAATATAACGCTAGGGTTATAGGCCCCCTTCTGCGGAAAGCCTTTAAAAGGAGCGAGGAAAGGGGATGAACTCACTGCACAGGCACGCCTTGGGCTACAACAGCCTAATGAACACAACAATGGAAGGACAAATGGACGGGGGTGACCGCAGAAGAAAGGCCGGGGTCGAGAATGAAATGCAGTTCCGATAGGATTGGTGGTGACGATACTGAAGCAACCTTGCCGAGAAAACACGCCGTTGTACACGCCATCAAGCTGGTAACTGAGATGAACAAGGCAAGTTCTCAAAGTGAAATTAATTGCAGCCAGAAGTGGCGCGAATGATTGATGTTGCTGGCATATTAACATTTAATATGCCAATAGAACCATGCAGGGATGAGATGGGATCCTTGGTATACGATGGAGAGTAGCGTCAAAAGATTTTTGTTTAAATGATGTTTCCACGTTAAAGAAAATCCACGATTGGTGAGGAGTAACTGCCGGTCACTTCATTTCTCAGATGCTGTTGCACTAAAATGTTTCGCTTTCAGACATTATACTAACCATTACATATGGTAATAGGGTTCTTTCATAACTAATCGTTAACAATATTTTTAATCAGTGCTCAATCATGTTAATTATGTGTGGCATGCGTTGGCGTGAATTTTATCACTATTGACTGAATATTAATTCCGGAATATTCATTTCTTATTCCTGCTGACTACTTCATGTTCTCAAAAAATATCTTTGGATCTACACGAAGAACATTGGTAACGATTTCGCTTTTATCTGAAGGGCATAAATGAATGAAGGGTACTGGGATTCTTTAACAACAATTATTCATTAGCTTTGACTATATCATTAGGTGGTGGTCATCAATTCCTCGCATTCAAAAAGAATTTACGTAATTTCCCTTAGAAAATCCATTAATTTGTAGAGAACTGTCCATCATTTTTCCCCTGTCACCCTTAGTGCTCAAAAAGGATCATCCTTTCAAAACCTCTCCCTTCTTCGTTGGCCTTCAGGTGTGACTCAGTTCGTCTCACGCAAGGACAATGAGGCGCCTGTCGTCAAAGAACAGTGCTGATTAAATGACTAACTAATGCTGAACTTAATGGTGTCTTTGGGAAAACAAAATATTTCACCATAACATTTTTGGCGTGACCCATCTTTGTATTTGACATTCTGTTTAACAACTGTTTACAGAAGAAAAACAGGATTTACTACACTTTGAGGGTAATAATTCCCTTTGGTCTCACTTAAACTAAGTTAACATACGATCGTAAAATATTCGTAATTTTGACATTACTGAATAAATATTCACTGCTGCATTAACATTCGTAAATATTCCCCCTATAATGACTATGGGGGGAGTATTTCGCACCTGCTAGGCAAACCTCAAAATCATTGGTCCTCTGTCCCCGTTCTGTATTCATTGATGATTTGTTTTTTCTTCATTTTCGCCAACGTTCCCACTTTCCTCACCTCCATTCCTAGTTCAACGTCTTTCTCTCCTATGTTTCAATTTGCACTCCGGAGCCACAGCCTTGCAGATTAGCCTGCCCAGACCTATTCCATAAGAGGTGATTTCGCCTAGTGGTGCCGCACCCATTCCTTTTCTTGTTCTCTTTCTTGCCTTGTGACTTGCATTCGTTCAAGTTCCCCAGTTTTTACTCCGACCCAGTAGCCAACTGCGATAGTCGGTCGTAATCCATACCTAATTTATTCCCCCCACCCAAATTTTCACGCTATGGTGATTTCGTGCATTACTTCCATTTCAACTTTTTTGCTTTGCGTCATTCAATTTTACCGCCGCATTTCACCTTAAACGTTGGCGCACCAACTTTCGTTCGGTCGTTGAATAACACCTCAAAATTTTACGTTTTCGCTATTCTAATATTTCCTTAGGGTTCCGTAAAATCACGGAAAGGAGAGTATTGTTTTTTATTCGCGAATAGCGGACTCCTCGAGAATGCACGAAGGGGAGTTCCCCGTCCGATAAAACGATCACAGCTGTGGGATATGGTGAGGATGATTGCATATTTCCTCTTTTTTTCCGCCGTGGGTTCGGCTCCAGATCCAAATATCACCCGGGATGGCAACGCCGCCGTGTGATGCTGGTCGGGGTACGTAGAGTCGAGTCATCTGGGTTGGTCTGCTTGGGTTGTGCGGGAGAGAGAGAGAGAAAGGAGATGGAATAGTGGTGGCGGGGGAGTTGTAGGAGAGTGGATTTGTGGGGGGGGGGTTAGAGGAGCAAAGGGCACCCGCCCACCCACTGTTGCTGTTATGTGAAGTTTTCCTCTCTCCCTTCCCTTACCCACCCCCCACCCAACCCCCTTCACTCTCTCTCCCCCTCCCCCCCGCCACCACCTCCCTCCACCTCCGTCGCCGTGGTTGCCCCGGCGGCTCGCGGGCGCCCCGACCTACTTACGTTCGAGATTCCGTCCCCTTCACCTCATCTCTCCCCTCCCCCTCCTCCTCCTCTCACGTCCCCCCCCCACACCATCGTCCATGCATCTCCCTCCCTTCGTGCTACAGTTAGTCTTTTCTTTTGTAATTTTCCCCCAATCCACCTCTCCCCCACCCCAATCCGTTCCCCTCTTCCTCTTCTCACGCATGGACTAAAAAAAATATTCACGCCACCCCTTGACGTCTTCCCTGCTTATACACTTACATGCATACGATTGACTATTATCTTTTAGCTTAAACTTGTCTCCTATCGCTGCGCTCTTCAACTGTTTCATGTCTGCGAACCAGTGGAAAAGGAGAAATATTCGTGGGCCGGATAACGGCTTGCAAGGCAGAAATAATAATAATAATAGCCAATTCATGTAATAAATTTGATTGTTTCAGGCTTGACTTCGTGGAAGTGAAATATATCCAATTTTGAATTTAAAAAAACTTTGTACTTTCCCACACTTTTTTATAGTGTGTGGAAAATTACAAATTTTTTTTATTCACAAACAATGTATGTATCGCGTTTTATTTGTAAATCTGTTTTCATAAAAATAAACTTTGGGAAAACATTTCCTCGATCTTCGGTCCTCAAACGGTTCGTGAATTATAAATTTTCGTTGTGACCCAATTTTAGAATCTTTTTATGGTTCAGTATTGTTGATGTTCCCCCAGTAAATGTTCGCGTTTTCTACTGTTATGCCTAGGTACACAGCTTAAATACACATTTCAACCCCCGAATGTCAATCAGATTCGAATTATAAGGGGATGATTATAATTTTTTACTTCGATGCACTCCGAAGTCTGGGAGAATTCCTACTTAAATCCTCTCTTCATTAAATTTCAAACGAAAAAGGCTTGTTAAAGTTGAATTGCGTTTTGAAACAAATTAAGTTTACAGGTCACGGCTCAACAGTAATTGTGATACCAAATATGAAAGCTCTGTTTCTCCTTTTTTCTCTGAAGCAATTAGATCCCTCCCAGTGCTCTAGCTAGATACTGTAGATCATTGGTAGAATAAGTGAAGGCACTTGCTCTCTGCCGTCGACGTGATGTGTTTTCATGATTAGCAATGGAGCAGCTTTGTCCGTATCTATTCGGTTAAAGACTAGAGTAACTGGGAGGAATGGGATTCTAAACATCTGATTTATGCTCAAGTTACTCAAACGGCATTAACACAGTTTAGCACAAAATTGCATCGTAATAATTATGCTCTATACATAATTTACTCTCCACAATTTTTAGCCATTTAAAATTATTCGTGTCGATAATTGCAACCCAGAATCGACAAAACGTGTGTGATTTTTTGTCATGCCCTTAAAAAGCTATTACTTAAAAAAATTGTTCCCCTTACAGAGCGATATGACAGCTGATTATGAGGACCACTCTCTCCTCGAAAAAGCTGTCGCGACGCAACTTCAGTTTGAACATTTATGAAGTTCAGAATATGCGTCGTAGGAGAATAACGTAACGATTGCACGTGGTGGCCAATGCTTAATGCGACCTTTCTTAATCCACTTGGAGTGACTGAAAAAGAGAAAACCTCAGAGACGTCGGGAGTCGACATGGCGCAGTAATTGCACATAGCTGTACATAGGTATGCATGAGCCGGAAGCTTTATACGAATGAAAAAATTAAGTAAAAAAATGATTGTACATCTGAAGGCCATCGATAGAAAATGCGTCTGAATTTAATAGTTGGGATATGCACATTGTTTCTGGTAAAACAAACGTAAATTCAAATGATCCGGGGCCCCTCCACTTGCACTGGACTGGTGCACTGTTGTGTGATGATTCCGTAGACAATAAGTTACATGCTTACGCCTTCCGTTTTATTCGTGGTAGGCATCAATATGGACTGAAGTAGTCGCCGTGTTTAACGACTCAATTTCAGCATCAAAATCATGTCTTGGGTTCAATAACATTTTCATCATGATCGGACGACCGCCGTGCGAGTTTGACAGTTGCGATAAATCTCGTTTTAACCAGTAGCTTAGTATAAATTTTCTCTCGCTTTTTGTGTCGCTCTTCTGTCGTTCTAACTCCCTCGAGAAATTACGACTTTTTAAAGGTTGGATGCGAAGAAAGAAACTGTAAACAGCTAGCATCGTAATATCGAGGGTGATCTAGTTGGTATAGTGGATTGAGTACTGGCTTCCTATCCCGAAGGTTCGCGTTTGAATCCCTGCTGTGGCGGATATTTTTCAGTGGTATCCGGATCCCTACTTGGGTGTTGTGTGTAGACTACTTCAGTACAATCAAGTGCAGAACTCCGTCCGTCGGATGGGGCGTATAACTGTGGTCCCATTATCTCCATTCATAAACAACAGACTAATGCCAACGCCGGGTTTCTCTTAACCCTTCCTCCTTTCCCCCAGTAATCCTTTCATTACCAATCCTACCCACTTAACTTAAACGGCGCAGATGTCCTCAGTTGTCGGTGGCCTCCCGAAATAACTGAACGACCATCCAGGCACGTAGCCTGGATGGTCGTTCAGGGGCCCTTGAAATTTCAAATCATATTGTTAGTTTAGTTTGACCATGTATTATATTGGATGAAGAATACTAGGGTTCGAGAGGGGAAAAAGGTAATAAGAAAGCACTTTTCTATAAAAACAAGTAGCCATAAATAAACTGCAAAAGCGAATAAAATCGTGTCAAGATAGGACCCCCCACGCTTCAGCACCAAGCCAAAATCCTGGCGACGTGATTGCGACCATCGTATTAGCGAGTCGAGCGTCTTATTTCCGGGACGTTCCCTGTGTGGGATAGTGTACGTCATTTGCCCGTATCATCGAAATGTCATGACTGCCTCGCCTCTTGATAGGGCGCTGCCGGGATGCTTGGCTCGGCGAAACAATGATAAGGGCGTAGCTGAGCTCCACTTTTAATCCACCTCCCTCTCGGCTGTTCTGTTTTTTCCCCAACCGCACCTTGCCGAGCTTTTGCTTCGCCCCGAGAGAGGTGCAGCGAGGGCGGGAGAGAGTCGAGGCCGCGTGCGGACCTTGGCGGCGAGCCGCTCTCGCTCGAGATAGGTATGTGCGGGTGAAGACCTATTCTCTCTCCGCTCCGCGGTGCGTGTTGTCGCGGGGGTGCTTGATGGCCTGGCGCCCGAGGAGTGGGCGCGGTGGTGCCGGTGGTGTCTGGGGTCGTGAGGAATGGGGGAGGAAGGATTGCGTATAAGTGGGTGTAGTGGAAGCGAGGCATGCCGTCGAAATGGGCGGATTCGAAAATTCCTTCTGCTGCGGTAGACTTGCCCTCCACGACGAAGGCGATAACTGCAGGGGAGTTGGCGGAATTGGCGCCAGCGTTCCTCCGGGCGAAAATAATTCCGACACCGTGAAGGACTATGCTTTGTCAGATAGGTAGCTCTTTATCAGATCACTAGCTACATGACCCCGTGCCTGCTATTCTCTTTTTTTTACTCTTCCCATACAACGTTATTCATCATTCTCTGCAGACAATAGTCCGATGATTGATTTTGCAGTAGCAGTGCAGCCTATTGTATTCGCTCACGGTTGTGTGTTCGGGGTGGCGTTTTTTGCTCACTTAACGCTCCTTGTTTTTATCGATCTAAGAATTTTCGGGATTGCTGCCCGCTTCTTCGTCGAGGGGAAAACTAATGGGGAAGTTGTTTTTAAATTTTGTAATTTTAATTCCAGATAAGGGAATTTTTAGGTTTAGACGATAGATAAAAAAAGAAATTATTGAACTAAATGACTTCGACGGTTTTTGTGTCTGTTATTTAATTTGAGAAAAAAAACTGAGCATTTGTTCGGTATCGTTAGATAGGAACTGAAATTTTAACTCCTATGTTAGAATGAGAAAGAGTAATTCCTAAATAAATCAAGTCCATTGACAAATGATTTCTGGCTTTCCCGATGAACAGCGTAGATGAATCTTTTTCGGGATTATAGCCGGGTAAGAGTTGGCTACATGCCGACGTTTCGACAGCTGATGCTGCTGTCTTCATCACCCTGAGGACGACAGCGGAGTAAGCTGTCAAAACGTCGGCATGGAGCCAACTCTTACCAGGTTAGAATCCCAAGAAAGATTCATCCTAGCCCATTGTATTTTCTTGACGCTGAGTTATGCGAATCTTACGATCGTTTCGGAAGAAAATCAGTGGGTATTATTTCCCGGAAATATTTTTAAAGCAAACTTATTTTCCTTTAACAGCGAAGTAGCTTCGTTACGATGAGTAACTTGCTCCTCTTTTAGTTGGTTCGTTGTTGATCGCCGCTCCGTCCTCCTCTGACCAATATTCCCTCCCCCCATCATTTCTTCATTGGCTCCAACCTTCACGTCTTTCATCACCAGCCTCGACGTTTCCCATGCTGTTCCCACCATTTTTTCCCCTCTTTTATTTTCTTCGTCAGGCTTTGAGCTTAGCCAGGTGATGTGAAAGGCGTGAATTAAGCCAATTTAATGGTTTGATAGGCAGGAAGCGTTTAGTTTTCCTTCGTTCTCGTACCATCCGGTCAAAATCACTCTACCATGCTGAACCAATCAGTTTCGCTCTTTTATTCCATTGAAATCTATCTCTATGTTACAGAAGTCGGGCAAAAACGTATTTCGAAAAGCTCTCACTTATCACTTTAAAGATCACTGGGATAATTCTTTTGTTTGATATTTCTACTTTTTTTGGTTGTCTCTGGTTTTTGGATTATTTCTTGTAAGTTCCCAATTGCTCTGATTATGTGTGCTTATTTGTTCATTTAAATATATGACTGCACGCAAGCAATGTCAGATTAAAGCACACAATGTTTTTTTTACAACCGGAAAGAGTAGTTACTTTTCACATGTCCTGTTATATAGGGGTAACGAATGAGGATGCTGTTTTTCATGCTGAAGAGAGAATCAGAATATTAGTTTGCATAAATTGAAATAATTAAATTGCAATGTCTTTTCGTGGCTTTCGACTGGAAATATTGTACAATGAACGCTATCTGACGTATAATTACAGAGTTGAAATATGGAGAGGATGTAATTTGTGGATGATGCGTTTGACTTACCGATATTTTAATGCTGGAAATTCACATACGGTCGTAATAGGAATGAAACCATCCTAAGGTAAGCTCCTATGCTCCAGGAATTCAAAATTTATGCCTCAGGTATTCATTGAATAGTACCTACTGCTTAATGTTTTGCTCCAGGTATTCAATGTTTATGCATGACCGAATGGGTTTTAGACTGATATTTAAGGTCATTTCCTTTTCCATTAAAGTATTTCAAACCACTTCTGAAAACTTTCTTTTCGCATCCAAGGGCTCATCGAAAACGATTCTTTTACAATTGCTCTATGGGAAAGAAGAAGGGGATGTTAATATCACAGTAAAAGGTCAGCGACTAGAGCGGGTAGAATCTTTCAGATACCTCGGTAGCCTGATAAATAAAGATGGCAACTCAACTCCGGCAATCAAGAGTAGAATATCCATGGGAATGAAAGTCTTTGAAAAAACAAAAGCTCTGAACTGCCAAAAAAATACCTATTATCCTAAGGAAGAGATTTGCCAAATGCTTTGTATGGAGCGCGGTCCCGTATGGATCAGAAACTTGGACCTATAGAAAAAAAGAAGTTCAATATCTTGAAAGTTTTGAAATGTGGTTATGGAGAAGAATGATGAGAGTGAGGTGGACGGACAAGGTGAGGAATGACCAAGTTTTGGAATGGATTGGAGAGAAAAGGTCAATCATGAATGCAATAAAAAGAAGGAAGGCAAACTGGTTAGGGCACATCATGAGGCATGACTGCCTCCTGAGTACGATAATGGAAGGAAAAGTGAAAGGAAAACGGAAGAAAGGAGGAAGAAAATTTGATATGTAGACGGATTTGAGGGAGAATAGGAGTTATCAAGAGATGAAAATGTGGGCACAAAATAGAGAAGTTTGGAGGAGTTCAGCTGGAACCTGTCTCAGAACAGATCTACCTTGATGATGATGATATGGGCATTAGCGGTGGCCTTATGCCTTTTAGCCGACGGACGGAATGTCGGAGAATGAAATTAGGATGTTCACCCGGTAATTCAATGAGGGGCTCATGGAAATGAACTGCTTTGTCCCTATCTTACAGATTGAATATTAATGACATTTTGGATTTGAGACTCAGGAATACTTTGCCGACTGAGGCCCTTCATATGTTGGACATAAATGGGACCTTATCACGGTATTGCATCTATGCGTCACATACAATAATAATAGTCTTATTAAGTAATAGAATAAATAATTGTCAGGTTAGGCTAGTGTATAAAAAATCCACAAAACATACTAGTAGTCACTCTCTGTTTAACCATGTCGTAGGTTACATGCTTTTCAATTCAATTTTAATTTCATTCATTGGTGATTAAAATTTTAGAATAGCAAGTATTGTTTGTATGCCTTATTTGCTGTTAATCTGCCCTCATAGTGAACTGCACAGTTGTTTTTGAGAAATATATTTAGCTCGTAATTTACTTGAGCTTTGAGTTGGAAAGGTCATGGAACATAGTCTAAACCCCTGACTTGTCCTCATTTGAGAAAGGCGACTGTCCAGCCTTCGGCTTTATCGCCGTCGGCGTTTCGTTACCGGCGGCGCCTCTTAGAAAGAACGACAAGTAGAAGGTGTGCGCATACCTCGATTCTAGCGTTCCATTTTCTCTCTTTCTTTCGCCCATTCCCTGACGTAAAGTGCACTTACGACCTTAGCCTTTGAAGCGTCCTTAGACTAGCCAATGGTACTAGCCCTTGACTTTTACTATTTTATGTCGATGCAAATATGTGACTCACTCACTTAATGTCTTCAACATACTCGAGTGAGGTTTAAAAACAAAGCCGTCGACGCTGCTCTCCATAAGGACATAATATCCGCGATATTTGCATAGCGCGTAGATATGTCTCTGCGCACCTTTCACAGTCAGTATTAAGCCCTGACATAGGTAGCCGACACGATTTCATACCGGTAGCGTGCTCCGCTGCTGAATCGAAGGTCGCCGGTTGGAATGGAGCCTGCGGAGTTGGTTGCTGCATTGTCACGCAATTTTCTAAATTAATTGGCGTTTATGGTGTGATATTACCTCGGACCCTGCAGAAATTTTTATTTAATCATCAATAGTCGTCCACTGCTCCTGCAACAGAAGTTTATTGAGTTTCATTGTTATACTAATGCATTAATTGAGGACCCACATTGCATCCATGGATGATATCACCCTGAGGCATTGAGGGAAATAGACTACCAACTGGAAAGCTTGCAAATGCTCGAACGGCTTTTCTTCTTTTCGATTGAACATTAATGGAAGGACGCGTTGTGAGGTTGCAGGGAAGCATGAAGAGCCGCAGAAGGAAATTGTTGGGGCCAAACGGAGTTCAGATTGGAAGGAAATGACATTGAAAACAAAAAAATATTAAAATTGCTTATTTAAAATCAATTTTTTAGTGCGGTTTTCTAACTGGCCTATCCAAATCCTCTTAGCAGTCTCAGCGTAAATAGTATCGTGATAAATATGTATGCAATTAATAATATTGAATCGCCCAAATTTGAAGCATGAATTGTTTTCTAACGATATATGCCCAGCAGCATGAGAACCTATAAAGTGTTCAATTCTCACACATAATTATTTCAAATAAATATTATCATTTGGAATATTTACGCAGTACATTTGTGGAAAAAAGATAGAGCGTGTATTCTAATTCGTTAAAAAAATAAAAATGCGAACACAGTTGCTATAAATAAAATTATATCATAATCACTTGGTTTACGACGGTAAAATTCGAACGTTCGTGTCATGAAAGATAAATCCCATTCGTGTGGACCCGGGGCTGCCTTGCAGTCTAACGTCGTGAGTCGGAAGTTGACCCTTTTTGAGTTTGATTAGGATAAAGAGAGATGTAATTAGTGATTTTTAAAACCCGATATCATTTGAAATGTTATTTTTTATGGAAACTTATTCATATTGTGATCTTGATACTGTAGGTACCGATTTAATTCAGTGCATGTTTCATTTCTTGGACTTATTGTCGGATCAAGATGATTGGAGCCCAGTATATATATATTCTAAATCAGTTTATGGGAATTCAATTTTGGATAAAAGTTCATAAATAATATATGAAATAATAAATATGAAATATGATACGAAAAGCCCATTTGGCATTCCAATAAATGGTGTAAAATTTGATCTTCATCAAGTCTTCTCCGTTTTATAATGAAACGTATCATGGAAAATCGCCAGGTTCTCCTATAGTGGAATAGGTTTCGCTGTGTGAATTACGGGTAAATGTGATGGAAAACTGAAGGTGAGGCGTTATCTCACAGTAAAAGGGAAAGTTGAAATAAATTACGGCCGTCTATATGGGATTAATTGGAAGTTTAAATTTCGAAATTAGGTTATGTCAAAAAATAGGTTCGGTGAAAATCTTTTCAGTTACAAAAGATTAAAAATTCACCTTATCAACTACAATAGAGGCTCCTTTAGGATTCATGAAACAGCTAGGCGTGCTTTTCAATTGCATCGGTGGCCACGTGGCTAAAAATAGAAATACTTCAGGCGGCATTGGGTGGTTCTCAAGTTCCTCTATTTCACTCATAAATATACATAATATATTCCGCGACGGACTAGTGTGCAGGGAGTTTTGCTACTCAGCCCTCAGTGGCGGAACAATGCCTGCGACGTGAGCCAAAGGAGTCGGGGGAGGATGATGCCTTGGGGAACTCACTCGTGCATCATGTGGATGCGATGGCCGTAATGAGTTCGACATTCAGACGAGGATCGGCGGCAAGCGGGGGAATGCGGGTAGTTACTCGACATCTCGATCATTTAAATGCGAATCTTTGACGATAAAGATCTCTGCAAGTGGTAATGGAAAATCAATCCTCTTACTTTTTTGAAAATTATATTTACGAACTCTACGAGATATATATTACATTTATATCTCTCTTTAAGTTTCACCTGAAAAACGCATGCTTACACGTGTACTCGACCTTTGAGATTGTCTTAATATTGAATCGTTGCGCCCAAGATCGCTGTGTCCTAGTGGCACGTTCCCTGGATGTAAAATTGTTTGATTCAAGCTTCCAATTCCCTCACTCCTCGAGAAAAATTCTGTCAGTAACTATTTTTTGTAATCATCATTAATCATTAAATCCTAAATTAGATTGGTTGACTGCAGCCCTCTGTTCGACGCTGTCTCCTGCCAACTCTTATGCACCCATGTACTTATAGCTTTTCTATATTATGTCCCGTTTCACTTGGCATTATCTTTGTGTCTCGAAGCATTGCCTTTCCATCTGGACCTTGTCTTCCGAGTAGTGCTCCATATGTTTTTTTTCCTCTCCTATCCTTCCGTTCTCCTCGTTTCGCATTTTATCCGTCAATTTGACCTTCATCATCCGACTCAAGAACCAAGTATCGATGGCCTCCATTCTCTTCTGTTCCATTTTTTCAATGGTCCATGTCTCTGAGCCATATCACACGACACTCTTCACGAATATTTCTGCGTACTGCTTCCTTATTGTTGATCCTATTTTCATTGAACACTACAGTTGAATGCTTTCTTGGCTTAAATTATTCGTATATTTTCTGCTTTGGTGCAATATTTTTGGTGACGACTATAATTTCTAAACTCAAGCGCCACGAAAGAAGTTCCGGTACGCGCTTCTGTAAACAGTTTATAAATTGTTTTAGGTAAAGAAAGCTTTTTATTCTTAAATTTGTCTATCGAGCGTTAATGATCACCAGTGTCAACCGGTATCACACCTTTCCAGTTCTGGTTACTACAATCGGCTTTTTGTGCGACGATTCGTTGGAGTTGGGCCCGGCTCATCTCAGAAACTGAAATCCTTATCCTTAGTATTGGTATGGGAAGCACGCAGTATACTATCCCGAACGAGGTCCATCGAAGATTAGTGTTGAGAGACCTCTCGTTCTTATCTGAATGCGTGATCACGTGTGACGCTTGGATTCGTTGAGAGGCGAAATCCTATCCACTTTAATCAATCTTCCTGAGTCGTCATTAGTACATGCCATTGCACGGCATCGAAGCGACTGTGCGACCATTTTTTATATGCCTGAATATTTTTCTGTGATCTACAGTCTGAAGCGATTGTTTGATTCGGATAAGTCCGTTTAAATGTGTTATTTCACTTACTTGAAAGTCTGGGGAGCCTTAAAGAAAAGACATTTTCTTGGAGGATGAAAAACCTGGAATAAAAAGGGAATTACAAGAAATTATTTTGAAATTTCAAGTAACTATCCGTTATGTCCTTTTTTATGTAAAGCTCATTTTTAAGATATTTAATGCCGCGGAAAATATATGTAGCTGTTTGAATCACTATTGCATGATGTCTAATAATCCATTTAGAATTCTCTGTCTATAGAAATAAGATCTTTCGATAGTAATCGATCGCTAGATCGCGTTTCCTATAACGAGCACTGGATTAGCGTCAGGTGTTCAAGAAGAGTTATGCAACATCACCCTAATATGTACTTATACAATCCTCCGCCATTATTGGAAACTTTATTTTTTTTATCATTTACTGCATATTGGAATAAGTTATTGGAATTGCTCAATTGATATGTCGATAAATATTTCTCTCTCTAGTTGTTCGCTCCAACTTAAGATGACTTCTACATGATCCTTACTAAATTATTCGCGCGGGTATTCCCTCCGGGTCCGGAGGGAATACCCGCGCGTGTCCTCAAGGAGTTAGCGCCATAGATCGCACCGTTCTTAGACATAATATTCAAGAAGTCATTGTCTGAAGGAGAGATACCATTAGACTGGAAAATTGCAAACGTTACACCGATATTCAAAAAGGGAAACAGACACGACCCAGGGAACTATCGACCAATTTCATTAACGTCGATTATAGGCAAGATACTCGAACATATCGTCGTTAGCAATATCATGACGTTCCTGGACAGTCGTAACGTCCTCCATGGCTCTCAGCACGGCTTCCGGAAAGGTAGATCATGTGAAACACAACTCGCGCTCTTTCTTCATGACGTTCTCAAATCTGGTGAATCGGAAAGACAAGTTGACGCATTATTT
Organism: Pyrrhosoma nymphula; assembly: GCA_963573305.1. Taxonomy (NCBI): domain Eukaryota; kingdom Metazoa; phylum Arthropoda; class Insecta; order Odonata; family Coenagrionidae; genus Pyrrhosoma; species Pyrrhosoma nymphula. Next base: position 181,716,169 of record OY754327.1, read on the forward strand.
CTAGATTTTAAGAAAGCTTTCGACACGGTACCTCATAACAAACTTTTATACAAATTACAGTCATGCGGCCTAAACGAAACAGTAGTAAACTGGATACGCGACTTTCTGAGTGATCGTAAGCAAAAAGTAGTTCTTGACGGAATTAGCTCTGATGTAGTTAAAGTGACATCGGGACGCAAGGAAGCGTGATCGGACCCCTTTTGTTCATTATATACATAAATGATCTATGCTCTCGAATTAGCAGTAAAATACGTCCATTTGCCGACGACGCTGTCATCTATCGTGAAATTAGTGATCACTCTGACTTTGAAACTCTATCATCGGATTTAAACAACGTTCATGTGTGGAGCGAAGAGTGGGGACTCGAACTTAATCTGAGCAAATGCACGGCGGTACATTTCTTGCGGAGGTCGTCCAACTATTCCCATGTATATGCTGTGGATGGTGTTAACATAAAGGCGACAGATGAAGTGAAGTATCTAGGAGTTACGATAACTTCGGACCTATCGTGGGGAGCACATATAAGAAATATTTGTGGCAGAGCCCTGAAGAAGCTAGGATTCGTCAAGCGTATTGTGGGAAGATTTTCGGATGAAAAAGTAAAAGAGAGGTGCTATTTCGCACTCGTCCGGCCACACCTTGAATATGCAGCGAGCATATGGGATCCGGTGCAGAAAGACTTAATCCGGGAACTTAATAAAATACAAAGGAAAGCTGCGCGATTCGTTAAAAACAGCTACGGGCGTACAGACAGCGTTACACAGATGTTAAACGAATTAGGCTGGGAGCCGCTAGAGACTCGGAGGCGGCGCGCTAGGCTTAGATTGCTTGAACAATTGAGAATATATATCTTTCAGAGCGACACGGAGAACATCCTATTAGAACCCCACTATATTTCCAGGTCCGACAGAAACGATAAATTAAGAGAGATATTTTGCCGAACGGAAAGGTATGGGAATTCGTTTTTCCCCCGAACAATAAGGGACTATAATAAATGCTAGGCGTAATTTCATTAGAGCGTTTCCTTTTTATCTTTAAACGGCTGGTGTCCTAACACCCCCCGCCACACGCCTATTGAGGCGGCTTGCGGGGTAATATGTAGATGTAGATGTAGAATTGAGCTTGAAAAATAAATGTTTTTCAGTTTCAATGTAACAAATATGTACCAATGTTCTACTTAATTAGCTTTATGTGGCAGTGGATTGGAAGTATTCACTCAGGTGCAGCGCATGACGTCATTTTCGTAGCGTAACAGCCAATGCTCTATGTCTTTAGTTTGTTTACGTCGTTTTGTTTATGTCAGGATGCTTTAATACTCCTCACGACCACCCGCCCACGGAGCTCGTGGTACTTCTTTAGAAATCGCCAGGTTTCTCGAGTTGGCGCGATCCTTGACCCTGACGCCCCCCCCACCCTCTAATACTTCCCCACGAAACCAACTCCCTCCCTCCCACGACATCATCTCCATATGGACCCGGAACTCCGTGACCAAACCGAGTAGACTTAGGGCACATGTAGAATCGGAAGCACTTCTTGCGATCTGCTCTTCAGCCGGCGCCCTCGACAGCTGTCGAACCATAAAGCCCATTAATGAAACGGCGCATCGAAATCCCTCGCGGGTCCCCAGGGGAGTGCAATGGGCCCCAATGATTAATAGTCCTTGACTCTCTTTCGAGGCCCCCTACACCAATCCGCCCATCAGTAAGTGTTTGTTTCTCTCTTGTTTCGTTGCCCTCTCTCTCTCTCAGCGTGCCCCTCCTCCCACTCACAAAGAAGCCTCTCTCCCTCCCCCCGCCCTCCTCAAGAGTTGTGTATTGCTGTGTATAGGATGGAGATACGCGTCCGCGAAGGCCATGCGCCAAAAAGGGGTGACTTATCGCCTGCGCTGCCGCCGCGCCGGTTTGACGGGCGCCTGCCTCCTCACCTTTCAGCGCAGGCCTCAGCAGCGAGGAAGGGCTCCAGCCGAGCGGGAAAGAGAAGTGATAAATGAGCATTTTTAATTGGTGGAAACGGTTCGAGTGAAAAGCGATATTGAGAGACAAGACCTGTGCGTCCGTCGGGTCATGTTCGCGGACGGTGCGAGTTCAGAGACTTCCCGGATCTCTCCGGCATTCTTCCCCGCTGTAGCACCCGCATCCGCCCGCCGCGCGTCGCCATGGCAGCCAAAGAAAATAATTTATCTCCCGCCACCACCCCTTTTAATGTCGGCTGATTTACTGCCATAATTGTGGGAGCTCTATTAAACTTCAAATAGTGAAAGATACCGAGCAAAATAGATTAGGGAGACATGTCATACATGCATTACCGCGTTTTGATTATTAGTGCCTTCTGTCTGATCTCAAAGTTATCCTAATATTTGTAATTAAACTCATGAAAGATCTAGCAGTTTGTCTTTGGCGCTGTCATAAACTTCGAAACCTGTGAGGTTTTTCTGGCCCGGTCGTATGTATGTACCTACGAATGCCTTATACATTTCAATTCACCAATCAGTCAAAATATATTTTATTATCTATTATAATTAATATCAATATTTGCTGTAAAACAGTAAATCTCGAATTAGGCGAAAGAATAATGGATACGACTTTTCAAGCCTTCTTTATAGATGGATGGGAGTGAAAGACTGCATTTTTTTCCTTAAATTGCTGCTCTTTTTGTACTTGAAAACCTTGATCTACTTTTGATTTTCGGTATATAGCCATTTGGCGGGTTAATTGCTCGTTCAGGTTTACGACGCGATGATACAATTATTTGGGGAGTGGCAGGAAGTTGGCTTTAAGTACAGGAGGAAGAAGTGTTAGGTTGTAAAATTATGGGAACCCCATGTTTTTCAGGAACCGTTATATGCTCTTCTGTGTTTGTAGGTCGGAATTAGAGGATCAGCTTCCCATCCGCTATAATTTTAACACACATTTTCTTCATTCGTTTGGAATTCCTTTGTTTTAGCACATGTAGCCATGGGGAGAGTCTAAGCATATGGATTTTCAGTATATAGCCATTTGGCGGATTAATTTCTCGTTCAGGTTTACGACGCGATGATACAATTATTCGGGTAGTGGTATCAAAAGTAGATCAAGGTTTTAAAGTAAAAAAAAGAGCAGCAATTTTAGAAAAAAATTCAGTCTTTCACTCCCATCCATCTATAAAGAGCGACTTGAAAAATCGTATCCATTATCCTAACGCCTAATTCGAGATTTACTGTTTAACAGCAAATATTTATAGAACCAGTCTTTTGGGTTGGCAAGGAAGGAAGGAGCTCGAAATTTATATAACGTGTTTTTAAAGAATTGTGATCCATTATGGTTAATTAATTTAGAAATGTTTAGGTCGGTCGATGGTGCCTGGTTAGTGGAACTGCGGTAACAGCGTAGTTATGAATGTTTTTCAAAAAGTTGCAGCAAGAAATGTTATTTCGGCGTTGGGCCAACTTTTGAATTTGGTATGGAAAAGGAATCATTGCTATGCATTTTTATCTGAGTTCTCATAACAGACTTCCTACCGCAATGACTGCTTTTCGTTCCGGGAAAGCATTGTCTTACCCCTGACGTCGAATAATTCCATTTCCCTGTTCCATACTTCTCCACGATCTATTTTTTTGGCATTAATGTTAAACTTTTTCTGCGACCGACAAGTTCTCAAAACTGTTCGTTTTAAGCTCTTTAAAAGTATCACAAATATTTTCCCCTATTCTTGAGACTTAATGCTACAGCTGTGATATGGAGTAACCACAGTCGGTTAGTTTTGTGGTGATTAAAACGACGAAAAATAGATAGTGACGGGGGATTTTCGGAAATCTAACCGACTGTGGTTACTCCATATCACAGCTGTAGCATTAAGTCTCAAGAATAGGGGAAAATATTTGTGATACTTTTAAAGAGCATTATTATTTCCTACGAAGTATGGGTCAGTCGGGAAATCTCTCTTGATCCTCTCAGTAAAGTATATATTTACTAGGACTTTCGTTCATTTAAGTGATTGATCGTGCGCAAACTCTTTTGGAGTCAATTCTCGATCCTGAAGTCAATCTATACTTCACTGACCTCCAACGCCCCTCTGTTTTCGCCTACGATTGTGTGCTGTACACCGTTGAGTGCATCTCATTCTGTGAATACCGCAACATTTAGCTTTTTAGCTGGGAGGATTTAATGATTCGAAGAGCCATTAGAACAGTTGGAATAGTTGAGTAGTAATCGGATTCCTCTTACGGTATAACAAAGGTATGAAATGAGGGTGATTCAGAAAATTTCACGTACTTCCGGTCAAGTTACATATCGTGTAAGGTAGTGATGACAGCCTTTTAATTACTTCCTACACCTTTTTTTCCTTTCCTTTTTCCAGAAAATGGAGAAGGTATTACTCAGAATCAGTTGTCGACAGAAATGTGATGGGATTCCGTACTTTCTTTGCCTTTCGGATGAATCGCCTGGTAATCTTTGCTCGCCTTCCTGCCAGGCCTTTGCTCGACTTCTTGTTTTCCTGGTGACGCTTAAAACCTTTCCTGTGAGAGGTGCTCTAAACCACAAACTTTGGATTAGCCGGAAAGCTGTTGGCTTATAAGTTTTTCTTACGTGTCTAATGGAGCATAATAGTCAATATTGATTACCTGTACGACTGTTTAGTAGCATTTTAACTCAGTTTAAACCTCATCACAGGGCTTTTCTGTGTGCGGTAATTTATTTCACAGAAAATATTTAGAGATAACTCCTCGTGATATAGGTAGTGTTTTTCTAAATCTTGTTGATATAATCAGCGAATTTTAAAGGCATATTACCGATTTCCTTAGCTCTCTCATGTCAATGAGTCTGACTATTACCCAGTCAGCTGTCTAGAATCAGTTTGGTTGTATATCTCATCCTAATATTGATTTGTTCATGGCATTTCTTTCTTCATTCCCCCACCCTCGAAATGTTGCATGTATTAGTTTCCCAAGCTCTCATCCCCATTTGTCAACTTTTGTGTTTTTTCTTTATCTGTCTTCTCATTCTTCTTGGCTGCTTGTCAGATGCACCATAAGCTCACGTTTATCATACGCCAAATATTTTTTTTTTCTTCTTTTATGAATGTACATTACCCAGAGATTTCCCTTTCTCTTGAGTACGATATTCTTTTTCCAACTGCCTTGAATGCTTATGATATCAATGATGGCTTCATGTGCTTCGATGTTGGACTTGTCACGGAGCATTTCGAGTGGATGTATGAGAGTACATCCACGCTAAGGATTTCGCAAATATTCTAGTCGTTCATCGCTTGACGTCTTCCTGCTACTTCCTTTTTTACGCAACTGAATGAGCCATTCTTACTTTCACGTCCATAATTGGGTTCTTCCCTGGACATTAGTTAGTTATGACACTGGCGTTCGTCATTGATCACCGTGAAAGCGTTAACCTTTGTTGTTTCACAATCCAAATTAATTTATGATCGTTCGTGAACCAATATGATTTCGCTTCTGACGCTTATGCCATTTATTCTGCGGGGCATCGTTCAAAGGTTAAGGGGAAGAGATCCGGGGAAAGCTGCTGAAAGGAAAGTGGTGGTATATCTTCAATTTTACTTTAATTGGTGCCGTTTCTCTCATCTAGACCATAACCAGTTTAGATACCCGTAAAATTGACGAAAATATCACCACAAATGTCGTAGTTACAGTTGTACACGATCGATCTTATAATGAAGTAATCACGGGTACTAAGGACTTTTCTGAAGCCTGCACCCCTTCTGTGGCAATATCAATCCGGCGCTGACGTCACTGACCAATTATCAGACTGCGGATATCATATATCCTCTGGTTATTTACGAAAATGATCCAGTTTAAATAGGCGATATTTTCCGTGGATCATGATATTATGCAGGAATATTCCTATAATTTTCTCAGCAGAAAACATGAATGTTTATGAATTCATGAATGATTTTATTTGAATACGCTAATACTAGATTTTAGAAATATTAATACTAGATATTAGGAATGTTTCCGAAAATAGTTTTAATGTGAAAATGTACATTCTATTCATTAAATGTGAGGTGAATGTGTACATGTAATTAAATATGCATAAATATGTAAATGTATATTTAATATAAATTTTATAAAATAATAATTAATATGTATCCCATATCGAGCAATTGATAACATGTAGAATGATAGTGGGTTAGTAGTGCTGAGCATCTCTCAGAACGTAATTGATGGATGCATACTGGTAGCTACGTCCTTACGAATATTGGCTATTATTTTTAGGAGACCGATTTAAAATAACTCCTCAAAGCGGTGGTAGATTTGTGTGATAGCATAATGGACTCTCTGGAGACAGGTCGTCTCTGGAGTGAAGGAGTTATCTTCAGGGGGCCTCAGTGTATCTTTCCGCCGTTTCTTTTCAAGGGGAGGGAGGACGGGTAAACAGTCGTAGCCGTGGTAACAAGGTCGCTTCCGGCTTGTGTGTGCTCAAAGGGCGGCCGAAAGTGACTTCCTCAGGAATCCGTGGGCCTTTGCTAAGTGCCCATGTAAAAAGGCGCTCCTTGATTCTCTCTGCCGACGACGTCTCTCTCGCGCGCACTCCACCCTCTTTCTCCTCCGCAACCACCCTCTCAGTCCCACCCACCCCCTCTCCAAAACCCTCCCCCTTCACTACCTACCGTCTGTTGGTGCGGGGTTGCCGAACTTTGTGTGCCTGTGGCAGTAGGCCACGACAGTCCCACGGAAACCATTTCCCTGACTTATTACACCTGGATGCGAAAGGAGACGCCCTTAGAACGGCTTTTTTTGTAATTTTTCCCTTCTTTCCTCGGGTCCCGGAGGCTAATGAGAGCTTACCGCCTGGGACTTCGGAATTCTTCCTCGGTTCCTCCCTTTCAGACCGCACCGCCTATTCTGTAATTCTTTTACGACGCTTCGTGTTAAAATTCTCCGCTCGTGAAGGGAGATACGTTCATAGAGTAAAGAATGCAAGCCGTTGTAATGAAATGTATTATATGATAATGTAGTAATACACATGGCTTTCATGGTAGATAATATGTATATCGAGCTGAAGAGTGATATATTGTGATACAATAGGCATGGAAAGGCAAACCTCAGCTTTTAGGTAACTTTGAGAGTCCATCCTATATTACTTTTAATCGGTAAAATAGAAATGATTAAGTTTGGAAATCTTATTGTTCTCTGCGTTATCATTCTAATTGGTCAACCTTGTAGAGATATCATTTGGAAAATCCTAGAAGACTAGCAAGATGAGGATATTGTATGTAGGTGTATACTTACGAAACTACAATGCCAATATTTGTTATATAATCTTTTACAAGATTTTTGAAACTGTAACGCATTTTAACACCCTTCTGGAATGCCTGTTCCCTTACCTTTTTCCGCCTCTGTGACGTACCTACCTTTTCTTTAATGACACCCGTCAATACTCCTTAACCTTTTAATTACTCCTCGGACAACTTTCCCGCCTCCATCGAAATTATTCAGTGATCTTCCTCTCGTCCTTAGACACATACTTTATTTTCATTTCACTTTAATGGCCCAACTATGTCGTTACACAATAATCATACTTTTTACAAAATTATGATTGACTTTGGCTTTTTTTAGTATCTATTTCACCACCTTAAAGCCCTATTAGAGTAATTTGATCGAGGCATTTTGATAACTTTGTACTTATCTTATCTTATCTTACAATTAATACATATTAATGCCATTTACAAAACACTTTAGGCCCCGCTAAGTCTCAAGGACTTGTCAGCGGGTTCCACGACATCATAAAAAAATATGGCAACGACACCTTTACCTAATATATATTCATACATACTTAGTATTTCTCTTAACAATAACGATTTTTTAGTGTTGGTGTTTATGAATTTTGTGAGATTAACTTGTCTTTCCCTCCATAAACCTCCAAGCCGCCACAATGAGAGGCGCCTAAAGAGACGACAACCAGGGTAATTTTTTTATACTTTAAATCTTGTAATAAATATAATAAAATATTTAAAAATTTAAATATTTATCGACTTTTTATCGCCCCACTTAATTTTTCAGTCATGTTTTTGTAGCAGGCATTGCTATAACATAATTATATTATATCATATTGTTGACAGTTCTTTCTATTAATGCCTCTTGCACCTAATATTTTGTTAGAGATCTAATCGTTATTGCAAACAAATAAATCTGATCTTAATACCTTACAAATTATGTCCCTACGTGACTGATCAGATGCATTTTAATCAGGCTTATAATTTTTATTTTACTATACCTTTTTATTTATGCTCTCATAACATTTCTTGGCCGCAGGGTGTTTGAGAGACGCCAGGACAATCCATTTATTTCTCATAACTTAATGAGGATGATGATTTTGAATGAGAAAGATTTGAGAGAAATTCCTTTTTGAAGCTAGGGCTATCATAGGAGCTAATCTAATTTATTGCTACCCGTCGTCGGCAGTATCGACTCTCCTCGCGCTCTCGTTTACGGTGTATATCCTCGCCGAAGGTCCGGTCCTCGGTCGCGTAGTCATCTAGTGTAGCATGGGTGACAGAAGGAGCTCGAGGCCACATTGGTTTTCCATTGCTGTAAAATCGACCTACAAGTGCCAGTGTGATTTGCGGTGACATAACTTTGAAGGGAAGGAAATACCTCAACCTGTCAATTATTGGTCTCTGGGAATACTTATATACTTATATGGGGTTGATGAGTGTGAAGCAGAGATGCAAAGTTGAGTAATTTTAACTATCGTGGTTATTCCTTTTTTCTGGCCTGCCTCATCATCTGCTTCACAGTAGATCCTTTTAGACCAACTCTCTATTTATTGCCACACGCAACCCAAGAATAGTATACTTTCCTTAACGGAAGAGTACCTCCAGTTATTTCTCATCATCTGTCTCAGGAAAGAAAATCTTATTTTTTTAGAAGGTTCCCTGGCGACTGCGTCAGTTTAAAAAAATGAGAAAGTCCACCTTTGTCTTATTCTGTTTACATAGCACTGTTTTCTCTGATAAAACTCCTTAGCTATCCAATAGTGTAGGTTAGTTTCTAAAAGGCCGATTTTTCGACGAATACATTTATTTGCGTTCATCTGTAGCTCCACCGGCTCAGAACTACTAGATATAGTAGCTCGTTCACTTCATAGCAACGAGGGGTTGTAACTCAGTACGATGAGGTATTATGAGTGCTCCCGGAAATACTTTTAACTTAAAATGAATAAACTATTTATTTCATGTGGTATGAGTGTATAGGTACATACATACATTAACTGAATGTGCATAAATATGTAAATGTGTACGTAAAAGCAACGTAATCATTGAATCATTTATTTGTATTCTATATCGAGTAAGGAATAATATATCGAATGGAGGAGGTTGGTTCGATTGTGGTAGGAAATGAAGTTTGTAGTTCCTTCTGTACCCCAGCCAACCAACCACCCCAAAGATGAAGTAACAATTGGAACTCGATATTCAAATGTGGTTTTGTGGAGAGAGTACTATTTCAAGTTTTTTGAGCCAAGATCTTAACTGAATAGTTCCGATCAAACATTTTCTATTTTTTATTCCAGCCCTTAATGCCGACCGAAAATGAAGTATTGCATTAAATAATTGCGAAAGGCCTGTGAAATATTGAAAGCTAAAAATAATTTATGCCTTCGTTTCATTGTCATTTAATTTCCTTGAAAAATTAAATTTCGTATCAGTTATTTAAAAAATGGCATTTGAATATGGAAGATGAAATATTTTTGCTTTTTTCGTCTAATTTCGCCTTTATACCATCTATTATTTTTTTGGAATTTTATTCGTGGAAAAAATCGTTTCGAGAGATTCTACTGACGCAACCAGATTCAGGACAGATTTTCTGTAAATATCATTAATAATAAAATATTACATTGACGTCATTATACGGTAAATGCATAATTGTTTAATCTCTGTTCGATCCATATTTTATGTTAACTTCCTTTCAACTTTAAATATTACATTTATCACATACCTCTTTGAGTTTTCTGCATGAATTTGCATCTTCTGTACGGAACCCTTCGCGTGTTCCGTTATGAGTATATTCACCGATTGTGTGCCTTGCTGGTTCAATGGTTCTCGTGGAATGCCTTCTTCGTTTTAGAATGAGGGGAAATTCTGTTGCACTTAGTTTAGTGCGTGATTTCGAATTCCGGGCGATCATGTATTTAGCTCGACTTTATTGTACAGTAAAATACCAATTATCCGAACTCTTAACTATCCGGATCGCTTTTAGGGGAAAAAATCCTCGAATATCGCCTTTTTACAGTCACGGCAATAGGCTATTCGAAACGTGCTTCTGATTCTTTCATGCAGTTGATTTCATTTGACAGTTATTGGTTACAACACATACGTTTCTTTGGCGTTCTTGGATCAATCCTAAGCAAATACGTGAAGAAGTTTCCAAGGAAAGTACCTTTTTTGTGAGTTATCCATTTATCCGGATGAGGTCCGGTTCCAATTGATCCGGATAGTTGGAGTTTTACTGTACTTTAACTGGAGTGAGGTACTTGTCGAAATATCTGCGCAATATAACGTGATCGATACTCTAATGGTGCGACCGTCTCTCAAGTTATATTCTTGAACTAGAATTCAAGGACGCCGCCGGCCCTTCCCGCCTTGCGTGCAGTCTTCTGTTCCCTCTTACCCTTTTTCAAAAAGCCTTAACAGGCCGTAACGAATTTCTTCCCTTCCTTTGCGTGTGCTTTGGCGATGGACGGTCAAGATTGTCCGCCGTCTTCCAGATTGTCCTCCGGGTCCTTAAAGGCCCTTTCGGAGAAAGGCGGTCCCTCTCTTTCTTCCTTCCTACCACCTTCTCTCTCTGTCTTATACCTTTCCATCCCTCCATTTTCCTCAGGTACGGCCCTTCCAGCAAATTGCGTCGACAAACGATTCGTGAAATTCGCCTGACATTTTTTTTCCATCATTTCAGTTTATGAGCCTTACCCCCGCAAAATGGTATGGGTTGTAGTATGGAGGGAGGGGGAAGAGTTATCTGTAGAATAACTTGGAGTCGAACCTGGGACCCTCCTGATACACCTCAATACTGATATTTCTATCCTTTATCATGAGTTTCCATCACCGCAGCTGAAATTATCAGCGAAATGCTTTTCATTCCAGGTTTTTTTTTTAAATGCATCAAGTCTTGGTAAGTATTTGTCAAGTAAAATGGAACTTTATCGTGACTCTGACTTTGTTTTGCTTTGTCTAGACCAAATCCATTTTGTAGTAATCAGCTCTGGCGTATTCTATTCCACCGATTTATATTGACCAGAGTGCATTGTATTAATAAGTTTATCAAATTTTGTTCGACAACTATTCCATAAAGTACATTTTGAATAAAATTTGTAGCCTGATATGTAATCCAAAAGATAAATTAGGTCAATTAGGTCAGCTAAGAAAGAGCCAGGTGAATATTGGGTCAAGGTAATGACAGCAGCCGTTTTAATCAAGGAATGGTTTATAATTTCGTTGACGACATCTCAGGTTTTCCATGGAAGTATTTTTTGTATTCAGTGATCATCCTTTGGCATTCGCAGAATGTCATTGAAATTAAGGTAATGCCAATCAAAATCTTAAGGAGGCGAAAGTCCTTTCATGCTCATGCTTTCCGTTCGAAATCCATTTCTCTTATTTGATCACCCTCTCAAAGTAGGAAATTGGAATCTCGAGTATCTGACGTGCTCGTTCAAATACCGGATAATTGTAGTTTCATAAGTTTAAGTAAAGAAATCACCTATTTCGAAAATGTATCCTGTCCCGCTGTCCCATGTATTGACCGTTTCAGTTGACGCGGAGCTAACAATAAGATATAATGGGGGATTGCCATTCGAATGCTTTTTTCGATATTACCGTTGAAATAAAATTTGCAAAAGGTTTTCATGCAGATCTACGGAGTTGCTTCGAAACATTTAAGGCCTAATAACCTAATAACTAATCGTAGAAAGTTGCATTTTTTCTGTTTCCGCAAAACGACCTCTGACGTCATTTCATCCATCGATCAAAGGCCCGTGGTTCGATTCTCGGTGAAGACGGATATTTTTTCAAAGTATTTTCTAAATTTTTATACTCTTGTTATTCCGTCAGAGGTAAACATCTTCACAAAAGCCTTTTTAAGGCGTCTTTTATAATGGATCGGGAAGAAGAGGGAAGAACCGATGGTTGAAATGACGTCACGGCCGTTATGGGAAGGAAGGCCGTCCATTCAGCTTTAGACTCCTATATCTCTGGCAATTTTCGGAATCATTTAGAGGTGATTTTCAAATAATCATTTTTCATGGTCCTCTGAACGATAAAAAATCGTGATTCACCCCCATTTAACAGCCATTGGCTACAATAATGTCCTGTCTGCGACAGATTGATTCCCTTTCTTTAAAGTTGTATGAGAACTGTGTTTCTTTTTTTGGATGATTGCCGTCAACCTCAGTTTTAACTGGATCAATTTAGTATGCTGCTTCTTGAAGACTCCCTAATATTTTGTTGTGAGAAATTAAACGGAAAAAATCTATTTAAAACAGCTGTTTTTCTCTTTCAAGGCTTTTGAGTGGCTATTTAGGGAAAGAGCGTCCCTCCCGATAAGCACAGTTTTGGATTCGGCATTTCGTGTTTGTGTTCATGGCGACAGCCAAATTGATGGTTCCTGCTGTAAATGTGCTTATCACTATTAATTTTGCTCGTGCTCCATGACCAATTCGCCACGTTGGTTATGGTAGCGGTTTCATATGGTGCCTCAGCAATTACAGACTGCGAATGATTTTTAAAGTTATTTATATATGAGTTTTACATGTAATTACTTGTTTACTTTTCTTTTCCGCCGTTGAGCAATGAGGTCACTATGACATACCATCGGACTGGGTGCGTTTAATTACGTGACATCCACCCTCGGAGGAAACCGGTTAATGTTAAATGCCGATGGAAATTATGATAAAATTCTTTGGAGACCAGTTTTAAAATATCTCAAGAGAAAAGTTCTTAAAACCTCATATACCGTACACGATGAAAATATTGCGTCAATAAAAGTGAAAATTTTGAAACTAATGAAAAATATAGCTTTAAATGGAACTAAATTGGCTGTTAATCGTCTTTTTAAGAGTAGGTAGTTTCTAAATTTTGAATGCTCAATCGTGGTTTTTAATGCATTTCATCAATGACCCGCAGCTTTAGCCTATTACAACCAAGTTAGTATATTGAAACGAACCCACTTAAACGTGGCTTGGATGGTGGTAAACTACCCGGGCGGAATTCGAACCCGCGAACGCAGGTTAGCGGGCGAGGTCTTTTACTCCACCACCACCAATACCGACTTCTTCCTTTATGCTGTATAAAATCATTTTTATGGAAATGAGTCGATGAAATAAAGGCCTATCTCGCTAGCACTGATTCCTGGTTTTGTCCGACGTTTGATTTGTTAGCTTATTTCTTAGCTGCGCTTGTACTCAACCCTGGTTTACGAGCCAAGGAACTGGCGTTATATGAGGTTTAAGGTGACTGCATTGTTGATGTTTTTGAGTGGAAAATAATGGGCATAGGTTTTCTTAGATTGTTGATCTGCGTAAAGCCCCGTTATCACGACCAATTTTAGACGTTTTCATAAAATTTGAGTAAAAATATTTTTGTAACGTTTTCTTACCACCAGGTCACAAACAGTTCAGACAAAGAGAACAGACAAGCGTGAAAGTGGTGGGGCGTACTGGCAATGAATTTAAATAGTGAGGGATTTGTGAGCGTAGTCTTTTCTTGCTTGGCTAAGCGATTGAAGATAGGATTTTCTATTGGTATAACAAGGAGGATAATTAAGTTTTTATTCGAGAATTTCTTCTCCTCCGGACTTCAATACATGCCCTTGTGAAATACATCATTGATAGTTATGTGCATTGCTATTTATAAGTTTTCCTACGATATAAAATTCCACGGTTTTTCCAATTGTTTCCAATTTCCACAATTTCCAATTATTTTTACTGCGTGGCCAAGTTTTGATGAAGAAATATTTTTTTATATTTTTCTCCTTTGTGCCTTCGAAATTCCTTTATCCGTTCTTAAATATGTGTCATGAGTCCATCGAAACCGTCTATAAGGAGTGAATAACACGCCCACTCGTGTACCAAATCCTGGACGAGTGACTACCGTGCTATGATTTCATGTCTTATTCCAGTTACGTGGAACAGGAAATCTTAAGCATTATCAAGTTGTAAATTGTCTTTGAAAATCAAATAAGTAGCACTCCTTTACATTAAATACCCGTTTTAAACTAGAACCGTTGCAACCAAAGCTCACCAAAACCCACCGCCATCCCGTCTCCTTTGGGTTTCTGCACTTCCTCGATCTGAGCCGGAAAGTTTGTTCCGGACACCGCAGTTTTCCTTAGCGATTGAATTTCAGCACTTCGATAAGATATATGGTTAGCCATCCTAGTTCCTAGTCGGAATGCAACGGATTTCCTACGCTCTCGATGTATTTGGTAGGGCAGATCAGAACACCCGGACGCTTTTGTGGCTTTACAAAAAACGCTGTATTTTTTCCTTTTATCAAAACATCGCTTTTGGATGTTCATATTCCTGATATTTAAATTTTCACGTTAAAATATCAGCATTCATATTCTATTTTCGACTTATTGGCGTGTTATTTTAGTTTCAGGAATGGAGTCTCAATGTGTAAATGCGTGATATTAATAGTAGGATTGACCTCTCACAGAACGAAAATAAACTAAAACTTGAGATGAAAACTCCAATGATTTTTAGTTTTCAGATTATTGAAGTCCCTAGTTGCATTTGAAACGGTAATTTCAAAAACATCCTAAGTCCACAGAACAACATTTTTCAAGAGAGACATAAAACTAAATTGAAGTAAAACCACTTGCTGAAACCAAAGTTTTTAAATCCCTCACGTTAATCGTTTATTCATTTGATATGTTTACAAAAGATGGATCTTGAAAGTCTACCGTGTAACTGTAAATAGGTGTACAGATTCAATGGACTTGGGTTGTTCTTGAAATCACCGTTTCAACTATCAAAAATGCCTTTTAAAGGTGACAGTCCCAATAATTTAGCCATACTCTTTGAGCTGATTAAATCGATGATACTTGCTCAAAACATCGGTGAAAGTTTTTTTTCAGCTTATTGGCTATCTCATTACAAATAGTTCTTTTTTCGTCTTAATTTGATATTAATCATTTGAGTTCGTTGTTGGTCAACTCTGTCAATGCATCGCCTGCAAATTTAAATTATTTCCACGTACACCCATGAACCACGAAAGCCACCGCTTGCCTTACCTTGTTCTTACTTTTTCCGAGCTTACCTGATACCCTCTCTCTTCGCACAGCCTTTACAGCCACATTTCCCCTCCATATTTCCTCTACTCTCTCGCTACACCTCCTGCCTATTTCCTCAAATAAATCTCTATCTTGAGCTATGCATCTTCTTTAGTGTTCTCCGTATCCAATTAGTCCCTTCATGTTCCCACACTTCCTTTCCATAAAGCATGAAGAATATTGGCAAATAAATGTGCAAAAACACCTTTGCTGTGTTAAGGATTAATTAAATGAGGAGTGAAGACACTAACCAGTGGAGAGGGAAGAAAACGCAATCGATTGAAAGATATAAGTGGACAACAAGGTGTTACAAGAAGTTCACGAGTCCAGCGTTAGTGTTAAGTGATCGATTATCCTTTTTTTGTTTTTGTGGTTAACATGAACAAAAAAACACTATCTGAATGCTTACACGCATGTTCATTGAACTCTTACAGTTATTCGTGGGGTTGAAGTTTCTCTTATTTTCATTCCATTTGATGGTAACGTTGGCACGTCTATTTAATTTGTCGAAATGGAAATGAAATCTTCCACGGTAAATCATCCAAATACACCTATGTAGTTCATGGTTCAATTAAGTGAGTTCTCCCACCGCTAGCACCGGTTGCAAGATATCTTCGTATTAATGCGATTACATTGAGTTCAAGGTGCACTGTTGGAAAGGCGTTACTTGCCCAAAAATATGTAACAAGGTCACCTGAATTATCCGTGGCATCACGCGAGGTATCCCCAATTTGGCGAAGCTATCTGGATAATTTTGACGTAATTACGTTTTCTCGTGTGTGTAATGGATGGTCAAACGTCGGAAGTTGTAACCTTATTTAGGCTTCACATGAATGTAGTACATGCGCGCAATAATTCGAAGACAGTCGTCAACCGTTAGGCGCCATTGAGGCTTTCAATTTGAGATATAGCTGAGATGAATTTTAAATAAAACTATCTTAGCATATTCCTATGTTAATTGGCAACAATGCCTGAGAAGTCTGGCATCAGTAATGCCGTAGCCCATGAATATAATCAAAAGAGAGAATGTTTTACTCTTGGGTATCTGATGCTTCTTCTGCCAAGCAACTACTGATCTCGGATGTTTGGAATGTTAAAAAATGGTTCTTTTTCGCGTAATTGCTTGAGATAAGTATACTTTCTTAAAAAGTCCTTTATTAAAATATGAGATGCTATCAGTTTATCCAAAATTAATGTAAATAACTCGAAGAGAATTGCCCAACAATCTCACGCAAAAATTTCGAGGAATGTCGGTCGATTTTGCGATGGATTAGATTGTGATGAACGATAATTCTGTGGCTAAATATGATAAATAATATCTTGCAAATTTTGCAGGCCAACAATTTTAAAGTTTAGTAGGCTCTCAAAAATAAGAATCTCAAAGTTTAGGTCTTACGTTTTCATAATAGATGTAAACAGCGGTTGTTATAATATTTTTTTAACTTTCCAAATCTAATGGTACTAGCACTACGAATCCAACGGTATGCCCAACTCAATTTCGCAAAAAAAAACGGACATATCTCTTTTAACCATCTTACCACAGAATTAACCCATTGATTCACCTTTTTACCCCCGTCAACGAAAATGTTTTCCTACCTTTCAGTTTTAGTTGTTGGCGACGACTTTCGCGTGCTATTACGCTCTTTGGCCTTACATTTTATTATTGTACAGTTACAATTTTTATTATACTTAAGAGTTATTAATATTTATATATTATTGTATAGCTATTAGAATTTTTGTAGTCATAATTTTTATTTTCTGATGGAAAATGTCTCGAAGATTGCTCGGTTCAGTACGCCACGAAGAAGCCTGGGTGGATGATGAAAGCAGATTTTATAGAAGATATACCCGTAGTTATTCCTTCTCCGAAGAATGCTGCACTAATTTCTGAGTTGCTTCGGCGGATGGTTTATTGCCGCCCGAAGAGCGACTTTCTCCCTCAAAGTCACCATGATTTAATGCCGCCATGGAGCATGGAGATGAAAAATAAAATATGGATGAATGTAGTCGCCGTCAATAGTTGTTCTCTGCGTATCATGGAATCGTATCGGAGCGCTCGTTAACACATGCAATCGGGAAAGCTGTCGAGGTATCTTTCCCGCAAAAGAACGTTATGGTTCACCTAATTTATGATTATTATTCGAAATACCGATTTTCTGAAGGCGTGGTAGTCTTTTGATGCCTTTCTTTTTTTCAAACAGATAATATGTTATTCGTGAGCAGGGAAATGTGGGTTCGTTTCCGGATTTTCCTAACCTAATCTGACGGACAAAACCACATTTGGTGTTATACCGATTGATTGTGTGGTTGCATGGACAATTACACAATGTACATACACTGACGTAGGAATTGTCCGTAGGGTTGTGTCCTCGTTGACTAGTTTCTCATTCAGATTTGGTTTTGTACATTCTCGTCCTCCACTACTCAATACCAGGGTTTGTTTAAGCGCTCCTTTACGTGACGCAGTCTTACGACTCTTAAACGCTCCGGCGTTTAAGCGTCGAAAGACGTTTTAAACTATCAATTCGTCAAATATTAAATTTCTCTTGAGATCCTCATACTTTCTACCTCCCCTCATCACATACACGACTCCAATTCTTCGTCTTCCGCTTACGTCGAATATTCTCCACTCTTTTCGAAGAGAAGGGAATTGATGAGGGGTGGTCTGAGAAGAGACGTAAAGAAGAGGCTGGTGAAAACTTTAATATGGAGCGTGGCGCTATATGGGTCGGAAACTTGATTATTGCGAAGGGAGGATGTGCTTAGACTTGAGGCATTTGAGATGTGGGATTGGAGGAGGATGGAGAAGGTTAGCTGGATGGCGAGAAAGACGAACGAGGAGGTATTGGATATGGTCGGAGAGGAGAGGAAGTTTGTGGCAGAGGTTCGGAGAAGGCAGAAGAGATGGATGGAGGAGGTTTTGAGAGGAGAGGGCATGTTGAAGAGAGTGATAGAGGGGAGAACACTGGGGAAGCGTGGGAGAGGAAGGGAGAGGATAGGTATTCTGGACGAAATAAGAGGAGGTAGAAGATATGAAGAATTGAAGAGGGATCTAATATCGGGCCATCCTTAGGAGGGCAAGCGAGACCATGTCTATGAGGTTGGGATGCAGAATGGGGACTGTCCAAGAACCTACCAATCAGCTGGTAGAATACTTGAATGAATGATCACCCCCTTAATGGCCATTTCCAACTCAGTACTCCCTTCATCCAATGTTTTGCCCCCTCCGTGTCTCCGCCAATAATCTCCTTTCCTTCTCAACCATATCTAGCACTTCCTCGTTTGTCTCGCTTCCCAGCTTACCCTCTCTGTTATTTTCCACGCTCACATATTTTGAAAAAAAAAACCAGTCCACGCACATCCTCATTCCGCTGTGACGAATTCTCCGAACCACGTCGGGGAAAAAACCACTATCTTCGTGCCAGTCACTTCCTCTCAGGTGGTCACAGGTATCTGAATGGAAAGGATTCACTTTTGTTGCTATGAATGTGGCATCCAACTGGAAAATTTTGACGGCCCAGAATTGCCAACACCTGGGGGAATAACGGTATATTGCTCCAAACTAAGTATTTTCTTTTAATTTTGGCGGATTTATCTCGCGAACACAAGAGCGGAATTTTTTAAATGAAACACATTTGGATTTTTTTCTGATTGCATTGTGAAAAGTTGTCTTTGAGGTGCCGGAAGCTCAACTGCTGTGATCGCCGAATCTGATTTACGTTCACCAACACCTGATCGATGAATAGTTGGTGCGGCGTTATTTTGGAAATGACGTATCTTTTGTTATTTTCTTACTCATAGAATCGAAAACATTGAGAGTTTCTCTACGAGGGAAATGATTTCTTTAATCGGTGACTAGCTGAGGAGGAGAGTTTGAATCCTGAATAGTATCCATTTTTAATTGCATAGACGTACTGTAGATTAGGCCACATATTGAGGGATTTCACTGGAGAAATGTCAGTTTATCAGTTGGTTTATGCTTGGGATTAATATAGCATGCCTTCAGATTTCATATTACCTTAACACACGATAAGAAAACAAGTTTAAAACTAGGCAAACCGCAGAAAATGCCAGGTAAGGTTATGGGCTCAGCCGATGGGTTCATGTGCGATATTTCCCATCTGCCTCCGTGATTGCAGTTCATGACCACACTTGCTATTTCCAAGCAAAGTTATTGGACGTTGTTAAAAAAAATGTTGGCCGTCGCCCTATGACTAGGGTTTAATCCATCCGACGTAGCACGACTTCGTTCGTGCCTAAGGATCATTAGAGTGATTACGTGCGTATTTTCCTTATGATTCCCGTTCTTTTCGTGATCTCGGCGGAGTATCTCGCAGCATTGGAAGGAGCGAGTGGTGAGGTGGAAGGGCTGCTCACTTCCTTGATGTCGGCGCCTTCCGCCCGGGATAGCCTCTCCGTGGGTGGGAGGCTTACGAGGGGGTTGGGGGAAGGGGGGGGGGGACGCCTCATAACGACTCGACTGATTAAGATACACCGCTATCTGATATGCCGAAGGGACCACCGGAGGGTCGGAATTCGAGAGGAGGCTTGTGCATACATTATGGTTCATTCTTCGTGCGATTCTTGCGTGCATCAAGCGCGACTATTTCGATCGCGGTGGATTGGGAAACTCGATTTCTATACTTCTACAAGATTGATAATCATAATTATCTCTGTCAAAAAAGGTCGCCATATAGCTGAAAGCAGATACCAAAGCATTAGGATCCCTTTCCGGTAAATACAAACATGTTCATTGTTCATTTTTAGCATTTCCATCAACTTAAGGACATTTATCACGACCTTATGTTTAATTTGTCTCCATGCCATGATTTGTAGTGTTTCCAAAAACATTAAAGTACGTTAATTTTGTTTTCAGTTTCTTTTCCTCATGAATTCATCTAGTTTGTTGGATAGTGCTTACTTAATAACGGAAAGTCTATTCCATTCAAATCCTTGCAAACTTCAGGTTCCATGTTTTTCTAATGTATACACATAATGTACCATACACAAATGACACCACCACTCGTTTGGTTTGATCGTTTTATTCCCTCACTCATCTCGGTCGATGTGCTCAAGTAGCCCCAAGCCCATATCGCTTCATGTTGGCAGTCCAACTAGACCCAATAGAGACTTAGCCTTACTTACTTTTGTTCCATTGAAATAATAATAACTTTGACTTTGTTTGTGTAATGAATGTGGCTGAAACTGCAATGCTGTGTAATTGTATAGAATATTGAGGGTGTCTTCCAAGTTAAGCTTAGATAAAATACTTTGTCTTAAAATTGCATAGCTCTTGTTCTGTTTTTTTATCAATCCTCGGATTAGTCTTCATGATTTTTCTCTATTCTCGTTTACCTTTGCTCGCACAAATATTGCCTGCTGTGTTTATGATCCGACGATCCTGTTGGCGTGGAATTATAAATGTTTACTGTATGTGGAATGACTGATGCGCTCGCTGTCTTCGATGAAGTTTCCATGATTGAATCGCTTAACGGAGATAGATTTGCTGCTATTAATTGACTCTTTTACGATAGAGTGCGGTGCAATCGTTCTAATCCAGTACAAGGAGTACCAGAGCACGTATCAGCAACGCTAGTCTGTTCCTTTTTGTCCATGTCTGTATCAATTGATCTCTATCTCCAATATAATTTAAAAATTATTGGTAGCAATATCTCCATGTCAGCATTTATGATACAACTTCACTTGATGAGTAATTTCAGTTACAGGAATAAAGATCGAGATTTGGTTGAAATTCAGTGGTGTAAAAGTGACTGAAGAGCACATTGTAGCTTGTATTTGTTTTGCTGTTCTCAGATTCTCGCTCAATGCGACATTTAATACTATCAAATACAAACTAGACGGAACATGTGAAGTAAAAAATTGGGCATCGTAGTCCTCATTACGAGTCGCATCAGTGCTCTTCACTAATTTTTCATGAAACATTTATTAAATTTGCTGTACTGTAAAAAAAATCTTATTTTATAGGAAATTGTTTTATTCTTGTAATTTTAATTTAGGCTAAAAGTTGAAATCTTCGATCACTACCTCACGCATGCCATGCTCATCATGGAGCTTTTTTATCTCAGACCGGAACGATCTTGGATACGCAGAGGCGATGGAGAAACTGATGAGTCCAGAAGGCGAGTTGTTCAAACTGAGGCAAATGCACCGAGGCTACGTCGTTAAGCTTGTTGCGCTCGTCATGGGCGTGCCTAGTGGAGTTTGAAGGCTCCCTCGTAACGAGCGTCATCAAATGCATCCCCCCAGAAGAGGTAATGCGGATGTACCCGCTGCAAGATTGGTCTAAAGGTCTCGCGGTCCTGAGGTCGGACGTGGTTACTTCAATGCAAAACGAAGAATATTGCTGTAGATTTAAGAGAAGAGAATTGGAGGAGTTTCGTGAAGCGAAAAATACAATTTTTTGCTTGATCGCAATGTGTCATGAAGATATTGTCACCGACAAAGAATCGAATGGCTGTAAGGTTACATGCATAGTTGGCGCGACCTTAGGGGTTGTAGACTGGGACGACTGGGACGCAGGCAGAAAGAGTTAGAAGTGGGCTTGTTTGATTGTGAGGGAAGTGTGTAAGGCCCGGTTCATACTACCGTGGCATTTACCAGCGTAACCTGCCGACATTCATTCACATTACTCCTTGAGCTGCAGTCGTAGCTCTGTGTAGACCTCTCCAATTTTGTAACTTTTTTCACCTATCGACAAGCGTTAATTATCTTTCCTGCGGTCGTCAACAACATTGGTAAATCTCTATGCCTCATCTTTCTCGATAGTCGAAAGTTCTGGCCACGTCGACTGCTAAGCGCTTGATCTGAGTTAGCGGTCCTACGTAAAATATGCGACAAAAAAGTCGCTAAATGGGCGCTTAATTGTTCGCTTAATTGGAAGTCGACAATTAACAGACTCAGGTCAAACAAGTAATTTTCAACATTGCAAAAACTCTCGAGAAAGATTAGGTTTATCGATTAAGGCTGCAGGGGAGACGTTTGTCAATAGCTTTGCCATGGACTTTGTCTGTGTGTGAGTGAGTGGCCATAAGAAATTTGCGAGCCTCGGGTGAAAACTAACGCCTCTAGAGCAAAACTTGTTTTTGTCCCTAATATCGTACGATGGTCGGTACGCTGGTAGCGTCATAGAGTGAGCATGCTTACTCGATGACAATGAATTCCTCTAAAAACCTCAATGATTCTGAAATTCTAAATGTGCTCGGTATTCAAGCTTAAAGCGTTGGGTTATGGCGACTTGAGTCAACCTCCTGGAGGCTACTGCCCCCTAACCCACGAGTAAGTGCCCCCAAACCAGACCACCCTCTCTCTTTCAGGATTTGTAAGAGTCGTAGCCTGTCCTGATGTAAGCGAGTTCACTTAATCTTAATGGGTAATTTACATATATGTCTGGCTGACGTATGGGCTAAACGCTACGTATTTGTTGTAAATGTCGATTACCTGAATATCTTTCTTCCTTAAACTCATTCTTTTGTTCGGTCATCTTTCCTCCTCCCTTTCCCATTTAAAAGGAGCGATCTCCGTGACGATGGGGTGTGAAAGACCCTTCAGTTAAAAGAACCGTCTACCCGCCGTCGCCTCCTTTCATGATTCGCGTCACCTTTCGCGTATTTCCTTTATCAGCACCCTTCCTCCTATCTCCATGCCTCTCTCTTCTTTTTTTCTTTCCACTATACTTTTACGTCCTTTTTCCAGCTCTCTTCCGCAGATCTAGTCCTCATTCAAAATCCCGGTTTCGAGACCATAGCACTCCATGTTTTTTATCAAACTCTTTAATAATCTTCCCTTTAACATCTCCATCCGGGAGCCATATCTCTCTGTAATCCCGTGTTATTAAAATTGAATTTTTCTAAGTTCTTCTTTAAATACCTATAGTACTCCACTTTTTAATTTAAAACAGTGCTCAAACAAGTACGGGTCCAGCTGATCTAGTTTATGGGCTCTTGCCTTAATGATTTAGCTGACCTTATATTCTTTGGCAAATCTCTATTTCCTTTCCATTTATTCAGGCTCAGCCATTAATCTACTCCTCGAGTTCTAGTCAAAGCCATCATGCACATTGGCTTTCGTAAATTCTACGGTGCATGAAAACGTTTTTCTTTTACTAAGACTTAATTTTGAGAGGGAAATTTTTAAAAGAATCCCTGGCATATATTTAGCAGATAGTCAGCGAGGCCACCAGTTGCTTTGATGAGTAGCATCGTGTGACGTTCTAAAAGGAAGTACAGTAAAATGCCTTATGTACAGTAGTATGGAAGTGCAGTAAAGTGCCTTCCATATTTCCATTCATTCATAGTGGCTGTCAATGTAATTCTACTTAGGAGTGCCCGCGAATATTGGGGACTTGGCAATGTAAGGATTCACGAATAGAATAATTGCGGCGTCTGTTGCTGTTGCCGCTGGCCTTGGGGACTGTTTTATTTAATTGGAAAAGTAGATAATACGGTATCATTTTTTCCGTTTGCTTGGAATGGTTGAGAGGATGGGGATGGAAGTTTATGACGAGGGAGTTACTGAAGCTGAGGGTGAAGGAGAGGGTAGGGCCTTGTGCCGTGCAGATGTGTCTCAAAAGAGACAGCCGCACTCCTTTTACACTGAAGAGAAAAAAATTGGTGCTCTGAGGAAAACTCGGTTGGCGAGTGCAGAAGTAGTCACGAATTCAGCAGTTCCTCTTGAAAATTGTCTTGTACTCTGAATTATCATCTATTTATTAGAGGTTTTTAAGGCCTTGGCCGGGCAGTAGTCGATACCATGCAGGGAAAGCGTGACAAGAAGAAGTATGGTAAAGATAAAAAAATTAGTAGTGAATTGCAGGATCTGTCTCACCAGCGTGAACTTATCGAATCCGGTAGCGTGCTGTAACTCTGAATCCGCTCAATCCAGACTTCGTACAATCAGAAAATGACAGATTGTGCATAAAAAAATTGCACTATTGTGATGGTGGTGTAAAATGGAGCATGAGAAAAATCAATATATAAAAACTTTAAAGTCCAAATATTTCGTTCAAGTGTTCAAAATTCAGATTTTTCATAGTCTTGATATTTTTCCGACGATACATTTCAGCGAGGTGTGTGTGGACTTACAGTTGGTGTATGCCAGGGGATACACTTCCAATTAAGGAATACGTGCTTATGAAATTTTAAAATAACTTGTATTTCCAGATGTCCAATCTAGCGAAATGACTACTGCAATCCTAGTTTTGTTCTGAGCTTAGGTTCTTGGATAAACGAGTAACTTGTTCCATTAAAATTCTGTTGCTTTTGTGCTAATACGCAATTGTCATTTGAATACCTTCAACTTTTCGAGCCTGTTTCTTCCTGTATGTTCTTACATTTTGCTTTGATCAGACTTGAAGATAACATAAATGGAGTGGGGAAAATTTTGTGCGAAATGAATTCCCCCTCGTATTCAATTGAACTTAATTCCTCCTTTTAGAGCGGAATGCCAGCCCATGTTTTGCATCAGGATATAATGCCTACCTAGTTTGCATTGGATTCTCAAGGAGGAGAGATGTGGGGACTTCTGAATGCCCGCTTAAGAAACGGGAACAGGCTAAAAAGCTGAGAGAATGGATTGCAGCGGGAGATCCCAGGGGGCAAATTGAGGGGCACGTGGTGTGCCACAACAATGATCGTCGTCCTGTTGGAATTAATGTTTCAAGCCGTTGCGTGGCGACCGTGTCGAGTGGCCTGTGCGCGCGCGCGGTGATGAATGAGAACCCTTTCACAATGGGGCCTTAATTTCGGGGCCGGGTGAGAGACTTTTTTGGTGAAACCTGGGGATGAGAACACACCATAAACAGTGTAGTGTGTGCAAACGAAGCCCCTCCCCCCCTGAAGGAGGCACGCGCTGCAAGAGGTCAGATTTGCGACAGAATTTACTTATGACGCGGCGATGGAACGGGCAAAAGCTTTGTGTTCACGTGAGGGGGGAGGGGGTTGCGGAAAAAAGTGTGTGGATATCTGAATTGGGTCAGATGGAGGTATTAGGTAACTTAATATTTAAACAACATCATCCAAGGAAAGTGAAATATTGGGAACTATCTGCATCAATTCCTGTAATGAATTCATTGTCGAACCCCGTGCAGAGCAACTATTAAGGCGGCTTTACTCATGGAAGTAACTTCCGTGACATTAGCCTTGAAAGTCGCTTGCAAGTGACACTTCGATGTGTAAGCACGGACTTCTATGGCAGTTGGGGTCGATATTGGTATATTAGTATTATAGTTTAACGTGCTCCGGCGGCTAAGGTCATTTCGCACATACTGTCTGCCACGTGCAGACAGGGGCAACAGCACTCGGTAGAATAGGAGGATCATCCCTCCAAACTCGAGCCGAGCCCAACGATGCCCCCGGTGACTTCGGTGATTGATCGATAACCGATGTTTCCATCGTGGCAAGCCGTTGCCTCGATATTGGTAGTAATCCACCCAGCGTGGCACATTATATTATGTAAACAATGATGGCGTATTATACACACCTGTGGGATATTCCACACAATGATGTCACGTTATTGCACACAGTAGTTAAGAGAATACGGTAAGAATTATGATTTACTTAGCTATTGACCATACTGAAGTATTCTGACGGTGGGTAATATTGATTTTTTCGCAGGTAATTCTTTATTTGGGATTTGAAAGCTCTTACTTTATCAATTTTTTTTTCAAATGATTGGGTGGAATACTATATATGCATGGTTTAAAATAAGAATGTGCACACGGTTGCATTTTGACCATTTGTATGTATGTACAATCGTTTCAAGAAAATTGACATATATAAGAATTGAGTTGTATTTAATTATGAAATAAACTATTGTTTCGCTAAACTGTATCGTGGAAATTGTACAATAATGCTACTTTACAACTGTATATTATTGTATTAATAGGTATACAAAAGTAGCTTTCGCAGGGTCTGTTTCAATATGGTTTCAACGATTTCAATTCTAAGCCTAACGTCGCCTTTCGTTCTTTATCGTTCTATAGTGCGCATCTCGTGCGATTTTATAAATAACCAAAAAGCGGACATTCGAACAGGTGTGCTGCAGCATTTCATTTACCACGTAAACTGAAAAATTAAACTGAAAACGATAAAAATCACGAACGACCCGGGTTTCGACGATTAATCGTATCTCTGATGATGACGATCTATCGTTGAAACCCGGATGGTGTGCAGTATTTATTGTGGTGGTATTTGTAAAAGTTTGTCTGAAAATAAATACGTTGATTTCGCGAAACCTTCCAGGACGGCTCAAATCAATCTAGGTCCCGTCCTCTGTATTAAGTTATGGCTAGCATAATGGGTCTTGCGCTGAATCAAGCATCTCGTGAAACGTGCTTCACTGCGGACAGTGGGAGCAAAGTTTGCTCATACGTATATCAAGCCCTCTTTAGAACTGCAAAATTTGATGCAGATATACTCTTCAGGGTTATTTTATTTTCTAATGAGTTTATTTTCAGGGAATTGGTGATACAATATCAAAACAAAGAGTAGAGAAGTGGTAGCCAATTATGATTTGACATGACAGTGCCCATTCATATGACATTTGACATGACAATGCCCATATTCCATTGCTGAATGCCATTTCGGAAACATTTTTGCGAAAGATTCTCATTAATATTAGATAGGCACCCATGGAAATTGGATTGCGAATTTTTTTCTGGAGGAAAGAGATTAGCAGGGCAGATTGAGGCTGTTCGGGAGTCGTTGATTATTTGCGGGTGGAAATGAGATGCAGAGTGGAGATGAAAGAGGGCTGTTGGGAGGTAGAATTTGAATTGGTGGAGGACACATAACAATGGACACCATTGTGGCGTCCGACGGAGACACGAGAGGGGTTTAGTGTATGGGTGTCTGTGTGGTGGCAGCGTGCGCGCTCGTGGAGCAGGGAAGTGGGACGGCCGGAGGGAAAGGGGGTGGAGGGAGGTTGGAGAGGGGGGAGGGGGGGCAGTGGCGCTGTAGTCGCAAGAT
The DNA here is from genome assembly GCA_963573305.1 of Pyrrhosoma nymphula. Classification (NCBI taxonomy): domain Eukaryota; kingdom Metazoa; phylum Arthropoda; class Insecta; order Odonata; family Coenagrionidae; genus Pyrrhosoma; species Pyrrhosoma nymphula. The sequence continues at coordinate 181,743,430 of OY754327.1, forward strand.
TCCGCGCGCGCGCGCGTTCGGGACGCCGCCAATTATGCGAGGGAGTCAGGGCGGCTGGGAAAACCGTAACGGACGACCGACAGAAAAAAAAATAACAATCCGCCCGTAAGCGTAACGCTCTCCCACCCTCATTCACCACCCCCACCCCATATCCACCCTCAGCGTCCTGCTCAAGATGGATGTGGAACCCCAAGCGGCGCTCCCAAAGGAGACTCTCTTGCCGGAGATGTGTCGTGGAGGATGATTGCCCGTACTCGGCGATAATTGGCGGTGCTCCGCAAAATTCAGTTGCTCCTCTTCACTAGCCTTTAAGGCGTGTGGCCAAATGTCGCCTTAGGGCGGGCGCGCACTAGCGCGACCACGACAGATCGTTGTCGTACACCCTGCTACCAGAACACGACCACACCGCCTGCGATTTCAATTTTAGTTGCAAGAGGGATGTCGTAGTGTAGCTGTACTGGTTGGGTCGGAGTGGAATCGGAGGCAGTGCGCGACGCGCCATACAATGTGTGCTATTTCCGGCAGCAAAAACCGGTGAGTCGGGGACGACCAAACTAAAAACTTTGGTCGGACGACTCGGGTTCGACCAACGAGTCGCATTTTGCCTAGTGCGCGACGTTCTATTTGTTGTCATGTTAAATTTGGCCGTGTGCGATAGGCCGTGGTCGCGCTAGTGCGCGCCCGCCTTTTGGCCGGCTTTGTATAAACCATGAAGAGTATAATCTAAAGCTTGTGGACCTGATTGTCGATCCACCATGTTTTCAGCGATGATTGGCTGAGCTCCGAGAGATGCAATTGCTTAGTAAGTCTCTTTAAGTGGTGCAGTCAGCTGTCGTGTTCGGCCGGTATCATAGAAATTGCTACCATTGGATTGTATATGGCGGTAACTATACCCCCGGATCGGAATCTACCACTAATGACCCGAAGGTGGTTGGATGAACTTGGTCTATAAAAACATGTCTCATGTCTAATGCTGACTACGCTTTAAGCACCGTCTGGTGATGTCTAAAGATTATCGTCTCGAGAGTGGTAAGGATGGACGACCACATTGTTCGGTGGGGACACATTTATTTGAGGGAGCGGAATTGGCATGGGCCATGCTATGAGAATCATGTAAAAGAATTAAAGTTTCTTGATTTTTGCCATAAAATGAATTTTGTTACAACATTTTCAGAGCGAAAGTCGTCGTAATGCGGGTTGACTAACTCCCATGAATGTTTGTACGTTGCTTCTTGATGTACTATGTACTAAAATTAATAGTTAACATTAACGTTGTCAGCAAAGTATATACATTTGCAATATAAACTAAATGTATTCCTCATTAGATGTCTTCCTAAGGTTTACGGGAAGGAAAGTTATACTGGTATGCAGGTGGCCTAATTCTCTTGCTAAGGGGCAACATAAAGAAATTATTGAATAAATCATTAATTATTTGGGATAAAAAATTCAGGAAAACATTTTCGGATTTTCCTTCTTTTAATGCTTCTGAATCTGAAATAAAAAATACGACTTTTTGTGACCATTTTTGTAAAAAAAAACCTGTCAGGGAAGTGGTTAAGTGCACTTGCCGCTTTTCTCATTGCTTTTTCTATTTGTACCCGCTCCATGAGCTCCGTCAATTTACAACATATCGTCCATGCAATCCATTGGATGTATGTGATCCAAATAGAGTTTGAGAAGGCATGGAATACCTTCGAAATTCGTAGAATTTTACCAGCTATGGAGTGTGCGAATTCATATTTGTTGTTGAATTAAAATTAAACCTGACTCGTTTTCAGCCTTCTCACCTTTCCCGGGACTATTTTTTGAACGCTGCGGAATGTGGTGGGGCTACTGCAAATAAGGAGAAGCTCTGAAAGTATTACAGATATATCATGGATCATAAATTCATTTTTCAAGCCGTTTAACAACCTCATGGACATTGTCGGAAATGTATTGAAAACTAAACAGATTTTTCGTCGGAGGGAAAGGAACTCGTAAGAATGAGAGTGCACAGGAACCATTCCTATGTGAGTGGGTTTATGTCGAAATTTGGAATATTGCAAACGTCTTCCGTGAATCTCTCAACTCTTGATATTCTCTCCAGAGACTCCGTCGTCGGGATATTGCCAGCGATTTTTGGACGAAGGTGATTCCCGAGAGACCGCGAGAACTTTGATGCTCTCGAGAGGCAATTATATCAACGAAGGCCTTGGATCAACACCGCTCTTTTTTGGGACCACATTTCCTCATTCCTACTCGCCATCAGCCCGATTGCTTTACTGCCTCCCCGAGCGAATTCATCTACCGATCGCCTCATGCAGTAAACGCGTGCTAATTTGAGATACAGGTAACAGACCCCTTCGACTCTTCATGTGCCGAAACAGAAAAAAATACCAGCCAGCACCGAAGGCGTCACTTTGTGGAATTTAATTATCTTCACAATAGTGAATAAAAAAACGCAAGAGTATTTAATCTCCCCACGCTATTTAATAAAAGCAAGAAAGCCAACCTAGATTTCTACCTATCCTTGAAAATGATTCAACGTGTCGAAACCTACGTAGTTTTTTTCTGACTTTTATTTAATAGTGTGGATTGCACACAGAGTTTTTAAAATTCTTTATCATGGAGAAATAAAAGATTAATTCACCTAGACTGTTTGTATATTCCCGTCTGGTCGGTGTGAATGGGTCTTCTCGACCTTTGGACGTCAATGTATGTACTGTGGAAGATCTTAGATAAGTGACGGACTGGTAATTTGGCTTTTTTTTTAGATTTAGGAAACGAGATGATAAAAAATTATTCAATGTATCAGCCATTTTTAATGGTGAGTGTACCCTTTTGTATACAAATATGATATCTTTCATGTTAAAAATTAGGCTTGTCAGCCACGCATATCTGCGTTATTTCATCTGTAGAACCATATGGGCCCATGCATTCCTTTTTTTGCTAAGGATGAAGGGTAATGCCATTCCTATACGGTTGTCAATCTCGGGACTACGTCATCCTATCTCTGGCAGACTGGTTGCCATCGGTCAAGAATCTTAACTCATATCCAACAAAATTCCTCAGCTTTTTGCGAAGCATTACTAGACTTGCATTTCTTGGTCAAATTAATGATGTTATTTATTACTTATTTCTTCATTACCAGTCTCCAAATTATTTATTTTTATGTCCTTGCTTTGAAAGAATATCATCATTAGAGTTTGTTAATTGACATGGTTGAGATGAAAAAAGAGTCGTGATGTCGTACATATAGTTTTGCTCGTTTACAGTTCATCCTTTTCAATCTTCCCATTCATCTCAATCGTTAAAGGACGACGAAAATTAGGTCTATCTCCTTCAAATTGACTCTCGCAACTGACAGCCTTCTTTCAAACAGCGTCTCTCCTCACTCACAGTCTTCTCAGAAGCCTCGTCATTCTCTCTTTTGCTTTAGTTTTTTTCTTTTTTGGATGGGGTCATAATAACTCGGCGATTTCGCGTGTCTGGGCGGAGGATGAAAGCCATCAGATTGGGTAGCAATCAGGCTCTGGACGGTAGCTCTTGCTACGCATTTATCTCAATTGCTGCTTTCGTAGCAGTAACATAATACACCTATCAATTGGGGAAATAATCCATGTAATGTAAAGCACATCGACTTTTCCTTTTTACGACCCTCTCGAATAATTCTTTCAATTTATTCTGTAAACCAGTTCTTAAGTAACTGTCATAAGTTTTCAAATGATGCAATCATATGACGAAGATCTAACTTCGTGGAATATTTCCATTATTTTAAGAAGAACACAAGTTTGTATTTTCCCCAGATTTATTCCACTATAAACGATAGGTTTCGGCTGTTACGCCATCGTCAGGTACAATATATGCAGTGAATGGAAATCCGTTGCGCAGCTGTTTATAAGTAAAAAAGTATTTCGGGTGGGGGAGGAGGAAAGCCGGGGGGAGGGAGGAGTGTGCTCTTCAGTTGACCCAGGTCGGTTGGTCAGGTGGTGGAGGTTGGGGAGGGGGGTTTCTGGAGGGAGGTGGACTATTGTGAGATGGGCAAGGGATTGATAACAGGGGGGAGAGGTATGGAGAAACTTATAATAATTTCAAATGATGCAATAAAATGAAATGATAGACTCAACCTCATTTCGTGAAGTACATCGTTATTTAATCTGTGATTTTGCGAAATGGACATAATAAATTATCAAAACGTAACCATCCAAAGCGCTTTATTTTCACGTTGCTACAAACAACGAAAGCTGTTTCAGGCTGCACCCGGTGGAAGTTTTCGATATTCATGATGAATAAAACACTTTGTAATTGGGATTGAATTCATCCACAGAGTTATTTTTAGGGATGATTATGCTACAAGTGGTAGAACTCGTTGTGTCATATAAATAAATCTGTGGAAGATTACTAAGTTTTTTATTCATCATGAATTGCTACAAACAATTCCCGAAAATGTTGTTTTAGCATTTCTATATTATGCATGATTATGTGGAGGGAGGCAATAGACTGTTTAAGTAATTCGTGTTGAGGAATAATTTGGCGCGGTTTCCGTCTATGAAATTAAAAAAAATGAAACGTAATGATTAGGAGGGGAAATAAAGGAGTGAAATATGTTCTTTTCCATTGCTGGGGGAATTTCGAAGAAGGTAGAATTAGTTGGTGGAAATGTTTGGAGGTAGCGGTGCGTCTAGGGATGTTTTTGAAGAAAAAATATGCCTTCGTGTTTTGCAGAAAATAATAGACTAGTCGACTGTGAATCGAACCCCAAATAGAAAGTTTGAGAGAATTATTCACTTTCGATGCATTGAGCTGTACGTATAATTTAGTATACTTGCGAACATTAACACATTATTTTCGAATTTATATATCTTCCATTAAGTCTTCTCTTTGCATACATTAACATGTTGTTCTTTAACTGGTAATATTTCGGATAATGAGAAATTTTTATGCAGATGCCATCAGAAACTCGAAGTTTTGATAGTGCCTTTGGGAACCTAGAAATTTAAAAATTGGTATAACAAGAGCCCAAATGCGAGACGTAAGCTGCGCTTAGTAACTCCTTGGAACGCTAACTCCTTGGCTATTGCTATCAAAATACGGCGCATTACAGTAGCAAATTAATCACTGCATCGTTATCACGTGTGCAAAATTATGTCATTTACGTTCATATTCATACGTCCATTAAGTGGAAGTAATTTCATGAATAATATTCGGAATCAGTTCGCAACTGTGAAAGCTTTGTTGTTGTATAGTATACAGGGTAGTTTTTCTGAGAGAGATGATCTCGCTTACCGGTGCAGGGTTGTGACAAGGTCTTCAAAGTAAGCATGACTGCTATTGTTGCAAGAGTGGATCTTTTGTATCGCCGATCTTTTCAAGAAAAGGCATTCACTATGTGCCAGCTGTCGAAACGCAGGGCTCTGAAAAACGCATATGGTTAAGAAACAATGTCGTCACGGATTTTGTAACCCTACGGAAAAAACGTCAGACAATGGCGGTCGCATTACGGCACGTTCTCACCAATAGCATTTATTTGCTCAAGGGTTGGGAATCGGACGGGCGCTAGGTGGAGGTTAAAAAGGGGACTGATTTCTAGCTGCTGGGAGAGTCGAGGTAATTTTTTTGGGCAAAAAAAGACTGCCCGTGGACAATGTCCTGGCGTAGGGTTGTGAAACGAGATTTTCTCGATGCGAAAATGATTATCGTGCCCTCCAAGTGTAGGATAAACTCACTTTTGCTGTGCTATATTTTTTTTTCATTATGCGCCACGGAATTCTCCTTTGTATTCTTATGTTTTTGCGTAATTTTGAAATATTTCTTTATGTCCAACCTTTTTTTTTTCAACTTGAGATGATAAGTGTTAATTGACGTAAGAATTTTAATAAATTAAAGGTTGAACTCTCGTACGCCCTACGCGCCTGTACATTTGTATTTCAGATAATCATTTCAAAGAGAAGAATTTTATGTTCGCAACTGCATCACGTAAAGTGAGAATAAAACATTGCCTGTCACACAGCGGATTCTCCCACAGATCGGCGGAATCCTTCTTGCCGTAACGACCTCGCCGTGTGCCAAAATACTTCTGCGTGTGTTTTTCATCGGAATGTTTGCGGAGCGAGAGCTGAGAGAATTCCCTTTCGCCATCTTTCACACGTGAATTATGTTGTCCCAATATTACGCCACGGTGAAAATAATTTGGGAAGATAATTTGTGGGTTAGAGAAATTTGAATATGCCTTCTTATTGGCTCAAGCCAGCACGAATCATACAAAGTAGTCCAAAAGCAATGCATTTGTTACAATACTCCAGGATGTCCATTTCCGTTTCGGGATTCGAATCATTTGGCCTGTCCTCATTCGATGAACTCAATGCTTAACCGATCCCAGATCCTTTACATTACTCTGCCTACAAGATTACACAACTCCCTCTGGAATGTATCCTCCGATACTTTAACGATTGGTAAGTTATACGATGGACGCTATTCAGTAATTTGTGCGCTGGAATTTTCATCGGGAGAACCTATCCCGAATCTCCCTCTAGGTTTTGTCCCGAAAAGTAGCCGGTAATGTTTTAAATCGTTATCATTGACAGCCATTTCTGACCCTCATCATCATCAGAAGTCATCCATCAGAAGATTAGTTTGATGTAGCTCTCCACTCCACTCTCTTTATCAGCCAACCGCACCATACATACCTACATAATATTTCACCTTGATGTCCTTCATAATTTGTCTTTTCTCATCCTCATTGACGTAAAATATAAGCCCAAAAATGTTTTCTATAATTTCCGCATTATTAGTATCTTAAGCTAAAATAACAATAAGTCACAGCTGTGTAGCTGAAAATTTCACTATTTTTTCCAACTGACAGGACTTTTACACTCTGTTAAAGATGCTTCGCGTCAGTATTTTGTGCCTGTATTTTCCGTTTCAGTAGCAGCAATCTCTTTGGCCACAGCTTTCCGCGCTCGCGCCATTTTTCCCGCAGTGAAGTCTGCTACACTTCGAAGTAAAATGTCGATGATGCGAGTTAATTGTCTCGCTCTGTGCGCTCTGCCGAGTGAAGCGTTTCTCAATCATCACTTCTGCGAAGTGGTTGGAGACTCAATGAGGAAACGCTGAGGAGACGTTCGCTGATGTCTTGTCGTGTGGAAGGCTACCCTAAACCCCTTCCTCACGACCACCGAGGCGACGGGCAAAGGTTATTTTCATGCCCCCGACCGGTGCGTACTTTCCCAGTTGATTTGAACTGCTGGGCATGTTATGTAAACCAACTGAGTCGTCGAGGAGGTGCTAACTGGACGTTAGAAATGGAAAAAGGAGAGTGAAATTGTTCTTCCTACAGTTAAAAGTTTCTTACATTCCTAGAAACCATCAGTGCAATAATTTGTAATGAATTTATTCGAAATATGAATGTCGAAATTAAATTGACTGACATTATGCACATAATATGCAAATTAAGCACGAAAGGGTACATAATAAATTATCACGTTTCTATGTCCGGCGTCGTAAGGACGGGTGGGAATCAAGGTCGCTATATTCTAAGGGGTATTGCGACCTTGGTGGGAATTTGTTCTAGACCACCTGTATTGAAAATATGAGGATAGTGGAATTAGGAAATATGGAATGAAATTGTTGACGAGTTTGCTGTTTTTTATTATTTATTATTAGTTTTTAATTTATATAGTTAGTATTTTCTTACAGTATACGCTTAGCATTTTCATTTTCAACATTTATACTTATTTCGATTAGTTTGTGCTGCATAAATTAATGAAAATTGATTGCTGTCCATGGACTTTGAGATCGAATTGTCGATATCGAGTATCCATCTAGTTGAGTTAAAGCGGAATGGAAATTTTGAGATCGGATTATCCTAAGGTTTCATCATGAACCTTGATATTATCTCATCTTTGCTAGGTTCTTGAAATAAGCAGTTTCACTTGGCTGAAGTCATCGAAACCTTAATTATTACATTCACGAAAAACAATTCATTAGTGTAATGCGCTCGTAAATATTACATCATACCACGCAACCCACCATTAGAATTTTTTTTCTGAAAGTGGATTAAATTATTTCCATTAGAAGATGATTTAGGTCGGTGTTGTCTCATGCCATCCAATTCTTTAATCGGTGTGAGAGTGAATTCTTGGCGCAACTAACCTGTCAGTCAGGAAGCTTGAAATGAAACACTGAAGACGGCGATGATTGCGCCAGTAATGACATCAGAAGTTGTAATTGTCGGCTGTGATGGGAACTTTCACTTTTATTTATCGCCCGTGCTCATACGGAAGGAATGAATCATCCTCATCGAAGCGTGCGATAATGAGTTGCATCGATCCCTTACGACCCGAGAGAGAAAAATAACGAGCCTTCGATTGCAGTTTGGAAAACTCGAGATTCTCACGCCTTCATCATCTCGGAACAGATTTCCAGTCGAAGCACTTATGATGTCACCGATTATAGGGTTACCATCCGAGCTATTTATTTTTTTTAGATCGGGTTGGTTTGATGGCTAAATCACTAGCTTCTCGTCTCATACGGACCGGGTTCGCATCCCGGCAGTAAGCATAATCCTCCGTACGTCAGATGGGACGTGGACCCATTCGTTGACGGAGGGAAAATGTCGACGCAGGGTTTCTCTCTGACCTTCCTCCATTTCCCGAATAATCCATCCCGCACACATATTCCCTTAATCTTTAGCAGTCTTCAAGCCGAAGTTTGGTTTACTGCTGGTATCCTCTCCACCCTCCTTTAACTAACCGTTTAATTCCTACATACATAATTCTTCACTTTGACGTCCTTCTTACACTGCGTGATGAATTACATACTTGGTCTTCTTTGGTAATTCTTTCCATCATTTCTCCGTTTTCAGGAGGCTGTACAGTGTACCTCTATCGTAAATGGCGTAAATTTACTCAATTGTCGGTCGCCTCCTCAAAATAAAAACCAAACACACCGCGGATCCTAATCGGAACCAAGGCACTTGAGCTTGTGTTCTCTGGAAGGAATTTTTGTAATTTTTATATATTATTGGAAAGTATAATGCCCTATGCAATAGTCCAATTTGTAAAACGTTAAGTTGCTAATCGGGGGCCCGGGATTCAAACTTCCTCGCTTTCCTGGGTACTCATGCTTCCCCTTCGCGTTGTAATTTTCGGTGCTCCAGAACCCTTCTGGGAATACACCGTTAACCTCGCGAAAATATCTGGCTCTCCTACTACGTATTTTCCTACGTATACCTCTCTCTTCACTTGCTAAACCGACCGAGTGATTGATGTTGGTTGCCATCTTATATGATATTTTTATATCCAAATATGAATGTGGAATGAAATTGTGACAACATTTTATCTTGTTAGCCGACGTGTCCAGGTTGCCTTACTGAAGTCTCTCTTTTAACGTATTAGGTCATGAAATTAAAACTGGCTTTTTGGAATGAGAAACAAAAAGTGTGCACAAAACAGTTTGCTCCTACAAAATTTAATACCCTCAGCCATCATGCTTATAAAGATTTTAAATTTTAATTCCTCTCAGGCCATATTCGGTGTACTGTATATTTTAGAAGCGTCTTTTGTGGTGTTAAAATTTACCTGGTAAATTATTCCGACATCTCCCCTTGGAGAAATAAGTTTAATTGCTGAATGTTAATGCAGAGTACTTATGATCGGAACCAAAGGATTACTGTTTAACCTTTCGTCGTTTCAAGAAGCAGCCATGTCATTCTTTTGTGACTCCTACTCGGAAAGCTCGGCGGTAGCAGGAAGTTGCCTTGACCCATATCTCTCAGGATACTCCATTCCATATCTGGAGCTGTAATGCTCAACTTTTATTGTGTTGTCTTTAATAAACATACATCGCTAAAGCGTCACATCATGGCAAGAAGAAAAGCCCCAGTTTTATAAAATCCTTATTAGTTAATGTATATTTTTTTATACATCTATATTTGTCCATCCACACTTGTCTCCTCCGGAGATAGTGGGGGTGCTCTTATTTTTCTTAATTGTGATGTAACAATAATAGAGATTAACTTGAAATGAGTCATACGTGTGAAATGAAGCATTTTAAACTGTTGGTCAGCTCCTCTTCGTAATGAATACCAAGTTTTTAGTAAAGTGCCCGAAAAAATCAAACGTCTCGTGTTTTGATTAGTGTGCCATTACTGAATCTGGAGCTGTCCCTATAATAAGAGGATATCGCATCACAGCGCAACAAAAAAATTCATAAACACAAAAATGTTCGGCCGCACGACAATTAGGCCTTTAATGGCGCTTTGAAAAATAACATTTAGTGTTTTTTTTATGACGATAGTCTTCTTCTCCGGTCAAAATGTTTTGCCTTCGAAGTGAAAATAGGAGACTTCGAGAAGACGCTTGTGTATAGACCCCTGCAGCGTTGCATCGGGAGGATGTTTGTCGGAGTGATTAATTCCCTCCCCCCACCTCCCGCAGCAATCCCTCCTCGCAGTGACAGCAGACCGCCGCCGCCGTCACTACTCCGCTCGCAACCGGGGTTGGGAGACTTACATCACTAATCGCAACTGAGCATTCTTTTGAAGCAAGACTTGCGCTCGCCAAAGGAATGGGAGGGCAGGGGGGGGGGGGGTTCGGGTGGATGGGAGAGATGGAATGGAGGTGGGAGCAAAGAGAGGAAGCAGGAAGGGGGATAGGGGGGTTTCTTTCTGTTTGAGTGAGCGCTCGCGTGGCTTGCTGCATCTCTCGCATCCATTGAGCGAGGAACTTCTCCGACGCCCACCCCCTCTCATCCTTTCGTCCCCCTTCCTTTAGACCCCTCCACCCCCGCTTCCGTCCCATGGGGGGAACGAGCGCGAGTTATCCCCCTTCTCCCCCGCTCCTTCCTCCGTCCCTTCTCTCGCTCGCACATCGACGCAGGGAGGAGAAAAACTTTTGTCGGAGAACTCGGAGGACAAATCGCTGTCGCAGCTGTCGATTCCTCCTACGCCAGTAGCGTCAAGGACCAGCGGCGATCAGTCGAGTCGGAATCAAGCGCCTTCCGGTATTGTCCCGTCGAAATCGCCGCGAGTATAAAGTCGTTGTTTCTGGTATAATTTGTGGTGCCTTAAAACTCTTTATTTCCATTTTATCACCTCTATGGTGACGATAGTTCCATATGGTGGTTGCAGAAGCTGAAAAAAATATTACCCGAGATATTCCGGGTTTACTTATTATTACTTTCCAAATTTCCCTGTATCTTGATGTCCCCAGTGCTAGCAATGAGGCCATTTTTATTCCAGCTAGTTTTGTGTAAAATAAAATGTTACGGATGGATTGACGATGTGGGAGGCGAGTCCAGGCTTGGAATATTCGAGAAATGCGTCAATAAACAATTTTCTTCTCGTTGATATCTGACTTTCTTCGGGTTTATACTGCGTTCATTGGCTTATTCTGACGATGATATTGGAACTATGCCAATTTTTTAATTGAGCTCTTTTAAAAACTCTTTGGAAACTAACAACTTTAATCTATTTATTCAGTTTACATGCTCATGCTGAAATTAAGGTTGGTATTCCAAAGCCTTGATTGATTCCGTGCCATTCCGTAACGATCAGTGACCTACATCTCTCTAGATGCCACCCTCACCGCCTTCTTGATCTCGATATCTCTCCATATTCATTCACAGATTCATAATTTATATTTTGGTGCAAGATATCCTTCAGCTTCACTATTTTCTAGACCAGCTAGTCATATTGATGTACAGAGAAAAGTGTGCTTATGTTTTTCTCTTATAGACTTTCGTCGCATAGTGTTCAGTGGCTTACGTTTTGAAGGAATTTACTTTTAATGATGGCATTTTCCTTGTTGTCGGTATCATTTTATGGAAACGACTTCTGTGATTTCTGCAAACCTTCCTCCCCCTATTATTTTCCGTCTATATTTCCCGCACTCTGCCCTTATGTACTTTAACAGGTACCTTACTTACTTACTTACTCTTACTCCCATGGCCATCTATGCCCAAGCTGGGATTTGGCCTCACCTACCTACCTACTATACCTACTATAAATAATCGTGCCACTCATCAGCTTTAAAAGTTTCTTCGTCGTAATCATTCGCCTTTTTCATCATCATCCAACTAACTTTAACGCTTCAAATACTTTGGCCATTTTTCAATTTATTTTAAAGTTATCCCATCCGTTCATCGTCATCGTGTGAATGGACACTTTCTACTGGGCATCCCCTGCTTTCTGCTGACACCGCTTCCCCCTATATTACATTATTCTCCCCTTAACTCAATTCCAAAATTGCCTCTGATGACTAGCCGCCGCCACTAATGCTTAAATGAGACAATTCTAGGGTCTCTCCCTTCCTCCCCCGCGTCACTTGTTCTTCATCGTGCCCACATCAGGCGCCACCAAATAACGCCATTATGTCGGTGGAAGCTGCGATGGATTTTGATGATCATACTGAGGAAGAGGCTGTGGTAGTTTATATAAATTATTACTTCGAAGTTTTGGCTTAAATTGTTGAGTTATTAGAGTGAATTTTTTGGTCATTGTAATTTTGTCGTAAAACTGTTATTTTCTATTCGTCTAGGCTAATTTAAATATTTTTGCGAGTTCCAAACAATTATATTTTCTCATAATAGTCTTGTCCAGACGATAAAATATATATCTTACGAGAAAGTTTCCTATCAAGTAAATATCAATCTATATTTCTCGTTGCAATACCGTTAAAATGTCTCTCTTCCGATTCTTAAGAGGTTTTTGATGAATTTATGATGAGTATTTCTCTCCTTAAAACATTTTCGTAGCATAGGAATGGAATTAATCTGTGAGCCGACGTGAATTTTCGTTGTAATGTATTAGTTGGCTTTTATTATCTGCTCGGTTATTGCCTTATTTTAGTTTAGTCCTGTCCTGCAATTGGAGGAGGCATAGATCCGGAGATTAGCTCAGCTGCTGCGGAAGAAGCTGCGAAATCCCAAGATCTGCCTAAACAATAATGCGGGCCTGTATTTCCCAGACACGATACAATACACAAAATAACAATTTTTGACGCGATAGCAGAAATGTTCGTCAGTACCCTGCCGAGTCCGTCAACTCGTGATCCATCTTCATTTGAGTTTTTCTGAAGAAGCGAAAGGACTCGCATTAGGAATTTTTCCCGCTTGCTCTGTCTATTGGTCTGCGATATAATTTGCATAAAACTTGTTGTAAATAGTTGTGGACTGTATTTTAAAGGATTTTATTGTCTTAGGCACTTTTAGGAACTTTTGGCTTTTTGATACGGAATTGATGTCGCTGAGAAACAGAAATGCCTGGGCGTATGCTGAATTAAAAATTTGTTATGCCGTTCAATGTGCACTTGGAAAAGATGAAAGAAAGCAATAGCATACCCACGTGCTACTATGGAAATAAAAATGGATCGTGCAGCCAATAAAGTTGACCGTTATGAGTTACGGAGTGAAGAATTTAAATTGAAGGAGATTTTAATGAGCGAGTCTTCACAGTTGTTTGTCATGTTTTATTACAGTGAATCCTTCCAAGGTGGCATGGAAAAATAAGAGTCAAAAATCGTGTAAGATCGTGTTCGGTGTAAGTATGAATTCATAGAGTTCACCTGGATTGTTCCGCTAGTTAGAGTACGCCGCTTCATGGAACTCTCAATCCCTGCACATACAAGAAAATTTTGTGTAGGTGAAAATTTGCTGATAAAATTTAACGTGTCAAGGCTTAACTTAATCTATAACCGGTATTACCAAGCATATTTAGTCGTTAATAAAGGGAAAATTTACATTTGGGCCAAGCAATAGTGGTTATATTTAATAACTCCTCATTTTATGTACATGCACGACAATGGGGTTAAATTTTCAAATTATGTCTCGCTGAAATTCTTTCGCTGAATGTTTGTTTGCTATGAATGTTCCTCTTCCTGGCATCCATCTCGCGCGCTAGATCACTCCTGGAGTTAAGTACAGCCCGGGTATGATTCCTCAAATAGGCCGATTATTTTGAGCGTGGCTTAAGTTTCAAGTTGAAGGTTACCAGAGCAGTATCAATGACAGTTGATCACCTGGGATGAGTGCAGTCCGTCGCTTGTACGATGCGACGTCGTAATGTATGATCTCGTGACTCTCGGCTGAATGTGTGGAACACACCTACGAACCCCCGCCGGGCGTCGTAGGCGTTTTCTCACTCAGGTAAAGAGTACAAAAGGGTGATGCCTCCAAGGGTCGTAAATAACGCTTATTTAGGGAAGGGTGTATCACACAAAATACACAAGACAGTGTGTCAGTTGTGACCTTAAAATGCGGAACGTGACGAAACCGTCGAGCCAAGGGGCGGACAAATGATCTGGGACCTTTCCTGGCGGACAAACGTAATAGGTTTGGGGAAAGTTGAGACCCTAAATCTTCGTCAGAGAAAGAAAAAAATTCACACAAAAGTGTGCTAGGTTCCAAATGGCTTGAAGTGGAGGTAGACATATTTAATTAACCAATTTCCTGAGTAATGGCTTAGCCGGCTACCAAATACAATATTCTGCTACTTCGATCCAAGGATTGCAATCCGTAGCATAGGAATTGAATTAATCTTGGCCGCCTTCAGCCATTTGTTGAGGCTAGTTCTGAAAATGTCCCGCCCAGACGCGGCCACCGTGAGAAGTTTACACTTTTGCATTTCCTCTTACGCTGGCAAACTTCTCATTATTTTTGGAGCTCAGTATGTGGTCATTCACGCATATACAATGAAGCCTCGCCGTGACATTAATATATATTCCGCATGAATAATAGTTAAATTAAGTTCACGTTGAAGCTGTACCGAATCTCTGGCTGTCTCCAGTTTTCTCGCACGCCGCGCCGGTGTAATTTGATTGCCTAATGCGTGCGACCCTATATATTTTGTATTATAAACTCAAAGTTAAAGCAAGTTATCGGACGTTAGGCTCAAAATTTGAGAAAAATTATCCCCGCTTCATTTTCATTTACCGAAGCTGATTTTGGCGAAGTTGTCATAATTCATGCATTTTGATTTTTTTTAATGAAGAATATTACACCGACAAGCAATATAAATTATTTTATTTAAAATTTAGCAATTTTAAATAATTATTAAATTAAACTTTTATTCAATGTATACGTGGCTGTGGAATCGATGTTTTCTTGTTGTTATTCTGTCGTCATGTCGTTGGATTGGATATTAATTTGGCGGAGGAACCTGTTAATATGCGATTCCTTGGAACGCAGCGATTTCTGAATCTTTTAATGTATCTTCGGTTTATCTTGGCTTCCTCTCATTTGCGTGCGTTCAGCATAATATACTTGTGACTCTTGATTCAAAGGTATATCTTTCCATTGCATATCGTTTTATCAGGTCTGTTACAGAAAAAAACTTAACCCGAAGGCTGCGAAGTTGCCCTTTATTAATCAATAATCAAATACAGTGAGGAAAAGAAGCTAGTGATTAAATATTGCACGGAAATCAGCCTATGGACTTAAAACTAAAAGGGGCGAAAGAGAGGTGGCTGGTGAATAAGTGTTGGTTACGCTCTTGTTTGATGTTCACTTACAGTCAAATATGATACCCAGTGCTTTCATGAAGTGTGTCCTAAGTGCCTTCTAACTGTTGGGTTACTATGGATTGGTGGAGGTGTCTTCGAAAGGTTGAGATGATGAAGGATAAGATTGGAGGGTAGATGTTCACAAAGGGAAAAACTGGATTGAAAGAAAGAAACAAGTAACCCGCTGTTAATCAGTTTGCTCGATCGGAAAAAAAAATTGAGCGTATTTGCCTCTTGATTTTTAATCTGTTCCCATCATCATTACCACTCTCTGTAGAAGCACTCTACCGCGTCGGAATGGTCGGAGTCGTCGGAGTGCTCGGAAAAATATGAAAGAGCGTGTGTATGTTTCTCTCCTTCTGTGCGTGGCAGAGCTCAAGTTCATGCCACCCACGTAAGGCACCGTGGACCTCACAGCAAACGCTACTCGGGCGGTCTCAATATTGTCTGCACCCTTCCGAATTCTTCCCCTGTTGATCCGACCCGCGCCGGCCTCCGACCACCCACCACGACTCATAAACCCTCGAAACCCCTCTTCTCCCCCTCCCCTACTCCATGTCCACCTCCTCCCCCTCCCTGTCTCTTCTTATCCCAGCCTCATTCCATTCATGTTTTGTGCTCTCTCCCCCCACCCCAACCCACCTCTTTTCGTCTTTCCCTCTTTCTCCCCAGACGCTTGCCCTCCGGCGTCAACCTCCTCTTCCCGGCTCGACCAACCCGCATGCCCTCCCTCGTCCAATCCATTCCTCGCTCCCATTCTCCCGACCACTGGTTAATCTTCTTCTCTTGGTGTTGCGTGGAGGAACGAACACCTTAGGCAAAGTTTACCGGCCGTTGGACGGGAAGTCAGGCCGTTTGTGTGATCTCTTCCCCTATCCCTGCGCTTGAAAGCATGTGAGATCTCCCAAGGAACTCCATCCTCCGCCCTGTCCAAACTTAATCCTGTATCCCAATCACTTGTCAGTGAAGTTTCACACGTCTTTAGCAGTAGGTTGCTGCTGGTTAACTTCCAGCCGTCGTTCAATGGAATCACTTTCACCTAATGGCGGATTGTGGTACGGCTCGGGATTCCGTTTAACATTCTCTGCCAAATTTAAACGAAACGCGTTCTCTCTAATTATTCTGTTCTTCTTTTAACTTTGTATATTGTTCGCTGCTTAGGCTGAACCATTTCTTGCCATGGGTCGTTTCGTGCTGTTCGATGTTGATACATCAAGTTTTGCTCTATCCTTTGCTGATAGTTCTTGGGTTCCACGTTAATAGAGTCCACATGGAAAGGAAATATATTTATTTTTTGTACCTACTTGCTACTGGTAGAAAAATATGTCCTCCTTCTGATAGCTTCAACAAAATCATGCGTTTTTATGCTGTTTTAAAAATAGAAACATAAAATTTTTTGGACATGGAGATGTGAATGGGTAAAAAATAGATTTTTTCGCCCTCACTTATTTAATTTTGGTCAAAAAGTGATAAGATTGACAAAGAAAAAAACTGCCAAAAACTGTAGCAAATTGCTCCGGGGAATCAACTGGCAGTAAAATTAATGCACCTATTAATGCTTGATTATGAGTTATTAGCAAATTATTGCAATTATTGATTGCAATAGTCCAATAGAAATGGAGCTTAGGTCGGCTTCTGGGGATGGAACAAGTATTCATTAAAGGTTTATTAGTCGACTTGTTGTAGTATTTGCTATCTTACTTTTACTTCCGAGTGCGTAAGGCTTGTCATCAGTCGAAACTGAATTTTTTAAACTTTACTGACGAAAATGTAGGACCTTACATTTGTGTTGACCCATGCTGTCGTGAAAAAACCTTGTTAAGTATCGTCCGTTAATCACGCGACTATAACTTCATTTCATAGAAATGAAGTAATAGTCGCGTCCAGGACGACTGTCTCAGTAATATATGACCCCCTGCCCCTTGACCTTGTAAAACTCCTCGCGTGAAGGACAGCGAAACAATCAACATAGAATGTAAATATTTTTTCTGTGGAAAGTTTTCCAGCCTCCGCTTCTCAGCATGGTGCACTTCAGAGGAGTCGCTGATGTATTTTTATGTTTCGCATATCGTTAGCGTAGAAGGTCGCTAGAATGATGAGGAAAGTGTCGCATGACCTGTCGCAATTCTCCCGCCTCCCCCCTGCCATTGGCCGCGATTCTGGTGTAAACCCCTTATAGAACGGCGCGATTAATGAACGCCTTCTCAGGCTCCTTGACCTTGTGACTGATCGCATGCTGGAGATCGAGACAATGACGACGGAGAAGAATTAATGTTGTCTCCTGCAGAATGCCAACGGTGGATGTGTTTGATTGCAATCTTTCGACTTCATCTTTCTGGTGGAAAGAATTTTTTCATGCCAGCAATTAGACGAAACACGTAATCGCTGACTGTCAGCGCAATGTTGTAACTAATGTCAGGATGAAAGAAAAATATATTCGATGCAGCTCAACGCGGGATTTCCCCGTATATTTTAGCGTTTTGCATGATTGACTCTCTCTGCGACAGAAGATGCCCTAAAACTGCACTGACGCATGCATTGCGAAATTCACGTGTAATATTAATGTGTACTTGGATGGTAATATTTTAATGATTGCGTTTGTTATATGAGTGACAGCTGACTTCATTATCGTATAGCAAATACGTAGATGCATCTCAGATTTAGCATTTTAGGGCAAACCCTTATCTAGTTCAACAGGTAAGGACAAAATCCGACGATCAATTTGCGGCACTTAAAACATCATCCGCGTGGCATTTAAGTTACAACTTGAACTCACATGATACCATTCCCATCTCAGCGTGTTCTTACCACGGCGTGTGAGATCTCTATGAGTCCCACCAGCTCTCATCCCGGGGGCAGTGGAATGAATATTTTGCTCAGGAGCCGCACGGATGCTCACCTGCGTCTTGGCTGGCCGGCGAGGCGTTTTGCTGTAATTGGAGGGGCGTGCACCAGCAATTATATTTCGCCAGACGGATCATTTTGCGCCACCTGCATGCGCTAGTGTGCTCGACGAGCCGTATCCGACTCGGAAACCTGAGTTTGCCCACCCCCAACATGTTGTTACTGCTGATGATGAATCTCATGCCTGCCTACCAATTTTAGGTACGTTTTGAATGAGCCATGAAAACTACTACACGAAGTCGTGGTCGTGTGAATAATGAAAAAAAAATCTATATAAAAAAGAACTGAACATCGTACTCGAATTTAGCTTATTACTGTTTCATTCTTCTGCTACGAGTGGGTACTCTCTCATTTCATACCGTCTCAAATCTCGGTCTCTTTTCTCCTTTTGCAACAGCCCTTTGATGTTTTCTTTAACCTTCATTATCTTGCTGGCAGTTAGTTCCTCAGTAACATCTATTCTTCCTTTGTCAAGATTAATGCATCGCTTTTCTCCTGTGTTCATAATATTTTATCCATCCTCCTCAACTTGCACACCTCCAAATCTTCCATGTACGCTCATTGTCTTTCCTTGAAGATTAGATTTTGGAGCCATGCAAAGCTACGCTCAAAATTTAATTCTTAGATATACTTTTCTTCTCTTTAGGTGAATTACTTGTATTTATTTCCTTCCGTAGAAACATTTCTCCCTGTCCAATGTAAGCATCCAAAAATTCGTTGATTGCTGATTAATTTCCTAACTGTTTGCTCATTGGCGAATAATACTTTTATAAACAATGTCTGGATATGGGTGGCGTTTAGGTTAGTGTTTTATGTGAGTGTTCTTCTGAAGCTACGGATCCTAGTACAATTCGAATCAGAGATCCAACTGCTGCTATCGAAATTCAATCTGCTCTCCTGGAAAGGCGTTTTTTTCCGGAACTGAAATGTTTGCGTTCTAATATACTGTTTGCATTATCTTCAAGTTGGCCGTGGTAGCCAGGCCATTCCTAAATTTTATTACTTCCCGATTTGACACCTTTCACCGATCCTCGTGACGGCGGAAAAAATTGCCGTTCCGTCTCATCTTAGGGTATCAAGAGTGGCTTTGTCGACAGATGTCCCGTGAACCAGAGCCAATCCGTGTCTGAATGTTTTCGGGATATCGTGCGAGTTTTTCGATTTTGGTAGCTGTTACATAATGGGATGCCATTCCCACATTCCTGCCTTCCAAGGCGATTGAACTGTTGTAGCCACAGTGTTATATGAAAAAATGTCCAAATTTTGGCGGTTTCCCTGGGAAATCTGTCGAAATCAGCTCGTTTTTTGAGATAATGTGGCTCAGCCCGATGCAATCGTCGTTAATGTCAGCGTTATCTGGGCAATTATCCGATAAAAGTGTCGGTAGCTGTGATTTGAGGAACATCATTATATCAGTCTTTTGGGTATTGGTTGTAGATGATGAGACAAGAGAGATCTAAGGGTCCTCTTAAGTTTGACGTCCCATTTGATGGAATTGACAGCTAGCCCTACGATGATATCGTCACTGATACTAGAACTACGTGCGTGATGGAACCGAAAAATCCCACGCACTCGAGATGCGGAATCGATACCTTCGTATTGGACGGTCGTCACTGCACTGCGCTATTAGATGCCAGTCAACAGATAGTTCCCGTGTCTTTCGGCGAAGTTATTTTTTGAAACGACTTGCAGTGGAAACTCAAGGTGGTTTTTAATCAATTGAATTTAACTTCAAGCGTGTTTGTGCGCGCACTACGTATAAAGACTGCGGCCAAAAAGGCCACCACTCCCTCCCCCCACCCCCCTCCTAAGCACGACCCCCCCTCTCTGCACACCTCCTACCCCCTCCCCCCTCACCTCCATGTTCTCTCTTCCGTCACACCCCTCTCCCCCTTTCGATCGCCTCACGGAGGACGAAGGTTTCGCTTGATTCGTGCCTCAGCCGCGTGCTTTCTCGCGACGGGAGGCAGAGGTCGCTATCCTCGCCACTCCCACCCCATATCAATCCCTCCGATCTCCCACCTTCACCCCCTCCCCATCCCCTCCTCCCTTAAAATGCCACGGTCTTTTCTCTCCATTTACCTCTTGCCTCCTTCCTCCGTCTCTGATCTGTTTCGGATTTCATTTGACGCATTCAAGCAGTTCACGGCAGGCCTTATGAGTAGCTATCCAAGAGGACACAAATTCCCTGCATCATCCAATATGAAATTAGTACCGATGATGAATTTGATTAAACCTACTTATGTGCAAATTTTCAGGACACCGGGACTAGCCACGGTATTTACCTTTACGGAGTCACCCGCAAGTGCACATAAGTGCGATATTTCACAGAGGAAAATTCATTCGTCGGTTTCCATCCCGGTCAAGGCGAATGATCTTTCCTTTGTGGAATATCCTACTTATGTGGATTAACTCATGGATAATACCGTAGATATCAATTTCTAACGCTATGTGGAACTCGCTGTAAATGTTTTTGTTGTCCATATATTACTAGGAGGCTTTTTACTTATAAGGTACGTACAAATGCTATTTTGCATGCCATGCATAAAAGATAAATTTTAATTTCTGTTTCATGGGCTGCGATCGCCTCTTATCTTATGGGCTGCTTGTTAACGCAAACCTCTCGGAATTTTTCTTCCATCCCCCTTTTCCCGTTTAAATGAAATTTATGAAGATAAGTACCGGCAGTTGAATTCCATTTATTGTATGGTGTTTTTACGAATCGTTTATGAGCTTGTGTAGATGTCAGATGATTCGCATAAGTTGTTTATATAAGTGCACGATATCATGTGAGGTTCGTTAATGGAGGCGAAGATTATCTGTGTTTCTCATTTCCATTTTATTTCTTTCTTGAAGTTCCATTTTTGTCATTTACGCAGGATTTCGGGTTGTTCAATCAAAAAAAATGATTACGTTTTATCTGTTCGTCTTCCCCGTCGTAACCTATTTCTCCAAAATCAGATAGTAAAGGTCAATTAATGTTTAATTTTAGTTATTTTTTATGATCCTAACTCCTCTAATAGCCGGTTCATTCCTTGGAGCCAAAAGACTTGTGCCTGCTTTCAGGCTTCCTACCGTCAGAAAACAGACTCAATCACGGCCCTAACGAACTCAGATGGCCAGATAGAACAATCAAAGCCAGTTTAAGGATTATGTTACCCTGCGACCCAGATTTCGTCATAAGGATTATTCATCGCCCAACAAGGAGTGGTTACGTATGGAGCTGGTCAAAAAGCTTGTATTACATTGCTCATTAAAGTATCCGACTTATATTTTATTCTATTTGCCAGTGGCACAAGGGACAGACGAAAGCGCAAAGATGACAATTTTCGCGATGCATCCATTCTCATTCATTATGTTCATTAAAAAGTGAATATTATGATGAAAATATATCTTGAAATGCCGTGGAGGATATCAGAAGTTTGCTGGTAGATAATGGAATTAGTAAACTTCAATTTACGGGGAAACAAGCTTCCCAAATGAGCTTCCCATCAATGAAATCGAACCATTACACTGGGTTTTCACTTTTCCTCCCTATCGAAATTTCCCTTCCTTTCACGTGAAAAGTGCAAGTGGAAAATGAGCGTCTTGAAAAAAGTAAGAGATGCCGGTGAAACGATTGAAATGGGAGGTCGATTTTTCTTGCAGCAAAAAAAATCTTTCCCGGTCTCTCTTCCCACTCCTTTTCCCCCCCACCCTTCTTCCTCCTTCAATTTCCCGTTTCCCTGTGTCGTTTCATCTCTCCATTAAATATCAGAGGGATTCCTTTTTTTCTGTCCAATGAGTTGGCGTGGGAAAGGTGGTCGACGTAGTCGCTCACGTGATTTCCTTCGTAGGGGGTATGGAATACCCCCCAACCAGGGGGGGGGGGAGTCTCCCCCGGAAAATTGTAAAAATATGAAAAACAAAATGGTGAATTTGCATGCAAATTTTCTCGTTTTCAACATACATATTTTCACATTTTACATTCTTATACTATTTGACTATTGCCTTATGGCTAAGGCAGCTAAAAAGTTTGGTTTAGCTTCGTACAGAGCTATCTTGATTTCTTTCCTCTAGATCTTACTCTGACTTGAATTTTATATTACAAAAATACCACACTGTTTTACGCTTCTCTGGACTTCTTAAAAAGGTATTGTCATTGAAAGTAGAGTTGTTTGAATTTTGAAAAGTTGAGCTTAATCCTTGGTGATAGTAACTAAAACACAAAATAACAATATTATGAGAATACTATGTAGTTAATAAGAACTTAAGACATAGGTTCTGACAAAATATATAAACCTACCCTGTAAAAATTTTTTATTATTATTTTATTTTATTTTAAAAAGATCTCATGGCCTCAAAATGTCCCAGAAAGGGGCCTTTTGATGGTCTACACCTACGTAATCTACGTTTTCCACCTTAAGCGTAACTTTCGAGCACCTTGTCAACATTTAACTCAATAAATCTGTGGAAAAATAAAAGACAAGCCATTCCATCATTCCTCAACCATTCGGGTTCGTAGCTATGACTTAATAAGATTAAGGCTGATGAATAACCTATCAGCACTTGCAACACTGATTGGCAGTGTGATGAGAATTTGCAATAAATTTCTTAGAGAGGGAAATATATCTTCATCACAGCTCTTCAACACGTGACTTACAGTAGCTGGAATTCTCTTTCCTTCCTCTTTCTCTCTTAATCACTTTGTTTTCCAAGTATTCATTACCCCATCAATTACAGCTTCAGATTAAAAAGGTAGAAGATGTTTGAAGTTCCAAACAAGTTTCTGTAGCCTCTCTTTGGCATTTACTTTTTCATTGATAACAGTGGTGTTGGTGTTCAGAATACATACAGGCAACAATATATTTAGATCAGAACACAGTAAGGTATCTTCGTAAAACCGTGTCTGAAGATCAACAATAACATTGTCGAGAAGTGGATTGTACGTAGATCTTCTGTAGTAGTCTACAATCGTGTCAGCCTCATGGATTTTTCTGTGTCGTTGCTCATTTACAATTCTTGGCATTACTAGCTTCACACCCAGGTTTTAAGCAGTGGTTTTGGCCTCAAAATATATCTCTGTAAATGACTCATCGTAGTTTTGTCTACTTTCCTTCCAATATGTCAGAGTATCTTGTACAGCACTAGAAGCGTTGTTTAAGTCTACGGTTGGCATTTGCTCTGCTCATAACTTACTGAGAGTAAGCGTTCTTTTCAAAATGTCAATCAAACAAACACATGAAAAAATAAACTCTGTGTTAGTTACTGAGTTGAGGTACATTGCAGCCTTTTTGGCCGATTCGGACTACTTCCATTCACTTATTTCTGTGAAGGCATCTGCTAGGCAAAGCAGGCAAAATAAAATGAAATTACAGCATCGTGACTTAATACCCAGCGAGTCTCAAAGAGACTAACAAGCTGACCTTCTAAGTATGTACTCATAATGTCGGTTTTTTTTATTTTCAATAACCACCGAAAACAGCACACATTGGCCTTTATATCGGGATATTAACAATGGAAGAACACAGACAACCATGCCCTGGGAAGTGAAAAATCCTCCCCAGGCGGGATTCGAACCCGCGACCATTGGGTTAGCAGGCGAGGACGTTACCCCGCCGCCACCGAGGCCGGCGTTTCTTTTGGATGACTGATTGAAAAAATAAATAACTTCCTGTATTATTCCAACATCATTTTTGATGGTTTGGATTTTGGTTGACTTAGAAATAGAATTATTCAAGGCATGGTGGTATAGCATGGTGGCCGTTTTGCATTGACCGCCTCTCTTTGGATCTCTGCGATACTACTGACTTCTTCCGAAGTCATAACAGATGCTCCTTCTGTACCAATTCCTACACAGAGACTCAAATATAAACCCAGTTTTTTTTCAAATTTTCTTAAACTATTTTACCTAGGGTCTTCCCAGTCAGTTTTGTTTCCGTCTTTTCTGTCAATCCCACATCATTCATATATGCTGCAGACTTGTATGCATCAATGAATGTAATGAAATTTTCTCTTATAGTTTCTTGGTACAGATACCTTACAATTTAGGTCATTTGTTCCTCGTGAGACAGATCAGTTGTTTCGTTGAACAATATTAAGCTTCATGAATCCTTTTAGGATTTCATTCCTTATTTCTCTTCCACAACATTCTATTTATAAATTTTGAGTAGTTTTACTAATATAGGTATCACGGGTAGATGCAGTTTTTAGGTGTTTCCCAAGTATTTTGTCACCTACATCTACCCTGAACTGCAACAGGGCTTTGAAATTACCTTAATTTACAGCAGAGGCCACAGGGTTAGTGTGGCAGTCATCCCTATGACCCCTTAGAGGGGATTCTGCCGTCCAAGCAAGGTAATGGTTTTAATAATAGGCCTCAGCCTTCCACGATTTTCGTTGACTTGACGAAGACGTTCTGAACATACCTGATTGACCACCTCTTTTTTGTGTAATTAGTAGGTTTTCAATAAGTCTTTTGCAGTTTCAATGCAATTTTTGTGGTACAAACTTATTTCTTGTGTTTGCAAATGCCCATCTTTTCCGGTTAAATCTTTTAATTTTAAATGTTTATCGAACTTCATCTATTCCGATTTCCGCCAGCGACACGAGCGCAGCGTTAGAAACGACGTGTCCGTCGGTAACCAACGCGCATTTACACGGCATTTAGCGCTAACAACTGTAAGGAATGCGGACGTTACGTTAGTTGTGTGTAAGAGGCATTAGTTACGGGGCACGCTATCTGGCAAGAACTATGTGTTTTTTTTTCTGGGGGGGGCAAGGGGGGGGGGGAAATAGGGCAAGGGGGCAATTGCCCCCTTGCCCTATTTTTATTTCTAGTTTTGTTTGCAAAATTGAAAATACAATTTTTGTCAATACAAATTAGCGCCTATTTCGCTAAATAGCAAATGTTCGCTCTAAAAGACTTTAGTATTAATTCGCAAAATAGAAAACCACTTTAAATTCTTCCAAATACCTCAAAACATAAAGAAAAATCATAAAAACATCTTTTTAAGATAATTAATTTTTTTCGCATTTTTCGCTATTGCGAAAATAACGTATCTCTACTCATCATATAAGATGAGAGGGGTTTGTTAGTAGTTATCAAAACAGACTGCAGTGTTATTTATTATTGTATTTATTTAAATAATTTGCTGAAAGCGCGGTTTTTAGACAAATACAATGCGTAAAAGAAAATCGATTTCAAGAATTCCTGTCTCAAGAGGGGACAGAATTGGACGAGAAGAAAGTGCGTCAAGGTAGCTCAATCAATCTCGCATCCGTCTCCTTCTAAGATCTCGAGAATAAGCCTTCGGAATTTTGCCCCGGGTACCTGCTGTTCTTTCTTGTCCACACATTTCCCGTCCCTTCCTTGGCCCGAATTGCTCCTGGCGACGGAGGACGAAGGCTCTTTCTCCCCTATAACTCCCCCTCCCTCTCTCACCTGCGTCATTCATCCACCACAACCCCCAGCACTCTTCTCTCTATCTCTCCATCTCTACGCCCCCCTCCCCTTCCAGCTCACTATCTCCGAATTGCTGCTATATATGTGCCATCCGAGAAACGGAATCCACCATCAAGCTGAGAGCGGTCGGGTAGGTAGGTAATTATTTTCTGCGCGATGGTTCCATGGTTCATCACGGGCGAGAACGTCTAATATGGGTTTTTATTTAATTTTGTGCCCTCGAGTTTGAACTGTTCTAAAATGTGAACACCTGGACCGATTATTTTCAATTTGAATCAGCAGTTACCTTGTTCTTTTCCTCGTTTAAAGAGTTACCTCTTTGTGGAATGTAATGGGCAATCATTTTTATCCGCTAAACATATCTTGGCGCTTCAAGCAAAAAAGATTAATGTTCTTCTGACTCCGGAGAGGGGAGAAAATGGTTTTTGACATTTTGGACAACAGATTTAAAACATATAATGTTTTAAATCTCGTTATATGGTTAAGAGTATCCTTTCAACGCTGTATTCAAATTTGTCGTCTCTTGAATGAACGCGTGAGCTTAAACTGTGGCCTCACATTTGCGCTACGGCGCGGCGAGGAGAGTAAAAAAAACTGGCACTTTTTAATCTCACCGCAATATCACAAATGAGATCAAAATTTATTAACTTAAAAAAATTCTTTATACGAGGAAAATAACCAGATAAATTTTATGCAAATGGCATACATATCGGTCAGTGCGTTTCCATCCTAGATGAGCTTGAACGTGATGATGCTCATAATGATAATTATCTGATAAGTATTAGCTCCATTCTGACTCCTTTTGCTTGAGTATTTAGTTGTGGAAACAATGGTATATGATCAAGGTTCCTACTAGCCTCTCCCCCACAAAAGTTATGGTAAGGGTATAGGGTTAGTGTAGTGGCCAGGGCGCTGTCTTCTCACCCCGATGGCCTGGGTGCCTCGCTGCCTTATTTTTGTGAAAAAATCGATGTCTTCTAGGGTGTAATGTGGAGGGCACTTCAAGTGCAGCACTCAGTCCGTCCCTCGGATGGGACGTTGATCTGTGAATTTATTTTGTAATTTTGTGGTGAGAGCACTAACGCTGACGCCGATTTTCTCCCCAACCCACCTCCAGTCCTCAACGAATCCAATTTTTACCATTTTACCCAACCTGTCCTAAATGACTCAGCCTCAGTAGTCGGTCGCCCTTCATATTGAATATGTACATGTAATCTTTTTTCAGTCGGAAGAATAAATATAACGCGGGTATTCACACATGCATAATGCCTTCCATAAATTAGTAGAAGTACATACTTTCTACTAATTTATGGAAGGTATTATGCGTGTGGATACCTGCGTTATATTATTCTTCCGGCTGAAAAAAAGATTACACGGTTAAATGCTTTAATTTTTACTTTAATTTTAATGTCTATCATTTACGAAATTTCGCTTACTATTGGAGTAAACTGTTTCTTGGGATTTCCACCGGGGCAAGAACTTCATGGCTGGCAACGCATCGATGCCCGACCCTCGTCATCAGGGATGAGTGCCGAAGTGTAGAATTGGCAGCTTGCTAATTACTTACTTGTGACGCCGATTCAGATACGAGCGCGGAGGGTAAAGGCGGGCGAAGAGTGATGGAAGAAAAGAGGACGAGCGAATAAAATATGCGTCTTCAATCAAAACAAAAAAGATCCTTGGTTCCCTTCATGTTTATCGATTTGAATTTTATCATTATGTACTTGTATTTAATAAAGCACCGTTTACCAAGCTCAAAAATTCAAATATTTGTTTTTACTTCATGTGAAGCTATTTTCTGCTCTTTCATTAGGGAGAAGGTCGGATTTGGGATTCCGGCGGAATAATACACCTAGAACACATTTTTATTTATCATTTCTCCTATTGTTGTTCTCCCATTATTATAGGGCATGACAATAGCGAGATCACGAAATTTTATTTTTAGCCTTTTCTTCTAAGGCATCAGAATAAACTGGATATGGATCAATAATGATCATCCGTAACTACATTTTTACCAAGGATCATTTTATTATCATTTCAAATGTGTCGTCTTGAAACTTGAAATTTTTTTTACTGCTTTACATTTAAAACCGGTCGATTATTTGTTTGATATTGCAAGTTTTACTGTAATAATTTTCAACCAATAAATATATGGCACCTATCACTTAAATTTTTCTCGGGTATCTTCCTTAGCCCCAGTTTGAGTGGCTGGTGTATGGCAGTTTCGAAAAAAGTTGTTTTAATTCCTGGCAAAGAAATTTTAATTTTTTGTCCAACTCCCGCAGCAATGATTGATGGAAAATTGCACAGTAAGTGCCAGCTTTTGAATTTTTAAATAAGAAAACCATAATTTTGGAATTCGGTTGATGAAAACCTTATACCAATCGTCCAAAAATAACTTGGAGCAACTATTTTCACTATTGGAGTTAGGCCAAAATTATTCCGCACTTAAAGATTTTTATAAGTAAATTGTGATATCAAAATAATGAATTCGTAGGCGAAATAATCGCTGTATTTAATGCAAGGAAGTAGAAAGATTGCAATAGAGGGAAGCACATTTTCTCATTTCGAAAAGATATTCATGCATCGTATTTTGTTACTTTATCAGGGCGTATTTATTATCGGGGCTCATTACGTATTTTTTTCTGTATATTATCATGGAAAGTGGAAACTTATATTACCTTCGCCGCTAACTAGTGAGCAAATATGCAAGCAAAAGCTGTCACCATTGGCCCCATTTGTTGTGGCATGTAATAATATTTAAATGTTCCAGGGGACATAAAGTCCCAGAACAATAAAGACTGTTTTCAATTCAATTCAAATATATTATTTTTAAATAAGTTTTTGTAATTGTTGTCGAGAGCAGGGTACTACGGAATTGACGATGCCAATATCTTGCTTTGTTCGTTGAGGCCAGATTTTTTGTCCTCGTCAGTTGACATGAAATAATTGCTCTCATTACTTTTATTTTTTATTGACGTTAGTTTTTAAAAGAGGGATACAAACAGCCAACTTTATTCTTCAACCCAAAGTTTGGTTTGATCGGCGAGGATAGATATCTCCGAGTATCCAAAGTAGGTACTAAGCAATCTCAAGGGTGTTTTGAGTTCACACATCAGGGTGTGGGGGACGACTCCTTTCTCAGTGTCATTTTGGGCTTCTCGAAAATATCAGGCTTCCAGTTAATAAGGCGCCTCGGGTTTAGCTGGATATGCCTATCCTAATAGGTATCAATTTTAACCGAGAACCCTTTGTCAGTGGCCGGCTATTACGTCCACTGGGCAGGGAAATGCAAAAATCAAGTCCCAAGGTAATATACTTCGTTGTCTCGGGCGTGTCTTCATGGAATCGACTTAACATAATGAAAATTAAAGAAAAAATTGTAATTCCACATAAATATTTAATGTACGACCTAGGTTTCGACGTGGCACGTCATCGCCAGATGATGACGTTCCACGTCGAAACCTAGGTCGTACATTAAATATTTATGTGGAATTACAAAGTTTACTTTACTTTTCATTATCCCAAGGTAATATCATATGTGCCTTCATTTCAGGGCACACCTACTGTGAGTTTTGCATAACAAAAGACCTTATCATCGCCTTATCTTTATGGCTTTCTTGCTACACGTAATATATCTGCATATAAAGAAGATTTCGAAAGTTAATGTAATCCGCTCATTCAAGCTGACGAATCCATTGGGCGTGACGTTTACTTTCTACGGAAGTCAGCTGGAATCATTCAGGTTCTATGAAGGAATTGACCTCTGAAAAGGTCGCTAATTCTGTGTCGAACTCCTTAATTCAATTAGCTAGCCGTAAAAAGTCATCAAATGTTAATGCTTTAATTAAACTCTGCACCCTAATTCCACGAATACATTAAAGAGCGGTGTCACGAACGGTGGTTTAAATTTAGCTCGCGGCCGTTGGGAAAAATTCCACTGATACCAATTCGTGACACGTTAAAAAATATGATTCCTGTGAAAAATTAATGTCTGTCGAACACATTTCCAACCCAGAGAAATCTAGTTTCATAAATTTGCACGTCTCGCAACGCATCACTGACCCGGCGATATTCATGCCTAGATAAGTTAGGCGTGTTCGAAGGCAGTTAGGTGTGTTTTTTCCTGTGCAAAGGAGTGGAAAGAGAGAGGGAGAAGAGCAAATTGTTCGAGAAAGCGGCTGAAATCAACGTGATCGGCTACTTTAAACATTTTAGTTTCTCTCACTGGTTCTCTGTTACTTTTTTTGTTGAAGTTCAGGTGAAAGTTTCTATAAAGCTTTTCTCATATAAGTATATCGTACCAATTATCGTAATTTTAGTAGAATCGGACCGATGAAACTGTAATTCTAGCATCGCAAGTGATTGTACGCAGACGTGTGCGTAAAAAAAATTACATGTCCGTGGGAATGGCTGGCATAGGACGACATGGTATACGTGGAATCCGACTTCTTTCCTAGGATTGCCGGGGAGAGTTATCATTTGATCAATTTAAATTATTATCATTGTGTTTGTTATTAATAGTTTAATATTTCTTGAATCATAATTCCTCAATGGTAATGGCTTTTTGTCACCCGTCGCACACTTTTCATCGTCTGTTATTTTACACGTTATCAGATAACCTACACGTAGTTGCGCCCTTTTCATCAGGCTCAATTTATAAGCAAGTGCTACTTTTCGAAGTGCTGGAGGAATAAATAATTTTAATTTACATTCCTATCGAAACAATTGTGGGGATAGATAAGCGTGGTTATTATATTTTACTGTACCATATTCGAAAATAAAGAGGTGGATGCTGATTCTGGTTTTATTACGGGATTCCCAATTATTATGCGTGTATGGAAACGCCTCAATATTTTCAATTTACCCAACGTTTACAGCCGATCGCGGTAGCTATGGTGGTAACGCGCCGAAGATTCAAAGGTCGTGGATTCGAATCCCGCTTTGGATATGCATACTGTGTCTGTATTAGCTTTTACGTTTTATATTATAATCTAAGCGTTTGGAGCCCTTTAAACCTAAGGTTACTGCTGCAAAGTCCTATCCCCTTCGCAATGCCAACGCCACTTTCAAGATCCTGACCAAAACGCTTTATTTATCATTTATATGTATGAAAAATATTTTAGACTAGGCAAATTTTTAGCAATTATTTTAATTCAATGAACTGATTAACGTATTTATTTAAAGTGTGACGTTATTAATTGGCACAAGATGAAACTGGTCTCATCCATTAAGAGATTTGTAAATCAATTTGATTTACAAATCAAATTGAGGTTCATGAATTGAGGGATTGAATGAATTTCATGGATTGAGATATTGAATGAATTTCATGGATTGAGGGGAATGAATGTTCAATTAATTCATCCAGGGAGTTTTTTATTTACAAATAAAAAACCCCCCGGATGAATTTCTTTTCTTGGAAGCCTGTAGTTTAACTTCTGATAAGTAGCTTAACCTCTGATGTCGGACACTCAGTTTATTGAATACTTGATATTTTCTGTGTATTATTGTTTGGTAAGGGGTTTAGATCGCCCTTTCCTCCTTTGTTCTGCCACAATGCTTCCGGAGAAATCTATGACGGTTTGTCATTGAAATACCCTATGCACCAGTACATAATGATATTTGGATCTGATAATTTTTTATTCAGCTAAAGCAGTTAATCGATAAGGAAAGTGTCGTCACTGTCTCAAAAGCTAAAAAAATTATGGTCCCAAGATTAGCATATGAATTCACAACCGCGTGTTTTCTATCTTTTGGAGAAAAAAATGTAAACAGGAGTCATTTCGGAGTATTCTTAAACTACCTTTACTCCTACTAACGTGCCTGATTCCACTCCATGCTTCATCGCTTAACCTATATCACCCTAATACTTCGAATACTCCCGAGAACGGGAAACTGTTGAAGATAACGTCGATTTTGGTGGCGGTGGGGTTGCCTGCTAACCTGATGTTGCTTGTTCAAATCCTGCCTGAGTGGGCTTGTCGCCCTTGGCATGGTTGGATGTGTTCTTCTTAATGTATTAAGTTAGCTGCCATTGGCGGGAAGCTGTGGTCTAAAAAATAAGCAAACGACATATTGCATGTCAGAAAGGTTACAAAAATTATAATTATGCTGTATAATAATTTGTGTATATGAGACAAACGAGCAAACCACCACCACCAGCTCTCCTGGACTATGCTATTTTTATCCGCTAGCTCTCCTGGCCCAAGCCATAAACAAAGTTGAACCATTTATATTTTGTGGAGCTTTTATTTTATGTGTAGCTAAGGCTATTAAAATGCATTATAAATGAATTGATAATGATTGATATTTATGGAATTTTATTTGAAGTCACGTGAATGGACTAAATCGCCATAACTCTTTCTGAGTTTGGTGGGGGTTGTAATGCATGGTAAAGTTTCGATCCAGACAGATTTTTATTTGTCCAATCTACCTCGTGGCCCTTCATGTGTATAAATCTTGACCTTGACTTATTAGAAAACTTGCAAAGAAAATCAAAAGTAGTTTCACGGAATAATTTGTATGCTTGTATGTACCCCTTTATATTGCGCTTGTGAACGCCTAGTTAAGTAATAGAAAGAAGCGTAGCATACTCAAATAAGAAGCGATCAAATAGCACGAGCAGCATGCCGAGTTTAAGGCCCGAGACTTGGGCTCTTGAAGTGTCTCATATGTGATCACTCTGCGTGTCACTTTTGCTTTTGAGTAATTGAGGAACTTGAGGACCATGGGTGTCATCTCACGATTTCTACTTCTTCGGGAAATCAGTGAAATTATGACGTGAGGACATTCATCCTCACCGGACGAGATTGGAGCTCGTGACGTATGGGCGAGTGCGCATCTAAAGGGAAGTGGTGTCTAATTTCTCCTCCTCACTCACTAGTCCAAATATGAGGAAAAAATTAAGAGCAATGACATGGTAAGCAGTAGGAATTCCATAAGGGGATGAATACTGCGCCATAAAAATCGTTTTAAGACCGCTTGTGTTTTTATCGCCGCTGTTGCATGCTACCATCAGCCGCCTAAAATGGGATAAGAATTGGTTTAGAGAACCCTTAAAATGTTATTTCCTCGGGACGAGACAATTCATATAAAAAAAATGGGCAATAAAAATTTTATTGGTATTTCATTTGCTTCTCGTCATTTGCCTATCTCGTATTTCAACGCAGAAGCCTTTCCGCTTGAATCCTTAGCAACTTATGCTGAATTTTTTATAATTTTATTGATATTTGTTTTTAAAAATTTGAGGTTTTCAGGTTCGTTTAAGGTATGTATGTACCTTCATTACTAAAGACTAGCCTCGTTAACCGTTCGAGGGTATTGACCCCTCCTTGGTAAGACGCAGTACACATCTCTATCTAAGGTCGCGTATTGGGCGTCTTTGTGGTGCGTGCCTTGGAAGCAAGTCGCAAAGCGGAGGAGGTGGAGGTGGTGGTGGTGATAAGGCGAGGGGGGCGTGGACGGGGGGGGGGATGGAAGGTGGGAGAGGAGGAGGTGTGTGTGATTCACTTGTGCGCTAGCCCGTCCTCCGTTTTGGGTCAACGTTCTGGTGCCGGAGAAGAGAGTGGAGGGTGTGGGGGGGGGGGGGAGTGTTTTATTTTTGACTTTTGAGAAGAGGATGGCCTCCAGGGTTAACGCGGGGACGTGATAAAGGTGCACCCGGCGGAGAAAGTTGGGCGGAGGGGGAGGGACATTTCGGTGAGTGATCGACGAAACGGAAAAACTCGGGACGATATGCTTTTATCGGCCTCTGGCGTTTTCAGACACCCGGACTGTGTGGATCCAGGGGGGGGGGGGGGGGGGCAAAGGGGGCAATTGCCCTCCCCCGAAACAAAAAAACTCATAGTTCTTCACCCGGATTCCCTTAACATACAAGATGAGCTAAGTGTTAGCGTGATGCATATTTAGCGGACTGAATTATAAGAAGTTTCTCGTCAAAATATACCATCCTCTATTATCTACTCCCTTATTTCGGGTTTAAATATCTACAATGGATAATTGAGTATATTATATTCCCATTTAATCATATCTTATTATTACCCTGTCGTTTGAAATTTGTATTTGTTGGCGATTTAAAAAAAACGCAATAGCTTCCGGAGTCAATGTTGTTATGAGTGAAATAAATATCTGGTTTTCTCCTTGTGATACATAAGTGAGAAGTCCGGCATTTCTCTCTCAGTGCTGTGAGCTTCTTCTGGGGCCACTGCGGGCGATACATGTCGGTGTATAGACGTCGAGTTTCCAATGGAATGTACATAATTAACGCTGTGAAAAATCTCCAAAAAAAACTATTGTGGGAATATTGTGCTCTCTGGTAGTTTTACATCATTATCAGTTGCAGAGGCTTGCGTGGTCGCTCACAGTACGTTAATATGTTGCATGGAAGAGGAAAAATTAATTTTTGAGAATTTTTGCGACTGCGTTTTTTTTTATTTCTTGGGTAATTTATATTTTCTCTTTGCCTTTTTTGAGTTAAATATTTGCGAGGTGAGCTTTAAAAAAGGCATATAAAAACATTTCGAATTTTTTTGTTGGAGGATTGCGACAGGTGAAAGGCTTCTAGCCTAATGATGGAACTCTACTCTCTTTTGTTTAATTAGTTAACTTCCTCCACGAAAGAGTCGCAAAATCATTGAATTTGGTGAGGCATCCTGAAGTTATTCTAGACGAACACACTCCCCTGTGCTGCGTTCATTCGTCACCATTAAGTCCTTTGCAGTCACCTCTATCTGGCATGGCGCTCTCACTTTTATGGAAGAACATTCGTGCGGCAGCTGCTACCGACTCATTCAAAGCAACTGCGGACAAGTACCAGTCATGAAGAAATGACGGAGAAAACCAAGTCGTGGAAATTCTGTTTAAAAAAAGAATCTTCTGGGCGACGTGTTTGAAAAGAAAGTGAGTGTCATATTCTTCGTATCGACTGCCTTGCTGCAGTGAGACGAAATTAAGGAGAGCTCTTAAGTTTGTGTCCATTGGGAAAGTTACCCCAGAGGAAGCAGTTTCTTTTTCGGTTGTGAACAAGCTGGTGAATTAACTTCTGATACGCTAACAGATAGTTTGACGGAAACATTTATTGCATAATTCACCGACATTTTATATCATACACGATTATTGGTTGCGAGTTAAAACATCTTGGGAAATCATCGGATTAATTTCCATACGTTTACTTCTTGTCGACTTGGAAGTGTAATCTTGTTTTGTGAGAATGCGTACATATTTACTTCATGTTCCATCATGCCTCGAATTAAACGGCTCGTCATTCCCCACCTCTGCGCTTGCTTATCACTCGTATATCCCTGGGGATAGTGAGGATCTATGCATGTATTTTATTAACCACAGCTTTAAAAAATTGTGTCTTCTAGATATAATCTAAATTCCTATTTTCCCAGTTTGTACTCTTTGATTTAGAGTGTTCTATAACCTTTGAACTCAATTGAGTTAACTTATGTAAGAAGTGACTTTACGGTACGTTTTTTCAAAAATAATTTTTTTCTTAATAATTTATATTCTTCATAGAACTCTTTCCGTGTTATGTTCTCTTCTAGATTGATAAGAATTACTTCCAGGATATTTAATTAGTCTTTAATAAGTGTCTTATCTTACCAATTTTCCACTAGTAAAACAAATATTTGAAATTCTTCAGATTCCTAGTAATCTGGTAGCTAACCGTTTAATGAATCCAGGGAGTTGTTTTTATGTTGATCAGCATCTTCTTCTTATGCGTCTATGTGGACTTGTTGTGGACAGAGTAACCTCCTGTCCTTGGCATGTCCCTAAGATTTGTTATTTGCTGTAGAAACGTGCATAATAACTCGATACTCATTCCCCTACCATTTTGAAAATATTTAATTTCTTCCTTCCTTTCTCTTCCAAGACATGTGCAGCGGGTAATTTTTCAGTGCAAGGGCCTGGGAAACTGCCTACCTATTAGGTGACCTTAGTCAGAGGCGTCACGACGCGTCGTCACTCAAGGACGACGTCAATCAATTTTCCAGAATTCCTCACACACATTTAGAGTCTTTCTCCTTTTCGTCATATCCTCACTCCAACATCTTTTTTTAAGTCCGCATTTCTCCTCGATCTGTTTTTGGCGTCTCCTTCGAAATCACTGTCTCCACTGTGTGCTGGACTCAGCACTTGTCCCTGTCACAATCAACCCATTTAGAGAAACCGCCCGTGAAGGACCTCCGTTAATGACTTTCTTGGACTTTTAAAATGCACCAATGCACGCTCCATTTTGTGTCACATTACGTGTAGATAACATTGACGGGTGGTGCAATACATTCATTGGCTTGTGGTTTGTTTTCTCGGCTCCTGTCATTTGGGGAGTGCACGAATCCGCCGTCGTTAGGATTGTCTCACTCCTCAACTTCGGAGCTCGAGAGAAGGTGCGGATTATAAATTCGGGCCTTAATGCATTGTGTGTGCATCACAGCTTGTATTAATCAACTCATAATACTACTTCTACCGTACCTTTTGTCGCTACCAACGCGATTTCTTCCTAATTATCTCAGTGTTGCGGGTTTCCGTGCTTATATAACCGAGTGAAACGAAATAAAAAAATTATCGATGGCCGCTAAATGTGTTCACCGCGTAAACAATTGACAGCATTAGCCATTATTTAATATAATAATGAGAAAAATCCACCCCTTTTCTCACCAATTTTGTCCCTCGATTTTTGGTGACTTTATCGGTATATGTACCACGTGTATTGTTAAAGATATATGAGATTGGTAAATAACTCGGATATTTGCAGATATATCCCTTGAATCCACGGATTTTGTAAATGAGATTATTAATCTTATTCATCTAAGGACGTAATCTGGTAAAAGAGGCCTAAATTGCGCATTCGTCAGAAAGCACAAATATAATAGCGAAAGCGTAAGAGATTAAGAGTGAGAATTAAAGAAAAAGATGTTTTAAGAAATTGGAAAAATGTTAATAATTTAGGAGTGCGGATACTGTAGTTATATGCTGTTGCACAATGAACTTGACCGCCTCCTCCACCCGCTTCATTCTCCAGTGTTATTTTGTTTCAAATTCAGCAGCTGGCCAAATCTCTGGCCTCATTTTGCAAGGAGTATTTGGCGAATGAATTTCTTCCAAAGAATGCCTTTTTCACCGCTCACGAATCATCAATCACAAGTTAAACGGACACTTTCGTGGATCACGCACTCTCGCTGCTTGATGACTTCGAACGTCGGAAGCAAACTCACTGCTTTAGAATGGGAGTAAAAGAAAAGTTTTAGCCGTTGAGGAATAGGCATTCGGGTGAAATGAAGAGTGTAGGAAATGATTGGATTGCTTACGTACGCTTTCGTCTTATTCCGTCGCACTTCCCGAAGAGGAAAGTTCTCGGAAACCGAGGGTTCTGGGACGGGATTTCCTTGGGGGCGCAGCTGTCGATGGCCGGGCTGAAGGTCGCCACATGCGTATCTTCGGAATGAACGCATCTAAATACGGGCGGCACACTTGCGTTTCTTTTGCTGTCCAGGGGCCTTATTCAGTAAGGAACCTCGGAAAATCCGTGAATGTGACGTCACTTCCCCCGACAAATCTCAACTTTTGAATGGCCCTATTTGAAATTTTAAAGACTGTGACGTCAAACTTTCGTCACTTTCGAGGCTCGGAAATTCCAAGAACATACAGAATAGCCCCCCCAGGGTAGTGGATGGACAGAACTATGCTTGCGAAGGTAATATCTACATATGCCGCATTGATCCCAGGCCCATGCTATTCTCTTTCAGACTGCCTACTAAAAATTGGTGACGTTTCGGCCTGAAAAAACCGGGGAAAAAACAAAAATGTACTCGGGAAAATCGGGAAAAAGTCGTGAATTTTATTTCTGTAACCGAGCGGCCACCGGAGAGTGTATTAGGGTAGACCGAAGGAATTCTGTCTCCGTCTACGTGCACTCAATTGAAATTGACCATAGGTGGCAAGAAAATAAACGAAGATACCCAGAAATGGATGAAAAGTGCTGTCATCGATCCCAAGATATTAATATTACCAACATTTTTGGAATACTCACCGATGTTGATAAACTGAAATATTTACAGGTCTGATTTTTTCCAATATGTAACATAAGTATATTTGGCCACTCTCGTAAGGTGATGAAAAAATTATCACATACCTTAAAAGCTGTGAGTTTAGGAATTAAAAAAAAATAATTTGACTTTAAAAAAAACACTTCTCTATTTAATAACATACACGACCCGGGTTTCGATGAGTAATCATCATCATCATCATCATTATTTTTAAAAATACAATGATATACCACAAAGTTACCATAGAACAAGTTAATTTAGTTTAGGAATTGTTTTCAGCGTAATTATTACCTGATAAATACCAGCTAATTGTGAATACATCATTTTTATAAAAAAGTGGCAATTGGGGTGATTCAGGTCAGCGATTCCGAGGGAAGTCGGGTTGAATGGTAGTGGAGGATCTTTTGGCGCACGCTTCCCAGGAGTACGCATTGATGGAACCTTCATAAACCAGGAGTGAATAGCACTTAAAGAGTTTGGAAAAATATCATGTGATGTTTTGAGCTTATATTCAGTAGAAGTGGGCTTGAGTACCTACGCTTGATAGTATGATAAACCTGGAACCGATTGAATGATTACTTGTCTTGAAAATCTTTGTGGAACAACTGTTTGACCATTTGCATGAAAAAATGAAACACTATGGAAACTTATAATTCATTTTCATGTTAGTACCCACTCATGATTAGGGGCATGCAAAACTAGCAAATGCGATAACGCGATTGTTTACGCGAATGCTGGGGTTTTTCCACGAAAACTCGAATTTCGTATATTATCGCGAATATCAACATTTCCAACGTGAATTTCCTCATTTTGGCGGTCTCTGTCATTTAACTTGCGACTGTAAACATTTAGTTAAGCAGTACATATTTGGAAATGGCCTTTCCGGTACAACTTTATTTAGAAATGTTACTCGGATATAACATTCTTCAATCAAGTTTTATGAACTTGAACAAAAGAAGTGAAAAATTCATGCCAAAATGTTGCTATACAGGCATTCACCGAGTTACCTAAGCGTCGACTTACGTTAATATGTACTTACGTAAGTGGGAACCTTACCCAAAACGACGAAATTACGGAAGTTACGGGACGCGAAGAGTGGTTGCCTACTTTCAAGGGGCGCGTGTCATTGTATCAGATTTGAGTGATTTTCTTTTGTGACAGTTGTATCACATTCACCAAAAATTATAATGCCGAAGTGGACGGTGACGGCAAAGCAGCGTGAGACAGAATTTCGGCCACATGGATCATATTGTGCTGATGACAAAACAATTCTTGTCGTTTTTGCCACACAAATATCTATTGGAAAAGGAAGGACAGCTGCACGAAACACATTTTGAGTGAAAAATATAAGGCTAATGTTGAAAAAAATTCTGCCGGTGAGAGTGGAATAAAACAAAAAGCATCTATAATAATATTTAGAGTGGTATTTCTTTTAGAAAACTACTAAATCCTTGCAAGGTATGACACTTCTTAAGCAGAAGCTGTAAAGTCGATACTAGTGCAGATGGCATCAAAGGCATCAAATAAAACTTTGTTCTCTCACAGTGGAAGACCCAAGTAGAGTAAGATTCGAAAGCAGTTTTTGACCCTCAAGTAGTTCTCACAACGGAGGTGAGCCCTGACCTGATACTTTCTATGTTCGTGGCCCTGACTTAATCACGAAATTGAAAAAAAGTTCATGGCCTTGAGTCAATTGAGACGGAAAAGTTGATGTTGGGGTTTGGAGAATTACGTCGAATATTACAGCAACAAAATTTACAGGATTCAGTGGATATAATGAAAGCAATTCAAGTATGTACTAAATTTGTTTGAACCATCATTTGCATTAAAGTGCCTTGAAGCGATTTGGACCCCCTGTGTAAATGTGAACTCGGAGAGATTTCTTTCCTCCTTCAACATTGCGCTAACAAATAGGAGAACAAATCTAAAAGAAGACATTTTGGCCACACTAGCAATTTTTTCATTTGAAAATACGGACATTCAACTGTAATTTGGCTCTTTATGTAAATTGGTTAGCTATGTGCGATGTACAAAAATATAAAATGTGAATACAGCATGGTATTAATTGTTTAAATTTTCCCTAATCAATGGTATTCAACATTTATTGCCAACAGGTGGGCCTGCTGGGAGGAGAGAACTTAATTCACACTAAATATTTTGCCGTGAAAATAACACCGATTTCATGGTAAAATAACACCACTTGTGGCGAAAAAATAACCCCAGCTTTTACAGGTCTCTACTCGTGATTAAAGACAACTTAGTACTTTTATACAATTTTTTTTAAACCAGACGATACCGTAAAGCGGTGAAATGCGTCGTACATTAAAATTTCTTTAGAAAAGTATTAAGTTTGTCCTTAATCACGAGTACTAATATAATTAACTTCTACGAAGTGAAGCCTGCCACGGTCATGTTTATTCATTTTCATGTGTTATCTTAATGAAAAAATCCCTCTCAGCCGTTGTCAGAGCATAACTTTTGTACTTTATAATCCGCTTGTGATGCGACGTTCAGAAATTAGGACTGAGAGGCTGGAAGAAGTCCATCCTGTATTATACAGTTAGTGATCAGAGTGACCGGGAGAGAGAAATAAAAGAGAAGAAGGGAAAGGGGAAACAATTGAATGGAAAACTATAATCAACAATATACAAACGTAACGGTGTTGTTTTTTAAAAAGTACGATATTTCCGTTACTCCGATTGTCACCCATGTGTGTAGATTGTAGATAGAAGAATCCTATTTTTTTCCAAACCATTGATTAATTATTAATGATAAAATCGAAGGCCTCGGAGTAATTATTAATATGTTCTGAATGTCGAATTGGAAGCCTGCTCCTTGTTGTGATAGGAGACATGACTGAGAAAATTTGACTCTGCTTTCACGGAATTGGTAATATACCGATTATTTCACGTTTCCTAAAGAAAAATATAGGAAGAAATAAGAATTTCGAAATTTTGGATGTTTTTTTACATATTATACTCAATGGGCAATGCAATCAATGTTTACTCATCTAGAGCATTAAGTTTAAGTGATAAGGTTTTACACGATAAAAACTTGAAAATAATTGGGGATATTTTAGAAAAAAACCACTTTCCAAAAAAATTAATCAATACCATAGTTTACTCAAATAAAAAATCATCTTCACATACTCACAATTCAATAAATACAACAAATGTATCAAACACTAATACAGACCAATATCGGGGAATGATTTATATAAATGGATTATCAGAGCAAATTACCAAGGTATTAAAAAAACAATTTATAAAATTGCACATAAAAACCATAAAACGCAGCATAAACTTGTATGTTCAAAACTTAAGTCAGATACCCCTATACAGCTAAGAAGCAATATAATTTATTCCATTCCATGTAAAGACTGTGAAAGTAGCTATATAGGCCAAACATCTCAATATTAAAAAAATAGGATCTCGCAACATAAAGCATCAATTAAGACTAAAGTTCAACTTTGTGCAGCAGCAAATCATGCAATTTCAAATAGTCACTCATTTAATTTCGAAGAAGCCAAAATTTTAGACTCGGAACCAAAATTATCAAAAAGATTATTCAAAGAAATGTACATACCATATATCCAGAACTAAAAAAAGTTGCAATAAAAGAACAGGCATCACTTATCTAAGCAAAATTTATCATAATTTAATAAATGACTCACAACTTTTCAACAAAGAAATATATCCAAGCAACCAAATTAAAATTGTAAATTAATAAAAACAGCACCAAACTTTAAAGGTAAAAATCTTGAATGTCAATGTCTATGTATTTTTTATATTTAATGTCTATAAATTTACAATTATGTAACCAAAACAGAACTGTAAATCATTAATACATCATTGTTTATAGCCCAGAAGATGGATGAATAAATATCCGAAACGTCGGAAAAAGTTTAAAAATAAAAAATCATTTGACCTATCTTCATGAAATTTGCACCATTAAATAAAGAGGTCGAGAAAAAATACCATTTGAATTATACTCAATTCCATTCCACCCGACAAAATGGATTCTCGCTTGGTTAGTCAATGTTAAATAATGTAATCGGTATGAAAAGAAATTGTTGAAAATTAACCTCGAAGAAATTAACGGAGAAATCTCAGTCGATGAAAGCGTTTTAAATTATCTGCCGATGAGCTTTGCAGCAGAGCAATTTCTCACTTTGGCTCTAGGAATCGCCGTCTCGTGCGTTTTCTCCCTGAAATCGTCTTCGTCGGATTTTGTAGTCTGCTCTGTCATTGGTTTCCGAAGAATGATTTCGCTAAGCGAGTGATTAAAATTGGAGCGTATTAATCGTTTTAATTTCTCTTCCCGATCTAGAAAGTAACTTCTATCGAAGGAAAGCGAATGAATTCTTCGTGCCGCGCTCCGAATGGGCGTCTTTAATCTGCGCAGAATTGCGGCCTTGAGATAGCATTCCTCGGAATTAATGAAGGGCGGAAATTTTTCCTCCTGAAAGGCTTAAATTTAGCCAGACCAAACCGAATGATGCTCGCATATGCGAAGTTCAGCTCCGAACTTAAGAGTTACTGTATGACAAAGGCAATTATGGTGTAGCTTTATAATCAACTGGATTTGACTCGCTTCATGATCTTGCTTATTCATCGTGCCAATTTGATATTTTGTGAGCGTGGAACCCGACGGTATTGACAGTGGAATTTGCTATCAATGGCCACAAGTATTTCATGTCAATTTCCATTCTTATGAAAAGGAACGGAAACGTGCTTTTTTTTCTTTTACTTCGTCTACGGTGAAATATTGGAGGAAGGGAAGACCCCTCT
Source organism: Pyrrhosoma nymphula (assembly GCA_963573305.1). NCBI lineage: Eukaryota > Metazoa > Arthropoda > Insecta > Odonata > Coenagrionidae > Pyrrhosoma > Pyrrhosoma nymphula. The sequence continues at coordinate 181,786,094 of OY754327.1, forward strand.
GCTTGGAAGGAATGATTCCTGTAGCAAGAAGTTTCCCCACGTGCTTTACGTTCAGTTGACGATGAGGTTTGTCACACATTGAAACATCGAGGTTGAAAATAATATTATTTATTTTCAACGCCATTAAGTGTCACCGATCTGATGATTCGAATGAGTGAACGAGTTCGCAATCTTAGTTTGCGGGTTCAAATCACGCAGTGATCATTTTAGCGGTGTCAGCTACTTAATTTATGATTCAAACACCCTCAGCCGTCGGTGTGTTTCGTAAACCAACTGCCGACTCCCATTGGAAGTAATTCCTAATTTCTGCTCAACTAATTTCAAGCTTTTGCCCTCATTACCAGGAAGATTCGGGATAAAGATTTATCTTAGTTTTCAGTGTTGCCATAGATCGCTTATGGGTTATTAATGCATGTTTGATGGCCTTGGAGAAATTTGTAGTATTGCATGCCCTATTATCTACATACTCTAGTATTGTTTTTTCCTGGTATGCTAGGGGATACTTATTCTGGATCTTCCAATTAGCGAGTGCTTTTTATTTGCGATTAAGTTTTGTGATCACCATGATATGCCGATGGAAAAGGGCACCAATCGTCACCGTTCGGTGAGAGAACTTTTACGACAACATTGAACAGCTGAGCGTCAATCGCTGATCTATCTTGAATCACAATTGTCGTGAAACCGCGATTGTTGACATCGCGATAAGGATGATAATCCCGTTGCTGGTCTGCAGAATTTCAAACATGTTAGTCGGGAATTCGAACACGGATTTCTCGAGGCAGCATAGAAGGGAACCGCTTGCCTTAAGAAAAAGAGTAGTAAAAGTGGCTGATCTGAGTGATGCTCAAATCCCCTCCCTACTCCAGATCATAACCTCTTCACAGTCGAGAGCTGTTCCTAACCCTTCGAGTTCCTTCGTGAGTCAAGATTCACCATCCTCCTCTTACGGATTCCCGGAGGTGTTGACCTCCGTCACGCCATAAAACAACAGTCCCCACGGTTGAATCGCCTCTCTCACCTGCCGAAATACGTACGCGTGTGAACGCGTCTCCTCCGACCTATTCGCGCTCGAAAGGGTATTGCAAATACAAAAGAAAGGCATTTTAGGGTCAGGGGAAGGGTGGAACTGATGCCTCCCACCTCTTACGCCTGGATCTGCGGAAGTTGGCCCGTCTCCGCTAGGGATGAGAGATTAATACAAAATATATTGAAAACCAATGTACACATTTAAAATATAGCGAATTTTTTCGATGGGTTCGTTTATGAAAATATACAGGTAAATTGGTCGATATATTTTAAAACTGTTATTGCATTTTTAATGGTGCTATCATATTTATCAGTCATCAGAACATGAAATGATATAAAAATGGAATCATAAAATATTCCTTTCAATTTTTTTTTATTTACCCGAGTCCCTGGCAAATGTTTAATAATTTTTGTTTCTTAATGCTAATTTTTAGTAATTTGAATAGCTTGATGCAAAATATATCGGGTATCGATTCTTAAAAATTTACCTAATTCGCACTTCCGAGGCCCTCTCAAGAACGACCACGGCGCCGAGTGACCACCCCTTGCGTAATGCACGAGAAGACTGCCGGATTCGAGATGATTGACCCGCATCCCATTCGGGCGCCCGGTTGGTGTCCGGGGGAAGTGCGGGTAATAGATTCGCGGCGCGTGGGCCGTTTCGAGCCGATGCACGCCATCTCCCGCCCGCCTTCCCTCACCTCCTCGCAGTCTTTCGACAGTGTCCGCTCGCCTCTTTTCCCTTCAAGAGCCCCCCCCCCTGCCATTATCCCTCTCTCGCATTTACGCTTTCCCGTCACGTACCACTACTCCGGTGGTATTACGGTGCCGGTAATGGCCGAGGTACAGGGATAATTGTTTACTCTCGAGTCTCCCTTCCAATACTTAATAAGGCGCATTGTTGAGCCCACGGCGGTGTGGCACGACCTTCTAAATGAGAATGAGTCAGTTTTCTTTCAGGAGCGATCGAAATTTGGATTGCATTAATATGCTCATCGAAAAGAATGGGTGATATCGGAATTCAATATTTTTAATGCCTCGCATAGGGGAACCTTGGTACATGCCTGTAACGAATTGCGGCGGCGCGGCGTCGTAAACATAGCCATTAGGATCCCACGCTGTGAAACAATGGGAGGCCGACTGTAAACATAGTCATCGGAAGAAGGGTGGGATTGAAAGTGGCGGGATAAAAAGTCTCCTCGGCAACTTAACGCATGATTGGGTCTGAAACGTCTCCCCGTTTATTGCTCTCGAGGCAAGGGATGCGACGGTGATTATGGCGACTCTTGCGATGGCTTCTTGGAAGAATAAATAAGAGAAATACGGGCGGGCGATTATGAGATCGTTTTTCTTTCTGCCAGCTGGAGTGGGATTTGTTATTGCCGTTGTTACAAGTGAATGCTACGATCTGATTGGGGGGACCCGATTCATCTACGTCAGCAGGAATCTTTATCCATTGTCCGAGCGAGAAGTTGGTCATGCGAGTAAGAAAAAAATTATGCTGCCGGAAAAAAATTAGGTTGTCGTACTGTAATTTTTGTTTTCAGTCTGGTGAAGAAACAAATTGGAAATCTTTTTCGCAATTTAATCATCAATGTGTGCTCGTGTTATTCGGTTTTAGCTGGGTAATTTAACGTTTCATACAACGCAATTATAAATGTTTATTTCGCTTTTCACGATTCTACAGTTTTTAAAATGGACTTCAAAATGACGGAGTTGCTTTGTGGAACGATTGTTGAAGGAAGAATTGTAGCTACAGTTTCGTGCCGTAGAAGTTAAGAAAATTGGCCAAAAAGCCATCGTTCAGGGAAGGTCATTGCAGTCATAGGAGAGCTTTATCGGAATGAAGTCGGGGGATTGCGGAATGAGTGGAAACAGGGCCGGTTCTTGGCGCCCCAAGCGACACAAGCGTAGAGGCCCTCTATTAGGATAGAGGGCCTCTACACAAGCGGTCGCTTCGGGCGCCAAATCGTGACAAAAGAATAATTTTTTTTGCAAATCATACTAATATATAAAAATTGAATGGTGTCTGTCTGTCTGTCTGTTGCTCAATCACGCAAACACTACTGAACCGATTAAGCTGAAATTTTGTAAGTAGTTTGAAAATGTATTGGGATGAAACATAGGCTATATTAAAAATCTGTCAGGGTCCCCAAAGTCCCTGGTCCGCTGGGAGTCCCTTGTGGTCCATGCTAAGCATTGGGTTCGGTGCAGTTGTTTCATTTTTTGCTTTTTAAAAGTACTTACACTCAAGATAGAGGGCTGGGATTTTTTTTATCGGATGGCTGAATAAACGAAGTTTCTAATTCTTTCAATCGATTTTCTTTTACCCTTCGTAATTGTTTGAATATCATGTTTATAGCTGAAAAATCTGACATTTTTCTCTGAAATCAACAATAGCATATTTCCTTGACAACCAGAGATTTGAATTTCAAAGGATATTCACGCATCTGGCATTTAAGTTTTCCTGCCGGCCCATGATAGCACGTAGAAAGAAAATTTGTATAAGACGGGCCCAGAGTCCCAAGGGCCCCATGATAGATTGCTTCGGGGGGTAATCGATAAATTCAATGCATATTTACAAGTATACTCTTCAATGTCTATTCTCAAAGTAGCTCTCTTAGGGGAACTGCATACGAGAGAACTCTTATGTAGTAAACGATACACATAAAGGAATTAAACGTGGAAGAATATTTACGTTCAGCGAATAATAATGGTAATAATGCCTCTGTTGCTACAACAAACACGGCGTTGTTTATTATAGTTTAATACTCAGATGTATACACGTAGTGGAACCATCTGCCTCTCATTACGATTTCGAACTGTTTTTAGACCAATTCCCTCATAAACTTTACGAGTTATTTACATACACTTAAACGCGTTAAAATGCAGTTTACTTACATTCACTCAATCATCGAGTAGCATATTCCAGTCTCTCACTTTCCGCTGTGTTTCCCCTCCTTGGACTTAAAAATATAGCCATCAACATCCCTAACAGAAAAAAAGTAACCTTTCGAATAAATCTTCTTAAGTAAGAGGAATGTCTTCTTTGCAAGAAAATGAGTTCTTGCATGAAAATCGACAAAGGTTAGACTTTGATGCTCAAAGACATGTCCACCAGCGATCCAATGAGCGTATCCCCGTAGTGTTTCTCGGGTAACGCTAAGAACCGCACAAATACCATCCTAACCTAACCTACGGACGGGTAGCAACCTTTAAATCTGGTTCAAATATAGATCCATCTGTTTCCAAACTTCTATCTGTTTTAAGATGGCGGAAATTATAATTGCGTCACTACATGCTTCTTACCCATAAGAAGAACGGGTATTCTGCGCAATGGACGTCATCAGTGCATGAAAATTGGCAAGTGCACTAAGATTGATCACCATAGATTTTTAATTTTGTAACCAATGATTATGATTCAGGAAACAATGAATATAGCCACCCTTTATGCCTAAGGCATAGTCCGGGTATCGAAGGATTCATAGGACAAATAAACATGGCTTCTATTGAAAATGCTCCTTTTGACGTTGTCAACCGCTGGATTATACTCTACTCTCCTATCCTGATTAAGATACTCAACGCACATATCAACGTTGAATGGCGGAACTCAATTAAGTCATTGAATGCAAATTTATTTATGTACACAAGGGAAGTGCTCAAGCTGTTATTCACTCAGAAGACGGCTCAAGAGAACTTGAGGGACTAGGTCACCATCTATCATATCTAGGTGCTATTTATTAAGTAGTAATGAGTCTTCGTGGCCCATTATTGGGTTTCCCGTATATTAAAGAGGACAAACAATCACTCAACTCTCCGTGCACGAAATGGAAAACGAACGAATTACAACGATCACAACAAACAAGATATGATAGGAACACCTCAAATGATCATGCTAACAGTGTTCTTCAGGTTTTGTGGTTTTCTTATAAAATAAGTTCAATGTTTTTCACATCCGTTGAAGTTCAACGGGTACCTTCAGCTAGTATACAATAAATCAATAACAAAATTTTAGTCATAATGTTTATAGCACTGACAGGGATACTATATATGCGGTTCGCGAAAGATTAAACGCTGTGCGACGAAGAATAAACTATCTGTAGATATATTCTATATCACAGGTTCAACTTGGTGGAAATTCATAGTCTGTATTACATAATACTTTGTAACATCCAATAAGATTTATTTAGTATACGACCAGTTTCATCGCATAGGTGACATAATCATGTGCCTATGCGATGAAACCGGTAGTATACTAAATAATCTCGTGGTACAAGTTACTAAGTAATCTTTATTCCTGAACTGCGCCCCCTCTCCAGCTGGCGCACCGCGGCTGGCGGTGCGTGCCGCGCACCTTTACCAGAGTTGCCATCAAAACAGTGTATTTGCGTTGACTTATCACTGTCAAAACAAAAAAAACAAAGCTTAATAGCGCAACGCAGTCTTTTAGTTTACGTTGTGGAGTGCTCTTATTCTGTATAAGTGTACCCAATTAACATTGGGTACGTTTTTCGGGTGCATTTGAGAATTTTATTACTATCTTATGATTCACTAACGAAAATATGTCTGACAAAAAGAAATCGTCCGGTGCGTTTTATCGAAAAAGAAGAGCGCAATAAATTGAAGAAAATCAGAAACAAGCTAAGGCGATGAGAATTTTTTTTCACGCTGCCATCTACAAGCATCGAACCTTGTAACGGGGAAACACTGAGTTCAGATGATGACCTACGTGCAACTACAACTGTCTCTTCAAGAGTCAAAGCTATACCATTACCAGTAACAACTTATTTTATTTGTTTATTTCCAATCTGTAGCCAAACATATGTTCTAGTTTGTATTTAAAAAATCGGACAAAATTTAAATGAATACCTACTTTTTAATTTTACCTTAAAAAAAACGTTTTATTAAAATATGGAGATGAGTTGCCACCAAATATGCAAAATTCAATGGTATCGTTACAAAAATCCTGGAGAATTATTTATTACTGTAAGGATAAGGATTATTATTATGTGTAAGGATGAATAAATCATATCTCTTAGTTTTTATCGTAAAAAACAGATTCCGATAGAAATATAAACGGAATGTAGCTGTGTTAGTGAATTGATTTGGATGTCAGAATTTTCCGAAGCAAATGATAACCTAGATGGATCCAATCCTCTTGTTTTGACGAAGGTAAGGTAATTTTCAAAGCATACATACATCAATCAGTTGTATTTAATATTTTAAAACTTGCACTTTGTATTGTGATTGTAGGAAGGACCACCTGCCGCGCCTATTGTTGATTTCTCAACTGGTGATTGCGGAGAATGGCCTGTTAAAATAACTTATGGCACGGGACAAACAATTGTAGAAAGAGGCCCTTTTCAAGTAACTGATGCTGAATTTCCTGTTAGTAATACTGGTAGAAGATTTACTCCGGCAAACTATAAAAGAAAATTATCTAACGGAGAAGAAATCCGCATAGAGTGGCTGATTTATTCTGTTTCAAGGAATTCAATTTTTTGTTAATGTTGTAAACGCTTTAATGCTGAAAGTATCTCACTTTCAGGCAAACCTGGATTTTCAGACTGGCGAAATATGTCCGGATTTATAGCCCAACGCGAGAAATCCCCAAGCCATATAAAAGCATACCAATATTGGCGAGAGTTACATCTGCATTTGCGCCTAGGTAAAACAGTTGATGACGAAAATCAAAGACTCATTCATGCTGATAGTGAAAATTGGTATGAAGTATTAAAAAGGTTGCTTTGTGTAACGCAATTCCTCGGGACGCAGGGATTGGCATTTCGAGGAACAACAGATACACTCTTTAAAAAGAATCACGGGAATTTCTTGAAATTAATAGAGCACTTTGCCACATTTGATGTTTTCCTGAAAGAAAATTTGCGAAGTGCAAGCTCTCATGAAGTCAGTGTTCATTATCTTAGTAAAAATATAAAAAATGAATTCTTCACTGTGTTATCAACACGCATTCAAGATTATATTTTACATGAACTTAAAAAAGTGTCATACTACTCAGTTGTAGACTGTACCCCTGATGTCAGTCGTGCAGAGCAAATGTCGATCATCGTTCGTTTTGTTCAAGCAGAGTTTGCTGTAAAAATAGTTATTAAAGAACATTTCCTTGGATTTATTCCGGTTACAGGCACTACTGGTGAAGGCCTAATTGACATTATCTTAAATGAGTTGATATTACGGCAGATTTATTTGAAAAATATGCGATGACAAGGGTATGATAATGGCAACAATATGAAAGGGAAAAAGATAGGAGTTCAAAAAAGAATCGACGACCTTAATCCTCGAGCTTTCTCCGTTCCATGTGGGAGTCATTCATTAAACCTTGTCGTGAACGATGCAGTGCTGTCATTTACTGTCGCTGCAATTTCTTTAGCTCGGTTCAAGAAGAGATATTAAAATGTTTTCTGTATCTACCTATCAACGGGGTATTTTGAAAAAGCAATTATCTAATCTAAATGTAAAACCTTTCAGCGATACCCGCTGGGGAAGCCGAATAAATGCATTCTATGCCCTTCGATATTATATTGATTAAGTGTACGATGCTGCTTATGAAGCCAGTGAAGATCATAAATTAGATGGTTTTGTAAAAAAACACTGCCATTAACATCGCAGAAAAATTACAAGAATTTAAATTTCTTTTTTGCTCAGTGGTTTGGTACGAAATTTTATTCAAAATCAACAACTTTAACAAATTTCTCTAAAACATTACTGTAAATTTACAAAGCGCCATAGATTTAGTTGAAAAAGTTGGCAGTTTTTGAAGAAAATAAGATCTGAAATGGGGTTCAATAGCGTAATAATGGATGCAGAAGAGCTTGACGACAAACGCAGCTTTTTAGTTAAAATGAAAACTTGGTTATATTCTACACAATTTTATTAAGAACACGACCGGTTTCGACCTTTTCAGGTCATTCTCAAGTGTTACAAGTTGTAACACTTGAGAAGACCTGAAAAGGTCGAAACCGGTCGTGTTCTTAATAAAATTGTGTAGAATATAACCAAGTTTTCATTTTAACTAAAATGCATTCATTCTACGAAGTAAACTCGATTGATTTTAGACCATTGATTTTAGACAAACGCAGCTTTGAGGTGAATTTTTTCTACCCAATTCTGGATACAGCTATCATCTCACTAAAAAAATATTTGAGCAAATGGACAGTCATAGTGATAGTTTCAGCTTTCTATACGATATTCACGGTATGCAGAAGTGGGATCATGCAAAACTAAATAAATATTAATATAGGATCACGAGCGATTCAGCATGTTCTAAGTGATGGAGAGGAATATGTCAATCGACGAGAAAGAACTCGACGACAAACTTTTTATGTTAGCGCCCATTCTTACCGCTGGATCTTCTCCACCAAGCTCATTATCTTATTCATATATAACAAAAACTAGCTTTATTGACATTTTCCCATTACTTTTGTAAGTTAGCGAATCCTTTTGGCCTTACCTTTATCCGTAGCTACTGGCGAAAGAAGTTTTTCAAAATTGAAGTTGATAAAGACATACCTTAGATGAACACTTTCTCAAGAGCGATTGACTGGGCTGTCAACATTAGCCAATGAAAGCGATACTTTGAAATTGACACAGTTTCTATTTTGAAAGATTAGGCGAATTTAAAATCTAGATAAATTTCAGTGTAATTTTTTTACTCAAAGGAACAATATTTAGTATATACGCGATGAAAATGTTGACATATTTATAAGCTATAAGATTACTTCGTTTCGTTTATAATCTATTTAAAATACGAATTTGATCTTTTAACTCACTATCTACTCTCTAGTTTCCCATAAGTTTATTAATTTGAGTTAAAACAAATATTTTTTCCAATTTGAAATGTATCCAAAAAATACAGTAGTTCGTTGTTCTTTCACTAAAACTAAAATTCTTGTAAATTTGTTTCCATTCTGTAATAATTTTGATAAAGGGCAGTAGCCCATTCAATAAATAAATAAAGTTATAGTGAATGTCTTCGAAATATTCAATTCAAATGAATAAACAATTCATGTCCATAATGTGCAAGTAAGAGTTCATTATTTTAAAGTTTGAAGGTCCTATAAAGATCGCAGAGAACAACAAAAACGCAATTGTTTGCGAGGGGGGGGGGGGAGCTTGGGGGGCTCCCAAGCACCATACCGCTTGTGTGGAAAAATTCTCTCGGATCGGACCTGAGTGGAAGCGACGGTTAAAACTGGATCACAAAAATTGTGCGAGGATCGATTAATGTTTTACTTTGGAAGAGACTTCCTATTGTGGTGATCGATCTGGTCTAATGGCACCTATTAACAGCTGAGAGGTGCTTTGTGTAATTTTTTTGTAACTTTCAGAGTCTTGTTAAGGGTTTGCGCTATTGTTGGGCATTTTCAACTCCTATATCTTTACAAGGAAGCGTAGATTTTCCCTTTTACGAAATTACCGTATTTACCAGCGTATAATATATCGGCAACGTATAAAATATCGACAGAGGTGGTTGAATTAGAACTCGGTCGTTAATAGTTTCAGATTTATGTGTTGTAAAAAGCAAACACTACCTACGTTATCCGTATAATGTTGGCATTTTTCAGTGGTAAATAGCCTTCTTTCTTTTCTTTTCTTTCTTTGTTAAATATACGTCTATAAAAATTTAAGTACCCCAAAGTGCATATAATGCGCGTATAATCACACTAACCTACCCTTTCGCTGGCATCATCGTAAAGCCTTATTGAGATGCACTTTGAGTCCAACTACACCGTGAGCAGGAGTAACAAGGGATCTCGTGAAATATTTTTAAATTTTGAATCGGTGGTCAGCACTCTACCATGTGCTTATAATTTTGTGTTACCTCAGCTGTTTTATTAGGGGCCTAAAATGCAAAGGAAATTCGTCCTCCGGATGAAAAGTTACATGCTAAAAGGTTTACTTCCACACGACATAGGTCTTAGGAAATTCTCTTCGAAAATGGTTCGCGCACCCGCAGTTTCTAAGGATTAGTATTTGACGGATAGGTTTGTTATCGTGTTGTCAAATGAATTGGAAGTAGTAGAGAACTGGTCATTTCGAGTCATCATGTTAAAAAAACCTCAATCGGTAACCATCTTTCGTGGCATCCCTGATGTTCTCAGAGTAATGTGTTAGTGCTGGTGACAAAATTCTTGAGGCGTCATTGGTCAGTTTCCTCTACTTGGATACTTCACTTGGCGGTCAACTCTTAGAACATCCTGTAAAATTGGTCTCCGATACAATATTTGTAAACTATAATTCATCAACGGCTGACTTTTTTCTTATCGATTGAGTATTAATCTAAGCCTCCCTCCTAAGGGTGTGCCTAATATATTTTTATGTTATCCCGCTATCTGTATAAGTTATCTCCTTTTGCAGGATTTACCTTTTCTTCCAAGAACTTTTTTGATTCACTGGTTAAGAGACTGGGTACAAATAACTCAACTGCTGAATCCTTTTCTTGGAGTCCATCTTATTTTCCATGAATTTGGGTAGGCTGTTCCAGAACGGCACTCCGCTGGTCTTATTAAAAAAAACATTCCGCCCCAGTGCTCTCGACAAAGCCGTGATCAACTAACCTCTATCATCCATTAAACGCCGGCACAAGTCATCAGATGTGTGTATTGGGAGATCTCTTGAGCGGTTAGTGTTTCAACTAGTAATGAAAACCACCATAAAATTTAGGTCGTGAAAAACTTGCATGCTCTTATGTTTTTAATAAAATTTCAGTGAATGCTGCACAACGGAGGCACTAGCGATTTTTGAAGCGATGTTGTGGAGCGGAGGAAGTGAAACCGTTTCTTCGCTCCTCAGTCCCATCAGTCCTCAAAGGGGAGATGTGTGTACTGTGTAATATGGAGGGTGGGGATGTCGTGCCCCGCTACGACCTCCCGCCACCCACCCACACATCTGTGCCGCCGCAGCGTTGAATTCTTCGCGCTCTAAAGTTTTAGGGCTCTTATCGCGAGGGGGTAATCGGGGCGGGTTAACCGGATACGCTTCTTCGCGACAAAGGTCGGCTTTTAAAGCGAGACCCTGGAGAAAGTGCTCATATGGCGTTCTTTTCCTTCGGGGGGAGGGAACTTTGACGGCCACGCTCGGTAGGAATAGACAAAAGGCCTCGGAAAGAGGTCATCTCTAACATGGGGGTCGCATATTTTCCTCTCCCTCTTCCCTCCCGCCCCTCCTTTTATTCTTTTATAGTAAATGCTGTGTGCGCCACCCCCCCCCCCCACTCCCCTCGGCTTTGCTTTGCGTCGAAGGCAGCCGAAACACCCTGAAGAACAGTGAAATGGTGGTTATCCCTCCTCGTACTTAAATATTTTAGGGATATTCTTTCAAGTCTGCAATGTTTATTTTTTATGCGAGCATGACGTGCATGGAAGATTTATTTATGGGTAGTAAAGCAGTGGTAACAGCAGTTAGATCACAGAAATGAGGTACCGAGTTTAAATCCAGAGTTTGGGCACATCTAGCTATACCAATGCTGTGCGATTGTGCGAATTTCCGGTTGCCAGATCAATCTAGGAAATTCTCGGCGGCACCAGGAAAGGAAGCCTGTCTTGATGTGTGATGGTCAAGACAGGCTTCTGATGGTTAACATCTGATGGCTAACATTTGATGGCTAACCGTTGATGCGCAAATGCTTATTTCTCTTCCTTTTTCCTTTTAAATGAGTTTTGGTCAATTTAAAAGTTATTGGAAATCTATAGATGTGAACACTGAATATGTAACTCGGAGCTAATTATAGAACGCTTAGGGAAGACTATTTACCTTTCACATGGTTCTAATATTGCGTGAAGTTGGGCATTTTCTCCCTAAATCATACTGTAATTGATATTATAGATAATTTAGTGATTATCAGTTCTTAATGTATGTCTTCTCTTCCCCCGTTTAAATTGAGTGGCATTATATGAATTTGATGCATATCTGTGGACTATATGAATTTGATGCATATATGCAAGTTGCTCGTATGCATATCAGGAAACTCCTCTCTCGCTAGGCAAATGTCGCATATGCTGGTAACAGGGACTGTATTGGTATGTTATGCTGGGACAGGGAAGCGTATAGAATAATATTCGGAATTTTTCATTTATATGTAGGTATAAAAAGATAATTTGTAACTTATAGGCAGTGCACATGCTGTACTATCATCTGTTAGCGTGAGCGGTTGCATTCAAAGTAGTGATGTAAAATATTCTATCTGGTTAGAAATTAAAGCACACTATGACTGATTTCAGACGTGTTAGTGAGACAATGCGTAGTCGTCTTTCAATCCAGGAATTATGATGGTCAGACCGAGCAATATAAATATTTCATGCAATTTCTTTTTTCATAGTAAGTGTAGCATTCTCACTTATCAAGCGATTGATGCTTCCGCAATAACGGTATAAGCGACGGCAGTAGTTTAATGGGATGGGGTATCAGTAAGTTGACGGCTCTCAAGAATATTTATCAATTCCTTCCCTCCATTTCCGTTAGGTGTCCTTACAACACGTGACTAAAGAAAATATTGGGAGAAAACAGCGTCGAGCGCATGAGCGTTATCGTGGAATCAACGAGCAATGAATGCCAGTCTCTCTCCCGATTTCGATTGCAGTTAGTTGCTTCAAAAAAATCCCGATCTCTGCGTTCGCCTGCGTACTTGACAACCTCCCCCCTTCTTTCCCCTGCCATTTTCGCTTTCCTACTCCCCCTCTCCCCCGTCACGACTTCGACACTCCTCTCTCCAGCAAGTGCACGTAACATTTCCAGCAGTCGTCCTTTGTCCTTTAGGAACGTACGAAGGTTGTCCACCTTTCTCCTCCCCTTCCTTTCATTTCGTCCTTTCATTGTTCCATTCTCCATCTCTTCCACCTGAGAAGCTTTGCGCCCAACCCTCCAACAAACCATTGCCGCCGACACTCCTCGTGAATATTAAAGAAGCGAAATGTATCGTTCCGCACAGTAGTGCTTGTAAGATCGGAGAACCGGTAGTATGTTTGGAGAGCTGTGCTGGTGGGGGCTTCGCTCCGGGATTTATATGTTATGTTATTAATGTGATATTGGTCAAGTTTTACTATTTAAGGTAGTTTGAGAGAGATTTTTCTGTAGCCATAATAGAGATTATTTTAATGACCCTAAAACTTTTATTTTTATGACCAAACTTCCCATAAATTAAGTAAATAAACATATTTAAGGCTTTAACTTTACTTACTTTTTCACTACTAGTTCGAATGTTTCAGCCTTAACGATGTTTGCCGGCCCCGGTGGCTGTAGGATTAGGTCCTCGCCTGCTAACCATAGGGTCGCGGGTTCGAGTCCCACCTGGGTGAATTTTTCACCACTCAGGGCATGGTTATGTGTGTTCGTCCGATGTTAATGGTTACAATATTCCGATGTAAAAGGCCGTATGATCTGTTTTCGGTGGCTTTTGAAAATGAATAAATGTGGAAATTTTTAACTGAGAGAAAAAAAAACTTTGTATCTTTCCACTGATTTTTTATGAAAGAAGTTGCAATGCACTTTAGTATTTGCGTTGAAACTCGAAACTGGTAGTGCATTGTAACTTTTTTTATCTAAAATCAGTTGAATGATTCAAAGTTTTTCCCTCTCAGTTATTTTTTCACGACGTTTACTGGAAACGCCTACACAACCGTAGGTTTCTTTACGATTTTACAAAAAGTATAACGGTGAACAATACACTTTTTTATATAAATAATTGAGGAAATATGCTAAATATACACCGATACATTTGTGAAGTTATCTATGCGTCAGAAATTCCTCATTAAAAAAATAGTATCTCTCTACAGTGCACAGCCGTACCAATAGCCCATGAACAACATCTATTTTATTGCCAGATATCTCGGAAAGTAGCGTAGTTAGTGGATGATATTTTTGTATCATTAGAAGGATGAGATCTTTTTCAAAACAATGAAGTGGAGTTTATGCAGTGTAATGTGAAGTGATATCTGGCTCAAAATACCTTAAATAAGAATAAAGGTAGTGATTGTTTCTTTTTTGTAACTAACAGTTGATTAATGTGTTATGCATTTATTCGTTATTTTATTTCCTGCAACTACACTCCACACATGCGCCCGGAACCTCAAAATCTAAAGGTCGGTCCTAGGTTCACGCCCTCGTCCACACTGCATCCGTTTCGGGGAGTGAATAGATGAGCGCGGTGGAACGCCGTCTTCCCTTCTACTATTCGCCACCCTCTTTGCACGGCTCTTCGTCTGCACTCCGATGGGCAGGAGCGAGATCTCTTCCGGCTCGAGGGAAATGGCGAGGGTCCAGTTCTGCTTGAAGCAAGAAAAAAATTGACTCTCTAAAAAAATAGTAAGCAGTTACAGAGAGTTGCTGCCACAGACTTCATGCCTCAAGACGGAAGTTGCGAAACGCAAGGTCTCTGCAAAGTCTTTTGGGAATTGATAGGATATCTAGTGTAGTTTAACCCAAAATCACAAATACTCCTGAAACACATTTTATAAAACAATTACTATTACATACTTCTCATTTCTAAGTCCCGTTTGTAGTTATTTTAGTTGTACTCTAGTCCCAAGCTATAGTTTGAGAAAGTGAACATCTACATCTACGAAGTACCGTGCAAGCCACCACTACGGTGTGTGGCACAGGATGATTCCAAACCAGGCATGCAGCATTCGTGCGCAGTCCAACCAGAAACTGGGAGAGCGATACGTAAATGAACATGCAAAAATGCAGAACAAGGCTATAGACACATCTAGCGGTTAATATTACTAATACTGTTAATTTATGAATGCTACGAGATGCTACATCATGCAGACAACAAAATAAAATATTGCCGGACATATCAAGCGGTGTGAAGTGTTAGTAATGATGTTAAATTATTAAACTCAAGTGAAAATTCTACTATACCTTGTGAGGCTGGGAATTTCATATGATTGATCAATCGCAACTATTATGATCCCTTATTGTACGTGGGGAAAAATTACATTCTAAATCTATCGGTTCTGCAGTCAATTTCTTATATCTTATTCCTGTGATCGCTTCTACCGTAGTACGTTGGCTCTAGCAATATATGTTGAACGTCCGGCAAAAAACTGTCTGCTCCGAACTTGTGCAAAAGATTTAACCTGTATTTCTCCCTTCGATTAATCAATCGAACTTCACTCCAATAGGCATAAAACACTGAACAGAATACACTCTTTGACTTGAATGAAACACTTTAATAAACGTATTATTTGCGTTAGTTACTGGTTAACAAACATCGTCGGCAATTGGGAGATCCGGGCTTCAATCCCGGTCAAGTCAAATGATTTTTTTCATGGCGAATTTCACTCTCATAGGTGTAGATATCTCTTCGCACCCTTGCGCGTACTGCGTTCCTCATCATTTTTGCAACCACTACGAATGGGAAATTGACTTCAGCCTATTGGTTCACGTATGACCTGG
Organism: Pyrrhosoma nymphula; assembly: GCA_963573305.1. Classification (NCBI taxonomy): domain Eukaryota; kingdom Metazoa; phylum Arthropoda; class Insecta; order Odonata; family Coenagrionidae; genus Pyrrhosoma; species Pyrrhosoma nymphula. The sequence goes on from OY754327.1 coordinate 181,801,535, forward strand.
TCAGTCTGTTGTCAAAAATCGGTTAACCTATGTCAGATTTACTTGGAGTGTAAATAAGGTGCAAAATACCATGGTTTTCACTATATTCGCCTAAAAGAGAAGGGATGATTTTAATGATAGCTAGATATGAGTATTTCAAAGATATAAAACCGGTAAAAATGGTTAAGTGCTGGACAATGTATGCAAATCGCGGATAACTCATTCATAAATATCTTCTATCATGGGGAGACCTCTGTTGTGGGTCACCTTTACAATTAGCTAACGAATCTACCGCCATCACGGCTACCCTTCATGCTGCCAAATCCGTTGTTATTTACTTTCCAAGATCTTCACTGGGCCTTTTGTGAATACGATTTTTGTCGTGAAAAGGATTATTGTTCATCCTTATATTTGATGTCGCGAATGATTCACAAAATGTTCTTACTTTTACTCGTAAGGGTATGGCGAAAAATGTCTCTTATTGTGCTGCGTGTGAGCGGTTTTTGTGACGCATCTGCTATTCGTGGCCGGGGTATTACCCCAAGGCTCACGATATGGGTCACGTGAGGTTCGCGCACATCTGCGGGGAGAAGCCTGTAATGTGCGAGATTTGTCGCACGCCAATGTCCGTCGCGTGTCTTCTGATTGGATGGTTGCTAACTCCTATCGCACCCTCCACTCAGCCTCGTGGATGTTGCACCACACATGTGATTCCGTGCACGTAGTGCTAAAGATTCGTCATCGATGAGACGAACCATTTAAAAAAATCACGATTTCTCATCCTGACATTGGAAGGTATCTTTTGTCGTGTTCTAATGTTTTTAAATTGCTTTTTGTTATAACAGCCCTTTTATTTTTAGAGACTTGGGGCTTGGACGTTGACGGGCTCCCCGCAATCGAGTCTTCGTCAGTAAATAGTTTTTGTCTCCTCTGCTACAAAAATAACACAATTGTATTAGGAGGTCCTCATTGTCTAAAGGTAATATTCTTTCCACACTCCATGGTTGTACAGCTCTACCAACACACCCCAAGGATGCTAGTTATGCTAAGATTGATAAACGTCGAATTTATTTTTTTCAGCCTACTGGATTGTAAATTCTAATTTAACGGTTGTCAAACTCCTGATTCATTAATTTTGTCTCTACAAGTGATTTCTTACTTACGAAATATCGACTTTAATGTTCGCTCGGCAGGCTTGGTGGGGTCTTGCACAAAACTTCTAGTAGTATTCCTTTAATGATGCTTCGTATACTAAAATATACATGTTCCCGACGCCTGTTGAAATCCCACATCAAACACATTAGATCGGAAAGTATTTTCGATGAACGGTGAGCATTTCAGTAGTACCAAAGCTAATCAGCCTTTCCACAGCTCCCATTTCTCTATGAATCTCTAATTTTTCCCCTCGGGTTTAAAAAAATGCTGCTACTGGTGACTGCAAAGGCAACTCGTGTATAACTATCTCCTTTTCCATCCTGGTACGGATTAAAATCGGTAATTGTCCATAGATAATAGTCTCGAGCTCTACCCACTTCCGCTTCCATCCTTGCGATCACATCGTCAAATTTATCCACTCCCTTAAAATATTCATGCTCATCCAAAATTGGTTGCGCTTTTTTCCACAAACTGGAGAGTAATGTAGCACATATCGCTAGAACATCAAACACGCCCCTTAACCTGCCTCCTGATACATATTTAGGTAACTATTTTTAGGCCTAGTTAATTTCTTGTGAACGTTAGCCGCAAGGTGAGGTATCCCTTACGCTAATTTGATGTTAACTGAGAGTTTGGGTTTCGTATATTACACCAAACTGTCGGTTATTTGGTGAATTATCGATGGGAGAACCTATTAGCATCGGTTTTCTCACCGAAAAATTATTCAACTACATATTATGAAAACCAACCCGAAAAGTGGTCTGCAATTTTGAGATTGCCTAATTCACGGAAGATATGTTCTTTTGTCTCAGTTAACTAAATAATAGAAATAATAAAGATAAATAGACCTTTAAGTGACTCGCGGTATACCTGTGTTCAGTACGAAGGTAACTTTTCCAGTGAAGCCTTTATCAACTATCGGGTTTTAATTGTTTTTTTTAATAATGGTCATTTAAAATGTCCTTAAAATGTCCTAAAACCTAAAGGAGGATTTAAAAATGTGATCGAAGCAACGAAAAGACGAAGACAACTTTTCAGAATTTCGTCTTCCTTGACTGCGCGTGAACAGGATGGTTTCGACGCGTTCAGTAGAAAAAAAATGAAGAAATGAACTCTGTGACCGGAAAATATTTTTCCGCGGTGAGGCTGCCAGGCGATAGCGCTCGTCGCTTCCGCCCCCGAACCCTCCTCCGGCCCTCGTCGTCTGACTCACCACCTGACGTCAGGGGGGGGCGAGGAGGGGAAAGAGGATCCGGGCTCCTTTTAGTGGTGGTGGGGCTTTCATTAAAGAGCTGCGGAGCATTGTGTGGATCACTTGGTCTCTCGGAACAGAATACGCGGTCAAAAGAGAGCAAATACGTACTCGAGAACCAAATTATTTAATCACGTGCATATCAGAGACTTGAATGCTTGCACGAGCTGACCTAGTATTTTCATCCCGTGTTCTATCGCGATGTGCTAAAACGTGCTGACAATGTTGCGAATGCGCTCATAATCTCGGTCCAACAAAGTAATGCCGTAGATGAATACGTTCTCTATATTGGTTCCATAACTAAGCAATACGTGCTCATACTCTCTTGGATTTTCTTCTATCTGTTTTTGGTTAATCCACTCGAATGCGTTAGAACATGAATTACGTACGATTACAATTCGGATCTCTCGATATTCTATCCTTCTAATTCAATTCACTGATTAGGAAATAGATTATTTGGGCTTATTTCCTACGATCCCTTATATTTCTCATTTCATTATGTGTGATTCGCTCGGTAGCTTCAAATCCATTTCATGCCTGTTTATGCAGCTTACTCCGCAATATTGTCTACTAGAAAACGCCACACTCTGGTACGCTCTACGCTAGCTGTACGCTGTAATTAGTTCAGAAGAATTTAGCAGCCCGCTCCATCCGGGGCTCATACTCCTTCATGTAAAATTATCCTCCCCGTCATCTATTCGTATGCGATCAGATGCTCATTCTCTGAAGCGACTCGCATCGATTCATAATATTCGAATCGGCAAGTCAATTTTCACGCAAACTATTGAGTTTAAAGAACTTGAAAAAGAGATCCGCAAATAAATTATTGTCCTTGAGTCGTGTATCACCATTTAATCACATTCACTCATCCTTTAGTGCTCATGAATCTCTTAATAATCACACTAACTCATGGTTTTCCGATTTTGATTTACTTTAATTTAAGATTATAGTCTAGAGCTTCGATCAAATAATGGCGGTTATTTGCGGGGAATTCTAAAAATGACACATATATATATTATTGGCAATACTTCATCACCCTTCATTGAATGGTATTATTTAAAATATTTGTCCAGCTTATTCAGAAAATGTATTGATAGTTTTTCTGGGATAACCGGCAATGAGTCCAGATTAACACTCATGGTGTGCTGTGACGCTATGTTACGTAACCTGAGAGCTGGAAAGACATTAATTTCGTCATCACATCAAATAATCGTTTCATTGTTGATTTCGAAGAGGTTATGAATATGCATTTTATACGAATTACGTTGCTTCATTTCCTATGTTGCTTTCCCTTAATTTTTTTGAAGCAGTGGTTAACTGATAACTGTTCTTGATGTTACGGCATCATTTGGTGATCAGAAGGCCGTAATTGACCGTTTCTCAGGAAGATAATCGCATCGCGGCAGTACCAATATTACTCTCTCTCATACCAGAAATTCTCCTGCAGTTTGATTTTTCATGCAAATTAAACTCTCAAGAAAGTATACACAATAAAAGTGTCCTTAAAAAATAACATCTTCTCAGTCAAAAAGTATCAGGTTCTCTCTGCAGTTGTGTGAATGAGTTTTAATGTGTTGAAACTTGAATTTTGCGAGCTACCAATATTTGTCCAGGTCTCTCAAGGTAGTAGAGTTTCTTAATAATGTCGTATCCAAAAGGCTGGAAGTATATAATTTTAAATGACTAATATTTTAAATGCTGACAAAATTCGCGATGCTCTGAGTGACTAATTCTATGTGATGAATAACATTTTGCTTAAAATAGTGTTGTATTAACTCTATTTTGTTTTCCCTATTCTTTCTGCCGGCTGAAATTGTGAAAGGTAGCCGAATATCCCGCACTTTGATATTTTCCGATTAGTTTAAAATTTACAGGAAATGAGTTAATATTTGGAAATAAGTACATAAATGTAGCAAAAATTTAAGAAAGCTACATTTACCTATGACAACGGAGTACAACAGTATGTATACCTTAAGGCCGTAACACAGTCATAGGGTTCATTGCATGTTTAGAATGTGGCCAAGGGTAATACCGAAATCATTGGCGGTGGGAGATGTGACCATTTATGCATATTTGAAGTGAAACCAAGGCAAATTTACTGTCGTTTATTGGTTTTTATGCTAACTTCCGCGAACATACTCTGCGCAAAATATTTTAACGTGCCTCTCAAATCGCATTCTTTCCGCATTGTGCTTATACAGCCTCGCTAAAATAAATGCCCGCCCAAACCAAAATACCCCATCACTTTTCTCCCTAGGATACCTGGGATGGTCAAGAGAAGCTGTAGGTCATATTTCTGGGTGGTATAAACATAAATTAATGTATCAAATTTTGGCCCCCTAGTGCTGAAATATCTCCGGTCGTAGTTACTGTATATGATGCACAATTGCCTGAGAAATAAACAGCCGGGATGACGAGTGGAATTCTCGAGTCCCAGCATCATATATATTATTACAGAAAGGTTTTTTTTCTGTCATTCCGTATATGCTCAGTTAATACTGCACCTACAGTGATAAATGAGGTATCATTTTAAACGTTGAATTGCCGGCTTCTAACGAAAAATACAATCTCAATCTCAAATTTCACTATTTACCCATTAATTTGACTTATAAGTTTCGATAAACTCTCTTGCCTGTATTGTATTCAAATGTTTTGTATATTTTTGCAAGAAATAAAGTATAAAGAAAGTACTTTATGATACACCTTCTTCTCTACTTACAACCCAATTACACCGTTTCCTTAACATACTTATTCCCTGATAGCGTGAAAGTGCGAAATTTTCGCACGGGTTACCTCGTCTAGTAAAAGCGATAATCAGAAGAATCAATCAAGTCCTATATTCTGACCGCGAATGGTTAAACAGTCTACGTCCCACTCTCATGCCTGAACCCTTAATCCAAAGGAGCTCTTTCTCTCGCTCATTTGTGGCGAGAATGGAAGGATAACGCGATCGGTGTCAAGGCAACCGGAATTCCGGTCGCCTTGAATATTCGAGTGCTTCACTATATTGTTTTAAAAATGATGCGATGGTTTTGTGGCATTTCATCTGTATCCCCATATTACCCTGCGAGTCATCGCATGTGCGTGTGGCGGGTTGTGTTAAAACACCAGCCTTGGAGAACGGAAAGAATAGGGAAAAGAAATTGGAAGAAGGAAAGGACGAAATGTTAGAGTGTCTTCGTGTCACTTGGGACCGGCTTTATAGTCTCCGGTTAAACACTTTATTGGCATGATAACCGATGTGGATATGCTCTCCAATCGATAATATTCATGTCACCCGAGTCATACGTACTGTACGAAACATGATTTCTCAGTTGACACCACATGAATGTGAAAGCTACATCATCCAATGGCCAACGTTAATCAGACGTAATTAAACTGCGTTAGCGTTGTAAGTCATCTATAGCTTGTCCGTTGAGAACACGTTCGTACATACGTACAATGTACGTCAACTCGACGCACGTATCCAAGGCAAGACTCAAGCCTGCATTATTCGGATTAGCTTTTAAGTGCATTATCGAAAATTTGGATAAAAATCAATTTATAAATCGGAAAGTGGACGTACGTCTACGAGGTTAGGAATGCGCGAGGAATCATGATTGCTTTCTTCTTCAAGGGAAAACTCGTCGTCATAAAGCTTTTAGTTTTGGACAGTCCATGACCTACACCCGTTCAACTCGATCTCAATGTCACAATCGTGTGGCTCGGCTTCTTGTGTCATGAATACTGACAAATTGAGGGGAGGAGTTAGAGCAAGGTAAAGGAAGGACGGATGCAGAAAAATCCTATGTTGATTCCATTTTAATCGTTACGAAATGCATCCATGAGTTATGTAAGTTTTTGTCCCATCCAATGCTAGTAATCTGCCTACTTTGAATGTCCATCGCACTCGACACGTTATTAGGATCTGGATTGCCACATCCGGTAATCGAACCGAGGCCCTCGGCGTGGGAAAACACTTTTCCAATCCAATTATGTCAGTTGTTTTTCTCGCTTTCATACTTAAAGTTATGAATGATTGTAATTGGAATTATCAAGACCCGGTGTATGATCTGGTACTTTCCCGGCGTAGTTGATGAATGAACTCTTCTCGGGTTCCCAACCGGGTTAGACTCTCCATGGTGGCCGACGTTTCGATGCCCGACTCCTGCATCGTCATCTGGACTGTTGAGTGATTCTACAACCCTGACGACGATGCACGAGTCGGGCATCGAAAGGTCGGCCATCATGGAGAGTCTAACCCGGTTGGAAACCCGAGAAGAGTTTATTCATCAAGGTCCGGGTTTTGTCTCAAGCCCTATGGTTGGTATGGTTTGTGGGGTATCTAATAAACGTAGGTCTCGGGCCTTGGACGCACGACTCCAGTCGCATCGTAAGACTCCGAATTTTATAATGGATTCAGTCCCTTCGGAAATGTGGAGAGACTGCTTCATTCGTATATGTAAGTTAGAGGTATACATATGCTGCTCTCCGTTTCCCAGATGTCGCGGGATGGAGGAAGGAGGAGGGAATGAGTTTTATATACATCCTGTTTCTCCCCCAAGTGCTTTTGAAGCTACTGGTTTTAAAACCCACAACTTTTTGCTGACACATTTTCTTCATATTATAACCAGAGTTGTTAGAGGAGGAGGTCCAGAGAGAGTTGCTATCGTAGATGAGGTAAATTCTACTCAACTAAATTTTTGTTTGTACAGTAATTATTCACTAGCGTTCATAATTTCATTATTTATTTTTGCCTTAAAACTTATCTCACCTCAGTATTAATGAATCACGTGTCATTATTAACGCGGCTATGAATAATTTATCGCTATCATCATCAGGTGAGGCATGCAATCGTAATTTTCCTCGAGTTGGGGAAGATGAAAAGCAATTATTGAGTCACTGCTGGAAGGATGAGGTGCAAGTGGGGTAGAAGTGACTTAACCGTTGATAATTAGCTGTACATTTCTGTACGGTAAAATAAAGTGAATTGTGAAGAAATTAAAGATATAACGTTTTTATTATTTTATAAGCCAATAACACGTCATGAATAATGGGCAAAGTACCCAGTCATGCTAATGTAATTAGTGTAGATTGTATTTATTTATCTTTTGTGTAAGTTATTTCACTGTTAATAGTTTAATATTCGGAGGCCGTTACTAATCTTTACAAAATATAAGCTCTGGCTAAAGTGCAACGTTTTTGACGGTAGCTACGTGGTTGCTGTGAAAATTTAACATGGGGCTTATGAGTTTGAGCTAAGGCGTGTTTACTTTTTTCAATTTACAATTTATCTTGGTCTAAAATAGAAATTTTGGGATTTTTCCAGATATATGTGATGCATAACGGAATAAAATTGTATCAAAACTAACTAAAATTGATTCAGCAGTTTTCTTCATCATTAGCATCCGACCACCCTCCCCTCCGGACGTTGGCTTTTATTAGTATTGATGGTACTTTTTTTTAACCCTTCCAGCCGGTCAACGCATTTAATATGTGCGGCAGAATAACTTTTGCTGATGAGTTATGTCTTGTACACATTAAAATTTCTTTGTTCTTGCTAGATTCAAATGCGTCTTTATGCGCTTATAAGTTGCATATCTAGGTGAAAGGGATCTTAAATGAGTGCTGTTCGTTACTCGAGATAATATTTGGAAAACTCTTTATGATATTGTCGAATTTTTAGAGCGAAGCAATTTTTTCTTGTCCCTATTTGGAGTATTTTCTGGATAGACTATGGATAAATCTAGCAAATGACATCTTTATGTCATTCAGCTATTATTGATCAGTTTAAATATATGCGTGGCCATTTAACTATGCTAATTATCTTAATTGCTCCAGTTCATCAAGTATCATCCAATTCATCAAGTGTTAGTGATATGAAGAATGTATGATCGCACCGTGAGTTTATAGGTGTATCCATAAGCGTCTATAGGAAGAGAAAGCTTCTGAATATGGAGCCTGTGAAGTTCCTTAATGAAGGTTATGGAGAATAGGAGTCCATATCTTGATAATAGGATTCCTCCTCAAACGTAATAGTCGCATCTAGAATATTTATTGTGAAGATCAGAAACTGCATTATGACCTTTAGAGACTGATATTTTTGAGAATCACAATAAAACTACCGTGCTGCTGATCAGTCTTATTTATCGTAAATAAATCCTTAACTTCGATTCTAAACCATTAAAAACTTAATCTTCTATATTCGTTGTGTAAAATTTCTGGAAAAATTCTTAGTGACGGAACACCTCGAAGTTTCCGAAGGTCGAGTTATATATACATGGATCATCGATTTATAGCGGCGCTTCTTGGAACGCTTGCTGCAAACAACTTTCTAATTTATACCCTGTAAATTGGCGAGTCACTTCATTGAAACGGAACTTCTGACTGCATAGGTACATACCATGTAAGCCAGTCATAGCCAAAGTGTGACTATGAATGCTCATTTCGATTTTTAAAACCTCTAAAAAAATTTTTTTTAATATTTACCTCGAGCAAACTCGCCATTATTACGAACATTCTATCTTTTAAAATTGTATTTTTATTACTTCTGTCGAAAATTTACTCTTTCCCTCGTTCAAGGAATGCAGCGCAACTTTTCCTTGTATTAAAACAAATGCAAGAAATGATTTCATTAGTTTTGAGAGTCATTGTATTCGTCATAACATTCGCACATGACGCGTTTTTAGCTCTTATTTTATAAAGGAAGACTATAAATATTAGTCGCTGGTCACCGTTGCCATATGTGAAGTTCCTAGGCCTTTTTTTTTTAGATGAAGTGAATGATTCTTGTCCCCGCTTCCAAGCTCGAGTAAAATGACGGGGATTTGCTCCCTCTTGTTCATCCTGAGTCAGCGCTTAAGCGGGCTAGGATGTGACATTTAATGCTGGTTGATTGAATGGTTGGTATTTGTGGAAGCGACCGACTACAGAGGTCATATGCGCCTTTTAGGAGTGATAGTAAGGTTGATGAAGGAAGTAGTATCATGTGGGGAATGGAGGAAGGGTGGAGAGAAACTCGGCGTCGGCATCACCCTGCTTACCGTTCGATTCAACGGACGTAGTGCTACACTAAAAGTGCTCTCTATGTTAAACCCATGTAGGGATATCGGGATTCCATTGAAAAATCTCCGCCAGTGCCAGGATTCGAACCCCTGTTCTCGGGATGGGAATCTATACATCGAGGTTACAGAATGAAATAGCATCGGATTGTAAATCTAAGAAGCTCAGAATGTCATTCGCGGAACCTTCTTGGCAATTTCGAGAACGACACACATTCAAAAGCGTCATCCCAGTCACAGCGCCTCCTACCAGTTCCATTTATTCATTGCAAGTCGTGCACATCCCCAGGTCACAAGAAGACGCATCGTGCAATAAACTCAAAAAGTTAGTGTCGTGGACATGAACCTTTTGGTTTTTTCACCCACTCCGTCCGAGTAAGAGTCGCGAGCGCCCTCTTGAGTGTTTGAGAGGGAGAGAGAGAGGTCTTAATCGTGCCGGCCACGCCCCGCCCTTCCCGTCCTCCTCTTCCTCCCCCTTTCCCCCGGGTCGCCACCACTCCCACCACCCCACCCCCTCTTGTCTCGATACGGAGAGAAAGAGCTCTTGAAGTCACGCTCTCCGGGAGGCAGTAGTGGCGACGAAGAAAAGGAAGTGTTTCTGCAACAGTGGTGTCGGTCTTGGTTCGAAGCTCGGGGGCGTTTAAGGAGGGTTGGGGCGGGGAAGATTTTTCGTCGCTTCCTTGCAGCCTTGCCTACCTCCGCCACCCTGCTGAATGTTACCAAAAAGCAGGAAATCTATCTGTTATTCTGTAAATTTAATGAGGGATTACCATTAGGATTTACTCTATCGTATATCGCGTGACGTTGACTTGAAAAATAATTTACCTCTGGATTAAAATTACTAATTTGAATGTTAATGTTTGAATTTGCCATTTCATTCAACCCTTGTCATTCTAATAGATTATAATTATTTTTTATTATTAGAGCAATGACATTCATTGGTGAGCTAGTTTCCGAAATGAAGAGAAATTCAATTTTGTAATAACTGCTGGAATCTCTCGCAGTGGATACCTGCTGTAAGACCGTATTCTAAGTCAAGCTGCATAACATTTTATTTTGTTAATTTTTCTCGTAACTTAATTTATACGTATATTTTAATGTTTAAAGTTTATGGATGGATTTGCTGAAAATGGATAGATGTTTTGGCCACTATATATATGCTTGCATCGATTTCAAGTAAGTATCAATTCTATCAGAAACGTCGTATAGTAACCGAAGAAATTGTGATTGTGAGTATATTCCTGTGCAAAAGGTTTATAAGAATTTAATTTTGTTCTTCATCTGAACTGCTTTGCATAGCCCATGTTCGTGAATTAATTTGAATCATTTCTGCATCGCGTCTCAAGGACAACGGGCCGGGATACCAGCACACATATATATCCTTCTTTAATATAAAATTTTACCTGACTGAAATCATTCTGTTTGCCAATTATCCATTTAAGAGATTCATGGAAGTCAGCTTAAAATTTTTATAGCTCTTTGAGTGAGCGCGTATTCCTTTCAAGAACGTCGGAAGTATCTGACTCCAGCTAATATTTTTCAGGGAGAGAACTGTCGGGGACTAATCGGGATATAAACATTTCAATCCAAGCGGGGGGAGCCGTTGAACAAAAGAAAATCGGAGGCGGCCCGCAAACACTGTGAGGGGCTTTGTGGGACTGTACTCAGGGAGGGATGGAGCGAAAGAGTCCCGCCTGCGCTTTGCAAGGGATGCTGTTTTTCCCTCTCACCCTCTGCGTTTCCTCTCCCTCGCTCATACTCTGTTTCTGCCTCAGGGGAGAAGAGGGAACATTCTTGCGGAGAGTTACTTGCGGGAATTAGTGAGTCATGTCCGAGAATGATTCCAATTCCACGCCATAAATCGGCTTTCATTTGAGAATTTTTAAATTTGCAATCCATCTTGAAGTACAAATGTGGCCGTTCGGGAAACATCTCCATGAGAAGTGACTCCATCTAAACAACTCGTGTTTAGTCCGATATATTATATTAATATAATAATAATATATTATAAATATTTCACTTTCTCCTCGCTCTTTTATGTTTACCTGCCAGGGTAGCTTCAGATTGGCCAACTTAATAAATCACTCTTTTTCGTGATTGATCAACTTAGCCACTTAATTTAATAGATGAACGAGAGCCGACTTTCGCACCATGTTCCTAAGGCTCTCTTATAAGCGCTCTCTTGACTCCCTTGTTCAAACTTAAATGCGAAATGAGTAATAGACACTTAGCGTGGAGAAATCTTGATTAAATGCAAGCTGTGGCCTTATATCCGAGTGAAAGTTTTGAGTTATTTTTGCTATAGTGTTTTTTTTGTGGTAAAAATGAAGAACATACTTCAAACTTCTTTGTACCACTACTATTACTCATTTATATATATATATATGCATGTACTAATTCTCCGAAATTTTGTCAGGGTATTCAGAAAACCTCATTGTTTTTAAGCGTTCGAAAAGGGAGTCTAAATTTCCGATTTTCGAAGTTTTTTCCGATTGCCATCACTTATCTTCAATTTGATCCTGCCGGAGTTTTGGGTGTGCTCTGAGCGTGGACAGAAGGCGGGAGCAGAACCGAGAGAGCGCCAGCTGAAGGCGACCAGCCTCTGCATTACATTCCCTCTCTCGAAACCTCCTCCCCCCTCCTCCACATTACTCCCCCTTTCAGCGAGCGAACCCACCCGCCTCTGGGCCAGACAGGAAGTTAAAAAGCGGGCACCGCGCTCCGCCACTTGCCTCCCTCCCCTCCCACCCCCCCCCACCCCCTCCACCCCACACCCTCGCTCCTATTCTTTGCAGCCACCCTTCAGAAAGTATCTGGTGTACTGGTTAACAGGTTTATTATTTCGACATCTGCAATTATCCATAAGAAGGGGAGGATTTGCGGTGCCGCTTGCGTGCGTCCACTCATTCTTTGCTCTCCGTGAGAAGAGGAAAGGGTTGACTCCTCAGACGGCAAAGGCGATTGGCCGAATCGACGTCTCCGTGGCGAACTGAGTCGTGATCGATCAACATAGTGATGCGAAGGGAGTGAAGAAGATGGGCAAGAGTTGCATGCGTGTGTACCCTGTACCTGAAATTCGAGGAATTATTATGTGCGCCTTATTGCGCTATAATAAAATAATCCTGTTTCGGGGCGTCTTTCCGTCGGTGAAAAGCGATCCGCTGGACCTGGAATAAATAAAAAGACAAGGAGATCAAGTTGAACCTATGTGTATTTATTTCGAAATTTTGCGATCTTTTATAACCTAGTGAAACGCATATCTGTGGGCATCGACAGGGAGCATCAATACCATTTTTCCAACGACCAGTAATCATCATTTGGACGCAGTTTGCTAACCTATGGGTTTTAGAACATTCGCATTTAAAGTTTACTTAAATTCTCTAATTAGTGAGTAACATGATCTTGTATCATAGCTACTGCTATGACAAGTGTTGCTTCGTTGTGGTTCTATTATGTTTCACTTTATTACGATTTATTACTTTTCATTTACGAGCCTAGGCGTGACCTTCGTCTCTCACCATTTTTCCTCCATTTTCCGTGTTGAATAAATTAGGGGTCGATTGGAGGGACAGGCGTCTGATTCGAAATTTGTATATGAATCAGACTGCGCAGGTTAGGGTAGCCAATGGAGAATCGGGATGGGCCACGATAGGACGGGGCGTGAGGCAAGGGTGCCCACTATCGCCGTTGCTTTTTAATGTGTATTCAGAAGAAATGGTAAGGGAGGCTTGGGGGGAGGAGGATGTAGGAATAAAGGTAGGAGGGGAGCTGATAAAATCAGTGAGATTTGCAGATGATCAAGCATTGGTTAGTCAGTCGGCCAAGGGGTTACAGTCAATGGTGAATGCATTAGAGGTGCAGTGCGAAAAGTATGGGATGAAGATCAATCACAAGAAAACGAAAGTAATGAGATTTTCTAGAAGTAAGAAGGCGGGGCTGAATATAAGGGTGGGAGGGCAGAAGATAGAGCAGGTCGAGCAGTTTACGTATCTGGGTAGTATTTTGGAGGCGAATGGGTTTAGTGGTAAGGACATCAGATGCAGAATTTCGCTAGCTAAAGAAGCATTTTCGAAGAGAAGGGAATTGATGAGGGGGGGTCTGAGAAGAGACGTAAAGAAGAGGCTGGTGAAAACTTTAATATGGAGCGTGGCGCTCTATGGGTCGGAAACTTGGTCATTGCGAAGGGAGGATGTGCGTAGGCTTGAGGCGTTTGAGATGTGGGTTTGGAGAAGGATGGAGAAGGTTAGCTGGATGGCAAGAAAGACGAACGAGGAGGTATTGGATATGGTCGGAGAGGAGAGGAAGCTTGTGGCAGAGGTTCGGAGAAGGCAGAAGAGATGGATGGAGGAGGTTTTGAGAGGAGAGGGCATGTTGAAGAGAGTGATAGAGGGGAGAACACTGGGGAAGCGTGGGAGAGGAAGGAAGAGGATAGGAATTCTGGACGAAATAAGAGGAGGTAGAAGATATGAAGAATTGAAGAGGGATCTAATAACGGGCCATCCTTAGGAGGGAATGCGAGACAATTTCTATTAGGTTGGGATACAAAATGGGGACTGTCCAAGAACCTACCAATCAGCTGGTAGAATACTTGAATGAAACCGCTTCCCATTCTCGTTTCATGTTCGTATAAAATTGTATCCAGTTTCTCAGCCAGTTTACAACTACTTACTTACCAGCAGTATTTGGCCTCATAAGAGATCCTATGCAAACAATATGATGAGATAAACTCCGTGGCCAATTAACTAGTTTGGTCAAGTTTCAATCTTCTCTGATTTCACATCACGAACTAGTCATGCGTTCCTCCCTTCTTTGAACCCCTGCGTTAACCCTATTCCCAAAAGGGCATTCTCGAAGTTTATTCGATTACAAAACAGCTTGAATAATTCTCAGTATCCGTTTTTTAATTAATTCTCACACTCATGAAAATAAATGCAAAGGAGAAGTCATTTGAATGATGTCTCAATTGTTTTCACACATTGAAAAGAACACAACGAAAAGTGCACATTTTTTATTGATGAAACATCATGGCAGCAAAGGGTGTAAGAACCGTAAAATGTTGATATGTGCGTGATAACAACTGCAGGTTTAGTTCTTGCCTGGTTCTTGTCAGTTCCCAGGTCAGTCAGTGTCAGCTCTCTGCACAGCTATATAGTTTGTTTTATGTTTTCATCCTCTCATCTAATTCATAACATGTGTTCCCTCAAATTTTGAAATAAAAAAATACCTCGGTAAAGATGTTGCGTGCATAACATTACCCTTTTTACATTATAATTTAAATTAATTTTTAATTAATAATATGCACGGACAAAATCCAAAAATGCCCAAGTTAACTGCCCAAATTTCAACTATCACCTTAAAAATTCGCAGTCCCCATTAACTACCTATGGTAACTGCCCGATAGTAATTGCGGTTTTTGAAGTAAAAAAAGGTATTCCACCCAATATTAATGGTAATTAATAACTTTTGCGCTTGGTATTTTCTTGTCTAGTGGTAAAACATATACTGCATGAAGACAATATTCCTTCATACTTCCAAGAACGATTGTGAATATAAATTATCAGCTGATTTGTTACTTAAAAAATAGCAATGCATGTTCAAAATAGTGGTTTAAGCAAAAAGAGAGACGGCAGGATATGGATAGGCTCTCGGAGTGTGCTGCGTTTAATAGTTTCTCACTCTATCCAGCTTATTTTAATGAATGTTTTGAGAACTGCGCCGCCCAAACATGAGCCAATTCATTTCTTGGTTAGCTGATGTTGGCTAGTTCTTTACTTCAACGAATAATTTGACACATTCTATTTGTCTCATTGTCTCAGAATTTTTTTATGTTCTCTTTTCCCGCGTTTACTCCCTTTTTCGCGGGTCTTTTTTTTCACGGAATTTGTGCGTCTGGCGGATGTATGAATCGGAATTCTGTTTCTTCATAGTGTCTGGTTGCATGAAATTCGCCTCAGGAACTGAATATAGGTTGATACAGTTCTCTGGAGTGGACACGTTAGACCTTTCTAGGTTATGGTAAAAAATAATTACTGAATTGGCCTCTGAAATTCCCCTTAAATTGTCTTTCTTAAAAAAAATATTGAATCCTCTTACCATTATCGTAGGAAAAATCGTGAGAGTAATAATAAAAAGGAATTACTTACCTCATCGTAATTCACATCTAGATTTTATACTTTATTGTAGTAATTCTGATACTCCTAACAAAAAGAGATCAATTCCTGTCGTGGTTATGATAGAGTATTTTAGTGTAAGCGCCAGTAATTGGAACAGAAATTTTGTTTTATCCTCCATTTATAATTTATCGTATCGGTGAGAAATCTGGGATCACTGATTGAGTAATTTTTGTGAGAGCCACGTAGAGCAAGTGCACAGGTCTAACCACTAGGGTTCCTTATTTGTCGTATATATGCAATAAGTCCGATGGATTTGTGTATTTTAAAGAGAGTACTTCGGGATTACGTAAGTAAATTAAACCTTATGACTTTCATTTTTGTAAAGAAGTAAACGATTTTTTTTGTGAAGCCATTGGAAATTAAGATGCCCATAGTTGGTGACCTTTCTTAATATGTATGACAAGTATGTTATTTGAGTACACATAAAATAAGAGTAAATTAAAAGGCCTGTAGCTGTTAAAAATGTTTTCCTTTATTATTATAATTTGATTAGTGATGTTTCAACAAGTGGCGAAAAATACATTAATATATTTTAAATTAGCGTAAATATTCATTTAAAGTCCCATGCACTTTAAAATTTTATTCTACACAATGTATTTGAAAGGTATAAAAATTAATTCAATTTTTAAAACACTTATTAGCTTATAATGGAGTTAGTTCTCTTCCGGTGTTCTAATTAGTAAAATTCCTCTGCATATAAAGTGAAAATGCATAGATATTTAGATGTAATGATGATGTTAATAGATTTCAAATGTAATATATGTTATGTCAATTAGGTTGAACTGATAATTATTGGAAATATTTAGGCCCTTGCCTTGTCAAAGGTATAGTTACTTTGAACTCGATAATAGCTTCATGCTTGCTTTATTGCGTAGAAAGTAATGAATTTTTTTTTTGCAGGGTGCAAAATTGTGGGGGATGGAGGTGGTACACCTACCAGTGGATGCCTGAACTGTGATGCTGATGGACGATGCCGAAAATGCAGCGGTGTGATAATTTATGAAAGCAGAGAATGTGCGGATTCTTGTCCTAGAGGTTATCAAGAAGAATGGTCCACACTTGTAGATTACATGGGACGAATATGTAAAGGTTGGTTGAATTTTATAATAAGTTTAAAAAATTAACAATCCAAATCATAAAAAACAAGCATGGTTGATGCGGTGATTTTCTATTTTATGTGAATTTTATTGTAGTTAATTTATGTTGAAGATTAGACAATCGGTGATTGGAGATGGAGCATTAAAAAAACTAGCATGGTTGTATGGGACAACAAAAGCAAGGTTGATCATCAAAGTAGAAAGGCACAAACTGGTGCATGTAAAAAAATTTAGCTTTAAATACTTGCATATTGTCATGGATGAAAACAGCATAGTATTTAGCTAGGATATTGGATGGAGATTTGGTTAATAATAAATAATTAAATAAATTTTTTTAATATACCACGTTTTTAAAACGGACTAAAAAGTATAAAATAATTTTCCCTGGGCCCTTCTAAATTTTTGAGGGTGAATTTTTAGTGGCTATGGAGATATTTGTAAGACTTGAAGAGAAAAACGTGGGGTGCAGGCAACCCATGATAGTTAAGGAGGAGTTAAGGGACCAGGCGTCGTTGAGCAAACTCCCACAATTAATACCATTTACAATGCACTGAAATTGGTTGTGAATTCATCCGGATAATCTACTTCTATTGCTGCTACCTGCTACTGCCTGCGCCCCTCGTTTTTCTCTCCAAGTCTTACAAATATCTCCATAGCCACTAAAGTTCACACTCAAAAATTTATAAGGGCTCAGGGAAATTTATTTTATACTTTTAAGTCCGTTTTAAAAATGTGGTATATTGAAAAAAAAATTTTTTTTCATTATTTTCTGCGTTTTAGTCTTATGCCCGGGTGAAAGTTTCCAATCAATGTTATACATCTTGATGAGACTCTGACAGGGACACATAGGAATATCCCGATGCATTTCAGATTCTGTTCAGCTGACAGTGTGTGGAATTGAAATAATTAATTGATCGTTAATTAATTGTAATAACATGTAGCTAACATTGCAATGTCATCCACTTCTGAGCTATGGCTAAAATTACAAGCATCTACTAGCTTTTCAGGAAAAATGTTAATAATTAATTTTTAATTAATTAATCAATTCATAATTTTTTAAGACTTGTTTAAAGAATAATTTTCTTTATAATGTACCATTTTACTGTATTTATTGCTCTTGTTGTAATCTCTACATTGGTCCCTATGGTGCTCAGTTTTATACCGCAGATATCATTTTTTTGTAATGCTTCCTATAAGTTATTACATTTACTTCATGTTTTCATATTTTATCAAGTTGTATGTACATACATACTTATTTACACTGTTCTGGCTAAAGCTAAAATCCATGCATCTATCATCATTCATGAATCTATAATGCATGCATTTTTAAGGCCTGGGTTTAGCATTACAGCTTGAGTGTGTACACATATTTTGTAGCTTTTGTTGCTTGGTTTAAAACCAGTCAGCATGTTTGTAACAAAAACTTGGATTGATTATTGTATGACTGATGTACTTCTTGTAGATTTATAAGTCCAGGCTCACTCCTAATTAATTGTTCATACCTTCCTTATTAGTATTCACCTTTGCACACCTACTCTCCTAGCCATTTGGCAAAGCACACAATATGTTAGTATAAGATGAACGAGCAGACATGGAAAAAGAGATGAATCACTTCTCACTAATTTTTCAGTATTTGCCCTTTTTTCTTAGGGGCAAAAGTAGAACATGATTTTGTTTGCGTAACGGGGTTAGGGGAGGGTGGTGTGGAAAAGGGTTCTGGGTTTTTCCTTTGGGGATACCAGAGACAGGGAGGGAAGGGGGTTAGGGAAGGTGAAAAGAAGTTAGTGTGGGTGGCAAGAGCTTGTAGTGCGGAGGGTGGGTTCAGGCTGTTCTTTCCCCTCAGCCTTGCTATCAGCAAAAGAAAGAGATGGGATGAGGAAATGGAAATAAATGTGTGTAAGTCCAGAAGAGGGGTGGAAGGATTGATGTAGGGGAAAGGAATATTTTGAAGGATGTTTTGACACATTGTATTTGAGTAAAAACTCATTGTATTTTCTCATTTATCAATGTTTCTTGATCTGATTTCCAGTTTTCAATTTCTAAAAAAAAAAACTAAATCTTACTTGAGTGGAGAAAGTAATACACTCACCAATGTGAAGTGTGGGACAGTAACTGCATTGTAGAACGTACACTAGGCTGGGGATTTTGCTTAAGCCAGTGGCTTTAATGGCATATGGGTTCTCGGCATTAGGGGAGTTGAAAGAGGAGATCCTTAACAACGTATGTCTTTTTAACTATTCTTCAAGACAGTCTACCAATCTTTCCCGTTGGCATTTTGTAAGGAGTGCAACTTTTTAGACTAGAATATGCATAGATGTATCTAGAAGCATCTGAAGGGGGGGGGGTCACCACCGGGGAGGGGGGTATGGGGGGGTATAGAATACCCCCCATATAAAACAGGGGGTCTGGAAATTTTGAAAAATATACATCTTAAAATGACATTTTGAAGATGCTCTATAATGTTATGGAAGGTGATCTATTGGTGTACTATTAACATGTGTTAAACACATCATTTTTATGTTTTTTCAATCAATGGGAGGGGAATATGTAAGAAGACTAATGAAGGAATGAAATTAAGGAAGTAAAGGAAGGAAATAAGAGAATGTAATAAGAGAATTTACAGATCCATGAATGACAAGAAGAGGAAGCTAATAAATGGACTCATTCTCGGGCAAAAGAGGTAGATGGAGACGATTGCGGAAGGAATGAACAACTGAGAAAGTCCTAGGATAAGTGAAGAGAAGCAAGTGATGGAAGATTGGAATTTGAGAAACTTAAATTATATGGAGAGATGGACTGAGAAAAGAATGTATCGGACAACTGCTAAATAAATGAACCCTTCCATTGCTTGCTCATCATGTTTATTTCTTAGGTTTTTTATGTGTTATCTGCAAAAAGGTATCTTTGATTGAATTTGTGATATGAAAATATGAATATCTACAGTTTTTTAAGTGTTCTCCCTTCGATAGAATAAATGGAAAGGGGCATGCTTATAGTAAGATCAGATGAATGTTAAATATTGAATTATCTCCCATAAAAAATTGTATATGCAAGTGAAAACTTAGAGCAACTCCCCCTCTCATGGATTAATTTTGACAGCTGGTCATTAAAAATTGAAAAATTTCATTTTCAGAGGCTGGGCCATGGTGGCTGGAGGATGGGGTTGGCCTGACTGGGAGGAGACTTGCTGTTGTTGTTGGAACGTGCAGTGGCCTTTTCATCTCACTGTTACTCATTTGTGGTGCATTTGTGTACATAAAATGTTGGAGAGCCCAGCGAGACAACACAGATTCTTGCAAAAATAGTTCAACACCTGTGGACTCAGCAGGCTATGGCTTTTCTCATCGCTACCCTCAATTAGCATGGGGTAATGGTAAGGATTAAGAGATCGTAGAAATCAGATTTATAATAATTACTAAACATAAAATTGAATGGACTTAACTATGAGATATGTATACGCCATACCACCTCATTTATTTAATGCAATGATTGGAAATTTATGAGATACATAGTTATTTTTTTCCTTCTGTATGATTTTTTCCTCATTACGTGATGATTATTGTCCCATTCTGTGCTCCTTGTTCCCTGAGAATTAAAATAGTTCCATTCCCTGGTTCCATCGTACCGAGTTAGGAATCCTGTTTCAAACTGCATTGAGGAGAGTATAAAACTAATTTTTAATTCAAGTAAGTTGAAAGACATTTTTGGCTAGCGGAAAATAGAAAATGCATTGATTGTAAATACTTATCGTCACTGTGAGAGAAGCTTTCGAATGAATACGTCATTTGAAAAAACCTGAACTGCTTATAGAATGCTTATGGTCCTTGGCATCGTTTTAAGGAAGGTCGACATGAAGATCATTAAAAATATATAATATAAATAAATAAATATTCATGGCAATGATGTAGTCACTTTCACATCAAAAACGGAGGCGAACTAAATCTTGATGAAAATGTAGTCAATTTGACGTCACATGAACGTTATTTTGACTTTTGTTTCCGATTGGTAGAAAATTTTCACTTGCTTCAGGTGTACATTACTTATATTTAATTTGAAATTTGAAAAGAAAAAAAACACTTCATGATATTTAGGTATATCAGTGGCCCAAATGCAAGTAACTGCTGCTACTTACTTTTCAACATGTATACTTTAACTTGAGATTTTGAAGTTTATTAGCCAGGCATGTTTTTGGTGATTTAAAGCATGAAATTTGTATAAATGTTGACATTCACTCAAGTAATGGTAAAACTTGCAGACCTCTACTAATTTTGGAACAAAGTTTGAACATTTTTGAAATTTGAGTTATACATATTACCGAGACCACATATGTGGTCTCGGTAATGGGTGGAGTCATATGTCATTCCACACATGGGTGGAGTCATATGACTCCACCCATGTGAATGCACATTGAAATATGTCGACCACTCATTACTTGGTGAAGGCTCCCATCCTTAACTCTCTTCCCCTCAATTCTTCCTGATACAAAAATAATTCTTGATGCAGTGGAAACTGCCTTTAGTGGAATCACTTTTTTTTTGGAAATTTTCTGTTGTGACACGTTTCCGTCATATACAGGTTTGAAGTACTGCATAGGGATAACATATTCTTTAAGAGAAATTAACTGTTTCAGCTTTTAATTGACACATTGAAATATGTACATACACAGGCAATGTTGCTCTTAGATTGTTCACACGTAATAATCACTTGTAAGAGACTACTCAATTTTCTTGCTCCATAAATGTATTATCTCTGAGTAATTTTTACAGACATTTACCAAGCTTAGAAGATTAACATCGTTGTTAACGAGTAAATATTTTATTTCTTCAGTGTTCTGAACCTCTGTATACTTGTTTATAGACTTGCATCGTTATTGTGTTTCATTTTCTTCAATATCTTCCTCCCCATCATCCTAACTACACCCCTTTTCGAATGCTAAGGAATCAATATTAAAATCACTGGAAGTGATTGCTAAGATTTCTTCTATCTTTGCTAAGTCTGTCACACTTTTTACATTTACCCCATTATGGAAGCAAGGTTATTAATGTCTTAGTTTATACTTATGCTATGTTTGTTGATAATGTCTCTATCATAGAAAACAAAGCAGAAATATTTGGTGACACTTTCACTTTTTACTCCATTAATTGCTCAGGTTCACCTATTTATGGCATCAAGAACTGTTATAGATTAAGTCACTTCACTCACTTAGTCAGTAGACTCACCAGCAGTTAAAAGAGACTGCATTAAGAACTTTCTGTAATGAGCTTTCACTCTACAAATGATCCCATGATCCATGGACATGATACATGGAGTGATGCTTTAGTATTCACTGAGATCCACGCAAGTTTCACATTTGTAGATGAGGATGACACACAGCATTGTCCAAGAAAAGAACTACCTCTTGTCCTGCTGATCACATGGTAAAACAGCCCTGTTTCATTAAAGTTAAATTTGTCCTTCAGATGGTATTTTTTAATCAATTCATTTACTTTTAATTTTCAGCTGGAAATTATGGTCATGTCCACATCATTTGCCTCTATGCAAACAGTTCCACACAATATTACGACAAGGTCAAAAACTTTATAGCCAGCCTTTATGATGCTTTAAACTCTGTATTCCCTAATTTTACAGCAAACACTTTTGCTTGGACCATTAGTCCAGTAAGTGGGATGTTTTTAGCTCTACTCTGAATTAACTCTTTCATTCCTCATTCCTAGTTTTTCTTATTTTTATTTTGGAGTATAAGATTTAATTGCTGTGAAATGTATTCTTTCTAACTCACCCGTATCTATACATACGTCAACCCATGTCTGAAATGACCATTAGAATTGTCCAATCTTTATATAAACTCTTTTTTCAAGTGAATGCAAGTTCAATTTTGAATTAAAATAACGCAAAATATGGTCAAATTCTCAAAAATTGAATTTTTCTGAAGGAATATTTCAATACCAATGATTCACGATTTTGCATTCATATTTAAGAAACTTTAGGTATCACAATAGAACCCATGAATGGCAACTTCTAGCATTTAAAAAACATAATTCACAAAAAATTAATGTTAATTTATTTAACATTTTCCTATTTCGAGATCAAAGAGAAAAGAGTCAAGAGGAAAATGCAGTAATTTTTTGACACTCATGCAGGGATGATTTCTTTTGCAAAAACATGATGAGAATAATATTCAATGTCAATCATTAAGAAATAAATGAAGTCATATATGCATTCATGTAATTTATGTACCAACCTTTAGCATATTAAGTGTGCTGTACCTTTTTATTTTGAAACATGCTGTACTCCTGTTTTTTTCACATTTGATTTTCAATTACACCTCTTTTGCATTGCACTGATTTCTTTTGATGAGGTCTATGATGGCAATTTTGTCCTGCAAACTCAGTGTGTTTCTTTTAGTCATTTTTCTCTCATTACTAAGCCACGTACACCACTTGAGGTACCTCACTTCAGACACTAAGGAAGGAAAAGCATTTGCCAAACATGAGCGACCAATGCAAATTTATGTGACTCAATAAAGGGGAATGTGATACATTTGATACACTCGGGAAATTTATTAAATATAAGAGATATAGCATGATGAGGGCCATTCAGGCCTAGAGTCAAGTTGTAATTATTAAGGTGGAGGAGATGGGATGGAAGGAGGTAGAGGAGATGTATATAATACATAATAAATTATTAATACAGAATCTAACCCGGTGGGAAGCCTGAGAGCAATTCATCAGTATTAATTAATTATGAATCTCCTCTACTTAAAGCAATAGTTATGTACATACTACAGTTTGAGGGGAAAAGATGAGTGTTATTTTTGGCAAAAACAGCACAATGAAAAATGTACATAATGGTGAGGATATTGGGTGTTAATTAGTGGTTTACCAAGGGTACAATTAGTTATAGGACGCATCATTTTTAAGGCTTGCTTCTGGATTGAGAAAGGCTGAATTTCCCAATATGTCTTACCCCAGAACAGTTCACCATAAGAAAGGAGTGCATGGATTTTTTCTCAGTACTAAAAGTATAAAAGAATTTAACAATTTAACAGAAGAAAGTAACAATTGAATATGAAGTTGCAGCATCAACAAACCTGTCCCTATTTTAGGTACTGCATGTCAATTATGTTGGACCAAAAATGATCTTCACTTACACATTGGCAGCCCCAAGGGGGGGCAGTAAGAGCAATACACATTGGCAGCCCCCCCCCCCCGAAGCTCTGGTCTGGAGCCGCCCATGCACTTACATGGATACATAGAAATTTTACTGAATTTCTTCACCTAAAAGCAGAATTATTAATTTTTGTGTCAACTGAATGATTGTGGTAATTTTTGGATTGAAGTCGAAGGTATAAAGCTAAAGATATAATATATATATTTGACTGAATCTGAGTTTCTGATCAGCATTTGAAAGAATTGGTTCTCTCATTCTTTTTTATAATATAATACACATTCCAGCAGTTCCAGCTCACTAACTAATGGATATACCCATTGCAATTAAAACAGAATTCTCAATGCCTACTTTTTCAGCTTCTGAAGTCCCGAAAAACTCCCAGAAATGTTAAATTATCAGCTGTATATATCATGATACGTTTGTTTGGCAGTTGTGCCTAATTGGAAAAAATTATTTTCCTTTCAGATGAAATAGAAAGGCAAGAATTCTTACAGCAACTTGGAGCCCTACAGCCAGATGCCCATATATTTTTGGCAATGCTCAATGATACAAGGAGGAAATTCAGGAAAATACACATGAAGAATGGAAAATCTGATTCTCGGTGCAAGGCATATCGGTATGTTTTTGTTTTACGGTCCAGTAAAAAACTTATTGTCTTGAATTTTATTGCAATGATTTTACTTTAAGGTTTTTGGTATTGATTGGCTAATAGTCCATATTGTTAATTCAAATGGGGAACAGCCTTATCTTTCAAAATCATACTTGGGTCATGCTTTGCTGAATATATTCTATGTGAAGCATCAACTTATGATTCACTCTTCTTTAAAACACATCTTGTTGTTTTAAGGCAGGTTTGGATTCACATTGTAAGTACACATAGTGACATATCCCAAAGCACGACATTACATTGCCTGCCTCACCCATCTATACCAATATCCCTGCCCCCCTCCCTCCTTCTGTTCCCCCAACATACTTCTCATTATTCCATTCAAAACGATATTCTTTTCTTTCTCCATAAAATTTGCTTAGGACTGCCTTTTGTCGTGACCTTCAAATTCCCTTACCTCTAATTACCCGCTTCTTTCACCTACTCTTCCTCTTCTTAATTTCCCCTGGCCACTTCCTCTTTACCCTGAGTATGTTCTACTTTGCTGTACCCTCCATTCTGCTTACTTTTGCCATTACCTATTCTTTAACTATTCATGTCAAAGGCCTCCAGTCTATTCTAATATCCTTTTCAAAGCCAAAACCAAGCATTCAGAGGCATGCATATCCCATGAAAGCACTCAAAACACAGTGTGCCACTCATTGCTGTGTGGTTAGCTATGTAAAATGGGGTGCACATGGTACATGGTCATGTAAAATTGGGTGGACTGGAATCAAAAGTAAAACTGGCTAAAACTTCGAAGAACAAGTAGACCAATATTAGCAAGTTCTCAGCTACTCTGCAATCCATCAAGCTCCTCAGTGTTTGGGGAGCTATGCTTCTCCATTATATTTCATATTTGTCTGGTAAGAAGAATTTCAGTAAAGTAGGGAATAATATTAAATCACACACAATTTGCACTTTTCCACAGGATTGTGACACTACAATGTGTTTCAACTCACAGATTCTTCTTCAGGTTCAAGAAAATTTTTGGAGAGGAATATGTGCATCATATATAAGAAGAGTGGAGGGGAGGAAGATTCACACAGGAGGAAGGGCTTCCGGTGTCCCAGTGAGGGATGAGGAATTAGCGAGGGTGAGGGAGTCAATGGTTCAGGAAGGATAGAAGAATTAAAACTGCAATTCCTCATGGTAATAAATTTATTGACACTCCTTAACAACTTACTTTCTTACCCTCGCTATTCCCTTGTTATTTTTCCAAATTCCCACCTTTCTGGTTTTTCCTTCATAGGCCCGACCTCAACAATAATCCTCCAACCCTCACAGCTTTCCTTCCTTCCTGTACACCACTTCTTCTTCTCCTTCCCATACTCCACTATGGTTCAGGAGGGGATGGTGTACGGGAAGGAGAGATGTGAGGGTTGGAGGGTTATTCTTGAGGTTGGGAAAATGAAGGGAAAGCCAGAAAGGTGGGAATTTGGGAAAAGAACAAGGGGGGGGGGGAAGTCCACAGGGAATAGCGAGGGTGAGAGAGTAAGTTGTTAAGACGGGGCAATTGGGTGGGTAAGGATCATATTTTTAGGTGAAGTAGGAAGGAGAGCAGAAATCCGAGGACCCTCCTTCCCATAAATATCACAGACTTCGGACATCCCACTTTTCCCTTCTTTTACTTGACAATGCACTCTGCCTCCAACCACCCTCTCTTTAACCATTGACTCCCTCACCCTCGCTTTTCCCTCACTGGGACACGGCGAGCCCTTCCTACTATGCGAATTTCCTCACCCTTCTTCTCTCCCAAGTTTTTCCTTTCAGTTACCCGAACTCCATCTCCCACCCTCTCCTTTCCCAACAGCACCACCTTCCCTCTCCCACTCCACCACCTGTTTCCTAAACCCCACCCCTCCTTTCTGGTCCCTTTCTCTGACATACATATATAACATACATGATGTAAGCCTCTCCAAAAATTGTCTTGCACCGGAAGATGACTCTGTGAGTTGAAACGCGTTATAGTATTAAAATCCTGTGGAAAAGTGCAAACAGTTTGTGATTTAATATAGATTCCTTCCACTATGTAAAGCCTGAATCTGTTGAACTTGGGGGATGATATCTTAGATCTCCATTCCTGTCCATCAATTCATGTAGTCAATAAAGTACATGTTAACTGTTACAGATATTATAATTTTATTATGCTTACATCGTTGGAATCGTGAGAAATTCATGAAAATAAAACTATTGGATGGATTTAAAGATTTAATATAGTCCAATTTTGCAGGTTCTATTTTGTGGAAATTCATTATAAAATGAAAGAAAACTTTTTTTCCACATGATTTAATGTAGGTCAAGGTCAGTGTTTTCTTTCATTTTCAGAGATAAAGTTTAATGAGGAATTTTATTTGATAAGTTCAAGTGTGTCATGTACTAGTGAAAATTTAGGCATTGAAAATGCCTTAATAAATTTTTGTCACAGTCACTTACTTGTACTTAGTGTGAACCTACATACAGTGCCTGATTAACACTCTTGGGGGACTGTAGGCAGTACAATCTACGTTAATAAACAAGTCGCAAGAAAAGAAAGGGGAAAAAATTTGTGGGGCCTATAGGCAACTGCCTACTTAGCCTTATTTGTAATTCGCCATTGCCTACATATAATGTGCTGTAAAATATCCCGTAGAGATTTGGCGGCCCAAATGTGCTAAATGGCTACTTAGCTCTGAGGGCAGATACAAAGGGAGTTATACAAGCTGTGTAGAGGTCATTTAGCTCAACTTGTATATTTCTTCTAGGAATGATGTATAACGAGGGGTTAGCATGAGCTCCTCGAAGGGTGCATAATCAGGGATTGGGCTCTCTGTCTGTTCGTAAACAATCATTTGCATAATTTAAAATTTGAAGAGTTAATGGTTAGTTAAGTGTCTCAAATGGCCAAGTAAGGGATATTAGCATGTTTGTTCAATTATTTTTTCAGTGCTGTCTTGCGAGACTTGTGTCGGATATTGGCGCTTCTTAACCAAAAAGATTCCCAAAGTATGCCCATACCTACAGACTGGAAGAAATTACTCTCATGGGGAGAGAGAGTCCTGAAGAGATACAAAAAGCAGCATTGTTTGGTGGCAACAGCTCTGGTAGGTACTAAGGTGTGAAATAAAGGTGATTGAATTTTACCTCATAAATCTATATAGATGAGGTATATAACTTGAAAGCTTTCATACAATGAAATATCATAATAATAATGTTAGCAATGTGTATATCATGTTCACTTACACATGTGCAATGCCATTTTTAATTGTCATGTTTCAGGAAATGCCAATGCTCAGCTCTTGTACAAGTAAACTGTGTGAATTCTTGAAAAGAGTAGCTTTAATCACTCTAGACTCTGTCCTTAGTGCTTGGTTCTTTTGGAAGGAAAAGTGAAAGAGAGATGTTATCTCCCATTAATTATTCCATATCATGAGTATGCTACAAAAAACTGTGACCAATCACAGAAATGTTTGATCTGTGAGGTGAAATATAAATGAAAGCAGCAAACTTCCTGAAAAACTGCTAAGAGTGAACATATATCGTCACACAGTTGATGGCAGAACTATGTAAAGTTGGGAGGCTGCATTCTAGACTAAGAATACTTGAAACCATCAGGTCATATAAGTTTCAGGGTGACATGGGAGATATCATCTTAACCTTGCACTACATCTACAGGCCTAACAGAAGGGACAAAATAAGATGTGTAAACAGTCAAACTTACAGTTTAAAATATTCCTTTGTCCCACACTCTTGTATTGACCATAACAGAAACAGCAAGAAACGAAGACACTCTGTAAATATACATTTCACTTTTGTCCTTCCCCTCTTCCAGTTCCATTTGTTCTTAATGACTGGTGTCCTAACACCCCCTGGCTATAGTTTGCTGAGTTTTTAGATGTCATATCAGTTGCTATCTGGCTTGCAGGGTCTTGAATGGGATCATATATTGTGCAATACGCACTTAATATTTATTTAGCCAGATGAAAGTAGCATTTATCATATGTTTGTTCTACGTTCTGTCATGCAAGTTATCACAATTTCTTTAGGACTTAACTGCCCTTATTCAGAGAGAATTTAATGGTAACTTTTACAAACTGCACACGGTTTAAAAAAAGTTTGTATATATGTAGTGTTGTGGTTTGTAAAAGTTACCATTAAATTCTCTTATAATATATAATAGAACACCACAAAGTTAAACAAGAACTTGTTTTATTTAGCCCTTATTCAACAATCATTTAATGTTAGTATGCCTTAGTGGGAACTCAAATGAGTGTTGATGAGGAAACTTAAGAGTAAGAACCTGTGGCAGGCAGTGAGCGTCAACTGTTGGAGAGATTGTAACCCATAAGAGTGCATTAGATATTCATTTAAACCATCCAAAGGTTGAGTGTATCAATTTGTTTTTAGAAGTGCCATGGTGAACAATGAATTTGAGATGTTTAGGCCAGGTTTTATAATCTCTTGCTAAATATTTTCTTGGTATGAAAACCAGTGCTAATATGTATGATCTCCCATGGATAACTCTGATGTCAACTATCTGACCAGTCTGATGTACTATCAAAACCTAACTCTGTTTATATCAAGTTCACATAAAGGCTACATTATCTTGCAGTTAACATTAAATAGACATTACTAAACCAGACCTTTATCTTAAACTGGAGTACATTCCAAAATTCTCTCCCACGGCTGCTAATACTGCTGGGAAATGGAAAAGAGAAGTTTGTACTACTACCATAATAGTACCGTTCTATTCCAGAATGGTTTGAGGCAGTTTAATGCTTCTTCACTGAAAACTCAATGTGATTACGTTCCTTTAAATACACCAATTTTTGGAGCCAAGCCAACTGAAGTCTAAAGAGTATTTCCTTAATATTTTGATTTTAGTCACAAATCTTACTTGCTATAAATTTTCTGTAAGCACTTTTTTACTGATGAAACCAGAATAGATTCAAGATAACACCTCTCATGGTGACACAATAGCTCTGTAGATGAGAAAATACACCTTTAAAGCTACAATAAAACTGTAAATAATGTCTGATGATTTACAATCCCACCCTCATTTTCATCATTTATTTTAGAATTTCATTTGACAAAAAAACATTCAAAATGCATTAATCTGTAGCTGCTGCTCCTTAATAATTTATTTTGCTTGAAAGATAATTTCCCCCGCCATTGGATTTCTATGGCTACTGTTGTTACAGCTTCACTGCCACGCTGCAGCCAATAGGTACAACCAATGGCAGTAGATTTCACGGCAGGAAATGTTGTCAATTTGATAACATCATTAGTCTGTACAAGATACTGTTAACTGAATGATTTGACTACTGGGGCAATGCTGGCCATTGATTTCAGAATGCACCATTTGAAGTCTCTCTTTTGGTCGCTCTTGAATGGAAATAAGGAAGTGTTAGTAGTCAGGGTCAGGAAGGGGTACACTGAAAGTGGTTCTCTGTAGGTATCCTTTAACTTTCAGTATGCAAATATTTTTAGGAGAAATGTTTCAGCAATATTATATCAAGCTTGAAACTGATCTCCAAAAGCAAAAATTGTGGCAATGATGCTGTAGACCTTTTTTGAAAGGCACTTAGTGAAGGATGAGAAAGACATCGGAGTAGATGAATTTAGTTTTGTTCAAAATAAAATATTGTCATTCGCTCAAGGCTAAATGCTCACCAGTTATTTTGGTATCTCTGCCAGCCACTTGTCCTCCTCTTCCCTTTTCGCCACCTTTTCCTGAGCCAACTTCCCCAATTCTCTTGGGTTTATCATTTATACCATAAGCTTACGTTTCTGATATTGTTACATTTTGTATGATAAGGTGAAAATATAAATTGTCATAGAAATCATTTCAGCATATGTGAGCACCATGGGTGAAACTGGATAAATTCATCTCTCATCACTGATAGAAACGCATTTTGCCAAATCACAATTTTATCCTCCTTGAGTATTTGATGCTGAATATCATTACATAATGCTGTCCTAATCACCTTTTTGTTCATAAAACTTGAGTTGAGACAATGTAAGAAAATATTAGCATAAGTTTCGAAAATTAACTACAAATCCTTGATTAAAACTTGTTTACAGAATTGAGTGCTACAAATTGCCTTTCTGATGAATATTCTGAAACTAGAGGAGTTTTAAGTTACTTATTTGCTTTACACACGATTTATTAATTGCAACATGGTTACATCATATGATAGATATTTTACTTTTCACACCTGTATGTATTTGACTCATGCAAAGTATGCAATATTAATATTACATATGGATAAGCTACTCATGGGGAATGCCCACCTCCCAGTGGGGTGACAACGTTGCTGATTTAGGAGGTGCAAGTGTTTTGGATCTTCCCCCTTCAAACAAATTTTTTCAAGCTTTAAAACATTCCTAAAAATTTTTATCTTCAAACTCTGAAGTGAGCTTTCCCGATTCAACTTTCACTTAAACCAAAGCCCCATCTCTTTGGGGAGTGGTATAAAATACCTGGGTGCCTTTGGTCCCCCCCCCCCTGTGTTATGGCACAGCCACCTCCATCTGACTAGACACAAATATTAATCTGTAACATTTTGTTTGTGTATTTTATTTGTGGATTAGTGAAAAAGCAAATGAGACGCACAACTTGAATTCTCTCCCACTATTGTCATTATCTCATGGTTAAATTAATGCTGGCTTAAATTTAATGCCAAGGTCAAGTTCAGCCCACCTTAATACCCAATAACTACTCACTGGGAAGTTATATCTTGTCTGGGCCAGAAACTGAATGCTACGAATGAACTTCATTCAAGAATAAAATCCTAGCAATTCGATGAATGAGTTATAAAAATAGTAGTAAGAACTGGATCCAAAGAAATACTGATTCTATTGTTACATAATTATGTACATCCTTTTCCTTGTAACACACAACTTGAAATTAATGGCTGAATGGTTGTTGCCATTTAAGGAGTCAAAATCCAAAGACTCTCTTCAAGTTTACAATGATTATTTAGTAATGCTTTCAGATAAGATCTTAACAAAGTCTATTGGTCTTAATATGTCGTTCAAAGTATAATTGGTGTCTTAATGTGTAAAATAAGACAATTCATATGTACTATTCTTTCACAATTGAGTGCATCTTTCTATTGTTAAAATACTAACCAATTCTCACTGCTCATTTTAATCTTATCTTTTAAAGGAAGTAATTTCATTTATGAGAGTCCTTTTTCTACTATATTTAGTTCACTCAATGAGTATAAAAGTGCATTTTACCTTACTTATAATGGGGTAAATGTATTTGCAGGTTAAGGAGCCAGCAAAAATTCTGCAGATGCAGATTCAGGTGCATTGTGAGCCACCCAAAGATTCTTGTGAAAGGAAATGCAGTGAATTGGTATCCTTTCAGCCTAATGGGAAGATTCAACATGATGGGTCACCCAAAACACCAGGCTCTGAAGGGTCAGCAAAAATCGCAAATGGTGATTCACCCTTTATTGGAAGTCCTCATTTTTTAACTGCCATGAGACAGGAGTTATTGCCTAGTAGGCCAACAACAGTGGTGGACATGGTGGGTGAGGAGGGAGTGACACAAGGTGACCAAGAAGAGCATTTTCCTCATGGTTATGGATTAACATCTAACTTTCAAACATCAGTTCCAAGTGAATGGACAAGAAATATCCACTGGGGCTATGACATTGATGATGAATTCGTACCTCTGGGGCACAGACCACAAGATGAAATCACCACAGAACTCTAATTCTGATGAAAGTGATTGGCCAATTGTTACCATTTTGTGGCTCAGTGTTTAGCCATATCAAATAGTTACCTAAGTAACGGACATTGTAAAAAGTTGACCTCGAAATGTGAGAAGTATTTCATTCAGTTACCTACAATTCTCTCAGCCCAATGAGGTTCAATGCTTTATTTGCATTGGATTTAAGTATTCACTAACTCGATGCTGAAGTTTAATATGCTAGTCAATTTATTTTTGTACATAATGCAATGTTTCTAAATGTGTCTGTGTATTTAAAATATGCTAAAATGATAATTATAGATCGTAATACCAAGATATGTTGCTTATTTACTTACACATGAGATCGGCGTCCATTTGAACATGGACACTGGTCAGGACCTTAATAAAATAAAAACTTCCTTTTGGATTGAGACTTAATACGAAATAGGGGATAAAACGCAGTGAAATTCATCGATAAAAAAACAGGGCAGCCAAAGGTGCTACATATTGCTATTATAATAATGCTTAACACAATACACGCGTGAGTGCACGATCAAATATTTTTACCTGATTCTACCTTAATGGGCACAAGATTAATACAACTTAGAACGGTACTCGACCGGAAATTGTGTATCCAAGCTGTAATTTCGAAGAGTATTTTTTATTCTTGCCCAACGGACCTGCGCATTCTGCGCTACTCGTTCCTTGCTATTATTTTTTGCTCCAATGCCAACTCGCAAGAGCTCTTATATTTGAAAATATTCCACATAATTAAAAAACGCTACAGGGAAAACTAAAAATCATAAATTACTCAACATCATCTTAATGAACACAAGACTCACCGATTCAAACAAAAAGTCACAGCCAATCCCCAATTAGCGTTCGGCGGGCGCGGATCGATTCTTCGGCTGTGTTGTGATTTTAGCCAAATTGTCATTATGACGATATTTCTCGGTAAACATGAAAAAAATTGTTCGCCGGACAGAAGGTAGTTGATAATTATGGAGCATTTGTCGTAAATTGTGACAAGAGAAGTCCCATTAAGAGAAAATTCCACCTTTTAGCCAGTTGCGAATATTGCTGAGCAGTGCGCCAGACAGCGTCATTCCTCTCCCTCAATCCGATATGTTAATTTGAGTTCGATCTCCGGAAGCCCTACGGTATTTTTACTTATAATATTTTTGTATGTTCCTTTAATGTGGTGCAGTAATCATATAATCGTTAAATGATAAAAGAATGGTGCATCGCGGAGAAAAAAAATACAGCTTTTCAGTTTACATTCGAGCTTCGATATAAATCGATATGAAAGGTTCAGCTCATGAAATAGTGCAATGTTCAGTGTGATATAATTGCTGTAGTTTGGGCGATTTCTCTTAGCCTACGACAAGGAAATAGTGAATGGATGCCCAGTGAAAAGTGTACAATATTTTTAAATCCTTCTTGCGTCAACTACCCTTATATAGCAACAGCCAGGCAAAGGACGCTATCGATACACTTGGGCTCATGGTGTTTACGCCATGACAGCAAACCTCGGCGGTGGGCTTGTCTGCGGTTTACAAACGTTTAGGAATTTGCGACGAATAAGGTAAGTAAGTATAGTTTGGTCGGTGGGCCACTGTGTTGCGCGTAATTTGATGTATTGTTGGAAGTTAAATCCATGTTAGAATTCATGCGCGTCTCTATTTTCGGTTTACTAATACAATTTTAGTATTCAGTTATAATTCTTTTATGCCTTTGTTTGCATTTCTCAATGGTAAATAAAGCTGGTGACAACGATATGTGCCTGCTCAATTGCGCGTTTAAACTTCGCATTTCTCAATGGTTTAGTAATGACGTACGAGACTGGAATTGTTTTGAACAAATATTTTTTTGTTTTACTTGGCTGTAGCAAATATTAAGACAACCGCAACGTTGTAAGTAAATATCTGCTTTCCTGACTATTGGACTAAAATTTTATATCATCATATCGACTTTGTAAAGGGTTAGGATCCATCTGACGTGTTGTTGGGTGTAAACTATTAGCGCGGAGAAGATTTTGGCGGTAGTAATTTAAAGTGTGTGAAAAAGTATAATCTATCAGCGTATCATACCATTGTTTTTATTTTATTGTCCTGTTGATAAACTTTCGATATTAATGTGAATGAAGCCTCAAGGTATTGCTCGCGACCTTACAATAGTCATTGCAACTGATGTTATGTGATCAGTGTTTACCAATGTTATTTGTTATGAATTGGAACTCTGTGTCAATTTTCAGGCACCCGTGGATGAATTCAGTTTTTATTTGTATATACCTCCGTGATGTATGAGAATGAAGTTGGTTACATTATCGTTAACCGACTCTAAATTGTTTTGTCGAAGAACGCCATGAATGCTGAGCAGCATGCTTTACCACCGCCATCCAGCGAACCGACGGAGGTATGTTTCGAATCTGGTGATTTTGTTTAGAAAGTGGCGGCAATTTTATGAATTATTTCCTCTTGGCAAACGGAGTGGAGATGAGCAGTTTATTATTTAAATTGTTTATTTTGTTTTCATTTTGCATTAGATTTTTCGTTCATTTTTGTTTATTTTAGGAATCATTTCGGCTTTAGTTGTTCTTATTAAAACTTAAGACTTTTTTACAGGAGTCGTCAGTGCGGCCTCGTACTGAAAGTGCCACAGATTTACGCGTGGGATCAGCAGTGGCACTTTCCAATGTAGCCAAATACTGGGTGTTGACGAATCTTTTTCCTGGGCCTGTTCCTCAAGTCCCTGTATATGGGGCTCCTAGGGTAAAATTACATAATAAATTGGTTTTTTCTATCTCTCAGACTCAGCTGGGTGGCTACTGATAAGTGGTGTTGGTGCTTGACATCTGAGCTATAAAATGAAGTCAGGATTTCATTTAATGGCTGAATGAAATTATGTGGTAGACGAAGAATTGAGGCGTTTAAATTCGGCAATGTACTACAAAATCTTGAAGGCTTCAGTTCTTGGCTTATTACATATTTTTAGCATTAAATTTTCCTTGCAGCCTGTGTCACATTCAACTCTTCTGCAGCTTTCTGTATTCTCTCAAGAAACTAATATTTGTTGTACTAGTTGTTCTTTTTTGTTATCCTGCCTGTGCCCATTAACAGTTAAATTTTCTTTTTTCTTTCTTTGGTGGATTTGAGATTTTGTTTCCTTGTTTTCTTTGCCATTCATTAACCTTAATTATTCTTTGTGTGGAGTGTGTGTTTGCAACAGTATTTGAATTCCATTCATTTCAGGATTTCAAGGACAGTCCTTGCTGTTCACAAAATTACTTTTCATCTGTCAATAAAAATGATAATGCTTGTTCACCTGTCTTTTAAACTTTCTCAGTGAGTTATTTAATCACTGAGTGCAGATACCTTCAGAAAAATTGATTTTAAGTCTCTTATAGAAGTGCTCTCTTTTGTCAATTTGCATATCTTTTAAATTGTATGTTAAAGTAATGTGTGAACAAGGGCTGCCTGACTTGTGAAACTATTAATATGAAATGCCTGAATAATATTTTGCTTGCACTATTAAGCAAGTTATGATTGTAGGAGATATGGGAAGTCAGGCAATTTTTTTTTCATCTTATTTGAAAGTATCTTATTGGCTTTGGAAATCTTTTGATGCCTTGTTATGGTATGATTCAATAGAAGTCAACTTTATGACCTGTTGATGGTAGCTTTGTGCTTTGATATGAATTCCATATATTCTATGATACATAGAACTGAAGGAGTTAAATGAAATGCAGCTAACTTTGAGCATGTTGTGATATTAGAACAGTGTAATGGAAAATATTCTAAAGAAAAAATGCTAGAACTATGAATTATTTAGTCCTGTGGCAAAATTTGTCCTTTCATGTTGCTCTTGGCAAATGGAAGGGGCACTTGGTCTGAATCTGTACAATCTTGTGTAGATTGCTATATTCAGCCATGCGATTTTTCACAGATATTATCACAACATCGCATGCATAGCAGGTGTGGAAGGAGATACAGGCAGTCCTCGACTTTTGCACACAATGTGTTCCTGAAGATGTGTATGAAAGTCGAACAATAGTAGTAGTAATAAAATATACATAGTAAAACCTCATCAATTGTAAGGAAATTTTATTTTTAATACAAAACTTTAAAAATACATTAATTATATTTCAAAGAATACATATTTACTTTTAAAACTAAGCAGTCTTGATAAACGGTTCTAAAAGAATACTGTTGTGTACTGAGTAACACCTAGGCACGATATATATGCTAACACACATACGCATTTCTAATTTTTCCCAAG
This sequence comes from Pyrrhosoma nymphula, assembly GCA_963573305.1. Taxonomy (NCBI): domain Eukaryota; kingdom Metazoa; phylum Arthropoda; class Insecta; order Odonata; family Coenagrionidae; genus Pyrrhosoma; species Pyrrhosoma nymphula. The sequence goes on from OY754327.1 coordinate 181,838,009, forward strand.
CAGAAATTAACATTTCATTGATAACCTTCAATATAACTAAAAAGATGCAAAACAAGAAACATCACGACGCTTAATTTTTGGACCCTTAAACTTGATGTAATTTAATTTATTACAATTAAAGAAGCAACAAAATTTCCTAAACCGGATAAAAGACAAACGAAAATAGGATGACTATCATAGCCATAAACAGGCCATAAAAAACTTCGTAAATGTCGCATGCACTTCCCAGCATTCCGTACATGGTCTATAATTTTATCTTTCCCCTAAACTGTTGAATACACAGTTGAACAGCTCACAGTTCAATGATTGTCTGATTGCAGCAAAAGATTCTCCCAGTTCAGCACATCTAATAATTCTCAACTCTTTTCTCAGGCACATCATATTTACGTTTTCCACTCATTCTTATCATACGATAGTAATTGAATTCAGTAATTAAACAAGTTAAACCTTGCTCTAAGTCAACACTGCCCACAGTCGCGTCTACTATCGAGCGAGAACGCCAGATGAAACAATTGAATACCGTGATGCACCATCACGGAAAATTCAAAAATACTGTTCGACAAATGTACGAAAGTTTGAATTTAGTGTCCAAAAGTAAAATGTATCAATTTGGAGCGTACGAAAGTCGAGGACCGCCTGTACTTGGAACATTTAGTTTCCCAACATATGATTTGAGTGAAGTCTACACAAGTTTTACACCAGGTCGGGTAGGTTCAATAGCTGATTCTGCCTTTGTCACATCCCTGATGACAATGGCAAAGTCAGTGATCGAAACATCGACAGCCTATTACCTGATGTCATGGGCGTAACCAGGGAAATCTCTTGGGGGGGGGGGGGGGGCGATTAGTATTTGTGCAACTATGGGGATGTAAAATAAGAGAGAAATTGATGGAGTTCACTTTATTTCAAAACAAGCCTTATAATTACAATTATTAAAATTTGAATGTAGGATATTAAAATTGAGCTTTTTCTCCATCGTTGGGGGTGATCCCCCTAAGTCCATCCAAACCCCACAGAAACCTAGATCAGAACAACATCCATGCTTAGCTAAGGATCCTAGCCTGTGAGACGTGGACTGTGAATTATTTATATTTAGCCTTTTGATCAGTATGTCTGGTCTTATGTATTGCTCTGTAAGTCAGACTTTTTTATGTGAAAGTGTGTGAGCACATTTCGTTGCTTTTAGCCTTCTGAAATGAAGATCCGACCCAGATTTCACCCTAGTTCAACCTAGTCTAGCATTATGAAACAATAAATTATTAAGACTTCAATGTTTCCAGAGCCTATAAATCAACAATGGCTGATCAACATGAATTATGGTGAAGAAGGAACCAGAGTGTGTTATTCAGGTTTCTGATATTTCAACTACAGTTACCATAGGAATAATGTGAGAATTGGTAGTTAGGCTTAAAAATGTATAATGATAAAATATGGTGAATTTTATTGATCAATTACCTATAGTTGTGGTAATTACAGGTGGGTTTCAATGGGAAAATCTGTAATGTAATGCAACAGCTCACAATATTTCTCTTGAATTATTAACACGTTGAATGCTGACAGACTACAATTGTCGCTTGCTAGCTGCGACTTAGGACGATGATCATCATCCGAGTTCGCATTCTTTAAAGGCCATTAATCCCTCAAGCGGGGATTTAATATTAGAGTATTTAACTCGTCGGGCAGTATTTAAATTTATGTATTAGGCAAGTGGACGTACGCTGTACGTGGAAACACTGCTGGGAGAGAAAATAGGGTCCATACACGTGTACATAGAAAGGCCTTGAGAGGTTAAAAAGTTTCAGTAACTGGTGAAAATTATTGTCACCGCAGTTAAAGTGTAAATATTATGCACATTAATATTTCAAAATGACTTTAAGGACCCTTATCATTTAATTTAAGTAGTCCATCTGAAGACCTCGTGAAGTGAAAAAATGAGAGGGATTTAACATTTTAAGTTCTTTTCATGTCATTAGATACCTTAGATTATATATTGTTGAAATGAGAGGGAATTCTAAATTCAGTGTCCCATGGAAATGATGGTTGGATTTGGTGGTACGTGATCGAAAATTTATGATTGAGAATCTGAAGACAGGATTGTGTTCTTAAGGAATGCCATAACTTTAGCTTGCTCCTATTCAAGTGGTAGATCATTCTCGTAAGCATTTTTGTAAGTGAATTTTTTAAACCATAGTAGTGATACATGCTCCTGCATAAACCATAGGCTAGCTAGTAAGAATAATCAAAAAGTAGAAGATAACCTCATACTCTCCAAAGATTAAAAAAAAAACCATCATCAACAGAGCCTGTGTCAGATGAACTGTCAGGAAATATAGATAGCCAAATTCAATGAAATATATTTCTATCTAGAGGTGATGTCTTAAGATAACTTTTATTAGAGGGTATGCGAGGCAAATTGGTGGACTAAAGTGATGGCGAATTTCTTAAGCTTGTAAAAACATATTACTACTCAGGAACTTTCACAAATTGTGTCTGAAACTTCAGATGAAGTGTGCACGTGCGTTTTATGTGCTTAGTGAAGAAATTTTTTTGAAATATGTATAAATTGATGGCAAGTAGACATTATGATTTGAAACAAGCAGGAGAATGGCAGGATACAAAGACTAAGATTCCTTTCATTTGTGTGTACCATGTGATTGAAATACAAAAGCAAGCTTCTGCAAGCTCGGTAGATTCTCATGTTTATTGTTTCCTGTTTAACCCACCAAGACGAGATTCTTTTTTATTATTAATCATTGTAACCGTTGTATGAGTGGGCAGATTTAATATCATCAATTCTCCCTATAGATTTTATATTCATTCAGCCATCTGCTTTTTTCATCCTGAAGGGTAGAGGTATATATATTAAAAATATTATTCGCCGGGAAAGAAAGATCTTTTAAGAATTTCTACAGTTACACAATGCCTTTACCGCTGAAACTTTCGAAGTCACTGTCCTCTCTCTATTAGATTTGTTTATGTTTAATTGATACATTGATGCTAAATTCTTTGGCAGCATATGCTGCATTGCCAAGAATATGGTCATCATTGTCAGATTACTAATTTCGTTACTAACTCTGATTGGATCTAAGAAGAACAGAATTGGAATGAAGGGAGTATAGTCTGTACTATGAGATCATTTGGTAGCAATTATGCAGTGATCCTAGGCATTTGCTTTAAAATATTTCCAGACATTCATGGCCTTACTGGAGGGTAGGAACCTGTTACTTCTATAATGTCTGGTTTGGGATCTAAGGGATGGTATATAGGCACGAGCAGCAAGGCCATCCATTGGCAGCTTTACCTCTTTCGTGATTATTTTTACAAGCTCTGGATGGTAGATGACCATCGCATGATATATCATGAAATGTCTTTCTGTCACAGTAAGATTCATGGTATACATAGAATAATGAAATTATTTAAAAATACACTACTGCAAAAAATAGCACTAAAAAGATAAAGACAAGATTGTTTTTTGCTTCGTTGAATTAAAGTACATTTATATCTTTAATAAAATATTATTACGAATAGGTGTTTGTGGTAATCTGCAACCACATCTGTCACCTGGTTTGCCTTTTATCAATTGGGAAATATTGACCTTTGATTAAAATTTTCAATGTATTCGGGGGCTGTTTAGACAGTGTTACATAACAAATATATACAGATGTACAGACAGCCCCTGACTGCATTGAAAATTTTAATCTAAGGTCAAAATTTCCCAATTAATGAAAGGCATACCAGGTGACAGATGTGGTTGCAGATTACCACCAGCACCAATTCATTATAAAATTTTATTTACAGATATTAATGAATATTTATTCAACTAAGTAAAAATCAATCTTGTTTTTGTTTTTAGTGCTATTTTTTGCAGTGGTGTTTTTTAAATTTTAATAATTTTATTATTTTGTTCCTTTTAGTGAATTATTATTCATATAAAAGGTAATTAAAATGATATTAGAGTTATTTAGATGAATCGGAGAAATGAGAAACAAAATATTGTAATATTTATTTATATAATGTATAGTCTATTAAGCACGCTATCATATGATTTGGTCCACCGAAGGGTCGTAATGATGCAAATGTAACACTTCCGGTCTAAAGTTTCCGATGACATATAGGTAGTCTAAGACAATCACATTATAAAGTCCTCTGAATGGTCACACATCAAAATCTATGGATACGTTCGGTTGCCACTATAATATTAACGTGCAAATGTAACACTTCCGGTTAAACCGGATGTAAACTTCCGGTATTATGTAGCCTATGTCACTCCAACACTCCCAGTAACGTAGCGATTCAAATAAGTGTTTGTGTATCAAAATCGGTAGAGTCATTAAGTTGCTATGGTGGAACATACATGCATACATACTTAGATACATAGCCAGTTGCTGAAAACATAACACTACATTTATTTTGGCAGCCGTTTAAAAATGGAAATTCTCACATTTCGCTGGTAAAAATGTTGGTGCATATTCAATTAGGAAATTACTGTAATTCCCTTTGTGTATTCCAGCCTTGGTCATTCTTGGCATTTCTCTCCATCCATTTCAAAACTGCTTGAAAATTAAATATCCACTTGTGGTAACCTCAAGTTATGAAAATTTCATGGTGCGCTTTAATTACTATCTTGCAGTAACAAGAAATTGAAATTGCATCAGAAACATTCATTTTTTGGTCAAGATTCATCCCTACTGGTTCGGTTCAAATTGTTGGAATTTTTAAGTCCTACATTATCTTAATAAAAATATGTCAGGATACAAATAGCTAGGGAAGATCATCTGTTAATGCTAATTATTTAGTTTTCAAATACAAAACTGATGCTCCAGTAATGATATGATGATGATATCAATCATAAGATTTCTTTTGTGTGAAACCAATAGAGGAAAAAAATGAAAACAAGTGGGTAACAGGGTGAGGCTGTAAAGAATTGGAAGCTTGGAAGGGGATAAATTGTTGAATGGATAAAACATGTAATTTTCCACAAGTGTATAAAATTTCAATTATGACCTGTTGCTCACAGTAAAATTTTCCGTAAAATGTTTTATGAATTTGACTAATTTTATTAAAGTGAGCTTCCTAGCGATAAAACAGTTTTATAAAACCTAATTTTATAAATCATTTTACAGAATAGGACAAGTTCTATTTCTATAAAACCGTTTTATGCAACGACCAATGAGATGTTCCACTCATCGCATTGATGATGTCATATCCATGGGAAGCCAAACAAGGAAAATGTAAACAAACGTGGCTGAAAGTTCATATAACTATCAATTCGTGGCAAATATTGCTATTAATGCTTTCGCCTGATCTCATTCATACTTTCATATTAAGCACAATAAGAGCGTAGATGCATAAACAAAGCCTTAGTGCCATTGAGGGTGGTCAGAAAGTAAGTAAATAAATAATAACACGTTATTTTAACCAAACAGACATCCAAAAGAGAGTGCATTTATCACTTCATGTGTTTGCAAACCATCTCATAGATGGCAGATAGGTCAACATAGCGGTTTATGAATAGTTGCACCATGAGCAAGCAAGTACGTTTTACGTACCTATGTTTCATTAAAGGTGTGTTAAAATTTTTATAAAACTTTTATAGAAAATTTTACCGTGAGCAACAGGCATAAGTTTCATTGAAATTCAAAGCATTACCTCTGATGTCTAACCTTGAAACCTTGGCGCTAGTGAAAGTTTTATTTATTTGCAGAAAACTGAGCACGTTTCATACATTCACCTTGTTCAAATTCCACGTGATACTTCCAGAATCTTTTGAATTTGGGATAAATTGTGATTCAAGCGGGGAAGGGTAGGGTTTGATAAATTCAACATCAAATTGGTATGTGACGTGAAGGGACTTGGAGAGAAAACTTGGCACTTAAAGAAATAAGCATGCTACTTAGCCTAAAGATCCTAGCTAATTTTTAACTGTATATATGTTACACCATATTTTTCAGATGTAAATTTATTTACTATTTTGCTTGGATTTGTATTAATGGTGTAATCGCCATCTTGTTAGTAATTTAGGGTTAGGAGAAATGCAATATTATTTAGAAGAGACTGAATTGTAGCTTCTAAATTTTATATGCAGTCTTTTAATGATGATTGTGGTAATGAAAGTTATTATCTTTCTTTCCCTCATTTGGTTCTACCTGTATATATATGTAAGAAATTTACTAAATTCTGATATCATTCAAGTTGGAAAACTACAGGAAAGAACAAGAAATTTTCCTTCCGTCTCTTTATTATGCAAGTTCCCATTTTTAGTATTGTAGTCTATATTGATTAGTGGTTTGTTGTTGCTCTGAAACAATCAAGTGATAGCGCATAATGCAGTTCAGGAAAAGCTCAGCACTGAATGTATCCAAGTACATAGTTGAATACATGCAACCCTAATGTACATATTTACTTAGAGCAGGCCATGTCATTTTTTTCTGAAAACTATGGAACGTTTATATCAAGATAGAATGCATAGCTTAATAAGCTAGTTTTCTCGGTTTTTAAAGGTTGAATTAGTTTGTTATTTTAAGGTATTACACACATCAGTAATTTATGAGAATGTCATGTTGCCCATAAAATTAGCATTTTTAGGAGGTGATATGAGAACCATTTCTATGGAAGGCATACATATGATGTACTAATAATGTGGCAGAAGGCAGCGTTTTAATTGTGAGCATTGTAGATCATTTCATTCACCTTTGTTTATGTCATGCAGAGGTTTACAGTAAGTGATATTACGGTTTAGTGTTATATTTCTTGGAAAACTTAAGATATACTCTCTGTAGGAATTTTTATGTTGCACATAACATTTTCCATTGGTGATGTGAAATTATTTGCCGTTAAAATTAGAGAGAACCGCAAATTAAGTTTATTGTAACTTATGTTTTCATTAATAAATAATTACTTATTTTATGTGATTTTCATTTTATTATGTACCTGGTACATTATCATATTTCTCTAATAATGTTAAGTACTTAATTTGTTTCCAATTGTGATTTTTTTTTGTAAATATGGGTTTGTGCATAAATTACATTTATTTGGGTTATATTTTAGTTGCTTTACATTCATCTGGAATATAATATAAACTTATAATTATTTTAACCATGGTATCATCACCTAGCTATAGGAATAATATCGCATGGAATTTCAATCGTGTATTAGTTATCTGAGTTCATTGATTTGCAACTTCTTTGATGAAGCCTTGAATATTTATTTTGTTTTCTGGGTCCATAAAAGATGCATTATACTGCTGAATAATTGGCTGACAGAGATACTGGTCTTTGCTTGCTCAGATGAGTGAAGACTTGCTTAAGGTAGTGCATCTTTTTTCTAAAGGAGAAAATCATGATAATCAGCATCTTATATAGAAACAATCCATGAAAGATTTAAATGTATTGCAAGGGAAGTATCCTATAATCATGTCTAGGATTTAAACAAATGTTGGCAGGTAGGTAGTTTAAGAACAGTGATTTTCCAATAACCCTTATTTTGGACAATGGAAACATAAATTGCTATTTTTCACTGGTGAAATAGATTCAATTTAACTTAGGTTCCTATGTGTAAATTACATCATCTTCAGGTCCAGAATTTGGCGTGAGTCAAGGAACGTATACTGATTTACGAAGAGGGTGGGGGGATAAGGGAAGGTGAGGGGCAAGAGGAAAGGGGGAAGTAGTTTGCAAAGTGGAGAGGGGGGAGGTGTAAGCTATCGAACCTTCTCCCCCCCCCCTTCCTACTCCTGTTCCACTTTGTTAACCCATTTCTTCCTTGTTAACTTCTCTTTGTAAACTTTTATATATACTCCGACTTGTGCCATATTTTGTACCTGATGATGATGTAGTGCATTGAAACCTAGGTCGGAGTGAATCTATTTTATCAGTGGAAAATTGCAATATCTGTCTTTATTATGTTGAAATTCCACCACACCATGCCTGATACTTCTCTTTTCGTACCTCATTTTGGGCTTGTAAATCAAGTAGTTTAGACAAAAGACTATTTGTTTTTCTTTTCCTTATAAACCAAAGAAATGAGCCTCTGAAAACATTGGTGAATGGTAAAAATAGCCCTTGGTAAGATAGCCATCATTGCAAGAGCTATTATGATGATTAACGTCCAGGAGTTAGTGATTCTTTCTTTTGGGAATAGTATCAGTAACTAATGTAGGTGCGATAAAGAGAAATGTACATAGTTTATCACATAGCTTTAATCCATTACAGATTAGTCAAAATACGAGGGCAAACTTAAAAATAAGGTCTCCAATTTTTTTTGTCATAGAAAATGACATTTATTTACATTGTTGGACACATCATTGGAAAGGTCATGGCTTCAGCTATTTTTCGATGTAGTCACCCTGACGCTCGAGGACTTTTCTCATCCGCACGATGAACTTTTGAATCCCATCATCATACCAGCTTCTGTCCGCGTTGCAAAGATAGGCGTTGACTGCTTGCAGATCGTCGTCCGTCGCGATCTTTATCCCTCCTAGGTGTTTCTTCAGGGCGAGGAACATGTGGAAATCACTGGGTGCGACGTTGGGGCTGTACGGAGGGTGCCCGATCACTTTCCACCCAAACTTCGAGATCAGTTCCTGCGTCTGATTAGCCGTATGCGGGCGCGCGTTGTAATGATGAAATGAGACCCCCTTCGTCAGTATGCCTGAAGGTTTGTTCTTGATGGCTTGCCGAAGCTTTTGTAGTGTGTGGCAGTGTCTTTCCTTATTGATAGTGGTTCCCCGGGGCATGAAATCCACCAACAATACTCCCTTTCGGTCCCAAAACACTGTTGTCATGACCTTCCGGGTGACAAGAGTTTGTTTGACCTTTTTCGGTTTTGGAGACATCGGGTGGCACCATTGTTTAGACTGTTGCTTCGTCTCGGGGGGTATAGTGGTTACCCATGTTTCATCACCTGTTACGATAGAGTCCAAAAAATCATCTTCCTCTTCAAAACGGTGCACAACTTCTTCCGCACATTCCACACACTGCCTCTTGTGGTCCAAGAATGCTGACGAAGGGGGTCTCATTTCATCACGACAACGCGCGCCGGCATACGGCTAATCAGACGTGGGAACTGATCTCGAAGTTTGGGTGGAAAGTGATCGGGCACCCTCCGTACAGCCCCAACGTCGCACCCAGTGATTTCCACGTTCCTTGACCTAAAGAAACACCTAGGAAGGATGAAGATCGCGATGGACGACGAGCTGCAAGAGGAGGTCAACACCTATCTTTGCAACATGGACAGAAACTGGTATGATGACGGGATTCAAATGTTCAACGTGCGGATGAGAAAAGTCATCGAGCGCCAGGGTGACTACATTGAAAAATAGCTGAAGCCATGACCTTTCCAATGATGTATCCAACAATGTAAATAAACGTCATTTTCTTTGACATAAAAAATTGGAGACCTTATTTTTAAGTTTGCCCTCGTATTTACCATTTGGGTTGGACAAAAAACGAAATGGCTGATGAAAGCATTATACTGAGGCAGAGAGACTTGCTGCCTCTAACCATTGTATTAATAGCCAACTCTACCTCTTGCATTGGTGACAGTAGTGGCAATTGCCCCCCCTCCACAAAAACCATTTTGCACATACATAGTTTGTTACGAATTTCTGGGATGAGACCCACGAACCCCCCTTTTCCTGGGGGGTATTCCATACCCCAAGAGCCGCTGGTGGTGCCCCCCCCCCCCCCCCCCGAATCTCTGGTGTGGAGCCGCCCCTGACCCCTTGACAGTTCCTCTTAGTTAAAGGGGATCATGTCTATGGTTCATATTTTCAGTAAAATATTTAATTTTATACTTTGTTAAAAGTATGGGGGGTATAATCCCAGAATGGGGTGATTTGTAAATTATTATTCTATTACTATCTGCCTGCCAACTTTTGTCAAAATGTTGGATCCAGCTATTGGATACTCCCCTTGGTAGTTAGGCTCTGAAGTAAGGACTGCATAAGAAATCATCATTAGTAGTGCAAAGAAACCTGGAGCTTAAGAAGTTGAAAGAAGTGTGTGGTAATGAAAACCCATTTCAAATAAATTAAAACAAGTTACAATGAAATACTTTGGTAACATGGTATCCTTTATTAAGGTGGTAGTATTAAGAGGGGGAGTTGCACCCAGAAAACTTATAATTCATTGAATGCCAATTTCACTACTGATCAAAGGGGAATGCATAAATGAATTTTTAGGAGACAGCATCAATTGCTACGCCTGGATCTGCATATGAATGAACGATTTACTATTTTAACATTTGTGCAAGTCCATTGTAACATTGGTGAAAGTATAGAAGTGGAATTGGAATAAGTTATGATGCTTAAAAAAAAATAGGGTAGGTAACCGTGACAATGTGTGGGCGTGCTCCTGATGTCATTTTTGAAATTTTGTTTGTAGTATTGTTAGTTAAATAAAAGAGGTTTTTGTTTTTCAATAGAAATATTCACTTGAAATTAAAGTTGGAGATTAGGGTGTGGTGTATTTTTTCTCGGATTTTTAATTTCAGCCTCGTAAATTATGCAATAGGGTAAAGAAAGGATATTCCAAAAATTCTGCTCCATGAGTGAACATTTAGAGGTTGCTCAAGAGGCAATGAAATTCAATTTTCCTCTATAGAGAAAATAAGCATTTCTTGGGGAAACGTACACTGTTTTCGTACCACCAATGGAAGTAGTTGATCAACAATGATTCATTTTTTGAATTATGGGAAGCATAGAATGATGCTGTTTTAACTTTTTTAATTAAATTGCAAGTAGATGTTTCTCATTATTAGGTGTCTTCTCAATCAATTCAATTATTTGGTGGTTGTGATGGAATCTGGGCTAAACAGCCCTGAAAGATAAAAAAATTAGAAGCAAGGGCCGCAATAATCTTCATTGTGCATGAGGGAATATAGGTGGATGTAGAAGTTGAAAAGTGTGCTGCCGTTTGCTCTGGACAGCTGTGATAAGAGAGTGATCATTAAAGGATGTCTTTTCAGGAGTAGATGATGAAAACTTGCAAGCAGTGATTAGGAGAAAATCCAACGCAATGGTATATGTGCAGTAGAAAATCCAACCACAGGAGAAAAAAGATCTTGACAAAAATTTATGGTTTTCATTTTTTGGGTTGCAAAGAAATAGCACCTGAAAAAAGTCATTTTTCCTGTGTGGCAATGCCAAGAAATGCAAGAAAATTCTGCTGGAAATTTTGTTGCTCTAGAGCACCCTAACCATTGTTAAGAGAAGCTGACTCTAGAAGTTGCAAATCAAAAAATAGGTAGAAGTGGAAATGTAGTATTACGGGGCACACCAACATTCAAATTATTAGCTGATATTGCAGGAGAAAGTGGTGCAGATCAAATGGAGTGTAATTAAATTTAGTTTCTCATAGTTACAGTATTGCACTAGAGCTTGCAGTACTTATAAAATATTCTACAAATTAGTTCAATGAGGGCTTTTGGATGCAATTCATCTTTTCGATTTGGGTTAACATCTAACTTTCATTTTGAATATCTATGAGTTGACTGTGAAATGTGAAGGAGAAATAGTCACTTAATTTTATCCCACTCTAAGAGGATATGAACTATTTAATAATTTTAAATTGACAGAAAGCGTAAGTCAATTGACTTTATTACAGTAATTGTGAAATTATCAGAACCCAACTTCTATTGAAGGCTTCTGTGGTGTTTTGCTGATCGGTGCTGTGTATTCCCCAGCATTTTTTGTCTTCTGGTGACAACAGTTTTGTTTCTGTGTCCTGATACACCTTTGGGTCTGGTGGGCTGAAATACCCTTTTCCAAGTGCTGGCAAGGAGCACAAGGGCTTGGCAAATGTAAATACAGCCCACTCATTAAAATTTGGGACCTAAAAAAGTGAGGAGACGAGGTGAGAGCAAATCAGAGCTCACCTCACCAAAGCCCAAGTGCTATCTCTTCATCTGTATGTGTTGCCTGGTAATCCAGTGGGTCATCACCATAAGACAACAAATGTGGTGGAGTACCTGAAGCCATCTGGCATCAGACTTTTTTGCACAGGATATATGGCAATGATACATGTTGTATGTGTGACAAATGCCTGTCATATTGTTAAATTGTATGTTTTTGTTTCACATTTAAAAGTTTTATTTTACTAATACAGAACAAATTATGTTGGTAGTTGGAGAATCAGGGTGGGAATTTATTGGAGGGGTAAGACATTAATTAAAATGGTTTCTGTGGATGGAATCTGTTCAATATTACGTCAAGGAAGTGTGGAAGATGCATGGTAAGAGAATAGGTATAGGGGTAGGAGATAGCTTATTTAGTCAGATTTATTAATGACCTAGCATTAGCCAGTAATTCTAAAGGAGTGCAGTCACCGGGGTACTGATTAGGAAATCAGTACAAGAAATCCTTAATGTAGATTGTTTGCTAAAAACTAAAATATAAACTGTCTTTGATCAAATCATGCAAAGAGTAGCCATAAAAGGAGGTTGAAAGATAGATGGTGCTGTAGGCAGAAGAGGATAAAGGAATGAGAGTCACTACCTGATAGGAAAAGAATATGACAGGGACTTCATGTGAGAATGTTAAGTGAAGGCTGGTGAGGAGTTATATGAAGTGTAACATTTAATAGTGCATAACCTTGAACTCTGGGTTTAGGAGATGGAAATAATTTGGACACACAAAAGGTGTGTGGGTGGGAGGGAGAAGATGCAATGGATTAAGAGGAAGAGATATGATGGAAGTGCTAGGCATAGTCGGTGAAGGGAAGTAGATGGAGTTAGACAATTAGGTTAAAACGGGTATCAAAGGCTGCATCACTTGCACACTACCATGTGTGCCACTGCAGGGGGTGTTAGGACAACTGCCACAGCAACAGAAATTTTCATACCTATCAATTTGGTAGGGTACCTCTCTTTATTTTTTCACTTCTATTAGTTCTTGAGATGGAGTCTGGGGGGAAAATAATATCTTCCTTGTCATTCAGAAACTCGAATGGTTATAAATTTTCAAGTAATCTTAGTGTAGTGTGTGGCATTGGTGTATTTAATTTATCCCACACCATGCAAAATAGACAAATGGAAAAAGCTGACAAAAAAATAAAAATGCCATTATCAGTGTGTAAGTTGCTTCTTTGCTTGGTCACTCTATAATGGTAGTTGCACATGACATTGCATCAGTGGCGGATACAGAAAAAACTCAAGGGGGGGGGGCGCAAGTTATCGCGACGATTGTAGCTTTCAAACTGACTGTCTGGCAGCGACTCTGCTTCCCTTATATATGTAGCTCGGTTGTTTCGAGAACATTTGGTGCCAGAATGTTCGCTTCCAGACTTATAAGGAGTGTGAACAAATACAAACAGTAGAATATTCGCGACTTTTCTTGAAAAAATGCCAGACAATAACGTATCGAGATCATTAGAATGGCCGAGACTTTTCTCGTAGGTTAGCTATCTATGTGCCAGACAAACGTATAAAATACGCGGACGCGCACGTGTGCTACATAAGAAAGTACAACTTCTCGATAACTCGAATCAGAGTTGACTGACGAAAGACACGAACGAATAGCGTGCGGGCTGACTGGTGGAGGCGGCAATGCAGGCGGCCCCGCAAGGGGGGGGCGTGCGCCCCCTATATGTATCCGCCACTGCATTGCATGCAATTTTCTATAGTTATCACTTACTAACAATTAGCAATGGCTGAAAATTAACAAAATTCTTAATACATATTACATTCATCTATGGTGTTCTCAGAAATTCCTGGGGTTTGAGCTGTTGCAGTACTTCTATGAGTTTAGTTATGTGGAAAACCCCATTTCTTTAATATTAGCAGGGTTGCTACAGGCCAGGAACACCTGGAAATGTCTTAGGAAATGAGAAATTAGTCTGGAAATTTGCTTTTCAAAGTCAAAATATGATTGTTTTCAATAAGTGAGCAGCACTGTTTTGGGCACTGTCTGTTGGTGTGTAGACTTATGATTTTTAGTACCTTGTCTGAATGAGGCGTTGGAACTCTTATTTGGTGTTTAGCAAGTAATTATGCCCCTAAAATAAACTTTATGGTCCTATTCTTTAAACTCTTGTGGAGGATGATGGAATATTTCTTTATCCTCTGATTGTGCATAGGTGGTTCGCGGCCCTACTAAAATGTAAGGACGAGACCTAAGAATATTGTACCTAAAAAAAGGTTGATTTTCCCCCAAAGCAACAGTGGCGGTGCTCTGTTGGAAAACTTTATTCCCTCACATTTGCATTATTCCAGTTAATGTGCTGTGCTCCTATTGTTGCACCTTATTCAAAATATGCTCCAAAAGGGTGGAATTTTACTTGGAAAAATTAAAATTTTGGCCTGGAAAAATCCTGGAATTTCTTAATCTCTAGTCTTTAGCAACCCTGATCAGACAATTCATTGACTTTTAATAGGCATAATCTATCTGAAATAAAACTTACACTTTGTAATGGTCCACTGAATTGATTTATTTCTTACGACCAGGGTTTCATCACATAGTGACATCTTCAGGTAACAATGATCATTTTACATCCGTATATATACATAATCCAGGTGTGTAGGGGCAACAGGGGAAGGAGGGAGGGCAGGGGGTAATTTTTATTTCTGATATGGGGAGGTTCTACAAATTGAAGCCTGAAGTTATTACGAATATTTTGAAAGGCATAATCTATGTTTGCTCCGGGAAATCTTTGCATTAGTTTTAATAACAAAATGGTGGACATTTTTCTAGGTCAATTTTTTTACTTTATGAAGAAAGAAAGTTACATTTACAGGCCAATATTAGAAAAGTTATTTATATCACAAGCCTCCACATAGACTTGTGTGAAGTGTGAATCCTTAAGAGTAATTGTGACGATTTTCGATACCATTAATGGAATTGAATTTCCATTCATGCAACAAGAGTCTGGGTCTGCCTGCCAGCAGATGGAGGGACAGTGACATGGCCACTATACTTATAAGCTTCTTGCATATTGTAATCAACTGACAGGTGCATATTAGTTCAAAAAGTTATGGCATTAATCAAAGTTTTCATGAAAATTTAGTGTTTAATTTATTTATTAAATTAAATATGCAAACTATTTACAATAACTGTAAACACTTAACCATTGTTTTGTTATGAGATATTTGAAAATTTAATAGTTGCCTTTGCTAATCTGGAAAATCACATGATAAATTCGTAGAAGACTTCGTAGAAGTTACTAGTACTCATGGTTTTCACAGCTTAGTACTTTTCTACAGTATTTTATAATTGCACGACACGTTTTGCCGCTTTACGGCATAGTCCTTTATATTTTGTAAACCTGGCTATGTCATAAAGCGGCGAAACGCATCATGGAATATTAAAATACTGTAGAAAAGTACTAAGCTGTGTTAATCATGAGTCCCCCCTGCTCCTTTAGAGAAATACCTGTATTATCTGGATGGTGCTTAATCAAGACAACCCCTCTTCCCACATAGTGTGGAGTGTCTAGGGTCTACTGTATTTAACCTCTTGTTTATAGGTCAAAGTGAGTTGTTTAAGGGGACCTAAGTAAAATCCTTAGTCAGAAGTGTTATAGTTTCTCATGTTACCAGCTTAGTGTTAAACAAATGAATCTCCTTGTCTCGAGTGGAAGGGTGCATTCAGTGTAAATTGCTGGGTGAAAAAGTGCATAGTATTGAGGTATGTGGTATTCTTGTATGTAATAGGCTTTCAGGTTGCTTCTCATATTTTTGAATAAATTCTTTCATAAGTGTTCTCTAATTTGTTTTGAGTTAAAAATATTGATCAGCTTTTATCTTGTGGATGGATAATCATAGAGATTAAGCAGCTTTAAGGATTCAAATTTTCAGTCCATCAACTGTCTCATGGAATTATATCATTTGGGTATACTTGTCCTATATTTCACTGTGTAAAATTGATGAATTTTTATTGAGTATTATTGTGACCAATTTCTCTATGACTTGGCAATATCCAATGGTCCTTACAAAATATATTGTGACATCTTGCCTGTGTAGGTGGCAGAGCAGAGTACTTACATTATTTAATTGGTCTTCATGTGAAGAATAATAACGTCTCAGAAATGTCACGTGCTGAAGTGGTGTGTGGTCATTCGAAAGGTTGGAATCCTGTGTTTTACATTCAGTCTATGTTTGATGCCCTCCCTGGCAAGCAATCTGTTCTTGCAAACTTGTATGGTGTCCTATCATCCAATGGCACACACACCTGCCGTGGTTCACTGGGGGTGTCCGTTATTTTGAAGCTTGAAATAGTAGAGGATCAGAATCTTGCCTGTTTGACCAGCTAAATCGATTCCCTTGGTCATTCATGAAGAAATTGTACTGTAGGTCTAACATTTAAAATTTAATTTTTCCCTTCGGTTATCAGGACTGATAGTGTATTACTCTTGCATTCATATTCTCTCTGAATTTTTTATTTCTTTATTCTTTCCTGTAGTGATAAATTTTCTCCTCAAGCTGATTACCTCTACAGCCCATAAGCCTTCAGAATTCTTTTTGTATGTGTGCTGTTTTTAGTTCTGTGAAATTAAATCCTGTTTCCTTGTGTTAATCACCAAGCTAAATAGTAATTTTTCCTCCTGGATGCGTATCAATGATAAATTGGCATAATACATGTTGTGAAAGTAGGAGTTTCTGAAAACATTATTCATGATTTCAATACCATTGGTTGTTTATGGTGCTCTAGCATTACAAATGAACAGAGTCAAATAAACAAAGTAATTTTTTGATCTTCTACTGGGTCATGGGCTCTATTTTTGCTGATGTTTTGACTTGAGAAAAGTTTTCTGAGAGAATGAGTGATATTTGTTGTATGTACTTTTGGCTTTCCATTGGTATTTTAAGGGTATGCAATAGCCAGTAGCTAGATATTATTTTTAGGGGATTTTTAGAAGATACTCTCTGACAAATGATTTATTGAAGTAAGTTCAGTAAGGTTCAAATCTCATTTCTTATATACTACTTTACACATGGTGCGGTCATTATTTCGTCACTTTATTTTTGGTCAGTATAGGAGTGGCATGTTCATGGCTAAGGCTATTCTGTTGGCACCTAGTTGCTCATATTTGGCTACTTTAATTAGGGAAGTAAAGAAGATTGCTGTTTGACTTTTGTATGTGGTCCATACTCCTTGGAAAATAAATACAATCAGAGAAAGTAAAAAAGAATAAAATTAATGTTGTTGGAGAAGTTACTGCCTAATGCAGTTTTTACTTTATGTGAGATGACAATTTTGACAATGATTTTTAAATGATCTGCAGAGGAGCATCTTAAATTTAGTTTATCGAGTAAATATTTTTTATAATATTAAGAGTTGAGGTTAGCGTTTTTAGAAGTTATTTTTATTGTTATTCCTTGAACCGTGTTTTCTTTGATGGGTTTCACACATGTTGAAAAGCATGCTGCCAGTGAATTTTGATCTGCATGTGAAACTTGACCGCAATTTATTTTTTCATTCACTTTGTTTATGCATATGTGAGTAGCCTAAAGTAAGTGCCATTCCCCCCTCCTTAAGGGTGTGGATTTTCTTCTCCCTCCACAGGGCAATAAACCCCCTGGTGATGTTCGTGAGCAACAGCAGCAGCAGCAGCTCCATGCCCACCATCAAGAGGGCGCCCATGCCCACCATCACCAGAGGCACCACCACATCCCACAAGGTGCAACAATGGCTCTGGTCCAACCTCCACCCCAACAACAGCAGCAACAGCAGATTACGGTCTCAGATAGTGGTTCAAACCACCCAGGCGCTTCAGTCGCTACGACACATCTTGAGGTTCCAGTTGTTGTAGACCCAAAAGGTGGGGACGGTCGCATGGACAAGTCTACTTGCACGACAGAGCGGGCCCCTGGATCTAGTGGAGGTGCGATGATGCCTCCCATCCCTTTCTCTCTCCCTCCTCTCTCTCTCTCTCACAATCTCTCCCCATTCCTTCTAACACACATTCCCTCTCTCAATCTCATCCTGTCCTCCCTGCCTTTCCATTTGCCTGAAACCTTTGAGCCATCCTGTTTTCTTTCTGCTTTTGGTGACATCCAAATCATCCCATGTTACTTGTTGCATAAATTGTTTGTAGTATAATGCATACTGATTTGGATCATATGTTATCAGTCTGCAAGAGAAGCCTGAAGTAATGGCATCCGACAAATCTAAATGTTTTTCTGGGAAAATCACTTTTTAATGATTGAAGTTCTGGATGAAATGAAAATGAAATCTTTGGAAAAAATAGTGCATGTGATATGCTTGAACTATTTATTTCACATGGAATGCTAGACTTACTGTCCAAGTTAGGGTTGAAATAAGAAGTATGAAATTTGATTAGTGCAGTGGGAAATGCCTATGATTCCCAGTTTTATTGATTTACCAGGGTAGTTGACTCTGTTCTTCTCTCAGTCATTTTTGCTTGGTTACAAGAATATGTTATACAATTTACAGTTGCAATTTAGGGGTTGGTAGACCTTAAGAAAATGCTGTTTGACATACTAACTGGTGGTGGTAAAGGTGTAGTAATAAATTTAACATGAAGCATGATAAAATTAGATGCAATTTTTTGTAACTGTCTATCAGTGAACCCTAATTATTGATTAAATTATTTATTTGTTAGTGATGGTTAATTGTTATTGAGAAGCGGCCATCATAAGTTTTATTTGAACTTAAAAAGCTGCATGTTATATCTAACGATAAGCAGTGATTCTAAAAGGTTGATAATCATAATGAATTTTCATGTTAAATCACAGTGATTCAGGACGTACATGTAGTTTGGAGACATTACATTATTTAGTGACCTGGTTAAATTTGTTAGTGATATTTTCATTGTTTCAATTGTATTATTTTTTTCCTTTGCACTATGAATTATACATGTTGTATTTTCTTTGTGATATGAAATTCCTTTACATTTTTTAGTATGCCTACAAAATTGTGACTACTGTCCACGCCAAAATCTTGTAGACTCAAGTTTAAACCTAAATAACTCTGAGACCATTCATAGGATTTTAACATTATGTACATATTAATTTAGAGATTTTGGTTGTCGACTTAAAACAAGTGTAGTATAATTTTTAAAAACAAATTTTGGATCTGTTTCGTATGTTAGAGTAAAAAAGGGCTCATTTTTTTATTGCTACAGCACCATGCGTCACTTTGACGTCTAGTAACTGCCAAGCAAATCGTTTTGCAAAAACAAAATTTTAATACAAGCTGACTTATATCTTCATTATTATGCCTGCGAAGTTTCAAGGTTTTAACTTTTGTACTTATTGGTATGCTATTCAATTTATAAACCTACTTTTTCTTGGCAACTATGCATCATGGCACCACAAGGTTAAAACTCATCTTCCTCTTTAAATTTCCAGAATGAATCAGATATTATCATTATGCTGAAGTTAGCACCTTGTTTTATATCGAATTTTGTGTTTTCTGAAAGAACATGTGAGCCCATAGCCAGACACTCCGCTGACAAGCTGGGTGGCCTTGCCGCCTCCCCAGCATGCTATGTGCTCTAAGAGAACCATCCATCCCTAATTATCTTCATTTCCCATCAACTTTTCTCATGAGGGCTGTGGACCTCCATCGGAAGTTTTAAAAATGGTTATAGCTCTAAAAATATATACAGTAACCATTGACAATTTACACTATTTACAGTTATTTACGCATAACATAACATCAGCAATGGTTTGTAATTTATGTTTACACAGCCATAACATCACCGCACATTTCTATATTTTTGCTGAAGTTCTGGTTAGTCCAAATCTGATCTTTCGTCCTCAGAATCTTCGAATGATGAATCTGAATCATCCTGGTGCAAATCTACAGCAACAGGTAGGCATTCCATTATTTCATCCAATAAATAATCTTTCTCCCTGTAATGCTTTTCTATTTCTGTGTACGATGCATTTCTTCCACGATTCCGGAGAAACTGAATCTAAAGCTTCTTTGCAAAAGTCACAGGTAACTTTAACACTATTGCCCTACTGTGCTGCATTGGCAATATAGACCTCGTCTATTTTGTTTTTCATAGAGGCCCAGACCAATTCAATTGTGTTTAGTTCGCAATGTGCGACAGGCATCCAAATCAAATTCCACGTCTGGACGAAGTTCTCTGGTGAGAATGTCCAATATTTTTTGTGGATTTCAGGAGAATGGTTTCGCATAATTTATGAGTGATGCTTTGGTGAGGCTTTCAAAACTAGGTGCTTCCATGGGAATTACAATGCTTCTTTTTTTAAGCCACTCTATGATATCAGCCTTTTTTCAACTCATTGACGGATTCTTGGTCTTGAGGTCCAGCATTGTATGGTACGGCACTTGATGGATGACAATCGCCAACTTCTGAGGGAGAATGTTTAAAACTCCGGAACTATTCCTCGTAGTGCTTCGCATTCATATCATTATGGTAGTCTGAGCTACCCTTTTGGCTGACAAAACACTGCTGAGCACCTTACAAGAAGCCATCCTCACTTCCGATGTGTGAAATTATGATGCGTTTTCGAGTGCCAGATGGTGTCTTAAATCCCGCTAACCTGTTATTTCCTGAATGTGTCATCTGTAAAGATCATAGCTGCTCTCCTGGTTTTGCACTCTGGAAACAATATTTTCTTGCCACGCGTAATTAACTGAATGGTTCTGGCCGCAACAAGTCTCGTCGGTGTATGTATCTTGTAACTTGTATTCCGAAGGCGGTGATTATTTCTCAAAAATTTATGCTGAGTAGACGATACACTCACCGACTCCATGAGAATAAATTTCTTGTTCAGTTTCCTGATATTAAATCCCATTCCATGCATTACTCTGTGTAGTGCATGTGCTCAGCGTAGTGGTGCTCATGCTTGGAAAGTCCACCATCAACTCTTCTAGTTTCTGGTGCAATGTATCCACCGTTGGAAAAACCTTCCTCGGGTCAAAATCGTGAATGGTTTGGTGAATCACTCTGACAGTGAAATGATCAACGTGAAGTTTTGGACGTCTGCAAGGAATAAACTGCTTCTTGGAGGGAGAGGGTGTATTGCCACTCATATTCTCTTTAAAATCGTCACTTCTTTGAGAAACAATTTTTTAAACCGATCCTAGGTGTATTCCGAGGCACTCTGAGACTCTGTTACACAGGATAGTGACAGTCTCCGAGCTTTTCACCTTCAACTCGAAAAAAATGTGTTGCACTCACAATCATTCGAACCTCCTGTTCAGAGAATGGTACTCAAGGAGCCATTTCGCCTTCACTAACCTTGCCCTTAACATCTGGACTAGTGGACTAAGAAGGCATTTCATAAGGCATAACCATTGTGTGCAATTATGTGTTGCCACGGGCATTTTGTGGATCATAGCCAGGGGCTCTGTAGGACATCGGCCACCATAGCATGTTAATGATTCATTTTGAAAAACAAACACATAGTATCTCCACACGATAGTTCATCTGGTCAACCCAAGGAGGTTTTAACCTCCTTGAGGTACCACGGTTTTGATGTGTAAGCATCATTTTGAAGATAACCGTGTAATGGCAATGCTGCACAGCATGCCAGTGGCTCGTGCGTTTTTTCAGAAAAAATAATATGTATACGATATAAAATAAGGTGCTAACTTCAGTATAATGATAATATCTGATTCATTCTGGTTGACAAGATGACAGTTTTAGCGTTGTGGCACCATGATGCATAGTTTCCGAGAAAAATTAGGTTTATAAATTGAATTGCATGCCAATAAGTACAAAAGTTAAGACCTTGAAACTTTACAGACTTAATAATGAAGATATAAGTCAGCTTGTATTAAAGGTTTGTTTTTGCCGAACGATTTGCTTGGCAGTTATTATACGTCAAAGTGATACATGGCGGATACAGTTGCTCTAAAAATATGGACCCTTTTTTTTCTATAATGTGAGAAACAGGTCCAAAATTTGTTTTAAAAAATTATTCTACTCATGTATTAAGTTGACCACAAAATTATCTAAATTAATATGTATTTACATAACGTGAAAATCCGATGAATGGTCTCTGAGTTATTTAGGTTTAAACTTGAGCCTACAAGATTTTGGCACGGACAGTAATAGCTAGAGGTCCAGGAAAATAGTTTTATAAAAATATAAAATTAGTTTTTAAAATCCCAAAATTAGTGTAATGTAGCTTTATGTTTATTATTGCTTTTTCCGGCACAAATAATATGTACAAAACAAAAAAATGGTGTTGCTATCGAAGCGTCATGCCTGGTAAAACCTGTTTTTCACCCCCTTAAAACTTACTTATTGCCACCAAATTCACATCACTTGCCATGCCAATAATGCACATTTACAATAAAACCTGTTCCCCTACCATTCCACACATGTTACCACTCTTTCCACCTCACATTCACCTTCAAATAGTACATTGACCACACTACAACTGCACCCCCTGCAATCACCAAGCCACTCGGGGGATTTTTTCTTTAATAAAATACGCTACCACATTCACGACACTACAACTACACCTCCCATCAATCACCAATGCACTCTAGGGATTTTGTTCCTTACAACTTTCTCATATTTACATTTTGCCTTCAGTTTTTAACTTTTTTTCTCTAACATTTGCCTTGTCACACGTTTTACACTCAATAACGCTGTGTCCAACTTTCTCGGTTTGTTAACATTCCATTTTCACTTTCTTCTTCA
The DNA here is from genome assembly GCA_963573305.1 of Pyrrhosoma nymphula. NCBI lineage: Eukaryota > Metazoa > Arthropoda > Insecta > Odonata > Coenagrionidae > Pyrrhosoma > Pyrrhosoma nymphula. The sequence goes on from OY754327.1 coordinate 181,860,595, forward strand.
CGCATAAATGGATTTCTCGCATTTGAAAGTTGCCATTTCCATTAAGCACCGTATGCCTAAATTTAGACTTTTCCCCATTTTTCTCCACTGAAAAATATCTTTTTCCACCTTCACGTCTTCTAAAAACTGCATTTTGCCACTCCTCACCACCCAGTAATGCCTTTTTCGCGTTTAGAATGGGCATATCCAGGCCGCGTACCGTCCCACCCTAGTACCCCTGTATCACTCCCATGAACATATATACGTTCATATGTTCATGATCACTCCATATCTAACTGATTGTACATATTACATAAGAAAATGTTGAGAAAACGAAGTGATGAAAAACCCTGCCAAATATGTTTCCACTGCCGTCTTTAAGCAGCCTCTCCCTATCTATGTCGTGGGGAGCAAAGTCCCTTTCGCAGACAACCTGTCTGGGTTTCAGCTCATAATTCACTCTTGGAATAGCAGCCTGCCATTTGGCTCACTTAGCCGGGTTTTCAGGAACGGAAAAGAAAGAAAAGGTAGACTTTTTCTAGCTGTATCCCTCAGTGCAACTTGGAGCCACACAACTCCTCGGCATTCTGAACTCCTGCATGAGAAGTAGCAACTAAGACTGTGTATTTGGAATACGTAGAAAAATAAAGTAAAAATAACATTTGCACTCACCAATGATTCAGTTTTGGTCGCCAGGAAACTGAAAAACACCAAAGAAGAACGATTTTCTTGATTATTTGCTCCGCCTTCAGTTGTAACGCCACTCTCTCAATTCAAACGATAAGGAAAACGTGGGTTACAGAACAAACAGTGCCAAAAAGAGAGAACTACTACCAAAGCCTCACACGGTTGCCAGTTGACCCCTTAGGGCAAGATAGGAAGTGGCCAGAGCTGTATATACGAATGTGCACTCCATAGGCCCGCAAACTTGTTGGGGGGGTGGGGTAAGGGCATATTTCGTGGGCAAATTTCGTGGGAAAGGGACGTGAAATTAGTCCGTATCCCTCTATCAGGACTTCCGAAAACCTCGCACTATGGCATCAAAATCTCACGCAAAAGTTGCAAATTTCGTCATTTTTACGCATCATTTTCTCGAAAACTACGTACATATTCCAATGGTATTTTCCTTACATTTCCATAATGGTCATTTCTTACCCTATCATGTGGTTTTACTGTAATTTCCCTCACTTTCCTTGGTTATCGTAAAAACATTTTTACCTGGTGTGATGCTTCGATAGGTTTATCCACTTTATTATGCTCGTTGCGGGGCCCCTTCGGGAGCGCATCGAAGCTCTGCAATGCTAGATACGGAAAGACGACTTTGATACGAAAGCGTATCAATGCTGTTCGGGTTCGGGTTAATTTTTTTCATTGGATATTGTGTGAAATTTGCATCATCTAAGAATTGAATAATGATTTGCAATTTTTTTGTGGATTTGTCAAAAATGTCATGAATTCGTGTAATGTCGATTTTTGGTCGCATTTTCGTATCATGTCATTTTATGGCAAAAAAGCGATTTCCCTGGATCTCTAGTAATAGCCATGGCACTTTCAACTACAATGCAATCACGTTAGTACGAGAATGGCCTAATGTGAGACCTCACTCAATGCGAGAGATTACTGGGGCATGATCAATTGGCCCTATTACTCTAATGTTAAGCAATATGATTTTTGTGTGGCCCTCTTGCTTCCAGCACCTGCCATTGCAAGAGACCTGTGAGTGTCTTACTGAGAGTCTTCCAAAGATGAGGACATCATGTTACAAAAATGGAAAGCACTTAGGCTGGGTTAAAAATTGGAAATGAATCAACATTACGAAAGTAGTGGCATGTTGAAGAGTGAAGTTTGAAGGAGATTTAGTTTCTCTTCTTTGTTCACAATTTAAAAAGAAACCTAGGAGAAAATTTTGTGTGCAGTGTTGAGGGTGAACAAATATTCATGGCAGCCCAATTTGGTTTCTAAGTTTGCCTGAAGGGAACTACGGCAAGCTACTCAAGTCTCTTGCGGTGTTTGTTGTTTTTTATTTTGTGCTTGACTTATTCATGTCAGACATTTGCATATGATTAATTTTTGTAGTCTGAGATCATATAAGAATAACTTGATGAACGTATTTTAAATCTAGAGAATTTAACTGTCACAAAAAAATTTTGCGATGGGATGTTCAGGTGAATATATACCTCGATATTAATTTGTTACATTTATTATTTGGTTTTGCTGTCCTTATTAAGCAATTATAACAATAAATACATTTTTGCTTAGTTACCATGATCTTTCCTAATACATATCTATCCTTTTGTCCCGCATTAGTATTATAGTTAGGAAAATATGTGCAGCTACGTATTTTGCTGTGTTGTTCATGACTCGCATATAACTGCATTAATGGGTCACTTGTGCTGCACTCATTATATGTGAGAATATTCCTGAATTTTAAGATAGAAAGGAACCTTAATTCGATGATGATAAATTTATCATTCAAAGTTTTACTTTTGGAGTGTCATGTATTAACTAGACATTGAATTACTTAGAACGGAGCTAACACTGCTAATATGCTCCACAGCTGCAATTCATTCCATCTGTACACAAGTTTGCTTTCGTCTGCAGAAACAAATGTGATACTTTATTTGAATTGGCTGTTGTGAAATGTCACGCATGGTCACTAAGATCAAGAAAATAATAATTACAGACACTGAGTTCATCCAAGGGAAATGGTAATGTTACCTAAGTTGTAAATACTTAATAACTTCAATTTAACTATAATGGATTAAATATTTGGTCAGCACCATTGAAATAATGGCTTGAAAATGCTTGTGAACTGGAAAAGTATTGAGTGATCATTTGTGCATTTGGGAAAGTGATTGACAACAAGGTCATTTGCACCATTTAGTGCTGGTAGGGTGATTTGTGAGGGACGGGTAATTAGGTCTTGAAGTGAAGGTGAAGATTACTCGGCTAAGTCGGCACTGTGGGATCCACAGTTTGACATCCCGTCCGGTATAAGGAGTGCTATACAGTAGAAACTCGAAAATACGAACTTCGAAATTACGAAATTTTGATTTTACATCTTCGGTCCCGACGAAAAGGGTATCTAAGTGTATGTAACAGTACGCGATATTATGAAATAACGAAGTTTTAAAATTACGAACCTCGGATCTTGGTCCCGACGTGAAAATGTTACTCGTTTATACGAATAGTGATGGATCACAGTAACGTTTCGGCGCTCCTTTTCAGAGTTAAACATCTAATTAATGATCGTCGCCGAATATATTATGCACTGAATGTATTACCTGAACGATATCTCATTTTTCAATGCTTCAATAGTAAAGGTGTGGTTTCGCTGGGGCGTCCGCATCCAGCAGTCGGAAGTCACTGCCGTACTCATCCAATGTACAGTAAGTTCTCGACATACTAACGAGATGCGTTCCGATAACTTGTTCGTAAGTTGAAAAACGTTAGCCAGGCATCGAAAATTGTAGTTACCGTATTTCCTGGCCCATAAGACGCACTTTTTTTGCTCCAAAATGTGCTCTTAAATTGTTCATTCGTCCTCTTAAGACATAAGCTGATTCACCGGGAAAATACCATTTAGGGATGGTCAGATCGGATCTAAAGACCCGAGGGCATTACGTTTCTCCGGATACTGAAATCGGATCCTAATTCATTTTTAAAAATTGGATCTGGATCAGATAAAAAAATTCACACTGGGGAGTGGATACCATTAAAATCACCCTAAATAACGGTCATCCTGTGTTGCGGCCGATGTAGGAATTAGTTGGAACCATGGAAGTTGGCTGCTGATCCTCTCGAAAGGATGTCTATAGGATGTCCTCGAAAGGATGTCCCAACTAGTGGAAACCACCTGAGAAGTTAGGGCGGGTAATGCGATGAGTGAAATTTGATACGTTTGGTTCGCGGTCATAGCTGATAAAGGGACTCCCAACGGGCAACGCCCCTCCCCCCACCCAACTTTTGGAAGCCACCTGTGAAGTTAGGGCGTGGGAAAGTGATGAGTGAAATATGATACTTATGATGAAATGTGATGCGGACTCGAGAAAAAATATCACTTTACTCCGACCCCTTAACTAAGAGCGCCGAGTTGAGGGTGGGGGAGAGAGAGAGATGTGGAGGGGAGAGCAAGAGGCAGGCCAAGGACGCGTAGCCGTTCGTTGGACTGCCGGAAGCGGCAATGCTTGGCACGAATGCCTCTGGAAAAAAGTGCTGGACATCTTTACACGACTACATTAATTGTATTAAACTTGCGTACCAACTTGAGGAGTATCCGCATTGAAAGATAAACGATGCAGCTCGAACTTATCAAAGCTCATTTTCGTATCACTTCTCATAGCCGAGTAGCATTTCTGCGAAATGATCGATTTTTAGACAAGTTAACTAATTTTTTCTCCGATGTGGTTGATATCAAGTACGCACAAGTATGTATCTGGCCCAATGAAATAAGTTCTAGCAACATCCTTCCTGCGCCAAACGGTGAAAACAGAATTTCTTTATCTATTAGCATGGCGATGTAAAAGTCAACGGTCTGAAAATGGATTTCCTGGCATGGTATCCACTTCCATAAGTGAATGATGCTTCCTATAAAAGGAAGCAAAACAGATTAGAGTTCCGTTTCTCTCTTAGCATGCGCCGATGCGCTACTTTATTTATCCCATTGATGTGACGATGCGTTTCAAAGCTATCTCGGGCGCTACGCAACATAATTTCAGGTTGTGGAAAAATCAAGGAGTGTGAAGTCAACCTCACAGCTACCACCGGGGTAAGGTTACAATTTGAATCGACCGAAATAACGGCTCCCTCGTTCGATCATCGGCCGTATCAACCTAGTGTTGGCTGCCGAGGCCGCTGAAAGGAGGCCCAACCCCTCCCCCACTAGTGAAAGCCACCTGGGTAAAAGCGAAACTGGGTGAGGGTAGATAATAACAGATAAGGTGAAGGAGTGATCCTCTTGGTTTCTCTTTCTCGCCGAATGAGTCCCTAGCAGATGAATGTCATCGCGCCTAGGAATAAGGAACGAAGAACTTTTTTCTTGAAGGGTCTTCTGGGAAAAACCGGTTTAGACGCGCCAATTGTTCAGATCCGACTGAGGTATCACCCTAAAATCTGACAGCTTTAATGTTTCCAGCTGAGTGATCGAGAGGGACAGCTGGATGGAAGGACTGCTCGTCAGGCAATTTCCAAATACCCTGGAAAGGATATTTTACCATTCATCATGATAACCCGAATCGTGCCTCGTATTGCTGGTAATAATCATTTGTCATCACAAAACGAATGAGAGAACAGAATAATGCCTCTATTTGATGCGAAGGTAGCTTGACACACGGAAGTAGATTTCCATTGAAATGTCAAGAGTAGCAATATCTCCAAATATATCACTACTTGCAGGGCACCTTTCGGCTTTCGTCTTACTTCCGAATCATACGTAAAAATTTATGACGCAAGTTAACAATAAACATTGCAAATTGATATATCGAGATAATATTGTTAAAATTCGTCATGGCAAAGAGGGGTAGTACCAATCCGCAAGTTGCTGCACGCCGCACCGCCAGCTGCAACGGCAAAATAACTTATCCGGTGGCACCAAATTTAAAATTCCCGAAAATAGGAATAATCAAACTCCGACTAATAAGTTGTGTTCAACTGACAATGAGTACACCCTGTGGGCATGAATACACATTTAAATATACTTTCATAAATTATAACTTCGTAAATCATGCAAGTACATCGCGAGAGTAAATCTTAATCTAAGGAAACAAAAAAACAGCTTCATCGCGATGTTTTTGAAAGATACTCGTTCATACGAAATTTGATATTACGAAATGCCGATTTTTCAGGTCCCGTCAACTTCGTAATTTAGAGTTTCTACTGTACTAGTAAGTAAATGCTCTCCATGCAATGCCCATGCAAGGATTGGAATTATAGTGAGAATATTTTGCTTATATTGGGATTTGAACTACGACGCTCTTAGCCACCACACCACTTCGATCCTTGGGAAAGTATTAGTAAAAATTCTCATGGTACCTACTTATTTACCTTACACTGGCTTAGACGATAATTCGTATCAATGATAGATTCTTGGGTGCCATATGGTCTCGTTTTAATGAGTTTGCACTGTAGTTATTTATTTGCCTAATTTTGAACATTTTTTCATTTCAGAATGAACTTTAAATTTCAAAAATGTCTTTGTGCAATTTTAACAGTTATTCGACTCTTAAAGTTCATGGACTTGGCTGTAATTTACTTTAAAGGAATCTTCGAGAATGAATGACTTTGTTGCAATTTGTTTTTGCGTACTTGCTTTAGTTTTATCCTGTCTGGTATCAATATTCAATGTTGATCCTGAGAAATACCCTGCCAAAGGATTGCCTGTCCATTCTGAATTACTTTTTCTCAATACATAGCTTTGTGATGAAATAGTACTGTAGTATTATTTTTAAAGTGATTGAGTGAATATGCTATTTCTTAAAAATTTTTATCAATGTGTTAGTGGTGGTCTGTCAAATTGTCCCTATTTTGCTGCAAAATATTGAGAGATGTTATATTTCTTTTTCATGGGCAGGTGGCAGAGATGATGCTGTTGTCCATTGTGAGGTGCAGTGTGACATGCAATTAGTCAATGGTCAGCAGCAGGCTGGCCAGCCAGAACAGCAGGTGGTTGTCACTGGCCACCAGACATCTACACAGATAGCTCCGTCACCGCAACAGTTGGCACAGGATGGCCAGCAGCAGGTTGGTTTTATTTGTGATATTTAAGCTCAATAGTATTTTTTCTTCAATAGAGATGAGTTGAAGTATATTTTCCCAAACCTCAGGATTGAATTTGATTATAAATTATCCTTGGAATTCCAAATAAAAATTGGAATGAAAATCTTAGTTTTCCCCATAAACTTAAATCTTATTTTGGATCAAGAGCTTAACTACCCCCAGTGTCTCATATTGGGTTTTGGTCCCAAATCTGAAGATATCTCACAATTTCAAATCTAATTTTATGCAACTTGTAATTTTCATGCTTAATTTAATAGGAAATGTTCTAGTATGTTGACAAAAATGTTTTTATTTTTGTAAAAATATGCGTAAGCATTTTGATTCATTTCAAATTAAGCCAATCTCATCATGTTATACTAGATACCATATTTGATGGCATATATGGTGCTCAGGCATGTAAAAGGCACCCCAATTTTATTGTGACATATTCTGCAAAAAAATGTTTTGAAGTAGAGGGCTGATTATCCAAATTTCGATCATCCGACTGTCGGATTATCCGACAATCCTTCCACTAACAACTAGCAACTCCTCCCTCCACTCACCTACTACCACTTCTGTTCGTGGCCATTGACCATGCAAGAGTAAAAAATTGCTACATTTCATCCGAATGAAAGGTTTTCCAAGAGTAGGGTGTTCAATTACGCATGTGACAGTGTTACATTACAACGAGTCCTCTGAATCAGTGCTAAGTGCCCAGGTGCAACCCGGGTGAGCTAGCTAGTATTGCCTCCATGGCCATTTAATATTAGCTAAGTTTCCTTTAGCAAAGTTATTGATTCAAAATGTGTAGCCTTCAGGAAAGAGGAAGCACATCTTGCTAGATATTTCCGAGACGTTGAGGATTATTGAAAGTGCATGGTTAGTTGCTAATTTAGCGGTGGATTCTGGCATGTGTGATTTAATAAAAAATACAAGATTATGTGACATAATTGGATTGTGCAAATGGACTTCAAAATAAAAAAAACGAGAAATTAATTGTTTTTCGAAGGTAACCAGCTGTTAACATATTTGTGTAAACAATCAATTTGTAATCGTGCATCGGCAAGGGAACACAGCAAGTAGTATCGTATGGCTTAGTTGGTGACCTTGATTTGTATGTCACGTGATTATGTCACCTTTGCGATGAAAATGGTCATCTGCGAGTAAACCATGGTGGAAATTACAAAATTAAATTACTGATAAAGTTGACTTGTTTGCTTCAAGATTGGGCTGATATGTTCAAGTATTATCTAGGAAGGGAAAGGGGCTCGTTTCTTCAGGCTCTTCTTGCAGTGTCTTACATTGGGGGGCTTGGGGTTTGAGATCATCTTTCATAAGATTTTGTTTACTCATGAGACCTTTTTTGTATCACTATTGTGGTAATAGTCATCTCATTGTTTCAATAATGCAAAAAAGCTCACAGTCTCTATTAAGGAGAGGCTTTTAAAAGCCGGAGTAGGTATACATTTAGTTAATGCACTGCAAAGTAAAACAAACAGAGTTTGTTGCTGGGTCATCCCTTCTGGCAGGGGCCATAAAGTCCAATCTTGTATGTTACAGTGTGAGCAATTACTATATCCAACTACATTGTTTACTTTTCATTTCTTTCTTTGCCTAGTCAGTATATTACATTGATTTCTGTATTTTTAATATTGTATACATCTACATGTACATACTACCTCGCAAGTCACCTCGATAGGCGTGTGGCGGGGGGTGTTAGGACACCAGCCGTTTACATATAAAAAGGAAACGCTCTAATGAAATTACGCCTAGCATTTTGTAAGTCCCTTATTGTTCGGGGGTAAACAAATTCCTGAAAAAAAATATAGTGTTGTCAGAAGTGATGAGGCTTATATTTGCTGCCATGATGATGCTGCTTTTATGTTTTGATGTAGTGTACATAATGGTTGAACTGGGATTTTAACTCTTCTTAGCTTATTTCTATGTAAGTTTTTATTTACTTGTTCTCCTCTGTGATTGCTTGTTGAACATTTTCCTTGGTTTCACTGGTTGTTGTGTATTCATTTTTCATTTCTTAAGTAGTAATAGCAATTTTTCCCATGATATTGATTTTATAACATGTTTGACAGCCTTAGTGAATAGTGTTTACCATATTGACATTGTCAAAATAAAAAGTTGATCAGACAAAGTTTGATGATGCTTTGCTTTCTTTGTGCATAAACATAGAATCTGGGCTATACTTTGTGCATTTAAGAAAATAACTTGGAAATGAGATTAGACACTGCAATTTTAATCATTGAAGTAATTTTGGTGGAACTGCACTTCCAGTTATCTTTTGAGTTGACATTCTTAATTGTGAGGAATGGTAGGAACATTCTTGTAAGTGTTGCATTCATCCTTTTGTAGCTGACAAAAGTTCCCTTAAAGCGTACATTTACCTCAATGTCCTCAGAAGTTGGGGATGATGGTTGACTTCTGTTATTATATTTTTGGTTTTCATTTGAGGGGAATAACAGCAATCGCATAAGGTTCCTTTGTTTCACTTGCATAATTCACTTCTGATTACATATATATAAAGATGATATCTGCAGATGCCTCATCCAAACTTAGTCATTAGCTATGTATTGATAATGCTTGCAGAAGAGTAATAGATAAATAAGTACTAAAATTCATCTTTTTCATAACCTTTGTAATACATAGAAGTAATACACAATTCCTCAGGAAGATTAATGTTGTAAGATTAATTTGTTTGTGTCATTTAGGTTATGCCAACATTTTTCTCAAAAAAGCTTTGCCGAAAATCATATACACTTTCAAATGCGAATTTACCTTTCCCACGAGTGCACTTTGCTTTCCTCATTGTATAACATACTTAAAATTAAGGGAACTGATTGGTATTCAAGCAAGGTCGTAATTGCGTAGTAAAGGCTATTTCTCACTTCTGAATGATTTTCCAGTAGGCCTCACAGAAGACTTCATGGCTTGTGAAGAATAGTTATAGTCCAATCCGGGACACAGATGATAAGGAACAATGGTAAAACTAGCAGACATGTTATGATCAACGATATGGCTCACAAAATGGATCATGATTGCGTTGTGCATGTAATTTTGGGTGTAGAATTATATAACAGGCATGATGGGACAACCTAGATCTTTGCGTCAATTTGATGCCTGTGAACATAGGTAAGCACTGATTCAAAAACCTTTTTGAGATGTAGTGGTGAATCATTTCCTTACAGTTGAAGGTGTAACTGAAATTGTTCTGAATTTACAGTTGAGTAACAAAATGTTTGATCATGGAATAATTGACTTTTATCATTGAATATCATGGAATAACATGATATCGAAAAACATTCATTGTTAACTGCGTCGGCTGCTGGTCATCCATGATGGGGTCGTGACTTGGTCATATCTGCTTCAGAGAGAGGCCTTTGCAAGTCAGTACCCTATCGTAGGTTCGTAGGTTCGAATGAGTAAATACCCTAATATCCAGGATGCACTTTTAGATTAGATTAGATTGTTGTTGGGGGGGCCTTCGTCAGGAGCCCGGGCACTTAGACCTTTCTAGGTCCATTGTGCCAACCCCATGCCTGTCTGCCACTTGCAGACAGGGGACAAGAGCACCTCGGTAGAGGTATGGAGGATTGGCCTCCCCCTGCCTCACCCCAGTACCAGGTATAGAGGATGTCCTCCCTCCAACCGGCCCGGTCTGGCCTGGCCCCTCCGGCCTGCCGGTATAGGTATGGAGGGAGTATCATCTCTCCATCCATGCCTGGTTGAGGTATGGAGGAGGGTCACCCATCCAACCACCGTCCGGGCCCAACGTTTCTTAACTTCGGTGTTCTGATGGGAACCGGTGTTTCAATGTGGCTAGGCCCTTTCCCCAGGATGCACTTTACCAGTCATAATAATAATAACAACCATGACATCGTTTATCTAAATAATAACATTTTAGATAAGGGGCTGGGTGGAACTAACTATCTGGGGTAAAATTTGGCAATAGGAGAGAGTTTTCGGGATGACTTAAGCCTTCTTAAGGACTTGTCTTCACATAAAAGACCTGGGGATGATTTTCAAGCAATTATTTTGGGGAATAAGGTGAATCTTTTATGCCTTCAAATATGGTAAGTGTAGCAGTGCTGGATAATTCAGTCTTGTGAATTGTTGCTGGTGATGCACAATCATACTTCTTCTATCCAGATGTAAGAAATTTTTCCTGGTGGAAAATAAGCTCTTTTTCCAATTAATTTTCCTTTTTTTCTCAGCAGGTGCACCATGATTGGCTGTTTTGAAGTTCTTATCAATTCAGTATGAAATGACCTTATTCCATTCATTAACTGCAAGTCTACATATGTGCTTTTGAATTCTCACGTCACCTGGAAGTCTATGAATCATACTTGTTTGAGCGTTTTAATGATTTAAGATGTTCATTTGAATTACTTTACATGCCCATTTAAGAGTCCCCCAACCCAGATAAATTGGTATTTTGTTGGTATTTTCGAGCTTGAAGATAGAAAAATGACGCAGAATAGAAAAATGACTCAGAAATTACATGGCTAATAACCCAGAATAGTGGAGAATGATGCACTAATATCTCTCACATCAGTTAATAGTCGAATTGCTTAAAAACTTGAGGAGCATATTTTTACTAACTCATCTTGTAAGATTTGAGGCTTTCCTGAGGAATGCTTAAGGAACTTCATATGTTTACTTGAACTTAACCAAATGTTCCAACCAGTTGATACATAGTGTATTATAGTATAAAACAAGAACATTTTGATTTAAAATCAGTTTATTGAAACGGAAATAGTTTATATGGCATGGATATTAATAGAAAAATTGCATGTTGCACTTGTATCTGCTTTTGTTTCACAGGCCATGATGCTCTTAGTTTCAATGAGTGAGTCCTTTAATCCACCATGTGCATTTACGATGATAACTAGGGATACCGAAAAATGTTAAATAAAAATCATCAAAAGCTGTGTTTAAAAATGACAAATAACATAAATAAAATTGTTGTAAAAAAGTAAAAGCGGCGTTTAATGTCGGGAAAAAGGAGTCTTAAAGGAAGGTTTTTTTTATATTTTAAATATAGACTTCATACCAATGTGAACAAACAGTATAATAGTACATTTGAGATCCAATACAGAAGTTAGGGCTACCCTAGGCAACATCAAAAACACAGTAATTGAATTTCAAGTTCTTGTAAATCACCTAGAACATATATTTTTAGGTTAGTCATTAAATAAACAAACGGCCTACAATGGGTAAACTTCAATGGTCTACACCTGGACCTAGTTTGTAAAGTATGAGGAGAACATAATCTCAATATTTTCAGGTTTTATGTATGTACGCAAGTCCATTAAAATATGCCCATAGGAGGAAAAGGCACGAAAAGGCACTATCCACATTTGATGCTGGAATCCAAATTGCTTTAACACTATTGTTAACAAAATCAGTGTGATCATCTTTCAATGCCAGTGGAACTGTTAGAACATTCACCTTATCATTGTTTCTGGAGTGTGTAGACACCTTCTTCTGGAATGCCATGTATCCTTTCAGGAAGTTGTTTTGTCTCAGTGTAGCTAGGATGGGAATCCTGACAGCAGTAAAATACAGGTTGGCATCAATGACGTTCGTTGTAATGTTCTGTGTGTCGAATAACATGTCAATGCTTTGCATGAAAATCCTTGGAGAATCCTCTAAAATCAGGCCAGTAAGTTTTACGTGACATTTCATGCCTAGAGCCTTGTCGCAAATGGAACGCTTGATTGACGGCGTTACAGCCGCAAGCATTGTAGTTGTTTTTTCGCCGAAGTTACCACTGCTTACTAGTAAGAATGCATTTTCACTATTGGATAAATTGGCCACCACTTTGTGTGAATATGGATATGTGGACCCCTCCAAAACCAATATTGTGTCGATCACTTGTTCACAGTGTTGTGACAGAAATACTGCAGAGCACTTGATAATGGCAATGTCATTAGGAGTCAGCTGCTTGAAATACTGAATGGCACTACCCCCTTCATCCACTTCTTGCAGGAATTCCACCAAGTCTTCTAAGTATTCTGCTATGCATTGAGTTGAATGAAACCAGGAGCTCCATCTATTCATGACAGGAAATGGGAAAAATACATGCTTCTTTTATTCATTTGTATATTTTGTTTTTAGATGGGATATGTAACGATGTTTCCGCTTGCGTGTGTTGAGAAATGCAGATTTTGTGTTTTGTACACATGTGTTGAGTGCTGGCAGCTCTGGTGACCATAAACTGGTAACTATATTGAGCTTGTGCGCCCAGAACTGAACGTGGACAAGATGCTCTGAGAAAACAATTATAAGAGCATTAACACGTCATCATATAACGAGCCGAGTCTGTGGTGATGCTGATAGCGTTGTCATACTTTATTTCTAACTGATTCACTACATCCAAAATTGCCCTAGAGCATTCTGCACCAGTGGCATTCACTAATTCCTTCACACCACCTACATGCACCTTTTGCTCATCACTGCACAGAAGTATGTGAATTAATATTACAAACATGCAATGTCCTTTTCGGTCGGTCGTTTCATCACACATTATCACAACTGGCTTATCTTTTACTGCCTCTTTCAGCGTCTGCATTCGCTGCTCACCAATCTTGGGAACATAGGTTTCCCGAAGTGTTCTAGCACAAGGTAAATCTCCTGCTCCTAGAACAAAACAAACCCACTTCAGAACATGACAATCTTATTCACAAATGTTGGGCTTAGGCAAAGTCACATACATGTAGGCTTGGCCTAATAGTATTAATCCCATCAAATTATTTACATCTAGACCTATGCTTTCAGATGGACAGTCTTAGCCATACCTAGACAAATTATAGCCTAGGCCTAGGCTAGGCACAACATAAGGAATTGCACTAGGTCTTGGAGATTGGCTTAGGCTAGACCAGTTAAGGCCCTGGATATCAATTAAATAAAAAGGGCTTTTATTCATCAATGGGCTAGGCCTAGGTAGGCTGTGACTCGATTTAGGCTTAGGCCTATGCCCTAGGTCTACTAGGCAGCATAGCGATAAGTTCTAGGCCTAGGACCCTGTAACCTGCTAAGCTGAGGCTACATTGTGTTACTTAATATGTAAGTATATTATAATAATACTAGGGAAGGAGCCCGTTGAATATCAACGGGAATAATATTATCATTTAAATTGATTGTAATAAACCATTCATAACTTATTTAGTGCAAAGAATAATGTTAAGTTAATGTAGAATAAAGTTAATGGATATACACGGAATCTCGACTGCTTGTGATGGGGACGATGACTCAAAAACGCTAAAATATTGCGAAAAATCGTTACGTTTAAGCAAAAATTTTGGAATTTCTACTGGAATATATAATTTGATTGAAAAAATAAGAATCTTTATTAAATTTTCTTTCTGTTGGTATATATCCCAGTAACAGAAAACCAATATTTCTCATTTAATTTTGAAAATAAAAAAAGGTCTGCGGCCAAATGAAGATTCAGATTCACGTGTATATCTTGCATGCGTGAAAGTTACTGACTTATATATACACAATCGATGATTATTATAGTAGATGGTTACACTATGTTTACACCTACCTTCCATGTATTTGTTCAGGAATTGCTTGAGGTTTGGGTCGTCAGCTCTCTCCAAGGGAATGTTTGCTTGCAATAGTGCATTTGTAAAACCACGAGCAAACTGTTCCTTTTCGATGCGTGTTTTACTTCCTTTGGCGATGTATTCCACAATAGAAATTTGCCTCGTAGCAGGCCCATTCTGTTTCTCCTTGAAAATTTCTTTCTTGCGTCTGTGCGTTTCATTATCCACATGTTTCTTGCAAGTATCTCTCCGAATCCAATCTATGCGCGTGTTGCAATGCTTACTCATGATAATTTTTTTTACATCAAAAATTTAAAAACCTTCAGACTTAAATTCTCGTTCTCGATCAAAAATAGTAAGAATCCTTAGCCTTAAACTTACCTTGTCGGAAGCAGCCAAAAGGTTGGGACTCTCCCCTTCCTTCCTGTGAATGATGCATTTCCAAACAATGGCCTTGGCTATGGTTGCTACTTCACAAAGATCATAAGCAATCTAGTATGATAATGATATTTTGGATTTTTCCATTCTGTCATTTGCATTTGTCATTGAATTATGTTTTTTCATGACATCATAATGGAAGCATAATGTCATTAAAAAAAATAAATCTACCCCTGTTAAATTGCAACATACTATTCATTCCATGCCCATTATGTCCTATATGCTGCTGCCGCTGGGTCAGAAAATAGTCACAGGCCACCACCGACAAAAATTTCATTGTCACCCACCTCTATGTTGTACCCGGTTGGAAACCCAAGAGCACTACTTTAACTCATTAATTTATCTTCATTACAATGTCATTAAAGCACTACAACAACTGTTTTTTTCCTCATGAATCACCATGGTATTTAGTAAAATAAGTGAACAGCTGTACTCCTGCATTCAATTAGAGTTTGATTCATTTGCAGTCATCTCATGAATTTTTCTTCATGGGGATATTGTTATAGTCCTTTGTGCCATGGTAAAGAACTAATGCCACACGTCTCTGTTGCAATTTTTTTCAGCTGGATTTCTATTGCCTCTGTAGTCAATTGGTCCCAGTATATGCTGGCTCTGCCAATAAGTTTGGTATTGTCAAAAGTGATGTTGTGCTCACGGGATAGGCTGCGTTCTGTGACAGCTGATTTTTTTTGGGTAGCCTACCTTGATGCACCATATTTAAAAAAAAAGAAATTTCAACGGAGAAGTGGGATACAGGCTAAGCCAAGCTTGGAAACTGGTTATCCACTGAATAAAGAGAGAAATTGGATAGGAAGGAAATACATTTTGGGGTCGAAGTATTCTCTTCTCAAGAGCCAATCAGTGACGTCCTGACATTTATAAGTTCCACAAAATATAATACGGCAAAATCTAGTCTTGCCATCAACCCTCCTGAAGCTGATGACAGAGTTTGTCATAAAAAAAGTCAGTACCTGAACTGTTCGGGGAACCTCCCAACCGGGTTTGAAAAGAAGAATTTACTCATTCAAAAAAGAAGTTCATTTCGAATTATCTTCAGGTTCTATTCAAGCAAAACAGGATATATAAATTTGTGTTTGTCTAAGTTCCCCTAATCTATTGACTATATTTTTAGATTTGTAGCCTGCCTCAGCATCAGCACATCCTATCAATGCACATTTCACTTTTTGTCCTTTCCATCTATCTTAGCTTTTCCTTATTTAACCTTATTTACCGCCTCCCCCGGTTTCATGATGTGTCGTTACACCCCCTGCCACATGTCCCTGTAAGTGGAAGGGTAGTATGTTGATGTAAACATGTTTATTATGTGGGAATTCTCAGAAGATATTCATTGGCAAAGAATAATGGAATATTAAAATTTAACCATCTGTTATGGTTGGTGGGTGTTTGCCACCCTGAGCATCAAAAAAGCAGTTTTTAACCTTTTAAAAAACTTAAGATATGCCAAATTTACTGGCAATATACCTACTGTTAGGACCAAAATGTGCAGCTACTTCAGATTTGGATTTGAAAATGCTTTAGAGAAAAAAAATTGTACTTTTAAAATATTGTGGGCACTGGACACCCTGGTGACCTAAGGGTTAACATGGTAGACGTCACTCATTATGTTCAACACCCATCATGGAAGCAACCTTCTGGTCTCATTAACACTCATTCATTCCACATGTTAGTCTTCAGCCAACTGATATTACCTTGATATTTACTTCTTATTTTGAGTTTCTCATTGTATGGTCCTCTAATTATGTATATTAGGTCTCCTCTATTATTATCTAATCAGTAAATTTTGTTTTATTTAATTATTCTGCAACTTTAATATTTCTGGATGGTGTTATTTATGTTTCTTCTGGTAATTTATGGTGTATTGATGGAAATGAAACCTAAAAGAAAATATTTATATTACTCCAAATTGTCTTTTGCAATTATGCCCCTCAAAGTTTTTCAAATTAATATCTTTAAAAACTTGGACCTGGAAAGAGTATGCTTGGTTATTAATAATGGTATGGATAATTAACTAATGAAAATCAGAATTAGACGTTTCCTTACAAACCTTTGAAGTTTCTAAAATTAAAGGTCTCAGTGATGGAAAGTATGGAAATTATGGCCTATTACCATTTATAACATGTGCATATGACTAGTGTTGAACGTGTCTATTAAATTTCATTTTTGTTACATGAAAATTCTTTGAATTGAGGAGCCATTGTAATGTACAAAAAGAGTTTTTCTTTAATGTGACTTTATTGCGTAAAGACAGCACATGCCACAGGTTCATGAGTAATGTGATGTCAAAAATGGCTTTTGTCATATCATAATCTTTGATTCTTTTATAACTTATTCAGTTTTTGGATTGTTTTTTTATGTAATTATTTGATTTTTCTGCATTTGTAGTATCACTTCGTTATGCTACCATTAAAGCTATGTTTTGTTATTTATAAATTTAAATTTCAAGTTTTGGACCAGTCCAAGATTGTCCAATTATCAAAAAGTGAAGTAATCATTTTCTTTTGATGATGATGATATTTATGCTAATGGCACCAAATTTAGAAGATAATGTTCGTGAAGTATTATTCCAATGAAGAGTTTTCATTGCAATTTAATGAAACTTTCAAATTCCTCTGTATCTATCTGTTTAATGTTCTCTTTTACAGTGATCACAAAATACTGATTATTGCATGCAAATTATTTCTTTGTGGAATTCCAATAAATTGTTCAATGTTCTGAAGAGATGCTTTTGGATGTATAGTATTTTCAGTTATCACATTTATGTGAGCAAGATAACCTTCAGATGTTGAAAAATTTCTGTATGCTTTGGACAGAAATGCATGTAATATATCTTGCAAAATACTAAGGCAGCTCACGAATGTTGGTTACTTCACCTTCTTTACTCACAAAAGCACTATACCGTGCATTGTATGGAGTGAATATTTCATTATAATTTTATAATTTTACTAAAGATAAAACAGCTGAGTGCTTTGTTGGAAAAGAGCTATTTTCAAATGTGCTTGTTTCTTAGTGATTGATGATCCCCTTATTTGGTGGAAGTATACCTTTGAAAACTAGTTCTGTACCCAAATTAAATACGTATTACTGTCGTACATCATTGTGCCTTGGGTTTATAGAACCATTCTCTACCAAAAACTGAAGCAATTTCTAAAGCAATATCCAAGTTCTTATGGAGAGTGAGTTTATGGCATCCCTAGACGTAGGCAGCTTTAAATACAATATATTGAATAGTCATTATCAAACACAAAACACTGCTCAATGAATTAAGTTTTTAGTAATGATCAGTTTCCCAATCACTCCTGTGAATTTCTCTGCTCTTGTTTATATGCATGTGAGATATTTTGGGGAACCCCCTCTAGGGTGTCCCATTATGCATCAATGTCTGAAAGGTATGGGTTCTAGGGCCTAAGATGGTGACATTTGATGAGAAAATGAGGTGTGCAAAAAATTTATGAAATATGATGATATTTAGGGGTCACGCATGCAGCTTTTTGTTTAACATGGGGGCTCCTATAAGCGCACACGGCCCATTTGAAAAGCCCGCGCTCCCGGGCCTCCGTGCCGTTCCCCCACCACTTCTTCCCCACCCCACTCTATGCCAAGCGTCTGCGTGTTGAGATAAGTTGCATGAGTTCGCCTGAACAAAATCATATGAGGGCTTAGCACGCTGTGAGCTACCTGATTTTGTAACAAAAAACACTAAGTCTTTCTTCACAACCCTCGACTTGGAAGCCACTTTCCTGGACCATAATCCAAAAAAGTGGAAGTCCTGTGATGCCGTCTTGATGAGTTATGGCATTGTTAAGCACATCAGGGTCGTTGACAACCTCCCCGAGAATGGCGTTGCTCTCATCGAGGAGTATTCTTAGGCTGGATTGACCAAGAATGAGGAGCAAATGCAGCATCTACTCCAAATAGTCTCCAGACACCAAAAAGTTATGCCAAAGATGACCAAAAAGGCACTCACAGACTTCAACGCAAATATTTTGTGAGCAAAATGTAATAAAAACTCTCATAAAGAGTGATATTGGAATTTAGTTCTCGTCCGGATCATGGAGCTTCTCTTCCATTATATTAATAAATGTACTAAATACAAGGCTTTGTTCTTTACATACCAGTCTTACCCCCTCCCAAAGTGGTAACCAATTTAAGCCTATATATCAGAACCTTCAATAGGTGGGGGAAAAATTGGTGGGGGGCGGCGCGGAGGCCTGGGAGCACGGACTTTTCAAATGGGCAGCGCGAGCTTATGGGAGCCCCCACGTTAAACAAAAGCTGTGTGTGCATCTTCTAAATATCATCCGATTTCAGAAATTTTTGCGCACCTCATTTTCTCATCAAATGTCACCATCTGAGACCCTAAGACCCATAACTTTCAGACATCGATGCAAAATGGGACACCCCCTAACCCCTCCCACAGCCATTGAGTAACAGCATAGATTGTGGGATTAGCTATTTCGCCTATGTTTCATGTTTGTTCTTCTGTGGGTATGGATGTCTCTTAGGTAATTATATTAAAACACCAATGTGGAATTCCTCAATAAATGCCCTGGAGGACATTATTATAACAGAAATTATATTATTTAGTAAAATTTTCCCCGAATAGCAGAATTTTATGACATTACCAGTAATAGTGTTTTTCAGTGAGAGATAAAACAGTGAATTAACTCTAAATATGAAACGTCATGCTTCAGGGCCAGGTTCATGCAAAAGTATTCAATGGGCAAGCCGTTATCCTCAGATGATGAGCCTAAGGTGATGAGTAGATAATCCTTGATTTTCTTTTTTAAGTCATGATTTTTCCCAAAGAAAATCATGTTAAAACTTTTCAATTTAAGAGCTTCTGGTTTAAAAGTGTGACCTTAGGATCTGTTACACACTCACTCACTGCTGCCCATTGCAGTATTGCGTTTTGTTATTATAGATGTATTATCATCGTCGTAATTTATTCTAGGAATGCTTTTCATTTTTGTAGAACAACAAAGGTCTTAAGAAGAGAAAACATTCAGAATTACTCTGCTACTGTGCAGTTAAGGGGGTTGCCTATGTTTCCCTACTAATGTGTGCCTGTTAATAGAGTTCACAACTTATCCTCCCAGTTAACTAGGCATTAGGTCCATCCAAGGGAAGAAATGTGGGTTCACTCACGCATTAGGATATTGCTGGGGAGGACCCCAAATTGAGTAGTAAGGAAAAGATTGAAATTCATTATCTGCTTCAGTATCAGCTTCTTTCATACCATGTTTTGTATAAAGTCAGAAAATTTTCCTGAAAGTATTAATATCCTTAAGAAAAATGAGTACAATTTGGTGTAGGGTATTTATAATGAAGTCCCTGGTTCTTTGGAAACACTTCCCATTACTTGTTACTAAATTTATGCTTTAACATTTCAATATTCAACTTAACACCATAAATTAAATAAAGGGTATGCCAGACTTTGCCCTGGTCTGAGTACTTTCAATTGAGGGTGGACAATTGCACTGGACAGCCTTAATGAAAGTGCTCTTTGTCGATTTATCGGTAAGTATCGGCCTCACATCCTCACAGTATGTTCTTCAAAGCTAAAAGATGACAACTGTGAAAATGTGAGGCTGATACATGCAGAGAAAGTGACAAATAGGGTAGAAGCTGAGCTGAACTTCATTTCAAAGTGCAAAGAAAATTCTCTCTGCAAAATGTTTGAAGGGTAAGAGTCAAAACAGTTTGGGGAGAATGTTCGGTCCAAGTTCTCTGGTTCACAAGGTTTAGGACATATCATTTGTAAGCAAGAATGAATATGTACTTGGTAGGTGGTGGTGGTTGCTGCCCCAGCTCCACCACCAGACCAAGGTGGTGCACAGCAGTTGACTCAGCCCGTGGCTGAAGTGGTGCAGTCCCAGGAAGTGGGCACGCAGAAGGATGACAGCGTGGTCGCTGGCATCCAAGGGGTTGGTGGCCCAAGTGCTGCAGCGGCAGCTGCGGCTGCTGCTGCCATTATGGCCATCAAGAATGAGGCTAAGCCAACAACTAGTGGATGCAAGGAAGTGGGAAGGCAGATTGCAATAATGGGGTAAGAGTTGTATCTATCACTATCATAAGTGTCACCTATTTCTTTGATGCGGGTGGTATGAGAATTTTGTTGGCTGAGGAGAACTATTTGCATTTTCATTGAAGAGGTTTTTAGGCTGCTGCATTTACTGAATACGGAAATGATAATAACAGATCAAAAAGTAACTGAATACAGGTAGTCTCCAACTTACGACCATCCGAAGTTACGACCAATATTATTTCAAAATATAAGATTTGAACTACTTAGAAATTTATTCTGGAAATTTTACGAAAAGCGCGTTCAAAGTATGGCAATGCGTTACCGTTGAGAAACATACCTTTAGCAGTGGTATAACAGGGGATAGTGCCGCTATAACAAAGATATTTATTTCACCAATAATGTTTTATGTCTAATGCAATGTAAAAAGCAAAGGAGTCATAGTACTTATGTAGAAGTATGGGAAATCTGCTCCACACTGTCTTGACTCGATAAAATTAATATGTACGTAACAAGAGATGGCATCGCAGAAAATTAATGTCGCTACAATGTGTTCGGGGGTCTTTACAATGTGTTTGACAAACGGTCGAGCAATCAGCACCGTTGGGATATTGGGCGCCTTCCATTCGCCCTTAGTGCGCTACGCACCACGCATCACAACTACACACCTGCCTTCCATTTTGTTCAGA
Organism: Pyrrhosoma nymphula; assembly: GCA_963573305.1. Taxonomy (NCBI): domain Eukaryota; kingdom Metazoa; phylum Arthropoda; class Insecta; order Odonata; family Coenagrionidae; genus Pyrrhosoma; species Pyrrhosoma nymphula. Next base: position 181,882,062 of record OY754327.1, read on the forward strand.
ATCTGCACACAAGGTAGCGCACATTGTTTTACAAACATAATTTCCCAGACAGCACAGCCGCTGGTATACAAATTGTAAAACTCTAGTACAGTTACGAATTGTATAAATTTTTGAAAGAATATTGGTATACAATTGTATTTCAGCAGCTTTCATGCAAAGTAGTGGAAATACTATTGTAATACAGCATCAAAATACCAGGAATATACAATTTGTAAACCCATTGTTTTACAATTATTGTTAGGCCGAAAAAATACAAGGCTTCGTGCGCATTTGGTGTTTATGTGCTTATTTTGATAAATGTGCCTGTAGTCTTTGCTATATATAGTCTTTGTTATGTATAATCTTTGCTGTGGACGCTTTATCATGAGCTAAACTATCCTACTATCGCCAAGTCATGGCAAAATCAAGATATTTTGCCATTAATTGCCATTTAACTGCTAAACTTTCATCGCATACTAGCCTGTGGTTCATCCTTTGACCAAAAATTAGGCATAAATAGGAAGCTAGCAAGTCAATCGGAGAGACTTGGGTTCTATCAGCAAACACTGCATTGATAGCTTTGCCTAATTAATTTCTGTTGTACATTATATTATTGTTATGCTTTTATTGGTATACATTCATTATATTTCTCCTTTCCACATTCATAACTATGAATATACTTATATTCATGTCGGTAACATTTCCGCAAGTCAAACCTACTGAATTTCTTTCGTATTACCTGGGTGGTAATATGGAAGAGATTCGGTTTGTAAAATTATTGTAGTTTGTAATTGTATTTAGTAATACCACTATAATACAACTTGTAAAATGATTGTAATTTGGCTCGGTAATACCGCCATAATACAATTTGTAAAACAATTGTAATTTTTCTCTGTAATACAAAGGTATTAGTGGAAATTTGGCACTGCATTTACGATTGTAATACAATCAGTTATGTTACGATTGGAAAAAATCTTGTTTATTCTCATTAATATTGACTGTTTTGTCATCCTATGTGGTAACATAGGTTTCAATTAATGCCTGGTAACTTTTATCGTGGTTGGATGGTATTTCCTCAAACTATCACAGCATTGACATTTAAAAATTAGTTCTTGAATTCACTTTCACGTGGGAATGGCCACATATATACGACTTTCTAGGTGCGCTACTTTCAATTGCGAGTACACATCAATAGACATTAGGGACGTTAGAAATGTTGAACTATGCGGTCAGGTAGGCAGCTGTAGGTAGAATGATTTCATTGCATATGTTGACAGTGAGATTCTGTAGAGGTGGCAAGAAGATAGTGAATATATTATTTCTTTTTTGGGATCCAAAAGAAAGGAAATTATTACGATGATTAAAATTTTGCCCCTGTAAATAAAAATTTCATAGCCAAAGATACAAGGATTTTTTGGACTGATGATCAATGTTTTGACAAGGGCAAGATACCCCAGTTCCATCCCAGCTGAGGTGCAACTCGGGTGGAGCTTGTTTCAATTCATTCCCAGTTCCATCCCAGTAACAGAGGTCTTCATACAGACAATTACACCCCAGTTACTGACAATGAGCAAAACATTTCTACCTGGATGTCAATACGAAAGAAATTCAGTTTGTAAAACTATTGTAATTTGGCTCTGTAATACCACCATAATACAATTTGTAAAACAATCATAATTTTACTCTGCAATACAACCGTAATGCAAGGGTACTAGAGGACATTTGACACAGTATGACGATTTCAGTACAATTGGAATAGGAATACCCCATTATTGTAATATGATTGTAAAATGACTGTAATCCAGTAATATTACCAAACTTGTGCTGTCTGGGTTAACAATTGTGTATGAGAAATTTATAGTTACTTCCCTCTCTAGAGTCAGAAGATGAACTTAATTCCGGAAGACTCTCCATTTCTTCATCACTACTGGACTCTGGAGCTTCCAGTATATACTCCAGTAGTCGTTGGTCCATATAAAACTGTAGGGTGAATTAGTTTTTAAATTTATCACTTACGTAAACAAAATAGATTCGCATGAGATTTGGGAATACCATATTTATGTCAATACTTCACAAGCTTTCAAATGGTGCAATAATATGATGGAATATTTAAATTTCCACAGCCTCCACAAAACCTAAAACACTAGTTATCAGAAAGTTCACCCCTGTTTAGCTAATAAAATGAACTGCAACAGTGCAAACAAATACATATTAAAAGGTAAACACAAGAGGTAAACAACTTACAATTAACGTCCCAATTTATCAGCGCATATTGATTTTCTTTTGTTTCCTCTCCATGTTAAATTATAAGAGTACTCTAGCATGAGTTTCGAGAATATTCTAGCGTACATCATTCAATTGGTCTACTGATCTGTGCTGAACATTCGTGCAGATCTTTTTTTATATTTTTCATTAAACATCCTAAATTTACGCCAATAGTCACCAATCATTGAGCCACAGCGAACTCAACTGATTGTTGTACTACTATCATCACCTTTGCGGCTTCAAATATTTATTTAGGGTATGTTATAAGGGCACCATGAAAAGTCGATATCGAGACACTCTAAGGTATGTGAACTGATGAAAGTAAGAAATGTCAGCGCATCAGCATCAAACGAAACGCGTGATTTCATGATAGTTCATCTGCCATATTACTGAATCGAATCGCAATCACTTCAAAGTCGTTCATTTTGATCTCAAGTCGATAGAATGAAGTAATTCTTCAGGTCATTCAGAAAAGAACATGGAGAAACTTTTTTTTTTCTTCATTAAGTATGCTCGAAAGACGTGATCAGAATTTAAGAATATCAGTTATAAAAATATCTTTCGGTGCTGGCTATTCTTTGTAGTAGTTGCAGTTAAACTTGGAGCTTCAACATCTATAAAATCGTAAAATCATTAGCGCCTCCATTTTTTGTTTATCGGGTAGAAATATTACAAATTAGTAAGGATTTTCAATATACGAATTATATTGCTATTTTGATTTGTGCCTTGTTTAAAGTTTGTACATAAAGTTAGCATGTACTTACAACTTAAAGGTACATCACTTGGAACATTAGTGGTTTTAGGCAGTGTAATACCTACAGGTACTACATATGCATATTATTCCAGACTTGGGACCAATTCGACTTATGTCCATGTCTTCAGAACAGAACCTGGTCGTAAGTTGGGGACTACCTTTACTAGGTTGACTATTTATGCCATATTTTCTCTAGTCTTACATTCCTCAATGTTTTTTACTTCTATAAATAGGAAGTTATTAAATGTTGATAAATAATAGATGATTGCAAGGGTTTTGTGGAAGGGGAAATGTGGATAGAAAGGGTTGAGTGTGGCAAGAGTATCCAGTGCTTTACACTTGAATCTCAGTCAAGTCAAGTGATATTATCACAGTAAATTTCCATGCTTTTTGTTAAAACAAAAGAGAAATACTTCTTAATGGGTGTAGTAAGCACCTTGATTTTCGTGATAATTCATCAAAGTTCTATTGGTTAGTATAAGACTATCTTGGTTATGCATAAAACTTGCTTTGGAGCTTCTTACAAGTGGTGGCTTTAATTCTTCTGCTTATTTTCCATAATCATGGGCCATCTTTATTCATCAGACGTATCCCTAAGACAATAGTTAATGTGGCGCTAATAACAAATATTAGTGTTCTCTTTGGTCAGAGGTAAAGCTGATCACTATCATCCTTAAGCCAACAATTATCTCATACCATACTGATGTCTAGAATATAAGTTCACTCCTGTAGATTCTACTTTTTGCAATTTTCCATATTGGAATTGGAAAATACACTGTCAAGAATTATGAGAGAATTACCAAGTAAAATTTTCAATCACTAAAATAATCAATGGGGTGTAAAATATTGGAGCATACCACAACTTAGGGAAATGCTGAACTTTAATTTCAACTTCTTTGTTGATAGGTTCATTTCCACACTTTCTGTTTGGAAGGATATAGGTTTGAATTCCATAGAAAATGGCTTTTTTTCTTCCCACATAATCGTTTTTTGTGCTTCTTCATGTTGGTTATAGACATGTCATATGTGAAAGGCTATTGGTAGATAGATTCAGGTATCAGGAGATGATTATATTTACCCAATTAAATTACATTAATTTCTGGAATTTAGTTTGATTGTGCTATCTTAAGACTTGATTATCTAGTGGGTTTTGTGATCAATTAATTAGTCATCAGATGGTTTCAATTATTGGGGAGTGATTAAGTTGGCTGGCGGTGCTCAGGGTGTATGTACGTAATGTTAGGGTATTCTTAAAAACACCATTTGCAATATCAGTATGAACAATGTGCTCTGATGACTATGAAAATTACTGAAAATTCATTTTGAGTAAAGTCGATGAAAATGGCTATTTGGTTATTTCCTTGATGAATTTGAGGAAATAAACCTGTCTGTGGAAATTACTTTAGTGCCATAGAGAAAGCCAACCAGTGTTTGACTATAATAATTGCTATACTAGTAACCTCAATGTACCAGCTCAAATGCTGTAACTTCTCTTTTGTTAGTTTTGGTTACTCAAGAATTATTCTTGGGCATTACTCTTCTGGATTATATTATATCCCAATCGAAAGTTACATGACACCAAGGAAATAATAATGGAACCAGCACAATAAATCTTGTTTTCATTTATGCATATTTCCTTTTTTTTAACTCTACAAAGGGGATCCACACCTAACTCTAAATTTCAATGTTGGTCTCTGGCTAAAGTTATCAATCTTAGCCAGTCCTTGCTAATGATGATTGCTAGCTGTAAAGGTTTGTAGGCCTCAGATGACAGGAACTTGGTTTGGGACTTAAGATTTTTAGAGGTTGTCAAAGTATGTACAGTCATGTCTTGCTTTGTGCTAAGGATATGGTCCTACAAGCCATGGTGCTATCTATTCAATTTTATTCAGTACACTTGGTTGGACTTGGAATAAATTGTATAATAAGCAATAGGTCAGGAAGTTTTCATGAAGAGAATGGAGTTTTCATGGAGTTGGTGAAGGGAAATCTTAGGTTTGACTTGTAAAGAAAAGATTTGTTAAAACTTAAATCCTTTACAGGTCACTGGTCAATAAAGTGACCAAGTACTTCCCATATTTTCCCTCTTTTAAAGTGCTAACAGTGTATGTAATGGGATACCAATAGTGTTCCATTTGGCTGGAAAAATATTAATTTTTTTTTGGTGGAGTCCTCTTTAAGGCAAACCACCTAAGAGCTCTTTTTCCCCAGCACCAACCATCCTGGGATTTCTTTCAAGATAAAAAAAATTTAATTAATATAAATTATGCCCTATGGAGGGGAAATTTTGTGCCATCATTTTATGGTCCAGAAAGTAGGTCTATAGGAGGTTAATGTATCTTTGAAGCTTACGAATTGTGGAAGTCATGAAGAAGGAGAACGTGAAGCTCAGTGGTGAGAAAGACTAATGAGGAAATGTTAGAGATGATAATGGTGGAAAGGATATTGATGGTGGATATTCATAAGAGGTCGTGAAAGTGGATGGTGGACGTGTAGAGAGGTTACTGCCTGTTGAAGAGGGTGATTGGGAGAGGTTTTTGGATTGGTATGGAAGTGGAATAAAGTAAATTAATGGGAGTTTTTGATTTTGCAAGGGGAGGCAGAATTGTTCAGAGATTGAGAGTTTTAGTGAGGGTAAGTTCTTCAAGGGCCCTAAGAAGGGGGAAATTAAGACAGTGACTGACTAAAACCTACTAGTCTGTCGGGTTCTCTGTGAAATGCAATGGAGTACAGGATAATGTCAAGTAAAAATCTGAAACCAAATATTGCTAAAACACTGACTAACAAATCACACAATAACAAAAATGGGAAGTATATGTTAATAGACTGAAAATTAATTTCACTGTATTGTTTTTCACTATTTCATGTGATAAAACGTTTCGCATACAAAGGCCATTGTTGACATGCCTGAAATTTCTTTTGCTTTGTGCCAAAATTTCACTTGACTGACAGGGAGACTTTGCCAAAAAGATGTCAAGAACCAAGATGAGACATTTTTTATGTGATAGTGGACTATTAGATAGGAATACGGTTGATGGGTTCTGGCTCCATTCACCGTGGTTCGAGAGAAGTATTAGAAAAACTACAGAATTCTGCCACGCGCAATATATTCAGTAAATGTATCATTTGAACCCATTAACCCGTTAGACTAGGAGTAAAACGTAGAATTCACAATGGCATGATAGACATTGGTCCAGGGTTCGAGGCTCGAAACTGGAGTATTTTTTTCTTGTTTTCCAACTTTTACATTGTTAGTAATATACATCAAAATCTTTAAACCTGTTGTTTTAAGTAATATTTAATTTTTTTATCTTTGCAAATAATAGAAAATGCACTCGTCACTAATATTGATAGCTAACTCACCCTTTCCTCGCATATCGTACAACCAAGGTATATTCAAGCGGAATAGACAAGGCGGCGTTGCTGATGCCGACGTTAAGGAATCTTAATTCTGAATAGATTGGTTTTGTGAAACATGTTTTTTCGAACATGTAATAACCGAGGGTGGGGGAAGTTCTACTGCCTTCGAGTTGTTGTTATAGAAATATCAACGGTCTTATAATGGGAGTACTACGACAGGTACGCGCGGACCTGTGCCAGGCAGACCCCACTCGGCGAACTTAAAACAGTTTTCTGGTCTGCATGGGTTTGGGTCATTGACCATGAGATTCAGTCTAACTATGTTAAAAGGTTTGCAATGGTTTCGGTGGTAGGTACTTCAACTGGTCACTTCCCTTCTCCCTTAATCCTCTTCATTGTCCCCCAAAATCCCTTTTATGCTACCTCTTCCGCTCTTCCTCTCGGCGCAATATTATTTGCGTTTCCCCTCTTTGGTGTTTATGTCCGCCAGAAACGTTAGCCATTTAGAAGTAATATCAGTTACAGGAATTTTTTTCATAAGATATGGCACCAAAGCCGTGTTGAATCTGATATTTGAAAAAAAACTTAAAAATTTATATTTTTTAAATGGAGTGCTTTTTGTGAAAGTCCAACACTTTAGATAGTTTAAATATTAACAGGAAAATAGTGAAGTAGGTAAATAATAAGTTTATTAAACGTTAATATTTAGTGGAAAACAGTATGCACACTGCATTTTTAATTTAGCACTTCAGTATTACTACGCCAACTTACATAAATTTGAGTGGTAAATGTCATATAAACAGGAAAAGCTCAGAAATGAGGAACACCATGCACATTTTATAAAGCTCATGCGAGAACATTCACATTTGCATTTTTTAATGTCTTCAGGGAAACATATTTCATGCAAGTTTCTAAAAACTGATCTACTCTTTACTAACTTCGACGATTACCATGCATAATTCAAAATATCACTAAATGCTGGTGATGAAAATTGGTGATGAACAATCGCATGAATTTTTATATTGTCCTCGCAGGAAGAAATCTCTCTCTTCTCTTGAAGAAGGAATGTGCAATTTTGGAGCCGTGCAATAAATTGTTTCACTTGCCTGTAAAAATAATCATCACAAGGTTGGCATATGGAGGTGCACTTTGGTGGTATAATTTTTACACTGCACAACGGTTCGCCATCTTCGTCGATAAATAGCTCGTCATGTATCGCAGTATTTGTTTGTCCTCCCCAAGAGTCAACGGGGAATAGAAGCTTATTATTATTTACATAAGGTTTCAGCACATTTTTTAAAAACTGGATAAATAAACCAGTAGTAAGTTTCCCTGATTTAGAGCACACAACAGAGACATTTGAACATTCACTTTCCAGTTTTCTAATGGATTCACTCACTCTCGGACCAAATTCACCTCCAGGTTCCTGCTTGCACAAAAAACTTTGGGAAGCAGCTTTCCAGAGGCGGTGATAGCATACTGCACTGTATAGGAATGAGTGACTTTCCTCTAACTCCCAAGAGCCACCTGAACTGTTTTTTCACCTTTCTTTGTCAGCGTTCTTTTTATATCCCCCCTGTACGCACACCCGGTCTGATCTGTGTTAATCACAAAATCTTCATTATATTGGGAGATGAGACTTTTCGCTTGTTTTTGAGATTTTAGTGCAGATTGTAAAATTTCATCTATCGATGCTTGCTCTCTCGTAGATACGTATTTCGTGACTTTACGTTGCACGATTCGGTTTCTCTTCTTGAAAGATGAAACTCACGTCGCACCCGCAGAGAATTCAAAATCTGGCAAACGACCGGATTACTCCAAATCGACTGGATTGGAAGAAAAGAAAAACTACTCACAGCAGGACTCGAACCTGGGACCTTCCTTGTTGGTGTAAATTTTAAATTCTCTCGATTCAGAATTAAGATTCCTTAACGTCGGCATCAGCAACTCCGCTTCTATTCCGCTTGAATATACCTTGGTTGTACGATATGCGAGGAAAGGGTGAGTTAGCTATCAATATTAGTGACGAGCGCATTATCTATTATTTGCAAAGATAAAAAAATTAAATATTACTTAAAACAACAGGTTTAAAGATTTTGATGCATATTACTAACAATGTAAAAGTTGGAAAACAAGAAAAAAATATTCCAGTTTCGAGCCTCGAACCCTGGACCAATGTCTATCATGCCATTGTGAATTCTACGTTTTACTCCTAGTCTAACGGGTTAATGGGTTCGAATGATACATTTACTGAATATATTGCGCGTGGCAGAATTCTGTAGTTTTCCTAATACATTTTTCTCTCGAACCACGACGAATGGAGCCAGAACCCATCAACCGTATTCCTATCTAATAGTCTACTCTATCACATAAAAAATGTCTCATCTTGGTTCTTGACATCTTTTTGGCGAAGTCTCCTTGTGAGTTTCACTTCAAAGAGACTAAAATGTTTTTACATTCTGGTCATAATCTTCCAGTAAAGTTCATGAAGGTGTTAAGATTTACGAGAACATTAATTTTAAAATTATTTGCTAAAGTTATATGTGCTGTCATTTTCAGTTGTTATTTTTATCTGCTGAGTTGATATGTAAAGCTTGTTAAAAGTTGGAATCATCTAACTGAAATTTTAACGCTTCTGTTGGCAGAGGTCCAATCTATTGGTTTCAGCTGTGATTAAAAAAATTATATTTATGTGTTAGTTTTAATTTCCTTCAAAGCAAAATCCAAATGCACTATTCAGCATCACTATTCCGTTCCCAAATGTGTACCCATTTTTTCAAGGTTAACATTACTAAAACAAATGAATGAATTGTTTTTAAAATTTTAAATACTTAAACACTTAAAATCACTCACAGAAAAAAGTGGCCTTGAATAGTTCTTGTTTATCACTTTAAGTTAAAGTTTTTTAGAATACCAAGAAAAGAATTTTTACACAGCTTCTTACATCTGAAGGGTTCAGCACTTCAATAACGACTTCATTTAAATAATGAACAAACGTTTATTAAACAAATAGCAGGTTTACATCCGTGAAGCGGTAGATTTTAATGGTGGATTGGCGAGGTCGTTAGATCGAGCTCTCTTGGATGGTGGCAAGCAAGGAACTCCCTGCGGCTAGGCTCTGGAGCGCCGTGGAGGCGGACTCTGGTGGCCGCTGCCGGAACTCAGAACAAATTTTGGCCAAAACGCATCTGAACTGTCACACCAACCCCTATGCAATATTCCGGTCATCTGTTGAAGGAGAAAAGACTAATACGAAAAATGCTCATGGTCAGAGGAGGCGATGAGGGGAGGGAAAAAAATGAAGATGATTAAAAATGAATGAAATGTCGTTGGAAGGGTGGCTAGGGAATGTATTCCAAGAATTTCTTGGGGAAATATACTCTGCGGCCAGAGCGGGTCCTCTTAGTCAGCTCCTGGGTGGTTGGTAGACTGAGGGAGGGGCGAGTCTCCTCGACTTCTCCGGTGCTACCCTCAAGCTGTGGAACTGGGTCATCAATTTTGTCCTGCAGGATATGGGCCGGTTTCAGGCAATCAATGGATATGGTAGTTTCCTTGCCCCGGACGCGAATCCGGAAGTACTTCGGTCCCGGCTTAATAATCTCTTAGGGCCCATCGTAAGGCGGTTAAAGTGGGTCATTGACAGCGTTGTAGCACAGGAAGACGTGCTTTGATGACGCAAGGTCGTTGTGTATGAAAGCTCTCCCCTCCGTGTTGAGAGGCGGGCATCGGCGACAGCTTCGCCATCTTCGTCTTCAGCCGGTTGACGTAAGACATCGGGTCCTCACAGTTTGCTTGGCTTCTGGGAGGTAAAAACTCTCCTGGAAGGCGGTGTTTCGCCATAGAGCAACTCTGCGGATGTGGCCCCAAGATCCTCCCTCCACATGGAACGAATTCCCAGGAGAACAAGAGGCAGAACGTCGGCCTAATCCTCTGTTAGGTGGTAGCCAAGGGCCGCCTTAAGTTGGTGGTGGAATTGCTCCACCGGCCCGTTCGCGGAGAGATGGTAGGCGGTGGTGCGAAAATGGGAAGCGCCTGAGGGATGGGACAACTGCTGGAAAAGTTGACCCTCGAATTGCCGTCCCTGGTCCGTGGTCACCTGCAAGGGCGTTCCAAATTGAGCTATTGAGCCTTGCACGAAGGCTCTTGCGATGGTTTCCACAGATATGTCCAAGATAGGTAAGACCTCCAGCCAGCGTGTGAACCTATCCACGCAGGTGAGGCAGTAATGGTACTCCCTTGACGGCGGCAATGGTCCGAAGAGGTCCAGGTGGATGTGCTCGAATCTGGAAGAGGGGCACTGGAATGTGCCAACAGGTGCGGAAACGTGCCTCGTGACCTTCGACTGTTGGCATGGACTTCCTGGACTACGGACGGCAGTCCTTTTTGATGGACGGCCAAACAAATTTGGATGTCACTAACTTGACTGTCCACTTAACGGCAGGATGACCCAGGTTATGCACGGAGTCGAACCCCTGCTTTCGCAGAGGAGCTGTAGCGATAGGGCACGGCGTCTTCCCGGAGGTGTCGCAGTGGAGCTGCAAACTGGAGCCTGGAATAGGAAAAAGCTGAAAGGACAAAGAAGAATCAGAGTGCAGAAGAGAAGTCAGCTCCGCATCTTGTTGCTGCAACCTGGCCTGCGTCTCAAAGTCCACGGTAGAAGATACGGCATCCACTCTCGGCAAGGCATCCGCTACCTCGTTGTTCTTGCCTGCTAGGTGACGAATGTTGGTGGAAAATTGGGATAAGAAACTCAGGTGGCGGAACTGGTGGGGGGAGCATTTCACCGGCTTCTGTTGGAAGGCATACATATGTGGCTTGTGATCCGTAAAGATTACAAAGTCATGGGCTTCCAGCATATGCCGGAAATGCTTGAGTCCCTCATAGATCGCCAGCAACTCGCGATCGTATGGACTGTATTTCCGTTGAGCTGCCATAAGTCGCCGGGAAAAGAATGCGAGGGGCTGCCTTCCACTGCTCGTCTGCTGCTGTAACGCACCATACATACCGCACCACCCATAGAAATTTCCGACGCATCTGTGAAAAGAGCTAAGGGAAGAGACAAGTTAGGGTGGGCTAGCAGTGCTGCTTGTGCAAGCATATCTTTGCAATCGTTGAACGTGCACTGCAAGTCACTAGTCCACTCAATGCACTCGTTTCCCTTCACACCCCCCTTAAGCACATCGTTCAAGGGCTGCTGAATAACTGTGGCGTGCGGAGTAAACTGTCGATTAAAATTGAGCACGCCCGAAAACTGCCGCAACTGCTTAATCGTCTTAGGGGCAGGAAAGCACGTGATTTACAGGTTTACATCCGTGAAGCAGTAGATTTTAATGGCAGACTGGCGCGGTCGTTAGATAGAGCTTGGATAATGGCAAGCAAGGAACTACTTGCGGCTCGGCTCTGGAGTGCCATAGAGGCGGACTCTGGTGGCCGACGCCGGAACTCAGAACAAATGCAGGCTGAAACGTGTCCGAGCCACCACATATCTTATTTTTTTATCCTATGTTTGAATTTAGTTACTCAGAAAGTATGATTATTTTGGCTTGTTCAGGAATGAGATTTTTCTATCAATTTTGCTTGACTCCCTTTGCATGGAAAACTCACTATTTTGTTCTTTTATTATTAGCCATATATATACAGTGGACACTTACTTAACTAAATCAATCCATTTCAAAGGACCTTTTGTTTTGTAAATTTTTTGTTATATTTACCGATGCGTTACTGGATGTTACTATGTGTTCTCCATGCATAAAAGCCTATGTACTCCATTATTTAATATAGAGTTTTTTGGTTACAAAATGCCCAGGTTAATGGATAGTAGATGATATAAATAAGCCAATGCACTTAATTCAGTAATATGTCAGAAAAGCATGTCAGCTTCTCATGATCCATTGTTCGTTATCTCCTGCCACCTGACCGCTCCTTGAACTTATAGCACTCCTCAGTGATGAATAGCTTGGCACAAAATGATTGAGAGTCATTGATTTTTGTCAATTAAACACTCGTACATAGAAGGATGGTCCTCAGACCACCTGCTATTTACCTGGACTTAAGATGTGAATTCAATAGCAAATGGTCTTCAGACCACCTGCTATTTACCTAGATAGATACCATCAGTCATATACCACCTTTCTTGAGAACCCACGAATTAAGTCACTGGTATCTACAAAAATGATTTCTTGCTTCAATCCTTGATGATTTCTAAATAGGAATAGTTTATTGTCAGAATTATAAGCCAAACAAATTACTACTAGATAAGATTCTAAATTTAACCCTTGGTCTGAAGGTAAAGCTTATTGCCCCACCACTGCACTTAGAGGTAGAGCACACTGATGAAGTGGGTTGTGAAAGTAGAACTGGGAGACAATGTGAATAAGTCACTCTCACTCCCCAATGGCATTGGTCACCTGTTTTCTAGCTTCAATATCTTCCCTAAGTTCCTGGACTGGCATCGACAACTGCCAGCCTATGGAAATAACGAATGTGATAGCAGCTGAGGGGAAAGCCTCCTCTGGCAGACTATCACTTGGAAAGGTTGAGGAAATGCAATAGAGTAGGGGATTCATTGGATGATGTTTACTTTAGGCAACCTATTTCTTCCTATATGTTTCCATGCCACAAATAAGGGAAGCTTCTCAAGGAAACATATAACAATTACATGATCTTCATGTCAAGTAATAGCATCGAAAACTCTCCCTAGCAGCCCTGCATGCTGAATATATGTGGGCAGTAAAATGCTGAAATGCGTTAGGGTAAAGAAATTTAATAATGCATACTTCATCAACCATCAAATGCTTTCATATCACTGAACTGGTTCAAGGAATAATCTCATTGAATTATTATTTCTGTGCAAAATTGGAGTCTATGTTAATACATATGGCAATGTTCGGGCTATTTTCATATATGTAGATGAAAATGCTGTTTCACTCATGTATTTTTTTAAATTTTGGCTTTTGGGTCAAATGCCTGATTGTTAGATATTGCCTAATGACATCAAGAATACATATAATTTTCATAGTGAGCATAATTGGTTGAAGGCATATTAGATTTCATCATAAAAAATCTGCTTTGATTTTTTAAAAATATACTACTCAGACAAATAATTTCAACCGAGCCACAAAATTCTTGGGATCAATTGAAGGTTGTGACTCAGAAGGAGACTACTTTGTATGGGAGAGACATGAAGACTACTTGCTGTGCCACAAGATATAGCATCAAAAAATTTCCAATGGCAATCCAACGAGAGGTTGTCAGAACCTCTTGCCAACCGGTGCGGGCAGTGAAATGCATAAATGAATGAAGAAACTTCTAATCCAATATTTGTCACTTTCATATAAATGCTTTGACTAGTGATTTAAGAAATTCAAGAAGGCAACCACTGTTGACATGCATGTTTCTGGTAATAATGACGGTGACTGTCTTCATTGGACAGTTAGTAAGTTGAACACTTCGTAATGTGAACCATTCATAAACATGGGATGGTTTTCTCGAGTTTAGGTCGTAAACACCATAAAAACAGAAAAAATTGCTGTTTTTATTATATTTACGACCTTACCTCGAGAAAACCATCCCATTTTAGTGGAGGTCGATATGGTGAACAGTGAGACCATTCATAAAGCTGGTGTCCACTGTATATAAGGCCTTACAAGGCTTTATTCTGTAAGCGATCCACATCGAAGTGCTCCTTGCACATGACTTTGTAATGGTAGACCTTTCTGCATTTAGATGCTGGTGGTGGTTTTTAGATGGTATATTGTAATGCTGAAAGCTGCCTTATTTGTTCTTATAATGCATAAAAATTGAAATGTGGGGCCACCTTCCTGGTAGCCTTTATGGTGAGGGTATTGATGTGATACAGGGGCTAAATTGGTGTGGATCACATTAACTTTTACTAGCAAAAAAGACTGATAGTAATGCTGTTTGTGAGGTATCCACAAGGGTGTTTCCATGGATTCAACTTGAAAACATTATTCATGACTAAATTTCAAGACACATTAGTTTAGGAAATGCTTTAATTATGGGTTCTTCTCAGCCGTCAGACTCCATCAATGTTTCTTATTTACCGCTGGAGACATTTGGTATGGCAGAAGGACAGGTATGACTAAGCTTTTTTAGCAAACAGAAAAAAAGGTGCTTAAGTCTTTATATGAGGAAGTGGTTTTCTAATGAATACTTAAGCTGAGGAAAAGAAACATTGGTGCACTTGAGCTCAGAAGTGGAGAACCCAAAAAGAAGTGCTTCATTATCATATTATTTTCTTAAGGGTATCCATTAGATCTAATTTTTTTATTAGTTTTTGGTTGTTGTTAGATACAGGTGTGGTTTTTTGTTCGTTGCAAAATTTGTGTAGTATCTGGCACTCATATTGGCATTACTTAGTTGTTGTATCATCTGGTATGGATAGGATTAGACAATCCCTGGAGTTATCTCTTTCATAATGGTATTTTTGCTAGAGAGTTTTTGGTTTAGTTGTTTATGGAGTAGATGAATTTCCTGCACCAAGTCCTGTACAGTTCATATTGGGAAGTATCTATATTTTGGAATGCAAAAAATTAAGCATAAGTGATTTTTAATTATGTAGTATTTTGTCTTATGATTCTGAATTGAAAGATATTGACACACTCTCTTCCAGCCATTTTTAAATTGAAAATTTCCTATAATTTAGTTCTTTTTATTTCAGATACATACTAGTGTTTTCTTATCTCTGTGTTGTGTGTATACCTATATCAATTGATATTGAACAGAATAACTGCTTTAATTTTGCCAATTTTGAAAATTATTAATCATATTAATTTGTTTTAAAAGTATTCCTACTGTGTTTTTCAATGTTTGTTGAACAGGTGTGATTTTTTTGTGAGTTTTGCTTTCTGGTTCTATTTGCAGGATGATTTTGTCTTAAATTCATATACATGTGTAGGTATAATATTTTTATTAAATTATGAGAATTATGTGCAATTATTCATAACAAATGCATTGCAAGTAATTGATTGAATCACTCCTGGATAAGAGTAAGAAATGAAAATTGATCAGTTTTGCTTTTGAATTGCTTAAATGCATATTAATTTGTTTTTAGATTATTTAATACTTGAATTCCTGGATTAATGAAAATGAAGTAATTTTTTCTTGATAATTAAAATCTTGATTACAACCTTTTTAGATTTCAGTGTGCATGCTCTTTACAGTATTTGCTTGTGCTTTAAACAATTTTGAAATGATCGGTAATTAGTAGTGCAGTAATTTTTTATTTTATTGTGATATAAATTCTGGAACTTAATACTACCTGTTTCTATGGCCATTTAAGTAATGAATTTTGGATAATACTCAAATGATACCAAGTTGCTGCAAATCAATCTCCAGATTGATGAATACTGATGATGATGATGCCAACTTAAATTTTGGTGTATTTCATTCAGTGGTTAATCTTATATATATTTTTGTGTGTTATGACCTTAATCTATGTCTTTTATTACAGAAAATTTACTTGTAATTTTGTAGAAACATTTGATCATTTGCATAATTCAAAGCCATGAATGCAATACTTTTAAAATAAATTCATTATTCAAAATTTTATCTCAAGAATTGTAAGTAAAAATGCTAAATACTTGATCATATAAGTATGAATGTTCAGTCAGTATCGATCATCAAACATATTGCCAATAATTTTCTTTTTGTATTCATTAAAGTTTTGTGCTGGAAAAATAATTTAAGGTAGATAAATTTGTTGCCCTCATCATATTGACTGCTAAAATCCATTATCTTTTTATTGTGGTTAAATTTTTTCATGAGTTGGTATATGTAATTATTTGGCCAAACTCAAAGAAATTCACAAGAATTGAGAATAGATGACACATTTTATGTGATTGGTTCTCTCTAAACCTGGTTGTGTTTCATTTAGTGTCATATTTAAGTTTTTGACTCAATGTGTACAGAGTATCATTTTTATTTTTCTCAAATTTTATTGTAAAAGTTAATGTGGTGCTTATTTGGCACAGTTGAAATTGTGATAAATGTGTGCTCATGACCTTAATTGTTTTAATTGAAACAGGCTAAATTATTTTTGTCAGTTCTGTGCCTTTAAACGTCATTTAAATTTCATTTTGATCTGCTTATTAAGTAATTAAAATCTCTGGGAGATTAATATTGATAAATCTCAAGTTTATTTTCTCACATTGCTGTTAAGTGTGGACAATTACAATCATGTCAATCAAACAGCTTTTGGGAATTGATATTCTTACTTGAAGTAGATTCTTTGAAATGCCTATTTCTGTTGAAAATGAACTTGCCAGTAAATGTGTATAATTCACTCTTGATTTCAGACATCGTAAGTCAAGCATAGAAATAAGATAATTGTTTTTATGCTAAGGATAATGTTTTAATGTGATCTTTTATTTCGATCATTGAAATGATGTGAATTCAAAAAATTATTGTTTTAGAATTACATACTTTCATAACATGTTTTGGCAGTTCATCATCAAAATTTGTTTAGTTCATAAATTGATTCTAAAACAACATATGAACAAATAAATTTTTTATTGTGTCGTCAATTCTTTTGGTTGTTTGCAGCTTTCCTTATGCCTATTAATGCTAATGCCCAAGGAAGCATGTGCTTTGTGCTGAATATTTATGTTTATCATTTAGAGTATATTGAAATTAACGTAAACAGAATGAAGTATTAATTGCTATTTGTAATGACATTTCAATTTACTTTTGTTTATAAAGACAAACCAAAAGGTTTATTGCTTGATTTGGTTTTATTATCCTGTGTGATGGTTCTGGTTTTGCAGCGGGGTGCTTAAACTGGATCCATTTGCTACTCTTCTCTTGACACTTAACTTAAGCATCATACCTTTAAATTATGTGCTATTTGCCATCTCAATGATTTAAAAAATCATGTTGAAGTGATAGCATTTTCTATTAAGTTGCTTGGTAATTCTATGGTGCATTTGAGTGACAAATTATTTAAATTGGAAAAATATTTATGGGCAGTCTGATTAAGATGCTGAAAACTCTTTTTTAATCATCTTTCAAAATTTTGCTTTTTGTAAATTGTTTTATTTAACATGTAGATAATCTTGGAAATGCTTCTGCTCTTTTTTTGATGGAGAGAGAAATAATAGTGCCATTTCAATTGTGTTTTTTCTTTCAGTGGTGACTTAGTGTTGTACTGGTTATTATCATGTTGTGAATTGTATTCATTCCCACCGATGGATATTTTATTAAGATTTTTAATTCAAGTTCTTAGTATTCTTATGTATGGTGAATTTATTATGGTTTTATAATTAAATGGCAATATTCTATTTTTTAAATGCCCCTGAAATATTTTGGTAATTATTGTGTCAATGATTGAATTCCTAATCTATATGAGTGCCATAGGGTTTGATTCATTAATTATTTATGTAATGCCAAACTAATTCTGAGTATGCTTCGAACAAAGCACCATGCCCTTCGTGAAAACTGGTATTCACAATTGGACTTTTGCTTAAATGTCTTAGTGTATTATGTGCAATGATTTGTTGGATAGAGATATAAAAATTTGTTACCTTTGCATGTAGCATTCAGTGACTAAGCTCTGAGACGTGATAAGAATAATGTTTTGGTTGCATGATGACTAATAGTTTTTGTTGGTTATATGTTGTTTTTAATGTCTGTAATGTTAATTTTAAGTAATCATTAATATACTTTTCTTTATGTATGGTGCTTTTTCTTTGTCTTTTGCAGATTTCCTGGGCAGGATATTAAAGGACATGTGACCGCGGAAGGTCTAGTTAAGGCTGGTGTCGTTGGTGACCAAGAATTGGCTAAAAATCTTGGAGTTGAAATGGTGCAAAACATGTATAAGGTGAATGTGGATGATATAAATCAGTTACTGGCATATCATGAGGTGTTTGGGAAACTACAGAATGAAATGGCATTGAGTGCAAATCCAGCCCTGGCATGTCAGACTAAACCAGCAGAAGGCACGGGTAATGCCACACCCACCACCACCACTGCCGGTACTGCTGCTGCAGTGGTTGCCACTGGCACCCATGTATGTGACATATGTGGGAAGATATTCCCATTCCGTTACCAACTAATTGTCCACCGCAGGTACCACACTGAAAAAAAACCTTTTACTTGTCAAGTGTGTGGAAAGGCTTTTGCATGCAATGCTGAATTGGCACGCCATGGCAAATGTCACCTGGGTGGTAGCCTTTATACCTGTGGAGTATGTTTTCATGTTTTTGCCAGTGCCAGTGGACTGGAACGCCATTCCAAACGCCATGCCGGGGACAAGCCCTATGTTTGCACTGTGTGTGGTAAGTCCTTTGCGCGAAAGGAGCACTTGGACAACCACACCCGATGCCACACTGGGGAGACGCCGTATCGTTGCCAATACTGCGCAAAGACCTTCACGCGCAAGGAGCACATGGTGAACCATGTGAGGAAGCACACCGGTGAGACTCCCCATCGTTGTGACATTTGTAAGAAATCATTCACACGCAAAGAGCACTTCATGAATCATGTCATGTGGCATACAGGTGAGACCCCGCATGCTTGCCAGATGTGCGGGAAGAAGTACACGAGGAAGGAGCACCTGAACAACCACATGAGGAGCCACACCAACGACACTCCCTTCCGCTGCGAGATCTGCGGGAAGTCCTTCACCCGGAAGGAGCACTTCACGAACCACATTATGTGGCACACGGGGGAGACGCCGCACCGCTGCGACTTCTGCTCCAAGACCTTCACGCGCAAGGAGCACCTGCTGAACCACGTCCGCCAACACACGGGTGAGTCCCCCCACCGATGTGGCTACTGCGCCAAGTCCTTCACTCGCAAGGAGCATCTCATCAACCATGTACGCCAACACACAGGCGAGACGCCCTTCCGGTGCCAGTACTGCCCCAAGGCGTTCACCCGCAAGGACCACCTGGTGAACCACGTGCGCCAGCACACCGGGGAGTCGCCGCACAAGTGCCAGTACTGCACCAAGACGTTCACGCGCAAGGAGCACCTGACGAACCACGTGCGCCAGCACACGGGTGAGTCCCCCCACCGCTGCCACTACTGCTCCAAGACTTTCACACGCAAGGAACACCTTGTGAATCACGTTCGCATCCACACAGGGGAGTCTCCGCATCGCTGTGAGTACTGCAACAAGACGTTCACGCGCAAGGAGCACCTGACCAACCACATGCGCCAGCACACCGGCGAGACCCCCCACTGCTGCAATGTCTGCTCCAAGCCGTTCACCCGTAAGGAGCACCTGATCAACCACATGCGCTGCCACTCCGGGGAGCGTCCCTTCAGCTGCGGGGAGTGCGGCAAGTCCTTCCCACTCAAGGGCAACCTGCTGTTTCATCAGAGGTCGCACTCTCGAGAGCGCCCTTACAACTGTGACGTCTGTGGAAAGGACTTTATGTGCAAGGGTCATCTAGTGAGTCACAAACGCAGCCATTCAGGTGACCGCCCCTATAGTTGTGGGGATTGTGGGAAGTCCTTTGTTGAGAAGGGCAATATGCTCCGCCACATGCGCAAACACACAGAGAACAATATTTCTATTCCTGCTGCAAATGGCGTGCTGGCCACTTATTGATTTGTGGGGGTTGTCTCTGAAGTGTAACTTGCAGTACTTTTTTAATTTCATTCTCTATCTTTCCTTTTTGGAATTCTCTCTTAATGTGAGCGTACTGACCCCATCTCTCCCCTTCCCTCCATCCACTGAGGAATTTTTAAATGAGCCCTTTTGGTTTGCCAGTGTTGCATCAACATTGAGACTAGTAGATTCAGATCTTATGGAGCTCTCCTAGTGGGTGTGTACACTGAACACTTGAGCTAACTACACTTGTGGGGTTGTGCTATTGAATGCAAAGGACCACCGTTGGGTGAAAAATGCGTTAACGTAAAATGCAGAATGTGTAGATGTCACATTGCTATATTCCATGTTTATGTATAAATTCAAGATTGTGCTTCTCATGATGATTTGCTTAGTCTTATCGTGTGTTTGTGGGGAAATTTATATAATCAGTTTTTGTAGTTAAAAAAAAAATATATATATATCAGAGTGAAATGATTGTTCACACATATACATATAAATCTTTAAATATATATATATATATACATACAAACTATATAGTTCTGCTTTTAACCATTAAAAAATGGTGCATAGTTATACACTTTACTTATGTTTATTGAAATGGATTAGTAAGCAGATGGTAACTTTTGTGCATATTCAATGTGGGGATTGATTGCAATTGCTTTATAATGATAGTAAGACTTATATTTTTTATATATTTGATAAATTTAAATAGTGAAAACCGATTCAAGTTGCCATCATTTATTACTTTCAGATGTAATTGTTGGATTTATTTAAAATGATAATAATAACACATATATATGCCTTTAACAAATTTTGGATGGCAGAGAGAAATATAAATTTTATGAGGCCTACTAGTTTTTCCTGTTTGCTTTAATTTGTTCATTTATTCATCGTGTGATCATTAGACTAAGGGAGAACAGTGTCCAGTGAAAGATGCAAGTGTTTTTGTATAAAAGCTTCTTAAAGAATGGGAATCTTGGTGGTGTTCATTTTGTTTTATGTGAAGCTGAATGCATTATTGTAAAATGGAACACCAATTTTTTCAGTCACATGCAAATTTTAGATAATGAGCTCATTATTAAAAATTAATACGATGTGCTTGAATTAATGAACATGATTGATCATGTACCACTGTGGGTGGTATCATCTCCCCACATGAAAATCGTTTGTTTATGATGAATGTAATAACAATGTGCTTAGCGCTGGGTGTGATTTTTGAGTATGGTGTTTCCTTGTGAGTAGACATGCATCAATGAAAATGATTATCCTGATATAAAAAGCTGCATTGCTGGAGGTTTTTTGTGTTAATAGTCCTGGAATGAGCCATTAAGTGCACACATAAGTTACTAGAACTGCTTTAATTCATCCATCAAATTTTTAAAGAAAAATTCCACATACATTGTTTTTGTTCTCATAGTGATGTGTGAAATCATTTTAATTTTACAATTTACTGCTTTTCTATCATGGATGGCTTCATTTTTATAACTTCACTACAAACAATAATGAGTACAATTTTTTCTTCTGCGTACATGGATTACAGATCTGAAATTTCATATAACACAAGTGTCATAAATGTGTGTGTGATTATGAAATAATATTTTGGCTTTTAACATTCATCTTTAAGGAAACCAGTGCTGATTGTGATTTTGGGTGCTCTCTTGCATATTAGATATTTTCTGCAGTGAAGCTTAAGGCAAGTTACAACAAATACATTGTTGACCAAACCGAAATGAAGGAGTGCAATTCAAGGTACTAGCCTGTTCTTTATTGAAGATTTTAAATTGTGATATTTCCTTTTTTATTTAAAACTCTTGTTATTTACTACCATAAAATGAAATATGCATCGGTATGCATGTGCCATGATGTTTGACTCGACTCATCCTTTCAATATTACATGGTTACTCATGGTAATTTCACATGCTGTGGTCAAATTATTTTGGTTTCCATTTCACTTTTGATTGTTTCTCCATGTACGACTTTCTTTAAGTTTTCATATAAGAATTTATATTTGCATTCATGTCCTCAAATCCAAACTGTTAGTCCATGTTCAAATGCTGCTTGATCCAAGCAATAATTGTTGGTACAAACATTTTGGAAGGTTTTTTTAATCAATAATTTGTGTAATTATCTTGATTACTGCAATTTCCAGAATAAAAGGGTTTTTGCTCTCAAAGTGCATGTCAGTTGTTTGTTTTATTATGAACATTAACTTTGTGAGTCTAATTAAAATCCATGACGAAGAAGGACTGTGCAGTTAAGTGTGTGACTTCATTAATTGAGTGGATGACTTTTGTGATTTCTAGGTGAATGAATGTTTTTGTGCCTAATTCAGAAAGTTAAATGCCCACTAAGTGTTTTTCCAGCAAATTTGTGCATTTTAAATTTGATGAAGCCTTAGAAAATGCTATAGTTGGTAAAATTTTCTAAATATTATTTATTTACTGTTTGAAAAAATAGCCTGGCTGTAGATGTCAGCTTTGTTTTTATTGTATTTTTATGACAGCTTACGTTATTAAGTGTTTTTTAAACACCAAAGCTAAGAAAAAAGTTTGTTTCTCTGCTGAGTGCTTTTATAGTGCCATGTTTCCTGTTCACTTTTGTTTCATTCGACTTCTTTAACCAGCCATGTTGATACCATAGGCCTTAACCAAGTGAACTCATGACTTGTATTTCTGTGAGGCTTGTTTTAAGGTGGTGGTTGTCTTTAATCCAGTGGAGTGCTTCTTGGATGTAGCTATGTGATGAGACAGTTTTTTTATAGTGGCATATTGTTTCAGCAGAATTTGATGGAAACATGTTATTTGTGAAAGTCAATGATATATATTGAAGTTGTACAATAGAAAATAGCATAAGAAATGCCAGGAAAACAGTGATATTAAGATTTGTTATACTCGTCTTGAGTTATTTCTAAGCCATTATAATTTTTATTAGGCGTTGTACCTGGCACAAATATGTTGTATATGTACCATTTTCTGGAGAGCCTTGTGGCAAATACAAATTTTGAATTCCTGTACATGTGAACATTGTCTATGCAGAAAGTTGTAGGTTATTAACTGTGTAGTGTATCAGCTAAATGAATTCAGTATTGTGAAAAAATGAGTTATTTGTAGTTGAAATCTTTTATTGGAGTAAAAAATATGAAATATGTGAATTATTTATTTTTTTTGTTGAATATTTATTTGCCTAGTACCACCCAAATAAAAAAACTGAGAATAAATTTAACATAAAAGTTGTTGGATCGTGGATATTATACTGGTAAAACTATTTGCACGAAATTA
Source organism: Pyrrhosoma nymphula (assembly GCA_963573305.1). Classification (NCBI taxonomy): domain Eukaryota; kingdom Metazoa; phylum Arthropoda; class Insecta; order Odonata; family Coenagrionidae; genus Pyrrhosoma; species Pyrrhosoma nymphula. Next base: position 181,905,277 of record OY754327.1, read on the forward strand.
TTTCATTCCCCCTTGGGTCGCGAGTTTTTTTTTTCACGCAAAACTTTAACGGAATTCACCAGCACATTTCTTGCCCGGGGAAATTTATTTTTTCTTGAGAATCACTAGAAAGCAATAATATCGTTGATTAACACTTAGTAAGCAGGTTAGGCGTGGAATTTATGGTATATCTCAGCGCAGAAATACGCCCAACGGTTGAAGGCAGATGGGTCACGTGACAGAATGAGGCGGGCGTCGGCCGGTGGAGCTCTGCTCATTCGGCGTACATCTCACAGTTCAACTGTCAGTGTAGTCGGTCGGTTGTCGTCCATTGCGAAGCACTGGATACATATCTAGTGCAATAGACATTAGCCATCCAGAAAAGACTTAGTTATTCGCTCTTGACGAATATAACTGATAGACAGTGAACAATAGGATTGTGGGAGACTAGTGTGTTACTTTTGTGACAGGGAAAACATCTCTTATTCAACATGGCGGATAGTGAAACGAAAGTTGACCGGTCCGATCCAGACTTGAAATACCTCTCTGTCGATAGAAATGTATTTAATGATCCAGCTACACAAGCAGAATGGACTCAAAAAAGACTTGTTTGGGTTCCACATGAAGCACATGGATTTGTCTCTGCGAGCATCAAAGGCGAACGTGGAGATGAAGTTGATGTGGAAATTGTGGAAACCGGTAAACGTCATTTAGTTGCCAAGGATGATATTCAAAAAATGAATCCGCCTAAATTTGACAAAGTGGAGGATATGGCAGAGCTCACCTGCTTGAATGAGGCATCTGTGCTGCACAACCTAAAGGATCGGTACTACTCTGGCTTGATATACGTAAGTAGCCCATGTGCATCGTTGTTCTAGAGACTAAGCTACCAAGAAAGTTATTTCACTTGGGTCTTGCATGCTGAATTATGTCGTAGTGGCAAATTATTTGAAATGGGGTGTTATTTAAGTGCACTGACAAGCGGCAGCATAACTACAGTTACCATTAAGGCTGCTTTTCCCATTTGTTGGTGCACATTACAATTAATTTTTTGGAAAGGTGATTCAAAAGATAGCTCGCAAATGTTAGTTTCTTAAATATCCCGGGGCATTTTCCACTCCCTAGTCGATAGGTAGTTGTCAACAAAATTTCAATCTGTGTATGCTTTTCTAAGAGCAATGCTAGATTTGTACTGGGTCTTTGGTGTACTCGTAAGTCGATGCTGGAAACTTGCTACATTGGCTGGCTCAAATGAGTAATAAGGCTGCTTAATTATGAGCGGTAATACCTAAGGATCTTCTAAGTATGTTATAGGCATTGGCGGTGGGCCCCTAACTACCTTTATCTTGTAATAAATCTTGTTAGCAAAGTTTCAAGGTGGTAGGTAATTGGTATATACACTCCTATCATTTTTTAGATTTTGTACAGTGAAAACCACGCCCACAATTGATATACTTTAAGTAATCTATATTTGAAAGTTGTTCTTGGGGTGGGGCGGTAAATACAGAAAACATCCAGCGGGCTCCTACTACTCGGCATGTGGCGTACTCATTTGGTAGCTATATATATTATTCCTGGAAGAGATGATAGCATGGATCATGCGCGGGCAACGACCGTTCATTTCGGTCAGCCTCGAGCGACAGTGGCGCCGTAGGTGTTGCCAACTACGTACTACGTGATGTCAGCGCCCGATTGCGCGGCCGATTCAAATGCTTGCTTTGCATTGTGAGGAATGGATGGTCATCAAATGAAAATCATCAATATCAATAAAACATTTATTTAATCCACATAAGCACAATGCATTTATGAACAACTCTTCCTTGAATGCCACATTATCGTATCTAGCCCAATATCATTGGCAATTAAGTTGCTCACTAGCTGCTGGTGCTCAGAACATTGTAGCCAGTCGAAATTTACGGAGGCCAATACGGCAGCCGATGCAATACAAAGTATATTTTCTTCGCACTGCACTTGGGGAATTAATTGTTTTAAAATGAGTAGAGACTGGCTCAAAACATTAACCATGGCCTTGGAAGGGAATAGCATTCTTTGAGACTCATCAATGCTTGCCCTAAAGTTAGTGAATGTACTGCACTGCAGAGGATTGAGCGAGGTTAAATGCAATTTACACACATCACAAGACACTTTCTCCAAAACATTTCGCGCAATCGTTGCACTGAGGTGAGCGGCATACTGGACGCTTACATCATCCCAGTTTTCCTCACTTAGTTGAAAACCACTTTCCACTGTCACTGGATTTCTTTCACAATCATCATCACCTTCCACTAGCCAACTAAAATCTCCTAATAAACTTAAAGAATCAGGCTCACAATTTCTCGCCTTCACCTTCGTGGACACACGATTAACAAGCACAGTCTTAAAACTACCCAGAAACTGTCCAAGTGTTGGAAACCTGTTGGACCCACAGTTGAACCGAATTTGTCCAAAGAAATTCTCCAGCGGGTCCTGGTTCAAATTTCGGGTTTCCAGGTAGGTGACAGTACCTCGGAGCTGATTCCACACATTCTGCAGTGCTCCTAATGTGAAGAGCCAACCTTTTTTTGATGGTGCAATGACTTTCTTTCCACCTCCATCCAAGAAAGTCACTGCTTCAATTTTCTTGTATGCCTCCCGCCAAAATTCAGCATGCTGAGTGCCTTCTTTGACAACTTGTCGCAGAGGCTTGTTGCCCTTTTTTGATGCATTGCAGCTATCAAATATGTCGTCCATCAGGCCCAACAGTGACGCTGTCGTATTAGCTTCAGGGGGCAATCCACCTGGAAAAGTAAATAGAAAGCTAGATTTAATTTACACAAACACCGAAAATGATATCACTTGAAGCAGTTTAACTAATCCTGCAGTGCACTTTAAATAGCACCACATAAAGATGACACTAATTGTAAGTGGAAAATAAAGTGATAATGGAAATCAGTTCATCCATGCATTTTCAATTCAATAACTTCAAGGTCAGGGAAAATACTTATTAGATATGGAAATAGAAATTTAGAAAAAAATCTCACCAAATGCAACATATGTGCTCATTGCTGAAGCCATGGTATTGCTGAATATTTCAGCTGCATACTTCACCTTCATCTTTTCTTTTCCCATCGGGTTTATATGCTTCTCATTTAGAGAAAGCAACTTTCTCAAGGGAATGGTCTCATCAAGTTCCTTGACTTTAAGGATATGCTCCCATTTTGCCAAAATGGGTGTCACCCCAGGTTCAACTGTATTCAGCTGGATGTCATATTTTAAAAACAAATTTCTAAAACATTTCAGCAAGTGGGGGGGATCGAACAAAGTGTGAATTGTTTCCTCCTCAAATACAAAAGAGGGCTTACTGTGTGTGGCACCCAGCAGTTTAATGGCCTTCACATTATTTGTCCCCATATCACAAACGGTTGCAATCACAATTAAACCCATTTCTTTCAGCGTTTTTAATGCACCTTTAATGATTGAGACCAACTTTTCTGCAGGCATACCTTTAGCACTCAGGTAATAGGCAATGGGTTGCTTCCATGAGTCCAAAAGACCCTGAACTGAAAGCACAAGGACTTGCTTTCCAATCTGATGTGTTCTGGTGAGCCCATCATCTTCAAACCCTTCAATTCTATCACACTTATGATTGTAGGTGAGGCTTGGTTTGATGGCCATCTCATCGAAGGTCAAGACACAGTGTAAGCTCTTGTCACTCATGTCAGCAACGTGTGATGCCAGGCTAGAGATAATAGGGGACTTTAGCCCGGCTGGGAAACTGACAGAGTTAAGGAGGTCAGTGAGAGTTCTCTTACATGGAAGAGAACAAAATGTTCTCAATAAACTGTAGGCCCGTGGGCTCCTCTTGAAGAGCGACAGGGCAAACGTTTTCTCCTCAAATGTCCACCTCCTATTCCTAGGTAAGGTTGAGGAATGTTTTATTTGTGCCATGAAGAAAAGGGATGCCATTGGCGACAATTCACTAGAAACAAAGTCCATCAAAAGCTTTTTCCTATTTTTTAATAATCCCCTCATGCTTTTGCAGGAACTCTGGGAGCGTTTGAACTTCCGCTGGTAGGATTTTACAATCTTAACCAGTTTCTTCTTACGAGGGGTCAGATCACAAGATTTCATTTTTAAATCAGCAAAAAGGGACCTGTTAACATTTTTTTTCACAGTGCAGGTTTGAGGATCATTTTTCATAGGAATTGTACTAATTGGTGTGTTAATTAGTTCATTCAATGAAGATTGAAATGAGCTAAGAGATGGCAAAGAGGCTGGAGTGGCTGATGGAGAAGAGCAAGAAATACTTTCCGAAAACTGATTCGGGGTTGAGGTTGTGGGCATAGCCAGATTGGTCCAAACAGATGGAGGTGTGGACATTAATGATGGACGGGATGGAGTGGATGGTTGAAGGGAATGATCAACTGAGGAATTAGAAAGAAGAACATCAGGAACTGCTTCATTTCGAAGTTTTATACCTGATGGGCTTAGTTGGCATATACTAAAATGATGAGAGCACATTCTGAAGGCACTTTTACAAAGTTTCTCTGCTGGCACAGTTGATAGCTTTGGGTTATCAGCAGCTTTGATCCAAATTGCACACCTGATGAAGAAAATATAACAGTATTCACGTTAATTATATTGTGAAAAAATAGTAACTACATTGATATTTACATTCTACGAGAACCATCTAAAATTAATCCGAGTGTCCACAAAAGTAGCCCTAACAATACGTTAAAACTAAAGGAAGAAAATGGAAAGGTACGTCTGACTTCACAATTTTAGCTAATTCGTCACATATCTCCAGGATTTAATTCAATTATTCTGATAGAAATGACACTGGAGTTTGGAACTTGATTGCGTAACTTTCATTCTACGAAAGATCATTAACGGAGATTGGCGGACATAGAAATGTAGGAAAATAATCGTCACTTACGTCTTGGCACATCGTGGGAAATAGTGCATTTTCACATCAGGGTTCATCCTTTCCGTATTCCCACACTGGGAAACGCAGCATTTCCTCATCGTCTTCCCCATAGTGTGCTAGAATAAAATGCGGATGTAATGCATGCATTTCTCAATTCTAAAGTATTTATCACTAAAATCCACAATAATAGAGTATTTGCACAATTTTTGGTAACTACATTAAATTTTGTTTTGATGCATAAAAACGCCAAAAAATAAGCACGCCAAATAATGTGGTAGTAATTTAGCATTGGCATTTTGAACACAAACACCGTCCACTGTAAAAGATTTAAAGGAAATTCCTCACCCGTGCAAATACTCTATTCATAGCTAGTGGAATAAACATACCTGAAAACACACTGCAGTTTATCAACCAAATATCACACTTCCGATGGACTTCTTAGGTGACGATACAACTCCAAAACTTTTTCCGTCTATCTTGCAAACACAAAATAACACACGAATTCTCCGAGCAAACGTGATTTCACTAAAGTAAACAAACGTGCTCCGTAACAAATCGCCAACTGATCGTCAACTACCTACCCGGCAGGCAGCTACGCTCTTGTAGTACGTCGTTGGCACCAACGGATGGCAGCACATTGTAGAGCCATCTTCTGCGATTGCCGTTGCCCGCGCATGGCATGGATCATCCTATGGTCTAGCGCGGGAATAATCCAGGTTGTGGATTGTCCGTCGAGGCTGTTATGATCTGAACATAATTGAGTCTATTTCCAGGCGGGTGCTCTCAATAATTTGCCTCTCCTAGTCAAATCATCTTTGTGGCTAATTCAGAAATAACGTGGCCAAATTATACTAAAGTCCATGGTTGAAAATTGATATAGATAAGTCCCCTTGGAATGTTGTCCGTTGACATAACTTGAGGTTCTTCAGGCTTCTACTCGTGCTGACTCGTTAGTAAAGTTGATAAGCTGGGAGGAGCAAAAATTGAGAAAGTGGAGCAACACAACTCAGGGCAAAAACCCATTTAAGCCAAATTTTCCTCGCTGAAAGTAGTGCGTTACAGAGAGGTGGTTCAGAAGATTGGTGGGTTTTTATTAACTTAAGTTTATTAATCGGAATTTAAAAATGTTTAAGGGGAGGGTTAAATCCACTTTGATTTTGCTGTCAAACATTTTTACTTTCATATGTGGAACCTAATACCTCTAAAAGCTCTACATTAAATGTACAGGAATTACTGGTGTTATTTATGATTTCTGAGAAAACCATATTGGTTCATAGTTAATTCAGGCGTGCTTCTTACTCGCACATTACGTATTTCTGTGCAACTGTAGGTAGATATTTTGTTCTGTTTCAGGTAGTCTTAAACAGCTTAAATTTTTATTTATTAATTTTAGCATGTAGTGTTTTTTTCAGTTTGGTATCTCTTATTGAGTCTTTCATTAATGAATTATGGCTTTCGCCAATCTTTTAGCTGTATGTGTAAATATCAAGTAGTCCAATGCTGAAATATGTAATCCACTGTTATCAAACTTTTATCATCGGGAGTGCTCTTTATATTATGTATTCAATGACACTGGCGGGAATTAAAATGTTCTTGTACATTTATTTTCCTTACGCGTTTTAGGGATTCGATTTTTACATTGCGGCTTTCCAAAACTAAGCTGTCGGATTTATTATTTTGGAATTATATGTAGAGGGTTTCTTAGTATTTAGTTTACTACAGGTTTCATCATTTTGGTGAGCGTGGAAATTATTATTATTTGAGCTAAGTTTCACTTATTTCTTTTCCATTTACCAAAATGTTACTAACGAACATCGTTTAAGGCATGTATGTACCTAACGAAATCCTATGTAGTTGAGCTGATATCTATGATGATTACCCTAATTGGTTCGCACAGCGGCTGTTTAGTAGTAGTGACCTACCAACTCCTCATCGCGTATATGAGCATAGTAGATATTCTTTGAGAATTCGTGTACTAGTTCCGTTTCAACTGGATATATTTTCGATATACTTCTGCCATAAAAAGGGGTATTTTCAATTGTTCTTTGTAAGGGTTAGGAGTCTGCTAACATAGTTCTTAAAATTACAATAGCTGTTGATACTTGTTATTTTCAATTCTCATCGTTTTATGCTTATCTTGTAATGAGGCAAAGTAACTTTAGAAGTAATCGTTTCTAATGTTTATTGAGTGTTTCTCTTGTAAATTATGCGGAGAAATTCACACCTACACAAGAGAGATAATTTCCTGGCTTTTGTCCTAATATAAGTTTTCTTGATAAATAAACTACTTTTAACGTAATTTAGATCACTAGGTATAGCACTCCCTCCAAAGTTACTGCAGTTAAATGTTCCTAGCGAAAAATAGGTCAGTGTATACCAGATATTCTTTATTACAATGCCCCTGGTTAAACAGAGTAATTAATGTAGCGATTTTGGCTAATGCGTAATTAGTCGTAGTTACACTAACTTTAGGGTATAGTGTAATGCCTGTTGGTGATTACTCACCCCCTGCCACACACACTAGGTGGCTTGCAGGGTATTTTGTAGATGTATCCCATTTTGGCCCCAGCACGAGATATGCTTTAACTTTGAGATATGCACTTTGACAATGATTCCTTTACATGTTGTTACACTTTTAAAGAGCATTAGTTGCTGTCTACTCTTCGCCGTCTCGTTCTACATCTTGCAAACGTTCAATTAGCAGTGTGGGATGAAATCGAAAGCCTACCTGGCTATTAAGTATTTGACTACTTGATACTCGGATGTTGTTAGACTATTTTGTAAATGGCCCTCTTTTTAAACAATTTAAACTGGTAGATTCATGATGGAACCTTGTAACATTTGTGTTTCCGTGAATGCACTGATGAGTTCTTCTCTGCGTCGGTGAAAGTGCCATTATCTTTGGTCGTGTGTGGTTCATGTTAACGTTGTTCACGCCTAGTGATTTTAAAGATAAGTGGTCCATTAAATACATCCGTAGGTGTTCCTCTGTTGCAGCCGCGGGAATGCATCGTTTGTATTTCGTTTCCGGGATGAGAATTTCGGGAGCCAGGTGCGAGTACGTCACCCATTTCGCTCGATCCACCTCACTCCACTTTTCTCAAAAGTAAAGCTGCTACCAATGTCAGCCCGTCGCAGCGACGGCCAAAGGGGCCCTATGCGTACCTGCCCCTCTATGGAGCATCCAGCTTGTCTCTCTTGTCTTTCCCCGGCCCCCATCTATGATACCTCAGCCATGGCGGTTGGCCTCCCCTGTGTAACCGTTGTTTTTTGTATCGGGTTTTGTACACCAGTATTCTTTTGCCACCAAGTCTTTTCGAGAGGTCAATATCGGTTGAGCAGAAGATGGAAAAAATATAGCCCTCTTAAAACAATGTTAATTACTGCACTACAATGGAATTTAGATTCGGAGAAGTATTTGTAAATGCGTATGATATCCTCTCGGGACTCAGAGCAATAGTTTTTGGGCATTTCATCCCAGTCCCATTGAAATTCATGTATTAAAATTTGTATTGTGTGATCTCGTCGACTGCCCGATTGCCATGTCGCGTATTTACCTACATCCAGAAGTCAAGGGAAAATTTAAGTCATGGTGTAGGAAGACTGTGGAATTTCACAGCAGAGATACACTTACATTTTTCTTACATCTTACGAGTTATTCGCGGATGATAAATCTGTGATATATCGTGTCACTAGTTCATAATTAGAGTTTTAGTTCTCCTATTACTGTTTGCACGAATGTATTTTTGATATCTCAGAATTCTCTTAAGGTTTCCTTTTTTAGGTATAATTTGTCTCTACATCTACATATCACCCTGCGAGCCACCTCTAGGGTGTTTGGCAGGGGGTGACAAGTCACCAAAATGCAGCATGCAAGCGGACCGCCACATGCACACCGCACGGTCATGAATATTAAGGATACTAACCAATTCCATCATTAACTAAAAACCACTCACAATCAGTGAAAGGGAAGGAAAATATGATTAGGGGGACAGGTGTTACAATTCATTTTTATATTAGGTTAAGATAATTGTCTGCTGGCTTTGTCTAAACTGATCTTATTCTTGCCTGTTCATGTTTGGTTAGTGGTCTAAAAAGGGGCGGTGAAAAGATAATACCTGCGTGCATTGGAAACACACCTGTAGATTCTACTCTTGGAATCATAAAAAAATCCAAATCGCAACCTACTGTCACATGTACCTTATCCCATTGCTACGTCACCTTACTTCGTTGGAGACTTAAAAAGTAAATACTGACAATGAGTTCAGTTGTTGGTTTCTGTCAGCTCTTTTGAACTTCGTTATCCTTATCCTCTTTCCACTTGTGCCTCCAGTGAGTGAATTTATCAGTTGATATAATTGTCCGATGATGATAATTGTCTTGTTGTTAGTGTGTTACTTGCGTTAGGAGTGAATGAGGGGGACAGTAATCGGGTAAATATGTGTACAATATCTGCTGCGAATTGGAAGTCTGTAGTTTTTGACAACACATTTTGAGAAAATAGGGTAATTCTGAAAATGGTTTCAATGCGATATTTAATCTCATATCTAAACAAAGTGAAAATAAACTGTCGAGTGGTTAATTGTGTTTTGAGCTGAGTCGAAGTCTTGAGCTTTCGATTCATTACTGCAATGAGTAGTTGATAGAGGATAAAATAATTTACTTTGTTGAGAATGCCTCAAGATTGCACACTTGCTAACATTAGTGTGAAGGAAATTCCTTATGAGGAGTGCCCCACTGAAGCCACCCATCGTAATAATCCAACATGGCTTGCTTGTTTTTTCATAATTCGCGTGTTTTTTCTCCGCCCACCATGTCCAAATTAGGATTATCGTGCTGTCTTTAGGCCGCGTGGAACGGCTTTTGAGAGCGAGCGCCTCAGCGCGGACCCCGCATTTCCTTCGATTCTGCTCCTTTTTAGAGGTCCTTTACTCCTTGGCTGCTGCTCCCACTGCCCCCCCCCCTTTCCCTTCTTCACGCCATCCTCCTCCTCCCTCTCTTTGCACGCAATCACTCCCTCCCCACTCGGCGCATTCCTTCCTTCCCTTATAAGGCCTTATGGAGGCAGCAGCCCTGGGACCCTTGCTCCGCGGGAGGCGGCCGTGTTTCTAGCTGCGCTCTGGCCCGACATTTCTTGCTTGCTTTATCCATTCCCCCTTCAATGTCCTTCCGTCCCTCATCTGCCACGCGTTGCCCCGTGCCCAAGGGATTCCTTCCATCCGACGCCCCCCGTCCACTCCCTCGAACCATACGTGCCCGATTCCCTCCCTCCTTCCATCCGTGCATCTGCCATGTGGGTCACGGGGGGGAGGGAGTAGGGCGAGCGCGCGGGGGTGTGAGGAGGAGACCTGGAAGGAGGTTGTTGTGCACGCACCCGCCGGTGGGAGTGAGTGCGTGGCTTTGTTGTGCGTGTGCCCCGCTCGCTAGAGTGTAAACGCCTAGCCTCAGGCGCACTCTCGACTCCGCTTTTGGTGGTTATTTGAGCCCGAGAACAAGAGGATGTTGGAGGGAGAGAGAGATACAGAGGAGAAGAGAGTGAGAGGAGTTGTGTAACCGATGAATGTTATCCACATCCATCCATCCTCCTTGGGTCTGTGAGATTTCCTTAAGCAGTCGGCTTAAGACGCGGCGTAGGCCACTCACTTCCCGTCCTTCCGAGCATTACTCAAATGGCTTTATTCTATTTTTTGTACATTTTTTGCTACTACATGTTCCTTTCACGGTATCTTCCTTCTGAGGTATCTCCACTGTATCCTCTTGCCTATGGTTGTAAGTCCTAGGTGTTTTACTGACAGTGAGTGTACTAAATAGGAATTCCTAAGGAACCTAATGAGGCATATTTTAATAGCGCTTGTTGTTCACTATACACAATCAGTCAAGACAAGTTCTGAGGAAATTCCGTCGTCTGCCTAAAACTTCCAAGTAATTCTCGACAATGAGGAAAGAACGTTTATTGAAGTATAGGTTGGGTGAGGAGTGAGTATCCCATATAGGGTATTGAGATGTGAATCTAGATCTACAATTCTCTTGGGGTGGGAGGGAAGAGGGAAGGCGCAAATTTAAGTTTTGCTTCTGCAATTTCCTTCGTTATTATGTAAATCGAATCTTTGTACTTTCTATACTTCACCCTTTCATATTCTTAAGAAATCGTTCACATAGGTGGAAGGCTGTCATTATGTAAGAAAATGATGTCCCTAAATCTTTAATGTGCCTATAGCGAACAATTTTTACGCAAATGTTTACTCATAATTTCGCCTATTATTCAAAGAGTATTTATCATTCACTAAGTTTATGCAATGTTCAAAGGCCGAATATCGATGCAGCTGTAAGTTATAATTATGGAATCTTATACAGAAGATGAAAGTGTTCTTATAAGGCAAACGTTTACATCTGCGATATGAGTGCCAGGAATTCAATTCACGTCGTGGGAAGGCGACTAAATTAATGGTTCATCCTCCGACGCCCTGATATGTAAATATTTGTGCTCTTTGTCGCGTCGAGTCTGGAAGGCTAAAATATGTGAATTTTCATTCCTAAGAGACAGTTAACCGCTTTGTAAGTCCCATTGGCGTGAGTTTAATCGCCAACGTTGTCTGTGTTCCTATTTCGTTCTGAGGATAATTATGAGGTGAGTTTTACTCTTGACCCTTTCCCTTTATTGGCTCCCTTATCTTTCCTCGCCCCTCGAATTAATCGTCCGTTTCTCTCATTTTTTTGCCCATTGCGTGGTTAGCGCTATTTTGCATATCGCTCCGTATTCGTCATTGGGATGAGTCACTCACTCCGAGCCATTTGCCGGTGCACCTGACCATTCTCCCCCGCCTCTTCCCCACTTTCCTCCTCCTCCCCCCCTCTTCCCCACTTTCCTCCTCCTCCCCCCCTCTTCCCCACTTTCCTCCTCCTCCCCCCCTCTTCCCCACTTTCCTCCTCCTCCCCCCTCTTCCATCCCTCCCTCTCCTCTTTACGTCTCTCGCACCCGTCCGGCGGCGGCGGTTTCTAACCCTTTCTCCTCAACCCATCCCCTCTCTTCCTCCTTGCTCTCACCCTACTAGGTCCTTCTTCCACCTCCCGCTCCCGTCATGTAGCCCACTGCCATCCCGCACAGCAGTGTCCTTTGTCCGATCTTCAGTCGGAATGAATCCTCTCTTTTCCTTCCGCCTGTTGCGAACCATGGTACGATCTTTTTCGCACAACTCTACCCTTTGTGCCGCGAATACATCCCAGGCGCGAGAGAGATATGGTGTGTGGAGGGAGGCAACCAAGGGAGGGCCGCGTATCCTCGGCACTCGCGCACTTCTTTGTAGAGTTAATTTCTTCCCTTTCCTCATCGCTTCCTTCCGAATAATTCCATCCCTTGTGCTGCCGTGAAGGATCGTTATTTTTGAGGGGGGATTTAGGGAGGGTGGGTATCTTTAAATTCGAGTGATGTATTTTTGCCATTTTGTTTTTATCAGATTTTAGAAGGTCCCTCACCCTCCTCGTTCTATTGCTTTCTGTCTCTCAGCGTTGAATGGGAGCTTCCATCATTTAGCCTCTCGCCTCGAGTTCCATCGCATTTCCTCAGGTGGTGGAGCGGGAGAGTGTGTCGCACAAGGAGCGTTTTTCCGTTTCCAAAAATTCATAACAACGCATTTTTTCAGGTTTAATTCTAGCTGCCACGCATCGCACCACTCCTGTAGATAGATCTCCTCGCCGGTAGAAATAGATTCCGATAGACTCCGTTAGAAATTGATTAAATATATACATCCTTTTCATTAAACAGGAATTTAATTTGACACATATGCTTCGAATTATGCTATATTTTGGTTTTTGTGGACCAAGTAATCGTCAATTCACCCTAAGGTTTCTAATGAATCGAAGTCGATTACCTAATATCTTAGTTAGTATCGTTTCTTTTTCATTTTTAGCTTCACATCTTGATTTTTTACCTGCTCATTTACTTGCTTAGTTTTCATGAACCACAAGGACAGCCTCATATGTATTATTTATATATAAGCACATTTCTTTATTCCTTGTGAATTAGAACCATTTCAGATTTTCGTAGTCAGGTTTGCGTCCACGTTTATGTATTCGACAGGCTATTGGTGGTTATAAAACTTTGCCCTTGGTGAGAAGTATTTTAAATCGTTTACGGTAATTCGTATTGAGAGTGATTTCGTAGACATTTTTTTTACCGCTCTACTTCTAGGATGGGTCATGCCAGCTTTATATCCTAGTATTAGCCCGACGAATTAATATAATATAATGGTCATTTTACAAGGCAAATGGTTGGAAGACAACGCTCAATCTAGGAATTTCACAGTTTGTCGTGTTTTATCATCGGAAAGACTTGAGAGACTGATTGGGCTGATCTTCTTCAGCTTGCGAGTCCGCTGAAATTTTAGTTTCCAGCGTCTCACTGTTAAGATAAATTGCCTAATTCCTTCATTCTGGGTTGTCACTCGAGCCTAATAGACGCTGACTCTGGACCTTAGGCTGGTAACGAAGTCCTTCGCCAATTTTTCTGCCTTCTGGTTGTAATTAATTGCTCTTTGAATTACCCTCGCGAAACTCCCAATGACGGCTCTGACTTTTTTCGCCTTTGTTGTGACAACTTGTCTCTGTTCAGTGTTCTTAAGGGATAATCTCGTGTAGTGGAAGAATTACTAGTACAAGCCGTGGTATTTTACAAACTCGCATCTCTCCTAGTTCTCAATGGCAATGTGTGATATATTTTCCTTGAATACTTCCAGTTTGACAGTTATGCTTTGTTGGTTTCAGAATTCATTCTTAAGAAAATTTATTTCGAAGATAAAATTCTGCTCCTTTTTGTTTGCCAGCCAGCTTAGCAGTTTTCCTCGAGGAACCTTTCAATTTTTAAGTTACCTTTAAATTGGTTGCTATCCGTTTTATTCTAGTTAAGTTCGGTTCTTTTTCAAACTCCTTGTTTTTAATTTAATTGGTGGCTTAAGTAAAGTTATACAAATTCAGTAAAAGATAGTGAAATCCTATTATTTTGTTTGAAATTCTGATTGCCATCTTATGGCTGGTATCTCGCGATTTCATTCTGTAGCTGAGTGACCGTTTCATTTTTTAATTCCATTCGTTATCTTATTTTTACTATACTTAGTGATGTGCAGAGAAATGGAGCCTCGCAGTATTTTGAATCTCTAATATGACCTGATTTATTATGTGGTGGAGTCATTAGATTGGTCCTTAAATTTTAATTACCTACCTAATAAATTAATATACTGGAATATATGCTGTAGTTCTTTTTTATTTGAACTAAATGGCCAGTGTAGTCTCGCATACGACTTGCTAATAAAGTTTCCTAAAATGTATTGTTTTTTATCATAGGATCAGAACGCGACACAATGATGTCCTACGAACTACGGCAACGCTTATCTAATGTCGTCCTTCAGTGTCTGGACTTATTGTGTCAATATATTCGTTGCGGAGCTCTGAGGAATTATTGTGCCAAGGACTACGTATGACTTACGGAGTTTCGGAGCTTGCTCTTCCATCCGTGGATAGATATCAATAAATCTATTTACCATTCTCGAGGCGGTTGCTGACGATGTACATTTTGTTGTATACGCGTGCCCAGCTCGAAATGCTGATTAAATGGAAGTTAAGTTTAGTTTCAACCGAGTAATAAGCTCTGCATCCCTCCAGTAAAGAAAATATTAAATGTATAAAATCAATGATTGATTAATGATGATGATGTTTTTGAATACTCCCGTCAAACCGTTATAACTACAGTTGTTTTAAAGTACCCTGACAATGAAATAATAACCCTATGCAATTACCGTACCAAAATATTTACTATTGAGAAAGGATTTTTCCTCTTCAGCATTAAATAATGGAGGTGTGAGAAACATTAATTACTGTTTTACATAATTTTAAAAAGTTATTTTTAATTTTTGACTGTGTGCTGAATTCTGGCGCATTGAGCAGTGATGAATGAGCTAAGATGACTCCATAGGTATGTGCCGAATCCAACACACCGATGGTTGCCTTTGAACTGCCCCAGCGTGCGGTGCTTTCGATTTTAGTAATGATTGGCTGCGTTGGCGGAAATGTGTTCATAACGATTTCTTCAATATTTGGTCTCGGTGCTTTCCGCGGTCGAACGTAGGCCGTCGCTTCCCGAATAATCGATTTTCTCTCTGCGGCGATGTGAATGAACTGCTTGAGTAGGGAAGAATGTAATTGCTCTCGATAGTTAGGGACTCGAAAAGTGGGGATTGATAGTTCATAAAGGAGTTCCTTGGGAGACTTAGGAATCTAATTGGATTCTTTGTCCCCGCATTTGCGTTAGGAATTTACCGAATTGAAAGTTGAAAGAGGTAGGCGTAATCCTTGCCTCCTGAACATTTTTTGTTGATAAATGAATCTAGTGGTATTCCAGGCTGTAAACGTTGAAGACTATTGGACATTTTTACGTAAGATGCTTTCGGGTATTTGTTCGTCAGGAGCTAATCGACTCTTGGTGGAGTCCGGCTTTGCTAATTGACATCGCAGTTTTATAAAAATCGCCTGAGAAGTCTATTAATATTTATTAGTGTATGTTATGCGGGCGCTAAATTTTTAAGACTACTTGAATCGATACTTTCCTTGAAGTAAGGGTAGCGAATTTGGTTTGGCATATTTTTGCATCCTTACCAACCGTACCGTAATGGCTTGCCAAACCCGGAATATGTCTAATTTTAATTTAGGGTCAATATCCTGTGTTCTCCAAAATATTAGCGTACCTACGGCGGCAGTTACTTAGAAGCCACCTAAAGATGCTAAGCAGGGGCCGCTAATATCTTTGGGATTGGGAAAAGGGACTGGGGAAGTAAGGGTGACGATGGCAGTGTTTAAGCTAATTAGCGACGTACGGAATTTACTAAAGGGAAGTCGTGATAAGTTAGTTTTTCTCAGCTCGAATTTCATTTTTATAAGTGAAATCAATGTTTTTAAGACGTACGGAAGCCCTAAGGAAATTCGTTGTGGATTTTTCCTTTAAATTATCATATCATTTTTGTGACAGAAGCATTCGGATTTTGGAGATATTATGTAACTTTGGTACCGATCGTTTTTAGGTTATAAATCAATGTTACTCACAGGCGAGCAGAGTGACCGAAAAGTGCTATCATGTCGCTTTAAATCGAAAAATTTCCCCTTTACCCGCCCGAATACCCGAACTATATAACTATATAACGTAAAAACACCCTAACCTAATTGTGATGCAATTGGAAACCATTGTCAGAATACTTAGAATTTTCATCTGCAAGCTTTGTCAAATATTTTTAACGATAATTTTAAATTAGCGCTGTGTACGGCTCGAGCACTCCAGATGGCGTCTAGCGTGAGAAGTTTAGCAATTTTTATATCCAGTTAGCTTTTTTGTGCTTTTGCTCAGGTTTTAAGTTGCTGGTGACGTCTAATGGTTATTTGTTTTGGCAGTATTACTCCAATGAAACTTTTAAAGGGAAATGGAATTTCATATATTCCTCTAAAATGGATTTACCCCGTCAAAAGTGTATCTCGGTGCAGTTGGTTATCCCCGTTCATGCGACATTAATTCACGTAGGTTATAAATTCTGATATTGTCACTCTGGTTGCTATCTTGATTTAAGTATTAACATTTAATAAATCTTGGGCTCTTTGAGTTGATATTCACCTAATCGAAGTAATGCTCGACTTGCTGCGACAGTAAATCTAGCGTGATTCACTTTCGAAGGGGATATTCGAACATGCGAACTTGAAAATGTGCGATGTACGAATATGCGAACAATGAAAGTAATTTCCTGACATTTTATTTTCGAAATAATTCCAGCGATAACAACCTAATGTTCTCCCTTTTGATTTAATTTTGTTTTAGTATCGCTAGTTCGATTCTTGCATTCTATGTACATGTCTAGAAAAGATTTTCATTAGAATTCTCTTCGAAAGCAAACTTACCCGTAATTCTTTTATCCTGAATTAGAGAGTTGCAGATTAAGGGTCCATTGTATTCGTTCCTAATTTGTATAATTGGAAATTAAAAATCTAAAGTTGCGAGGTACATTTCCTGTTTCACGCTCTTTTTCCATCGATCATGTTAGATGTGGGCGATCCTTTTAGGAAAGGAGCTCCAAAATCGAGGCCGCTAATACGTAAAATTATTTCATCGGCGACTATTTTTGAGTATTTTGTGATCAATATTATTTAAAGTGAGTTGAGAGTAAAGTTGAGAGTATTAGTATGGAAGCGTAATCCCCAAAATTTGTGTTCGCTCGACCTTGGACTATGTAAAATTTCGCGAAGAATGATATTTTTCAAAAATTTATTTTATGTTGGAGAGATTAAATTTTAAAAGTTTGCATTGATGGTATAAATCTTTAACATTGTCGTGCTGCCCATAATCCCACATTTTACGGGAATGACGATTACAAAAGGGGAGTAATGCAGGTCTTAAATGCTGTGATAAGGATTGAGGATCTCTTGCGATTTAACTATTCTATCGTTTCTCGTGTCACTGACGAGCTGTTAATGAGAATGATAAGAAAGCGTAAATAGGATACAAATCACCAAATTATTGCCGAGGGAACATTTCCTTACCTCTTGATTGGGATCTTAACTAAGGATCACTTTGATGCGCAGGTATCTTTTCTCAAATTATCACTGAGCAAAACGCTAATCCTTACGAATGGCCGTCGAATCGCTACATACATGGTATCTATGATATACAATACGTAAGTATTGTCTTGTTCAGAGGGTTTCGATATGGAATGCCAATGAACATGGTAAAATTGGAAATACGTTGAGTGTGATCTCTCTTTTATATTTTTACCATAATTTAACTAACTTTTACTGTTTGATGAGTTATTATGAGGAAGTTGCTTTTAACAGTTATTATAACAGTGAAACGTTAAAGAGCTACAGGATATTACGAAATTTATTTTAAAATTTACATCAGGTTTACGTGATGGCGATGCTTAAGCATGAAACCCGGGTCGTAAAGTTTGTGTAATTCTGTGGTTTGTAAAAGTTTCCACGCGAAAATAAATTAAGATGCGGAATATCACAAAGTTTCAGAAGAACGACGTGTCATGACGTTTGGAGACTGAAGGCTATACTTGTGATAATATTGGCTATACCACCAGTTTTATTTATATAAACGGACCAACTATAAATAGATTTTCTTCTGAAATGGAGATGTGGTGTTTGTTCTTTTGTTTTATATATGTAGTTAGTTTTCACCGTTTATATTCTGCGCGTTATTTCTTGTTCGCAGCCAACCACACACAGCATCTCCCAATGTGTTCAACTTCGCATGAGAATGAAAGCGACGCTAAGGGTAATCAATTTATCTTCATGTTGTAATTAAAGCGCTTATTTTCTCTTATATGTTGCTGAAATTCCTTCCTTCTACACTCCGGCATGCCTGAGACTGCCGTCATAGTTGCATGATAATTCATTTGGTGGTATCACATGCTCTGCAGTGGATGCAGCGAGCATCGCGGCTAGTCGTGATCCTAGACTTCCTCGCTTTCCCTTAGCCTCCATTACTCATTCCATTCGCGGTTGCGTTGCTCGAGACGCGCCATTGATGTGGCTTGCAATTGTTGACCAAATATGGAGTGGATCCACTGCGTGTCCTAGGGGCGAAGTGACGGCGTGATCCTACCTTCTGTTGGAAATTTTCAAAGTTGAACTTCCCTTATTTTCCGTTGGTGCTTTCTATGCTCGCTCACTTCTTTTGCCAAGAGAAAGCTATTCGAATTAAACTGTTTCCATTTCGTGTCGTTTACCAATCCTTGTCGGTACATTTGAGTTACGCCCATATTTTTAGACACTATTCTATCGTAGACATCGTTATTGTCAGTCCCCTGGGCAGTCTAGGTCGCCATGAGGAACTGCAAATGAGCACGAAATATTCGTGGGACCATGTGATGCTTTCTGCATATGATCCGTTGAATTTATCGAAAGCATGTCGTTTTGGTTACTTAATAAATACTTCTAAAGTTGAGCCCACTACCCTTTTTTAATAGCGTTGAAGTTCTTAAGAATGCTTTATGGTGTGTGATCAACTCGTGGTTTAGTTTCAACATTTTAATGTCTGGTAAGTGAAGCTCTGTATTTTAAATATTCCTCAATTGCGTGATGGTCAGTTGTAGCTTCAACCTAGCCTGAGTGCATATATACAAAGATCTGCTGGAATAGCAGCTTCAGTGACTTTGGCACCTGGTGAGGAAATCTTCAGTGTGCAAAATGGGCTATGAAAGTATCGTCTGGGCTGGAATTCGTACCCAAATTTACCTTACCAACTCACGGTAGTATTCGGCGAATATTTAACTGTGAAGATTGTCATCATTCTAATAATCATGCATGCTTTTTTCATTTTATTATTAATCGTTAGTCATTACTATCCCAACATTTTGGATTTGAAGAGACGTGGATATTTGAACTGTTTAAGTCTCTGTCGGTGGTCATTTTCGTCAGAACCGATATAATGTTCAGGATGTAATGCGTCCTTCTGGTAGTGTCTTTCTCTTCGGTGGTTCCTTTTCCTTATGAAAAGCGGTGGGAGGGAAAATTATCAATAATTAGCGCCATTAGGCGGTAGGGAGTGAGTCATCCCCATTCATTCTCCCCTTTTCCAAAATATCCCAAGAGCTATCGGACACACCTGGTGGATTAAGCTAAAGAGGAGCTCGCTTGCCTTCCTCGCCTCGGGTTTCCTTTGCCCGTTACCCTCGCCCACGTCACTCCTACTCGCCCTCTCGTCCCTTGTCCGAATTCGGATATTCCGGCGTCGAAGTCCTCCTCGGTGGGCGGGAGCGAGGGCGCTTTATGTCTCTCCTATCGGTTGAATAACCTAGGAGGATAGTCTCCATCTTCTTGGGTACATAGGTGAATGATCTAATATTCCTCGTCTTTAAAATATTAAATGGGATAGGGAGATAAGTCAAATATGGTGGAAGGTTATTCGGGATTTACACCTGGTCCGGTTCTCCATTACGGCCGACGTTTCGATGAACGTGTCGTCCATCGCCATCAGATGCCCTGATGACGATGGACGACTCGTTCATCGAAACGTCGGCCGCAATGGAGAACCTGACCCGGTGGAAATCCAGATTAACCTTCCACGATACGATACGCCGGGAAAGCCTGCGATCAAGTCAAATATGTCTCTCATTTATTTGAGCCATATTCCTGTTTACTGGACTAAGTGTACTGCTGTTATGATTATAAAAGACGCTGCTTGGAACATATATTTTAGCGACAATTGTTTGCAACAGCGTTATTTCAAAGTTGATGTTAATATTCGCTTATCATGTTGTATTCGTATTAGGTGCAGCTTAGAAGAGAAACGTTATGTATAAGTATGTGTATTTGTATGAATCAACGTGGAATTTCCTATTCTTTTCAGATGCTTTGACCACGAGTGTTCTGAAGGAAGTTTTGTGTTTAGGGATAGGCATTAGGAAAGTGTGACCCTTTCAAGTGGTTGAGAAGATGAATATTGCGTCTTTTCCGATTGCTGTTCACGGCATCAAAGAGGTAAAATTGGTTAAAATTAAAATTGAATTGATTTTTACTTAATTGGGTGTGAAGGGGTACAGTTTTTCATGGTCGTACTGGAATTTACTTCCATTTCAAGAGCCTATTACAGCATCTCTAGGAGTTTGACATAATCGTGATTGCGAGAGAAATAGTGAAAGTGCTGAAAAATAAGTCTCTCGGTGTATTAATTCGAGTGGAGAGAACCAATGTAAATTCAAGCTCGAGGTCCCCTCGTTTGCGTAATTTTCTAAATGAAAATATATATATGTACCTGGAAACCATTCCTCGAAAGCGGCTGGCGCCAGTAGATGAAAAAAAGAATGTATCTGGAGAAATTGCCTTCCTCGCCTGGCATTCAATCGGGTCAAGGTATTGGGTGTCTCACGCCCCGCGGAGTCACACCACTTCACATGGGACGCCATCATCTCCGCCGTCACCTTGTCACCGTCGTGACGCCCGTGACCAGACAAGTATTATATGCCCAAAAAAGGCGGATTCTCACTGCGTCTCTCTCTTCTGCGGCGTCCGTATTTTTTTAATGCCTCCCCCATCTGTTTTACTCGCCACTCCTCCCCTGATCCTCTCATAATCCCCCTCCTCCCGCCTACCACCCCCTCTTCGTCCTCTCGAGCCACGCGTACATGCCTGCTCAACCCGACTTGCCTTCCTGCTCACATCAACCTGTCATTTTTGCCGTCTCATTCGATCTCTCCTAATGCCGTTTCTTCCCGACGTCCCCGCCCCCGCGTCCCCCCCCCCTTTCTGCTCTTCACACTCCATTCCTCTTCATCTCGTTTGCTACAGCGAGATTCTCCGTGGACATGGCGCGCTCTCCTTCCGTAGTCTCACTGCCGCCCTGTCCTTTTTCCTCCGCAAGCGTTCAGAATCAGAAGCTTCTATGGAGATTTGTATTGTGTTCTTCGTCAAAAAGTTTCTTTTTGCGTTCAAAGATTGAATTAGTAATTAGTTATTTGGAAGTTTTTCGTACATTCGCGGGGAATTAAATATAATATAATTAATTAATTATAATTTTATACATACATGATAACTTGGCAAAAATAATTTATAGGAACTTTAGGTGACCCCAAAGGCATTGCCTGTTGTCTGGGGATATGTTCATAAACGTCTTCTGTTGGAGCTTATATTCTAGTTATTTGTGGGCGGCAGTGTTTTCATTTTAATTCTCCGAAAAAATTGAGTAATAGCATGAGTTCACGTTAACCTTTCTGCAACTGTTGTGGTACTACATCCTGACATGTGCAAACTTCATGCAATCTAGGAGGGAGAGGTACAAAAATCTGGCTATTAAAAGATATTTTTCTACTGAAAGACGTTTATCAATACCGGCTCATGTATAATATTTTTTTATTCGTCCCCACTACCATCTATGTGAAGTTAAAATCTTTACCGCATGTGGAGGTAATTTCCCTTGGCAATAGTTGTTGAAGTAATTTCTCGAAAGTTGAATAATAACATTGTTTTTCAATATCATTTCGGTGGAAGCAGTTGTTCATAAATTTACAATAACTTTGTCTCAAGGCACATTCATCCTGTTATTAATATGTAAAGGTATGGCTAACTGTTTCCCTGTTCTTTTGTGGAGTTATTTTTTTCATTGTGAACTGTAATTTTTTTGCTTACGGGTTATTATAAAAATTGCAAATAAATTATTAATTTTAAACGCTTTCAATATTCTCAGTCTGAATGTTCGTTAGTGACAATAAGTGCATTTGTTTTTTATTCCCCCAAAATTTGAGTAATTTCCTGTTTTTCAATAACATTTTGGTGGAAGCACAATTGTTCTTAACCTTCCGGAAGCCGCGCATTTGTCAGTCACACGACCGGGCGCGTTGTGTATGCTGTACACGAAGAAGCTAATTAAGAATAAATTAGGTGTTTTGTTATATAATGGTTAATTTGTCATTGGTTAGCTATTTTATTTATTTACATAACTGTTCACATTTCACGTGCTTATTTTTTATTATTACATATTTTAATAGCTGTCTAGCTTGCCGAAGAAACTTGCTCCTCAGCGTCTTTTAGGCACAAAAGGCAAGTGACAAAGACTCGTTAATGTTTTTTTGCTAACGTATTTACCACATGCAATGTCAGTGTAGAAGTGTTTTTTAGGCATAGTTTACATCTCCCTCATTTCGCAAAATTCACGGGAGAAGTAGTTTTTACTTGAGAGTGGTAGTGCTTCAGGTATGCTTCCAATCAGACGGCGGAGTCAAAACCGTCGATTTGGACACTAAATTCCCCCTTTTGAGACCCACGGCTAGATCTTTTCTAAATATTCTTCTTAGATGATGTTTTTTATCATACCATGTTTATTGAATAGACAGAATCTGAGTTCATAACAGCTATATTCAAGAAAACAAAATACATATCATGCAAGTGGTGGGCCACGGGCTACGCACATTTTATCAACTGTGTTTACTGCACCTTTAGTTTCTTTTTAATGTGCTATAATTTTTGGTAGCTGCATTTATGTCATGCGTTGTAGGCTTTCAAATAACGGCTTTTGCGCCTTGGTACGTATGACACGAGGGTCACGTTTCTTTAGAATCCAAGCAATGAAGTATACATACTTCGCTTCGTTCGGCAGAAATTCGTGCGGTATTTCTTGCTTGTTTTTCGGCACCTTCTGATCAATGTAATTTTTATCTTGAGAAGATATTGAGCTAATGTATAATGTACCAATTATAAGTGGGAAGAGTTCTGTTTTCATTGTCTAATGGCTACACGAGACTTTTGACTGTAACAGACGGCGAATTTCATAATTTATATTTTCCATCCATTTGCTGCGCGCATTTGAGTTCTTTATTGCCTAAGTAAAACGATTTTGCGTCACATTGTGCCACACACTCAGGCCATATCATGCTGGATTGCTGGGAGTGTACTGCACAAAGCCACATAGACGTTTGAATGGATGCAGCATTTCTTCGACTGCAATGTAATCGCTCGTCTTGTAATTTTTTATGCAGCCACTCGAAAATAAATTTAAAATCAACCGTATTTCCACGAGTTTGTCTACATTTTTTCTAGCGTTCCTGATTGTAGAATCTTACCAATTGGAGACATTACAAGAGGAAACTCCTATACCTCACGGCAACTCTAGGTGCCACTGTTCCACTTCCGTCTGGATTACATAGTTCTAGAATATTGATATGATGTGGCTATATTTTATGCCAACCAGAAATGGAGGCTCCTTCTTCCAAATTGATGTACACATCATCCTCATGTACTTCTTCTGCTTCGCAATTAGAAACATCATTGTCGACGGCATCATCTTCCTTTCCTCTTCGTCGGAGTCAAACAGAAGCCTCGAGTTGATAGTTACTTGGCATCATATTGGAACACAAATAATTTCAATATTAGTTTCACTAATTTAAATTGTATTTATGCATAATTACATAATTTTTATGCAATAAAGAGTGACTCATTCTCTGATATAAATGTAAGGAATACAGGTAAATGTACTTACGGAGATAATGTTTTCATGACCACAGCACACGCAATATATTGCTTTAGGCGAAAATGACTGCCATGTAAAAATATGAATAGATAATCAATAACTTGCAATATTTGTCGCCAGCTATTATTAACAGTAAAAATGTCAGTATCTTATAGAATAACAACAAATATGTCAACAGACCTCAATTGTTCATTGATTCAACGGGCCTCGCAGCGCACAACGTGCGGACTTCACGACGCGTTTCGCTTTCTTTTTCCCCAAAAACTGCTTCTAAGAAAATAATTTCTTCACACTACGAAGGCTATTTGTACAAATGAGGAATAGAAAAGGGTTCCAAGTTGGTTCTATTGCGGTAAAATGGATTAAAACGCCGATAACCGACTGCCGTGTACTCGGTACACGTACGCGCCCGCCGGAAGGTTAAATTTATGATAAATCTTCCGTTGGCATTTACGGAAAAGTAGCGCACGTTTTATTAGCATTTACCTAGCAGTGAACTAGTGATTACGGTGGCAGTCTTTTAGTTAAATTCAGGCATCCTAAATCATTCACTAAATTAGTCCGCGGAAGTAAGGTTTAATCCCAATATCTCCTTCGTAGGTGGCAGGATTGTTCCTATGAGGATTCTGTTGCTAGAATGCTCAACTCCGTATAGTATTTTCTTAATCCTTTAACTGAAACCTATCGTATCTTTGTTTCCTTTCATTGGTTTCCAAGTCTCGTAGCAATTCCCTTGGCCGCTTCTGATGTTACTGGTCAACCATTTAAATTCTTGTGTGGTGATGAACTCCTTGAGTCGTTAATTAAGCCATTCTTATCCTCAATCCCGTCGCCTTCGGATCGGTCTTTTCCTCGGGTGTTTCAAATTCTAATCCGGGATGAGAATACTAATCGCTATTCTTGCGTCATTGTTTTGTTAAACTTACCTTGTGTTTGTTTATCAGCGTTAAAATTACGTAATTTCCTAGAATTCTGACGACTAGCGTTTCGCGTGTTAAATCTCTGTACATATACCTACATATTACTAAGTAAGTATTTGAATCGATAGATGAAAGTGTCGGAGGGCACTTTCCACTGCATCCTACGTTACCTTTCCAGCTTTTCTTTTGTGATTGGATCAATTTTGACGAGCTTAATGGGCGATTGTGCGTGGCTCCTGAGGAGAAGCTTCTTTTGAATTGCTTGTTTCGTTGATTTTATTTGGTGATTTGGCTAGTGTGTTTTGGCGACGCTTTTTCCGAGAATTATAATTTTCTATCTGTTGAAACACCTGGAAAAATTGTGGAATGTGCCTTCTTTAGAACTTTGCTTCAAAATCGGACGGCTATATTTAGTCCTCAGTTTAATATCACCTCCTTAGTCCAAGTCCTTAGTATAATATCACCTCAACCCCTCTTTTATTTCCAGTCGTACGACTTTTTACTTATCTAGTATTCGTTAAACCACGCTGGTAGATTATGAAGCTTGACTATATGATTATCTTTGGAATTGTTTATTGTATGCTAGTGCTCTGAAAGCGACTTAAATTGAAACCTACCTTAATCGGTGGATTACCTTAATAATACTTAACTCGCCAATTGCATCCGCACAGGCCCCGCCCTTATCAAAGCAAGCCTCGGATTGATCACTGAGCAAATTATGCGAGTCTAATATTTTTGATCGGAGTTAGGTGCCTGCTTTCATACAGTAGACGATTTCTGCAATCCATTTTTTTGTGAATAATTATTTCTTACTTCATTTTTTTCTTACGTCAAGATTTCGGGATCGTTCAATCGATGTAGTTAATATGGATATTATTAATTTTTGTTTTTTGTTACTATTCCAGTTTTCCATGACCGATTGTAAATTTTTAACGGCTCGTCCGTCCCGCCCGCACTCATTGTTCGCATGCCCTTGCCAATGACCTTGAGCCCTCTCCCTCCTTCCCAAGCGCCTCTCCGTCTCCTCCCCCTCTCTATTTGGCTACTCGGCACATTCCTCCTCACTCCTACGGCGGGAATTGCTTGCATACATGAGCTTGGGGGTGTTGGAACATCATCCCTCCTTATTTCTATGCTCGACTAACGCCGGCCGGAGTTGAAATGCAATCCTCGACCCGCGTTCCTACGTGGCTAATTTAATTGTGTACGCTCATCGCACTATGGAGGTGAGCCTCTTCGGTCCCCGTCAATTTCCATTCCTCCCCCTTTCCTAATTGCATCACGTTTTCCCCGAGATAGAGTTATTTCACACTAATTGTGGAACATGACGGAATAATTCTTTGTCGGAACATGATGTTTCTTCTTTAATCAGGCATTGTTTCTCCTCTTGATTATTTTTTTCCGGATGATCGACTTCTCTACCTTACTCCATCTCTTTTTTCGTTGACCACCAAATATTGAATCGAAAGACTTGACTCGCTCAAGGTTAGTGTAATGGGGCAATGCGTGCTATGAGGAATTATGCCCGCGTGAACTCAATCGTGGGGAAAATTCACTGTCGATTAAAATCCAGGTCCCATTCCTGTTATTTAGGTATTTGATTGTTTGGACCATAGTAATTTTTGTTGGAATTGCTCATAAGGCCGAGAGATTGTGCTTATTGAGTAAGTGCGTTCGATAGAGCGAGACCGAGGGTTACTGGGCAATCCAGAGTTAAAATGGACACTCTCGACGGTCATTACGTCGTTACATCCAGTGAGGGGAGGCGTAGTAGGATTGTACCTTCGTCCTACCAGCGTCGTAACTGCTGTGATGGACAAGAGCTCTATTGGTCCCATTTTTTAATAATTCATTGAAAATGTGTTTTAGTTGATAATGCTCTATTTTTCTTCGGACTCGACTTGCTTAAATTGCTTGGAATTGATTGCATTGTAGTGAAAAATAATATTAATACAATGTATATTTTACCAATTTGTATTCATTTGCCCTCCCTTGTAATTGGCGAAAGTTCACACCTAGTGACGGGTTTTGATAATGAAAGGCAAATATCACCTAGGAACAAAAAGAACAAAATCACGTGTTTATGTCCACGGCTCCAATTATTATGCTCGCCGAGCAATACGACCTTTAACTAAGGCGTGGCAGTACATGCGTTACTGTGGGTTTTGGGAGTCAAGTGGTGGCTTTGAATTTTTTTTTCGGCGAAGCTCAGGGTCACCAGTAGTTCTAAATGTAATGCGAACACAGTATCAGACGGAAATTGGATAATGACATTATGCAAGGAGGTCGTTATTCCCCAAGAAATGGAAAATGTTTTGTGTAGTTGAAATCCATGTTTGAAACATGAATGTCCACTATCTGCATCGTTAATTGGGATTTTGAAGATTGAAAAGAACGGTAGGGCGAGTCAAATTTCTTTCCATCCGTCAGAAATTTGACTTTCTTAAGTTATATTGGTAATATGGAGTACTAAGGATTTATTGCTATTGTGAATACGTATTCACGACATGAAACATGTGAAGCGCCTGTTATCATTAGAATAAGTGCCCCCGGCAAGTCGTCTCTCTGTTGTCCGTAATTTATTCTATCGGCTGCGCTTGTTTCATTTGATGTTAAATTCCCCTCCAAATGAATATGATTTGGGCATATGCGAGCCTGAGCATTTAGAGCTCGAGTGGTACCGTTACAAATTCCATTTCTGGTAAGTGGAACTTCATGTCTTGCGTCCCCCGTATTTCAGGTGTGCGGCAGCGTTGGCAAACACGTCAGCAGGACGAACTGCGGACTCAAAATAATTGCCGAGCCTACCTACCAGTCATCGGTCAGCAAATATTTCATTTCGTCGTTTCCACCGCTGGGATTTCCTGCTTGCATGAACACTGCGCAAGCTTTAATGAATGGGAGGAATGCGCATGGGGAAGAATGGCTTGGTTCATTCCGAAGGTGTTTTTTATTCGCGCGCCTTCGTGTTTTTGTGACCCTCTCCCCACCCCGTCCTCCTCCGCTTTCGTTCGGGCCGCCGCCGTGAGCGCGCCCTCGCCGAGTCAGTGTGGAGCCGACTCTCAGCGTTTATGCAAAACAAAAGCGCCACGGCCCGTGGATGGCGGAGGAGTGCTTTTTCATGCGTACTACTACTACCTCCACCACCACCTCTACGCCTCAGTCTCCTCGGACCAGCCGTCTCCTTCCACGCCCGGGCGATGCGTACCCAGTCCCCACCCTCCTTCCGCATAGCCCAGCGCACCCCAACCCCCTCCCTCACTCTCTCCCCCTTCGGCCTCCCCGCTCCTACTCGCGGCCCCTCACGAACCCGCTCTTTCTCGGTCATGTCCCTGTTCAGGCACCCCGCCCTCCCCGCAGCCGAGAGAGCTCTCTGCGGCTTCTCTCTCCCGCTCTTGTTTCCCTCACCTGTGGCCAAATTGGCGGGCCTAGGACACTTCGCGACCGCGTGCGTTCCGGGTCCGGTCCCCAGGGGTACGTTTCCGTCACCACTCGCCCCGATCCCCCGGCGCTCTCGCCCCCGGCCGCCCCATCGTGCCCCCCCGCGGCTTAGCCCGCCCACGTGTTTCCGTGTGTGGTGGAGCCACTCCCACGCCGCGCGCGACCTCCTCACTCCCCCCCCCCCCCCCGCTCCCCCTATCCCCCTCCCCCCCTCTTCACCATCGATGCGGGTCATCCCGCTGGAAACTCCGCAATCTCCTTTCTCTCTCGCACTCACTCAGCTCTCCTCCTCCTGCATTCTCGGGCTGCTTTCAATGACGTGGGCTCCCAGTTTCAGTGGAGACGAGTCTATTACTAAAATAGTAGTTTTTTTACGGCCTTTCTATTTTGCATTTTTAGCCTGTCGATAATTTTGAAAAGTGGCGCCCAATGTTTTTCTGTTGTGATTATTGGTGTCGTTTTCGATGGAGTTCAGCTATGAACTAGTAGGTTGTATTTGCTTGAAATGCGATCGAAACTTATTCAGAAATCAGGTTCTCGTGCTAAATTGCGTATTGGTCTTATCCGATTTATCATAGATGCCTTCCATCAATCTTTCAATTTTGAAATTACCATCTAGGTATTATCACTCAACATAATGCGACTGATTGTGAGTTGTAATGAAATTGACCCTCTGATTCAATCAAATGACTCATGGAGTTTGCACGCAAAATGAAATTTACTATGTTGTAAAACATTTCTCTGTGAGATAAGAATTATGACCAACTAGATGTCTTCAATTTTTGTTGTATTATGGACTTCACCTGCGAGTTTTGGGTTCGTGATTTTAAGAGACAAACTCGTTTTAATTTCGAAATATCGTCATTGCCATTGCAATATTTGCTTGGTAATATTTCATGTAGATAGACTTTTTAGTAATATTTACGCGAGCTAAACTTAAGCACGGCTGTGGAAGTTGTTATATTTTTTCCACTCACAGGTGAAGTACCTCATTATCAGCATTGAGACGCTTTAGGTAGATGTTTGTGGAGGGGGTCACGAAGGAGTGGAATCCTGTCGGCGTCCTATCAACGATCTTCAACACCAAAATGTCTTTGTCCCTAATGTCAACCTTACATATATTCTTAATGTCATGCTTGTATTAAAAATTATAATAGATTCCGCCTCCATTGGTTATCTGACATCCTTCTCGTATATGGTTAAGCGTATTATTTCCCTTTTTGAAATTTATTTAAAAATTTATCTAGGCATTTAACTGTTAGTAATGTAATTATGTATTCGTTTTTTCTACCCAATTGAGTTTTCATCGACAGAGAACCTATTATAGGTTGTTTTGGCGATCATGATGACGCTGTCAGTTCCTCCTGTGCATATTATGTATCGTGGACGTGAGATGTCGAAATGTATTCCCCGCGTAAGCACTCACTCGCTTGATTCGCGTAAAATACAGGATCTGTACCTCTTCCGAAGCCTCTAGCGGTAAAAGTTTTAACCTCTCCAGGCCATCGATTGTGTACATGTTCCCGGGTTTCCCATATTTTGTGGGACCTGATTTCGGCGGTCCCACGAGTAAAATTATAAATGGTTTATTGCCCAGCTGAAGTTCTTCTGGCCTTTCACGAAGAATCCTTGTTATCAGAAATAGTCTTATGCTCTTTGTTCCCACGTATCTGTTTAAAAAAATAATCATTTGGCTTTTTTATCTATTTTAGTGTACTGTTCAAATTTTCAGAATTGGTTGTGATTTCTCTTAATTGACGCCGTGTTATATGACTCTCCCTTCTATGCTATTTAGTAAAACAGTAATAACTCATTAATTACGGCTATTTCTCTCGATTTAGATTCCACATCGAATTATCGTTATATGTTAGATCTTATTTAAGAGAAATAGTTTATCGTTCTTCTGGCCTACGGATTATTTTCCCACTTGACGCTTCAAATACTCCAGATTTGTCTGTACAGCAAAGTATTTAATAGTGTATGAGTTATCTGTTTTATAATATTAACTCACCATTTTGTTACTATCGGCAATGCTCATTTTTTACTCCAGCCTTTTTGGTTTGCGTCATTCGGGCTGTCTTCGCGGAATGCCGCGTACTTAGTATCATTCAGTTATGACTATTTACTGTCCTCTTTTCGTAGCTTTTCTTTCGCCTACAAGTATTTTACGTAATAATTTCGCATTTATTATTTTTTACTTAATGATTTTATAAAGTGTGATGTATATTTTATTTTGAATTAACTTAAGTGTGTGCATTTGGAACTCGACAGAACATTTTGAGATTCCAGTGCATTAGCCATTGCTTTAACGCACATGGGATACGAGAAGCATGTTGTCCTTACGAACAGGTTTGAGATGTTTTACAGCAAGGTTTTTGTTAATATTTGCAGACCAGATAAGGGAGAAATAACATTGCCTTGCGTTTTTTATAGCTCCCACTAATAATCTTATCGTTCTCTTTCGCCTTCATTTGGCCATACGTGAACTTTCGTATATTTTTTACCGGCTCCAGTCGAACGTCTTTTACTTTTTTGGTTTGAACTGGTATCGTTATATGGGGATGATGTTTATTTTAAGTTGATTAGATTTTATATGAGGCGTTCCTTCATTACGTTTATTTTTTATGACCTTTATAAAAAATCGTCAGTATGGTCGCAAAAATTTGAAGAACTTTACTCAAATTAATGCTTAGTTCGAATTGTGAAGCAATTGATAGTGAAAGGGATGTAGTGAAACGTATGGGATAGATTATTTTTGTTACGTCCAACAAGTCGAGTTAACTCGGTGGACTACGCCCTCTTTAGTGCGCTTTTGTGGTGTCAATTCCATTGCACGGCGTGATTATTGCGTTGGTTGTTTGAGAAATATAAGAACAAGCTATTTAAAATGCGGTACCATGCTCTTGTAAATCGTTGTTCTTTCCCTTTTTGGCTCGGTAGATAGAAAATTCCAGCTGCGGAAGAAGGGGAGAATTATGTAGTACATTGAGACACTCCACATCTTCGTGATTAGCAATAAAGAGTCTATAAGTTTTTATAGGCATACTAGTGCTAATTGGCCTTCATTTAGAACACTCTCCAAATTATAATGTATACTTTTTTCTTTTCAGACTCAAAGTTTAGGTAATCTCACTTTGTGAAATTGAGTGTACAACTTTATCGAATAAATCCGACGGTGGTAAAACGAGATTTTCTGTACACGTATCAAATTGAGAAGCTTTTAGTACATCAGTTGATTTAAGTCTTTATTGGCCTTGACTTTTGATTAGGAGTCATTACAAAATCATAAATGTCTCCCTCACTTCTTTTCCACATGGAGGGCAAAAAATTCAGTATTTTTTTGGTGAGCGGGATCTATGGTAGTGTCCTGTAATATTCCCTTTTCGTGAATTTGTTTCAGTACTAGTGTAATATTAATCCTAAGTTAAAAGTGAGGAATTCATCCTAGAGAACTTTCATTGTGCAAAATATTCCTATATTAATGTATCTCAATCATGGACACGTACTATATTATAATAATGTGATATCTCAGGGTCGGTTCGTTTGCCGTTTTTCCGTACGTTTGTTTTGATCTTCATTGCTTATCTTACCTCTTGAACCGTTGAATAGCCGTTTCATACTGACAGTTTCGAGCGTATATTCGAATGCGAAACTGTAATAGTTTCATGGTTGAACTGCGGCCAGGTAAGGGGCCATTCAAGTTCTAAGCCCTGGTTACACGATACATTAACACGTACACGTTAATGTGTGAATGCATGAACGCGAGAATGAACGCGAAAATTCATCGTGTAACGACGCCAAAATGTACGAATGCATGAATGCGTGAACAGAAAATAGAACCTGTTCTAATTTGGTTCATGCATTCGTACAAGTTGCGCTCGTGCTTCAGTGACACCTGGTGGTAGATAATGGAAATAATGTTTTCTGCTCGTATTGTGTTTGTATACTTCTAAATTTTGGTTTGGTTTGATTCAGCTATTAGAATTTATTTTGACCTCTGCTCCATTAGGACTTCGCTCTATTATTTGATCTTGGCTCTGTTGGCACTTCCTGGACGACCTGTACGCTACGTTTATTGACCTCTCGCTATCGTTGGACCTCTCCTGTTATAGAACATTGCTCCTTGCTTGGACTACCCTCCTACACATTCCGTCGGCATTATTAAAATAAAGGTTCAAATGCATTAATTAGAAGAGCATCCTTGTATTTCTCGTACTTATCTATTTCATTTCAGAGCTAAGCGCTTTCTCAGCGAGGTCATGAATGCCGGAAGGGCTAGTCCAGTAGAACAGTGAATTTCATACAAAATGCCTTGTTTGTGCGGTAAATATTTGAGAAGCTCGCGCCAAGAATGTGTGATTGGCCGTTAATTACTTAGTTTCTTACTTCAACAACAATTTATGCTTGTATACGATTCTCTCATTGTTATACTTTCTCGGGTACCTACGTAGTAAGTTCACTGGCAGAGTATCCAAGAAACAGCTTCGTGCTCGAAACTGGATCAGCTGTTTTCATATACGTCCAATTCTACATGAAAAACTTAAGTAGTAACCGGAGAAATTATATTTAAGATTACCGTCGTGTACATAAAGAGTTTTTCACACTTGCTTTCAGTACTGCCACCAACTTCCTTTTCCAAACGTACGTACCATACAGCAAGCATTTAAATAAGATTTTGATCCAATGTATTCGTTCTACAACAATTATTTGATTTTCGAGTAAACAAATATCCCTCACCATAACTGCAATACAATTCACGAAACGTATAAAAAGGGATTTAGCAAGTCCATTCGAGTATCTTTCATCTGAGGAACTACCACTCGGGAGAACAAATGCAGAATTTGAGATAATCACCGCTGAAAATCTGAATTTGAATTATTAAGTATATTATAAGTATAGTCTGCTTTATATTAGGTAGTCTATAGATAGGTTGACTTTATGAACGCTTGAATGTTGCACTTAATCAAGAGAAAAACAACAATCGAAAATACGTACCCTGAAAATTATGCGAATTCATGTGCGGTTTCATGTATCGTGTAGCCACTGATTCAATCCGTTCACGCAAACGTACATGAACTCGTACGTGTTAATGTATCGTGTAACCAGGGCTTGACGTAAGACGATATTGGCCAGTTTTTACCCCCTCCCCCATTTAAGACAGCGTAATATTTCATGAATCTCCCCTCCGCATCTTACGTAATTGGTTATACATTTTTTGGAATCATGCACACATAGATAAAAACATACGGGCAATGTGTGCAAAAACTGACCCCTACCTCCTTCGGTCTTTTCATTTTTTGTACATAACCATATGCCCTATAGATAATCCTGTGGAAATATAAATATTTGGTCGGATACCGATAAATGTTTCCGAGATTTCGCGATTTACAGTGTGCCCGATCCGCCAAACGCGGAATAATGCGATGCCTCTAATCTAATGAACGCAAAGAATGCGTCATACGTATTTCTTAATTTTAGGATATATTCAGGCGTACACCGCGACGGTTATCATAAAGAGTAAGATTTTTCGTTCGACAATAATTTGAAAAAGTGATATAAATACTATCTTAGAAGTGAATAAAATCTTACGTAATATTCTCTCGGAGCCCCTCACCCCCTACGTAAGAAAAGCTCCACCAAACGTTTTACGTAATACTTGAATGGCCCCTAAGTTCAGTGATAAGAATTAAGATTTTCCTAAGTATTCCTCTCCTTACTCCTCTCCTTAAAGTGGCTTAAAATCAGGACGACTCACTTAAAGGAGAATATTATTACGACGTTGCGCATTGTATGTCCAATTATAAGTAAGATATTTTGGCTACATTTACCCCAACTCCTGCTGTCCATTAGTATGGTAGGTTTATTGCTGTGGCAAGGTTCCAGATATCTGAATCGCGGTATGACCGTGGAGTTATTTTGAGTGCTGATTCCGGATTCATGAGGTAGACAAAATTGAATTCAGGATTTCGTAAGAAATGCTTGCTTACTCCACCATGTAGTAAGCTACCAGATGAATTCATACTATTGTTTCATTTTCATCTGTGACCTTTTCATGCATCGCTCTTCGAATTCTGCTGATGGGAAATGCTATTGACTGCCTGGTATTTAGAACGTGAAGTGCACGGTAGGACACGGTGTTCTGCTGTGAAATGGTTTATAGGTATTTGTGGATTTTAGTGTATTTTTCCTGGTAATATCGTTCGGTTTTAATAATCGCTAGCAATGCATTTAACACGTGAAGATTGTGAGACTATTATTGCTCATGGATGTAACTTAAAAATGTTTTTTACCGTTATTGAACATTATTTCAGCTGAGAGAAAAATTATTCCCGCTGTGAGGTGTTATCTATATCTACGGGGTAGAAAAATGGGAGCGTCATTTTGGTTTGATTCAATTTCCTTGTAACTTTCATTAATGTTAATTAGGTCATTTCCAGTGATCAATTCCTACTGTAGGAATTTCGGATAACTATACTTCTCATTGTACTTGAAGCGTGTTTGGCAATCTTGTAGATTTGTTCTAGGTTGAAATAGTAATGTTTTGTATCATTTCTTCGTCGCCTTTCATTTTACTTTCGTTTGTCATGTATTACTTAATGTGGCAATGCATGCTTCATTGCGCTGATTGTCTTTCATGTGTTGCCTTTTAAATTACCACACGCATTGTAAGGATGTTGTTGCTCATAGAAGTGTTCCTTAACCACCTTGTTAGCCTTGAGTGATTGGTATAGTTTTAGTTTTTATCTTTTAGTTTTTGACCAGAATGTCAATGTACACCCTATTGTTTGGTCATTCATCATTGCAGAGCTTTGGAAAATAAAAAAAATGTCGATCAGTTTGAATGACGATGCATGAAACTCGCTACTGAAGTGAAATTTTACGCACTCGCTTAAGAATTTAAAGCCCAGGGTTCAATGTGCTTCCAGTGCTCGTGAAACTCATCTCGCGGAGTCTTGTCGGATCCGGAGGGAAACCGTTCATCGACCTTCGCCCATATCGAATGTATCAATCTCATTATATTTTTATATCTCCGTCCTCTTTTTCCTTTTTGGCTTGATTTGGCTTGATGCATGCACTCGAACTTAATCTGAGCAAATGTGCGGCGGTACATTTCTTGCGGAGGTCGTCCAACTATCCCCGTGTATATGCTGTGGATGGCGTTAAGATAAAGGCGACAGATGAAGTTAAGTATCTGGGAGTTACGATAACCTCAAACCTATCGTGGGGAACACATAAGAAATATTTGTGGTAGAGCTCTGAAGAAGCTAGGATTCGTCAAGCGTATTGTGGGAAGATTCTCAGATGAAAAAGTAAAAGAGAGGTGCTATTTCGCACTCGTCCGACCACACCTTGAATATGCAGCAAGCATATGGGATCCGGTGCAGAAAGAATTAATTCGGGAACTTAATAAAATACAAAGGAAAGCTGCGCGATTCGTCAAAAACTGCTACGGGCGTACAGAGAGCGTTACGCAGATGTTAAACGAATTAGGCTGGGAGCCGCTAGAGACTCGGAGGCTGCGCGCTAGGCTTAGATTACTTGAGCAATTGAGAATAGATATCTTTCAGAGCGACACGGAGAACATCATATTAGAACCCCACTATATTTCCAGGTCCGACAGAAACGATAAATTAAGAGAGATATTTTGCCGAACGGATATGTATGGGAATTCGTTTTTCCCCCGAACAATAAGGGACTTAAATAAATGCAAGGCGTAATTTCATAGAGCGTTTCCTTTTTATATGTAAACGGCTGGTGTCGTAACACCCCCCGCCACACGCCTATTGAGGCGGCTTGCGGGGTAGTATGTAGATAGATAGATAGATATTGTAATTCGCATTGATCCGTTATCGGGGGGCTGGGCTGATTCTAGGCCTTTTCCGCCTCTTTGATCATTCCCCTGGTCTTCGTATCCCGTGGACCTCACCACTTTTGGCGAATGTTCGGCTGTCTGCCTGGCAGATTGCCATGGAATCGTTTATAGTCACCCGATGGAAATCGCCGGGCCCGCCCAGTGCTGGGCCTGGTAAAATTTGATTCTTCTTTAGGAGTGAACTAGGTGGAAATTTGGACTGGGATGCTAGTCCTTAGAGTGAGCCTTCTTCTCAAGGAAGTGGGTTTGCCATCGTATTCATTTTGTTTATTATTACATGGAGTCGAAGTTTTTTAACCGTTACCACTTTCAAAACGTATGAATAAGAGATAGTTATACCCTTGTTGATCATAAGCTCTTATCATCAAAGGGGACAACTTTTAGTTTCTGGTATTGAATGGGTTCAAACACACTTGGCTACTCTGATAATGCTAAGAATGCTTTGAGTTGAGAAATACGTTTTTGTTATGCACCAGTGACGCCCATGGTATATTTTAATTAGCGTTAATTTTTTTCATTTTCTTATAAATCGTGAAGCCTTTAGGCGAAATTATACACCAAGACGGTGAAATTCGCCATGAAAAAAATCATTCGACTTGACCGGGACTCGAACCCGGATCTCCCAATTGCCGGTCAGGTGTGTTAGCCAGTTACACCATCAAGCCATCTTAAATTCAAGGCGAACTAAACCCCTGTTGAAGTTCGCCTTGAATTAAGATGGCTTGGTGGTCTAACTGGTTAACTCACCTAACCGGCAATTGGAAGATTCGGATTCGAATCCCGGTCAAGTCGAATGATTTTTTCATGGCGAATTTCACCGTCTTGGTGCATAACTTCACACCCGTGCGCGTGACTGCGTACCACATCACTTGCGCAACCGCAATGATTGGAAAATTTAGGCGAAATATTTACTGTGAGCAAAATATTCATACGCTCAGACACTGGTTTGACGAACAAACAATTCTACGGATAGGAGTAAGTGTAGCGTAATTGCTATTCCTTGGCGGGGCATTATAAAGCTTTTTTGTAAAAATTAGGTTATATTAAGTGTAAAGATATTTTTTAAGAAATGAACACAATAAATGCTTTTTATAATCTCGTCGGAACACCAGAAGCAAGCCATGATAATAGGTTGTAATAATCAATTTATTATTGCTCCGCGCTCACATCTGGTGGAAACGCGAATGGCATGAAACGCCGGAAACAGAACAAATGCCATAGTGTGAACTTCGTGGGCGCCGTGGTGACCCGGCGGGACGACGACCGCCTTTTCCTCTCTCTTTAGCGCGGTCGAATAAATCAGATCGTGTGCGAGGCAAGGGCTGCTCGGCGAAAGAAGGAAGGCCCCCTCTCCACGTGCCATCGCACGGGGGGGGGGCGGGGGAGGAATCTCTGTCCCTCCACCTCCTTCTCCATCCCTCCATCTCTCTCTCCTCTCAAAAGACATCCTTTAGTCCCCGCCCCCTCCTCATCCCGGTGGTTTCCTTACTTTCTCCTTCCTGCCCGTCTAGTCCTTTGCAATTCTTTCGCGTTTTGTTTTCAGTCATTCTTTTTTCGTCACCTTGCCTCCGCCACCGCTCGTGACTAGAGTACAGAGAGCTGTCCTGTGCGCTCTCCTCCCCGTCCTCCTCTTTTTCTCGTGTTGAGACTCCCTCCTTTTTTTCCACCTCCCCCCCATACTCTTCGCTCTCGAAGGTGGCTAAGTATGTTGTTATTTTTTCCCCTTCATTATTCTCTTCCCGAGTGAGGAGAGGGGGAGGAAGAGGTACAAGTCCTCCTCCTCGCGGGGTAATGGCCTCCCTCGCAACTGCCCTCCTTCTCGCTCGCATTCTTCTCTGCTCTTCCTCGACCACTGAGGAGCGGGAACTGGTTGTGCCTTGCGGGGAGATTGTCTCTCGAAAAATATTCGTATCGTGCGCTGGTGACACGTTGGTTCGAGTGCGCACTCGCCTTCATAAAGGCCGTATCTGCGAATGCCTCGACGTCCACCGGCCGCTATCTTCTTTTTTACCATTCGTTCGGCACTTTCGATTCTACCGGTTAGCTTTGTTCCCCCCCCCCGTCCCTCTCCCTCCCTCTCTCCCTACCTTTCTCTCTCTCTAACACTCCACTTGGCCCTCCCCTCCCATCTCCAATCTGACTGCCCTCCCCAGTGGCACTCTCTCCAACTCTGCTTATTCCCTACTTAGTATGGTGGTAACATTTGTACTCGAGATCATTTCAACGATCATTGGTTATTTTTTCCGCAGAAAAGGTTGGAAACATTCGTTGCATGTTGTATTTGGATTGGAGCTGGCTAATTCATTTCAGTGCCCTATGCGTGACTTATACGTGCAAAAGATCTAATAAAATAGAAGTAATGCCAGAAAAAGCCTTGCAAAGGCCCAATTGGCTTCTAAAAGTAAATCGAAGGTTAATGTTTCTGCGGATACGTTCTGATCATGATGTAGGTCAGGAAATTCAAAACCTCGTGTTGTTATGCAATGCGTATTATAACTTTCTTCATTTGATGTGCGAACTCATTCAATTTTTAGCCTATTATTTCTGATTGTTTGCGTATAGTGGATAGGTACGTGCTGCATTTAACCGATGAGTTTCGCGCTTTATTTGGCATATTTCATTGGTTGGATACATGATATTTACATAATTCAGTATTATTAGGGACACATTTTGCACGTTTTTGCCCGGAAATAGCTCATTATTTGAACAAGTTTCCTCTCGCTAACCGTAGAAAATTTAGTCCGCTGGTAATAAATCCATATTGGTGTATTCTATTAACTGGCCGTATTTTTACTGTTTTCTACGTGTAAAATTATTTAAACGTAATTCATGTGATGGCGATTTCACCAGATTTTCATTGAATCGAAGGTGGTGAATTGATAATCGTTTGTGCATCATGCATATTTAATTATTTCCAATTCTTGTAAAAAAGTCATTAACACTCGATTCATGTAACAGTCAAACCTGATAAATAATCCATGGAAATGAAAATATTTCGCGTAAATTATCCGCATTACGGATCTTGTATTTTTGTAGTCCCTTGTTAGGGATCTTATCTTATTTATAGAAAAATGCTTTTCAGTTGTCTCTACTCATCTAAGTACTCACTTAGGATGGCTCTCAGGTACTTTTATGTATACCCTACTTCCTCGGGCGCTAATGACCTTTTCTTTCGATCTAAATCTTTATCCTGCGTAGATACCCTAGTTCAGCATTTTGACCCGCATGGTGACATTTGTGGTAGAGCATTATGTTATTTGTTGTCAGGGGAGTTTTATTGTGTGAATCGCTCGTAAGAAAAGTTTATTTCCTCATCGAAAATATAAGATTTTAATATGTTTACAGTCGCCAGAAAAGCCGAGGTGAATAGTAATCATGAATGCCGAAGCACTCCGTTTGAGCTACATCCCCTTTCATAGTGCATTTGAATTAATTAGTTGTTCTCTCTTGTAGGCTGTTCTACATCAAGGTGTCTATTCCGTGCCGAACTCTAGGTAGTGCGTGCAGAATCATGCATGAGCTAGATGGAAGGCACATCATTGAACTAGAAGGTCCTTATGAATTTTTTTGTTGACTTGGTTGACAATCTTGCAATCTATTTTTCCCAATAAAATTGTGTGGGCGTTGGCTCTTTCAGAATCTACTCCTATCGTCGCAAGGTTACAAAGGAAAGCTGCGCGATTCGTCAAAAACTGTTACGGGCGTACAGACAGCGTTACGCAGATGTTAAACGAATTAGGCTGGGAGCCGCTAGAGACTCGGAGGCTGCGCGCTAGGCTTAGATTACTTGAGCAATTGAGAATAGATATCTTTCAGAGCGACACGGTGAACATCATATTAGAACCCCACTATATTTCCAGGTCCGACAGAAACGATAAATTAAGAGAGATATTTTGCCGAACGGATAGGTATGGGAATTCGTTTTTCCCCCGAACAATAAGGGACTTTAATAAATGCAAGGCGTAATTTCATAGAGCGTTTCCTTTTTATATGTAAACGGCTGGTGTCCTAACACCCCCCGCCACACGCCTATTGAGGCGGCTTGCGGGGTAGTATGTAGATGTAGATGAAGGTGCAATTCGTTTTTCGAACATCTTAACGGCATTTCTCAGTACACTCAGAAAGCCCTTTATCGACGAATGTGAGCTATAAAACTTGGAGGAATATCGCTCGTGCCGTCCCAATTGTAGTGGTAGTGTGGCGGGGCTCGAGACAACGATTCGCGGCGGCTGATGAGAAGGCATTGGGAGGGCGTGGCTCGATCTGGGGGGGGGGGGAGGGGATGTGTGTGTGTAGAATGTGAGGGGGCTGGTTGATTTATTTCCGACAAGTGCCGGAATAGGGAGCGGTTTCGTGACGATAAATTTCCACATTTGTCTGTAATCTCCTTTCACGAAACGTCAAATACATGTATTTCATCTAAGTAAGAAATATATCATTACTTACAATTTTCTTTCATTTCATCGCCCGAACCCTAGATTGAGATTATTGATATCGAAAACACTTCTATTCATTTTTATACCATATTTATTTTTTCATGTCTATGCTGAATAAATCCATGCGTACTATTTCCACATAACTTAAACATAATTAACTTAGCGTCTGGAGCACTATCAATACGAAACTTTGAGTAGCCCTTGGCTTCGTAATAAACTAGTATATTTGCGGTGAAAACGTTCTTCGTAAATTTCAGACATTATGGCTATCTTTTTTCGAATGCTTCGCTTGTACTTGAATATGTTAATTTTTTTCAGATTGGGGTTGTTTTCCTGTATTAGACTCCTTATCCTGCCTCGAAGGTTTGTTAAAAACATAAAACTCAGTAGAATTCGCCTTCCTCTCTTCACGCTAACTATATATTAAGTCTTAGCCAGAAGGTTTCGGGCTTAGGAATTCATCAATGAATTTACATCATACTTATTGCGTTACACAACAAGCTGAAATGTTTATTGTGTTAGGTAACTTCGAAAGTTTCTCGGTGTTCCTGATTTAGAAGAGTGAGGAAAAGATCTTATCGAACGTTTGGCCATATGCTTCTGTCACATTAGGCATTAAAATTATAGTCGAATTCATTTTGTCATGGATCATTTCGATGACATGATATCCATTCAATTTTGAGTTACAATAATGTGTCATTAAGACTTGCTTTAATTTTTATGTGACTCCGTATTTAGCGAATAAAAGGTCAGATGGGCTGCAAGGTTAGCGACATTTTGAATGGGAAATCTCCCATGTTTTACGCCTAGCTTTCTCTCACAACCTTCTGGCTCTTATTTCAAACCTTTATGAGGTGCTAGTAGATATGAAGGTAACGTTAAGACTTTTATGAATGCTTTATATTTATAGCCGTGACGTATTCGTATTATTAAAGTAATTTTTGCCACGATGCTTCTGCGATGTACTTCATTAGCAAGGGAACTCTTCTGATGATGGCTATGTTGTATATCCCTAAATATGACATTTTCCTTTTTTGATCTTAGAAAGCTTTTTTGGACTTCGGACGAAATGGTTGACCTTTCACTTTCTTGTTTTATCCTTCTATTAAGCCCTTGTCATATTTCCAAAATCCGGCCATGTCGCTATTTGCATGTGGAAATGTGGATACCATCAACAGTCACTATCACTTAGCCGTTGGTATTTCCAAATGAGCTCAGGAGATGGGTCCGTTAGATAGGCGCTCTGCGGCTAATGTCATGCGCCTCATCTAATGTGCGGAGCGTTAAACTGTGAGGTCGAAGGGAAAAAACTGTCGCTGTAAATGTGCAAGTCTCTTGAGCGCCAATGGGACTTAAACCCGGCAACTGTCAATGGAAGTGCCTATTCCCGTTATTATAAAGGCATGGGCACCTACTTCGAGGTCTTTCGGTCCTCATTTGCATCCGCAATCTCCTCTTTCCCCTGATAACCGAGCACATGGATCCAGATATATTATGGGTATTGCTTTTTTATGCGATGGGTGTCGGAAAACAATCGTTTTAAGGAATAAAATCGTTGCAAAGATGTATGAATATCGTGGAACAAACCTTTATGTCGCGAAGGAAAGTATTATTTAAAAGGCATCTAGTGGTAATGGGTTATCAAACCGTTCTGCCGTTGACTGAACGTTTATAGCGCCGATTTCTTTCCGGAATAAGTCACTTCGCATCCGCGGGTGTATTCATCCGTCCTTGTATTTCACTTCTTTTTTTAATCCGCGTCGCCGTGCTTCGCGCTAAGCCTCGTCCTCCCATCGGCCCCGAACCCCGTCGATTCCCGCCACTTGAGTGGGTCGTGTTGTTACCCTCCCCTTTACTCGGCCGTTGACCCCCCACCCCCCTTCTTTACGCCACCCTCAACCTCTCTCTCGCTTCTCCAATAACCCCGCTGCCCCCTCCTTCGTCCCCTAGCGCATCCCCTTCGACCCTACCCCTTCCCTCACCCCACGCCACCCCCGCCTCCACTCTTTGTCGGAACGTCACCTGTTGAATGTGCGGCGTTGCCGGCCGGACTCCTCGACGAACGTGTTTGCTGGGGTGCGGATCATTTTGGTATTTTTCCGCCGTGGGCGTGACGGTGGACGCGAGTGCCACTAAGGGCCCTTGGTGAGGGCTCTCGTGGAAAGCCGCGTTCTTTATCATCGCGGGTCGCATTACCCTTTTCGTTACTGCAGGCGTCTAATAGGCAGTCCCGGAATACTCCGTTGTATTTATTCCTCCTCATTTGTGGTTGATGTAGGACGTATGCGTCCGTGGTGTGCAGATACTGCCATGGCGAGTAAAGATAAAATAGAGAAATTGTATCACATGCTTTCATAAGCGTCGTTTGAATTCAGTATTAATAAAAATCTTTTTTTATTATTTAAGTACCTAGTACTCTAATTATTTATGGTCATTGATCCTTAAAAATTATAAGTCATTTCATATTATTTTTTTTAGGTGTTTCACTATCGTCTTTCGATAATCAGCTTTTTTATTCAAAATAGATAGCCAATAACTGTGTCAGTATTAGTCCATGGGAGCCCCTATCTGGGCTACCTTTCATTTAAGCAAACGTAAATGGTTGCTAGAAGCATTTTGAAGTGTTTGTGAATGTTGATTTGTACGTCGGTGGCGTCTTCATTTTTAGGTATTACGGTTTACTAGGAAAATAGCGAACTATTTATAATTTTAGAGCTTTTTCATTGTATTGTTTGTTTTTCCCTTTAAGTAAATTAATATAGTTCCCTGGTGACCGTGTGCATATTCGTTTCCAGAGAAGGGAATATATCAGGAATTTCCTTTCCAAGAAGTCATGAAAGGCATTTTAGAATTAAACAATTTTTTTATATTTTTTCTTAAATTATTTCCTCGAATACGGAACCACCGTAGCTTGGCTCCGCCATCGAAACTTGGGTTGTTAAAAATTGGCACGATTCAAATGGAAGGGCGGAGGGGTGTTGGGACAACGAATGGCATGTCGTTACAACAAACAACCCCGAAATAGAAGCGCCTCGGGCTTAGTGAGCATGTTTTTCATATGCGGTGTCTCTTTGCCGATGGAAAAAAATCAAGCATCTCTTGTTTGTAGTTTGGAGACCGTAATTTGTGGGGTATAATACGATATTTGCCTGTTTTAAACATAGTGCTACCCACCATTGATGAAGTTGCTGGAACAAAATTTGTGGTATCCACATTGTCTCCTCTAATGAATATGAGCACCCTTAGATTCGATATAGTCATATGGCAGCGTCGCTTATTGTAGTTACTATATTTTAACTATGGTTAGTTAATCTTTTTACCACTTATGGATGCGATGTTACTCACTCATAGATGTGAGGTTTTTTGTGAAATGAGTTTGTATATTGCTTGTTCACTATGTGGAGATTAATATAGATCAATATAATCGTCAGAGTTTTGCATTCGATTTAGTAGGTTAGCTTTCAGCTGTACAATTTTGCTGATGAGTATGGGGTATTGTCTCTACTCTTTGTGTCTCCGGACTCGCTTTTGCCGTTACCCGTGAGCAGGTGGAGTGTTTGGTGGAATCGTCGCTCAGGGGAGAGTGGGGTTGGGGCTCTTGGGTGCTGCCCCCTCTGCGGCATTAATGCGTCCACCTGCCCGGCCCCCCCTCTTCATCCTCCTCCTGTAGAAGTAGTTGACTTCCAGCTCTAAGTCGCACTTCCCTCTCGTGAATGTCCCTGAAGTAATCTACGTTTCCCCGAATTCGCCTCTGAATGGATCCTCATGATTTTTTTTCCAGCTTCGCATACTTGTCAAGCAAGTTTGCTCAGACTCTTC
Source organism: Pyrrhosoma nymphula (assembly GCA_963573305.1). Classification (NCBI taxonomy): domain Eukaryota; kingdom Metazoa; phylum Arthropoda; class Insecta; order Odonata; family Coenagrionidae; genus Pyrrhosoma; species Pyrrhosoma nymphula. The sequence continues at coordinate 181,949,645 of OY754327.1, forward strand.
CTTGTACTTGAAGTAAAAAATGTATACATAAGGCATGGGGTGGTAGTGGGAAGCAGTGAAATGTTATTTAATCCCATAAGCCATTATTGTGTGTTGCGCAATTTCCATAATTTTGGTAAATACCTGTAATGCATCAGCACAGCATCAGGATTAGGCCAACATTATCACGACCTCGAGTAAAGGATTACCGGAACGGAATTGTTTAGATTTAAAGCTATATGACGAGGATAGTCCTTTCTATTATGGCCTTAACCTGGCTTGCTGTTCAATATCCTTGAAGCATTTTTGAGTGTAAAGATTCAAGACATCCAAGATCTTGATTGCCGGTTGTACTATCATCAACTTTGTTACTCCTGAAGAAAATGGAAATTATTTCTCCTCTTCAATACAAATTTTTTGTTTAAAACAATGGCCATAATTCACGTCAACTGTGACTTTTTTATGATGGAGTGCTTGGCGTTGTTTGTTTTTGGCTTCAGACATAGATTCCTTGGCAAACTCTTTGGTTAGAAATTTTCGTAGTGTATTTGAGTGCCTTAATAGTGTGTAATCATGAAATTGCTGCAGTTTTATTATAAGGGATTAGAGTCAGTATGTACCCAAATCTAAGAGTACACACTTGTTTACCTTTGTAAAAATTTCGTTACTTTCAGCGAGTATTGCTCACATATTAACCGATTTCATAAATTGATACTTATTGATCTTTGATTGATCTTTGGTGGATTATTAGTTTCACGCCGTCATTAACTTGTTTTCTGGGAGTCAAAATCTGTAATTCATATCCTTTGATCTTCTTTCCGTGAAAGAAATCCGTTGACTGAGGCACGAATCTTCCTTTGTAACAGGTACTATTCTGAAGCAGTGGTGAATTATTCCGGGCTTAATCCTTTGTTTTGACAACACCTTTGCGTCAGTTATCTTGGAAACAACATGGTTGAATAACTTGCATAAATTCTTAGGAGAAAATTTGAGACATCAGCGATGAGGAGGATTTAAGGTTTTAAATTTTAAGGCCATCGGCTGATATAGTAAGAAAGGCAATTGGTCGTATTCTTACTCTCAATCGAGACAATTACAAGTTACTTTATGATGTTTGCGATCGAAATGTGATGATTCAGGTTCGTAGAAAGAGACGAATAATATGCCAGCTAAAATGTTTCTCGAGGCTAGGGCGTTCCGCGGTGGCTATTTGGGAAACGTTGCGGAAACTTAATTATGTGAAATGTATTCTAGCGATCCTGCCGCAGACAACCCGATGTGATGTTTTGTGATGCGAGTGGGGAAGCTGAAGCGGACGCTCGTGTGCGAGATGTATTGGCGTGAGCGGGCGGGCAGGTCGCTCGGAGCAAGAGGGGGGCTGAAGTTGGGTGGAGAGGGTTTTTCTTGTTGTCGCCTTCGCTAAACCGCCCTTTTCTTCTCTAATGATTCGCGAGGGGGGGGGGGGAGCATTCCTACCTTGCTCATCTTGCTGCCGCTTCCCGAATGGTCTCTTCCTCCTTCCTTTGGAATGTCCTCAAAGGTGCGGTGGTCTCGGGTGCGATGGGATAAACAACAGCTGCTTTTGTTTAACTGATTCTTTGGCCCAAAACATCGAAGATAAAGCACGCACAAAGAAAGCGAGTGGGCTAGGGAGGACTTCCTTGTTTTGCGCCACTTTTTAGGTGGCCGAAATTATGAAACCTTTCGATATATTCTGACGGTGCATTTTATGTATTTTCATTTTGTTCAATTTATGATCAAATTTTTTTCATGCCCGAGATTCAGTGACGAGGACTGTCTTTCTCTCGGGGAAATCCATGAAGATTCACCTCTTCAATACTACTAAGCATGTTTGGTTTTACCACGGGTAGTTCACAACTTATGTGAAATGAGTTCCGGCTATTTGCTCAAGTTCTTACTCCATGTTAGCGTCTACGTCAATATTGTCTCTGTAGATGTAGCTTGATTTTCTGGAATACGGTTATTACTTTGAGGTTGCTGCCTGGCGTTCGAGTTGCTTGCATGAGGCACATGCTGTGCGTGTGTGGTGATGCGCTTGTCTTCATTTCTCGTTTCATGAGAAGTGTCTAGCATAGCGGGAGGCTAGGAGCGTTTGTTCCGTCGCCGCGTTGCGTGCTCTCCCCGGGAAGTCGAAGAGAGCGCTCGCCACATGTCAATTTGCGTGGGAGTCTTTCGGCTCTCCCCGGTCACGGTCGGACGAAGAAATAAACGTCCCTGGGCCGCATAGCTGCTCCGATCGCTCTCGAACGCGGTGTGGGAGTAGCAACCGCTTCCTTCTCCGTCCCCGTCTCCAACGCCGCCGCCTCAGCCGCCCTCCCACCCCCGAGGTATCAATACCTCCCTCCTCCTACGTCTTCTATGGTAAGAATGCCGTCTCCCAGAATCTCTTCCCTATTCGAATCCCTACGCGCCATTCTATTTCCGAGTCTTCTTCGCGTTGGTCAACGAACCGGGGCCTTCCTCCACCTCTTCCCTCCCTTATTCTCCTGCCACCCGCTTTTTTTCCACCCGTCTTCGCTTCCCAAATTGTCCTGCGGTGGATCCGAGTCCCCCTGCATCGGAGCGTCCAATAGTCACTTGCACGTGGCCGAAGAGCAGTTATTGACGGTATGGCTGTGTCACTCTACGTGGGCGTGGGAGCGAAAAAGAGAGAGAGATCTCCCCTCTCTACTAGAGATACTCTCATGGGTGAAGTACCCAACTGATTCAAACGAATATCCATTTCTCCATGCAATTGTGACATTAAATGCATTTATCTTGGTTGAACATGGATGTGGATGTTACGGAAATGGGTTAAGGATCTATCTTAAAGGCTACAGTATCTATTCGTATGTTGCATGGTTCTGACAGGCGAAAATTTGATGTCTCTCATGTTAAACACACCGTACGATTCTAACATTTGGCATCTCTTCTTCGTTGCGTAACTAGCTTTTATTTTAGCACCTCTTACACTGGTTCTTCTTCTTTGTTTACATAATGACCTCGTGGACTGTTGTACGGACTTTGCTTGCCAATGGAATAAGTTCCCTGCTGAGGGATTGGATTGGATTTTATTACCTATTGCTAAGTTTAATTTTTTTTTGTTTTTCGGTAGTATTGCTGAACGATCGCTTTTAATTAATTCAATGAAAAAAGATGGAGTTCATATTTTGTGTTAGAGTTACACCACTTCGGTGGTTGTCACGCTTAAGACAAGCTCTCAACTGATGGGCGTTTCTCTCCTCACCCTAGTTACGATGCCTTAACTGGTATGACAGTTGTTAAGTACTCAAATGAAATGTATGTCATTACTAAGAATTTTTCATCGTCGACGAAAATTTAACGCGTGTTATCTTTGCGATTCAAATACGATTCTATATTCCAACGCATTTTTCGATGCTGGATTTAGCTGCTGAATGATGGCCTGCCCTCTAAACTAAAAACTTTATGAATCATAAAGGGCTGTCTTTTCCATGCTAGTGTTTGGTTTGTATTGACCCTCTTTATTTTTTCGTGAACATAACTTTCCTTAGCCACATTTGAATGTAACTTTCATCTTCCGAAAAAAATTAAGCGTTTTACCTCCAGCTTCCATGATTGTTACTAAAATAATGGGAAATCCTCTTTGTACCCAAGCATTTCATAGAACTAGTTTTTAAAAATTTTAATGCTAGAAAGAACGCATGGAGGACCTACCGTGTAGAGTAGCACCTTCATAGGCATGTTGTCTCGGCCGTTTTCTAATTTAGATGGCATTAATGGGAATTTTGAAGGCCAATGAAGGGCTCCCCGAAATTGAATGATTTTTTTTGTGGCTGGAGTGTGGCGAAATGATTGCTGCCGTTAAATAAGTATCAGAACGTCGAAACAAGATGATGCACGATATTCTTCTAATCGACCTAACTCTAACCGTTCGGTAAGAAAAGGGAACTTTTTTGTGTCACCGCTGAATTCGCTTCTTCCTAGCGTATATGTATTTCCTTGGTTAGTCATGGTTGGAAACTCAGTCAGTTGTGTCTGCTTGGTAGATAACCAATGAACACTTGCGTGGTCGTGAAAATATATGTCTCATTCGAATTATCCACCATGTGCTAGTGTTATTACGCTGTTTAAACTGCAAACATCTGTTTTGTAGCCTTCAAGGCCTTCTTGGTGTATACATTGCATTAAATATCCATATGAAATTATAGTCTTTTTGTTCTTTTTGTTAAATGTGGCCTGAAGCCTTACATTTATATGACATTCTGGGTGAATTACATGTTCTGTGCGTCGTAAAATTAATTCCTTTCTGGCTTCATAATTTATAGCTGTATTTGTAATGCCATTCGCATGCGTTCGCCTGCTTTCATTGCGTATGTGCTGTCGTCTCTGAGGCTTTACTCACATTCCATATACTATGTTTCTTCTGTGACTGACCTTGTCTGCTCGTCTACCGCATTTTGAATGGCAGCATTCTAAATCCGATGGTACTCTCGTCCTTTTGGCCCCTTTGCTGAGCGTGGGTATTTGCTTCCCCTAGTCCCATTCCCCCCCCCCCCCTTTGTCCTATTCCCTCCCCGCCCTCTCCCTCTGCGCTCCATCTTTGCCATTCCCCCATTTACCCTCCCTCCGCCCCCACCGCGCCCTCGACCGAAGCTCTCTCCCTTGCGCGTCCCCTCTTGCTGCCTCCTTTAAAACCGTCTCCTGGGATATCATCGCGGGTTGTTTTTTCTTTTTAATAGGTATTTTTATTCGTAGCTGCTCTAAGCCAAGCGGTTGCGGAGACAAATTTTACTCATTGGGTGGTAAAATTGATTTAGCACTCGGTTAAAATAGACGGGAAGCACCTCGTTAAATTGTGTGTGCTATTATAAGTTGTGGACATACTCGTTGGTTATTATCCGTGAATTTTCAGCTATGTTCCCCACTATTATTTTATTGAAAGAGAAATACCAATCAAGACTATGACGTGATTAAATACTATTCGATAAACCTGGTGTAATCTTTTGAAATTATTAGTCCATCATTATTTCCTGAAATTCATGGTTGTGATAAACTGAATCAGTACGGCAGAAGGGTATTTCTTGTGGTGAAGTCTAATTTTAAGCCTTTTTCAAGGTTTTGGCTGGCTTTTGAATTTGCGCCGGAAATCCTCCGTAGTGGGCTAGAACTGTATTTCGCTGTTGTTAGACTTGCGTCCCGTTATTACAATTCAATTTTTTGAAACAGCCGTTACATAGTTGGCTCTCCTGATCATTTTGTTGAACTCCGAATGGAGAAAGGACGGAGTAGTAGTGAATAGCGTCTGGTAGTTTTAAGGAAGCAGCATAATGTAGTTTAGCTGCCTTAAATCGTTACTAAAATATATAAGAGCTCAAAACAGAAATGGGGTGAGTTATCTGGGGTTGAGCGAGTCAATGGGCCTTAAATTTAGAGTCTGTTATGCTGCTTCGTCGCAATTCAGTGTAGGTATTAATTTTGAGTTATTTTCTTTTTCAAAGGTAAAGGCGTGTATTCTTTTTTGTTAATACTCTGCTTTTTGCACTGCGCTAGAATAAATTCTTACTCTTTGAAAAATGCTCCATTTGAAAAGACAGAACACCATATGATGCGCCGAGATTTGAATGCAATAGTTTATGAAGTGTGGCTGACTTCTCATAAAAATAAAATGTAGAATAAAAAATAAAATCATGATGGCCGATTAGCTCTACTTTCTTGTTTATTTTGATGTAATGACTGAAACATAAGACTATGGAGGTATCTTTAAGAAACAGTTGAAAATCGCATTGTTTTCTCATGACCGTGGAAGCTTGTTCTGTCTTCCATAGGGCGATTAGCAATGCTCAACAGAAATTTTTTAAAGTTAAAATAACGTATTGAGCTGTTCAGTGCTCAACGTTTTCGGAAATAGGTACTGATACTCGGAGGATAACATTAATGCCATGATCAAAATAAATCAGGTGTTTTACTTATTTTCATTCATTCAGAGATCATCCCCATTTTAGGTTGATCCTAACTTCCACTTCGACGTAATCACTCACGGCAGGAACCTTAAGTTGTCTGACAATGAGAGAGATTAGTTCTTTCTGGGAAGGAATCGTGTTCTGTGTTAATCTTTAGTCGCCATTGTAGGCCGCTTATTATGTCCGTTAATGACAGCCTCCCAAAACCCATTGCGTATAATATGTCACCTTGTCCTTGCTGTGATAGAATGTTGGAATTACATCATATGCTGTACCCGTGGCTCTAGCTTCTATTCGAAGTTATGTGCAATGCTAAAATACATTTCTCGAACTTAATTATTTCGTCATAAATCCAGATGGACTGATATATCCTAGAAAAACACTAGGTAATAATTAATCATTGACCATAAGCTTGCTAATCGATTTCACTGTGAACATAACTGTATTACCAATGTATAAGCCAGCTTTTGGTGTTTTTCAAGAAGCTAAAGCTTTACATCTCCTCGTAAATGATGACCATGTTCCTCGTACTGCACAATTAAAATCCTTGAATGATGAATAATTATATTTATTATATAATGTTACATTTTCAGCATTTGTAGTGTAACAATAGAGTAGGGTCTTCAAAATAATTTCTGGTGTGGCGTGGATAGGTTTTCGCTTCATTGGCGCAGTATTTGATAACGTGCCCTAACGCCCTTCGAAGGCCTCCAATTTTTGCAAGAAATTCTTTTCAACGTGATCCTTTTGTAGGTGTGCCCATCTTCTGCAACCACACGGTGGCGCGTTGATCTAAATAGCTCAAATGCTGGTTGCATTGGAAACGATTTCTATCGCGTGAAGATGGGGAAAAGTTGGCTATGTTCCCCCTCTCTTCACCTCCTCAATCAGGGGAGAATATATCCATCGGCGGGCCGCTCTTAAGGCCACCACTATTTCCACCCCGCTCTCCTCCACCCACCCCAACCCCCACTTAGTTTCCCCCTCCTCAGAGAGCCCGTAGTGGCGCCAAAGCTATTCCTCCTCCCTCCCAACCCCTCGTTTGTGTGTGCCCTCATTCCAAGCGAGGCGCCCGAAGGGATTGCGACACCCCACACCATCCAGCCTTCCTTCCTCGGTGCGATATCCCTCGAGAGATAACGGCGCCGAAGCATGTGTCACCGGTGCATTGGCATTTCCATATAAGGAAGAGAGTTCTCTCACTCTCCCTATCTCATTCCCTTCGCGTGCCTATCCTCTGAGCAGTCCCGACCGGTCCGAGTAAGCTCCGCCGCGTTCCCAGCATTACGCTTGTGCGGGAGGCATCCCCCTTCTATATTTTTCCCCTCCATCTCGCTCTCCCTCTCCCATCCGCCTTTCGACACCCAGCCAAACAGCTGGCCATTTGTGAAATTCATAGCGGCTTGGATCCCGGCCGCCGCTCAGACATCAAGCGATAAAAAATACGTAGACTGTTTTTGTTTTCATCGAACTTTTATCCGATCGGTCAAATGCCTCGCCTGTTTACATTTTTACGGCCGGTTGCCCTTGGTTCGTTTTCCTCGGAGCTCGGTTTTCACCGAGGAAAAGAAGTGTAGTGTGCTGAACTAGTTTATAGACGGCCATCTGTAAGTTTGCCTGATGTGAATCTGTCATGAAATTTCTCTTTTTCCTAGTGCCTTATGGTGATAAAAACTCCCGTGAAATGATGATACGTCAACGTTTGGGCGATAAATAGTTCGAATGGTAAAGCGTAAACTCATATGGTTTTCTTACCTTTGTTTCGTGTCCCTATTGATAATTTCTCATGTCTTCATTTTCAAGCTGTGGTGATGTGTGATATTTACATAATTTACTTCTTCGGTTGGCTGTTAAGGTGTCTAGCTTCATATCGAACCGAATAAACGCGAACGGACTAATCCTTATTGCCGTTATTTGCTCAGCGAAAGTGTGCACGGGAGATACCACAAGCACTGAACGGTATTATTTTGTGTGATTTGGTTTCCATTCATGCCCACGAAGTCGCCCAGTTAGTAATTTATAGAATGCTCTGATTCATTAAGTAAGCCATTATTAAAATCTTAGCTGTAGACAAGATTCAGCGTAAAATGCGTTTAGTGCTAGAAATGATTGTCCTTGGTCGTATGGCGTACAAGGAAAGCTCAAGTGAAATGAAGCTCTCGGTTTGTGGAGCTAATCGTTCAGTATCACCTTTATTCCAACTTTTCCCGACCTTTCATATTGATAACTTAATTTTTATTATGTATTCGTTGACGCTGGAGTAAGTCTTGTCGCTAAGGCCTCAGGAAGGTATCATCCATATTTATTTGTCCAAGCATTCTTGGTCTTTTATCAGGCATCTTATGTTTCATTAGGGTTGTTCAGCTCTGAAAGTTATTCACAAATATCTTGAAGGAAAAAGGTAATGAATTTATTTCTTGAATGTGTTCAAGTCCGGCAGTAGAGACTATTTTGGGGGAGGATACCCGCCGTCGTTGCTATAAAACTCTTTACCTTAAAGTATGGCATCGATTGAATGCATCTTCATCTACGAAGTACCGTGCAAGCCACCACTAACGTGTGTGGCACGGGGTGATTCCACACCAGGCATGCAGCACTCGTCCCAACACAAATCTCGACCTCGCACGTTCCCCCGGCCACTAGGCGCGGACATAAAATCGGTCAGGAGAACTGCGTAGTGAAACTAGAATCTCGGATAGTGCTTCCTAAATGAACATGCAAACATGCTGTACAATGCTAAAGACTACATGCAGTACAATGCTACATCTAGTGGTTAATGTTACTAATACTATTAATTTATGAATTCTACGAGATACTACTTCATGCAGAGAACAAAATGAAATAATGCCGGACATATCAAGCGGTGTGAAGTGTTAGTAATGATGCTATGCTATAAAGCAAACGTGAAAATTCTACTCTACGTAGTGAGGGTAGTATTTGTACCGTGCCGTGCAAATCTCCCGTGGGTGTGGTTTGATTACGCATTATGTTTTGCGCCCGCGTGTGGGTTACTCGTATGGCGCTATATTTCTACGCTCACGAATGCCACGCCCTCATTTAAATGTCCAGGATCATCCGGGAAAAAGTACTCCTATTAGATGATTCCGTGGCCGCTACGTGCATACCCTCATGCTTCGTCAGTTGGATCGAACGCTTTACTCTCGGCCTGAACTCCTCCCTCCGTCTGGTCCCCAACTCCCGATTTGGAAGCTTTTATGACTGATCATTTTATTTTTATTCCTCGGCGGCCACATCCCGGATCTTCCATCATACTTTTTCCCTTCAAAGCTAATTAGGCCATCGTCCCCCGATATGAAGGACTGCGTATTCATAAATTAACGAGGAAGAGAAGCCGTATTTTGATGTCTGAAAGGAGGAAAGTTTCATCATGGCGATAGGGGAAGGAAATGGGGATGTAGCTTAAGTCAGGCATGTTGGTTTATTTTGTCGTTAGAAGTCACTATGGTGTTAGAATTCTTGTCAACTTAAGTTGTCTGTTCTGGTCGTTCTGATATAAATGCCTCTATGACGTCACCGGCATTCAGAATTTAAAACATTCATTCTATGCTGAAAAACAGAGATAACTAAATATAATTTCGTAGTTGTAGACATTAGAGAAATTAACTGCTTGTCGCACTATGTGAGAGAATGTAAAATAGGAGATTGGTACTGGGATGAAAAAGGCTCATTTAATATATATATAAAACCCCTTATAGTTTGCAAATATTGCTTACGAATAGTAAATGAGGAATAACTGTGTAGTATCGGCGATAGTTTTTTCTTCTATTGTGACGCCTGAGGCTAAAAGCGATAATGGTTGCTTGTAAGAAACTTAATTGAAGACATTATTTAAGGGGAAGAAGTACTGGCAAAAATCTTGCCGACCCGTATGCCTTGGTTCCCTCATTTTACAAGGGTTTCTCTGGATGTTTTCACACTATTCCTGTCGTGGATTGGCACGTTTTAAGGGCTGTAGTATTAAAAAGTGAAATCAGTTGTGACGTTGCTGGAAGAGCTGTGTGATCCTCGTTTACGTGGATTCTAAAGACCGCATGGCATATCTGCTATGATGCGTGACTGGATATTTTTAGCACACACTGCCCTTTCAGAGTGTATTTATTAATTCGGAATCTTTAAAACCCCACAGTGCGACGTGTATGTGACCTCCATTTTTTTACGCTTGCTGCTTGTACTGGCATAAGATTTTGTTACTTATTTTTTGCTATATGTCATGAGAGAAGCGCATCTTTTAACCTTAAACTCTGTCTGAACGGTTATGTGACATGGGCCCCTAGCAGCCGTTCAAATCGAGGAAGAAACTATTTAGCCCATGTCCATGTTTTTTACTTTTTAATGGTTGTGTATGCTTTCGAATCGAGTATGGATTTGTTGGAGCCTTACATGTTTCGGTGCATCGAAATTCTTGCACTCCGACGTTGAACGTAGCGTCCGCTTCGGTATGTGTCAGGGATGAATATCAATTTTATATTTATTTCAGCTGCCGAGATTTATTTCGGTTGTATACTTTTACCTCCTGTTCACCACAGATTCATGGGTCGTCATGGCATGATGGGGAGGAGATTATTTAGCAGCAATGTCACTTTATTAAAACGCGAACATGAGTTAATTGCCCGTCTGAGGAATACATTTTAATTGGTTCACGAACGCTTTAACTTCGCATAACAACGCTGCACATTGTGGCGTTAAGTGTGGCGTGGATACATACGTATCATCCCGAGGATAGAAGACCTATTTAGACTCTGTGCCTCCTTGCTTAGCTCAAAGGGAACTTCATTACCTTCCAGTGATATTTTGAGCTCCGCATCAGAGGTCTTAGAAGCCATACTTGTGTCGAATGGTAAAACCATGCTGTTTCCTGTGTCTTTAATTACTTCGGCGCTTGGCAGCTAGCAAATTGAGGTTCATTAGTCGCGGCCACAAATCATCTGCATGAATCGTTGATACTCTTAAAGCTGTCCTTAACAGAAGACACTCTCCGTCTTAGCGAGTTTCGCTGTAATTTCTTTCCTCTGTATGTGCACATTTATTTCCTTTGTGGCCTTCTTGATATTTTCCACTCTTAATATTCGGATAATATAATATTTGTTCCTTGTATACCATTTCCTGGAAAAGGACGTAAGGCGATAAATGCCCAGATTTTATGGGCTGAACTTGAGCCAGATTTCAACGGGAATGGGATACTATTCAAAGAAGAAAACTCGCCAGCAAAAGTCGTATTTTCGAGTCACGCGGGAGGGATTGAAATTGGTGTGCTGTGTATTAAGATGCGCGGTTCCCTTCGCCTAAGTTGATTGCCCCTCGATCCGTATTGTTCTTGCGAAATATTTGAATTCCTTGATGGTTTAATGCAACCAGAAGGATCTGTTACATGGAAAGTGCACTCTAATCGGATGTTTCCTCCCTGTTATTGGATATAGGCATTGTGAAACTGTATTTGAAAAAATTGCAATATTTGAAACTCGGCGTTTTCACTTTGTCTCCAATAATCACCGTTTTATACTCAACTTCTTCTACATTTTAAGTATTTTGTGGTTACTAAGCAATAAGGAAAGATTTGTATTGGTATTTATTGGATTGATTTTATATTTGTTTCTTTTGTAGAGAGTTAATGCAATTGCATAAGACTTAAAAATGAAGTTGAAGAACAAAATAAATTGTCATTCAATGGCTATAGTACTTTTTTTGATCTATCGGGCAGAATAAAAAGGATTAAAATTTCGTGGCTCCTATAGGTATGCAAATGAGCAATATATGTAAAGGAGGTATCTTTCAGCGCTAGGATAATTGCATCTACTCATTATCCGGTAATGGAACGATTTACCCTCGAATACGTTGAGAAAACAAATAATATAAACTATTTGCAGGCTTTCGAAAAGCCCCCGCAGGCTGGTGGCGGATTACAGTCTCAGTGGATAAGGCTGTATGTAGCTAATTACGTCAAGAACTGGTTGCAGTTTTGTCTTACGCATTGTTTAACGTACTTACCGTTTTCGAGTCCTTTAGACAGACAGCCTGTTTTGTGTACATGATAATGATGCATTTTTCTCTTGCAATAAACATGCAGCGGCGTAGATCATCCGGCCACACCTTGAATATGCAGCGAGCATATGGGATCCGGTGCAGAAAGACTTTATCCGGGAACTTAATAAAATACAAAGGAAAGCTGCGCGATTCGTCAAATACTGCTACGGGCGTACAGACAGCGTCACACAGATGTTAAACGAATTAGGCTGGGAGGCGCTAGAGACTCGGAGGCTGCGCGCTAGGCTTAGATTACTTGAGCAATTAAGAATAGATATCTTTAAGAGCGACACGGAGAACATCATATTAGAACCCCACTATATTTCCAGGTCCGACAGAAACGATAAATTAAGAGAGATATTTTGCCGAGCGGATATGTATGGGAATTCGTTTTTCCCCCGAACAATAAGGGACGCTTTTAATAAATGCTAGGCGTAATTTCATTTGAGCGTTTCCTTTTTATATGTAAATGGCTGGTGTCCTAACAACCCCCGCCACACGCCTATTGAGGCGGCTTGCGGGGTAGTATGTATATGACCATGAATATCGTAGTACGTTCCAAATTCGTTTCTGTCCCTAGATGACTAGCCGAGACATAGAAAATAAAAACCTGTAATTCAGACAGCCGTGTACCTCCACGCATTTGGGCATGCGTCCAAGCCTTGGAAATCCTTGGTTAATCCCTGGGAAACTGAAGTGTTTTTGTGACCCATTTGAAAATTTAACCATGGTCTCTGCAGCTTGGCTATAATTTAAAAGATATTTCATTGATCTACTTTCCGACATGTTTATCACTAATTCATGGAGGAACGATTTTCTATTGCATTGCGTTACGAAATTGTTCTCATTTCCCAGAATACGGCTATTTTTAACGATGTTTTTCCTGAAAATTAAAGTTTTACTTTTGATTCCGCTCGAGGGTGGTTATTTTGACTGTGCCAACAGTTGGTTCGTGAGGAATGGTGGTATTTTTGTGGAGCATGTTTTCACAGTGATGTCTCGGCGTCGGTTCCTTGATGGGAATCCGGAAACCCTTGGGTTCGATTGTGAGTCTGAATGAACTTTACACGATTTCAGGTGACGTGAAATGCGTTAAATCACATGCTCACCAACTCAGTTAAATTCCAAACGATCTCTCATCTGTAATGCAAACCGTGTGTGTATTATCTTAAGAATATTGATTATGATTATGAAGAGGCTTACTTTATGGATTTCAGGTCTTCTTTCCCGAATAGTTTCTCATAATATATGCTGTCATTTTCACTGTCAGTTAAATCGTATATTTAGAATTTTTGCACTCATCCTGCAAATTAAAACTAACAAATCCCTATGATGTAGAGGTGAATGTATTTTTGAACATTTCGGAAGCATATTGAAAATTTGTTTCAGTCGCTTTCAGGAGTCTAATTGATAAACAATCCTTAGATGATTGTATTTGATAGGTATTTAGAGATACACACATTCTTTGTCGCTGATACTGACAGTGACAGTTGAACAAGTGTATGGGGGTGATGTAATAGTGTCTTTTGTTCTACGGGGAAGACAAATTGATTTTGGGTCACTGCCTAAAACAAGAAGCATATGTGCCAAAGTCATTATCTAGTAGTATCTAGGACTGATCTAGTAATTAAGAGCCGACTTAAGCTTAAACAATAAAATGTTTTATATTCGTGTATTTTCTGAGCTCAATTATAAATTCAGTGCTGACTTGATATTAATTGAAAGTGACATCTATCAACATTGACTCGGATAGGGCAGGAATATGCACAATCGAACTGAAAATGGGAGCCGCCTCCGGTAAACCTTGTTGATTGCATTGCATGCGAGATCATTTGATGGTGGTGCATTTTCCCGGTCGACTTCTCGGAATGAAATTATCCCTCGGCGTGAGACGTGCCCCTCGAAGCAATTGAGCGCGCGCACGCTCCAGCCAGTCCCCTAAGCGTCGCGCGCGCCGCCGGGGCAAGGACAGCGAGCGAGGGAGAGAATTAGTTCGTGGATAAATGGTTAAGCGAGGAGCCGACGAATGCTTTTGGTGCTTCCTGTGGCGGAGGGAGAGGGATGAAAAACGGAAGTGTGGAGGAGGGTGAGAGGGGAGGGGGGAAGGCGTTTCGGGCATCGTCGCCGGCAAGGTCGTCTCGATCGCTTTACCGAATGCCTCCTCATCTCCTGATCCCTTTCCCCGCCTACTCGCCGTGAGGGATGCTCTTTCTTTCTTTCCCCTCTCACATCTCTCTTTTCCCACCTCGTCGTCTTCACTCTTGTCGTTCTCGTCTCTCCATGCACCGCTGGCTCTTGCCAGTTCGCCTTCGTTGCTCTATCGCTCACCCTGTTTACAGCCGTCCGACGTCTCATCTGTTAAAAAAAAGAGAACCGCGCCATGCCGCACGCTGGTCCTTAACGCCACGGTTCGCTTTGATTCTCGAGCATTCTTGGCCCGTTTCCTCGTTGGAAGTTTTTGGATTTTGTTTTCACGAGCGTTTCCCTATCCGCCCAGTGTTAAGCATGTTTATCTTCCATGCGATGGTGAAAGCCCGTACATCTTTTGTCCTAAGTTACTTAAAGTGTTAAATGACGCGGAAAAGAATCTTCTCGGTTTAGCGATAAGCTTTTTGTTTCGCCGTTTGTTTCGAATTCTCGCGCGTAGAGATCTCGCAAACGCTCCCTTTCCTATAGAGCTCCTGGCGGCGGACCATGAAAGCGAAATTGTTGGGTGGCGTCAGGTACTTGTGAGATTAAAGTGCTTTTGTAGGCATGAGTGTGATGGGTAACAGGGGCTCCCTGTATCTCTTTAGTACGGTGTCTTATGCGCAATCTTCCCACGCCGGGTATCCCCATTCTATTCTCGGAGGTGACTATGCGAACCCAAGTAGTTATTCTTACGTATCTTGGTGCGCCATGGCATAACTTTATGAAAGAGGAATCGTCAGTTTACCTCACCTGTCCTACGAGCACAGCGTGGACCTCGGCGTTTTTATTCGATTGGAAAAAATAGCGACGCTTTGTTTTTCTCCAGCCAGTCCCTTCTATTGCTCCTTTCCCCTAATGATTGGCCCAAATTACCGCAATAAAGGAGTCTTTATGGCTCTCGCAACAGATTCCATCCGGTGCTGATATATTTAGCTCGATTAAATCATTTGGAGAACGTTCTGTTCTCAATAGCTACTATCGTAAATGATGCGTTTATGCGTCCATGGAATAGTGGCATTACGCATTATAATATAGTTGGTATATAATGCTACGCTACCAGCATTAGGCTGACGTAAACTAATGTCGGGATTCGTTCGGTGGACCTGGAGGGACAGAAGCTTGTCGAATAGTTAGCACAAGTTTGTGTCATCCCATCCTCGAGAGGCTTCAGCTTATTATTTAAGTGATATCGTCGATATTTTTTCAGAGCACGTTACGAGACTTCGAAATTCTCGAGGCTTGACATCTATAACCCTTCCAAAAAGACTTGAAATTAAAACCGTATTCGTGGCAAGAATATTACTTCGTTTGAAAGTGTGAACAAATGTGTAAATAAATCAGTGAAAACAACTGAAGCCTCAAATTATTTAGTTTTTACCCCCTTATTTTATGGATGCGATATCTGTTGTACATTTTATTGGGATGCATTCTATGAGAAAAAAATCCATGGTAAAATTGTTTTTAGAATCAGCACATCTAGAAAAGAATAGTGTTTGCATTGTTAAAACGTATCTCAGATCGGAAGGAGTTTATAATTATAGCCTAATCTGGCCCTAGTCAGTTTGACATGGGGTTGTGTTTTTATTTGTAAGTTCGCGAAGCAATGTCGTCATAAATGAGGCCATTTATTACGACTTATTTTATATGGCCTCCTAATGCACAAGAATACGCCTTTGTAGTTTATATTAGACTCATCCAGGGTCCCGCTGGGAGAACTCAGATGAATTTCCAGAGCGCTTATATCCCCGGCGATGGATAGGCCTTCCCCCCGATGAGAGAGCCCTTCTTCACTCGTCGCCCTCTTGATCGCCCTCCTCGTGTGCCCGCCGAGTTGGCTGCTGGCGGAACTTTCGCGACTATTTGGCGCCTCCATGACCGAGAGCCTTTGGAGAAGTGTTGGTTGGGACCGGGCATCCCGTGGATTCTCTCTTTCATTCCCTCGTCTCATCTCTCTCATTCACATGACACCTCATCTCCTTTCGACCCAGCTCCTTCGCTCTGCTTATTCGCCCAAGTAAAAACCACAACCATGAAAGGAGACGTGGAAAATGAGTCGTTAATCATGCTCTTTCCTTTATTCCGGGGGAAGAGCAGTGTGCCTTTCTTATGTGTGACCTCGGCACTTGATCTTAATGTGTACAATTGAAACTGTTCGTGGGGTTCTCCGACTTCTCAACAGCATACATGTACTCGGAACCTTTGATCAAAATCATTTGAGTGAATATTAAGGTGGGGGGAAAAGGTCGATTTTTAGTGCATTGCAATTGTTATTTATTTTGATTATTATGACCGAAGTTATTCCCGTCCGTCGTTCATGATTACGTTTGCGCGAAAACAATTCATATCGTCATTACGCTCTTAATACCTCTTCGTGTGTCATTTCCTAATGGCTACTTACGTAAATATGGCCTAGCATAAACGAGAGCGCTAATAAAAATGTTAAAATACTTTCTTCCAGCGCTGGACTTCAGTATATATTGAGGAAATTGAGTGCATATCAACGACAAAAATCGTTTTGCACCGCACACTAATCAATGAGGGTCAGGCTCATTTCTTGAAGGATATTTTTAAAAAACCGTGTTAAAGAAACTGACATTTTACCACAGTGAAATCATAATTTCTTAGAAAGTCTTGTTAAACGCATATAATTCATGAAAATATTGACGTGCTCAAGGTTGTCGTCAAGAACCTAAGGTCTTCCGGAATATTAAGACTATCACGTGCCACCCGATACTTTTCACACTCCGTCAGGGTGTGTTTCAACCTGAGGTATCCCTCATACCCCGTAGTATCCGGAATTATCTACGTATTTAAAATGAATTTTATGTATTTGTATCGCAATAGTTTCCTTAATTCCTGAAGTTGATGAGTTCCTCATTGCTCGTCAAATAATAATTACAATTACAGTGTTCAAGGAAACTTATAAGTATTCGCGCTCTTTTAAGATTTTAAAACCTTTTTGCAGCCCAGTTATGTTGCCATGACGTCTTAATTTTTTTGGGGCTAATTTCATTGTTGAGTGGTAAACTGAGCGTGGGTTGTTGGTTACAGAACGATTGTGCGTAGCGATTACATTGTCATCCGTCCCATGTGCGGGTCAAAGTATGTACGACGATAACATTTTCAATTATTTTATGATAAGATATCTGTTTTTTTGTGAAAAATTCCTTTTTTTTGGAAAGTCATTTCGATTGTTTTTGCAACGTTTGTTTTTTTTAATACTCATTTTTGTTATCCGATTTGCAGGAACCGAAATTTATCTTGAATCATTTTACGAATCCGAAGTCATAATGAAGGTGGTTGAAGCATTCATATGAATCGAAGCATTGTTAACTTAATGGACTCATAATTTGAGAGGTACACGAATGTGAGAAATTTACTACTCAAACGAGTGACGGCTGAACTTCCTCTTTTATTGTGCGTTTCCTTTGAATCTACTGGCTAGATTTTACGCCTCAACCTCGGATTCTGTTCTTTGAAATCATGAATGTGGACCATCATGAAATTTATTGATTTTACTGTGCATAGAAAAATTAATGTGGAGCGGTTGTATAAAAGAAATTCGTTCATCCTTGATACTCTATGAATATTTGGACGCGTCTCTGGGGGAATGCATGTCGATTGATTTGGATATATGAGAGAATTAAGTTGATAGATCTGTTTTTTGTTGCTAATCATGCAATGACCGTTACTCCTGGTTTACATTAACGAAAAAAAGATATTCGTGTGGTACGTTTATTTTACAAATTGCTATTGAATGGGTTACGTGCTTAACGAGATGTCGACAGCATGCCATTAACGTTAATGCGATGGTAAAGAGTGAGTAATTGAGAGAAAGGACCGGGAGTTCTGTAGAGGAAAATGCTGCGAAATTGACGTTGTAATCCCCCCTCCAAATATCTAAAAGAGGTCATCAATGCCTTTCAACAAGGATTGATAGGTGTCCATATATTTTATATTTCGACGCAAATATACTCGAAATTATGCACAGTGGACAAGAAAGTAATACGAATTAAGACTACACAAGTACCCGTCTGCTTTGCTACATATTTTCGTGTGTGATTAGGCAGGTCGCCCTATTTTTAGCGCCCTTCCGTTTCATCGTGCGCATTTTCTGCATGGCATAAATTATTGAATTGTCCCCCTTTTTTCCTCTATTCGTCCGAAAGCTTTTTGAAGAGCGAGCCCGTTTGTATTTATTATTTTTTTGGGTCGGACTTCGAAAGAAATGACCTCGGCTATCGGTGAAGCACTATGAAGTTTATCGTCACTATATTCAGATAGCCTTCGCTAAGGAGTGTAGCCTAATAACGACTCTTTTTATCTCTTAAGAAATGCTTTCGTGGATGACGCATTTAGGTGCGAGCGTAGCACGAAGCGTGAAGTTGGAGAAATTGTTTTTGTTATCAGTGGGTGTAATAGGTATATAATGGCGTACTTACAGTTCAGAATGAGCGAAGCTGTCAAGAAATACACTAGCTCGTTTTCGCGAAAAACAAAGTTAACGCTAATGGAATATGAATGTGAATGCCCCTTGGCGAGTGCATACAGTTATTGTTTTTGTTCTGCCCATTTTGGACTCCAAAGGAGACATGAAAAGCCCGTTTCTTTATCATATACCTAAAGTTGATTATTTGGCCTTAAGTATCAGACTCCTGCTTTAGTATTGCGTTATTAAAACAATTATCCCCTACAATTGCTGTTCATCTCGTGCGGAATAGTTGAATATTTTTGTTAGCACATATAGGAAATATTTTCAGTACCTACTCATGATTAAGATGTTGCAACAGTCAAGTATATAAGGAAATATTTTGTTCAAAATTATTTGTTCCTCCGGATTTCATCCTGACCTTTTCTGACGTTTTCTTGAGGCTTATGACAGGCCATTCTTCTTGGCTATCGGTGGGTAGCCCAGAAAAATGGGTCTATTTGAACGATTTCTTGTCGTTTTTTTTTATTTTCACGTGCGCGCAATCCAAAATAAGGGGCGAAAAAGGGACGAGTCATTATCATGCTATTTCTCAAATGCGAGAAAATTACGCCAGAGCATGGGGAGAATACGAATCCCTATTTTAATTTGTAGAGCCAATTTTTTAATTGCTCTTGCATGTTTGTTTCTTTCATCATACCACCGTGACACTGGAAGTATTACGCCTTGTTTTTCACAGATGTCTATATCTATCATTGAATTGTTAAACCTGTTAACAATTCACAACCGTAAACCGCTAACAGTTGTTTCTGTTAATTGAAGGAGGAGCGCACGAGCGTGAGGCAGATTTGTGAAAACGTCGTTTATTTAGTTAACTGGCTAAATCAAGTTAGGGAACAAGTGATTTAATTTGTGATGAGGACGCATTGGATCTCCTACGCAATACTATTCGGGTCCATACCTCGTTTCGTGTTGTTGAAGAGGGTTTTTGCTGCGTGTTCTACTAGGCTATTGCACCAAGGAAACGAGGAAGGTCACCGTAAAAATACCATGGTAAAAGCCGTCTTTGCTATTTTTCCCTCGCAACGTGGTGGCAAAAAAGCCTCGTTCCGGAAGAGCAAGAGCGCAGCCGTTTTGGCGGTTGCCAGATCGCATCAAAGCATTGAATGCAATCTTCCAGAATGTAGGTGTGTGCGATGTCCAACGTTAGGGAATTTTTTCTGAGTTTAATTGAATGCAATTTTCGACTATTGCGATTTTGTAATCTTTGACCTTGGGGCTCGATCGCCTATTAAGGATTAATTGATGCCTAGTTTGTTGATATTATTTTTCTTCGTGCGTTATCTTCACAAAGATTTCGATCCCGATCTCTCGAATCTAATTTTGGTTTTCTTATCGCCTCCGTCTACTTAGCCACACTCTTTAACTTTCCCAAATTTTTAAATGACACGAATTTTATGTAACTATCTTTATTCGCTATTTTTTTACATTCACGTGATACATGTAAACTCGAAAGTATTCTTTATCGTATGGCTGCTACGTTACTCAGGGGTATTTATTGAGAGAATATTTAAACTTATCTTTCTTATTGCTAAGCTATGGTGACACTTATCTTCATCATTCGCTCTTCTTGGAATACGATTAAGTTGATGTGGAAAGTTAGTCACCTATTTGGCGGTGATGTTAACTCTTCTGAGTTACATGCTTAGACTCTGAATAATCTCTGCTTAAATTAGATCTTTCGGATCCTCATGTGACTCTGCGTCGTAGGATTAAAATATAGCTGTGAATGACTTCTCTCTTCTTCGGAGCCACTTTGTATGCAGGGTTATTAACAATTGCGATTTACTTCCTGGTAGTTTTGGGCAAAGAAGTGGTTGAATTTTTGCTTTGTCGTACCCAAAAGAGTAAGAAGAAACTGCAACCGCAATTTTTTTAATTCGTAGTTTTGCTCAATTTTATTTCAAACACTCGACCTTAGAAACGGTACACCAAACTTCGCAGAAATCTGATCCCCAATTTCATGGAATGATTCTCTTTTGACGTGGAGAGACTACGCTTAGACACGTGAATGCTTACTGACAGTAAAGTTTTGCCGTTGACAGTAATTTCGTTAAGCATAAAGTCTGTACAAATAACTAACAGCTAATGAGACTCGGGCATTGAAATGTTATGAAATTTCGTTGATGGGAGACCGGAACGAGAAGTGATACTTCACTGTCGTTATGTTGCTTCTTGAAATTTGAATGTCTCTTACACATTTGAAATGTTGAGTGCCTATTGTTCACCTCCCTTCGTTGTTCCGCGGCGCAACTTTTTTCCGAAACCTATCTAAAAAGCATACCATAGAGCGAGTGTGGAGTGTTTATTATGGTAGAAAGCGCTCATTCATCCCGGCGTGTGTGTGTGGTTCTATTCCTGTTCCCTTTTGAAGCGCGTGGGCGCTACTGCGTGGCGGGGAGGGAACTAATGCCGGAGCGTGATTGTGATCGCTGCATGAATCGGTGCGAGCAATTCGTGTGCTCCTCGTGGATCTGACGCGGTGCGCTGTGTGTTCTATAATTACCCCTTTGTAGAAGGGGCACCACCATCGACGGTGGAAGGAACGGCTTCGCCCCAACTCTGGTGGCTGGGAGCGTTCGAGTGGGATAAGGCGGGCGAGGATGAGAGGTGGTGTTGCTCACTGAAGAGCTTTTTCCACCGTCGACTCCACCGCAGCCGTCCTCCCTGACCTCCAAAGTCGTGGGGCAAGGTCACCTCGGCTGCCGGCCAACCAACAAACCCACCCCGCCCCAACATCCAGTCCCTCTACCTTTCGATACCGCCCCTACTCTGCTCGCAACCGTCCCTGCCTCCTTTCTTTCCCTACCTCCCTTGAGGAACCACCCTCTTCATCGCCCTGAACAAAATTCATCACAATCCGGGACGAAAAAACACAGCTGCGCAATCCGTCGAAGAACGCTCCATTATTATGTAGATATTTTCACCTATTTTATCATCTATCTGCTATTATTTGGCAGCATACTCTCAATTTTTGTCATGTCACGATTATCTTAAAAAAAGAATGTTGTAAGCCTGCCATTCATACTGAGCCAAAGGCAGCGCTGTATCCACATCACCCTGCAAGCCTCGGGAAGGACGCCTGCCTGTGTTTTTAATGAAAGCCATCAGGAATGAAAGAGTGAGAGAATTGTAATAATGAATCAGGAAGGTAAAAGATGTTTTCTAGTACATTACTCTTTCGCTCTTAGTTTGTTGTTGGTGTATGCGTAAAACGTATTCTGGAACCATCCGCTCGACGTTCTGTCTGCTGTTGTCATCTTTATTTGCTCTTCAGTAATTGTAAAGGTGCTAGAATTTTACTCAAAAGTGTCACTAAATCTTCAGTTATAAAATATTTAGTGTCAAAATTGTTTTTTTTATTCTCTTTTTCTTTTAGAAAAACATGATTTATTCCTTTGAAACATTTCATCTTTTCTTCCTGTTATTTTTTCCTTTTGATAAGATGGCGATGGAGCCTGGGGTCCTAACCTTTGCGAGCCTTTAGAACACGAACCTTGGGAGCTAGTATTTCATGAGTTTAAGTTCTTATTTTGTTATTTCAATTGGAGGCAGGGCTTTTTTTCCACCTTAATCTTACGTGAAATAGCAGAATTAAACCAAACATGATGACTGCGGTGTTAGTTAACTTTTTACTTCTTGCTGTATTCCTTACTGTGGAATTGGTGTGTTTTGGTGTAACCTGAATTAATGCAAACTGTATCCTGATTAAGTCAACTCTAAATTCACCTGGCTAAGGAAGTGTTATTTTAGCGAATTGGTGCAGGTTGGTACGTAGCTTGGATATGATTACGAGGGTAAAAGGCACTGGGACTAACGGATTCCGGTCAGAAGGGTTAATAGTGACCATATAGTAGTCACTGGACCACTGCATTATGCTGAAATGCACGCTCATCCTGCGCGTCACATGCAGTTCGGCGTGTGTGATCCCTTTTTCATTTTTTCTTCAAACCAGTTTTCGATTTCAGTTTCTAAGCCCAAAATTGGTACTAACTGCCATATTTTTCTTATTGCAGTTCACTTAAGGGCTCATGGCATTGCTTGGTGAACGGCAAGTCTTCTTTCCCGGGGGTTAGTCTCATACCCTGAGTTACGAAACTTTCTCCTTATCTGTGCAGTGAAAACCTCTCTTCCCAAACACTTTTCTGTGGTCAAGTTTTCATTGGTTTTATTTCGACCTCACCCCTCGCGGGGCATATTTAGTCTTAATGGCAATTGATCCACACCAACGTTTTGGAACTTGAACTTGTTGACCGACTCCAAGAATTTGTAACAGTTTCCTGCACCACGTGTAATCCTTAGCTGATGAGGAGAGGTGGAAGCAAGTTAGCATTTGTGCGATAAGATGTATCCCTTTTTCAAATGGGGAAAAATCTTGTCTTTGATGAACGTCTGCTTCTATGACTTTCCCAGACTTCTGCTCCTACATACATTGCGTAAGAATAGAGTAAAAACAATGCGCCACCGGAAATTGGTCATTTTCGACTGACTTTCCATGATGACGCACCTGGGTCCGCTCTGGAATGGAGGCTGGTAATATCTACAAAACTATCTAATTATTAAAACTATCTAATGTGTGGGCTTTCAGAATTCCCATTTTTTATGTAAGAAACCGATGTAGGGATACGTGTGCGTTCTCACTAGACAGTCGTAATTTGACATTGAATGCGTTACATGCAAATCCAGGAAGTATACTTGATCACGCAAGTAAATAATAAATTGTTGTGTTAATAATTTCTTGATTTTATTCTTTCATTAACGTGCCATTAGGTGTAAATACTGGTGTCTTGCTGTAAAACTGGTTCCATTAATCTCCGAAATGGCTTTAATCTCAACTATCTACTATCAACTAATCTCAACTATCTCTAGGGTATAGTTAAATGCATGTTGGTGATTACTCACCCCCTGCCACACACCCCTGAGGTGGCTTGCAGGGTATTTTGTAGATGTAGATGTATCGAGAAAGTAGTATTTTGGTTAAACGTGCTTCGACGGCTTAGGTCATTTCGCACATACTGTCTGCCACGCGCAGACAGAGGCAACAGCACTCGGACAAATCGGAGGATCACCCCTCCAAACTCGAGCCGAACCCAACGATGCTTAACTTCGGTGACTGATCGGGAACCGGTGTTTCCATCGTGACAGGCCGTTGCCCCTATCGAGAAAGGCAGTGCTAATACATATCTAGATTCGCCAAATAATTTCTACACACTCCTACTACTATCGAGTTTGTAGAATGGAATCCGGAAATGCATATCCTTGGTTTTTATTTTATCCGTGATTGAAAATTATTTCATTCAATTGCTGGCACCGTTGATTTTTGTATATTTCGCGTGCAAACCACGTGACTACTCTGTTAAGTAATCTAATGTAATTTCGCCTTACGATAGTAAAATGACGATGTTCAATGGGTTAATTTTATTTTAATCACTTTCGCTGTTGTGGTTTATATTATTTTAGTTATGTAGACGTTTTACTATTCTTTTCTCTTTTGTGCCTTATATTTATGTACTTACTTATTTAACAAATATTTCAGTTTTTAAGATATCCTCGTTTTTTAAGCTCCTATTAAAGTATAAAACCTTTTTTGGTCGCCAATGTTTCCCTCGAATTGCGTCACCCAGCTGGGGAGCAATACCTCTTTATGTATTTACGTAGTGAGGTAGTCTGGTTTGTGTTTCTTATCTGCGAGATAGCACCTCCGATTCGGGTGTGAATTCTGTGTTTGTAGTTATTATATTGTGGGAACCAAAAATTTTACCTCTTATACTATTATCTCATACCACAGCGGCTGACAAAAATCAGCCTGGATTCGGTATACACGGAGACAGGCCAATGAATGAACCCGCTGAGTCTCATAACGGGGTCATACGGAACAAGGAAGAGGGTCAAAATCGGCTTACGGGGGTTAAGTTAAAAGTAATATTTCGAGGCACTACGATCAGGAGCCAGTTGTATCATAAATGGACATTTTAATCTGCTAGACCTAAATGATTTTTAGAAAGTCATATAACAGTAATTGTAAACGCATTTCTTGAACTCTTTGAGCGGAAGCGTTTTTGTTTACTCTTATCATAGGGTATTATTATATAATTATAGTAATGGTAAGTAATATCATAAAATGTACATTTATTTAATTTATAAACTGGTTAAAGGTTCGAGTGATTAATTGATTTTTTTTCTTTTACTCCGCAGGTAAGTTTGCAGACGCCACTACTTTCTCTTGACCACAGTTTTCCGGGCAGTTCGGAGCCCTCGTGAGTTGCTGGATCATTCGCCGTGTGCCGCCACGGTTTGATCTAGCGCTCTCTCTCTCTCAGACCTTTGCTCCGACCTCCCTCTTCCTCTCGTGTAAATAAGGAAACGTGTGAAAGCGGACAGCGAAGCGTATTTCCCCTTATATGGCTGGCATTCGTGATTTCTTCCTATCCTTAGTCACTGCTTTTGGAGTGACTCACTGGTCGTTCTTCCTGGCTTTCAAGGGGCCTGGTTTTGTCTCATTCGCTGAACCGCTATGATGATTTGGGATGATGATTAATTTCTCCTTTTTGGGGTTCCCAATAATATTACCCATTGGTCAAAAATATTACCCATATACCTGGTCTTTGACTATTAATAGCGTTTCAGGGCGGAGGTTGAGAAAAAATGATTTACTGTTGCATTATTCGAAATTTTCCTCTGGTTATCTTAGTTAGCGTAAAGAAATAACTTAGCTTCAGTATTAGACTGTAATGCGGCACACTTATTTCAGTGTCAATTCAGTAAAATTCTTAAAGATATAAAATAGGCTACTCTCGATACGTTTGGAAATAATATAGCTGTGGAATTGGAAGGTCAGTAGAATTTGTTAAACAAAATGGTTCTTGTCTTTGTTATGCGTAGTATAGAATCAGCTCTTGTAAGTGAATATTAGTACTCTTTAACTTTTTAAAATCTTTTTCT
This sequence comes from Pyrrhosoma nymphula, assembly GCA_963573305.1. Taxonomy (NCBI): domain Eukaryota; kingdom Metazoa; phylum Arthropoda; class Insecta; order Odonata; family Coenagrionidae; genus Pyrrhosoma; species Pyrrhosoma nymphula. Next base: position 181,975,229 of record OY754327.1, read on the forward strand.
CTCCTATTTGCTAATTACAAGTATCTTAACATCTACATCTACAATATACCCTCAGGGATGTGTGGCAGGGGATTAGTATTCACCAACATGCATTACACTATACCCTAAAGTTAGTGTAACTACGACTAATTATGAATTAGCATAAATCGCTAATGCTTGTCACGAGGCGAAGCCTCACAAGCATGCACTGCACTACACTACACATATTATCTCAATGGAGAGGGACCGTTAATATGTGTTTTGCGACTACACAAATGGACAGAGACTCAAGACTTATGTAGAAAACATGCACGGCGTGCTGCGAGTACTAGGTAATATATAAGGATTCAAGTATTAGGGGGTACTACTACTACTAAGAGCTACACTACCTATCGACAAACCTAGATTAAAGTCCCACTGGCAGCTGTAATGGTCCCTTATCGTTCGTGGGAAAAATGAAATTTTAAATCTGTCCGTTCTGCAGTCTAGTTCCCTAATCTTATTCTCATGATCTGATCTACCGTAGTATGTCGGATTTCGTAAAATATTTTCAACGTCGTCAGAGAATAGACCGGTTTGGAACTTACATAATAGATTTAGTCTAAATTTTAATCGACGGTCTGAAAGCGTTTCCCATTCTAGTTGCTGCAAAAGGTCAGTAACACTAAATAAATTATGATAACGGCCTTTAACGTATCTTGCCGATCTTCGTTGCACGCGTTCTAACTCAGTTTCCAAGCCTATCTCATAAGGATCCCAAATACTGGCGGCAATTCCAAGTGGGGTCTAACGAGGGAGAAGTAGCTGATTTCCCTAACTTTATCGTCGCACTTGCCAAGTACTCTTTTAACAAATCCCAATTTACGATTAGGTTGACTGGTAGTTTCTCGAATATGTTAACTCCACGAGAGATCATTAGTCAGTTTAACTCCGAGGTATTTAACCGATTCTACAGTCTCAAATTTGCTGTACAATTCCGCCTGAATGCTCATAAAAACGCGTTAGCCCAGAATGTGAAATTTTTTAAATTCACAATTTTTAATTCTTTGGTGGCAAACATACATTTTGCAATGCAACATAAAATTACCTTAAAGGTTACAATCGTGCGCTAAGTGGAAATGGTAATTCTCATTATAAGTTTTATTCTTTCATAGCATACCGTTTATCTGGAAGTCAACTTGGGAAGGCTCAAGACGTTACAGCTAAGCTCTGTGTAGTGCTTAATTAATAGAACATTATTCTCGTGTGGAGTTTTTCGTAGTCCTCTAATATTTGCTGCGTACGTTACGTAGTGACTTTCACTGTTCACGAATAAGTTTTTGTTTTAGCAGGTTACGCACTGTATTTATATCTGATATTCATTCAAACTAGACCATTTGATGCTCGATACTTATGTCATATTAGCTGTTATTCCGGGAGTGCATTGCTGTTTATTTGCTCCATGTATATTTTTTAGCCAGCGTATCCTTGGCGGGGGTTGTCGGTCATTTAGTTGTTAAAGGTGTGGAAAAGCGAGAGGTGGTTGACGCCACCTCAAGTCACTCACAAGACGTGCGACCTGTGGAACACTTGATGGCCATATTGCAGAAGGAATTCCATCGTTTATTTAAAACTCAGTGTTGAATGTTGAATACCACAATAGCTTTACTAAGCAAAGTACTTCTTCTGTTTTCCTGTCGCGATACGGAAGAAATTGTAAAACGTTTGCTGTTTTAGTCTTTACGGGTTCGATTACCTCGTGAATAACAATAAATCCCGTTTAATTAAAAAGTTTGATGTAGGAGTAAAAATGATAATCACACAAGCCTGGAAATCAATCACCTTAGCCGTGCGTGGGAGTGTCATTTTTCTCGGGTGAATGACGTGCTTACTGCCGGTGTGTGATGAGTGGGAACTGGGGCATTATTTTTCCAGGGAAAATTTTCATTGATCGTGAGAGAGGAGGTTGTTGTTGGGGCAATGACTGAACGTTGCATGGAAGAAATGACCTTCGCGTCGTTGGATAACAGTATAGAATTGAGATAGTTGTGAACTGCCTCAGCAGTAGGTGTAGGTCCTCTTGAAACCCGGGTCTAAGCAAATTATGGCCTTAAAACTTGCATGTTATTGAGAATCCGATGCTAACAGTTAATTGCTTGTAATTTGTTGTCACTAGTCACCACCTGCCCTATCTTTAAGTACCATTGGTTTCTCTGTAATGTTTAAAATAGTGAGCAGTTTGTTGTAGTTCGTCAACTAATTACAGGTCAGTATGGCGGCCGTATCATAGCATTTCATAGCACTTAACTGGGAGGTGGGTGGGATAGAGGAGGAAATAATTAGTACTAAGACGATGGGCGCCTGGCATTCTTACATGCAGGCTATGGGGCAGTTACAATCCAGCTTCCGTGCCTTAAGAAGTTCAGGTGTATAGGAAACAGCACACAGATTGATTTTCGTGGCGGTGGTTGTCCGTAGAGCCTTGACCCTCATTCAAATCGACGACCTTTCGGTCCGTAGTCAAATACTCATCCCATTGGGCCACTTCACATTCAGGAAAAAGTGTCCGATGTTACGGCAATCGAGTGGCTTAGAACGGGACGCATCAAAGCAGTTGTATTATGTTCCTTTCCATATTATTCACTAGGAATACCGATTTGGGATACTTCCTGAAGCATCCCATTGGTTGGATCTTTCTTCTAAATAATATTCATACTAGCGTTTATTCTTATTGTTAAGCTTACTCACTGAGTGTACTGTGGAGTATTCTGCACTTTCTACGTTATCCGTTGCGACATCTAGCTTTGCTGAGATCATTTCATGCCCACATCCCGCGTGTCAATTGTCAGTAGATTTCTTGGAAAAATACCATTGATTACAATGTGTTGCTCGTCAACGGGTTGCAGCTTCGTATTTTATGCTAGTTTTAGGTTTTCTTTGAAAATTCTGACTCAAGTGTTCTGGAAATATTTTCGACGGGAAAGAATGAAGTTGAAGATATGTCTTCGTCGTAAACCGCGCGGCCGTTACGTAATTGGATTTTCGTCAACCAAGGATTTTGGTGGTTGACACCCAAATTGGTTTATTTTTTCTCACCCCGTCAGTATAGTCTTGGTATTTTTTGCGAACCCCGTTAAAAATTGTTCCTCTCATGAACAGTAGGTTCATGTCAGCCTTTTGACAGAAAGATGCCTGAGTCAGAGTGAAATACAGACAAATACCATTTATATTAGCTGTGGCGGCCTACTTCAGAATTACTGGTATTTTGATCGTCATTTTATTCGCCACAATCGTCCATCAAGTTGAGAAAAGCAATGGGTGATATAAAGCATTCAATCGTGGTTGCTGCGTGGCAGTTTGTTGGCGCATACGTGAGAATGATCGATTGTATCGACACTATAAATACTAGTCTTTCGTGCCAATCATCCAAAGAATGACGAGTGGGCGGATGAAATCGGGGATAGTGTCCTTCGGCAAAGTTTTTTTTTTCACGTTCTTGTGACTCATTGTCATTGCTTCCGTTCATATATTGGAATCAAATATGTCAAAATCTACATGTTCGTAATCATCATCAGGTTTGACTAACAAATTCCGTTTTTTTACGGTGACGCGTATGGGAAGCAAAACTCTACTTCTTGCTTTCTCTCTGTTTTATGAATCTTATTTATTATTTTATTTATTTATTCATTCATTCTTTGCAGTAATCTACCGGTTTAAGGTAGGTTATGATAAAAGTCAGAGAAAATCCAACTGTTAACACGTCCAGGACCCTATCTACCTCTAGTATTTCTTTCTTCATTTCAGCGTGTTCTACCTTTCTTCATCTCGTTCATGAAACTTATTCTCTTTCTTCCCTTTTCCAGCTTGATCAGCATCTTTCCATGCCATTGTAAACTTTTAGGATTATTATTCGCCAATTTACGGTGAACTAACAAATTTTAATTGTTATTTCGACCTCGTCGAAGGGCTCCTCTAACTCATTATGCATTACAATTGGATGTCTACCCGTTGCTAAAATAGCTAGTTACTTTTTAGAAGAAAACCTCTGTCCGAAACGGTTCCCATCCTCTTTTAGGATTATATATTGATTGCATCGGCACACTTGCTTCATTCTTTTGTCTCCTCGAAATTTCTGTTGGGGAAATTCTGTCGATTAGTAAGTGTTTCAAAATCAACCAAATGGTCTTCGTTTTGAATTATTTTACTAATTTTTCTGCGCTTCGATAAACTGTTGAATGCTACGAAAATATTCAAAACCTTAAACAATAATCGCCTTGGTTAAAATTTTACCATGAGTCTAGCAAGTGTGAATGTAACACGAGAATTAATCAATAGCTAATGTTATCTCTTCATTTTTGATAGGAAAAAATACTTTACTCTTCACTTTTTTGAGCATCTAGAAATCTTAATCCAAGTGACAGAGGGAGAGAAGCGATAGATTGATCGAGGGTGTGAAGGGGGCAGACCTCCTATGAACAGACCCCTCTGTCAACAATATCGTTGTTTGCCATTGGAAATGGTCGGCTGGATAATAGCAGTGAATACATGATAAGAAACACATTTATTGTCAGTTTCAGACCCAGCCTCAATTATGAACATCTCGGGCAATTAGCATTTCTTATTACCTCTCTTTCCGGGTCATCATCATTCCTTTCGAAAGCAATTGGTAATTCAAGGACCAGTTTTTGAAGCACAATCAAATTGAAACTAACTTACTTTGTAATAGCCTTTTTTTTACCACGTAACGGTTTTGTTTTACCGCATTAAGCCGTCCGCTAAGTCACCAGTTGGGTGGTTAATACAATAATTTCTCTCTCCCACTACGTCTCTTCATTCATTAGTAATAAGTTATTACATCAGATAACATTCACATTTCCAGCAATGCAACGACTCTAAACGCGGTGATACATCAGCGGTAATGAATCAAGAATCATCACGGGAAAGAGTCGAGACTAAAATGAATTCTCTTCTCGATTCTTTCCTGTGAGATGTCCTCTGTGGCTTCAATTTCGGGAGGGATGAGCTTTCATGGGCGCGCTTGACTCGAGGTCGTCGAAAGTTAGCGACTCGCCCGCCTCCCGGTTGCTTACAGCCAACCGCACCTCCCTCATCGCCCTACGGCCTGCCCTCCCACCCTCCTCACGCATAGATTCGAAAAAGAACAAAAGAGCGTTTGGCGCGAAGGAATTCCTGCGGCGTTGGGGGGTCAAGATGGCAGGGTGGGAAGACGGTGCGCTTCACGTCCTCTCCGCACACCACAGTTCGCGTTTCTCCCTCACTTGATTCCGTTATACATACCCCGGCTCCTCCTCTGTCTCTCTCTCCCATCCCCCCCCCCCATCCCCCGTCTGGCAATTTAGTCATCGCAGAACAGTGGGTCAAGCTCAAATAGGTGCGATCTTTTTTAGCGGTAGTCCTCGAATATCGTCGACGCGCAGGCGGTCATTAGCGTGTGGGCGCTGAGGGTGAGAGTGAGTGCTCGCTCCGTGGGGACGATCGCTCTCGATTGCTCTGTCGCCGATGCTGCTGCCCGCTGCTCTTGCTGACGTGTCCACGCTCAGGCGGTCGTGGCAGCCCTCCAAAATTCCACCGACGGCGTTAGTCTCGATGGAATGCCGGGGCCCTCTCCGCTCTTGCCCTCCCTTGTACTCTGCCTCCCCGCCTCTCGCGCACCCCTCAGTCAGCACTACCCCTGCCGCCGCCGCGGCGCGCCGCCCTGCCCCCTTCCCCCTGGCCCTCACTTACCGGATCCGCTCCCGCCCGCCCGCCCCACGAGGCAACCTCGGCCGAAGCCTCCGCCGCTGCCGCCGCCTTCTCCGCCCGCGGTTCCTCTCCCGACCTTCCGTCTCATCCCTCTCCCTCCCGCAGGTAGCGGCAGTCAACGGCCCGAGGAGCGCGAGGCGACGCCCCTCTCCCATACACTCTCACACATACACACCCGGGCTCTGCATAACAGCTTGCCTCTCTCTGCCGTCCCCGTCCGGCATCGGGATTCCGTTGACTGATCGATGCGGCGGCGGCGGGATGTCTGAAAGTGGGAGGAGGAAGACAAGACGGGTGGGCCTCTCCCAGTCCTGCTCGTTCCCTATCCTTCCCTCCTTCCTTGCTTCCCACGGGCATCCCGAAACAGTGTCCCGGACCTCCTCTCCAGACCCTTCAGTTGCGCAGTCGCGGTGGGCATTTTTTCCGTCTACCCTTCTTCTCTCCCTTTCGCTCTGCCCCTTGGCTTTCCCCCCTTACCTACGGTAGCTTTTACTTGTTTTGGATTAAGGCCTTAAAATCTTAAACGCTTCCAAACCGGTACGGGGGACTGGGGGAAGACGAGAGTTTGGATCATTTAAAAAGCCGCCCTAGGAGAAGCTAGGGCTCCGAGACCCCACCTATTTTACACTACCGACTTAGTTCGACAATACTGCAGAGATTGTGCCCTTTGGTGCCTTATCATTTTTATGTGCAATACTGGGGGTGCAATACTCATGTGCAATACTATGATGGTTCTTAGTCCATTTCGTGTGTGAGTGCCTGCGAATCAATATGATCCCTCCAAGTGAGTCGCTTTTCATTTCCTTGCCCATCATAATTCATGTCCTTTGATGTTTGCTAAAGGTTTGATTGTTTTTTTCTGTGGTAATGATCACTCATACTTTGCGAATAACGTGTGTAAGAAGTCAAATGTGTTTCGCAGAAAAAAAGGATTTACATTCATTACAATGTCATGTTTTTATAGCCTTTGTCATTTGCTTTTAAAAAAATTACTGCTAATTAGTGTTTATATGACTTGATAGTTTCAATAACCTTGTTGATAAAAAGATTTATGGTGCATGTTGTGCACTTTATTGTATTCATGCGTGATTGTCTCTAAGGTATATGAGCTCTGAGTCCTAGCTGCCTAATTTTTGGTTTATTTCTATCCTTATCCAAAAGTCGTGATTATGAAATTCTAGTGAACCTGCATTTTCGGCAGTGATGTTTTTTTCGTGGTAAGACTACTTATTCGTTTGTCTATTATAATTTTTCTTCTTTTAGGATTGATATTTTTGGGGTTTTCCTCCATTATATGTCAGATGACGGAATCGGTGTTCTTCCATCATAATTGCCATTTCAATTATATTAGGTAAGAAAGGCTCTGAGTGGTAAAAAGTGTGAACTCCTTCAGAAGGGAAGCTATTAGTTAAGGATTTGCGTTTCCCTCCAACTGCGTTGTTTGCGCCGTGCGACTGTCGCTGCCAAGGTCGCTGTCGATGTTTGATTGAAGCATCTTAGGTCAATCGCCGGCGGTTTTTTCGCATCCTATGCATTGCAGAGGTATTAATACTTCATTAAACTTACATCGCCTTGAGTCAAGTCCTTCTCGCTGCTGACGTGGAGGTGCTCTTGCCGAGGCCACTCTTCGAATACCATTTCCTCCTACTTCACTCTCTAAAGGGAGTGTTGTTTGAATCGCTTCGCGTTTGCGTTGCCATGGTCGTTATCGGTTGCTTTCTTCGATTACAGACGTTGATTACGAAGTGGCTCGTGGATATGTGATATGTGTCAAACAAACTGATCTTCCGTGTAACCAGTCAGTGCTAATCCTTCCATTCTGAATGTTCTTTGGGCTGTTTTCGCTGCTTTCCAATCCGTAATAGAGCATGCACCCTTTCTCCTAAAGTGCTTCATGAAGTCTTAACAATTGGGAGAGAATTTTAACCATGCATATTGTGATTTCTTCGAGTCCTACTAATTTTCTGCGCCGATGTCAATACTTACTTACTTACTCCTCGGCGCTACAGCCCTTGTAGGGCCTTGGCCTCTCTGACAAAGTTGGATGTCAATACTTATCTGGTAATTTTATGACTAAATAGTAATAAATTAAAGAGTCTCTACTGATACGCGCATAAGATAACTGAATATCTCTCTGTAAATTCTCTTTATTATAACGCCTCCATGTAACAGTCAATGTACCGCATCCTTAGGCTTCGGTGACTTTTAAGTGATTAATTATTCATTTACCATGTATTCGATTGGCGATAAAATGAACTTGTTATTGACTTCAGTAGTCTATGATAACAATACAGTGAAGCCCTAAACCTATCTATTCTTGGTTTCGTGAAGAGCAATATCTGTACAGAGAGGGAGATACGGTGTAGTATCGATAATTTATTTTAGATAATGTTTTATTGTTCTGCTGGGAAAACTTTTCGCAGACTATTGAAGTGCAAGGCAAGATAATCTTCTTAAGCCCTCGTATGCGGATTCGCATGATTTGGAGCGAATCCGCCTGGTTTGATGTGCAGGAGGAGACGCAGCCGGGGAAGGGAGGATGATTGTTGACCAATAGGGTAGGGGGACATGGGAGGGTGCGGAGAAACGGGGTGGAAGGATGGGCGGAGGAGGGAAAGGGGGTTTTTAAGGCGTTAGGTGGCCGGACGCTCCCCAATTCCCCCTCTCCTCTCGTTCTCGCATGCTTCGGAGGCTTATGTGAACGTTTGTGTGCGCGAGGGAGAGATGGGATAATGGGAATAATATGTCCTCCCCCGCCGCTCCCCTCGTGCAACTTTGGAGCGGGCGAACTGTCTCGCGCCATGGGATGTGGGGGAGAAGGGGGCGTCCCTTCACCCCCCCTCCCATCGTGATGTGGGCTCTCCCGTCGTTCAAGCCTTTCGAAGGTCGCGGACCGACTTATTGTCCCGCCGCGCCGCTGGGGGGAGGTGGATGATGGTTGGGTAGGATTCAAAAGCACTTGTCGTGGGAGCACTTCATGCAGGAGAGTATGTTGACCAACTCCTTTTAAGGCACTTGGTCTTGTCACCTTAGATAGGTCAGAGATTTTTAATGTGGAATGTGGTAAAGAAATAGTAAAGCTTTGAAGTAATATGATTCAATATAGTCGTAGAATGACATATGTCTGCGAAGAAATTATCACCTGAAAATTGCGTAAATGAGGAGCGTTACACATCCGCAATGGAGGTGTGATGGAATACTTATGGTTTGTCTAACGCTTTATTGTCCCTTGAGATTGCCAAAAGCAGAAATTTAACTCGTCGATATTGAATTCCTCCGGCTGGAAATATTCTTCCGATTTCTTTTTTCCCACAAATTATTTTGGACCGATTGTGAGAATAATGTCGCTTATGCGAAAAAATAATATATATTCCCAGGAACCTCCCGAGGTCATTCATGGGCCAAATTAGTTGGAAATAGGTGATCAGTTCATATTCACTTTATTTTTACAGTGATGATTACAATGTTGGAGTATGGACGCGTTCCGGTCTCTTTTTTCATCTACATCTACGAAGTACCCTGCAAGCCACCACTAGGGTGTATGGCACGGGGTGATTCCACACCAGGCATGCAATACTCGTCCCAGAACAAATCAGAACCTCACACGCTCCCCCGGCCGCTAGGTGCAGGCCAAAAAGCAGTCAGGAGAACAGTGCGTAGTCCAACCAGAAACTGGGAGAGTGATACGTAAATGAACATGAAAACATGCAGAACAATGCTATACGCACATCTAGTGGTTAATATTACTAATACTGTTATTTCATGAGTGCTACGAGATGCTACATCATGCAGAGAACATATCAAGCGGTGTGAAGTGTTAGTAATGTTGTTGTGTTATAAGCACAAGTGAAAATTCTTCTCTACCAATTGAGGGTGGGAGTTTCATATGATTGATATATCGCAACTATTATGATCCCTTATTGCACGTGGGAAAAATGACATTTAAAATACATCGGTTCTGCAGTCCATTTCCTTTATCTTATTCCTGTGATCGCTTCCACCGTAGTACGTTGGCTCTAGCAATATATGTTGAACGTCTGGCAGAAAACTGTCTGCTCCGAACTTGCGCAAAAGATTTAACCTGTTTTTCTCCCTTCGATCAGTAAGAGATTCCCACCCCAATTCTTTTAACAATTCGGTAACACTGCTAAGTTTGTCGTAACAACTTCTCACAAATCATGCTGCTCTCCGTTGTATTCGATCTATTTCAGAGATTAGTCCTACTTCGTAAGGGTCCCATATGCTACCGGCAAACTCCAAGTGAGGTCTCACGAGTGAAAAATAACATCGCTCTTTAACATTCTCGTCGTATTTTCCTAAGATTCTTTTAATAAATCCCAATTTGCGACTAGCATGTCCGCAGATCTCCCGGACGTGTTTCCCCAATGACAGGTCCTGAGTAAGGGTTACACCAAAGTATTTAAATGACTCCACATTTGATAAGTTGGTTCGATTAAGTGTGAACGTTTCGTTTACCGAGTTATTCTTTTTCCAAAAATTCATAACGCACTTTTTAAAATTCAACTCTTAACTGCTAAGTATTGCACCATTCAGTTATAGCATCTAGGTCTTTTTGTAACGCAATCTTGTCAGACTCATTGCCTAGATCCCTGTACAACACTGCGTCGTCTGCGAAGAGATGAATTTTTCTCGTAAAAACGGTAGTGATGTCATTAATGTACAAAAGGAACAATAAGGGACTGATGACGCTTCCCTGGGGTACATCTGATGTAACTTTCACTTCATCTGAGCTAACGCCATCTAGAACTACCCTCTGTTCGCGGTCGGCTAAGAACTCTCTTATCCAACATATTACGTCGTGGTGTATTAACGAGTAACTTCGAATGAGGGACTTTATCGAAAGCTTTTTTGTTATCTAGAAATATTGCGTCTACTTGGACAAGCTTTTCTCCCGAGGAAAGGATGTCGTGAAGGAAGAGGGCCAATTGGGTTTCTTAAGACCTGCCTTTCCGGAATCCGTGCTGATTTTGCGTTAACAAGTTTTTACTCTCCAAATACCCCATAATCTAACTGACAATTATATGTTCCAATATCTTGCACGAGATAGACGTAAGGGAAATCGGTCTGTAGTTACTGGGCTCTTCCTTATCACCGCTTTTAAATATTGGTGTAACGTTCGCGATTTTCCAATCGTAAGGAACACGATGTTGTGTTAGAGATTTTTCAAATATTATTTTCAGGCACGGTGCTATTTATGATATTATTTTCTTTTTTAACTCGGGCGGGAATTTTATCGGGACCGGGTGATTTGTTGGAGTTAATGGATTTTAGATGACTTTATATTCCACGAATAGTGATATTAATAGACTGCATTGGGTGCTTATATAGCCTAGGCATTGCAGCGGTGTTATTAGGAGAGCACGTTGTATAGACCTTTGAAAGAAGGTGTTGAGGACATTTGCTATATCTAATTTATTGTTTGCTCTTTCTCCTATATTGTTCTTTAGTGACGTTACTGTTGATTTGCAGCCTTGAACCTCCCTCACGTACGACCAAAATGCCTTTGGGTTATCCTCTAAATATTCGCCCAATTTTTTTTTTTTTTAATTCCGTTCATGCTTTTTGAAAGGCCGCCTTGGCTGCTGTTTTCGCTTTCTTGTATTTTTCGCATAACTTCTTATACTCCTCTTCGGAGAGACCCTGACGTGCGTTCTTCATTTTTATGTGCCAGATTCGTTGTCGCTTGAGATATTTTCGAACGTCCGCATTATACCACTTAGGTTCAGTATTGACCTTTTTAAGTTTACTTGGTATTGCGCTAGTTATGGCTAGTCGTGTGATGCTACGAAAAGTATTCCATGTATAGTCAGTACAACGGTTTTCACTAATATCACTAAATTTTTTATGCGAAGTCAATAGTTCTCGTTTTAAACCTTCTAAATCCGCTTTGTGAAATAAGTATTCCCTCCTCTTTATGGGTGCCTTTTTGTTAGTACTAATATGGAATTTAGCGTTTACTGTTCTGTGATCACTAATTCCGTTCACTGTTACTACGTTAAGGACGCTTTCAGGTATGTTATTCGCCAAAAGATCTAGAAAGTTGTTTCCTCTGGTCGGTGTTGTGACTAATTGATGTAAAGAACAATTGGTTTTTTGTCTTAATCGTTTCGATTTCCCTGATATTACAGACAATTGAAACTTTTTATTTTACTTTTCCATGTAATTGACGTATTTTGGTTGCATGGATTTATTGTTTGAATATCTTTAGTTGTATTCTAAGATGCACTTGTCTTAATTTGCCAAGTCTAAGGCTGCTTAATTTGAATGTAAGGGACGTGGGGGGATTAATTCCTTTTTTACATTTCAGCTCTTCGCATGAATAATGAAACATTTAAGTTAGTTTTAATCTATTTAAAATTTTGAGCTGTTCTTGTCAAGCATTGAAATATATGGGTCTTCAGTCTTTCGAAAACGTAGAATCTTGAATGGAAAGGTAAAATTTAAGTCTTAGATATAAGCTTGTGTTAACCTGTTTTTAAAATTTATTTCTTTCCTGTCAAAAATCGTTCTGGAATAGTGAAAGGATCGGTCTTCGGCCTTAATAATTTAATCCTCTGACAAAATAATCTTCACGTAGCCTAATGCATTCCTCTCGAATGATATTCATGGATAATGTTTTTCTTATTTGATTATCGATTTTCTTTCCAACAGACGCCGACAAATATTTTAGACGCCGAATTTTATAAATAAATATTATTCTCGTGGAAGCGAGATTCATAATTCTATGTTTCATGTAATTTTATGGTATGATAATGTTTTCTTAAATATAGTAATGATTTTTCCATTTTTAAGCATGAGCGGATATTTTTTTAAAACTTTAAAAAAATGAATTTCGAGGTTGTGAGGGAGGTGTTGCATCCTAAGTAGGCTTCTATTATTCACCATGGGTCATGCGTCCATATGTTTTTTTTTATTTGATAAGAAGAAGACGAGGTAAATATACTGGGCATTTTGACGGCGCAGTAGGCTATAGAAAACGGTATTAGAAGGACAAATAGATAGGAACATTACAGAGGAAGACCAATAATGGAATACATCAGGCAAATTATGAAGGACGTCAAAGTGACAAATTGTGTTGAAAAGAAGGGGTTGACAGAGAGGAGAGTTGCAGCAAACCAATCTTAGGATTTATGACTGTTGATGATGAATGCCGTCTTTTGAGACTAGTTTAAGACTAGTATTTTAAGGGAGAAAAAGAGCGTAGAGTTGGATTGTCTCGGCGTTCGATTTTTAAGGTAGAAGGATTAAAATAAAAGAACTGATTAAATTCCTATTATGAGGGTGAACAAACTAATCCGCAAGCGCGTGAAAATGTTTTTTTTAAATTATCCTTATTGGGCGTCATTGGAAGGGAATAGTCGAGTGAGTCATGGGTGTCAGACAGTTTTTCCTTTAAATATTATCCGGATAAAATTGTCGATATTTGTTCGTCATTGATGTCATCGTCCCTTGACTTATATCCTCGCAATAATATATTGGGTCGTTGTTAACTTTTTTCCGCACATGGCTGTACAATTTTTTTTTGCAAGCCAATGACAGCCTTTGCCCATATATGTATCGCGGAATTACTTCTGCTGTTAAGGGTTCAATTACGCGGTGTCTTCACCAAAGTGAAAGAGAGTTGCGCTCACTGCCATGATTGTGTTTAATGGATTTTCAAGTTGCCTGTTTCAAAATTTAGTGGTGACTCAATGTAGAAACCACCCCCTTTCTTCCTCTACCTGTCAGGTTTTTCAGGAACCTTGTGGGTCGAAAATTGAAGTCCTCCGCTCCCGCCCCCCACCTCCCTCCTCCGCCCCCCGAACCCTTCCTCAGCCCCCCGCACCACTCCTCCGCCCCCCGCACCTCTCCTCCGCCCCCCGCACCTCTCCTCCGCCCCCCGCACCTCTCCTCCGCCCCCCGCACCTCTCCTCCGCCCCCCGCACCCGCCCCCTGCCGTGGTTGTTGAATATTCTGCCGATGACGTCATGCCGTCGCGTATTCTCCCGGCGCCCTTCCGGCTGGTGGTGACGTCATGCACGTTCCTTGCGGACTCTCCTGCAGAGCGTTCGACCTCCGACCGTGATGCTCTCCTCTCACAGTCGCATTTTTCAAGTTGAATTTTTCTCTATCTTCATCTAGTTGTGGTGCAGATTGAATTCATTAATCATCCGCCGAGATAAGCATACGAAATTCATGGTAGTTGAGTTATGAGAGGAGCCGCCAGTTTTTTTTGTATTCCTTTTACTGGCAGTTTTAATTAGCATACAGCAGGAATTCACCAGAATTGCTGCAGCATTTGGTTCATTTTATATCGTTTTGCTTTTGATTCCGCTACTTTCATCACCATGTTGTTTTCTTGCATATTAGTTTTCTTCCTTTTGAAAAACCACAAGTAAAGTGTTGATTGAAATGTTTGTTATATGTTACCTGATATGAAGTCTTGTGAAATAGGGTACCTAGTGGTATAATGCTTTTCGGAGGATTTTAGGTTTTAGCTATTATAATGCCTAATCTTTTAGTTGTTTTAATCGTGAAATGTTCTAAGGAAGACCCTTCCGTTATTTCAAAATATCAGCTAGGGATCCTATCTAAATTATTCTCTCTATGCAAGATGTGTATTTGCAGGTCTTGCGCTCTTCTGGAAGACCTAAGGCTAAAATAAATAGATTAAGAATACTTTTTGTTAGCTCTTGGCTGTGAATTGCTGTTTGGTGGTAAGATCGTTCAGAGAAGTTTGTCAAGGCTTGTAAGTTGAATACGTGATAACATCTTCGTCTACCTGCGAAGTCGATTGTGGTCGCAGGAAGGCCATGCGCCGCGCCCTGAGTCATCGCCCATAAATTCGAGATTCAGAGGATGGAGAACTCCGAATCCATTGTCCTTGTGAATGATGTGCGCTTGATATAGTGCTGAGAAAAGTGCGCGGAGGAAAGGATAAATCAGTTATTGCTCCCCCGGGGTCTCTCTTCTAATTTTCTATGCCAAAGTTGAAATCAATCACTCTTTCAATTTAATCGCTACTCGGCACTTGACCCTAAGTAACGTGATTTTTTCAACTTCTACACCTACAAAATACTTTGCTACCCACCTCAAGGGTGTGTGGCAGGGGGTGAGTAGTTACCAGCATGCTATTACTATTAACTATTGACACTATATGCTATTAAAGTTAGTGTAACTACGACTATTGATGCATTAGCATAAATCGCGAATGCTTGCCAGGAGGCGAAGCCTCACAAGCATGCACTACACTCTAGGTGAAGGACCTTTAGCATTTATGTATTTTGCAACAACATAAATAGAGATTCGATTCGATAAAGAGAGAGTTCGACAGAGATTCTAGAGTTATGCTGAAAACTTCATAGATTATGTTCAGTTTCATTGCCGCATTGAAAATAATTCCTGCAGTTGCGTTTGATAGATTTTCTAGATTTAATTGTATGAATTAGAGGCGTACCGCAATTCCTTATCCTCGAAATGCGAATCTCTGAGACGGCTCGTCGTATGCCTACTCACCTAGCGATTCGTCTTCTGTAACCGGAGCGGGGTTTGGCCCGGAGCTTCTCTTGTTGACTAGATGAACGTGCTAGGCTTGTGGGCTGTGTGATCCCCCGACGCTCCGTCGTCTTCGCCCTTCTTCATCTGTGTGGAAAGGAGACGCGCGTTATCGCGCATCGGAATCCTCTCTCCGGTCTCCGTGGCCGGGCTGATAAAAAGGCGAGAGAGTGCCACAGTGGTGGGTTTGAGAGCCCCGCGGCGATGGGGCCGACGTCTCGGCCTCAGTCATGTCTCCTCGCTCGCCTCCCCAGGATTTATCGAAGGCACTGCTCTTGAATGCATAATTAAATTTCCGAAACGCGAAGTTTTGTCTCTCCAGTGTGTCCCTATGAGTCTACCTGAGAAACGGGTTGTCAGAACCGAAATGGAAGTGATGTCTACGAGTGGTAGATGGAGGTCTGCCCTCGAATAAGCTTCCTTTTTAATACCATCAATCTTGTTTTTACCTATCTTGCCATAAGGCTCAACAAGGGTTAAAGTTTTTACGCGACCTTAAAAGTCGGAAGATTTTACGCGACCTTTAAGATTTGAGAGTAGTGCAGCAGTTAACCGACGAAAACTGCTTATTTTCCTTTCTCCCGTATTTCAGCTATCACCTTTTTCAGTGGGTATCTTCTTTCGTTATTCTCTAGGCTTAGAACGGCTTTGTTATAGATAGCCTTTGCAATGGTTTTATTTCACCGTCTTATTTTCATAATTGGGTTATGAAAATGAAGTTTTCCCTATTTTTCCACCAAATAAAATGTTAAAGTATCCTTCTAGTCTTTGACAAGTGACCTGATTATGCAAAATCTCCTGTCTTTTTGAAAGTATTCCCGTTAAATGAATGCTGTAAAAGAACTTTCTCCTGTATGGATAGGTAAACGGATTAGTTTCTTGATGGACACAAGGTGTCACCCTCACTACACATTCCCCGTAGTATTTAAAATAAGATTTGGGTTAACTTTGAATTAATTAACTTTTATTCTACTTACGCTTCCACTATTTGGAAATCCTCGCGACCTTATATGGAAAATGACCCAATTTCTAATCAACTCCATGTAGGGGAAAATGTTCTTTCAAATTCGCCACTTTCTCCCAGTTTAATCGATAATTTTATTTAATGAATTATGGGTGTTGTCATAGTCGCTATATTTAGGAAAGTATACTTAAGTTTTCACTGTGAATGGAAGTCCAGCCCGAAATTTTTTCGAGATCCGAGTTCGAATCCCGGTGAAGTTATATGCTATTTTTCGTGACGAATTGCCTCACTATGGTGTTACATCCTGATAGGAGTTCGTCTCACTTCTCCTTGAGCTTTGTAGTCGATCCCGTGGATTCATGATTCACATCATTGCTTGCTTAGCCCTTCCCAGTTTCCTCCTGCTGTTTGCTTTCCTCCATTCCCGCCTCATCCGCGGCGGAGTCTTCGGTGAGGCACGCTCGGCGTCGCAAGGAAAGGAAGGAGTGGTGGGGGAGGGTGAGGGAGTGACTACGGGAGCCGCGCGGGCAGTGTGGAAGGAGAGGAGGGAGATGATGTGGAGGAGGAGGTTGGGAAGGCGCGGGAGAGTTGCATTGTCATTTGCATGTGCGTGACTGGGCGGTGCTGAGTGGGCCATTTGCTCGCTGGAATGGGGGTGGGGGGTGGGTTGCGAGAAACTAGCGCGAAGGGAGGAGTGAGTAAATGGTTGGAAGTACGAATAGGTTTGCAGGAACGAGTGCGGAAACACTCTCAGTTTGCATTTGGAGACTTCAAACAGATTTTGGTATGCATTTCGTTAAAATTAACCTTTCCCTAATTACAGCCTTTCTTTTTTAATGGAACGTTCTCAAGACATTTTTATGGGCAGATCGCCGCTGTAGAGAGAATGACATGGCGTGACATTTAGGCCAATTTTTTTCATAGTTGTCGACACTTGATCCTGCTGAACGTGCTATTGCCGCCTCAGATTTAAAAGCGCTATGATTTCACTCTCCAGCCTAATTTTGTTGTGACTATTTTATTTAGTTTAAAAAATGGGTTTATGATTCAGGTTGACTTAATTGCAGTGCTTGGTTTCAACTCTGTTCGCAGTCTTTAATTAAAAAATTGGATTCATATGTTTATTATTTGAGCATCGCTTCTAAACTGATTATTCTGGATTGTGGGCGATCAATGTTCTGTTCCGACTGCTTATTTCGTTTATTTCTATTGAGTTGTGGTGTCCAAAAATGAACTAAGTGTGTCTACGGCTGATAGTATTCGTAGGTTGCACCATAATCTGAATCTAGCACCTATCAGTCAGAAAAATAACGTGCATACCACACAGAAGGCCTAGGATAGGAGTTTTAGAGAGTGTAGAGAGGGATAACATTTCTTTCGCACTGTCTCACACTACCAGGAATCAGCCAATTCGGAATCGACACCCTTAGTATTTCGCCTGAAAAAATGCCATCGTTCCACTTAAGAACTTCTTTTCTCTTTTTATCTCGCTACTTAACTGCTGATCTATCTTAAATACGATTGTAATCTCGGAAATAGCATTCAACATTTTTTCTTTAAACCAGTTCCCCACACTGCGCCGTACTGCAGGGGTATGATAGCATTTTCTTCTATCGCCGATATAATCTCGTCAGACCTTTTCCTTTCTCAAAATTAGCATTTATCCAGGAGAAGGGTTAGGGGGGCGAGTTCTTTGTGAAACGTAAGCAGCTATATTTTATGATGGCCTTTCATAATTGGCTGCCTTGGGAATGGGTATGTAAGCTATTGCACCATGCGAAATTTGACTGGCCGTTAACTTTCCGGATTCTCCTCCCTTCTTTAGAGTCGTAATGAGTTTTTCAGGCTTCAGTATTGGATTCTTCAGGTGGCGACATTTGCTGTCTCGAGTGAAAGTTTATTTCCACCAGTGGTTCTATTGCCTTTAACCTTATTGGTTGAATTTATTATTGGAGAGAGGATGAGGTCAGGTAGATAGTGAGTAGTAGTTTGGAATTTGTCCGTAAATTTGGCCTATTTAAGGAAGAATTGGCTGGAAATAGTCACATTACAGCGCGAATCGAAGTAACGAAATAATTAATTCACGCTTTAAATGAACATGGGTTTTACCGACAAGTAGTTAATTTAAATTTATAATTAAAAGTAACACAAATCAAGTTTTGAAACACGCTCTCCTAAATGGAACGCGATGGGTGTGTATGCATCAAAATTAGATGAGTACCTAGCTTTGAAGCTAATTTTTAAAGGGTTTACTGGAAAAGGAATCGTCTTTGAAAGTTCAACGTAGGAAGGGATTTTTATGGAGCGTTTTAAAGTACGCCCTTGTCTTACAGTTGCATGAATGCTGTGCATAAGTGAGCATCAGAAAACATTTCATTTCAGTGAAAATTATTCCGTAGTCCATGAATATATACCAATCGTGGTAGCCATGTACTAGGTCGTGATGGGACTATTCCTTTTTTAATTATCTCAACCATACGCTATTAATTATAATCTGCCGCGATGAATGGCAAAGGATGTTGAAAATTGCTGGCGGGAAAAATGTCTCCTAGATTACAAATCGAACTACGGTTTCCCGGGGCCAATGTGCAGACTACTATTAAGGAGTTTCCACTCCGTGCCCTTTTGTGGAGAGCGAAAGGTGGAGAAATCGCTGAGAATGGGACCCAAAAGAGGTGTTGCGTTTTTCGTGATGTAGTGGGCGTAATCTTCTAAGAGAAAGGGACCGAATCAGGCAAGACTAAGGATCGAATACATGAAGTAAATTGTGAGTATACATTGAATCGAGTCAGGCAATGCTTTGTGAAAACAAAGAAAACTTAAACGATGTATTTTTAACATAATTTATTACATACTAAACACTACCGGTTTCGACACTCTCGTGTCATTCTCAAGGGTACTCGGACATTCTCACAGTTATCTGGAAAAGAATCATCATCTAAGGTATTGGGACCGAAATTGATAAATAAAATTGTACAGTTTAATCTGTCCCCATTTTATCATGTTCCTGTCCTGCCTTTAAAAATCAATCCTCCATCATCCTGACCTTCAACACGTTCCTTATTCCTACTTAATCATACCCTCTAAGCTACCCCAACCACTCCTGTGGTACCCTCCCTCCCTCTTCGTGAATATATGTATGGGCTCGCCCCTGTGAGAATGTCAAGATTACCATTGAGAATGACACGAGAGTGTCGAAGCCGGTAGGGTTTAGTATTTAATAAATTGTGTGAAAAATTTATTGTTTTAAAAAAGAAATTTGTGAGGTTCGTTGAAATGAAGATATGTGAAGGAATAAAACTACCGAATAAAATAGAATAAAACCGCAGTTGGAGGAGTGAGGGAGAAGGAGCTGGTGGAAACCAATCTTCGATTAGATGACTCCGATGATGAGTGGGCGTAAGGAAACTGTGGTGATGATTGGACGTAAGGAATTTTGTTACTAAAATACACCAAAAAGGTCTGCCACGGGTGAAAATATAGCACTACCTTGCATAGTAGGGTGGTATATATCTTTAGCGTTAAACTTATTTTAAAAAGTACTCTTATTCATATTGATGTCTGTAATTTTCCCAACATTCGTTCACGTATATTAGCTGAGATGACAACATATGCGGACGAAGACCCGGGAAAAGGCTGAAATCGTCGTACATACCAATGCCGCGAAAACAAGCGAACGAATTTCCATATGTCACCAATAATAACTTCTTAAATGTTAAGAACCCAGTTTTAATTTTTGCTGCATATGTACTTAGGTTAGAGGAAATCAGCCTGTGTTGCGATTTTTCCCCGTTGTTTTTAGTGGTTGCCGTATATCACCCATTGTGTAATCTGGGGAAGAGGTATCCATATGCTCAACTATCTACTCCTCTCGTTTACTGCTCCGTCTACGTAATTTCCGACCGCTATCTAGGCCCTTGATGAAGACTCCTTATCTTTCGAAAGGTATTAAATCGGCCATCGTCATTTTATGATTTCCCGGAAATACACGGGCTGATGTATTGTTTTCTTTCCTTGTACTGTCGTGTTAAATTGAAGTTTCTATTCGCCGTATGCATGTGATGAATGAAATGTACAATTTATAAACTCCAATGCGTCCGTTTCTGAAGCCTCTCTGTATAAAGAGATCGTGGAAATACCCTCTACTTACTGCAAGTGAATTAACAAAAAAACATTCATTTATCAGAAAATTCGTACTTTCTCTAGGTGTCGCAGTTTACTTAAGTACCCTAGGCGTTTCTGGTTGGTACATACTTCTGAAAGCAGGTGGTACTAATAGGGAGCAATCCGAATATTTCATCGCGGTTTTAAATAGCGCTATTAGAAGAAGTTATTACCCTAGGTCATCAGAGAAAATTAAATAGACTTCTAATTTTCCTTTTCTTTATAATCTCATCCACCACATTCACTCATGACTTCCGTGGTCTACCCCTTCCTCTCACATCATTCATTCAACTATCTGTTTCGTTAACTCGCATCCATTGCCGTAATATGGCCAAACCAACGCAGCCCAATGTCCATTACTGGAGCATTCGACCCGCATTCATTCTTAACCCACTCAATTCTAACCCTATACATCCTACTTCACTTCTGAAACACCCCATCCCTACTGAATTTAGGCTACTCTTATACATTTACATAAAAAACCTGTGGATAAAATTTGATAAGTTTTTCAAACCAAGTTTTCTCAATTTTTTAGAAAGTATTAGGGGTGACGTAATTTTAAGGAAGCAGTTTTGTAGGCCAGGATTATTTATTTTCCTTTTACGGGTTGGTGCAAAAACACGAGCAGTCGTTGGCACGCAATTGATGGCCTTCACAGTGAAGACACATCGAATCGATGGTATTTTCGAGTTACCCGTTGTTCTGGCGTACAAGATTGGATCCCATTTTATCGTGATAGCGTGAAAAGCATGTATAGAGCTGCTATAACTGCCTGAAAAATCGATTAAAACCCATGAGTAATAATATTTTAGCTTTTTTTTATTCATGGTCAAGGTGTTTCATGATTATTTTCCCTCTCCTGAAAAATTATTTATTATCTACCTAAAACAATGGACGTAATTGGATGATGGGTTGAAGCTGGGAAGTAGCGAAATTATCCCTAACCTTAGATTTAATCGCAATACTGAGAGTATTACGCTTTAATCTAAAGTTAATGGTCAATATTGGGTGAATGTTTGACTCTGTTTAATGGTTGAGGCAAAATTAAATTGTTGATAGTGATATCATGACTATCGTCAACGATTATCTAGTCGAAACCTTGGCTGTTAACATTTTTGTGTAAAGTTGACTTAAGTTTTCTATTAATAGTAATTATGAAGTTAAATGAATTCCACTATTAAGTGCATACCTCCAAAAATTATTTATTATCTTCAACAGCTGCGTTCATCTTGATATTCACCTCGAATGAGTTCCACCGAAGACGAGGGTAAGGGCAAAGGATTGAAGGTTCGTTTCAACGTAGTTTTAACAAAATGAAGTCAAAATTGAACCTGTGCACTGATTGCGTTTTATCCCGTTTTTCAACGTTTTTCTCGTATGGCGTTTTATTTACTGTTATCATTTTGTTTGACGATGTTTCCTCTCTTTTGTCCCATTGCAATGTATTTGCTCTCTCGGGAGTGTAAGCACGTTACTTTGTTATAGTAGGTAACCGGTGGGTGACGTTTGATGGATTGGTGGTGATGATTGGGTTATAATATTTGCAGATGAAGGACAAAAAGTCTCTCATGGCGAATACTCCCGAGGTATCTAAAAATGTACTCCCCCCCCCTCTCGTGGGTCAAACGGAGGTCACCCATCCTCGTGAGGTGTCCCATGTGCTGCCTCCCCTTTGGTGAGTCACCGTTTGGCCGTCGGGGGATGCCCAAGCCGGGGCGGCGCGTGTGACGCGGGCAAGACGGAGGCGGCGCACAGTGGGCGGAAATCTAAAAAAGCTGGCCAAAACCTCTGTAGGCGAACTTTTTGCTAATTTAGAGCTACTTTATGGTGAGTCTAGAAGTTTTTGACCTGGGGAATCCAATTTTAGTGTTTTTAGGAACTTATCTCTACAAGGGGAGGCTCTAAAAACAAAATGGCGGAGAGGCCGTTTTAGTGTTATCCAATGAGTAGGTCAAATTACTGGAAATTTACCCCAAATATTTTTCCATCAGTGTGATATTTTTATATTTACTTTATTAGTATTCTATTTGCAATACAAATTAGAATTTTTATGGCTTTCATATTTAAAAAATTTAGTAAACTGCTTAAGATTCGAGGATGAGCTAATTTGTATGTGCATAGTATGGGGAGGTTTAAAGTTATTAAAAGCATTATTATATTTTATTTTTTATTTTTATGTAAAAAATAAACATAATTTTAACGCTAAAAACATCACGTATATTAAAAGTCAAAATCCAGATCGGATTCAGAATCTTCCTCGGACAGAAATTCAGCATTTGTATCAGTTTCCTCCGTCAAAAGAAGTTTGCTGACTTGTTCTGGTATTTTCTTCTTAGTCTTGATACCAACTTTAGAAGTGCATGAAATATATGGGTCAGAGGTTAGAAGCAGTCTGTGAAAAAGGTCGTGATTGGTGGCTAATCTGGATGTTTTTCTTGAGTGATGTTCTCTAAATCTTCGGATATCTTTATTCCGTGCTTCCAAGGCCTCCTCAGAAAGCTGGCCAATAGGAATAATGGCATCCTTAATAATTGCCGCACCGTGAATCAAAACTTTATGCACGGTGGGCGGCATAAAATACCATGCATAAAGTTTTACATACATTTCTGCCGTAGAATAACAATATTTTGTAAAAGCGACCTCATTTATTTTCAGCTCACTTGATATAGCTTTCAGAATTGTGGCGAATCGGATTATGATTTCCTTATCAATTCCTGAAATAAAAATTTGAAGGAAATTTGAATATTTTTAGGTAATTAAAAGGTTTTGAAGCGTATTAACAAAAGCACTAATTAGTTTAATCAACAGAATGAATTATAACTTGAACGTTTCTGTTGATGCATGTAATTTTTCGGTTAAACCAAAAGTAAATTTTTGATGAGAGGAATTCATTAAATGTGTGGTTTTGAAAGAATAATACTTTTACGTAGGCCCTTATTAAACTTAAGAATATTCTGTTCAATTTATAATCCCTTATTACAACTTACCGGAAATTTCTGCGGATAACTCAGGACTGCCGAAAAAACGCCTTGCGGTGTTTCCGTCGTTCGTCGTTCCAAAACCTGGCTTCGGGTAGTCAACTAGAAGTCCCATCCTGGTTCGGAAGGCGTCTTGTAAAAACTTCTTCCTTTTCTCCATAGCCTGTTTACTTCCATCAGTTGACTTCATCTATGAATAAGTTAAAAGATTATAGCGAGGGTCAGGTTGGATTTTTCATACAAGTACTCGGTTTTATCACATGTTTAAGGAAAATACTAATGCCTTCCTTACCTTCCATTTTTTAATTTCTAATCGGTAAGAAATGTGTATAAGGCACTCAAAAAATCTTATATGGCAATGGAGTACGGAGAGTCCGAAGGAATATTTGGATTCGTCGACCTTCATTTTTTTCATTTTATCTAGATCGTTCATTTGTGATATTTTTGCACCGCACAGATAGCATTTCATGCTGCTCGTTTCTGCCAATGCATTGCATACCTGTAACACCGAGCGATGAAAGAATTTAGATTAAAATTGAAGAGTAAATATTTGATAAAAACTAATAACAATTATTTGTCTAATATGCCATACCTTTCCATCAATCATCGTAAGCAATAACTTGAAAGTCACCAAAACACTGTCGATCTGTATTGGTCGAAGATTATTTATCTGCTCACTAATGTATCTTTCTTCTTCCACTGAAACCTCTCTCGTTTCTCGGCTCCATTGAATCCGTATTGGTCTACAAAACCTGGTCGATGATGAGCGAGGATTAGACCAGACAGATTCACCTGTTTCAAAATAAAAAACATAATTATTTACGTTTCAGAATGAGTACATTGCGTTGTACTAATAATACTATTTCCGAATTTGTTTACCTGATGTAGTGTCCACCAAGTGTAGTGGTACAAGAGAGGTCGCGAACAAGCTTTCATCTCTTACATTAGGTTTATCACATATTTGCTTGTACTGGGAATGGCCAGAACTTCCGTCGAAACCCCATTTACATATTAGGATGCATGGATTATTGGGGCAGTCTTTCATTAAAAGCTTCAGAGAAGATATAATCCTAGAGGCTGTGTGATTTAGTAGAGACTGCAAATTAACTTCACATTTTTCTTCAGAAATGGATATTCCTTCTGGATAGGCTGCACTTTTCGCCAATTGGATTTGGTCGTAACTTGGGTAGATGTTGTGGCCATGATTTCTCGCCGTTTCACGAATTAACATGTACTGCGCCTTTGTCAGATGGCCCGTTACAATAAGGGAAATAGCCTCTTCCCCCGATAATTCCGTTTGAGAAATATCTTTCCTTCTCCATTTGTTAAGTATTCTCTTAGCCCTGGTTGGTGTAGTTGTAGTCACTTCTTTAACAATTTTTGCTGCTGCATCATCTCCTGTGGCACGTAACTGCATTGAAGTCGCCACACATAATTCCTCTTTCGAAGTGCTGCTTCTCAATTTTTCTGTTTTTCTTCTTTTGGATCTTTCGCTTGCTTTCTCAAAAGGCGTCAATGGTCTTCCTCCACGTGTAATTTCAGGAGTGCCTGTTAACATTTATAGTGAATCAAAAACAGGTTATAATCGTAACAGCAATCTAAATATGTAATATACTGTTATAATTTTTTCTATTAATAAATGGGTACTCACCTGCACCAGACATTTCTGCAAAACATCTTAAAACAGCGAGAGGGAATTTGATTTCTTGTTCCAACCATTCCCTATGTCTCTTCTGGAATCTCTTGTCCATCCGCCGGCATTCTTCCCACTTCTGGAAATACTTAGAGAAAAAGAATTTCTGCACTGAAACCGCAACTAAATTTTGCAAGCTCCTGTCCTCGCCTAAGTGAAATTTTTCATTTAGAAAGCGCAGCACAGAATTTTTTTTCATTTCAACTGACGCTCCCCTTCTCTCCAAAATCACATTATGTAGTTCTAGGCGGGTCACTTTCGTTGACATGGTTCTGCTGAAATACACACGATCCTCAGCACAACCTTTCCACAACGAGTGCCAAACATAGACTAGTGTGCTCCGCTCATCCACGACATTGTGAAGTATTATGAACCAATAGTGAGGAAGCACTTTTGGGAAAACGCAGTTTATGACAGATACTCCTTGCACGTGTTCCTGAAGCTTCCGCACGCAGGAACCAGTTGCCGCTATAGACAAAAGACGGCAGGGGACAATAATAACGGAAATTTATTGCCCTCTGGGTATACCGCGGGCAGGGTCTACCGCGGAGTTCTAAGAAAGGATTAAAACACAGTAGCTGGGATTAGCCCATAAAAGGATTGAAGCGAATATGTGGAAAATACAAAGTGAACAGTGTGTGTTATTGCAATCCTAGGTTTCCAAAGAATGGAACAAACAGAAATCCCTCTTTCCCGAGCCCTGCGGCCTGAGACACCGCGGCGTCGCTCCACGGCGCGCCGTGCTTCATTTTACATTATTTAACAAAAGTGGAAAAGGTGCAAGTTGGTGCAGGATTTTATTGTTGCATTACATAGAATAAACATCACTCTAACTGTTGATGAAAATATCTCAGCGGAGATAAGCGGAGATAAGTAAGTTTATCTCCGATTTATTTAAAATTTAGGCGAAAAACGGTTAATTTTTAATTAATATATAATGGTCATTCGAAAAGTGCTGTTCGTCAAGATGCATAGCTTAATAGTATCTAATAGATATATATTATCGTTATACATTCGCCAACAGAACAACCTTCTTGTTTTGTCCGCACACTAGGACAACAAACATTGAGATATTTTGCAAAAAACGTAGATTTGGAGTTACGCGATTTTTTGTCACTTTTTGAAGGATAATATACGTATAAAGAACATGAATGAATAAAAATAAGTTGCCGTATTTGGATATGTAGGCCTTCTAGAATAATACTATGCAACTTTTGAATCAATAAAAAATGGTGAAAAATTGGGGTTTTGGCCAGCTTTTTTCGATTTCCGCCCACTGTGCGGCGGCGCCCGCTGTCGCATTGCGTCTCGCCGCTCGATCCCTGACCTATGCCTCTGGCTCGCCCCGAGGGCGGCGGCGGCGTCGGCCGTCGAGCGGCGAAATTTCAGCCGCGCCTCGCCAATCGATATTGACCGCTTCCACGTTCATCATCTTCGTCTTCTCCTTCACCTTCTGGCTAGGCGGGCGACCTCGTTTGGGCGCTCCTCGTCTGCCTCCCCCGCCCCCCATCTTCCTTCTTAAAAGGACTGCGGGGAGTATAATGGAGGGAGAGGGCTGTGTTTGGGTGCAGCGAAGGGTGGGTAAGGTGGGGAGGGGGCAACGAGCCAGGCGATGCCGCCCACCTGCTCGCCCCGCCGCCGCTCTCGTGTCTCGGGTGGGTTTCGATGATCCAATTTCCTTCCTCCTCCACTCCGCCTCGAGTTCCTTTTTCATTCATCAGCAGCGCCGCCGTCTCTCCACCCCTTCTTCCACCACCTCCGGACTCTCTCTTCTTTTTTCCACCCCTCTACACCCTCCCGCATTCCGTTTCCCTTTCTCGGGTGAGGATTTTCTGCTCTGTGCGGCAGTGTTTATTATATCTCTGGGGCCCAGTTTTAGGGTGAAAACAAGGGGTGGAATCGGGAAATCTCTTGTGTAAATGGAATTCTGGAGTGATATGTAGGCTATAAGTATCCATTGTATGTAGATTATACTTGGTTATAGATTAGAACCCCATGGTGAACCCAGTCGAATCAGGCAGCATAACGCGCCATATAAGAAGAGCGTCAAGTGACAAGCGGATGCTCATGGGTGTATGCCAAAACCCTAATCCATGGCTCTACGCAGTGGGCAGAAGCTCTACGGTCGATTCCAAGAACTTGTGACTTGTTTTCCTGATGCCGTTTCAAAGCAATTGTTTTCTGTTCGTCTAAGCAGTAATTAACTTTTACAATCTGAAACATTCCATTTGAGTAAATATATATTTTGTTTTTTACCTATTTTGTTGAGAATGGTTGAAGAATTTATTCTGACAAGTTAACATATTTTAAAATATCCCGTTACGGTTTTCGTTTTAGTGGAACGGTATGATATGTTAGTACATATGTATGGTCATTGCTCTTTTCAAGGCAGCTGCTTAGTCACCTGAGACCTGTTCGGGGAAGACTTGGTGACTACGAGTCTCCTTCCGCCATGTCAGGTGACGGTTAAGAAATATACGAGAAACGACTTCTCGATATTTGTTATGATCTTTAAGAGCTAATAGTTTTACGAGCCCCATTTTTATTCTATGTAAATGATAATTAATGTACTAAGGTGTCTGAAAGACCGATAAGGGTCTACGACAATAAACGTTTTATTTATTTATTTATTATTTTTTGGTCAGCCTATTCATAAATTACAAGTTTATTTCCAATCGTAAAGATTGGTGCTCTTGTAGATCAGTTACATCCGCTACGCCGCAGAATTTCGCGCAAATTATAAAAATGCACGCTCGCTCTGATAGCTGCTTATTTTTGTATGTAAAACGGTTCACACTTTTATTACAATTTTACCGATGATGCGGAGCTACAATTTTTCAAAACTGAGATTTGAGGGTTTTGTGTTACCATTAAAGGTTTTGAAGTGTTCAGTATGATGCTCAGTAGGGTGATTCGCATGCCTTCTTTCCAGTGGAAACAGAGGTTTAGGTCATCGTGCGTGAGATTAGCAAACGTGATCACTCGAATGACAAAGCTGCTTCTCTCCACGGTTCATGAGGTTAGTCTGCGTAACAGGAACGTATACGGGCGCTGAGAATGCAGTAATCCTTCGCAAGCCTTCGGTCACTGGGTGAAGGGGCGTAATATCTCCTGGGGGACATTTTAAAATCCACAGGGAGTCCAGGCATGCTAAAGTCAGCTCGTTTAATCCTCTTAAGTATAGGCGATTCGTTTTTCTTGCGCCAATACACTATCCATACCGTATAGTGCATCAACGATCAGGATTTGGATTTCTTGCTGTTGTTAAACATTTCCGTATAGTAGTTAGTATTTTTTTGTGTTGTGAAGCGAAATTACGGAAAATGTAGCCTTCGAAATTCTATTTAAGATTTTATCAAACGATATTTTATGGAAATGACCAATGGCGAGCAGTGATGAATTTATATAATTAGCAGTTCAACAAATGATTTTTGTCAAAAGTTTTATTTTCTTAAAGATTTGTGTCAGTACTAGAATGTTTACCATGAGTAGCCGGCATGACGTTAATGCAGCCATGGTTGTGCTAGTCACAGCACATAAAATTAGCGCGACCTTATCATATCCAAAAATTTTTCATACCAATAATTCCTAAATTCTAGGTACCAGTTCGTCGTAGATCTGTGATGAGCTAATCAATGTCGCATTTTATAGCACGTGGGATAAATTGAAAGATGAGATGGTCACGTTCACAAAACAAAATGAATGATCGCGTCAATAGTAATTTGAGTCGATATTGGGCGTCTTGGGCGTCACTCTTGTAAAATTAACATTAGCACACACTGATTTGGAAATCGTGTGGAAGTAATCTTATCCACGTTAATAATGTTTTTCTCGTTGATGCACCCTCTGCTCCCAGTGCTTGTGAGAAACGCATGCTTACTTCTTTTTTTCGAGTGTTTTAGAAACAACCCTCAAAGAGTGCATGCGGTGAACGTGGGACGAGAGTGCTAGGCCCTTGGTCATGGCAGTGGTAGCCGCCGTTCATTTTTGCAACATAGACGCTCTCCCCCGTCCCCGCTGCCCTTGATCCCCGCCGCAGTCCGTTTGCTCTTTTTCCCGCCTCCAGGCCGGCGGTTACTTGCGAAATCTTCCCGACCGGGGGCGTCGTTGGTGCGCGCGCGCTTCGTCTCGCCGTGCATAAATCACTCTCGCATCTCTTTGGGCCGGGATTAACCCCTTTTTATGCGCTCATCCTGCTCGGATGACCTGCCTCAAGCGAGCGAGCGATCAAGCTTGCTCTTTTGTTGGAGAACCCCTCAGACTTTCCCCACCGCGCTTCAGTCCGGTGTTGACCTGCATGTATGTACTCATCCGACACATCCCCCTCTTCTTCCCGCCGCATTCTCCCTCGAGCGATCGCGACTCTTCACCATCTTCTTTTCTCTCTAGCGCCTCCTTTTCACGCGGCGGCGCAAACCTTTCCGGGCCCTTTGCTGTGTCAGTCGCGGGCCACAGATCTCCGCATGGGATGCTGCGATGGTCCACGCGTGGCGGGTGGGAGAAGATATGAGCTTAACAACCGGTCTCTGGCGCAGACGATGTACATCTATTGCTGGTCTCTGGTTGTGGGTTATCACATTCTCTACCTCAATTCGTTGTAGTGGTGAAGTGGTACCCTTTCCTCGTTTCCCGCGGCGAAGATTAAGGATTGGTTTTTTAGGGGCCGACATGGTTTTAGGAAATATTTCCTGCGCCACTCTATGGTATGGAAATCGCTTCAAACGTATCCTGTCTCTGATACAGGTGACACTTCGAATACGCAGAGCCACTGTGGATGGACATCAGAAGTCAAAACTTGGGGTTGATTCAAGAGGTTGCATGCTCAGACGTCACCTTCATGATGACATTTATTCTTCTTTCCAAATACACTATTATCCTCATAGTATATGCATACATTGGGGAGAAACATATATATCCGCCTTTTAGGTCGATTTTGAAGAAAGACTACCTATTGTAGTCGTTACCGTGGTGTGACTTCCGGAAAATTTCTACCTAGTTTTTCGTTTCATGGTCAGTAGACCCAAAAACCATCTCCAACTCAAAAGTTTATGTTGCCGTAATTTTGCTCAAATTACTTCCTGACTGATACATAAAATATGAAGGTGGAAAATCTCGGTCAAGTTCGTTAGTGGGCGAAATCGGACCAAGGGGCTGGAAATGGGGAAGGTTTTTTGAAAAACTGAGATACGTAATGAAATGTATATGTTTATGAAATATATTGCAAAAGTTTAAATTTATTTTACTTCCTAAGACTACTGCCAAAAACTTTTGTTGGAAAGATTTTTTGGCAACACCAACCATTAGCTCTCAATGGGTGGAAAAAATAGGGTATTTCGGACAACAAATATCATAACTTCATTACTAAACACTATCAGATTCGTTCAAAGTTATTTTAGATCTTCTAAATATTATCTAAAACTTTTTTCTGAAACAATTTTTGATACGACTAACCCTTACCGCAAGGGGTGAGCAAAATGAGCCGAGTCTATCTAAAAAAAACTTAGAAATCTACCTATGCCTCTAAGCCGGGCCCAAAGGGATTTTTATTTACTTGAGATACTCATCTAACTTCTAATCTATCATAATTATTACGAAGAGTTGACATCGGGCATACTTCATGAGCTTTTATAATTTTTCTGTGGCAAGGTAAATATTCTGGTGTGTTTCCTCCGAGTTTCTTAACACATGCGTTTACCAGTTTTTCTATGTTCTGTAAACCAATGATTGCATGTTTCTGTATATGTACGTTCTCAGTGGAACCGGTCAAAGAGTTTAATAAATTCACTGGAATAGTGCCAGTTTTTAGTTACATAGAAATGGGCGATGTTAACGCAGATTAGTGAAAGTATAATGGTTTCAAAGGGTGCGTTGAGTAAATTAAGTGATCGCTCTCTGGGGGTTGGGAATGTGTTACACTTAAAGATGGTGGGCATGTTTCACTTTCATGTTTCTATGTCATTGTGGTATATATATAATAAAAAATATACACTGGACAGGGGGTGGGGAAAGAAAAGTAAAAAGAAACGACTTACTGGGTAAGAACGTTTTGAGCCTATATATATATATATATATTCTTCTCGTGATCCATGAGAAATAGGACACTCTTGGAAAATTACTCGGGTGAGCAGGGAAGTGTTAGATTATTTTGTAATATTTCTTCGAGTCGTTCCCTACTACTGGTTACTACGATTTTTTTACTATTACTTACCCTTTATGTCATCATAGTAATCGCGCGGCACGCGCTGTTATTTTCGGTGTTCCGTTTCCTACCGCAAATGAATATGGAAGTGTCGCTACACTTCCGTTTCACACCGGTAAAAGTCTCACTAATTAAATTTCAGATCCGAGAGGAAATTCCGTGCTTGAATTGTTCGTAATTTCAATGCTGAAATACTTGTTCATAATTTGATATCCTGTCCTGGTAGCCTCCGGCCGCTTTCCAATGTGTCTATCGCTAAAACGGCTGTAAATGAAGAATTTGGACAATGTTAAATCGCTGTTGGCTTATGTAACGTAGATAAATAGTTGCCAAAGTTACCGAACTGCTGCTGAGTGTTTGTTTTATCCTTGCCAAATGACAGCATGTGTCTAGATTTACTTGAGTTATGGGAAAATCCGAATATAAAGCGGTTGCAGTTTCAATAAAGTGAAAAAACTTGTAGCTGTGGTGTGAAGGTGGTGATGTCGAAATAAATGGCGGAAGTTAATGTTTACGGAGAACATGATTTGTCGTATTATTCCAATAGTCGAAGTCACAATTCAACAATTTCTTCTTCGAACATGGATCAATCGTCATTAGCAGTCCCAGAAAAACGATCTTAGTAGTTGCAGCTATCAAGGCACTTAAAGCGTATGTCTAGAAGGATAAGCTAATTTTATTCGGAGAATGAAATCCCTCCCAAATTATGGTTGTGTATTGGAGATTTGTGATTGTTAAAAGAGCGCCACCTCATAACAATACCCGTTGCTTTTTGGCTTCATAATGGGCTTCGGGTTCCTATTTGAAGTTTTCCAATTTTTCAACGTTTTTATTTAATATCATCAGTTATTTCGCTGAAACTTAGGCTTTCTCAAGTATTTCTTTGGACATCTCATTAGTGATTGCGACTTTATTTGTTTGTGCTGATTGTTTTTTCCGATACAAATCCCTTATTTGCTGCACTGGGTTCTAAAATGTATCGTCTGTTGTGCTTTGGGTTGCGTTCGCTTAGATATTCTCGCTTCGATGTCTCCAACCTAAGTATCATGGACCGGAGATGGCTTTAATTGTGAGGAAGGATGTTGGTGGAATGTTGTCACATACCTCTTTTAGTTTTTTTAGGGCGGGTTGTCATTTAGGAAGTCCGCGGTCTCCGGGAGGATGTGGGACGGTCGCCAAAAGAAAGCTGGAGGCTAGCGGGGAGGGGAAGGAAAGGGGGCGGGGGGTTAAGGCACGTCTGAGAAAAACAAACCTCTTACCCCTCCTCACTGCCACGTTTTCATTGATAATGAAGTGCGTGTGGATGTGCCGGAACAGGTTTTGTGAGCTTGTGTGTATGCTTTATGGTAGCAGTAGGCGATTGCGAATGAAATGAAATTCCGTGAAAAGCCGACTCAGGAGAGACTGACGAAGCAACTCCTCCCCCAATCCATATTCCGCGAACCTCTCGGCTTCCTTCTCTTCTGCCGTCATCTATTTTTCTCCGTCCACAAGACGGCTATTCATACTCCATAGTGATTTTAAATTATTATTATGTTAATCTTCCGGTTTCATTTTAAATTTCCCTCTTTAAGGTTCGTATTTGGGGTGATATTTAAAAAGAGAAATTGAAGATTGGTTATCGTTTTAATCACCCCCCCCCCCCCCAATGCTCATGCAGTAATTGCCGATGTGTAGTCGTGGCTTGCCTTCATTCACGGAGTGGCATTTCGGTGGTTGGACTTTCATGTGACGAACTCGCTAGATAAATCAATACTGGGCGCGTTCGAATACGTACTGAACTGGTGTGACTCGTTACCAGTTTAAGGAGGTCGCTTTTTAACGCATGTTGCAATCTTTTCCAAAATTGGTGTTCATAATTTTTAGGAAAAAGGGAAAGGAAAAAATATTTATGAAAGGTCTGCAAACGTTTTTTTTGTTATAATGAGTTGACTATTTAAACTTAGTTTTTCACTTTTAAACTTAGTTTTTTTTACTCTTTAATTTCTATTTCCTTAAAATTCATTTTTACCTTGGTTGTATTCTGTCTTTACCACGCTATGCCAATATCCGGTTTCGTGGTCAGGTCAATTCGCAGCATATTCTCATCCTACCAGTACATAGTTCGAGTAGTTCTGATTTCGTGCATTGACGTGGATAATATTACCAAGTTTGACCAAAATTATGTTCCCATACTAAAGGTTCGAGGTGTGAGTTCATAAATCTAAGTTTGTCTGGAGTATTTAGTAAGTTATACTGGAAATCGAGGAGGGGGGATTCCTTTCCTCATTAGTGTCAAGGAAGACGGAATGGCGCGGGCCGAAGGGAATGTGGGTGTGATAACAGGTGCAGTGGAGTGGGTGAGTCACGCACGCCCAGACGCTGGAAGCGGGCCGATAACGCGTGGAATCCCTGTAGTGTAGGATGAGGAGGAATGCTCGGCTCGAGATGCCAAGGGATGCTGGGCAAAATTCTAGCCATGTGCGTCAGTAGTGGGCTTGTTAGATGATGTATAAATTTTTGGTATTGAATGCGCGCGGACGCATGCTCCTCTTCCGAAAGGGCGCTTGTTTTTGATGCCGGGATCGCAATGAGAATGTCGTACGCGCCACCGGCTGTCGTCATGTCTGAAGTTTTGACGATTCATGGCATTGTCTCCCATCTTCACGGTGTAGACATTTTTGTGTTTTCTGTATTTCCTCTCCATTTTTTCTTCTTCGGAATGTTCACGTGCTTAGCCCGACGGTGGGGTTTCCTCAAGGAAAATGTGTACAGGAAACGGCCATTAGGAGTTGTTCTTTGTCATAGTGCAATCGCCTCTTGATACAACGAAAGCGTCAGCCCTACCCTTTCTCCGAAACAAGTGTGGATGCGTGTACCACTGCTCCTGAGTACGTTCTGTTTTTTGAAACAGAACTCGTCAGAGGTTCACTTAACGGTCTTAGCTGACGAATTAACGGATTTAGAAAGCTGAAATTTTGGATACACTTTCTTTCTGCACCGACGTTTCAGCTCAGGAAGTCCCGATTTTCTGATGTTAGAATGGGTCTGTCCGTAAGTTTAGCTGAAAGTTAACAGTAATTCGGTGGTTACCTGCATTTCTGGTTGTATATGTCACATCAAGAATGTCGGTTAATTAATTTTACTGGCAGCGCTGGAAGGTCGTATCGACGACGGTTTTTATGCCGGCAAAACAGTAAACTAGATTTGGATAATATATATTATTTCCCCGTGTGTGGTAGCATAGCTATGATTATTTGACATGATTATTACCAAATTATCGCAATCCGGCTCTTATACATTGTGGGTTTTTTGGATCGATTTGTGAAAAGAATGAACGTTTTTGGTTTTAGGAAAGTCTAAAAATATCTAGATTTCAATTAAAAAAGTTGAATTTAAAAATAAGAAATACATACTTAATAGTAAGCTTTCTTTGTTAGTATGAAATCCAGGACTATCAAATATACACTATAACAATACAGGGTTTAAGTATTTTATGCTCAGAGCATTTAATAATTTCAATTGGCTTTTACTCTGTGAAGGGATTGAATGTTATTTTCTTTTAAGTATTGGGAATTATTTATCATAGTGACAAGGCTGGTTTTTACCTTGTGATAAGAGATGCGTGGATATGCCGTAGGGATGTTACGTATGTATCATTCTTCTTGCTGATAATTGGTGAATTCTTGATTCCCACTAAGGAATAGGCTTGCATGATGTACTTAATTTGTAGTACTTATGATGGCTGATTGCCACTTAACGGTGATTGTCTGCTGCGTGTGGAATATTTCAATGCCATTTCATTTGTACTATTTTGAGTTAAAATCAAAATAGGTGGACAGTCATTAGAATCTAGAGAAATATTTAACTTTAAAAGCGGTAAAACAGTAGAAAATGTTTAATATTGTTTATTCTCGATGTACAGTAATGCTCATGTTGAATGAATTATGAGATTCGACTTTCATTGTACTATCGAGAAGTAGTTGCAGTCAAGTGAAATTTAAGTCGAACAAATGCTTCCAAAAAATATTTTTTTTGCTCCCTCGCACAGGTATGAAAAACTGTAATACTTGCTAGTCAAACTCAAGTACAAACGGCTGCTTGTTTTTGGTCCAATCACATTTAATTAATCGCCTTACCCGACTGATTGGGAAAGAATGATATATTTGAATCGATTCGTCTCAGTAATTGCATCGCCTCCGTGGGAATTGGACAATGGAATGTTCTATTTTGTCGTCAAAGGCTTTCAATTCTCTCTTTTTAGGTCAAGAGATAAAAATATAAGAGATCTGTGTGAGATCATACCATTGGTATGCGATGTAAGAATAGACGGTGGATACTGTTGCTTTTCTATTCTTGGTAATGTCACCTTCCTTACGCGAACGGAAATGCTTCAGCGAGAAAAAATTCACTCTCCACATTTTGTCTTTGTCACCTGCTATCTATATCTTTATAAAACTGAAGCATGTCTCTATGGTATGAGTTGGCGGCTTCTGTTGTACGAATCTCATCTGAGTACGCGATTGTAATTTGCCGCGCCATTCTTATACGTCGCCTGAAAGAGGTGGCCCTCTTGTATTGAAAGTAAGACTTTCTTTCGGTTTTGTTTTACTACTTTTGAGCTTATCACGCATCCTTCCTGATTTGGAACGCAAATGTGCGATGCGATACTCCCAATATTAGGCTAATATAACTTAAGATCTCCTTCATAATGGCGACCTTAAGTATACTCCTCCTTCCACCACCTAAGGTGTTGATGCCCAAATGCCTTTTAATGCTTCGCTCCCAAGATGGAACATAATCGGTTATCAGCTGAATAGAAAGTCGTTGAGTGTCAATTTTGAATATATGATTGCAATATGTGTCGGGTGATTTACATTACTGTTCCGATGGCCGATAATGATCTAAGATGAGGTTCATTTACTTTATTATACCTCAAAGTACCCCTCATCGTAGACCCGTCTAGGAGTTGTTAAGAGCAAGTTGAGGAGGAGTCGGGTATCATATCAGAGGCACAAACAAGGAATGAGATTGCATTTTGAAAATGGTTTTTATATGCATACCCAACCTTTGTGATGGGTGTGGTGAACGTTCTTCTTATCTATACTTCATTCTCCATGAACGTGATTCCTTGGCCTATTTCCTGGAAAGGTAAAAATATTTAGATGCTGGGTCCACATCCAAATTTATTCGTGAGCTCTTGTCTAAATTCGCTGTGGATCGCAAATTGTTCATGCAACCGTTTTATTCCACGGAATGAGTAAATATTTCCTAACGATCTAGTTTTCGAAGAGGGTACATTCCGCAATTTTTCCGGGGAAATGAATGTGACTTGCTTCTAGGTGTAAAGCTTTTAAAGAGCGTTATCCCTTTCATCGCTGAACTTGACCGTGATATCGGCTGAAGTCGTCGCATGAGCGCGTGTCCGAGCGGTGGATGCGTGTCCGATAGTTATGCGAGCCTTTCGAATGAATTATCGCGTGCACCTCGGATATCCTGTCCGCCGAGGCTATTAATTCGCAAACGGGGCTGTTTGGTGTGCGGACGGCGGTGGGCGTAGGTTTCATTTTGCTCGCCTCCGGACGTCACGTTGCCGTTGCCACTTGGGCAGGCGAGGTGAGCGTGTTGCCTGGCCTGCGAGCCAACGGTGCTCAGCGCACCCCATGTGCTTATGATCATGCTTCGAATAATATGGCATTAAGCAGTGACTACACCAAATCCAAAATTCGTGAAGAGCTAAACGAGGCATTATTGGTATTATTTGTCAAGTGAACGCAAACTTGTTCAAGGGCGAATTCCTGCCACGATCGAAACGCCAGTTTCCGCTCGATCACTGAAGCTTGTCATCGTTGGCAGATTGTAAATGTGGAATGACCTTAGCTGTCTAAGTGCGTTAGACTGAGGTACTACTTGACTGATTGCTGAATCACCCGATAAAGGGATTAGATTCTTAACCATTAACTATTACACAGCGTAAGCATAACGGGATGTTCACATTTGATAGTTCTGATACTCGGTCTCTCATTTCCAAGGTATATTATGTGTGCGTACATGTATACTATGTTTAATTCGATCCTTTTACAATTTATGCAGTGGCAGCGTTCGAAATACGAGTCATGTTGCTTTAAATATTTGTCATTCGATTAAATCTTAGTCATTTAAAGTCCAGAAGATACCTTTGGAAGGCATTCATCTCGTGCGGTGGGTGTATGCTGAGTCTGGGAATGGGGGAAAGTGATGATCCTTGTTAGAGCCGGTCGCTAGAAAGGACCCCCCCTACCTATGACAAGGAACCAATTGCCTGTCGGCAAAAGATTGGCATAAACTGCTCTAATTAATATTTCTAGAATATTTTAAATGGTAATAATTTTCTGTTGGTGTAGGGAATCGTAGCCACTCTTCAGAAATATGCCGTTACCGTTGCGTAAAGGACAAATTGCTTTATAGCTAGTCAACATAATTTTCCAGCAACATGACATTCGGGAGTGAGAAATACCCTACCAGTTTTATGTCACAAGTACGTTTCTACATTTGCGCTTGATAAAAGATGGATAAAACAAGATGTCTTTGCTTGTTTTAACCACCTTAGTTGAAACGGGTCTGTAAGGTGTGCAAATTTTATAAAGTCGAGATAAAATATTACAGTGGACAAATTGTGATATGTAGATAATTACCCTTTTATCGGTGGATATTTAATTGCTTGGGGAATTGACGTCATCCTGTCTGGGTAGGGTGTTCGCCATATGCCGTCCAACCCAGTTACAAGTTAGGCTTTTGCAAGACTTTACCAAGCTCTAATCCATTTATGGTGAGCACCGACTTAATTGGTGCTTGTTTAATCTCAGTAGTTAAACGATTCTGCATCGCAATTCCTTCTCACAAGTGTTGCCTTAGCCACACAGTTATCTTTCGCTTTTTGTCATGGATCTATGCCGCTGTATCTCATTTTTCTTGGTTCTCTCCTTCTATGGAGAAAATCCGATGTTCTTAATCTTTGAAACATGCTCACGTTCTGACTACCCGGGTTGCAGAATAGATTGCGTTTCTTCTATTGCGGCTGACATACTTCATAAGTGGCTTCGGTGTGGTTATATCGAGGTAATTTACAAGTTGAGTTTTGAAATAATGGAGAAGAAAAGTTGTGTGATAATGAGAAAAAAATGTTGTGAAAATACTCGGTATTTGGAGGAATACTGAACTGATTCTTGAAAAATCAGTGAGCTCTCTCTAATGCCTCGTTTACACCTTTGAAAGTGGGCGCATAACCGTGCTTACTATTCAGAATTCGTTGTTTTGGAAAGTCTCCCTCCCTAATTCTTTGGAATCAAGTTTCCTTAGACAAGGCCACCGTAGTCCCACGCTGCGGGAGATGTGTGAGAACAATTGAGTTCCGAAGCGAGTAGGTCTCCTCAACGTTTTTTCCCATAAGTTAGAACCGCCTTCACAACTGGCGTAGTGGAGACTGGAAAATCTGAAGACTCTTGGATATTGTGAGAACGATTAAAGTTATGAACTGAGTAAACATGTTACCGTGAAGTTCATGAACTGGAACTGTTTGGGTTTGGACCATTGCCATTTAGGTAGAGATGCGTATATTGTAGTTTTAAGAGGAGTAATCTAATGCTAACAGGTATGGTGAAATGTATGAGCTATTAATTTTTGTGAAGCTGTTTACTCTGTTTTGTTTGCCCGTTTCTTTTGATGGAATTCAATATATCTAGCAAGCATTTATAACTGGAATAATTAAATTTTTATGCCTTGTGGATCTCACGTTTTATTAATAACTCCTTGGACCTGCCATTGCATTAACATTGTTTGCTTGGTACGTATTTACAAAAGCAAACTATGGTTGGATCAGGAGTGGAAAGTATCATTGAGCCGGAAAGGCTCGTACATTTAGGTAGAGATTATATTACAATATACAATCAGTAGATATTTATCAATGCCTACGTATCTTCAAATGATGATGGTTTTATTGGTATTCGTATTTAGTCATTGCCTATTCGATGAAGCGGTTCCATATAACTTTAATTTCTCTCAATCTTTTGATGTTCGAATTGAGTTTTGATTCCCAAAAACAGTTTTAAACTCTCTTGAAGCCTCGCCTGTGCATGCCCAATATTATGGAATGAATGTCTAATGCAAATGACTAGTATAGCAATTCTACACATCATGTACACGCTTCTCGGCTTACACACCAGGTTAATTTTTCCATTTAGGATAGCATGAAAAAAGCTGACCCGGTGTGTAACCCGAGGAGTTTACGTATAGTATTCGCTGAGAAAGAATTAGTTATTACAAATGCTACTCTTATTTACGAAGCAATTAGTAAATAATTTCCCGCAAATATTTTGGAAATAGCAATAGGATGAATTTCGCACTTGGGTGCTTCGAGATTAAAAAAAAATAGTTTACCGTAAACATTTATTCTCTTCCCCTATCGGTCTGGCCGTCCGAGGGAAGTACTACAGTCACGTTGAGATGTTGTGATGTGGGATGAAATTGATAAGAATCCCGACGATGTTAGTAAATTTTTTTAAGGCAGTTATTGGGATTTTTGTTCATTGGGTTGCTTCTTGAATCTTCTTATCAAGTGGCCAAATGAACCTTGAATGAGACTTTCATCCAAGATCGATAGTCATCGGGCAGTGGGTGTTTATTTGCAGCGCCATGAGTAGAATCTTCTTAAATCAAGCATTTGAAAACTCCTGGTTTGCGATTTAAGGGTCTCATGAAAAAGCAGAGATGTGCTGAGAGAAGTCACGATCTTTCGTATAAAATAACGGCACGATGTTTGTTCTTGTAGCGCGGAAGTGTGAATCTATTAAAATAAATTATTGATACATATTCAGTATTGCTTTCGTTTGTTTCTGTTTAACTTTTTTTCTTTTGAGATTTCGATGGTTGTCATCACGTATGTACTTGAATGTTTCTTAGCAAGCGATCCTTTCCTCCCGCGCGTGCTCCCACTTCTCCCCAAGCAACCTCCATCCTCGCCCCAGCCTCTCCGCCAGTTCCCGCGGGAGAATCCGCTCCAGTTGCAGTGGCGGCGGCTGAGGGCAGATGGTGCCGCGGCGTATGTGTGAGTGAGCGTGCTTGTCGTGCGTCAGTGGCCGTTCACGACCTCCTCCCTTCTTCTCCCTCCTTTCTCTTCAATCCACGTCGCCTCCTCTCCGAACCTCCTTCGGCTTCTCTCCCTTTCTCTCTCTCTCTTGCCCCGCCCCCGCGTTACACATCCGAACCTCCTCCCACGCTCCTTATACGTCGTCTTTTAGGAGGTTCGCGGCTCGGTGCAGACGTGCGTGCAATCGACAGTGTGAAGTGTCTTGTGTTCCTCCCTTCCTCTTCGCATTTCTCGCCCCTCCGTCGGGCACATCCTATTTCTCAATGCCCTCCGTTTTGTGGAGGCCCCAGCTGTGGGACATGCACGAATGCACCTACGGAGAGGGTCTTTTTTTCCGAGAGCGTGAGAGATCATTTCGTCTCGCTTGTCAATGTGTGGTACGATCACGTGAATTTTTTTACGCGTGTCAAAATATATTTTATTCATAGATGCTTGCGTTTCACTTTCTCCTCGGCATTAAATCATGCCTGACCGCGGGCAATCGATAGAAGAATTGAAAGTGTTGCGCTCTTCCACCCCTTCCCGACTCGTCTCCCCACCCCCTCCCTCGCCTCACTCCCTCCCGGCTTATCCCCCCATTCCTTCCAAAGTCCTCCCCCTCTCCCACGTATTTCACCCCTTCCACTAAGCCCTTCCACCTCAAACTCGCGCGACACAACAAAAGCCACACATCTGCACACCTGATTCGATTGACTCGAATAAGACGATAATCTCTCGTCGAATTTCGGATGTTTTCATGCTTGTCAAGGGATGACGTAGTTGGCATACAAGGCGGCCCATTCCCGAGATTGGCGTTTTGGAGTAATGGATGGGATAATGAAAATCCAAAACAGCTTTTCATACTCCGCGGTAGAAACTGTCGACCTGCACTGCTGCACCCCCACTCCCTCTCCTTCGTGGTTTTCCAGAAATTCCCGTCGGTTGCCAATGAAGGAGCTCCGATTCAAACGTTGGCACACTTCAAAATTGGAGGAAAATATGGGATGGCGAGGGAAAAAAAATAAGACAAGGGACAAACAAAGAAAACCTGTTAGCAAGTAATATTACCTGCTGGCTTGATAGTAAAAATAAAGCTGGTTGATAGTTAGAATTAGTTTAGTGCGTTATGTAGTACCAAATATTTTGATAGGAATGACTGGTGTAGGGAGGGTTTTCTTTCCTCTGGTGTCTGCATTCTCTCGAAAAAAATTAATGCTCTCCCCGAAAAACTTTCGCGAAATTTGAGGGAACATCGATGAATTATCGTTCCTCGGGGCAAGGTTCTCCAATTGTGGATAATTATCTCGCTCCTTCGGATCTGAAGAGCCCAGTGATTGCGAAACTACGTCAGTAATTACTCACTGCGCATATGCCTCTTAATCCAGGACGATGGACGCAAATAGCTGTCTTCGCTCATTTTTCTTCGCGCACGCATTTCATATTTCAGGCTGGGAAACGATCTGCCCCGTTGATGGAATTCTCAGTCCTGATTTCCGCAAGCGAATTAATTTCTTGGATTATTTAGGATGGAGAAAGATACCCTGTTCTCGAAAAGATCTTTTAGTGGCTGAGGAGCGGGAAAGGCGAGACATTTTTAAATTTATGGCCGATCGATAGTAATCGGATTATTTCTTTCTCTATCTCATCATTAATACCAAATTTCAATTTAATACATGCCAGTTTTTTCCGTCGCCGTCCTCTTGCCACAAATCCTTACATTGCCAGTATCCTTACTTGCCAGGACGATAATAATCTCGTCGAGAGTTATTCGATGTTGGAGATCGAGTTTGACCGAAGTGGCTTTATTATATAAGCCACTCCAAGGAGATGACGTTAATATTGTCAACGCTCGTTTGGAGGAACGACTCTAATTGCAAATTAATCACACGAATGGTGATGCACGCCATCGAGCTTGTCTGAAAAACCCCAACTTAAAAAGCTTGTCATCGCCAAATGAACATT
The DNA here is from genome assembly GCA_963573305.1 of Pyrrhosoma nymphula. Taxonomy (NCBI): domain Eukaryota; kingdom Metazoa; phylum Arthropoda; class Insecta; order Odonata; family Coenagrionidae; genus Pyrrhosoma; species Pyrrhosoma nymphula. Next base: position 182,017,547 of record OY754327.1, read on the forward strand.
ATTTATGGCTTGAAAAAAACCTCTCCGCCGTACAACTTGTCTTTCAAGCAGTTGAGCCGTAATTTTATCGACCTCCTTATATGCGTTCGCCAATTTAATGGTTCCTTGCCTAAATCTTTGAATTACCCGCATCAAAGTTAACGCTTTTATTACGGATCAGTGTATAATATTATCACATTTTATTTATTTTAAATCCTTTTAAGCTTGGCGTTCATTCTTTTTACCGGCTGCATATTTCCAAGAAGGACTTTGTATTTCTTTCTCCTCATAAACGAATTTCAACCCGCATCTGCTGCACGAGACTCCTATCTGTTTTTTTTTTTCGTTTTTTTTTGTATCGGACTCTTTCTGTCAGGTCAGTATATATCTGTCTGCCTTTTGCCTGTCTATCGATATTTATGTCTGCCTTTTGAGTTCAATAAAATTGAACTCGAAAATTCTAGTTTTCCCAACGATTAAAAATCGTTGTTCTTTCTTCATTGTCATTGGGCATGTGCGCGTAAGCAGATACTACGCGAGGCACCCGTCGCTTGCAGAAAGCTTGTCCAAGAAGCGCAAGGTGTGGTTGAAATCCATTATTCTAAAAAGTATAATCAATTCCTACTCTCATATCCTTAGTTGGCCAAATTTTTCCATGGGATGAGTTAAAAATTCTTTGCTAACTTAAAACATTCAATTCTTTCCTATGCCCTTGAAGAAATCGTATTATTTCATTAGACTCTGGTTAGCTAGAAGTTTTCAACTGTACAAACTAGAAAGTATTTCATTTTACATTTCATTGGATTGGTGCCAAATGGTGCCAAGGATCATTAAATTTCCATTAGAATTTGCTTTCAATTCAGATGTGCCCTACATATTGGCATGTCACTGGGATACAAATATTTAAACCCTCGCTCAATGTGCAGGCCCATTATTCTCTCTATTCAGCACATATCCTCGATTTGAACTACGAGCATTGCACGAGTGTGCCAAAATTAAAATTTTGAATATCGAATGTAAAAATTGCTCGCTTTACAATTTCTAAGATATTTGTTGAATAAAAAAATCTTGGATAAGATTGCTAGGAATAAGGTATCCCAGCATTTACTCATGACTTTGTTTGACTCTCGCCTTAAAGTTAAAATGGGATCCACACATATGGGAATTCACATCATGTCGTAACCAATCTTTCTCGGGCCGTATTTGGGAGGATGGCGTGTGTGAAATTTCATTATCGGGACAACCGTAAAATATGAATGGGACCACGTTGAACGAGATGATTATATAATTAATCATTCCTCTCCTTATCACAGTAGTTGGACCACCGGTTCTGCTGTTGGCCCTCCTCTCCCGTGTCCACCCCACACCCTCGCTCACGATTGCTCTCCCCCACCTCCTCCTTCTCTCTCTCGAATATTTGAGAATAAAAATAAAGCTGCACGCTGGAGATCGGGGGAGAAGGGAAGGCGGTAGAGTGGCGCCGGGTATCTAAATAAGGAGGGCACTCGCTGCCTTGTGCCGGTCGCCGTTTGCCCCGGCTCTGCTCGATTGCGCAGCGCGTGACCGCAACAGGGCGGCCCGACACGTGCGGCGAAAGCAGCAGTGCTACGCGGTATCGCAGTCGACACATCGGGGTGAAAAAAATATCGATTCGATGAGGATCATGTCCAGATGCATTGAGAACATCCTTTTAGTCAACACCGAAAATATGAAGACGAAAAGAGTTCACAGGGATCCAGTATAATACCGCAAAAAAACATGAATCACGCGACCCCAATGTGTCATGACGAAGGATGTCGTTTCGTCCATGTACGCCTTGTGACCAATCTACGGACACCCTTGTGGGAATCATTTTGAATCGCACTGCGACGTTCAAAATTTAACGCTCCACAGTCCTAGAAAACAGAACAATAGCTCGGTGCCCGCATTTGCGGGAGGACGGCTGTGGAAGAAGCATGTGCCCCCGTGCGTGTCATAGGTTGCGGAGGGGTCTCTCTCCCCTTCCCCCTCCTCCCTTCCCGCGCCCCCCTCCACCACTCCCCTCTTCGTTCCCACCGTTCGCGACGCGCTACGTGCCCGGAATGCGACGATACATCCACTGGAGAGGGGGGCGGTTGGCGGGGAGGGGGTGCTCGTTGCAACGCCTAGTTCTTCCGAACAGGCGACCGATTTTTCCTATTTCAATCGCGAAGAATCTATTCCGTCAACGTTCGCGGACGCCATCTGGTGACGCGTTCATAAATCGTCTTTTTTCGTCTCTTTATCTTTCTATTTTTTAAATATAATTTTGCTCGCTCTTCTCCTAGTTCCCTTTCTGTGTTTCTCAAATTATCTTTTTTTTGCAACCGCGGCATGTATGCGGAGAAAACGATTTATATTTTCACGTGCCCTGCATGGCTTTTTATTACAATCTGTCCAAACGCATTCAGTTTTGAATCCGTTGAGCATTTTAGATGCATAGTCACGTTTGAATTAATTAGCTTCTCTGAATGATTAGTGTCTTCATCCCGACCATTCACTTTTGCGAAACAGCATAATTCGGACGCAAATATTTGTTTTTAATTTGACCAATAGTCCAACATGGATCCCTCAGCTTTAGTGCTTTTCATGAGTATCATGCGTTGTCTCCAATCTTCCTGTCCCTCCATTTTTTCCCAAGTGCGTTTTTATTTACTCCTCCTAATTATCCCGCTGTAACCTCGTTTACCTATGCTTCGGCTCGCTTTCTGCTGCACTCAATCTTGCCATAGAGGTAGAGGGGGTGACAGACGGCAGCCTTTATTTCTTAGTCACAGCAGGAGAGAGGAAGATCGAAAGGCTAGATCTGGCCGTAGAATATAGGTTTCTTTTTTCATCTACGCCAAATACAGGCGCCGTCTCCAGTGATTGGCCCACGAGAGACAAGACGTCGAGAGAATCCCTTTCTACGGCGCTTGCAGCTGGCATCGTCCCCGCAGTCGCCTTGCTCTCCCTTCTCTACCTCCTGACCCTTATTCCGCCTGTCACTATGCCCTTCGTCTCGATGCCTTCTTTGGATAGTGCTCCCGAGTATAGAGTAAGGCCCCAACTGTAGGTTCTCTCCGTGTGATTTAATAAATACAGTGACTCCATCTCAACTTTCTCAGCGCTGGGAATTGGAATGGACGTCAATTATTTCTGGAGCGACCTCTGCTTGGAATCTTACGCTATTGATAAAGTTCCATTACCTTGAATCCGAAGGAAGCATTTTATATTTCTGCAAGCGAGTGGGTTGTTCCTCGTGTGAAGAACCCCTCTCAGGAGAGAACTCCGGGTGTAACAACAAGGGACCAGCTCTGTTATTTCCTGTCTCCTCTTTCAATTCCCTCCATACACCATGCTTTTTTAAATTCGTAATCTTTGAATTAATTAAATTTTAAAAATCAACAAATTAGGCGTTTGGAAAGAATGGAGACCTGAAAATTCATGGTTTTGATAAATTGCAGTTTGTATAATTATTTTCTTACGTGATAACTTGGAATACGGATGTCAAAAGGAAATAAGACTGACATGGAAAGAGTCCCTGGACAAGATGTGGAGACAGGAATGTAGCCACTTGGAATTATCGGAATCGTGAAATATTTCGGACACCTGGGACCATAAAAAAGGTCACTACGAGATGAAGTTTATGGCTTCTAGAATCCTTGGTGTATACTTTCATTCTGATTGTTTTTTATTTTCAATACTTGAAACTTTTAATAATCATGATTTCAACTTTTAGACGCCGAACGTCATTTAATGCTTAAAAGTGTTACCTGCTTCGGATACTGGTTTATCCTTATTTCGAGCGTGAAATAATCGTAGTCGTCGGATCCATTCTCATCTTCAGCTCTTATCTTATCGTTTAACGATATGTGATTTGTATATTTCCCATGGAATCGTATGTACATGGAGTTAACCGAGTGATATAAAGCTAATAAGGTTATTTACTTCATAATTTAATTTAAAAGAAAATTTTCTAATACTTTGCATCTTTTTTAAGCGCCAGATCTTTAGTAAATTGTTTTTTTCCGTTGCGTTTAAAAAGATTTCATTCTCCTGACACTGTTCAATAAAGACTTCAACACCCTAAGGAGTTACATCTTTAATGCGATCCGTAATTTTAATATTTTAAATCCTACTCTCCTGTTAAACTACGCATCGTGTACGATGTTTTGCTTTACACGTTTCTTTGTCATGTTTTGATGCGTCGTAATTGATTAATTGATTATTATAAAAGAATTTCTGGCAGACGTATGCAGATTTTCTTGGATGATTCTCGTATTTAAGAGCTGTCAGCTGTTATTTTCTTTGTCCCAGAAGAATTGCATCTCGAATGAGGCTTACTACATTTTAGGTCACGTCGGTAACATCTTTTTTCAATTGGTCGAATGGAGGCGCACATCGTACTTTCGGGAAGTGCGACGGAGGCGAACGACTGAGGCGTGCATGGCTTGCGTGTAAGGTCGGCCAGGGCTCAACCATTCGTTTTTCTGAGGAAATTTCTATCAAGGAGTGTGTGACCGATGATTAAGGAGACCGCGGCTTGCCAGCAAGTCGCCACCTCTTATGGTGGCGGCCATTCTCCTAACCAGCCCTCAATCCCCCCCTTCATTCAGGGATTAACTCGTTGACCCCCCTTCTGTTAGCGCCACCGACTTCCCACCCTTTCCACATCCTGTTCGCGCGTGTTTCCTCAGCCGAGTGGAAGGAGGGCCATCCCCTCCGCTCAATCGGGAGCCGACGCTCTTGCCTCTGTCGCATGCTCGAGATTCGGCGATGGGGAGGAAAGGACGGCGCATGCCTGGGGCGCTCCTCTCTCTTGAGTGTGTCCCTCGAAGGGCGGTCGCCTACCAGGGGCTCTCGCGGTGACGACGCCCACTTGTGCCACCGCGGCGCCGCTGTATCCATCTCTCTCCGAGTTCACTCCCGGGATGCAAATGATGAATTGCTCGCCCTTCCGATCACCACCGCTCCTTACCAACCGCGTGTTTCTTGCAATAACGGTCACTTGGGCAACTAAAGGCACTCATGGGCTCCCCAACTCTTTGGAATGGTTGACCGCTCGTATGAAAGCTGTTGGTGGCGGTATTTCATTCTTCGGAGAGTCGCATATTTTGGACTTTGTATTTTAAAGAAGCTGTTCAGGGATATCACTCCCCGACTCCTGTTATGGACAGAATTAAGGCTTTCGTCGGTTTTTAGGCCGGTCGGCTGCGGTGATGGGATAGAATGAAGTGTTGGATTATTAAAATAATCGAAGAAGAATTCGAGTAAAAGAATCCTGTTGAAAATGCACTGTGGCCTAGGAATGGCTGGAAACGATACTCATTTTATTTATTCTCTAGCCTTTCTGTTTGAAGTTACCTTTCTCTGTAAGGGAGGCTTTAAATAATTATTAATTATCTACGAATGTCTCTCAGTAGTGAAGTGCAATTATTGTTCCATTTTTAATTGTAGTCTCTACTATGGATGGGCGATTATCAAAAAAACAATCGATATTTTGTAAATCGATTAATTGCAAGCAGCCGATTAATTACGCCCGATTAATTGATTTCATTAATTGATGCATCGATTAATCGATTCGATTATGACAACATACAAAACATAGCTATCAAAGTTATGGTCCCTCCAGAAATAAAGTAAAATAATTTCTTTTTAATTTTGTAAGGTTAATGTTACCATGAGTACAAATTGTAAATTTATATAAACTTCCAGGAGGCGTGTCATCGAACAGAGTTGGGAAAAATTTCTTAACTTAATTCAAATTTTGGACAATTGCCAAATGTTTATGGGAACTGAAGCGAAAAATTGCAATTTTTATAAGTGGGTACTGGTGAGGCGGCTTCTCTGGTCAGATTGAATTAGTCTCATTTCGGAAAAGAGTCTCTCTGATGGATTTTTCAATCATTGCGGTTCCACAAGTGATGTGGTACGCAGTCACGCGCATGGGTGTGAAGTTATGCACCAAGACGGTGAAATTCGCCATGAAAAAATCATTTGACTCAACCGGGATTCGAATCCGGATCTCCTAATTGCCGGTCAGGTGTGTTAGCCAGTTACACTACCAAGTCATCTTGTTCGTATAAACCCCCGCTGAAATTCGCCTTGAATTAAGATGTCTCGGTAGTGTAACTGGCTAACACACCTGACCGGCAATTAGGAGATCCGGGCTCGAATCCCAGTTAAGTCAAATGATTTTTTTCATGGCGAAATCACCGTCTTGGTGTATAACTCTCTGAAGGAACTGATGTTGCTACTCCTGGCAGGAACTTCCTGGCTACCTGATATAAGTGAGGGTATTTAGTTTTCACTGACTCCCAATCTGAAAAAGGATTCAAATGGCGGTCAACGACTGGTTGGTTGAGGAATTGCCGTAATACAAATGGTGTCCGACCGGCAACATCTTCATTATACAGGGTTCTCTGTGATGCTGCTTTAGTGTCATGAGAGCTCCAGAGGTAATCTGATGGTGCTGTACCACGCTCAGCGTGTGAAAGCATCTGCAGGATGTTCACCTGATCCTCCTCGAGAAACATCTCTCGATGGCGGTGCTCATGGCATCGACTACAGCGATCGGGCTCTTCAAGTGAAGTTTTTTTGAGCCATCGAGACGATTGCATAGTGCTTTCTGGACTCAATAGGATCGAACCGACGCGACGGTCCAACTCCGACAGAACGAACTTCCTCACCCGTTCGGCTAGCCTGTCTCCTTGCGGAAGCTGTATCAGATTTATGCTCCGAAATTGAAAATCGAAGTAAATATCAGATAAATGAAATAACATAGCATATCAAGAGAGGAATCAATGATTGCGTTAATTTCACCTGCTTAAGCAATTTCACGAGAGGAATAACCTTGCTGACTGTAGTAATTTATCCGCGCACATTTCCGTAGTCACTTTAGCAAATGATTTCAGCACGAATATGAAGCTACGGACGGTGCTCAGCTCAGCATCGTCACGACCCCATAGTCGAGCAGCACCTCGGCTACTACGGGTTTGTGTAATTACGTCCCCCGTGTAAAACGGGCTTTACGCTTATAATTCACTGAAACATGGCGCCAAATTAGGATTTTTCGGTTTTCCCACTGTAGCTTCTAAACTAGATGTCGGATCTCAAATCTGTTCACAGTTTTTATAGATTTCATCGAGGCCTACAACCTTAACTGACTCACTCACTCACTCATTAACGCACAGCCCAAACTACTAGTGATAAAAACGTGAAAATTTGAGCGTACATCCGCATCTTGGTGAATAGGTGCACTAAGAAAGAACTTTTGAAATAAAAGATTTTTGGGGTGATTTTTACCCCATTAATGTTAACTTTTACTCCCATAAGAAAAGAATTGACTTCGGTGTATGTGTTTCTTTATTTGCTTTTTTAATTTACTTACACTCAAGATATTGGATGGAAATTTACATCATCAAATGCATAAAAAAATGAAGTATTTAATTCTTTCGTTCGATTTCCTTATACGCTTCGTTTTTGTCTGATTATTGCATTTTTATCTCTAAATTCATCAATTTTTCTTCCTTTTCAACAATAGAAATTTCCTTGGCAACCAGGCGTGAATATCCAATAAATAGCGATTTCACGAATGGCCATTATTGCCTGCAGCATTTGCAGGCCAGGTTCAGTGACTAAGTTGATATTATTTACCCCAGCCACACTATTTGCGTTTAATGGCTTTTACGTAGTATCAGCGTTTAGCACGTCACATTGATTCTTATAGTCTCATCCAACGGCTTTCATGTTTTCTCTCTCGCGCTGAATTTTAACGGGCACCCTCAGCTTTCCCTTATTAGCATTATTTATGGCCGCTGTATGTAATCACATTACAAAGTAGAATACTTGGTATTTTTCTGCTTCTGGAATTATAGTAGAATATGTATACCAATAAAAATATTTTGAGAATTTTAACTTTTAATCATGATGCGTAGGAACATTAATTTTTCCAAGAAAAACGAACGAAAAGGAATCGAACTGGAGATCATGAGTTTCATAAAAAGTGGTCAGTTATCTGTGCATAGAAGACATTTTATAGTCCTGAAAGTTTGAAAATTGTACTACATTTCGTTTTTGAGTTTTACGCGAGCATACATACTTTGTACATTATTTATAAGATTTTCATTACATATAAGCGAATGTCAATGAGAATTCACTCCGAAGACACAACATGTGGTAATGACTTATAGAAAGTATGTACCTGAATAGTGAATATAGCACGCGTCATGCATTGATTCATATTGATAAAGGTAAATGGCATCTCCCACGGAAATTCAACGGGCATGATCATCTTACCCTTATGAATATTATTTAGTACTATTTCTGGAACAAGATTGGGTATTAATATTACCAAGTATGTGGTTTTTGTACCATTTGTTTTTCTCTTCTTCTAGAATATTTATAAAAAAAATGCGATTTAAAATATTCTCTAAATTAAACCTCAAATTTCACGTCATGTATAATTTTTTTAGCCGAGAAAATGTAAAATACTGAACATTAGCCCGGTTATTTTATGCATTGTAGGTGCAACAGCTTCCCGTGCGGAGCCGGGTCCCGCTTCTAGTTTATTACATGGACGAGCACACACAACCATGCCCTGGGAGGTGTAAATTTCCTACCCGGGCGGGATTCGTTTGGCAGGCGAGGACTCTACCCCGCCTCCACCGAGGCCGGCCAAGTCCCTACCTATTTGTCTAAACTTTTGTGACATCAGCATTTGCCGCCACATTCCTGGTTCAACATTTTTCTCCTCTGTCTCACGATCAAACCAGACTTCAATTTAATTATTCACTGACGCAAATTTACGAAAACTTAAATGACTTGTCCAAATCCGTGATCCAATTTTCGTCTTTCATTCCGACGTCTTTCCCGTCTTATTTTGTTTTTTTTTTGAGCTGGCTGACTTCGTATGACATCACCTGGCTACCTGATTTAGTGATAATCCACCTCAGTACTATTATTATGTAAAATATTGAAAAAATCACCACTTTGTTGTGGAGGAAAATCTACCTTGAGTAAGATAATTTGGCTAATATTAGTGCGAATCTTGAGGCGTTGTAAGAACAGAGCAATACTATAGTTATTTGCTCATTGGATTTAAGGCCATCGTCTGGCAAATTACCTTATTCGATGCATTTTCTGGGCCGTATTAGGGGCAATACTAAGCTACTGGAATTATTGTCTCAAAGCATAGCGCTGATAAACTAGGTCGTGGGTGAGGTTTTGGATTCCTTACGTATGATGAGTGATGTTTTTCCATCCATTTGCCATGGTGAAAATTTTTTCGCAAGTCTCTCATGTGCCATTGTCTAAAGGGTATCAATTGTATTTTATTGACGCTTGTTTCTTCTTAATTTTTATTTAATTTCTTCCCATGATCCTTCCGTAGTTTTTCCATTTTCAAATCCACGGAGTGCTTACCTGAATCGCTGACTCTAAATTTTCATTTTTCTCCTTCTTTTCCGCAGACCTACTCCGGCCTCTTCTGTGTGGTCGTCAACCCGTACAAGCGACTTCCAATCTACACGGAAAAGATAATGGAACGCTACAAGGGAATCAAGAGGCACGAAGTCCCGCCGCACGTCTTCGCCATCACGGATAAGGCATATCGCAGCATGCTCCAAGGTAAATAAATACAAACAAGAGCCTTCTTGGGTCTGCGAAGATAGAGGGAAGGGCCCTCGTGTGTTATGTCACGCTTTCGAAGTCCTCGGGGAGGGTCGAAGGGTAGTCTACGGCTGTTCGGTCTGGTTGCCTTCAAGCTTCGCGTTTGTGTACCCTAAGTTTTCCATTTATTTAATCCCTCCTTGACCTTGGTTCTTTTGGACAGTTAGGTATATATTACACATTTTGGTTTTCGATGCCCAAGTGATTGTAGTCTTTGGAGAATTCTCTACCTCCAATTACCGCTGACTGTCTTGAGAGCAGGAGATACCAAAGGTGTCACTCTAATTGCCACTCTTTAAATTCCTAGTGTAATTTTAACTCGAAATATGACTTGTTTGAATTATTGTCTATGGTGAATTTCTATAAAATAACTAATTTCAAGGAATGACCTACCTTTACTTTTTTCAATATGATTGCCCAGGAAACCCTTGTATGTTTAGGTAGTGGAGTCCCATTGCTCATTTTTCATACATCCGGCAAAAATTGCTGGTTTGTTATGGCTCTTGATAAAAAACTATGAGTACGAAGTTAATTCCATTTAAGGTAGTTTGAGCGACATATTTCCCTAGTCATAATGGAGACCATATTTGAATTTAATTTTTTTTATTTTAGCGTCTGTAAGAAGTATGAAGTAAATATTGTGATATTAATGGTGCAAATATATAGTTATTATATGACAAAAATTCTCAGAATTAAATAAATATAACTACATAAGTATCTAACTTGACTCATTTTTTCACGCCGCAAGGTGAAAACGCCTTCACAACAGAAGATTTTTTGCCATTCTGTAAAACTTACTGCGGTGAGTAATTCTTTGAGTGTGATAAATAGCATGCAAACTAAACACTGTTTTTTGATGAAATGTAGATGTTAGAAATTCCTAATTTTTTCAATATTCTCCCCCTGGAGCTCACAGCCGTAATCTATCCGATGTAAAAAAGCGTATACTTTAAGGCAAATTGCTCGAAAAGTAGTTCAGCAAGGGGTTAATATTTTGATATTATTAGAAATATGGGAGTTTTTTCGTTAAAATTAAGTCAAATTCATCAAATCCTAGGTGAAGTGATATCTCGCTCAAATTAGCTTTATTAATACGAGTTTTCATATTATCCAACCTTGGTCTTTTATCTGTTGCGAGTTCATCTGTATCAGTGTTTCTCTCGTAGCAACTTTAGATGGCCCAAACCTATGACCCCTTATGTGAGGCCTTAATTTACACTTCTTCCTTCGAGCGCCATGCATGTATCTGCACCATATATGAGCATGGTTTACTCAAATGTTTACCTCTCCTTTTTTCATGCGAAGAGATAAAGAGAAGAGCCGGCATGTGTTGCCATCCCAGTTGTGTGTTTTCTTGTTTTCTTCCTCAAATATGGTTCCTGTGGTATTAGATATAAGAGCTTCACTAGCACCGTTTGAAAAACCCTCTAGGTATCCATATTTTGAAGCGTTACAAGAGGCACGGAAAGAAAAGCGAAAAGATTAGCCACTGTGTCATGAGAAGCTTTCGCAAATTTTACACGTGTCTCCCCAATAGGTAAGAATCTCCGAACGTCGTAAATCCCCGTGGTTTGCGGCACGACTGTGTCGGGAGTGGCGAGGGCCCCCGTGATTTAAGGGCCAGTGGGGATTTGGGCCGCGCCGAGCGAAATAGGCGGCGGAAAAACCCAGAAGGATTTCGTCATGTCGCCGTTAACTTGTTTGAATGGGGTACATTTCGGTTTTAATGGCTGAGGTGTGAAAATTTACTCTCCCGCTCAAATTTATTTTTTTTATGAGGCGACCTTATGTGAGCCGAAAAACAATGCCTACCTTTAGTCACCTCTCCCCCAAGGTTTATCTATCCATTTCGTCGACAAAACTCTCGCGTGGAACCGTCTTTTTTGCGTTGAATTTCGTGCCGAGTCACGTCGCATTAGTGTGGCACGCCAACCTGATAGTTTTCGTTGAAACGGAGGAGTAAAAGAGCTAAAATCCGTCGATTTGGCTCTCGATGAAGGGCGAAAGAAATTGAGTGACTCCTACATGTTTATTTTCCCGTGTTAAAAAAAAGTAATTTTCCCCTTTTTTCCGTTACAACATAATGTTTACATAGAAGAGAAGACGGGAAGAGTGACGAGTGGTGGAGTAATTCTTTCGTTGGGGATAATCCCTCGTCATTTTCTATGCGCTGCCGCTCTGAGAGTTTTTCTGTGCGGTTGTGTCGGACGTGGGAGGCGGTGTTCGCTCAAAGTTGCCGTTCGTTTTTCTTATCCTGCCGTGGTATTGTGGATATTTTAGTTTTGTGGAGCGGGAGTTGAAGTCATTCGTTCCTTTCATCCTCCGCTCGCCGCCGCCCCCTCTTCCTCCAACCGCCCCTCCCCTGCCAAATGCCAGCCCGCCACCTTGCCTACGCAATTTGCCTTATTCATCGGCGGTGATTTATTTGGTTTCTACTCGCAGCGATCTGTTTATTATCCCTCTTCTGATACGCCTTCACTCCCGCTCGCCATCCATCAGTCTCTCCCTCCCACCTACCCCCATATTTTCCGCACATTCTTCTCCCTTCTCTCTCTCCCTTCCTCCCGCCTCCGTCACTCGCGCCCACGTGCCGCGAAATGATCCCTCTCCGCAGAAATATGTTTACACATATGTATCTATATTGTTCTTAACACTCTGTCGTTGAGGATGTAATCTGGCTTAAGTTTACATCTTCCCTCGTCACATGTTCTGCCTTACTTTAACGGACGCATCCAATATGATTCTGGCGTTCGAATAGCCTGGTGGTGAAAATTTGATTTTATATATGTGTCGTCCATGTTCATCGATTAATCGACAATTTTTGTGGTATTGACTCTGAATTGCCGATACGTATTCATATTCGAGCATTGCGCAGCTGTAGTCTCAATGCGTGGTCGTTTGTTACTGCCGGCGCTTAACTCGGAAGTCTCGGAAGTCCCAATGCTACGTATGAATTTATTAAAGGTGTACATTTCTTGAACGCATAATCCGGTAGTGACGTAGAGCGGGAACAAAGAAAATACCTTTGGGAGCGTATGGTGGCGGAAGGCTTATTTCTGGAAATTCAAAGAAGAGAAAATGAAATTCCTTGGACAGATATATAAGCGAGGTGTGGAAACTTATCATTTGTATGCAATACCGCTTATTGCATTGTTTTTAAATGGTCGTTTTATTGACGTCTGCTATATTTGGGGAAAATGAAGTCATTGTTCTCATTGTTTTTCTATGACGAAATACTTATCCTTTTATTATTCCTTCCATGGCAATTCTTTTTAAAACGGGCGTCTTGGAATTGTTCCTGTAAATCCGGAAACACTTGGCTTCTAATCAGAACGCTAAAACCAAAAACAAATTTTCCAAGCGGATTCTCAATTCGTAGATCTTCTTAACTTTATTGGTGATTGACTTAAAATAAAGATATCATTCATTTTCCAAACAAGAATATAATTAAATTGAATTTCACTTTCCCCTGGTCGGGTTCAGTAATTTTTACTTAATGAGACACTGTCACTACACGATAACTGTCACCTAAACCAGTTTTTTTCCGATAGATGTTCGCCTTTTTAAAGTACTTATTGTCATTTTTGAGTTCAACGTTGCATTAAATGCTGTTCTCTGGATCTTTGGAAGAAATCGCTCTTTGCCTTTTTTCCTGTAGGTATTTGTTTTCCTGCGACGAGAGATGAATACAATTAGTTTAATGAGATCCTTGTGAAACGAATGCTAGGAGGGATATGTGGTCTAGGGAAAAGAATGAATGAAGAAAAAAATGAAAATTTGGGAAATACTGTGATTTGTAAAACCTTTAGTGGTACAGCACACCGCTGCCTTTTCGGATTGGAACTTGAAGCGGCTCCAGGGACGTCCATTGGCGCAGTCGCCTGCTTTTCTCATCATCATCCTTTTCTTTCTGTCTTTCCTCCCTTGCCCTAAATACCTACCAACCCTTTTTCGAAGGGTGCAGACGCCCTCGTATGCCGTGGAACATCTTCCCACGATGAATAACTGCTGCCGCTTCGCTCGGATGGCACCGAGTCAACGCCTTTTTAATTCCGCGCGAGAACTTCAGTGAATCAGCGTCCTGAAATATGAAGCTCAATCCCGCGAGGGAAGGGAGTGCTTACGGCCGTTCACCCACTCAACCGTGTAGCCTCTTGGTGACCTTCAGACTGGTTGCGAGGGGGGGGGGGCAACTCGTGTTAATTTCGGTGTGAACAAACCCTGCGCGCATCGGGGTGCATTAACACTGGAATCCCCCCGCGTTCCAGTTTACGCCCTCCTGCCCCCCTCTCTCCTTTTGTTTGTTTTGGTCAGCGCCACACGATCGTGTCGGGTTTAGCGGGTAGCATTTCCGCAATTTGGGCGCTCTAACCAGTGATTATCATCAGTCTTTGTCGGAATAACTTCTCCATCTTGAGATTATGATTCCGCGCTACTGGAACGTTCGTTTCCCTTCCAGAATAAAAAAAAACATTGGGTCACTAGTTAATGGAATGGCAATAAACCGAATAAGTGTGCATATTAGTTTAGAAAATGATCTTAGTTAATAAATGACAATTTTTACTGGGTTTTATCTTATATGCTCATTTTTTATCCCTGCTATAAATCAAGTACATCTATGTACACATTAAAATTTAATGCATAGACAGTGTAAAATGTGGATAGTCAATATTGAGGATAGTGTAGTCGTCAGAAGCTTGTTGTGCTAACATGTTAACACTATTGCCTTTACATTTGTAATCATTTCGCCGTCCTACTAGTTCTCTTCGTTCCTGATTAACCTATTTACCCGGGAAAAGCCAAAGTTCCGGCACATTGTCATTAGAGCGGAATTTTACCGAGTTTTATTTTTAACATAAGAACCCATTGTAGATCTAGATCCTTGTAAGTCATCAAAGAGATTTGGATACTAGACTTCAACTTTCCATTTCTTTTAAACTTTTTGCATTAAAATGTTTCATCCGGAAAAGTTTTAAACGCATATCTCTTTGCATAGTCATTTGCTATTTGTTCATCTCATAATGTTCAAGTGTATCTGGACATGTTCACGCTTATGCCATTTCGTTGTAACCGTGAATTTTGGTAAGGCACCAATTCCTTTACCATTTCCGTTTACTTAAGTCCAGAGTTGCTTGCATTGCATCCACAGCGTGTAAAATTCAAGCATTTCGGAGTACTCTAGATCTGGTAGAATCGTCATATTTTAACCAAAACGCACGCACGATATTGATAGATGTTCGCGTCCATAAGGCGCAAGGTTGCAAGCTTGAAACTTTCACCTGTGAATGACACATCTGAATGGATGGTGTGCGACATTTGACGGAACCACAGTCATGAAAGTAACCTGAGCGAATTGAAGTAAACAAATATTTGTGTAAGATGGTGATCGTAACCCTTTCAAAGCTGATTTTTTTGTTTGCTCGCTTGAATTAATATTCATATATTTTCGTAGAATTTTCGTGCATCAATCATTTTCAGCAGGAATATTCGCTGTGACAAGTGTTTCCCGTTGATATTTTAAAGGGTAATAGCGGCGGTGCAGCGGCGTCTTGTCGTTCTTGGAGTGTCAGGAGGGCGCACACGGTAGTCTCCGAAGACGTCTCCTCACCACGGACTAAGATTTTAACTCCTCACCTATCCAGTGCACTATCTCTGCCGTCCATCTCCGTGGTTTTCGTCATCCCGCCGACCCCGGCACCTCGCACTTTCACTCCGCTATCTCCGCCTCTCGCCCCCCTCATCTCCTCAGCGGCACATTACCCAACCGGGCGACCCCAGGGACTTGGTCGCGCTTATCTCCGCCAGCGGAAGCGGAAACTTGCTTTGCGTCTTGTTTGGTGTGAGTGTGTGCGCGCCCTGTGTAAACATCGTCCGTGAGCCTCGGTTGTTCCTTCAAGGAAAGACCTGCGTTTGTGTTTCGTGCATCCTCCCATTTGTGCGACTCTTCGGCGTTGCCGTTTTGCCCGCTGCGACTCCCGGAACTGATCGAGCCCTATACAAGATCTGGGCGAAATATGAGCACCGCTCAATAACGTGGAAATAATTGAAGTTTGCCCTTCGGCACGCCCACCTGTAACTGTTGACATGATTGATGGATACTATTTTAAGGCTGGCCTTTTGAATCAAGTAATAAAGGCTTCATAAATTGCTTCTGAGCTCTCTAGCTCACCGTTGGATGTTAATGTGTTCATTTATTTCGAGCAGTGTAACATTAGCTATTTTTGTGATATTACCATTAGCATAGCTGTATCTGAGGCAATAGAAAAAGGAATTGGAGCATAAGAATTGTTTATTTTTTCGGGGAAAAAATGCAATTGAATTATCAGTCAATAGCAGACGCTTCTCTCCAAGTCACCTCCGCGTCAGTAGAAACGAGGTAATTGGAGATAATCTTATAACAGGCAAAACGGGTCCGAGTGGTTTTGTGAATTTCAACTGGGATGGTGTAGCTATTGTAACATTATTCGGACTCATGGCTGGCCTTATGCGAATTAGGAAACGAGAAACAACACTTGCGGAATCACTCTACAAATTTATTTGTTCGTTATATTTTGCCTTTTACTGTTTCTTTTGTGGTGATAAATTCGGTATGTATGACCATCATAAAGTAAACCTGCGTACTCATTTATCGGTATGGGCAATTTTACTTGACCTCTCTCTTAAAGTCTTGAAAAAGATTGACACGATTGTAAATTCTCTCCTTTCTTCAAGCAACCGAAGTTGAGTACGCCACTGCGATTTCTCCTGTTTCAAGAATTCATGCGGAAAGCTACTTACTTCTAATCCACCACGAAATTCGTTATTCATCTTTAGTGTGGCTGGTTCTTATCATCTTATTTTCTCACCTCACCCCTTTTGTTCGCATTTTATCGGAATTTTGTGGAGTAGAAACGTCGCGACGTGGCCAAAACCAAAGTCCCGTAGTAAATCAGTCTCATTTTACTTTCAATGCATCTTGGCTCTTAAATTTCACTCTCACACGTTATCAATCACGGGACCAATTCGTAGTCCTCCGAGGTATCCCATAGCCGGTCGATCTCTTCATTTTTATACAAACGATTCATTGCCAATGAACAACAAACAGCATGGGAATTATAGTTTGTCTCATCAATGTCTATCGAGCCAGCTTGGCAGCCTTAATCGTGTATATTTTTTCTGATCCTCTCCTGACCCCAAAATGTGCCTACTTGCTACTAGCTAGTTGCTAGTGCTTTATCTGCCCTGTTTCAGTTGCCCTCATTTTCAAGAACAGTGTGAGCTGTACGCTTTCCTATAATTGAAGTTAGTAATTGGTTCTAAAGGAGTTAACTGCTAATGTCTTTTTGCGTCAGTATGCATTTTTATGGACACCCACAAATCACTGTGTTATTCACGAGCAGACTTCGTGATTGAACGTAAGGTTTATGCCATATATAGCTTTCGGAGCTATGATAATGCGGGGTACGGCTTCGTAACCGATCGAGTCATTTTCGCCGGAGGTTGCATTTGTAATTGTAACTTGTTTGGTCCATAAAAGGCTCTTGGGTAATTTTGGATCAAAGTAATATGCAAAGAGGGTAGGAATTAACGGAAACTGTTGAAGAGAGAAAAAGAGGGGGAGAAAGTGGGTTGGTAACTAGGCGTAAGCATTATTTTTTCTTGGGAACGGCGCCACTTGATTCACACTTTCATTCGAATAATTGTTTTAAATATGTGCAAAGGTCCATAGACACCCAATGTCATTGGATCCACCTCAAAACTCATGGAAATGTATCGCACGACGCGACACTATCCGTGCCCGAGGCGCATATCGAATCCCTGTGGTGGATGGCGGATTAATATATTGGCTCTTGCTTAATATATTAGCGTGCTGGTCCCCACTGGAATGCTCTGTGGAGAACTCTTGCCGCTGCGTTACTCGTTTTGCCGCATTGAACGTGAAATTGGTGCATTTCATTGGGGGTAAGCTAATTCCGACGGCGGCTTTCCTACTCTCCGCCCTTACTCTGCACTCTTTAATCCCTCCGGCCGCTAATTATCCGCCAGCGTGGAAAGATATTTAAGCTGCAATCTAATAAAGACCACTCGAACCGCGAATGGATATGCCGGCGAGCTCATTTCGAAGGAACTTAAAAGCGCAGCGAATCATGTGTAGTCTTCCTGGAATTGACTTATATTATCCTTATATTCGGGTCCCTCGAAAATTTTATGAAATGTTTACGAAGCTACCCAGTATAGAAATATTTGAATTTACATGTTATTTTGTATATATGTCTGAGAAGTCTGGCCCATTTTATTTTCTTGGTCAGTTTCTAAGACCCCAGTCATAGCACACATCCCCTGTAATAGGGATCCAGTTATTTGGCCAGTGCGATCTAGAGTGTTAGTCGTGGAGGAACACTATTCATTGTTTGACTTTGACATTCGTTATGATATAACGAAATGAAATAGGTCGGTACGTGACAGTCCTGGCTCAAATATAAATTTGGGCCCTAGATTTGGGAGCCCTACTAAAGTTACTACTTTCCGATCCGCTCACCAATTTCCATTCAAATTTTCAAAATCTACGAACGCAATGAGAATCTTCCCCTACGAATTGGGTTTTAGTTTTACTGCTTTTGCGGCCTCAGCCTAAGAATTACCGTTTAATATATCCCAGCGGTCGCCGGCTCATGACGGCCCCGATCTATGACGTCTACAAATAAGGGAGCAAAATCCGAGATGGGATTCAGTTATAAGACTATTTAAAAAGCACTAGTAAAAGGATTAATGACATGAAATAATTAAGAAATCAAGATTATTCCGTATACTGGCTTAATTTGTAATTTTATTACGTAATCGTGGGTTGTTTGAGAAATCCCATTTCGGCAGTGGTCTCAATGGGAAGAAAATAAGTCGATTGGCTTATGAAGCAATTTTCCGTTGAGTGAGTGAAGAAAGAAGTATTTGGCAGAGCAAGACTAGAATATGCGGAAAACTAGTGGGACGCGTTCTGACATGGGCGTATTTATGGGAGGGGGGGGGAGGGGCAACGGGAACAGACCCCCTCGGAAGCAACTTTGTGAAGGGTACCAACATTAATGTATTTAAAAAATTGAAAAACTAAATAAATATCTTTAAATGCTTCAAAAAAAGCTGGAAAACGTAGTTTTGTCGTTATAATTTTCAAACATTTTCCGCAATAGAATCCCCCATTAGGCTGGGCCCAGGCTCCTGGTACTGCACCTATTAAAAATATTCTGGACACCCCCCAGAGCGAAATTCTAGATACGCCACTGCACTCTGGAATGATAGTGGGAGTGGATAATGGCTCACTGGTGACGGAAAGTGGAAGGGAAAAATTGGAGAAGTTGCTCATTGGCAATGAATCATCTGTATCCATTGATTGGAAATATCAACGTAAATAATTTAGGAAAAAGTGAAGAGATCGACCGGCTATGGGTCACCTCGGTCACGATCGGTCACCTCGGAGGGCTACGAATCAGCCCGGTGATTGATAGCGTGTGATGGTGAAATTTAAGAACCAAGAATGCATTTAAAGTAAAATGAGACTGGTTTACGATGGGGTTTTAAGATTGGGCACGCCGTGACGTCAGCCATTATCAGTAGTTCAAAGAAAAATAATGCTTGCAGTGCGTGGCGGCCGTGTTTCTAACGATATTTTGGAAGCAAGGTCCGGTGAGCATGATAAACTTGGTGACTAGTATTTGCTACACCAGGGCAGTAGGTACAATTGATTTACTCGTGACGTCGTCGAGCTGTCACTCTATTCACTCGGTTCTTAAACAACTTGAAGTGTTTCGTTTACTTTATACATTAGGGTGTGTACTTAATGTATGAGGCCAGTTGTAAATATTTTGGTTGGAAAACGAAAGAGTTCATGCCTACTGCCTTAAGATGGGATTTTACTCTGCATAAAACTTTTATCTTAGCCATTTTTATTCTTGAGTTTGAAGTCGTTCTGGTTTCACCATGATGCTGATTTGGAGTAATTATTGGAGCAGCAGTGCAGCAATCGATGGAATTTTACTTTGCATTTATTTCACATTTTTCTTACTCTTTTTCTTGGAGGTTGTAGTAATACCCAGTAGTGGATTCATTTTTCGCTCACAAGTTCCACCATTTGTTGGAAGATATTTTTTTTTAATATTAACCCAGATATTTGGAAAATGTTTTTTTATTTTTATGGAGAAAAAGCTTTTATTCTTATAACACTTATTGCATTTTGAATCGAACTGGTACGCCCAAGGCCAGCATAGTCTGGGAAAGATCTACAGTTGTTGACTGAAGATGTCTTATACAAAAATTTGGAAAATGATAGCAGTTATGAGGTGCACCAATGGTGCGTGCCCAGTACTTCGCTGCACCTGGACTAAGCCCATTGTAAATTTGAAATCGACGCCATTTACTCCCTTTCTCAGATGTTCAAATAAAGATAAAATTCTTCGAGTGCGAATACAGGCTCTTCTAGGTTTTTCACGGAATTTTGCGGAATAGATGTATGTCAGAATAGATGTGTGCGATAAGTTTGGTAATAAAACCATTAATGTTATCGGCTGATGAGACTCATAGTAGTCAGACTCTCTTATTAGTCACCTTAGTCCTCGATTGGTTTAGCTCCAGAGTTAGGCCTTTTACGGTTGATAAATCGATATCGGTACTTCAATCTCGGTAATTCTTGATCTCGGCGCCATGTATGAACGGGGAGGTGGATTTATTACTTGCATAGCGCGAGTGCGTTTCCTTAATTATTTGTGATTGCCGATTTAATATCGCCCAATGCGTTGTAAATGTATCTGTCGCAGTATATTTGTAGTTTTGCGGTTGTTGTTACGTCTAGTATCGGTGTTTGAATAATTTAATTTTATACGATAATTTTCTCTTGGTAAGACAACTATGTGCTTTTGCTTATCCCTCCAAAATTACGTTTTTATGGTGCTTCTCTTTATAGAACTAAAAGTGCTTCATATTTGTGTACTTGAAAAGAAGTGGAACTATTAGTGAACCAATAAGTAATTTATTAATTTCTCGTATTTCTGTTTATACGCTTTTTTGAAAATCATCGGTAATGGGTCATTTCAGTAGCCAGCTACATAATTGAATGAGCCATTGCAAGGGAAAAGGCAGGGCTTGTTAGTAAACCAGCGAAAAAGGTGCAGGGAAGAAAAAAGGCATTAGGCTGTAAAATGGACAACATGGAGATATTTTCTAAATTGTGCACTCTCTTTGTGCCGTGGTCTTGAATGTAAAAAGAGGTGCTAGAATTCTATGAGTTCGACTTTTCATTTCTTGAATCTTGTAGCCTTTGCTTGACCTATAAATGTAAATGGGCTTGAATTTACCGTCCATTTCAACCTCAAAACTCGTGCAGCCTGAAGCTCAGCCTGAAGAGAATAAACGAGTCGGCATGTTAATCACTAGAGAACAACTTTATCTAACAACCTTTCTTGTTTCATCAATGGCTGTGATTTTTTCCGCCTGTACAGTTTCTGTTGTGCGTATCCTTTAATCTATGCAACATTCACATCAAGCTCTCCACGTTGTGTGATGTTTTTCTCGTAAGTTTTAATGGTTGGTGTTTACTATTAGGCTCATATCTATCTTTTTCGCCCGGGAAGTCTGCTTTTGGACTTCTTTTCGCTTGAGTGAACCTTTTATCCCGCTACAAACGACAATATTTGCCTTGGTGGTGTTTAGTTTGTTATGAAGTTTCTCTCGGTCTTGCAACCTCGTCCCCTCGATTCCTCTTGCTTACTGAGGATTGAATACCGATAAATTGTTATCACTTCGTATTCGGTTTTGAACTTCGATTCGATATTTCATTTCTAGATACATAGTTTGATTGGGAAGGTTTCTTTATTAAATACCGAGAAGTGAAACTATCTTAAACTGCGTGTCTAAAACTGAGTATAATGGTACGTATTTATTGGGGTGAGATTGAAACTGGGGCAGTCCCTTCTTCCGCCTAACCCTTCGTCCAATACATGTTTGAAATAATTAAAATTTGTCTTAAAATTATATAAAAAGAAAAAATTATGACCATCAATATTTTAGAATAAATCAACTGGAATATAAAGAATTTAGAAAGCTATACACGATTGTGGGGAAAATGTAAGGAATAAGGAGCTGATATCCTTAACGAAAAAACCCACTGCAGGAAAACACCCACGATCGACTGCATTTGATATTTTAGTTGCTAAAAAGTCGATCATGCATGATCGCCTTTTAGCTACTAAAATATCTAGCGATAATTTCTTACTCCCTTGCTACCCCGCAAGCCTCTTCCGCGACCCCAAATGGGTTTGGGACCCATGGGTAGGGAACCCCTGCCCTAGAGAGTGCACTGTACCGTTGATTTTTCCCCCCTCGAGAAATTACAGTCACGTTACTCTCGGGTGAGTTGGTTCCAATGGCTGAAGAAAAGGGTGAGCTGTGCTCATTGTTGATTTTCACCCTGCGGTTGCTCTTTGTATTATTGCATTTCATTGATAAATTCCTCCGATTTCTCCGGAGAATGCAGGAAATATTTCTCTGTTGGGATAATTAATAGCAGTTCCCATGTGGTTTTGAAGAGTAACCTTTTTTATTATTATTTCCGTTCCACAGATCGCGAGGACCAGAGTATTCTGTGCACGGGCGAATCGGGTGCAGGGAAGACAGAGAACACGAAGAAGGTGATCCAGTATTTGGCGTACGTCGCCGCCTCCAAGCCGAAGGGCTCCGCTACCACGCCCGCCAATGCCTCGTCTGCCGCGGCCGCCGCTCCAGCCGCCAACGCCGCCGGAAGTCCGCACACGGTGAGCCGACCACGCATGTGACAAGAGCGGGGCAACCCCTGAACCCCGTAATGCTGTGGCGCTCTTTGTCTCTTGAAAGCCGCGATGTAAACATTGTTCGTGAACCGTGCATTTCGAAACCATTGTTTTTTCTTCCGAAGTGTTTTTAATAAAAAGTGTGTTACATAAAATACAATCTCAAGAACTATGGCATATATTTTAATTTATTTTAATTTTTAAAAATTCCAAATTAATTTTTATTTTTCAGTTGACGTATTTGGTCCAAGACAGAGGCCATCAAAGTCACTTATTCTGTGTTGGGGTTTTTGTCGAGATGTGTTTGGAGCGTATGATTAGTGCCTTCAATCAGCCTTTTAAATTTGTTCCAAAGTTAATGCCATCGTATTTACATTTGCGCATAAGTTTCGTTTAGTTTTTTTTTTAATGTACGTTTGGAATGTTACCGGAAAATGTCCCAAGCCTCGGCCTTAGACGAAAATCCCTTATGGAACTAAATTGCGAGGACTAATGAAAACATCATCTATTAAGCCGAGTTCTTGAATGTTATTTCAATTTGCTAAAATAATGAATTAGGTTTATCATAATATCCCATCCTGTATTTTTCTGTATATCACATGTTGCACATATACCTTTATTTCCGTATTATCTAAGCCTTAAAAGAACCATCGCGTTCTATTCTTTTATGCCTGTTGGCACTTTTCTTACAGACTCGTGGGCAGGTTAGGTAAGTTGTTTGTGTCTAAAGGGGTAAGGGAATATTCAAAGCGATTACTATTTATTTATGTTTAAATTGATAATGAAGAACGCCCAAAATCTTTCTTCGAGAACTCCAAAAAAGTTACCTGTTAATATTGCGTAGCGTAGAAACAGATTGGAAGCAAGGTAGGATATGCTTCAGGAGAAGCAATTGATTGCATTTGAATCATCTTAAATTGATGAAGTAATATTAGGGAAATAATTCTTATGGCAATTGAAACTGTTCAAAAAATAATTTTAACCAATGAGTACCTACTCGTTTTTATATCGAAATTGTGTCTCATAAGTTACTAAGATTGGTCAATTTTGCGACTTCTTTTTGTGAACTTTCTACGGTTCTCTCTGCAATTCTGTGAATGAAATATCCATAGGTATTTTTCGATTTTTTTCTTCCGTACAAAGTACATGTAATGTTAGTTTTTTTGCCCATTTCTGTGCTTGGTGGGTCTTCATGAAAACCTTTTGTAATTAAAATTTAATTGGAAATATTTGTTCGCCTTCTACATGCTGTTCGAAATAAAATTCTGAATGTCCTCTGCGACAATCACACACAATCACTTCACATGTGAGAATTTACTTAAGATCAGGCACGTAGCCCGGGGGGGGGGGGGTCTGGCTTCGGGGGGGTTTCAGCCCCCCCGAAATTTTTTCCCGGACTGCCTTTCGCCAAGGGGCAAAAAAGCCTCATGCTCTAAGCTAGACAGCCCCCCCCCTCCCCCCCGAAGCAAATCTCTGGCTACATGCCTGCTTCAGATGATACCATCTGGTTTTCATTGGCGGTACTTGAGGGATCATAGCGTCCTCTGGGCAACCTACCTTGCAACCCCTAACGATTTCAATTTCCATTGTTCCAACGCAATGCCAAATGTGGTCTTCCCCCGGAGTAAGTATCCAGATGCAGCCTGAGCCACGAAATCGATTCATTGTTTGCGGTCAGTGTGCATGTACGTTAGCGGAAGGCGAACTCCTATGTGTATTCTACGCACTTCGATCAAGTTTTGCATCTGTTAGTGGTGGATGGTTTCTTTTCATTGTTTTTACCCCGGGCATTTTTCGAAGTTCGTCTCTTTTTTTTGCCTTTAAATACTCTTTTTTGGAGTTCTCGAAAGGTGCCTACTCCTAGTTCTTAGTTTGATATAGTGTGGTTATATTTCTTGTTGAATCGCTCATAGTATACATTATGTGGGGGTGGATTACTCTTTCGCTGCAAGTAGCTTGCATGTGGGCTGTTGCCTGCGCCGTGAATAGTGGCTTGTGCACATACGTATATCTGTATATATGTGCACATTAGTGTTTATTACGCCATGGTCGCATGTGAATCGTAAGGCTAGCAATTTGGTTGGTCGGGTGGCTGATGGGTTTGGGTTTCGGTTATCGAGGTATGGAATGCTTGCATGCCAATACCTTGAGTCCATGCTGATGGTGTATTCATTTCTCTCTCTTTATCTCCCGTTCCTTGCATATCCGACCGCATGATGCTACCTCCGAAAGGGACCGAGTCCTGCTTTTAGCCTAGTAAGTATGAAAAACAGTCCTGGCGTTATTATTATGCAATGGTGTAAGTAAGAGCAAAAACCACTGTACATTAGTGTGCTCGACAGTTTGCACTGCTCGAGTAATGTGGGTTGATAGTGTCTGTGTGAAATGGGGTCGCTCCTGGGACGACGAGAGGTGTACCGTGGCGGGTTCGCCTAGTCTCGCAAATTACTGACGTATACCAAGAAAAAAAGACGATAAACCTAGAAATGTGTTTTCAATGTCGTAGAGGTCAAGTTATGAGGGATGCTGTACCGTGGCGGGTTCGCCAAGTCTCGCAAATTACTGACGTATACCAAGAAAAAAAAATACGATAAACCTAGAAATGTGTTTTCAATGTCGTCGAGGTCAAGTTATGAGGGATGCCTCGACATGCTTTGATATGCACGTCAAACCTCTTACAACTGGAACACACGTTCGGCCCTGAATGGCTATACTGCTCTTTGATTGGCATTCGGAATGTCTGAAACGCTGCTAAAATATTTTATGTGGTTAACGTTGAAGTGGACGTTTTTGCCCTGGTATTTAGTTTGTGGTGGCTTCTTTACTCTTGCACAGCACTATTCTTTATGAATCTTATTTAGCTCTCTTGTAGTTTTAAATTGTTTAATGTAGAATTTATTTAGTACCTTAAGTGATGCACACATTCTAATATTTGAATAATTGTGCTTGCTACAAATATTTTAATATACATACATTTTGGTACCCTTCCATATCGTCGAAAATTAGCGTCTTAATTGCCGGTTCTGTTTTACTAGTATAACTATTTAATAAGGACGTTTTATATTTAATCAAACTATAAAAAGGTACTCTCTGAATATTGAATAACGGACGTCACTGATGCTATTTTATTCTCGTTGTTACTTTATCCTGACATTAATTTTGTTATGTATGTTAAAATTTTGTGTTGTATGTATGTACTTTTTATTTCGCCTCTCCTTGCTCTCAATGATATGCTCTCGGAGAATTAATTTCATATTCCATTAAGGATTCTCGTAGCGGTGATGATTCCAACCATGGTACTACTAACTAGTATTTATTTACTAATTTATTTAGTAATTTAGTAGTACCATGATTCCAACTGACTTGTTTTTAACTTTTTGCAACATCCTGAGTTGTGCCTCGAGAAGCGCTTTCTCCTTTAATTCGGTTTTATACTATGTTATTTGGCTTCGTTTAATTTATTTAAAATCTTGCAGGATATTTAAATGCTTAGTGGACTTCTAAATCTTACAGGATTCGTAAATGCGTGCGGATTTAGCATTTACTTATTTATTGTTGGAAAATGACGTGAGCTCGAGATAACGTGCCAGTAGTCCGAACCCGTCGTCGTCGATGCATGAATAGAATATGCCTTTCAACGCATTAATATGAATGATGATTTTGGTATGAACATAGTGGAAATATAAGAAAGATCTTCGGGTATTCTACCGCGAGCGTCCATATTTTAGGGACAACAGTTTGAGACCAGATCTTTCTAATTAAATACTCCGCGAAAGCCTTCATAAGGATAGTGGAAATATTTTTGTTACATGTCGGTGGTACTTGGCATTTTTATTTCCTCGCACTAATTTCATTTTCTAAATGACACTAATACATGCCTTGGTGCCTTTTCATATTTTCACATGGATTTCCCTATTTGAGTTTCGGATTTTATTGCCCTTGAAAAGAACGTCATTGGAAAAGGCAGGTAACGTTTCACATATTCGTAGTTGTTGGTGTCGTATGTACATCGACCCGTTTGCATTTATGTATTCAATAAATATCAAAAGATGGCATCCTTCTTGAAGTATTTTTGTACCTTACAACCTTTTTTGTACAGTTTTCATTCTATGAATAATCGTATTTTGTTTATTTTTTGCGTTAATCGTATCTTATTACTTTACTTAATTGAGTGCTGTTAACATTTGAGTTGATCAATATATCTCAGCGGACGCGATGTAATTGTAATGTCATTTTGTCGATTTAAGTTTTAATTTTGCAAAAAAAATCTTTCCACGTGGAACATTTTAAGTGAAGGCGATCGTTGTTCGCACTTCCCCGCGACCTCTTTGTGGGTGTTTTAAAATCCAATTAATTGGTGTTCAGGATACATTCAGCTTAACGAACTGGGGCGTAATTAATGAAATGCTGGTCATTTTAATCTTTAGTCATATCCAGTAGACGTCAGTGCAGGACTGCGTGCATCCAAGAATTTCAAGGAAATGAGTGAAAATGCGCCTCAATGCCTTTCATCGGATAAATCATTAAGACTTAATGAAAACTTTTAGTAGTCTAACTTAATTTGTAATTATTTTTTTACAATTAGTCATCGGATATAAATGTGCATTATTAAAATTCTTCTGAAGTACTTGTTGAGAAAAAGTTCTTAGCAAAAGTTTTCCTATGGACGAAGGTAAGATTTGCTCGCTCTGATTTATCATGACGGCTGATAAGCTTAATGTGAAGAGGTCGTTCATGGTGCATTTCTTCCTATGGAGACCCTCCTTTTGATGGACAATGGAGTGTGCTAATTTTGAAGAAAAAAGTATTCAGGATCGCTGAACTGAAGCGCCAGGTGCTGACAATGAGATCTGAGGTGCCTGTTTATTAATTTATAAAAATATAAAATATTTCATCTTCGAAAGTGTTCATCGTGCTAATCGTCAATCGTTCATCTTCAAAAGTGTTCAAAAAAAGTTCATCCGGGAAATTGTGAAAAATCAGGAATGTGGCTGTCGTTTAGAACCCAGTCCCCCGATCGATTTAAGTGAGATGGCTTTAATTTACGCTCGTTGGAGCGTGAAGGAGTATGAGGAACAATTGTTGTGCAACTCTACCTGAACTCTGTAGCCTAGAAGATGGAAGTTGAAATATCCTATTTTTGTGTTCAGAATATTCTCTATTCTCATAGAGTTATGCTGCAGTGGCATGAAAAAGATTTTCCCACCAACCGTTTGCTTTATTACTTCGTTCTCTTGTTTCCTCCCACTGGAAAGATTTTGACAGCAGGAAAAACGACATCGCCTTGGCAGGCTATCAGTAAATGCTATTACCGGCTGCGATAACGCGTCCAATCCGGATAATTTCTCCACAGTGAAAGGCAAATAACATTTAACTGGAAAACATTACGTGAGTTCTTAGTAGATCCTCCATTTTTTTCGTTCTCTGGATATCTTTGTAATGATTTCATCAACTTTGTGTCTGAAATCGATCAGGATGTACTTTGTCGTTAAATTGTAAATTGTTATTGGCAGTTGGCTTTCGTGCATACGAAGTACGACTGTAGCCTAGTTCCTTAAATTTGTTGTTTTTACATTTTTCGGTGCAGAAGGACATCAGGCTGCTAAGTTTTAGATTCCCTTATTTTTTAGCTGGTGTATCTACGACAAAAAACTTTGAGGAGGGCCCTCAACGTCGTGAATTTACTTGTTAAAGAAACAATTTGGCCCGAAGTAGATTGTGAAAGCTGTAAAACGAACTTTTGGTAGTAAATAAGTTACCCACAAGGTCGCCTGACCAATGGGAGAAACCACACACGGACACGGTGTGGTTTTATTAAAATATCCCTTATGATTTCTTAAGTTCATTCATTTCATTTCGGCGTGTTGTAGTGAAGCAGTTGTTTATGCGCTAATTTACTCCACGTTATCTACGCATTTCATTGCATGATATAGATTATACGTCATTTTTACTGAAGTGCGTATTATAATTTAGTTAGTAATTTTATGAATATGAATGGTGATGTGATAGAGAGAGTCGGCTGAAAAAGAAAGCAAAAGCGTTGTGCAGGGCGTCGGGTATGGATATTGGAGTAATAATGGTCGTGTTCGTGGCGGCAGATGTGCATTGTAACAGGCAGAGTATGAAATCTGTTTTTGCCTGCCTTTCTTTAAATCTCTTTTTAATGGGCTTTAGCGTAATTGAGGGAAATGAAAGCATCCATACTCTCGTAGATATCCGGTCTCTTGCTCTGTATGGTATGTATTCAATTCAGAATAGACGAAAAAATATCCGGTTTATACGGAGGAAACGGGACTTTCTTCTACCTATTAACGGAAACCCTGTTTCATGTCATTATCGGGACGTTTCTTTGCATTACTTCTCAATACGGGTATTTTAGTCTAAGGAGTAGTATACTGGTCGAGTAGTGCACTGCATCAAGCTTGAGGTCAAAAGCCATTGCGACTACTGACCTACTCGTTCTCAGTTGGCCGATGACCTTGGCCATCACTCCCATTGCCTCTCGTGGGCCCTCCCCATTTCCTGTCCGTGGGAGTGTTGACGATTCTCCCTCTTTATTCTTCCCCTCTGCTCTTCCTTACTCCCATTCCGTCTCCTCTCTCCTGGGAGCGCTCCATTAACCCCTTACTCCCCCGGTCCCCGGAAAGTCCGATGCCTCCCCTCCCCTCCTCTACATTCCCGCTCTGCCTCCACCGTTTCGCATGGCGAGTAGCGTGAGTGAAGGAGTGGAATCGTTCCTGTGGTTCAAATAACCGGCAACTCAGCGCATCAAGTGCCCGGTTTCGATGCTCAGCATTGGATGGTAGAATTTTTCATTGACCTTACACCCCTTTCTTGATAGTAGTGCGTAAGGAATGGGAAGCGCGGAGGTTTAATTCTTTAATCAGCCCATTTATTTCCGTTCGAAATAATGTAGTTTATTCATTGAATACGTCACGTTTAAGCTTTTTTGTTGGTCAATTGTTCCTCTTCTCTTAGCCACGTTACTTTCAAGGTATATGGCAGGTAAATTGTCAATGTTATAAGTACTGCAGAATTAAGAAAATGAGTCAGCATATATAGCGGTGACTGATAGTGGCCATCTGATGATGTAATGATGAAATCCATACCTCTGTTGCCTGTGGTATTGTTCAAATGAAATGATTAGGCTCACAAATTCACAAACTGCCATTTACAGACTACTTAGTCAATGATAGATACTTTATTTATTTAAAATCTGAATAAAATGATGACCCTTTATGCCTCAACTTATTTGCAAAAAATATTTAATTCCTTCGTCATTAAAATTCAAAGAGAATATTGTTGATATTTGTGCTATGCTATTGCCCTTTTATACCTTGTCGCAGCTCCTCTCATTTCTGGTTTTCATATAAAAACATGGTTATTATTACCAAATTCGTGAAACTTAATCAGAACTCAACCAGTTAACCTTTTTCCTCCATGGTAAAAAGCAGTATTTTTTTCTTCAGTGATTCTTGAGCTTGCACTTCTTTACAGTATTCCTGTCTTAATTCAGAAGTTGCACTTCCAGTGTCTCTAGG
The DNA here is from genome assembly GCA_963573305.1 of Pyrrhosoma nymphula. NCBI lineage: Eukaryota > Metazoa > Arthropoda > Insecta > Odonata > Coenagrionidae > Pyrrhosoma > Pyrrhosoma nymphula. The sequence goes on from OY754327.1 coordinate 182,047,527, forward strand.
CTGGAACTCTGATGCATGCTGCCTCCTTGTTGTCTTCTCATATTTGTCATCCCACTCATCACTTGAATCATGCTTCTCCTCTTTGACTTTGTCCCTCCCCTCCAAAACCAGTTGCCTCTTAATTGGATGCCACTCACACTCCACTTTTCCTTGACCCCTACCACCTCTCTAATTCATTCATGCTTTTTCACTTTTTACAGTTACTTGCAAAATTATGATTCCTTTGATCCAAATTTCTATTCATTAGAAATGATTTTGCTTAAAGTCGAATGAAACGGTGAAAAAAGGAATTTAAGCCATGAGAATGGCCAAGCTAGTAATGCTTTGAAGGTCACGAATGAGGAGAGACTGTGTATCACTCCCTTGCCCTTTTCTATCCTCAATTGTGGGCATTGTGCATTATCATTGAGAAAATGACCATCTTACAAAAGGCATAGTGAAGTACGTGACCCTTAAGCTAGTATCGTTCATGGAGAGCACGTTAATGCCCACAAATTCCTCATTCCATTCTCAAGTACTCAGCTGGACAGATGAGTGATCATCTCGGAATCCAATGTGTTACACAGGCTTGCAATGAAAGTCCCTTTTGCAGATGTTGTATATTATAAAGTTATAAAATTTTGTACCAAGCAAAGATAAGATACATTCAACTATGCACTGGAATGTTTCAGCTTTAAAGATGTCTTAGGTGAAGCATGTGGATATTAAACTTTAAACATTGATTGATGAAATATTTTGGCTCCCTGGAAAAATTTTGCATCCTTGTAAGGTGGAAGAGTGTTCATGTAGGTGTCAAAATTTGTAGCATGTTTATCTTAGTTTATAGATGGTTTTCCCCCTGGGAAATATCTTTATTCATGATATGTATGAACGAGTCAGGAGCATGGTAATCAGTTAAATACTGGTGCTTAAATTTTTATTACAAACCTGTATGGTGTTAAAGGTGTTATGAGAGATGGTGTAGGTATGTACTTCATTGCTGATGTATCGGTAATTCTGCTTGCTAATTTATACCACCATTATTCAGTTGCTCTTTGATTCTAAATTACTGAGTGAATCATATGGCATCCAAATTTGGTGAACATTTATACTTAGATTATGTACAGTACCAATGCATTGTGATTGAGTTATTGAGGTAAGAAGTAGTTAAAGGAGATGAGTCAATTCAGTTTTAATGGCCAATAGTTGGGTCTTGAATGAATTTTCTATTGTTGATCTGAACATAAGTAACATTTCTATACAGTAAGTAGGTTTTTATTATTACCAATCGATGAATATTTTTCAGAATGAAATAAATTATTCATCTAAAGCCAGAATATTTGTTTTTAACGATTGCCAATAATATCAGTCATGAAATCTTCCCAAAATTAAAATAATTATCCGATGTATGATGTTTTAAAATATTTTATGTAATTTTTTAGGCAGTGTGTGTATAGGGTCATAGCTCAAAACTTTTATAGTTATGCAAATCGTTTGCAAAAATCTCTTTACTGCCATGCTATTATCATAGTCTCTGAGGTTTTACACTCAACTTGTAAATTTCCATACTCATGAAAAAGGGGAACATAAAAATTAAGATTCCGGTAAATTTTTCAGGTTTAAAGTAGACCATGTACTTAAGTGATTCCAATAATTCTTTGTGAATTTTTAAAAATATTTTGCGATTAATATTCTTGAAATGAATATTTGCACTGTACATGGTACAGTACTGTGCATTCACCAAGTATGCCCCAGTTCAGTTTTGGTTGTAATCGACGTGATCTCACTCAGTTTTTCCTTAAAATGTGAACTACGTTTAATATCTTGAGAGAACCATTAAATCTCCTTCCAATTTGCCCCTCAGTTTAAGTTGTATTCTCTTTTTAATCAATTTGGAAATTAATGAAACAATCCATATTTTAAACATTAAATAGATCAGTCTGATCCTTATTAGTTGACTCTCTACTGTAGGAATGCGGTATAATTTTTTGTTATAGCGTTTTCCATAAGATGAGTATGTCAAAAATCATCATGCATTAGCCAAAAAATTTGGCACATTTTTGGATACGCCCTTCTCTGTCACTGTCTTTTTGCTTGTCTCATCATTGCAGAACTGGTAATGGGCAACTGATTGTCTAGAATTCCTCAAAAATTCCCTTGGAGTATTGCTGCCATAGATGATGGCTTGATTATCAACCTTCGTTGCCAGTTGTGAAATGATTTGTGATATTAATTTTTATGGTGACTCTGTGAACTTTATCACTTTATCATTTGGTAATGTATTTTTCAAAGCATATCCCAACTTCCATGGATAGAGTGCCACTAATTTCCATCACCCAGATGAAGCTTGATTCATATGACCTCAAGCAGTGCTCCATTGATTTTATTGAATTGGTGCCTCTGTAACGGTACCCTTCTTACCTGAGGCAAAAGGCCTTTAGGGTTGGAACTGTTTGCCTACAATACTGAATGGGTCAGGTCTTTCCATCCATCGGTTACGTTTCAAGATGATAGTTATTAATGTAATTGCTAGAAATTTAGATGATCTGTAAAATTTACCATTTCATTGGGTGCACAACAATTTTTCTTCGCTGGCTACTACCAGATCGTTAATGTCTTGTAGTTCCACTGGCAGTAATAGACCCCAAATTTCAAATATATGCACATAAGCTATCTTTGAACGCACAAGTCTGGTGATGGATCACGTAGTGGGCAACTATGCATCTTGGGTTCTCAAATAGATTAGAATCCGAGCACATTCAATCATTAGATTGGCACATATTCTCTACTATTTGTGAATTTTCCTCACTATAATAATTTCAAAAGATTTTTATATTTTAATAATGTTTTTAATAAGTTTTTGGTCTGAATTATTAAATGGTTATTTTTATTTTAATATTTTAATAACATATCTTTTAAATGTTTACCATGATTTGCTTTTCGTGATATTACATTTGTTTAAATCCATCTTGCCCTTTATATTGGTTTGTTGTTCAAATTCTTTTTGTGAAATTTTCCTTGGAAATATAAATACATAACTGAATTCACAAAGTCACCAAATTCACTTCTCTCATTCCTTTCATGCTTTCAAAGATGGGTCTCACATTTGCGGTATGTATCCACAAATGGAAAATTTTTAATTTAATTTTCAAGAAGTATTCTTCGCCCATCTATTATCTTTCACTTCTTTAATGAATGATTTCAACTTTCCAGGGTGAGTTGGAGCAACAGTTACTGCAAGCCAACCCCATTCTAGAGGCATTTGGAAATGCCAAAACTGTGAAGAATGACAACTCATCTAGATTTGTGAGTGCAGCAATGAATTTCTTGTTTAATAATTTCTTGTAAAATGTTTGATTATTTCTAATTATTATTGTTTATATTATTCATATGCTAGTGATAATCATCTGCACTAGATTGTTTGTTGTATGTGTTTCAATCTATTCTGTCTATCATGAGATGCCCAATCATTGGATGTGGCATGCTTACGCTAGTAATGAAGTGTTCATTAAGTGATGAGTTCTCAGAATTAATTAATTAATTTTTCAATCTACTTTGATAGATGGAAGTCTCTCTAATTTTAAAAAACTCTTGCACTACACCATATTTATCATTGACTCATAGCTGATTGTATATGCATGATTTCCATTGCAGGGAAAGTTCATAAGAATTAATTTTGATGCATCTGGGTATATTGCTGGTGCCAACATTGAAACATACCTCTTGGAAAAATCTAGAGCAATACGACAAGCCAAAGATGAAAGAACTTTTCACATTTTCTATCAATTTCTTTCGGGTGCTTCCCCTGAACAGAAGAGTGAGTTTGTAATATCTATTAAGTCTCATTACTTATATTTAATACCCATGGCTACCTTTGTGTATTTTCTCATCACTGTCAGGTAAAAATGTAAATGCATGTTTAGAATGCTGCTTGAAAGACTTGCTTTTTCTATGAATTTTGGCTGTTCTTACAGTCAGAATTGGGAAAACCTATGTATCAAAGAGCTGTTTTCTCCTTGGGTTGTGAATATTCTCAGTATCTGCCACATCTCAGCTTCCCTTCTCTCATATTGAACTGATTTGAAAATTTTCAGAGGAATTCATCCTGGAAGATCCTAAGCTCTATGGTTTCCTTACCAATGGTAACCTCCCTGTCCCAGGTGTGGATGATGTGGCAGAATACCATAGCACATGCAAAGCAATGAGCATAATGGGTATGACCCTAGAGGACTTATCAGGTTAGTGTAGCTTTAAAAACTTCATTGGTGTGTTTGGAGGATATTAATAGAGACTTGGGAAAAGTTGGTACAGAGACTCAGATCAACAGAAAGTTACTGTTATGATGCTTTCAACTAACTTGTTCACTGTAATTTTTGGCAAGTCTCAATAAAATGATTAACTATGTAAGATGTTAATGCAAATGCCATGTGAGGTCTGAAATGGAAAAATGGTTGCCTTGTCAGTGTCTGATTACTGACGCATATTAAGACACTATTTGGAGTTGTGCAGTTTTCTCAGAAAGACCAACATTTTCTAGAATCAGCAGTATAAAATTTATGAAAACTCAATCTCAAAACCTTATTTTCAAATGTTATGACATACATCTATCAAGGCTATAATATAAAATTCTGTCATTGTTTAGGATTATCAGATTTCAGTTTTGATTATTTGTTTTGATAATTTTCATTTCCCCTATTTTACGCTTTCCTTGAATTTGCACTTATTTTACTTTGCCCCTTCACAATTGTAAAATATAGGTTTTGCTTTACTTTTTGGAGACATTCGTGATTAGTATTGCCGAATGTGTTTGCCCTGAAGACACTGACTCTTTTTTTGCATTAGCATTGTGCTTGAATATACTTGAGCATTGTGCTTGATGGTCGCAGATCCATGGGGTCAGTGCGAGTCTTTTCTCTTTATTTGGGTCTTCATTTTACTGTTGTATTTAGTCATGATTTCTTCTGGTTATCCATTAAAAATTTTTTCACTATTCAGGGTTGCTACAGACCTTTAAAACCTGGAAAAGTCAGGGAAAATGAGAACTTACTGGGAAATTTGCTTTACCAACTCAAAACCTGTTTATTTTCATTAAGTGAGCAGTACCATTTTAGGCACTTTCTGTGTATGCGTTGGCTTATTGCTTTTAGTACCTTGCCTAAATGAGGCACTGGAGCTCTTATTTGGTCTTTGTCAATTAGTGAAATGCACCTGAAATTAAATTTCAGGTCCTATTTTTTACTCATGCTGAGGATGATGAAATATTTGTTTCTCCTCAGATTGTGTATGTGCAGGTAATTCCTTGCTAGCCACTCCCAAGTGATAATTCAGCATGATTCAGTAAAATCAAAAGGGAATGAACAACAGAATCTCTGGTCCATTGACTGCCGTATTTCCCTTTTTGTGGGAGTATTAGGACTCAAATGTCTGAGGAAACATCATTTTATCTTCGAAAGCCATACCTCACATAGTTATGGAATTTTTTCTTTGCCTGTCTTCATTAGATACTTTTATTTTAAAATATGCCGTATTAGGTTGTCCCTCCTTTTCTTTTGAGTTCTTAAGAGAATTCAATAATTTCCTACTCTTCTCAGTGTCTCTTCATTATTCGATGGAGCAATCCACTTGTAAGTCCAATTGTATATCTTTCCTCGCATAAATTCCTCAGGGATAATTTTTTAAATATACCGTATAAACGCGTGTAAGAGGCGCACCCGTGTAAGAGGAGCACCCCTCTTTTTATGCGTCGAAGTTGAAGAAAAAATTTTGAGTTTTTTTTTTCTTCTATTGCAAGGTTTTTCGGGCCTAACTGCGAACTTTCGGCCATTTTCAAAGACTTCTTGCTCGCTTGCGATATTCTCTTATTATTTACACGGCTTTTTTCATAGGCATATATAGACCCCGGAGGTAAGTATTCACTTGGATCCGAGGTTTCCGCGGCGTTTCTCCGTATTGGTAACGGCCCGAACGCCGCGTCACCCTTTATGCCACTATTTACCGAGTGCAAATGACTCATGCACAGAGAAAAGACAACTGGTTTTCCCCCGCAGGTAATGCTTGTAGTAGACTCCCTCGCGCGCCTTACGGATAGCCCTCTGACTGGGCAACAGCGCGGGCCTCTCCCTTTCTCTTCCGTGCATGCTCCTGGCAGTTGAACGCGCTCTTTTTCCAAAATAAATGTTAATCGATATTGATTAACCAACGAATTCCTTTAATATTTTATAAGTGGAGTCATGATGATGAACTCGAGAGCTTGAAGAAGGTCTAAACGGCGGTTTTCAGGGATGCGCGGAACGGAAAATAACGGATCCGTGCATTTGCATCTATAACTAAAATACTAATGCATTAAATAATATGAAACTTCGTATAGCTGTTAGGAAAGATCTTTTCTACAATATTTGTAAAGAATATTTCGATAACTTGATCCGTGTTGTTATTACGAAGCCGTAAATGCGATGCATCCGTCCGGTACCCGGGAAAATGCGCTAAAATTTGTCGCATCAATAACCATCAATAAACGCAGAAAGAAACAAGCTTTAATTTGATGTACTTCATTTTAAAATCGATTGATCCATCTCTGAGATATTAGCCTTCAAACTCGGGTGACGGAATTTTGCAACGGACAGATTCGTGTAAGAGGCGCACCCTCATTTTCGGCTGCGATTTCTGGGAAAAAAGGTGCGCCTCTTACACGAGTTTATACGGTATACTATATGTTGATTTGTTTGAAATAATTAGTGGTTATCCTCATTCATTCTATTGTCCTAATCCGTAGTTACCCTTCGTTCTTTCTGCTTGGCTTTTAAGTGACAATGGCATTCCAGTGTCCAAGCATTATTCAGTTATCTTCTTCTTTCACGTTTTTTTAATTCCGAGATATTTTTCACAGAGTGCTGCAATTTATTTATATTCATCATAGGCATATAGACTTCTACAGCTTCTTTGTCTGCCAGCTTAGTTGCTATCTTAACTATGACTATCCTTTTTTCACACTGGAGGAAGCTTTTAACGTGCATTCTAGTGCTCTTCTTAAGCATAATTCCTACTGCATATATGATGCATATTAAATGATCCAGTGTGTATGATCCTGTTGCTTCCTTTCAAAAAGTCTTCCACTTCAGACTACTTAATCTCACTGACTTCCAAATGTCAAGGCCCACCCTCCACTTCTCTGTTTTCAGAATTTTCAGTCTTCCGCTGGTATGAAGTGGTGTGAGGAGTATTATGACCTTGATTTCTCGTGCTTAAAATGCTAAGGTTTAATGTATGCTTGTGTGATTGTTTGTATGCATATTTTATGCTTTAGATGCACTCAATGATGACATCTATCACATGTAAATGTGCCAAGGATGAGTAAATAAATAAAAATAAAATACATTCCATGTTACAATTCTAAATTGACCATCAGGCTTAGGTGATATACTCCCTATCTGGTTATCTGATTGGAGAACTATTTATTCAATTGAATATTTTACTGTAGGAAGTTCCGTTACATCTTCGCTTGACGAAAAATTTAAAAAAAAGTGTTGGTTACAGGAAGTTCCTTGGGATTGTAATGTGGTGGTTCTCCTTGTTATCTACATGTAAAAGCAACAAAATATCGCAAAGTTACAGGCAAGGATTTTGTAGGCATTCCTGAAGTATGAACGTGACCGGAAAAAATTTTTTTGTGATACTAAATTTTCAGCTTCTATTATTTTAAAAAATTTCAAGTACTGTGCAGAAGTAAACTTAAGTACAATTAATGGCCTACGAAAAGGGAGCTATGTGAAGTAAAATACATTCCTCCTGTTCCACCTAAGTCCAAGCATTCACCTATGGTACAGTGCCCAATACGATTAGAAATTTTCCCCCGGCCGCAGTCTTTGAAATACGATCGAGTACTTAGTGTTGATGGACGTCATAATTAAAGCATTTCTGCATAATCTTCGCGTATATACTGTTCATTTTGTACATAAAAATTCCATTAAGAAACATCAACTTTAACGATTTATACATAAACAGCATTGATCGTGAGGTTGTGTAGTCATTATATAACCAGAACTGCGATGATTTTTATATCATGGGCGTAAAGATAGAGGAGATGCTTACATTGAAGGATATCTTTTTTATCTCGCCTTCAAGTTTCGGTCCCAGCTGGAGAGGGGGTTTGCAGGTTGAGATATGCAGGGGGCTGAGGTGTAGTGCTAGTGGTCATAACCAAATGGTTAATTTTGGATTTATGTTTAATAAAACATTCAATACCAACCTCCTTCATGTATTTCACTAGAATGCACATTTTTATCACAATATGGTGTGCATGCATTAATCATGTTTTTATCTTATTCTTGCACTTTCTTTAAATTACCCGTTACGATAGAATGGATATTTTAACCTGGAAAAATGAAAATTTTGGCTTGGAAAACCTGGAAAAGTACTGGAATTTCATAATTTCTGGTCTGTAGCAACCCTACTATGTATTAACTTCTGACTTTTAGTTTTGTTTTTGGAAAGTGCTTTTTATCAATGTCATCTTTTGGTTGAGGGAAATATTTCTCTTGTAAATGTTATTCATAATGATTATTTACTTATTTTCAGCAATATTTAGAATAATTTCAGCTGTGATGTTGTTTGGAAATATGAAATTCAAGCAAGAGCGCAACTCTGATCAGGCTATCTTGCCAGACAACACTGTGGCTCAGAAGGTTGCTCACCTCCTAGGTTTGAGTGTTTTAGAAATGACCAAAGCTTTCCTTCGTCCACGTATCAAAGTTGGGAGGGATTATGTAACAAAGGCACAGACTAGAGAGCAGGTAAGGCTTGATTGAAATGTGAGAAAAGTGTATTTAATTTGGAAAGCAGCATGTTTTCAGAAAATAAAACTATTCAAGGATTTTTCCTCTCCCAATAAAGTCTTACTGAATTGTCAAGTAAGTTGACTTCATGGTCAAACTTTGTGATATTTTTTGCTTATTGTGTCATGATTGCACAAGAATCAACATATTGTTTAATCCTGCTTGTATTTATTCTGTTCTTATGAATTTATGGACATTTTGCTTGCAGGATTTTATTATTATTGTTGGTCTGAAGGAAGTTTCTGATGTCATAAGTATTTCTTCTTTCGTTTTCAGAAGGGTTCCATAAATAAGAGAGCATTTCAATCAAAGAATGTTTTCCATTTAATTAATCAACTTATTGAATGAAATCTTTCATGAATGTGAATGGGATTCATTGTTTTGTTCATGAGTTTGACCATTGATAATATAAAATGACATGCTATTCAAAATTAGGTGTTAGCTTCCTTATTTCTGGTAATAAATTGGGTTTATTTCCTTTTGTATTGGCTATCAAGGAGTCAAAAATTCATGTTTGGTATATAAACTTAAATCATATGTGCTTTCAAGTAATTAAAATGTTAATATAAAAACATGTGCATGAAGAAGAGTACTTTTGAAATCCATTTGTTGCATGGAGTAGTTACGTGAGTTCTCTGATGTGTTTTCCAGGTTGAATTTGCAGTGGAAGCTATTTCAAAGGCATGTTACGAACGGATGTTCAGGTGGCTAGTCAATCGTATCAACAGATCATTGGATAGAACCAAGCGACAAGGAGCATCTTTTATTGGAATTCTTGATATGGCTGGGTTTGAAATATTTGAAGTGAGTATCAAGGGTTATTGCCTGCTCATAGTAGCATTTTAGAAATATTATAATTTCTCCATGTATACAATTTAATTTTTCAAGTGCTCTATAGGAGTGTAAGTTGTGGGAAAGTGTATTTTTCCGCTTAGGAAAATTAATCATGAAGCCATGCAGTATCAAGTGCACAGAATTTTTTCCCATTGTATTTTACCTTTTCAATTTCAGAAAAAACTACTAATCCCACATTTATTAGTGCCGCTGATTGATGATTCAGGGTGTTCAGAATATTTCTAAAATTTAGTCACCAATGACAAGCAATGATGCTTAATGTTAATGGGGGGCAACACTGGAAAAAATAAATTTCTGAATTAACCAGTTAACTTGGCTAACAATTTTGGCAATCTGGATTTACTATGGAAATAGATTTTTATAAAACACGATTAAGTTTTTTTCTAATGCATTAGTTTGTGACTGAAGCATCTTACTCCCATCAGTATTGGCAAGCAAAGAAACTTTTGCTGTTTCGACTACTGTGTTTATTCTCCTCTGAAGGAGTGAGTTTTTCTTGGAAAAATGCCTTTTAGATCATTATTTCATACCAATTAAAAATGTATGATTATGGTCCCTATTCCCTTTCTAACGATCTTTTGAAAATCATAAGTTGTTATATTTTTACCTCTTATTAGAAAATTAGAATTTTTTCAGCTCGTCTTCCTTACGAAATTCTATTTTTGTTTTGGACCTTATCATTGTGAACTAAGATTGTGTTGTTCATTTATCTTTTTTCCATAAATTTATAATAATTAAATTTAGTATGAATACAATCACCCATATTTTTAGATTGCGCTATAGTATACTTTATTTATATTTGATTTGATTATTTTTTTAGTTATTTATTAAAATGTATTAATTAATTTTAATTTAATAGTAATTATGATTATTTTAGTATAAATTTGTTATTTAATAAAAATTTATTTGTAAATTATAATTAGAGAACTCAGCAAATATTATGTTTGCCTGTTGATCAAAAACATGTCTTTTCGTTTATTTGGTAAGTCTGGCTTGCCCAGTGAAAATTCAACAGCCACGGTATATTGACCGTGCAAAGGTAGCTTAATCATTAGACTTTTAACCCATTCGCATCCATCCCCTGGGATTTAAATCGACCCCAAACACCACGTATAATAATTTTGCAAGAAGAAAAAGAATTTTCTAAGGTGATTTACAATGGAAAACATTTTCTAAATAGCCACCAGATGGCAGCTACAAACAGGTACACTCTCAGGCCAAAAAGTTACAAAAAAACTCGTAAGATGGCAGCAGGATCAACTGACAAATAACACTACGCATTCTGCGTACCAGTACGCTTGGGGTGTTTGTGGCCAGCTTGAGGCCGCGTACCAGTACGCTTATGGATACGAATGGGTTAATAGGAGGCTGGAATGAAAGGTTTAACAAAACATACCGGAATCGGAGAAAGATATATCAAGGACTTTGGGTCCTGTAGAGGTGTTAGGCGTTCATTGATCCTATTCTATAATGTTTTTATCTGATGGAGACATGAAGTATGATGTAGATTTAGAATGTCTCAGCTTTGGAAAATATAGTTTGAAACATGTTCATTTAAGCTTAAAATGAGAAGTAAAGGACATTTTAAAAATAATAATATTTTTATTTTCTAAAGACTATACATATGTGATGCAGGTATAAGAGTCGTCAAGAGAATGCATCGTGCAATGTGGTTACAAATGCTGCTTTGCATTAACGATGTCTAAAATGAAATATTATTTTGTACCCGTTAACACTCGCGCTTCACATTTGTGCTCTCCAAAACTTCATGGTATTTCGTAAATATTCACGGTGACCGCTGAACCCGATATGGAAGGCATCAGAAACTTCAGTATCCAGACCGCACTTCAAAGTGATGTGCGCATTATAGTCTATTTTTTTTGTCCTTTTTTGTTTTACCAAAAGATATTTTTAAAATTTTTGACTTTTAAAAAAAATTAATCAACCTAAAACTACTTGTTGAACATCATCTTTTTCATGAAGGAAAAGTTGCAAAATTTTCACCTTTCCGATGTTGATCATCCATCTTGTTTGATAAGATGTGCACTACAAATAAAAGTTTATGTATTCTAGTTATACTCTTGCGTCATGACTGTTCTGCGAAATACATGCTGGTCTTTTCTAAAAATAATTAAAGGAGTAATAGCCCCAAAACAAAACAAATTAATTAAAAATTAAACTCTTGTTAGAGCTTGGCATAATGTTGATGTTGCCAAAAGTTTATAAAAAACTTAGATTGTCTTCTTATTATGAAAAATTATATTCAAAACCTTGCCATAAGATCGACACAAATTGGGGTCACAGTTCAAAGCTTCAGTTTGCTCTAACTTAGAATCTTGAGATGCTCTATCTTTAAAATTGATCAATAATTAGGGATAATATTTTACGAAGTATCTTTTTGTATCAAAAATCATAAGAATCAAAGATGGTTTTGCCATGGCCATGACTCAGTTTCTGTGGAATCACCGTTTATAATGGTACTCATACAGTTTCAAATCGTTCTACAGAATCTTGGGAATGTATTATTTCTTATAGCATTATTCCTTACACAGTTTTATGCTTCGATTTGCACTTCCAATTAGTGCTTAAATTTCCTGGAATGAATGAAGGGCGTTAATGGTGTGCCTTAATCTAGAATCACAAATGCTATTTATTAAGTTCACAATTTATTATTTAACCAGTTAACTTTAATACAACTTTTTCAGATCTGTCAGACTAATAGAGTGAATTTTAAGTTGGGTCAATATACATTTTATTTTACCTGAAAAATATTTGAGATCACTTGCAGCACTTATTCTTAGTACAGTATGTGATATACATTAGTGTAAATAATAAGGTAAACAAACATTGGAATTATAGGATTTTGTTTATGAAGTAATCATTCAGAAATTGATAGTACTTAAAAATTGTGGTACGTATAATTTGCAGTAGATGACATTTTGGTGCAGGGTTTTACTCTATAACATTTAACACATTCAATGCGGAGCACGTCAATAGACATGCCCCTGGCTACTCCGACTGGCGGAGCACGTCAATTGACGTGGTCGTTCCCTTGCGAAGTGCTTGCACTTTTTTTAAGCCGATTTTGACGACTTTCATGAAATTTGGGCCCGCATTGAATGTGTTAATATAAGATGAGGATTAAATCTGTGCATTTAAGGGGTAAGGAAAACTATACCATAGTTACATTGGCCATGTGCCTGGTAATTATTTATTATGGTATAGTTTTAATGTGTTTGGATTACTGCAGGGAGTTAATACTTTTCTCATTTATTTTTTTTAGCTTTCCAATTGCATTTTTCTTTTGCAACCTTTTTGTCTTCTTTGTCCAATTAATATTCAAAGCATTAAGCTGAAGTTTTATGTAAGAAAAGTTAAGAAGTAGTAGATATAATATTTTTAGTGTGCAGAATCAATTCTTTGAGTTGAAATTATTAACTTGTGAAATTAAAATGTTTTTCTTTCAAGCACTGCAATACATTCTGAAGTTTAAAACTTTATTTTCAATTTTATAATTAAGATTTCATAGATAATTACCTTTCTTTATTTTGTTTTTGCGTACTAAATAAGAATTGTCTTTTTATTTCAGCTCAACTCTTTTGAGCAGTTATGCATAAATTACACAAATGAAAAGTTGCAGCAGCTCTTCAATCACACCATGTTTATTCTCGAGCAAGAAGAATACCAACGAGAAGGCATTGAGTGGAAGTTTATTGATTTCGGCCTAGATCTCCAGCCAACAATTGACCTCATAGACAAGGTAAGTGACTTTTTAAAATTTTGTATGCTCAAATATTTTATGTTGATGTAATTACTACAAACATCTTGATGAAGGATTTGCTGCCGATCAGCTACCATTTTTCTACAATGTAGTCTTCCTCTGATTACAATTCAGTTTATGAAGCCTTACTATTGGAAATAAGTTTTGAATGGCATAGAACACCTTACTTACACCATAATGATGAGGTTAACAGTTGTTACTCCAAAAGGAGTAAAAAGTGCAAATATTTCAATTACTTTTGGAGAGTCTTTAGTAAATGAATTCATCGAAATAGGTCTTCATGTGAATTGTGTTATATGACACCACAACAGCCTCTGCTCAAGGTTTGTGTACGAAGCTGCTGACCGCTCACTCGTCCATTCTGGAAAATTATCCACTATGAGGATACTTAAATGCTTGTACGAAAGTTCGTTTCATGATACGACAAATGCTTTGATCCTGAGAGAAAATTACGCTCTCTTCTAAAATTTCGAAAGGAATATTATAGATTCACTTTTGTATCATTAATCGGCACATGATAGAATGACTAGCTTGACTAAATTCAAGAGCGTGATTCACTCATGGCTAGCCTTACATGCTTTGTATTCTGTTGGTGAGTTCTTCACACATAATACTTGCAATATTGTATTTTAACATGCAGCTGATAAACTGTAATTATGTGTACTTTTTCTTGTATATTTATGTACACTTGAACTTTTTCCTGATGACGTCTGTGTATTTTCTGAACACTTTTGACCAATAAAACTTATTATTATTATTTAAATTTCAAGGCTGGAAGTTGGAAAACAAAAAAGAAAAAAAATTCCCAAAACAGTATTTTCGGGAAAGACCTTTTCTGTCGCTAACTTTGGGAAGGCCAAAAAATTTGGGAATTCCGAAATTTTCAGGATCCCGCTCATCCCTAATTATAACACAAGGCCCCGTAAAATTACGTCCACCACGACTGAGATCTCGAGACTCGTTTTTCGAGCATATCGAGATCGAGCGAGATTCGAGCTGTGCTTTTATCTCGCTCGAATCTCGAAAAGTCAAGACTCGCACAGCCCTAATGAATTGTAATTTGCCCACATTGCACAATCCAAAAGTGTTATATGAATCTTGTCAATTGAACTGAATTGTCAGAAGCATGATATAAAAGTTATGTAAAGTAGCAATATTATTTGATAATTTTCTTTTACCATCTATACTATATAGTCACTACAAGCTATGGTTTGTTTCTCCTTTAAGGCATTGCGAGTCAGGATCTAACCTGCTACCAATATTCATGATCAGTGTGTTGATCAAATGATAAAAGTAATTGCCTTTTTTATCGTCTATGAAGGATTGTCTCTTTCCTATAGCAGTTAACTCTTTCTTGTCTTTCATTAGCCAATGGGAATAATGGCTCTGTTGGATGAAGAATGCTGGTTCCCTAAAGCCACGGATAAAACTTTTGTGGAAAAGCTTGTTGGTGCTCACAGTGTTCATCCCAAGTTCATGAAGACTGACTTCAGGGGAGTTGCTGATTTTGCTATAATTCATTATGCTGGGAAAGTAAGTTATTGCTTTTGGTAAGGCTATTTTTGTAAACCAGTTATCTTAAGTTCCCATTAATGAAATTGTTCTTATTCCTGAATGGTTTGTTAAGTATTAATTTCTCTTACCAAAAAGGCAAGGATCTATACAAAGTTGGTAAATTTGAACTGAGACAATGATGCATGAATCATGAAATAATGTTAGTAAGTATCAGAGATAAAGTGAATCAATGGTTTAATTGGATGTCTTGAAATAAAATAAATCATCTCTAAATGTTTTCCACAGTCAATATATTTTTTCTACTAATAGTAGTAGTGGTTTACTAGAGATACATGTTCTTCATTTTTTGTGACACTTTGGTATTTGAGTACTCCATATTTGACTCATTATTATGCTGCCATCTAATTTGAATTGATCCTAATATTGAGGTAACTGAACAAATTTCATCATCATTATTAGTGATAATGGTATATATTTTAATGCGCCATCAACTTGAGTGTTATTAGTGCCACTTTTTGTTTGTGAAGAATAAGTATTTGCAATTTGATGTCATATAAGTAATTGACAATTGACGTTCAAGTAGTTGTCGCTACAAGTAATTGACTAATTAAAAAAAATTCTCTTGAAAATGTGAATGTTATTATCAGAATTTATTAAATTTATTTGTTAGTGGGTTATACCAGTGATTTTGAATTTAATGTGATGAAAATAACTAACATACTTCACTGCTACAATTCTTTTATTTAACTTGCAATTGCTTTTGTAGTCTTTGAGTATTCTTAAAGTCTTTTCTTTTCTTTGTACACCAATAGGTTGATTACTCTGCTGCAAAGTGGCTGATGAAAAACATGGACCCTCTCAATGAAAATGTAGTGTCACTGCTTCAAAGTTCTCAGGACCCATTTGTCGTCCACATATGGAAAGATGGTATGCTATGATTTAAAATTCTGTATTGATTGGGTGTTTGTGGTTGTCACCTCAGTAATTTTAGAATCACATTAATTTGTTGCTGTTGCTTCTTAGTCTATTTGTGTCATGTCTAGAATTTCAAAATTCATCCTTAATATTTCACAATTGTGGAATGGTGTACTTATATCTGGAACATTCATTTTATTCAGAATACTGCAAATGCATGGATGTAATTATTATGTTGCTTTGAAAAATTGAGTTTCTCATAACCTTTGCACTTAACAATTATATACTGGGAAAAAAAATTGGAAGAGCAGGGTAATACAGCCTGATTTAGTTATTTAGATAAAAACATCTTAATGCTCAAAATTTTGTGATTGAATGCTTTGTATGTTCTGGGAGCTAGCTACTTGAAATTCACTAATAAGTAGGTGATCTAGTGTTAATTTTTCTATTTGAAATCCTCTTTGTTATGAAAGTTATTTGGGTTGGTGGAATTCAGTACCATTTTCAATTTATCTTGATATTATAGCGTTTAAGATTTATTTGAAAACAGGCTTGCCATTGAGTGGCGCTTTGAGATTGGTGTCTTGAGGACTCCCCCTCAAAGTAAATTTCTTGGCCTTATTATAAGATTTTAGTGTTCATATTTGAGAAATTTGGTGTAATAATTACATGTCTATATTTCTTGCTGTTTCCTAATTTGAAGAACATTTAGATGTCATGAGATGCATCCTTACCTTTTTAGTGAGTGTTGGTTTTAATTTTGTGTAATACTGTTGACCCTTGCTTATCTGGACTATGTGAAACGAGAGGCTGTCCAGATTTAGCCAAGTACTGATTATCCAGGGATTTCTCAAAATGAACACTTTTTTAATGTACCCTCTATCACCAATAGCTTCTAATCACTATCCATGAATTTGGAGGTTCTCCTGAGTAAAAATGGTGCCTTAAATATGATATTCTTGCATAAATGAAATATATCATATGATTTCCTCAGTAACTAAAGGCAAATATTAAAATTTTAAATGTGTTGTTTCAAAAAAATGGTAATTTGTTCATTGTTATCATTAACCCATTAATGCCCATTGGCAACCTGTTGCCAAATATTTTCCACGTTTTTAAAAATTCCATTCTCCACCAATATGTGTCGTACACTCCTAATTCTTTCTTTTCTATACTCTCTACCCTTTCCTTTGTCGAGCACGTTCGTGGTTTTACCCTGCCATAAAATCTAACAGTACATATGGAGGAGAGTCTGTGAAGGGTACACAGGTGGTCATTTTCGAGCTTGACATTGAAGTGTTCACTAGTGCTTCTCGTGATAAATTCTGCATATTTCTGAATACTGTTATTGTATGCGCATACGTAACATATGTGTAATTCTACTTGGAAAAAATTTCACTTTTCGTGTATTGTACTTGTGATTTATACCCTGTGGAACTTTGCTGGCAACTGAAGTTGCCACTGGGCATTCGCCGTGTCTTTTGGCGGCTAGTGTAATTTTCGCTGGTGACATTTATTCTGTCACCACTAATTGAAATGCAAGTAACGCACCGTCTTATGATGACTTTTAATGGGAGAATTACTTAGTCGGGTTGGTTTTAAATTTTTCTAATTAACGCACTAGGTCTTCTCAGACGTATTCAGTGAACGAGCTCATTGAATTGCTGGAAAACTCTGACAAAGATTTGGGCCACAAGGCAATTTTATTTACACCACCTTTGGAAGGGCCAGATGTCATCACCGATGAATATTCCGATGTGTCCGATAGTGAGGTGACAGGCTACCCAACGCACCTTCCACAGGTGATTTTGGCTAATGAGGCAGTAACGGAGGATTCTTGCAATCTAAAAGAAAAGGACAATGGCACATCTACTTCATTCGATGAGCCCAAATGTCCGAAAAGACGTAGGAAAATCGTGCTCTCTTTGAAGAGAGTCCTCTGAAGCATAACCCAAAGAAGAGACGTATTCATTTCTCTTCTCCCAGTGCTGGGGCCCACTGCAGAAGACTTTTTCGGTTTGTCCGTGAATAATGCTTTTGATTCCTTTTCCGTGTTCTTCAGCCCTGATATTTTCGATCTGTTGCTGCAACAATCTTGCATTTATGCAGGGTCGAAGGGTTTGCACAATTATGATATCAGTCGAGAGGAGATGTACTGTGCTGTGGGTATTTTGCTTTGGTCGGGTTATCATACGTTACCCAATAAAAGACTATATTGGAGTAAAGAGAGTGATTGTGGAGTAGAAATCGTTCAAAACGACATGGCCAGGAATAGATTTGAAATGATTCTTCACTTAGTAGAAACTAGAAAGTACCTACACTTAGCTGACAATGCAATGATAGATGAGTCCGACCGGCTGTTCAAAATTTGGCCATATTTTGAAATTTTAAACATAAGTTTCAAAGCAATACTTCCAGGAGACAGATGCTCTGTTGATAAGAAAATGATACCTTATTACGGCAGGCACGGATCCAAACAATTCATATGTGGGAAGCCTATAAGGTTTGGATTCAAATTATGGACTACAGATGATCTCTTTAGATATGTTTTTCATGCAGAGGCTTATGCTGGATCTCACATACTCCTACCGAAAATGAACCTATGTGGATGCGGATGTTGTCCTGGGGTTGTCCTGGGTTTGGATTACGTCAGGTAACGAAGGTTTATTTTGAAAATATTTTCATTTCTGAAAAGCTGCTTACATGCTTACATGAAAAGGGCTTAGGAGGAACAGCAACTCTTCGAGAAAACAGGGTGAAAAGTATCTATCAACTGACCGAAAAAATCTTTTCAACAAGAGGAAGAGGGGTGACTTTGAATATGTGTCGAATGGCTCATTGCTCATAGCGAGATGAAATGACAATGCTGTGGTCACTGCAATGACTAACTGCACTTCTGAAATGGGGACAAAGCAGGTGAAGAGATCTATATTTTTCCATTGAAAAAAAGAGAATATATCTTCGAATGCCAACCATATCAGAGAATATAATGAGAAAATGGGTGGCGTGGACTTGCACGATAAATTTGTTGCCAAGTACCACACAAATGTAAGGACCAAAAAGAGGTGGTGTGCATTTTTTGCTTGGGGAATGGATGCATCGTGCACTCAGGGATGACTGTTGTACCGAAAATTGGGGCACAATATACCTCTACTACAGTTTTGGAGGGAAATAGTGACATATATTTGGGAATTATAGTGCCAAGGAAAGAAGGTCTCATTCACGTGATCCCATGGAAGACCTTCGCAGGACAAAACAGATTACATCATTTTTCGTGGAGAAACGAAGTATAGGAGATGTAAGGTGTGTGGAAACCGAACGATATATCTATGTAAAAAGTACCAGAAGGCCCTTCATCCTGAGTGTTTCGAGGCATTTCATTGTTGAAATTCACAATAATTTTTTTTAATTAAAAAAAAACATGTTTAATTTGAAGCAAAATATAAAATACTATAAATGAAAGTCAGTACTTCACTATTTTCATTTATCATCCATTACTCATCCTGTTTTAAAAGCTTTCGATATATAATTTTTAATAATTCATGTATAATAGCATCATTTATCACGGTAAACGAAAAGACACGGCCACTGCCCATTGGCAACTTAAGTTGCCAGCAAAAAAAACATTGTTCCACTTGCAAAATATTTTTTAAATTATTTTTCCCGATATAAGGTACCATTGGAGAGAAACATACTAAAATTTGATGAAAATTGTAAAAAAAATTTTCTCTGGGCATAAATGGGTTAATACAGTATGGTTCTATTTTCTCATAATTTGTAGCATTAAAACTAGAATTATAGGGAAAATTTTGATTAATACCATAAGACTGAACTTATTGTGACTCTGTCCAAAATTATGTCAGTAGCGTATCAACACAGCAGTGTCACTGTATGCCTAATTGCTGGTAGGCAGAGCCAGGCACAGCTGCATGATCAAGAATTCAATATAAATATTGGTTTTGCATACAGTTGATTCTTATTCTCTTTATATTTATACTCTTAAGTGTTTTAGAGTCTCAAGATATAACTTTTCGTATATTGGTCTATGATGGAACTTTTTACCACATAAAGTAAAAATTGACCAACAACAGCATCTGCAATTTTGTATAAAAAAGTGCAAGTATCACTAAAAACAAACAAATTATGGTGATGTAGTGCCAATAAATTGCTTTGTAAAATGAAAAATGTTTGTATTCCACAGATGATCTCACTTAAGTTCTGCGTTTCCAAAAATAAATGATAGACATAGTTCAATTTTGAGCCGTTGCTATTTGTTAATGAGTGAGAACTATGTACAATGACTTGCATCATAAAAGGCAGCACATAAATTAGAAGGACCATGCAAAGTTTTAACTTCCACCCTGAGAAAAAGTATCTTTGGCCAACTTTTTTAGATTTCAGCCTACGGTGTGCTGAGTCAAAATTTAGGTGGAACAAAATTAAATAGTGTGATTTTGGAGTGCACAAGGCAAAGTGAATCCCACCCACAAAGTGAAAGGCAGCAATGCAGCGAATCAATTTAATTTTGTTCCAATCATAGTTTTCTGAATCCCACCTCTCAGGTCAAGTGGCTAATGGTGCCAAATAATGTCCGCCAAGTATTATTAAGTATTATAAAACTTATTAATGATACAGAACATTATCCTATGCTATTTTCATGAAGTATGAAGAATAATATACTAAGGGTATGAAGTATGCAGTGCTATATTTCAATGGTGCAGTTGCAAACGTTATTTTTCCCTTTTAGCTACTACCAGCTTATGTAAAAGGAGAAGCTAACCTTCATTAATGAAAAGTTAGAATTTGCCTACATGAATTACATTTTCATTTAGGATTACAAGTCTTGTCCATCTACCACAACAATCTTATCTCTGTTTTAAACGATTAGAATTGGCTCTCTTGGGGACGAGTCCTGCATGAAATTCACTTCTGTGTATCGCGTTTGCAAGCCCGGCCAGTACTTGCTGAATTTTACCATAAAAATAAAACATAAGTAGGTAAATCAATTAATAGGCATTATCTTTTTGTAACAAGTCAATCATATTGAACAAGAAAATTGTTTCAGGAAATAATTTTTGATGATATGGTAGCAATGCCATCTCTGGACCTCTTAATAAACCACTCGCATTACACACTGCCTGCGCGAATTATGTGTGGGGGTCTACTGTAGCTCTAGTAATTATCTGGAAGCAGTCATTTTGAGACTATCTGGAAGTTAGTTATGCTTAACTTCAAATTCTCTCCTGTTTACTTTATTGAAAAGTGTTTTTCAATGGGTCCTTAACAAGCCAAAATGCTCTTCTATCATATATGTACTACATATCTAATTTTTTCCTGCTTGCAGCTGAAATTGTTGGAATGGCTCAGCAGGCTCTCACTGACACCCAGTTTGGTGCAAGAACAAGAAAAGGAATGTTCCGAACTGTATCCCAGCTGTACAAGGAACAACTGGCCAAGTTGATGGTCACATTAAGGAATACGAATCCCAATTTTGTGAGATGTATAATTCCAAATCATGAGAAGAGGGCTGGAAAAATTGATGCTCCTTTGGTGTTGGATCAGCTTCGCTGTAATGGTGTTTTGGAGGGTATTAGAATTTGCCGTCAAGGTTTCCCGAACCGGACACCATTCCAAGAGTTTAGGCAAAGGTACCAAAATTTTTACAATGAGCTAATGATTTGCAGTAGTTGAGGAATAGTTTTTTAAGTATCAATTTGAGAACATCAAAAACAGCTGAATGATAATAATGTCTATGTGGTTTTGTTAAAACTAGTTCTAGTAGAAAGCATTTATTGAGCTGAGTGGATTTTCCTTTTTTACTGTTATCTTCATTTTTCTCATGCTTAACTGGAATTTATATTTATTGCACATTTTATTTTAAGAGTCAGCCACTGAACTTGGAAATAAAAACCAAAAAGAATTTTTTATACAGAAAATTAGCTTTCTTCATTGTACATTTTTTATGTCATTCTTATTTCAGATATGAGCTTCTCACTCCAAATGTTATTCCCAAAGGATTTATGGATGGAAAGAAAGCTTGTGAAAAGATGGTAAGGAGTTCATCATTTTAATTTTGGCTTTCATTCGATTTCATGTATGATTTTTATATTGACATGGGTGTCTATTTTTAACTCCATGACTTTCTCTTTTATATCCTTTTCTAGATAATGGCTCTAGAGCTTGATCCCAATCTGTACAGAGTGGGGCAGTCAAAGATATTTTTCAGAGCTGGAGTTCTTGCCCATCTGGAAGAAGAACGAGACTACAAAATCACGGATTTAATTGTCAATTTCCAGGCATTCTGTCGAGGATTTCTTGCTCGGAGGTTAGTTGGCATAGTTTTGCATACATTTTGTCTCTTTTATGGAACAAGGGTGTGGTAAGGTTAGTTCAGGTTGATTCAGATTAATGGAATGTTACTCTGTAGTTATCAAGAAGGCAAGAAACTTGCTGTTGAAGAGAGCTGTATAATTAAGTTAATTTTTGTGGGTGGGAACTGCTGAAATGAGAGTAGTCAATGTGTTGGTATCTACTGCTACCTAGTTTCATAAGATTCTCCAGGCCATTATAATAAGGGTGAATTAGCATGCCAAAATAAAATTATAAACACTACTTATATGCATTGACTCAAAGGCAACTAAGTAGCAAAATTATAAATTATGGTGACAGCAGTAGCGTCACCAATTGAGGTTTTTATATGATAAAATAGAACTGTCCTCTGGAGTAAGGGTTTGTTTATTCCCACATTATTGCTATTTTACCCCTTAGTTATTATATTTCATGAATGAGCAGACAGTCTAATCTGACATAAGCTTTTAAGAGACTCATGTGTTTTTCCCGAAAACGTTCATCCTTGAAACTAATTGTTTTATTATTAAACTTATAGGAATTATCAGAAGCGCCTACAACAGCTTAATGCCATTCGTATTATTCAACGTAACTGTGCTGCCTACCTCAAACTCCGTAATTGGCAGTGGTGGCGTTTGTACACTAAAGTGAAACCATTGCTTCAGGTATCTATATTGGACATGTGTGAATAGAATTGTGCTAGTCTATATTTCACTGGTAGTGAATTTTTATTTCATTTTTGTTGTTTTTCTACTTAACTACAGGTTACAAAGCAGGAAGAGAAGTTGGTCCAAAAGGAGGATGAATTGAAGCAAATTAGAGAAAAGCTAGATCTGCAAATGAAGAGTAGTAAGGAATATGAAACCAAGTTCATGACAGTGAGTTGAATGTATTCTTACTAGTAAATAGAGCTTCCTGTTTTTTTTTAGTACATTTTAGTTTTTTTCTTCCATTTAGGGAAGACTGAAGTTCATAGGATATATTGTCAATGAAAAATTGTTGACCAGAAATATGTGCTTTTCCATTACTCTAAATAATTTATCGATGAAGGAACAACAATACTAATGCTAATGGATGTTGACTTTTAAGGCACTGGAAGAGAAAAATATGCTTGCTGAGCAGTTGCAAGCTGAAACAGAACTGTGTGCTGAAGCAGAAGAAATGCGTGCCCGACTTGCAGCTCGAAAACAAGAGCTTGAGGAAATTCTGCATGATATGGAAACAAGACTGGAGGAAGAGGAGGAGCGTTGCCAAACATATTTAAATGAGAAAAAGAAGCTGCAGTTGAATATACAGGTATGCTTCAAATCTCTAAAGTGAAAATGATACTTCTTACAGTTGAGTGAAAGGCTTGTGATCCACAGAAAGAAATGAATTTTTGGTCTGCGTGAGTCCAGTTTGAAGAACTGTATCTTTGAATTATGAGTAAAAGTGATAGGTTGCATCTTATGGTAGTATATTTTTGTTTGGCAATCTATCTTCCTCTGTCAAGTTTCTTGAAATTTCCCTGATGGATCCCTCCCCTTATTTTAGGTTGTTCTGTGCATTAGGTGCCTGCAAGCTTCCAACTAAGTTGTGTGTGTGATACCTTGATTTTTATACACCAAAATAATGTAACGAGGTTGGTTGGCAATATAAGAAGCTTCTGCTGCCTAATGATATATTTTTGTCACCTAACATCCTCTGAAAGGAAGCTTGACCATCATTCAAGCTGACTGTTGAGCTAAAGTTGATGTAAATTGGGTGTCCTGTGTGACAATCAGTATTCATCAAAGATGGAAGAGAAATGAGTAGCTTTTATAGCTTTTTGTCACGAGATAAATAGAATTTAGAAAGATTTAGTCAATTTTGAAAATAGCTCTAATAAGCAACTGTATATTTATATATATTCTTCTATCTATTCTACTGTCTTCATATATCTTCCTCCTGTCATTTTATTTTGCATCTAACAATTTCCTTTTAAAGCTCTGATATGCTGGATCAATATTACTTTTAGGCAATTCATAGTGACTTTCATAGCATATTGGTAAGAGATATGTACACAATATTTTCTTTTCCTATTGCTGTTTTCATTTCTTCTGACCAGTTCAATTTATCATCCTTCCCAAAGTGTTGAAGCATGTGAAGTTATTTGATTTGAATCAAAGGTAAACCCTTCAACCTTTCCATAGTCGACGTTGAATTATTCATCCAGAAGTCATATGAGGTGTTTCTTGTCTATTTGTGAATTTTTTTTCGATTTTCAACCCCAGAACAACTCATAGGTTTTGAAATGCATTTTATTGAAAATATGCACAGTTTTAGATAAATGTATTTCAAATTGTTTTTATTATGATTGGATCATTCATTATGTTATTTAATCAATGATAGCTAAATTTGTAGTATTAAAAAAATTTTTTTTGGAGAAACATAGTTATATTATTCATTAAATCGTTTTTTTATTACGTTAAATACAGCTATTTTCTTCAAAAATCATAAAATAAAATTGTCTGAGAAGGATTTATTCACATAGTCTTATCTATCAAGGTATCTTTCTTAGCCAATCATTTTCATTGATTGTTGACTTATCAACAAAATTATTAATTTTGATACGGCAAAAATGCCCGTATGGCATAACTTTTCTAAGTAATGGTGTTTCTATCTCCTGATGTGAGCTCCAGTATTTTGGAAGTTTATTTTTCTTCACTAATTTTCTTAATTAATTAATTTCTTCGCTAATTAATATGAACTAAGAAAAATCACTTACTTTTTTTTAGGATCTGGAAGAACAGTTAGAGGAAGAAGAAGCTGGAAGGCAGAAATTACACTTGGAGAAAGTACAATGTGACGCGAAAATTAAAAAACTGGAAGAAGATTTGGCTTTGAGTGATGACACCAACCAGAAAGTGAGCAGAACACATAACTTCCTTTCCGTTATTTTGCATTGCCTTTTGAGACAATTTTAAATGGTAAAAAGAACTCCTTGGCATAACTATGGTGTTGTCATTTTCAGCTGCTCAAAGAGAAGAAGCTTTTGGATGAGCGTACCTCAGACCTCTCTCAGGCTCTCGCGGAGGAGGAAGAAAAGGCAAAACATTTATCAAAGTTAAAAGCAAAGCATGAGTCCACAATTGGGGAGCTAGAAGAAAGGTATGTATATACTGTCCACTGTGGTTAAATCTGTATTTGTAGCTGATAGGTATGGTAATTGTTATTTTGTGCATCTTTCGTGCTGTTTGATACCACAAAGAGCTTAACAGTGCTTAGGATTGAGTCCAAGCTTGAAAACTGAAAATAATAGCTGTATTACTGAAAAGGTAACTCAGAAGTTCTCCTAAGTAATTTAATTTGTGATGGTATTAGTCATTTCACCACTTTCTTTAAGTTCATTATAGTCAAGCTGAATACTGTATGTTGCAATATATAATATTTAAAAAATTAGGCTTAATGGAGTATTTCTTTTCAATTTAACTTCCTATATATGTATTTTCAGCAAATTGTCTTAATTTTTTCTCCTCCCTTGTTATTTTCAATAGTGTAGTTATGATGTTTAAAAAATGATTTTGCCTTGTTGGAACACATTTTTCTGTTCTGAGAAGAAACCGCTAATATTATCCCAGATATCACTTTAATGTGTAAAAAAATATTTGGTCAGATAAATAAAGGGAGAAACTTTTTGTCAGCAAGAAACAATTTTTTATATTAGTTGTTATGAAGAATGGCTGTAACAATTTAATCTAACATTGCTATTTTTTATCTCAACATGATAGTGTACAAAATATATTATATTGCTCATGATAAATCTTGCTTTTTTGCTAACAAATGATATGGTTCAGACCATCTGCTTGATTTCTCTGCAGTCATGACTAGTGATGGTACATTCATTAATTTTTGCTAAGACTTTGGTTTAATCTCTTAATGCACCCGCAGGCTTCTGAAAGAACACCAGATGAGACAGGAGATGGACCGAGGAAAGAGAAAAATGGAAACCGAACTTAATGACGTAAAAGAACAGCTCAATGAGCGCAAGTCTCAAGTAAGATCCTTTTTTTTATCACTTTTCAGTGGATTTATTTTTTTCATTTTTTGGGCAATTTAACAAATTGAATGGATTTTTTAGGTGGAGGAACTTCAACTACAGCTGGGAAAGAGGGAGGAAGAGCTGACACAAGCCATGATGAAGATTGATGAAGAGGGTGCTGGAAAAGCTCAGTCACAAAAGGCCTTGAGGGAACTGGAGTCGCAGTTGGCTGAGGTTGGTGATTCAGTTAGCCATTTCTTTTGTTGAAAGAAAGATATCTCCCTCCTTGTGAGATGATTGGTTGCATAAGAAGAGTTGAGTGATGGCAATTTATGTGAATGACAATTGATAACTTTCATGTTGATGAAATGCATGATATTCATAGCTGATGCATTTCATCCTTTTTTAATTACATCTCCATAATCAGTGTAGAAATATGATATTTGCTGTGAAATCTTTCCTATAAATACTTCACCTGCTCAAAGTTTCTTCCATAATTCAGTGAGTTCCTTAAATTTTGTGATTCAGTTTCTATATGCTTTTAGTATTTGCAATATTCACTTGTGCATTGGTGAATTTATTACCACATGTGACATTCCCATATTTTGACAAATTTTGGCAATTAGGACCAGTGTGTTGTAAAGACTAATGGTGGAAAATATAATTCAGTGAGTTCCTTAAATTTTGTGATTCAGTTTCTATATGCTTTTAGTATTTGCAATATTCACTTGTGCATTGGTGAATTTATTACCACATGTGACATTCCCATATTTTGACAAATTTTGGCAATTAGGACCAGTGTGTTGTAAAGACTAATGGTGGAAAATATAATTTGTTTCCAAATTGTAATTGTAATTAATTTCCAGCTCCAAGAAGACCTGGATGCAGAGAAAGCAGCTCGAGGTAAGGCTGAAAAGCAAAAGCGAGATCTAAATGAAGAACTGGAGGCCTTGAAGAATGAACTTCTTGACTCTCTTGACACAACTGCTGCTCAACAGGAATTACGAACCAAGCGTGAGCAGGTATGTGCTGTGACTGACACTTTTCTAACTGCAACTGAAATGTTTTTTTGTGCATAACCTTGCAATTTTTACTCCTTTTCAATGAGCTGTGTGGAAAAAATTATTTATATTAAAAGATTTTGTTTGTGGGCTGAAAGTATTTCCTTTATGCTGAATTTATGTTTTGCACTGAAATACAATATTTGCTTTGGGCAAAGCATATTGAAACTGTATTAAAACTTGTTATCAGTTTCATATTCATTCTTTGGCTCTTGCATACTTCTGGGAAATATTTGGATCCAAATAATATGTAGAAATAATAGCTCTTTAAAATATATTCATGTAAAGTTGAGATTATTCCACCATGAAAATCCATTTACCTTTTTCATTTATAACTGTGATGTATATTTGTCTTTCAGGAATTGGCTACGCTAAAGAAGACTCTTGAGGAAGATACAACAGTGCATGAATCACAGTTACAAGAAATGAGGCACAAACATGGCCAAGAATTGGCAGCCATTAATGAACAAATGGAATCAGTTAAAAAGGTGAAGGAAGATAATATTATAATCTTGTCTTGTCCACTTCAAAGGAAAAAACTTCTCTGGAGAAGGAAATGTAACTGTCATTCCTTGAATGATTTCTGTCATATATTGCTCATTTTTAAAAATATAACTCCTTCTCTCAGAAGGGCTTCTTTATAGACAGAAGGTGGTATTCAGGATTATAAAAGACACTACCAGTGACATCAAGGAGGAAAAATTTTATGTACTAAATAAATTACTACTCATCAGAGAACTTGACTAATTTAGATGAATGGCATATAGCACTTAATTATTAACGTTTGAACTGGGATTGTGCTTTTAATTCATTTCTATAACATTTAAGTCATTGCTGTCATCTATTGAACTTAGCATAGTTGTATTTTCATAATGAAGGGTTTTCTTGCAACATCCTTTTTTCCATTTCTCTTCTTGTATCATTTCCATCATACATGTATCAAGTATCTGTATAACCTTTTATACTCACTCCAATTTGATTTGCTCATACTTTTTTTCTTTTTCCCATCAGACCAAACTAGCATTGGAGAAGGCAAAGCAAGCACTGGAGGCAGAAACAGCTGATTTGGCTAATGAATTGCGCTCTGTTGGTGCTGGTCGCCAGGAAAGTGAGCGTAGACGAAAGCAGGCTGAAGCTCAGCTGGCAGAGTCACTTGCCAAACTTAGTGATGCAGATCGCACCCGTACTGAGCTGGCAGAGAAGGCGGCAAAACTTCAGGCGGAGGCTGATGCTGTGAATGCTCAGCTGGAAGGTGTAGAATTGAAGGCATCAGCGGCTGCCAAAGCAGCGGCGACAATGGAGACACAGCTCGGTGAAGTCCAGGTGAATTCCTCTTTCCTTGGTCATTATTTTATTCTCAAATATTCTTCACACCAGGAATTCAAGTAATCTCTTATTGTAATGAAAATGCTTTTTTTTATCTTAAGTTAGAAATTTTGTGGCCTGAATGACTTCAATAATACTATTTATAATTAGTCTGTTTTATTTTTATTGTTCAATTTGATCTCACTGCTATTTAAAAGTTTATGCCCTTTTATCTGATGCAATGAAACATACACTACAGTGAGATTAAAGAAGGGTATAGTTATATATTTTCATGAAGCATATTCTGAAAAAGTCATACTTATTTGCATTTCACATAAAATCTAGTATTTATTTTATCACTGAATATCTTAGCCTTGGAGGAGGACTGAATAGAATAAAATTTTATTTATAAGTATTCTCTCTATGGTATATCTTCAATTGTGTCCTGTATTTCATTTCATTATTTTTTTTTCAGGGACAACTAGAGGAAGAGACGAGACAAAAATTAGCCCTTAGTTCCAAACTCAGACAATTGGAGAGTGAGAAGGAAGCTCTGCATGAGCAGTTAGAAGATGAAGAGGAGCAGAAGGCCAATCTGGAGAAACAGGTATCTGTCTAGAATTGATTTAAATATAGTTTACTAATCATCCTTAGAAGGACCAATTGATCAAAGCTGTGAGTTGTCTATTTTGCTTCATTTAGAAAGCAAAAAAAAATAGCCATTAGAATAAAATGGCTCTTGATTTCAAAATTCCTCAAGTATGTTTATTAATCTTGTGTTCCGATTAGACTCATATAGTAGTATAAGTTTTCCTCAAAATTACTGGCTACATATTCATATTTAGCCTTTTTGATGTTATTCTGTTGAATGCAACCTTCATGTACTAGTTTAACAAAGGCGCTGTTTTTTCTTCCAAGGTTGTGGCTCTAACTGTCCAGGCTGCCGAGGCTAAGAAGAAGGCAGAGGAAGAAGCTGAATTAGTTACTCAATTAGAAGAAGCGAAAAAGAGGATGACAAAGGTAATTTTTTTGATTCATGAACATTAATTATGAAAAATTCACTGGATGTGCTGTCAAATGTACGTTCAGTGGATAGTTATTTTATCCCAAATCACTGTGGGAGACATATTGTTAAAAAACTTTATGCTTTGAAATTTCATTTACTTTTTTTAATGAAGATTTTTTACCTTACAGGACATTGAATCACTCCAGAGGCAAACTGAAGAGTTGCAGGCTGCCAATGATAAATTGGACAAGTCAAAGAAAAAGGTGCAAGCAGAATTAGAAGATACAAACATCGAGTTAGAAGACCAGAGGGCGAAAGTGATGGAACTCGAGAAGAAGCAGCGAAACTTTGATAAAGTGTTAGCCGAGGAGAAGGTTAGGAGTAAATTAAGGCTTTTAATACTTGAGCTTTAAAGTAGGGAGAGAGCCACTTTTCTCATGGAATATTTTTTAAAGTTTCTCTTTTTAATTTTTTTAACCCTTTCAGAGCGGAATTACTTTTCAGATAGTGTTTATGTGGTCGGCAGAATAATAAAAGGGGCATTATTTACCATAACAAACTTAACTCACGCTGTGAGTCATCCACCCCTGGAAAGCATAGATCCATGACTCACTCGTGTCTTCCGCACTGAAAGGGTTAAGGCATGATTGCATACTATTCTTTTGAGTTACTGAAAATATCACATGTTCCAATGTTATGCTGTGAATATTCTAGCTACATTCCTTGGGAGGTTTGGCCAAAAGCTTTTGTGTCCAAATTTCCATTGTGTAAAGGCTTTCACGGCATGTTGAATGTGAAGGCTGCATTCTCAGGTTTCTGC
Source organism: Pyrrhosoma nymphula (assembly GCA_963573305.1). Lineage (NCBI taxonomy): Eukaryota > Metazoa > Arthropoda > Insecta > Odonata > Coenagrionidae > Pyrrhosoma > Pyrrhosoma nymphula. The sequence goes on from OY754327.1 coordinate 182,077,943, forward strand.
GAAGTATGTTGTTTATTGCTGAAAAACTGGCAAAACGGTTATCAGCCATCAACATCATATGCAGCAGAAACCCAAGAAAGCAGCCTTCACAACAATGGCCTCCTCTTGAAACTTAGACAACCTCATTGGATGCTTCGAATACAACTAACAAGCAGCAAAATTTCCAGTTTTAGTAAATGTCAAAATTTTCATGTTTTATGTGATGTCATTTTGTGCTAAGATTAGTTGGAACACCTTGATGTAAAACAAGTCATGACCGTACATTGTACCACTTTCAGATATTCTTAAATTAGATCCATAGAAAGAAGAAATCTGAATAGTCTTGTGGTTGAATTTGCAAGGATGTAAATGTATAGCTTTTCTAGTGGTTAAACTCTCCGTCTTATGACTGCCACCTGAATGAAATTTTCTATATATGGCTGGAGAATTTTTCAATATGTTCCAATCATTCCAATTTTTAATATTTTAATGAAGTATAAAGCATTTATAGGCTTATGAATTAATGTTTTGCAACAAAATAAACATGAATTTGAACATTGAGTATAACCATGATTATGGAATTTTATTGTGCTTTTAATGTGAAATATTTTTACTCTCGTCAAGGCCTAATTTTTCAATTGCGACTCATGTTGTAAGCCTACTTTACCATTCAGATCAATCTGTAATGTTTTAATTGACATTTTTTCTAATATTTCCCTATTATAAAAAAATGGGAAGTGTCTCTGCTTTGAGTTGCATTGTACAAGATTAATTAAAAAAAAATGTTTTGTGATCATAGGCTGTCCAAGAGGTTGTAGCCAACGAAAGGGATGCTGCTGAGAGGGAGGCACGAGAGAAGGAAACAAAGGTGCTGTCTTTAACACGAGAGCTTGAGCAATCGGCTGAAAAAGTTGAAGAGCTGGATAGAGTACGACGACAACTACAGTCAGAACTGGATGAGCTTGTTAATTCTCAGGGAACAGCTGACAAGAATGTAAGTGCATAGTACTATGGCATCTTTGCTCCTTCCATCTATTCCTCATCCAGGTGGAAAAATCATGAAATTTCATCCATAAGATACAATTATTTGGAATACATACATGTCATAATAAACTCATTTGAATACATACATATCAATATAACTTTCATCCAGATATTTTAATGTATTATTTTTACTGATGAGTGGTAAATCTTTTTTCTTCCAAAATTTTTATTTATTTTGTTCATCTCTTTTCTTATTGCATTGCATTCCTTTTATTGCAAATGTGCACTTAAATAGTTATCTCAAGTAGAATTACCACATTCTGAAAAACGTTGATCTGATTATAACTTAATCTTAATTTTTTCCGATTATTCATAGTCCAACACTCAGAAATACAAAGATCACAAAATTTCTATGATTGCCTGAGTTTCTCTTTGTCTGTGTTTTTTTATTAATTTGGCTTAGTGATGCATCAGCCTTCACTGTGAGTCACATATTTGGTCAGTAATAGCATAGGAATTAATAAGCTGTAAGCCAAATTTTTTATGGTTTTGTCAAGATATGGTGTCAGTTGCATTGATATGAGTGTATACCAAGTTCTTTTATTATGATTTATATTTGCTGTTGGTCAATAGAAACTTTTATGCATTCATTTTGAAAACATTTAAATTTAAAATTCACAGGATGTTTAAGGTCAAAATTTAGGGTGAAAGTTTTTTCTTTAAAGATGATGCATAAAAAAGTAAAATGTATCATACACATAATATATGTATGAATAATTCTACTGGATAATTTACCATACAACCAGTTTTGTCTAATTGGTGAGATCAACAAGTACGGAACTATGCAGTTCACAAATGCTAGTGTTATAAAGCAGGATTTTGTTGTTAGAAATATTCTTGTTGTCCATTTCACCTTCCTTAATATTTCAGTACCTTCTCTCTATATATTTTTAGCTGTTGCAATCATAATCGACCTCTCATAGTTGAAATGTTTTATTTTTATTTCTTGGAAAGTCCTTCAGCTATGCTGCTCATTTGTCTCTGTAAATTTAACATCTGGAGTCAAAAAAAGAAATACTCTATTTTTTGCGACTCGAGACCAAAATTTGTTCCTCGGTTATATGCACTTACGGAAAAATGTGATGGTGGGTGGCGTAACATGGTGGAACTCCTTCATGATGCACAAAGGGTAAGAAAAAAGACTTTGCTGTTCCACAAAATAAAATATATTTGCGACCGGTTTCGATACGGCGTATCATCATCTGGCCAGATGATGATACGCCGTATCGAAACCGGTTGCAAATATATTTTATTTTGTGGAACAGCAGTCTTTTTTCTTACCCTTTGTACATCATGCACTTACGGCTCTGGAATTGTATTACCTAATATTATTCGTTAGATAGGTGTTCCAGACATGCTGGTATGTGCATGGGGCAGGAGACATTGTAATATGTGTAATTAGTAGCATTTAAATGTTACTCATCCTGAGTATATTCTGCTTTGTCATATTTATGGTAACAATGACTAAACTTCAGATTTTAATCAAGGTTTAAATGAGAATTATCCTTTCTCCACTCAAAAGAGTTGCACCATTTGTGTACATAAGTGTTCTGCAATGAGTCCAAAGAATAGAAACATTTAAGTGATTGCTATTTTGGTGTTGATTTGTGATAAGAATAGAAATCTGATTGAAATTTATTCAAAGAATAATTTCGTATGTAGCTTTAACATTTTTCTTTTATGCCCTCTCGATTTATTTTTAAATGATGAAGACTCCTGACAATAGGATTACATATGCATGCACGCATAAGTTTTGAGTTTATTATTTTGTAAAAACCTTAAATTGATATTTTCATTGTTGAAAGAAAAGTGCATCTAATGCATGTGTTGTAATCAATGACTGTCACATAAGTACAGATATTGATAGTTTGCACCTTAGAGTGAATAAGAGGGTCTTAGCTCGCAGTGATTGCTTAAGAAAGCCTAAAGTGTAATCTAGAACATGCATTTAAGAGCATGAATTCCTAGTTAGATCTTTTCAAACTAAGAACAACCTCTTTGTCTTCTTTCATCTACACTTAAACCTAGGCTGAGGTAAGAAATTTGGCCTTATATCAACAAATCCTGTTTATTTTCTCTTTCCCTTTGATCTTTGTTATATATCAAGAAAATATTTAGTGATTTATTTGTCCCAGGCAACTGTCTTATATTGGATACATTCAATGCTTATATGCTAGTTTGTGCTTGCCATTTTGTTAATGAACAGTAGCTTTGCATGTTTAGTCTTGAAAAATGGACTTGGATTCCTTGTATGAATCAAGCATGAAAATAGTGCCCATGGATATAGATATGGATTTAAAACTTTCTCCAACGGCTGTTGGCTGTTGCCTGACCCTCCGTGAACAAACAGAAGATATCACGACCCGCACGGTTGCAGCGCCGCTACCCGCGAGAAGGTGGCACTAATACGGACAGGCAGCGATTCAAACGTGAATACAATCGCCAGGAAATTTAACTATTTCGACCGTAATAAGTAATTCACATCTGATGAAGTTGATGGAGCGTGATTTGTTATACATTTGGTCATTTCTTTCATGTTACCAGTCATTATCAGCGATTGTATTATTAGTACCACCTTCTCATGGGTGGCGGTGCTGCAACCGTGCGGGTCGTGATATCTGTTTGTTTACGGAGGGTCAGGCAACAGCCGTTAGAGAAAGTTTTAAATCCATATCTATATCCATGATAGTGCCATTACTTAGTTTTGTATCTCCTTACGTGTTGATGCTTGTTTTCTGTCAGCTGTGTGAATGATAAGAAATGATGTAGAACTGCTCTGAACATAAGTGCAAGTGGATTGTGCAAAGATAAGTGAAAAGTCTCTTTAGATGAAAAATGCCTGAGTATTGCAATAATTGCTAAAAAAGGAAAATCAACCTATATGATACCAAGCAAAATAAGGCTGACTCTTGAATCTCCATATTCATTATTCCATAGTTGGATTTTGATAGACTGGTTTTCCCTCATGTGTTTTATGGAACACTAGCTGACTGAACCATCATGGGCAGAAAATTCACTATGATAGAGTAAATCTTCAGTTTTTTATTTCTTTTAATTTCAAACCACAAAGACTGAAATAGATTCCATCCTTGTGTGAATTCCCTCGGATATTCCACCATTTCCACGTTGTCTAATGATTTCCTATTTTTATTCCTAGCCAAGTGATTTTCTTTTGGGTTCCTCAATGTCTCTCTTGAAAGAGCTTACAGTGTATTATCGTCAATAATGCACTTAATTGTCTGGCAAACTAAAGAGTAACAGTGAGTGCAGTGTTGCATGCGCCTGAATCAGAAATCAATAGCACCAAGGGAAATTAATAATATTTGCATGATGGCTGTAGTTTTCTGTATGATCACCATAGTGGCCTCTGCTAATCCTCTTGTAATACTTCTTACGAGCTGATACCTCTTTATAGGGTGTGCTCATTCTAGCACAGTTACACTGTAATTGCAAGTCCCTTCTGCTCCATGTATACAACTATTTATTAATTCTTAATATGTCCATTTAATGAGGCTCCTTTAAAACTGCAGTCCAAGAGATGGAAACAAGAAATTTTGAAAGATATGTTGCATAATAATATCAAATTAAAGTATGCAAGCATATTACTTAGTACATATTGTGCATTGTGCTCATATGCCTATATTACATCCATACATTGCTTTCATACACTATATGCTTGAGTACTTTTTAATCTATTTTCGGTGCGTTTGGATGAAAACATATGCAATCTGAAGTTTCGTTTTTAAGATTATTCTAAGCCCTAATGGTGGAATTCATTTATCGAGCTCAAAACATTGGCAAGGAGCAACTTGTTTTATTTTCTGACCTACCATATGATAAAACCATACTCCTGAATCTTCAAGGCTGATATGTATGTAGTTAGAATTCCAGATAGGATAAGGATGAATTAAGGCTCAGGTAGTGTACTAAATCAATGTTTAGCTTTTTATATGCATCATAATTATCATTCATCTGCACATGTTTGACTCAAATGATGTTTTAGAACATGTGACAAAGAGAAGGTAATTGTAATTTGAAAACAAAGGAAAATATGCAACATAAGAATTGCCATGCTTGTATCTCAAAAACTGGCCCTTGGTGGTAGCCACAGAACTATTCAATATATTTGGATACAAAGAGTATGTGTATATTTGAAGGAGGTTTTTATCTCCTGGCTGTGATTAGAGCTTTATTTGATCCTGAAAAACCTTTTTTTACTCTATTTATTCAGCCATGATTCTTTCGTGTTCTCATTAAATTTAGTTGAGTAGGTTGGCAGCCTGCCTGGTTGTAGGCTTGTTAATGTTTTAAGTAGCATTAGAGTTGTAACTTCCCTTTAATTCGTTAAAATGTTTATTAATTTTGGGTGTTATCAACATCCTAAGTAATTAATTAGCATAATGGTTAATCCTTCATTGATATAATTCTCAAAATTTTGCTTGAAATGTTGAATGAAAGACATAGAATTGTTATTATTTTCTATTATTTAGCTCCAAAATCTATGCATTAAATACTGTGTTGTCATTGTGTATTTATGTAGACGTGGAAAATAATTATGGTTGTAGTAATCCATGAATCATATTTATCCATTAATAAGTCAATTTAATTTTGGCAAAATACTCAAATGGTCAGTTTCTTAATATTTGCACTTCAGTGAAACTATTGTCTTTGAAGTGAGATTCCTGACTGCTCTAGTCTTGGGTTGCCATTCTGTAAAAAAAAATTTTTTTAGTTCTAAAAGTTTCATAGATTTTCTTTTTTTTTTTGCAAAAAAATCCAGTTATAATTTGAATCTAATTCCATTGATTCTGTACTTGAACCTTCTCTTGCTTGTGAAAATTTTGCCCTAAAAATATGTTACAGAGTGCTTTAACTATGTAGTCATTTATGTACATATTTTTATTTTAGATTTTTTTTGTTAATTCAAGCTAATACATACTTTCAGTCCATTCTCATAAAATCTTCATGCCGTGATTGATTTCAGGTGATGGAATTAGAGCGAGCCAAGAGAGTATTAGAAAGCCAGTTGGCTGAGCAGAAGGCTCAGACTGAAGAAATTGAAGATGAACTACAATTCACAGAAGATGCTAAATTGAGGCTAGAAGTCAACATGCAGGCACTCAGGACACAATTTGAGCGTGATCTCCAGGTGAGTTTTAGATTTTAAAAATTGGAGTGCATAAGTCCTTTTTTTAGTCTTAATTCCCTTAATTAAGTATTTTTGCTAGAAGAAAAACTATTCATTCCTGAAGTATGAAACTTCTTAGAATGACCAGATACCAAACTTATTGATTTTGAAATTGTTTTTTCTTTAGTACCAATGTTTTTTTTTCATGTCCTGCCAAGGGTACTTTCTTCCCTTGCAGGTCATTTGAAAATAATTAAAGAAATCCCTTGGTGGCAATACATTAGTTTACATGTAATCCTCTTCTTTTTGCTCGAATTGCATTGGGCAGGGGAGATCGATTTTTATCTCTCAAACTTCATTCTCAGTTAATGAGGCCTGAATGTGAGATTGTATTGAGAGATGTTCATATTAGGATGAAAACTGTGAATACCTCACTTAATTCCTTCTAAAATCTAAGGACCTCACCTATTATGGATTTGGGGAATCTTCAGGCATAAGGGCCTGGTAGTTGGCAGTTATTTCAGATTTCATTTTTTCAAAGAAGGATTCAGTTATGTGTTCACAAACAGTGCAAATTTTCTTTTCTAAGCCTATTTTCTTATATAGTTTTCTGTCTCATTACATGAACAATGAGGGCAAGACTCAAGCTTGTCTCCTTGTTCCTTCAATCCTTTTCCTGCCAGGAGGCTGATCTATCCAATCAGCCCTCTGTGAATCAGCAAAAACAGCTAATAGTCGATATATGTTTGTTTAATAGTTATACTGTTGGTGTATTATTTGAATATTGGTTCAATGGGCCAATGAGTTTTCAGAAGATGGCCCTGTTAACTTTTTCTGCCCATGGTGGCACTGCACTCTGTGAACTTATGATACACACACCAATGAACCTTTGTGTCAAGGTCTTTCAGTATCCCCCACAACGCTATAAAATTCTACTTATCTGAACCAGATATCACTTTTGTTGGAAAACTACTCTTTATCTTTAAATTAACATATTAATTTTAGCTTCCTTCTAAATGAAGTCTAATCACATTATTTTTTGCTGTTCGATTCCCAAACACTTAATCAAACATGTGTGTTTTGACTTTGAAAAACTTTTTAACAATGACATTTAAAAGTTCGCAAAATGGCCTTAGCAGTTTTTAGCACACCCTGCCTCATTTGCTTGGAGTGAGTGGGTTAAATCCTCAACTGAATGCCCATGTTTATTGGTCTCTGCAATGACTCAGCCCAATGGTTTGTTATTTGATTCCCAGTGTATGTGAAATTTTTCTTGTGATAGTTTTCTGTAATTATTGTTTTTCTAGCTTTGTATGATTTTGGTGTAAACTCTCAACATAACAATCTCAGTTTTCATTTTACTTTTAGTTTTATACTCCAGCAGTTGTTAGAGAGTTTTACCATCTCATTGATAAAGAACTAACTTTAATTCTAGTCGAGTGGATGGTGTACATTCACATAATTAACGACTTCAACTCTCAGTGGTCTCAAGAAACCTGTGATTGTCATGAAAAGTACCTTTGATATTGAATGTAATTAATGAGGTTGTGACAGAATGGAACATATAAAAATAATTTTATCTAATACTTTGATGTCCCCATCCATTTTATGAGACTAAGGAACATTTTTTGTGGAGCTGAATTAGATACTCTTCGAATACTCCTATAGAATAATTTTGTCTGGTTACCTTTGAATTTAAAACAGTATGAGAAAAGTATTAGGGTGGTGTAACTACATATTTGCTTAGTTCATAGTGTTTAATTATTTTAATGGTAATTTATGTTCGCAATTTTTGATATTTGACATCAGGCCAAGGAGGAGCAGGCAGAAGATAAGAGGAGAGGCCTTTTGAAGCAACTTAGAGACATTGAAGCTGAGCTTGAAGATGAAAGGAAACAACGTACAGCAGCCCTGGCATCACGGAAGAAGTTAGAAGCAGACTATAAAGACCTGGAACAGCAGCTGGAGATGCACAATAAAATTAAAGATGATGCACTTAAACAATTGAAAAAACTCCAGGTTAGTTGATGTGAAGGTTGCCATGAAGAAGGAGAACGTGTGTGTTAATTTTACACTTCTATATTGCTGCAACTTTAGTTCTCTCTCTCTCCTCAGTATGTTGTCATAAAACAAGGTTAATCTTGTTTTTTGTCTCCTCTACTGTAAAATTTGTAAACCTTACATTCCTTTGCTTTTATTTTGCTCTTGTATGTAAGAGTTAAATTATTAATTTGCTACTGTCTAATGAGCTTTCAATGATATACCATGAAATTGAATCTGTGTTGAGTTGGTCTTTTAGGCCCTGATCTTGGGGGAGTATACACCTAAGGTCATTGGACTGGGGAACTAGTAAATGCATTTAATCTTTGCTACTGCCTTAAAGTTAAGAACATAATCAGATTGAAAAAAAATTGTTATTAGTTTTGCTGAAATTAGAAGCTAGGTATATAGCATTGCCATTACAAAATAGCTTCAATAGTACATTGAATGTTCATAAAATCAAAGCATTAATGTGTGGATGTGGTAGAGATGTATAAAATCATGTAAGATGTATATTAGATTTTTTCATTTTATTATAATGACTCAATTACTCATTTGTCTCACCAGTAATTTTTAATTCCTTATTTAGATACATTCATATTTGGATTATTCTCAAATAAGCAATTTTTTTAGAATGACAATTTGAAACCACTTTATCTCGGGTTAGGAAAGAGATCAATTGTTATATATTTTAGTCAGTTGGAAATCTGACAAATAAAATGAGTTTATTACATCGAGGAAACTTTTACAAACCACATAAAAAGGTGGTGTGGTTTGTAAAAAAGTTTTATGTGGTTTGTAAAAGTTTCCTCGCTGTAATAAATTGTTGTGATGGAATACCACAAAGTTTCTGAAGACTACGTTTTAAATAAAATGAGGTTTATTAAGGATTATATTTAGTGTTGTGGTCAGGATTGGAGGATTCGATCAAATCATATTGAATCCTTGGATTCGAGATTCGATCGAATCCTTTCAAAAAATATTCAAGGCCTGGTTGTGTGGGTGGCATAAGTGCCACATTGTGGTAAGCTGTAAATTGTGGTAAAATCTCACCTCTGAATTTCAGCATCTCAACATCATTTTACTACAAAAGTATTGATGAATTTTTGTGAAAATTCATTACGTTGTAAATATGTAGGTACATAGGTGGAGATTTTGAGAGGAAGAGGGAGTGGAGAGTAGAAAATGGCACTGAATAATTTTGCCAAATTATTATGACAGAGTACCTATATTGAAAAAATTTGATTCTGTGTAATAGAACCCTTTCCTAATGTGATGGTGAACAAAGAGCATTGTAAAACGTATGTCGTATGGTGCAAATGTTTAAATAGCTAACAATTTATTTCATGGCAACAACTGTCAGCTTACGTGGCTCAATTTCACTGAGGGAAAGTTAAAATTTTCGTCCATAAACAACATTTTTACCCAAGAGAATAAGTCTCTTCCAGCTATCAATGCCTCCTGGAGTTATCCTCTCTGGAGTTCACTTTGTACTCCCAGTGATATTCCACGTGAATGTTGTTCTCGCATACAGTATGACGTCCCTCACTGATGTTTTCTGACTTTTACCATTACAAAAAAACATAAATTGGAAAATAAATTTCTAGGTGTCCAATTTTGGTGTGAAGTCAATCATATCAACCAAAAATATTGGTTCAGGAAATAATTTTGAATGATGTGGTAGTGATATCATATCACGACTACTTAATAAACCACCCACACCGCATGCTGGAGGCCTGTCCGGATTATGCGGGGGTCTGGATTAGCGAGGGTCTATGTACATCTTACTTAGAACACCATTGCAAATATCGCTAGTTTCACGCTGCAAAAGATGCAAAATTTTCACCTAACCATTTATTGCTCCATCATGTCATGGTTTGCACCACAAATATAAGGCCTTGCATTTAAAGCAGAGTCCTGTGTCATGAACGTTCAGTACAAATAAGCATGGTCCTTTATAAGCATTAATAAATGAGTTATTTTGTTCTAAACATGGATTAAGTAAATAATGGGCAAAATTAAACTGCCCGGAAAGAAAGAATAGATGTTTATGACCAAATGTTTAAAGAAAAGTGAGGTGGTTGTCTCCTGATCACATCATTACATTCCAAATCTGGCCTTTAGATTGACATTTATTGAAGTCTCAGTTTTCAACTATGCCATGCAGATTTGTATTCAAATCGCCCTTTCATTTACTTCTATGAATGCATATGAAGAGCTAATATTTTACTCTTCGCTTGTGGCAAAATCACGAGAATGGAAACCAGTTGGGCCTCAAGCACTAATGTAAGGCTGTTTGTGTAAAATCGCTCAATGGTGAAATTAGGTATTACTTTTCACAGAAGAATGCATTTGATAAAGTCACAATTTCATCTCTTGTAGCAATATTTTATTTCCCGCAACGGTGTCTCTAAATCCATTATATCGCTATGGAAGCACGTAAAAAACTTATTATTTCCAGCCTGTGAAGTATTCTAACAAAATACATTTACATTGCTCTAGCATCAATATTTTGAAAGAGAGCCTTCAGTATTCCTGGTTATTAGGTTTATAAAAAAAGAGACAAGATTAGATCCTGACAGACTAAGAATGCTCCATTTCATTGACAAAAGTTAATAGTTTTACATTACATACAAAGCATTCTTAATTCAAGAAGTAATAAATGCCATTGTGAAATAAGTTTCTGCTCAATTTTATTGCTCCTTTGAAGCTAAATTTGTGCTTGAGGGAAAACATGGAGCTACTTATGGGTACTTACATTTGCAAGAAAATTAAAAGTGAATTAGAATTTGTTTCATACATAAATGCATTGGTAATGAAAAGGAACTGGGATTCATAATTTATTGAAATCAGGATTTGGATTCAGGATTAGGTATTTGAGATTCGACAAAAAAAAAGATTTGAGGATTGATTTGGGATTTGTATTTGATAAATTTTAGATTCAACCTATCACTAATTGAATTATCTAATTATAATTTAATTTTTTCTTACTATTTAGGTTCAGGTTAAGGACTCTCAGAGAGATGCAGAAGAGGCTAGAGTTGCTCGCGATGAAATGGCTACACTTGCCAAAGAGAATGAGAGAAGACTTAAATCGCTGGAAGCTGAGCTGGCTCAGTTAGGCGAGGACCTGGCAAGTGCTGAGAGAGCTCGTCGAGGAGCTGAGGGGGAGAGGGATGAGCTTCAGGAAGAAATTGGAAGCAGTGCAAATAAATGGTTGGTAGTTATATGCTCTCACTTTCTGTGTCTATCATTCATTTTATTATTCAGATTTAACTATTGCAGTAATAACATCCTTAATCTTCCATCGTCAGAAAATGGGTTCAAGAGTTTGCTAATAGTTAAAATATGTATATGGGAAACATGGAAAATCCTTATAAAGCTGTTGAAACAGTAAAATCCACTAAAAGGGCATTTTTGTGATTTTTTTGCTGCATTTGACAAATTTCCTTACTTTGATGTTTTGTCTAGGTTTGCAGAAAGGGCTTTTGAGAATTCACCTTAATACATACCAATAAATCCATGTTCCAAATATAGTTTTCATTTTCTGACTAATATTCCATGACTAAGCATTATATCACTCTACGTTAGGGCTTATCCTGAAATCAGATGGACTACTCATCACTTTACCACTACCATTGCACTGAAGAAGTATTTCAAACTTTAACCACTGCTAATCATCTGACTGATTCTAATGGTAAAATTTGCTTATGTGAAAATTTCATCCTCGTATTGTAAATCTGAGATAATTTTTTTTTTTTATTGTTGTGGTTAACTGTTAGTGTTAATGCTAACTTGTACTTTCAGGACATTGATTGCCGATGAGAAGCGTCGTCTTGAAGCTCGTATTGCTACCTTAGAAGAGGAGCTGGAAGAGGAACAGACTAATTCTGAGATGCTTCTGGATCGAGCTCGCAAAGCTAACCTCTCTTTGGAACAGCTCACAACAGGTAAGTGTGGGAGTTGAGCTCATGTCATATGTGAATGATCTATGTTCTATTTTTCTGTAAGAGCATTTAATACGAAGTAATTGATAAACATAGCATGAAAATCTGTACACCAAAGACAGTGAAATTTGCCATGAAAAATACATCTGACTTGACTGGGATTCGAGCCCGGATCTCCCAATTGCCGGTCAGGTGTGTTAGCCAGTTACACCACCAAGCCATCTTAATTCAAGGCGAATTTCAGCGGGGGGATTATAGTAACAAGATGTTCTCGTCCCCAGTCTACATTGTAGCACAGGAGACGTGGTTGTGCATGATATGCCATAGTCGCGGAGAATAAACCCAACTTTGTCGCTTTGGAATGACTATCTTGACAAATTTCCAATCATTGCAATGATTGGAAATTTGTCAAATGATTTTTTCATGCCAAATTTCACTGTCTTTGGTGTATAACTTCGCACCCATGCGCGTGACTGCGTACCACATCATTTGTGTAATTGCAATAATTGAAAATAACATGAAAAGTTCAGACCCTCTTTACCTTGTGTTTTATCTCTTGACATTGTCATTGGATGTGTTTTTAACATACGTAGTGTGTGTAAAAGTATTTGTAGTTTCCTAGTTGCTAAGGTCTTCAATGTAGAAATTATAACTACTTATCCCCATCACTCCTGAGTGGCACCTGCAATCAACATGTTAGCATTTATCATTCAGATGTAGATCACCAAGTTGGGCACTGTTGGCGATATTTAATTTTCTGTACTTCAGCAGGTGTGTAGGTTTAAAAAAGTGGCAATAAATTTTTATATTTTTTAATTAAATTTAAAACAGCTGATATGGCCTTTTTCATTGAGTAGTGCATAATGAAATCAGGGATGAAAACACAACCCTGTCCTGGATGGTGAAAATCCACCTAGGTGGGAATCAAACTAGGTGGAAACTGGGGTAGCAGATGAACATGCTGCTACTGAAGCTGAAAATTGAAAAATAATTAATATCCTGTATTTTTCCTGTAAAATTTTATTTTCCTATTAATTGACTTCTATTGATGCCTTAAAAATAATATTTATGTGGTGTGATTTTTTTAAAATTTGATGATAATATTTGCCTAACTGTATTTCACACATGTTACTTTTCACTTTACAAGCCTTAGGGTAATCTCTGATTTCAGGCATAACTTAGTTTAAGTACACGCTGAGAAAGAAGAGAAGTGTAGTAGTCCTCAATTTATTTCGTCTAATGCATTTCACCATCTTACGGTATCAGCAAGTAAAAAGAAATACAAATTTCCATTGTGCTATAAATGCTTAATTAAGAGGCATTCAAATAGTCATTGCTGGTTGGTGTGGGATGATGAAGGGGAAGGGGGTAGGATGTGGTGGCACTGAGTAGCTCAAGTGGAGAGCTGTAGGGGAGCTCAGTTTGGTTATGGTGGGGTGGGGAGAGTTGTTGTTTTGTCATGAGTTTTGCGGAAAGAAGTAGTCGGGGATATGGTGAACGGAATCGATTGAATGATTTTATTTGTGTTGGTAGGTTTTCTGTGAAATTGCAAATTCATGAGAGTAACTTTGCCACATTTGTGCTGCCATTTATTCTATGATCCATAGTCTCCTACACATCCCCCTCCCCCAAACCTTCAGTTTCGGTCTATAAAGTCTTGGGAAAATATTTTCATCTGCCAAATACCTAGAAATTTGTTGATAATACAGCAAAGTCTTTATAGTGAATCACTATATGGTGGAATTTTTGACGTAGTGAAGTGAACCTGGCAGTCCTGCCTATCAATTTATAATTTCATGTGGGAATAATTTGATGTAGTGAAAGATTTGAAAATTTGATGTATGTAATAGCAAAATTACTTTTTACTCCCAAACTTCAGGTTGTGAACGATATAGTGAAATATGAACTTTGAATTTTTCTCAGTTTTCCAAAATGGTGTAGTTTGCCAATCATTTGTTGAATAAGTGTTTTTTTTTTTAATTTGTATGTGATTATTCAGCAAATATTTTCCGTTTAGTCTTTTATTTTTTAACAAATATTTTATATAATTTAATTAACAGCCTGTACTTTAAAAATCAGCATGACCATGTAGGTATTGGCTTTTAGCATCAATAAGTATACTAAAAAATTCAATTACAGCTGAGCCAGTAGTTACCATATATGTATGTCTGAAGATTCTTTTGTGAAATTCACTGAAAAAAATCATTTGCCTTGACTGTACCTAGATCCCCTGATTTTGAAACAAATGCTTTAACCAGGTGAGCTACCCAGATATCCTCGCCATGAAGTGGAAGAGGATCCCTGGGGGGACTTAATAGTTAAAGCATTTGCCACACAATTTGTGGGATCTGGGTGAACAAACTGCTCATTCATTTCATACTTTACAGAGCAGTAGCCTGTTCCTTTTTCATACTCCAAGGGTGCTCCCCAGAGCAAATAAATCTTATCTTATCTTTAAATCCCAGCCCAGGGGAATGATTTTTTTTGATGAAATGATGCCAATTAAAGTTGGGGCTTTAAATTCACTGAAATTCTTGATGGATATCAAGATAGGTATTTCACATGTATGTGTAGTTACTCTTCTTAGCGATTTTATTTGTAATGCAGGTTTCCTATGTATTTACTTGATATAGATTTGGCCACAGAACGGTCATCTACACAGAAATTAGAAAGCCATAGAATGCTGCTGGAACGCCAGAACAAAGAACTTAAGGCTAAGCTTGCAGAACTGGAGACTTCACAAAGGACTAAGACTAAGGCCACCATTACCAGCCTCGAGTCCAAAATCAGCAATTTGGAAGAACAGCTGGAGGCAGAAGCTAAGTAAGTGATGAAAAGAATTTTTACCTCTGTGAATGAATAAGAATATGTATTTAGTTTTGCTTTAATAACCAAACTTTCTGTGAAGATGAAGTTGATTCAAATTAATTACAGTAAAATATATAAATTACATGAGAGCCTACTTTACTACTCTGTCCTATGTTGAACTTGCCTATTATGTACTATTGTTTTCACTTTCAGGGAGCGCCTGGCACAGCAAAAGTCAAATCGTAAATTGGATAAGAAGTTAAAGGAGTTGCTCATGACTCTTGAAGATGAAAGGCGGCAAACTGACCAGTATAAGGAGCAAGTAGAAAAGGTGAGTGTTTGACAATTGAAAATGTTTATTTCAGTGGTCCAGTATAATTTAATTTCAAGACACCCAACTGTTAAAGTTTCAATGAAATACAGTTGAGCACCCTTAATCCGGCACCGTCGGGACTCAAGCGATGCCTGATTAGTAGGGATAGGAATTTTTCGGTGGTTTGAGAGGGAGAAAAGCGGTACTTTGAAATTAGGAATTCGGTGCTTTCAACAAGACATTTCGGTGTTTTCACAGTGACCACAAATTTATATACAGTAAAACCTCTCTTTTACACTTTTGACGGGGATGAAGGAAAAATGTGTAAATCGCGGGAAAATGTAAATAGAGGGAAATCATAATTTGTAGGAAATAGAAGCAAAATCATCGAATGTTAAATAATTTTATTTAAATTAACAGGTGATGTTTAATATTTGATGGGGCACCAAATAGACATAAATAAATGAATAAACAAAAGTTAACAAAAAATAAAAGTATTCTCATATTTTAACTTAACTTGATTTGAGGTGGTGTCCTACCTACATATATTTATCTTTGCATCAAGGGCATAAATTTTTTCTTCAACAATAGTCTATGTCATCCATGCCTTTGTGTTGGCTGCATAGGTTGTAGCCAAGGTCTTTCTTAATGTTTTTAAAGCAATGTGGATTTTTGGACTTTTCAAAAACAAAGGGCTTCGGGCTCACACTGCCGTCTGGATTAGCTCCTAATAAAACAGTAAGGCGACCTTTGCTGAGCTTGGCCCCATGACAAGATTCCCCTTTGAAGTCTACAGGGTCTTTTGTGTGGCATTATTAAAAAAAAGACCTGTCTCGTACTCATTAAAAATTTATTATTTCGGGGGAAGATTGAAACAATGTCTTCAATATTTCTTCAAGTTCATCATACTTGGAGTATTTAATGAATTAACGCCTTTTTCCAATACGGCCGCATTCCTTAGCACTTTTCTCCATACATTTACGGGTTTTTACAGTTGTGTTCCACGTTGAACCTGGTATATCAAGTTCTTCGGTCAGGGACACGCGAGTACCCATATTAGAGAGACTTTGCACAATGTTGATTTTTTCTTCAAATGATGATTCAAATGTTGACAACGATTATCTCGCATGCTTGTTTGCCATTTTAAAATACGTTTCCTCACGATTGCCGTAAGTAATTGCTCATTAAATAAAACTAAAGTAACTAAAAACACAAGATGAATGGCATTAGTGCTTGAGTGACAAGAAATAAGAAAAAGATCGCTGCGAAGCATGAGAACAAGAGTTAACATACGTTTTAACTTTTCACCACAATGACAGCGGTAGTTGGCCAAATAACATCTAATTAAATATATTTATGGCATCCGCTACAAATTTAAATGTACTGTTTAAACATCTAGTACGGCCAGGGAAGAGAATTATATTCCCTGGTATGGCTCCTTAGTACGAGAATCCCGATCGCAAGCATTACAATATCCGGCATAAATACTTTTCAGCAATGCTATCGATGTCATGTGCTACCATCAAACGAATAATTGTGTTTTTAAAGGAAACCAAATAAATCAGCATTCATATACAGTAAAACCTCTTTATATCGAAATGGAAGGGACCAACATTTATGACATTTTGATAAGTGGAGGTTCACTATTAAGAGGTTTTAGCGGGATGAACATAATTTCTTCCTAACGGCCCTTTTAATTATTGAAATTGCTGCTGTATTTTAAATCACTATATTTGTACATTTTTAAATATACATACTTCTAATTTTCCATAGTTTTATGAGTGTATTAACAAAAAAGGAACAGAATACTTTTTTAGTTTTTGCTGAAAAAAACTTAGTTATATGTGTTTGTTTCATTTTTTTTTAATTCTTTTGAAATTATAATTTATATCTTATTTAATAAAGTCATGTTCTCACTGTTGCAGTCCTCCATATTAAAAAAAAATCTTTCCATGACATCCAAAGCTTCCTGCATCTCTTTTCTTGTTGGAGCAGAAACTAATTCCTCATCATCATCATCATCTTCTTCTTCCGCATAATTGGTTGCTGGCGACACCTCTCCAACTTCTGCCTCCACCTCTCCCACCGTTTCCCCCACATTTGGTGCACATGTAAGCAGAGCATCATCAGCATTCACAAAGTCATTAAACGGCAATTGAACATTCATGATTTTATTTATTTCATGCCATTCTGCTGGCTCATCCTCAAGTTCACTGTCTTCCTCACTACTGCCCCCCATAAATCCTGCCTTGGTGAAACATTTCTCAATCACCTCAGACTGCAATTCCATGAAAGGCATAGCCTGTGCATTGCTTGAAGTATATTCCATGAACACTTCTTTATGTCATTTTTATCATCGACTGTCCTCAACATGTATGTCACCAGTTGCTGTCTATAATTTCTTTTCACAATGGAAATTATTCCTTGATCCAGGGGTTGCAATCTGCTGGTGGTGTTTGGTGGAAAATACACTATTTTTATGTTTCGTAAGCCAATCCCCTCAGTTTTATGTGCCTCACACTGGTCAATGAGGAGTACTATTTTCCGGTTGTTCACCCCCATCTTCGAGTCTAACATGCTCAACCACTCACAGAATAAAGATGTCATCCATGAGTTTTTGGAGTTTCTGTATAAGCAAGGAAGTTTTTGAATATTTTTAAAGCATCTAGACTTTTTATATTTGCCAATGATAAGTGGCTCAAATTTCTCAGAGCCATTAGAATTAGCACAGAATAGCACTGTGAATCTTTCTTTGCTTTTTTTTCCTCCATGGCAAGGTTGGCCTCTAACTGAAAGAGTTCTGTCAGGAAGCAAGTAAAAAAAGCCTGCCTCATCAGCATTGAAAATGTCACATTGTTTATACCCCACTAAAATTGTTTGCAGAGTTTTTTTCCAGTCTTCTACCACTGTGTCACGAACAGACGCTTCTTCCCCACACATTTTCAAAGTTTTTAGATTCCACCGGACTTTAAATTTCTGCAACCATCCATTGGATGCCTGAAAATGTTCTATTCCCAAAGGCTATTTCCCTTGCCTTCATTTGTAGAATAGGTCCAGAAATGGGAATATTTCTTGCCCTAGCTTCCATCAACCAGTCAAATACGTGTTTATCTAATTGCTCACTTTTCACTGCTCGAGATTTTTTATCCATGCAGCCTCTATGTGCAGCTTCTTCAGTTTCTTTACGTTTTTTTTAAATGGATGTCAGGGTGGATGGTGATATTCCAAAAGTTTCAGCTATGTCTATCTTCCGCTTCCCCGCATCAACGGCTTGGAATATTGCTAATTTACTCTCTGTCTTCAGCAGCCGCCTTTTTCTGGGATTTGTCAAGTCCATTTTAGGCCTAAAATAAATCAGGTCATTTATGCTATTTTCTTTCTTATTATCAGAGTATTTCAAAAATGCGATTGGAAATAACCAATGAGAAATTCCTAATATTTACGCAAAGACAAATATCAGAAATAGGCAATAGGTAAGCTCATTCGTAATAAGGTTATTAAACAATAAATGGCACTCACATGATTGAAAGGCAATAAATCGTCTATTAGAAATAGTTTCTAGATGTTTTAATCAAAATGAAACTATTCAAATTATAATTAACATAGATTGAGATAAACCGGCGAGAGAGTTAGATTAGAAACGCGATAGGGATATTTCATCGTCCGACTTCATATCAACCACTAAATTACTTCTCAAATGACGAATAATGCTGCGTGTGGGTTGATAGTATGAATTGCTACAAAGTAGTCGTCTCGATCGTGGATACTAGTCGCCTCGATCATGGGATTTAGAATTCGCGGTGTGAATACTCGTATAAAACAAACGAATGCGTGCTGCGCACGTGAAAGGGCGCGAATGCGACCAAGCGGTAATCATTTTGAATACTGGTTATCTTCGTAACTAAAACGAGATTTTTAGGCTATTAATAATAAAGTGAAGTCTTATCTGGCAAAAAATCTCTTTTAATGATCAATTGAACGCTAAGCTATTTTAAGTATTCCGATGTAGCTACATTCGCGGCTGATAATTACTCTTGTACGTGGTTGTGAATGAATCCACATGATTGATACTCGTCGGAAAGGTGTAAGAAGTTGTAATTACAACGCTCGTAAGTTGTAACCTTTCCAAAGAATATGAGATAAGAAGTGTGGGAGTAAGGAGAACAATTGCCGCCAAATATTTCGTTCCGTAGAGGTAGTTGCGCAGTCAGGGGAGTCTTGTCTCAATACGAACAGCGGAGGTTTTTCGAAATTAGAGAGGTATAGGAAGAGGTTTCCCTATATGGTTGCATACAAATTTGGCGGGACCTAGAATACAATACGATAACCGGTTTACGATAAGAAGAGGTTCACTAGGTAGAGGTTTTACTGTATCATGTTTAAGCATGTATTTTATCCATATTTAACATTAATCACGCTCGAAGAGTCGCCAGTTGAAGTGCGCCAGCCGCCATCTTTCTTGCCTTCAAATGTCGTAAATGGCGGGATTTGAAAGTGTAAATAGCGGGATGAAAATACATTATAATGATGCAAATATTTTTGGGACCGGGAGAAAATGTTGTAAATCGCAGGAAAACGTAAATTCCAGGGACGTAAAAGCGGGGTTTTACTATACACATAAAATACTGATTATTTCAAAGTCTAGAAAAGGGTCACTTAAGTATAACCCAATATGATCTGGGTTATTATGCGACACTTCCCCTTCTAGCCATGTTATGACTGAAGACAATCACCTCGGTGGCGGAACCTGGAAAAGTGGCACTAAATTTAAAAATAAAATTTAATACATTTCGTGTATTGACATGTAACTTAAGAGAATTTCCATCCTTGTGAAAGTTTGGTGCAGTTACGTACTTCGAAGATTTTATATTTTTCCAATTGAGTCTTTCTCAAGCAACCTGACAGTTGTAGAATATGTACATAACCGTACTTTTATCGATATATTAAAATCCATCTTTTTGATACTGGAAAGGCCGGTCTCTTGTGCTTAATTTTGCATTCGGCATCTCAATAACTCGTCAAAATCACTTGAAAGCACAGAAACCAGGAATAAAACTAGGATACATAACAGTTGTCACTGGAAAACAAACAGTCATTTGACGGAAATGGCCAAAAACTAGAGATTCAAACAATAAAATCAATCTTGGTGCCACGCAATAAATAAATATATCGACAATTATATTGATGTCGTAGTTGGCCTTGATTGGTGCTTTAAAGCTAGCTACGCAACCATTGCAATGGAACCACCATATTGCAATAAGGTCGTTCACTATGATGCGAAATTGCAATTTAATTCACGAATTCGGTAGATGGATTGGAAAATAGATTTTCGGTGGAGACAAAATTCTTCTATATTCAGCCACTCACTCTTAAATCAAAAACAAAAATTCGCGAAACTTGCCGCCCACTCAAAAAGTTTGTGACAACATCAGAGATTCGGTTCAGTTTGTAATTCGCTCGCTGGAAAGCGAGGGAAGGGGAATGCTGCATAGCGTCCAGCGTGATTGGACGGAGCAGCGAGTGACTTCAAAACTTTTCATGTTGGTTCTTTTACGTGAAAGGGTTAAGAACCCCTATTTTTCGCCGCCGATAATTCGAAAAGCAGGCGACGGATCAAAAAACGGAAAAATACGTCTCTCTTTATTTTTCAAACTATCAGAATTGGCATTTAAAAAACTCTTGGCAAACAAGCCCATTGAAATGAAACAACTCAAAGCAGCTATTCACGCATGCACAGTCTGTCTCGTCTTCAAATCCGTAGTAGAGTCTATAAATGAACAAATCAGAACAAAATAAAAAAATCGGAAAAATACGTCTCTTTAGTTTTCAAACTATAATTGGCATTAAAAATCTCTTTGTGAACGATCCCATTGAAATGAAACAACTCAAAGCGGCTATTCATGCATGCGCAGTCCGTCTCATCTTCAAATCCGTAGCACAGGGATTCCCAAACTATGTTCCGCGGAAGGCTAATGGGTGTTCAGAGTAACCTATAATGGCTTTATATGCTGCTACCTAAACGCAATGGTTTAATATATGTGAATGTGTTTAAATTTCAGGATTTACAGTGTTCCATCGCAGGAAAAGTTTGGGAAACCCTGCTGTAGCAGATTACTTAGAATAAATGCGCATATTGCTTTTCCTTTGTTCGACTCACCTCGGAGCGGAGAGCCACCGATCATAGATGCCGATAGATGGTTATTCCACTAATTGTAAATAGAAAGCACCGCGGCGTGACGAGCTGTGTATTGCCGGTTAGCGCCATAAATCGAAAGCACCCGATGTCATCCTCCCACGATTGTTATCGTAACACCGGTTATGCTACGATGAACTGCAAACTTCCGCATACCTCAGGAATATTTGCACGTGTGTTCGTTTAAATCGAATTGAGAACATTTGCTTGCAATTTTAATGTTTTTCTTGCGTTTGAAATGAACTTCCAACCATTTTCTCATAAAAAATGAAAATTCGCGTTTTGGGGCACAATTTGCGACATTTCGCGAGTTCGAAAGTCATTTCCCCAGTCAGTATGGAGTATGTTGTAACTAACAACCACTCCTAGGACACTTTTGCCTAAATTCGCGAAATTCGCGATCGCGAAATTTTCCTATCCCTACTGATTAGGGATTTTGCTGGACTATGGGTGCTGGTAGTAACCAGTATACTTATGGGGTCCGTGATTTTTTTAATGAGGGAATTCAGTAAATTATAACAAATTCAATGAAATTAGAATAAATTCTGTATAATTTAACAAATAATTTGAAAAAATAAGGAATAAACTGTTTCTAAATTCACAAACAATAAATTAGTCAACCGGTAGTATCGCAAAACGGCAGAGTGAAAAAAATGTGTAGAACTTATTAACATATTGCTGTACATCAAACAGTGTAATGTTATTAGTTGATAAATAGTATTGATAAATAACAATTTTTCACTGCTTCCAATGTCCCTTGCAATCCTTATGCCACTGTGTTTAAGATGATATCAGCTGATTCAATGAGGTGTCTACGCCATGCCGTCAGCGCTCGCTGCTACCGGTGCTTCCATCTGTGTGGCTATCAGTCGATACATCGGGAGCAATTGAGGAGGAAGATTCTTGTCCATCCTTGGTTGCCTTTTTGAACATATCTACAATCTATCAAATTCTATAAAATATTGTAGCCTGCTCCTTTAACATTTGGCCTGAAATACTAAGTCCTTCACTTCGACACAGTGGAAGCCACTGCATAAGTACGCGATCAAAAACGGCACTATAGACCCTTCTTTCATGGTTTTTCTTACCACCATCCCTTTCTTAGTGTCACTTTCACAGAAAATTTTAGGATCTTCTCTTTCTGCTTTTTACTGTCATAGATTGTCGAAGATCCATCGGAGTACATATCACACGTATAGGTGCTTCACTGAAGTACCGAAAACAAGTTTTTTCTGCGATAGTTAATGTTCTGTGCTTTTGCTTCGCCCCCTTGATGCTGCTATAACTGCTTACGTTAGACATAATTACGGATAAAACTATGGAGATAGTTTTTACTTTGAGTTGCCAAGTATAAAGCAAACATGCGTGTGCCATGTAAGACCGGCAATGTCCATCTCCGAGACGCCACACACCCGCGTCTCGGCAACGTAGCAATATATGTTTTCAATTTGCTGATTAAAGACCTTCGTTGCACACAATAATTAATATAGACAACATTCTATGCAAAAATCTTCCAATACTTGCTCTTTAATGGGAGAATTTTTTGTTAAGAGTGGATTACAATTTCAGTAAATAAGAATACAAGGATTCGGCAAAAAAGTTTCTGTTTTCCACGAAGTACCTACGCCTTTGAAATATTGCTGGATTACGGGTGTTCCCGGATTAGGGATTTCTGGATTAGGGGTGCTCAACTGTAATATGATGGGCATGTTTGAGCAAGCTGTGACTGTGAGTTTTGCTTGACTGGTGCATAATTCAGCATTTAATAATGATTGTTATACTTATTGATGGAACTAGGCTGTAACTATGCCACAACTATTTAGCAGTTTTTAAAAATGGGGTGCAATATCATAACCCATCGTTTAAAAGTGTGTAAATATCTGAAAAATTTCGTCTCTCATAGGTAGCATTCTCACTAAGCTTTGAATAAAATCAACTCAATAGGCAATCATTGCATTTTACTAAGAGTATACATTTCTTAACTTGGCTTTTTGTGATGTTTTGATAGTATGTTAAATTTGCCTGGATTATAGCAATTGTGTCATTTGTATTCATTTTGCTTTATCAGCTGAATTTGACACAGTATCTAAATTATTGTTGAATCTCAATACAATATCTGTATGAAAACCTTGTGGAATCGCTAAGTTCAAAGTGTTTAATTTTAAGTATGAATCACTTCAACCATGTCACACATGAGACCATTAATTACAATGTCTGTTGTTTTTGCACAGGTAAATAATCGAGTGAAGGCACTCAAGAGACAGTTAGATGAGGCAGAAGAAGAGATTAGCCGGGAAAAGGCACAGAAGAGGAAATACCAGCGTGAGATTGAGGATATGACGGAATCTCATGAGAGCATGTCTAGGGAGTTAACCAATCTCAAGAACAGGCTCAGGTATGTGCACTACTTATTATGCATATGATATATGTATCGATTGACCAATGGCTCTTTTCATCACAGAAGCTGAAGCCAATACTTGGGCTTGCAACTAATAGGGCTATCGGCCCAATCTCTCATTCCTTCATCAATCCCTTCTTGACCATTAACAATTTCCTTTAAAGTTTATAGTTTTCAGATATTGATTAAAATTCATTCTCATTGTTGGAAAAATATCTACCAACTGAACCAGGGTCAATTTATTTGGCTATGAAAATGAGCTATTTATAGTAACAGCTTTTAAAAGTAAGTAATGACTGATTATCAAGTGATTGTGGGTCAATGAGGGGTTGGTGGAGTTGGTCCTTGATTTATTTTTATGTAAATAGAAACCAGTCTGTAAATTCTGAATATTGTAATTTACCACAAATCCTTTCACTGTGAAAATAATTCATAGGCATTTTTTGCCGGAATAATTCTAGTTGTTTGATGCTTATTTTTATGAGATACTTATTCTTGGGTAAGTACACAGTTTTCAGAGAGGAACTAGATTATTTTAAACCCAAATTTGGTAGGTAGTCATTCTTTTACATATTTTAACCACAAATATTTTCATTCTCATCCAGTGGACATTGTTATGTTATATTTGTGTATTGCAGTCCTTTGCTGCAGTTCTGGCTATGGCATTCTATCAAAAAATTACCTTTTCAGTGTTTTTATGGCAGCTTATGGTTATGGCTCTTACCATGATTGTGAATGAGAATAAATCTTTTTAGTATATTTCTTTTAGAAGCACGTTTTGGAGCAAGTAGTAGTTATCGTGCATTTGGTTTATGCCTGTACTTTTCAAATTTCCTATGGGCTGATCAATCTTTGGCTGTATATGGTTTCATAAGTGAAATTTTGGTCTAGTGAAGCAGAGAAGTGATGCATGAAATTTAGAATGAGTAATAATGTTTATTCCTGTGAAATGGCCAGTAATGCATTTAATTCTTGATCTAGCTGTTAATAAGGTGTATTTCCAGTGTATTTCCAGTGTATTCTGTATCCTACAAGTTAAGTACTATGTATTTAAACAATATTTGTTTGGTCTAAAGGTTCATTTGTCAAAGTATTCAGTCTTTGGGCATCTTTGGAGATAGTTTCATCCTTTCTTCTGAAAATTTTGTGTTAGTGAAATGGAAGTTGTTTGAATTCTAATTTTTTGCTAAACCTATTGTTAACTCCTGGTATATGCATTGAATGTGCACCTTCAAAAGGTTGCTAGTGAATAAAACTTATTGGATCAAGTCATCTTCTAAAATACGAAGGAGGAGAGCTAACTTTCTGAAGTTTTCTCAAAATAGGCATCTATCATATCTCATTGCTCATATTGTTGGCAATTTTCTTGATAAGTAAGACTTCATTATGAAAGTGAAGTAAGGCTCATAATTATAATGTAAAAAGGCTAATAATAAATGGACATTTGAGCTAAATTCATTTCAAGTGTGTTGCCCTAAATCAATTCATATGGGAACTTATGAAAAAATCATGGAAGTTGTCTTGTCATCAATGGTAAATTTATTGCTTTTTGTGCCTTGCGAAAAGGTGATTGACATTCATTGCCAGAATATTAAATCTTGTTAACCTTTATTTGATTCATTAGTAGAATTATTAGAAAAGTTTTCTTCCATATTCAAAATTTTTGTGTGACACTTCTTGTTTTTTTTGCTGACACCAACAAGTTTCTAATAGAAGGAACACTGTAAAACTTTAAACTTCTATCTATTCTCAATACAGCTTTTACCATCTTGTGCTCAGTATATTATTTCTTCTTGTGTCTTTGATATCAAATATCTTGTATTCAGTAAGAATTGCAAAAGACACTGAACTTCACTCTGAACTTCACCTCCACAGCTTCTTTGCATTCATTTTGAACGATAGGATAAAGTATTAGTGGTCACACTGCATCTCACTCCTAATTTATTTTCTCATTATACAAGCGGAATCAATTAAGTCACCCATAGCCTTTATTTCTTATTAGTGTTTTGTTTGCTATTTATTTCTTCAGGCAGCTGTCAGAGTTCACCACTCTGTGTTTTTTGTTTGAATAGTTGATGAAAGTTGAATTATTGGTCTATTTTCAGTGGAAATCAATCATAGCTATCACAAGACAGTGCAAGGTAAGCGCTGCTTCTGCCATTGATGTGGGTGTTAACTAATGTCAACTAATGTGAGCCCTTATCATTGTCCTGCATGTAGAATTTTGCCTTGGGAGGAAGAGTTAGCTGTGCCTTTGGAAACACCCTTATTTTCTGGCAGTTTTTATTTGGTGTCTATTGTTATCATATTTGTGTGTTTAATCTTCCAAAATATGTAAATATGTAGTTCAATGAGGAATACTTATGTTGCCATTCCCCATAAGTGTCCTTGTAATCCTACCTGATTTAAACCATGACTTGAATATGACTAAGGTAGAAAATCAATTTTATAACGTGCAGTGTTCTAGTGGAGGTAATAGCTCAGCTCCATCATAATTTCTTTTTTATCTATGTTCTTAGCTTTTCTGGTTTCTGAAAGGAGATTTCTTCCCCTCATTTTATTTCATATATTTTAAGGCAAACTTTACATCTATTTGCTTCTACCTACATATTACCATTTCATATTATTACGTTGCCATATTTGTTATCTCATGTTCAGCTGCCGCACAATAGTTGTTAAAAATGCCTTTAGGGAATAATATTAGTTTTTATTCTCTTGTCCTTGACTACTGAATCAAAATGAAGCCTTCCACCAAGATGTCAATTGGCTGGGAAAGGGTAGAATTCACTTTAATTAGAGCAATATTGTTGGTGGAATTCACCCATTCGTGACTGTCTCTTTTCCTGTTCCTCTGATGGTGAACTCATGATCTCTTGATCCTCGTGTGAATGTGTGGGTTACAGCTTGGAAAATAGCTTTCCTTCTGAAAAATGTGTTGTTTTCATTAGTCTATCCCACCTGTTCTCTAAGGGTGTGCCTCGGCACACTGGTGTGCCACGAAATGGCTGGACTGTGCCGCAAAAAAAGTATTGGGAAAGTACGACCACATAAAAACAGATGCCGCTATATTCCACAGGGTGAAATGGTGTGCTGCGACTAAAAAAGTTTGAGAACCCCTGGTCTATCCTAATGAACATTTATCCTTCACTTTTCTCACTTTCCCATGAGTACAGCCCAGTAGATAGAAAATAATTCGAAATTTTAAGCTATCCTAAGGCACAGCATTCTCTTAATCAGAGTGGCTTACAATGACAGAATGTGTAACATGTTCAGGACATATGTATTTTGGGTGTTCCTCAAGTGTTACAGTATTACTAATGAATATTGTGTGCATCTAAGGTGGAATGGAAAAATATGGCTTCAGTTGTAGGGTTATTCTTTTAGGTTTTTTTTATTTTTATCCAATCTTCAAAAAAGTCAAGATATGGTTATCTGAATTCACCCTGTAGACTGAAGTGAACTTGCATGCTGAAATGGAGCATTATCCATGCAAAGGCAAAAATTACATGAAGGGATTGTACATAAATAATGACCTTGATTTTTGGACTCTGGTACCTGGGTATAGCAATTATGTTTTCTGGCTGAATGAAGCTATGTTCATTTTTAATGTTGTCTTCCAGCTATGAGATGGAACTGTAGTTACTTATTGATGTCTTTTGCAAAGAGAAAGTTAATGCTGATAAAGTTGGTCTCTCCACCACCACCCCTTGCACTACCTGCTACATTTTTCTGCCTCGCCTCTATTAACTGTGATGCAATCTTCATTAGGGAATTAGACCCTGTTGTGAAGAATCTCCAAGAGTAGCTGCTGCTGCAGTGATAACATTTTTATAAGTAGATGTCCTCCCTGTGTGTTATGTTTGTATTCATTTGGAATTTCTTAGATCAGCTAATGTATTAGGTGGGATTATGCAGGAATGGAGATTCATTCAATCATTGCCTTCTGCCCTTTCTTATGGGTTTAAAGTGCTCTGGAAAGCAAGCAATAATTGGCTAATACCATTCCATCCATTTTTTTCTTTTAAATATTTGTTTCCAAGTAGATCAGTACATGGAGTTCTCTTAGATTTTTCCCTGGATAGTGTGTTCACTGATGTTAATTGTTATATGCTATTCACATCTTAAAGAAAAGTGGAATTAAATTTAGAGAAAGAAGACTTACTTATAGTTTCTACAAAAATGAAAATGAAGTACATAGTTAGATGTGGCTGAAAGGAAAGGGAAGTAAGAATTAGTAAGGGTTAGACAAGGGTGTTCCTTATCTCCATATTTATTCAATTTGTATGCACAAGACGCTATATACAGAATGAGAGAAGAATTTGAATAGACAGAAGTTGGAATAAAAGTAAATGGGGAGAGAGTGGATATGTTTAAATTAGTGGATAATATAGCTGTGTTAGCAGAAAGTGAGGAAGATTTGCAACAAATATTGAACGTAATGAACAAGGTAATGAGAAATGATTACCATATGAAAATAAACAAGCTTAAGACAAAGGTTCTATTCTGCGATAAAAAGGTAAACATAATAGCAAGTGTAAAATTAGAAAATGTTACCCTTCTACAAGTTAAAGAATTTAACTATTAGGGACGTAAAATTACGTGGGTCTGCACCCCATGGATGGAAGAAGCACAAGAGATATACAATACAGAATCAATCAATTAAAACTAGCATTTTATAAAAAGAAAACTCTACTAATGTCAAAAAGCATTGTTAGGAGATAAGGAAAAACTTAATGAATACCTACGTTTGGAGTGTCGCAATATATGGAAGTGAATCGTGGACTGTAGGGGAAAGTGAAATGAAAAGACTGCTATCCTTTGAAGCTTGATGTTACAGAAGGATGCTGAAGTAAGCTGGACAGCAAGGAAAACAAATAAAGAAATCTTTGAAGGAGCTGAAGAGGAAAGTAGAAGTATAATAAGAATCATTAAAGAAAGAAGAGCTAAACTTATTGGACATTTACTACAGCACGATACTCAACTTAAAAGAATAATTGAAGGAAAAATTGAGGGTACAAATTGCAGAGGAAGACCCTGACTAGACTACATGACCCAAATTATGAAAGATATGCAATGCAGAACATATTACTACATGAAATGGAAAGCTGAGAAGGGAGATGAATGGAGGTTTGCTGCCTACCAACTCAAGGGTTAAAATGGAAGAAGAGGAAGTGTGTTCACTGACCCTTTGACAATCTACTCTGCTGCCATTGTCTGCGTGAAGTGTTTAGTTCCATCCAGTTTTTTTCACCATGGCATAACTGCACTTCACCCATAATAATATGGCAGAGTTAGCTGGTGAAACTTAAATGCAGAATAATATGTACCTTGCAGAAAACCTAGTGACTTACTTTCAAGAAGTTAGTTTGTGAGGAAAACTTCATTTTGAATCAGTTTTTGCAGCTTTAATTAAGAAAAGGAAATATATCCTAATATGTTTTGGAGAAAATTGTCTCGTATATATATTTTAAGTGTTGCAAATAGTTTCTCAAAGTCATATTTTATCATTGATCAATAACATTGGATAGGATGCTGTTCATTGAGCAGCAATAGAACATTCATTTGCTAATGTAAAATTGTGTTGCCTGTATTATTAAGAGCCTGAATTATATTGGATAATATTGCCTGTGGGTTATTGCCTGGTTAGAAAATTATATCTGTTCCAGTGTGTAGATCACAATTGAAAATGTTGTGGTGAATGTTATTAATTTGTTTGCTTGCTTATTTCCACACCCTTGTGCAGTAAAAAGTTAAAAATATTTGCAGTGTTCTATTCAAGGAGTTCACATCTTAATACCTTCTGATCAAGAGGTCATGTAAAAGCTTAGCATGAGTGATTATTTTGTGCAGACTGTTTAAAGCTCTCTCCAGTTGAGGGTGATAGTGGTTTTGAATGAAGGGCTCTGGTATGTACATATTAAGAAAGCTATCCATGCACAGTCTCTCAAGATGTGTAATGATGATTATTGTGACTTTTGGCATAGCTAATTAGGTTAGTGGGTTGAATTCCCTGTGCCGTATGAATACATTCAATTCTAATAATTTCAGGCATAAGGTTGTGCTCTGAGCTATTTCTGATGCTTGCTGGTCTATAAGACCGCAACTGTTGTTCTGATCTCAAGCTTTGCCTGAGTCATATATCACTGCATTGAATTGTGAGTAATTAAATTGATCCCAGGATGTGCATGCTTGCTTATTTTTGTTTTAGTGTTACTAATTCATCTAGGTGACTTGTGTGATGATGAGGAGAAGGATTAACAGAAGTTCCCTCCCTCCCTTACCTCCCCTGGTCTTCAGAGTGTTCCTCTCATGTACTTCATCTTCCTTGGCTTTTATGTTTTGTGGGTTGGTTGAAGCAGTGTGTGTGTCACTTCACTTGCTCTGGAATCATTCCCTTTTATACTAATACGTTTTTACATTGTGTTTCAGAAGAGGTGGTGCTGGTGGCGGTGGAGGGGGTGGAATGGGCCTAAGTTCTCGCCTCGGTGGAACCAAGAGGGGCTCCGTCCAGACTGGTGCCACGAGTGATGATAGCACTGTCTCTGGTGCTGGGTTGGACGATTCTGTGGATGGGGAAGATGGCCCAAATTGAAGAGGGCATTGACCATTGCCTGCTGTGGCCATGGTTGACTAATGGCTTGGTTAGATTGCTGTGGTTGGAGCATGGCTCATCGCAAGGCATTTGTTCTTCCTTGTTTGTTGGCTGTGTGAATACTATGGGTGCGATTTTTTTCTCTTTTGGGATGAATTAACCAATAAAGCTGGGTATGTGAATGGCTAAATTATGGGAGGAGCTTTAACAAATGAATAATAATTATTATAATGGCTAAACTCCTAGAAGTGAGTGTCAAGGGATAATTATGATTCTGCCATTGAGCAGAATGCTGTGTTAACTATTAAAATACAAACTTTTATATTTTCTAACAGTCTTAAGTTCTTATTACAGGTCTTCCTGTGTAAGAGTGCAAACATTCCCCATTATAGCATCATTCCAGGTTTTTAGATCACTTGATTTCTCAGAGATGTGAGATACTCGCCCAACATAGTATCTCTTTTCATTATATTTGCCTGAGACTAACTACTTAATGTACTTGAAAGAAGGTGGCCCATGCTAGAGAATGAATCCCAAATGCATGCATATATAAATATATTATTTTTTATGAACAAAGTGGATGGTTTGGGAAATTATAGGGTTTTATAGGTGATTTTCTTATGAAAAACAATTTTTAAGTACTTGAGAAGTACAGCTGGTTTTTCTATAGATGGTTTCCTTGCCATGAAATGCCTTGTCAATAAGGGTTATGGACAGTAAATAATTTAAGGAGATGCTTCATCAATTGATGTATTAGTAAAAACTTTGTATAGTAGATGTCGTTAAGTACCTGTAAAAACGTTATTTTTAATTTGAAGAAAATGGTTATTAAGAAAAATTTGTAATATCTCCTGTATTTTCATTGTGGATATTATTAATCATGCCTTGTTTTTTAATGTTTCTTGAATTAACATAATATTTGAAAATATAATGAAATATTACTTTTAATATTATATAAATATATATATTTTGTTGGTTTTTTGTAATTTAGGATTTTCTAAGGAATGTAATGAATTTTCTCAGTGATGTGAATGATGGTGTAAAGAAGATGTGCTGTACATAAAAAATAACTCATATCGGGTTGTAAAAGTGATTATAAATACATCGTGATTTTTACCTTGTAAAAGGAATTTGACGACTTTCATGTGTATATCTTTTTGATATGTTCTCTTACAATACAACCCAAGCAATAGCTAGCCACCATCCTGTCTCTGGTGTTTTTTAAGAGGGTTGATGTTCTCTGATAAGTGGAAAGATTTTTAAATCAAAACATTTTTCCAATTGATGAGTTGCTGCTGAGATACAAGTAAATAAATACCTGGATTTATCATTGATCTTTTGGCATACCTGATGGTGGAATCAAAGGAGTGGCACCCATGAATGCATACTTGCTTTTCTGCGTGTCGGATTAGCAAGTTCAGTCAGTGATCTTCCAATAAAAGCAAAGTGATGTGTTTTGATTGTGAGTGGTACCTTTTTATTGACATTAATATTGAATGGTTTCATGCTTACGTAAGTAAATGGCTCACTAGCAACCTGTAAATATGTGCATAGGAAATTATTCATAGCACAATCTCGGTCATTGGATATTCCGATATAAGTTTAAATTTCACTACTGCATATTCACCTGATATTTATCATGCAATTCCCTGGGAAACTTTTATGAAAATTGCCTTATTGTTCATCTTTGATTTACAACTCCTTAACCCATTCTTCGGAATCCTAATTTTCTGAAAATATATATACATGACTGAGGAAAAGTTTTCTCCTTGCTATAAGTGTTTAGTAATATTTTTAAATAAATTGTGGCTTCAGTTTTTTGACTTTCGTAGGTTTGCCTGAATGGTATCACATTTGCCTACTTCATAGTCAGAACATATGCCTCAGTATGAGTTCTGTTGTATGCATTAAAAATGTGTAATGCTTACTTAACAATGGGGATGTGAATGTAATGATAGGTATCCCATTGAAATCTAAGGTTTCCTCATCCGAATAGGATGTGTAAGAAAAAAGATTCATTATGATAAACGTAGTTTCCCTTCTGCAAAGGATTGAGTTGCCTCTTTTTCTGCAGTCTTATAAATGTACACAATAACCTAAAATGTTAAATGGCTAGCTTTTAGTATCAGGTGAATGGATGTTTTTACTGCGTTTACAATTTGCATTCTAAATATCTAATCATAAGATGTTTTGCCTGCTAAGGGTGAGCACTTAAGAGTATATCACTACGTTTAACAATCGATCTCAGATCAATCTGACTGCCTCAGCTCTGTATGGTAAACGGAGCGCGCTGGCCAGATCGATCTGAGAAGCGAGCTGAGTCAGCCCGCTTTCCCTGACCGGTCTGAGATTTCAGATCGATCCGAAGAGGCGGGAGTGTGGCGCTCATCGTTCTTCTTTTGGTTGCTGATGTTAAACAAAATGAAATCGATATCATTTACGGCGTGACTTGTTGCAAGAAGGGAAAGTAGAGGTGTGCGGCTGAAATATGCAAGAAATCTCAAAATAATTCAAACTACTGAAATCGATAGTTCAATATCGATATTTTAAGACCGTGTAGGTAAACCAGGCGATCTGAGACAGCTTCCTGCTGAACTTTCAGATCGGTTTGAACTCAGACCGATCTGAGATCGATTGGTAAATGTAGTGTATAGCATACTCATTGTACCATTCCCTTTTTGGGTTGACAAAGTCCATGAACTTAGTAAATGCTGTTAGGCCTAGAAAACTGGTACCATAAAGCCCAATCCTTGCAACCCTCTTTCGCTCCTCTTTCACTTGTTCATTGCTTCATGCATGCTCTCATAATATTCCTCCTCTCTAGAGTGTTCTTTCACATTTACCCTTGACTTTCACAGTTAACCCATTCCTCTCATACCATTCACTACACTATCATATATCTTTATTAATTTTAATCTCTTCCATTCTATCGACATATATGCCCATACTGGAGCATCCAGCCCACATCCTTTCATGACCCACTCATTCCTAACCCCCATACCTGTACCGGAAAGGTTGGGGATGGCCCCTCATACCTCTACTGTGGTGCTCTTGTGCCCCTGTCTGCAAGTGGCAGGCAGGTTAAACATGAGATGGCACAATGGACCAAAAGGTCTGAGTACAAGGAGGCCCTCGCACGCCCATACAATCTACCTAACCCCATCCATTGTATGTATATACATTTGCCGCAAACATTTCTCAGTTGCCTACCTCTTTCAACTGAATTTTGTGTGCACTTAGGTTTATTTTGATTTACTCAGGTTTCACTGCCATATAATAATGTCGAGAGGGGAACACTTTCGTAAACTCTGATTTTTGCTTCCCTAGACAAACACTCATTCCTAGATGTACTCCACATACTATGTACTTACAACTCTCTTACTGGCATTCACATGCTATATAATCTCTTTGTTTAGCTTTGAAGCAGAGAATGGGACGAATAAATCTGTAATAGCATTGTGAATGATGCATGGGTGAGTTTGAAAAGAGTAATTGTGGAAATTGCAGAAAGTATGTGGAAAAAGAGTGGCAGGGAAAGTGAAAGGTCATGCATGGTGGAACAAAGGAGTGAAAATAGCAGTGAATGTGAAGAAAGAGGTGTATAAAGGCAGTTTTACACCATGAAAGATTTTGTACAAATGAATGTATGTGAGATTGTACGTTTGTCTCCACGAAATTAAAACATTCTATTTCCCGTGCAGGCATTGAGACATTCACACAAGCCTTCATACAGTT
Organism: Pyrrhosoma nymphula; assembly: GCA_963573305.1. NCBI lineage: Eukaryota > Metazoa > Arthropoda > Insecta > Odonata > Coenagrionidae > Pyrrhosoma > Pyrrhosoma nymphula. Next base: position 182,112,120 of record OY754327.1, read on the forward strand.
TGCCGCTTTACACAATACATTTTGCCTCATGCAAGAGTTCACATATGAGTTAGTACAAGCAAATGTACGGTGTAAAACAGCCTTAAGAGAGTGCTTACAGCCTTTTCTGAGGAAGAGTAAAAGAAGTTATGCGATGAATATATGATTAAAAGAATGAATGCATAATTGTCATGAAAGAATGTGTGAGGATGAGGCTAGCAAAATTTAGTGATTTTGATGACAATAACGTTATCTTGGAAAGGGGTAAAAAGGGCAAAGCAAAGTGAGGGCAGGGAAATAGGTGCAACGGAAAACAATAGTGGCGAGATTGTGTGGGATGAAAGCAACGTGAGAGACTGTTAAGAGGGAGTATTTTGAAGAATTGCATTAGTGGTGTAGGCAATGAGGATGAACCTTGCTTATTTCCTTTTCCATACTGACATTCTTGTATGCTAATTCGCGAGAATGAGGCAAGGGCATAATCAGGGAAAGATCTTGGGGAGGGGGGGCATTAGTATTTGTGCCCCTCCCTTCCCCTCGGTAACTCAGTTGTTCATTGGAAAATGTACCTTTAATAAGGACTTTAACTGCAACACGTCAAAACCGACTACATGCACTTGATTTGCATTTGTCAAAATTTGAATGTAGGATATAAACATCTATTTTTTACTCCATCGTTGGGGAGGTGGGGCAATGGCTCCCCCCCCCCCCATGGTTACGCCCTTGTGAGGTTACGGCAGTGAGAATATTACAAAATGGGAAAGCTGAAGGTGTGGATGGGATATCGAGTGGCATGCTTAAGTGTGGGTAAAACTTGCTAGTCGCTTGTGTGAATTGTATACAATTTATATTTAAAAGCGTGTTGTTCCAAGTGATAGGAAGAATGCGATATTAGTGCAGAAGGATGGGTGGGAAGATGGAAATTAAAAAGCAATTTATAGTTTACTGAGTGCTTGAAAAGAGTTCAGTCAAGTATTAATCGGAAGAATGAGGAAGACTTGTACTATTGACATAATCTGAGGTGTACATGGTGGGTAAATGCCTGGGAGGGGATGTAATGATCAGCTGTTTGCACTTCAGCATGTGCTAGAGAAATGTATGGACATCCAAAAGAAAGTATACTGTGGATTTAGAGAAGGCATATGACTGGGTAAATAGGAACAATCTGAGGAAGGGATTGAAGGGCTATGGAGTGAATGAGCTGTTATTGAATGATATGAAGGCAATCAATGACAATAGTATGGCAAGTGTGAGAGTTAATGGTGTCTTGAGTGACTGGTTTGTAATAAAATGGAATGGTAAAAGTACGGATGTGAAATGTCTCTGTGGCTGTTCCAAGTTTTTTATGAATAAGTGTGCGAGGGATGCGTGCAGGGGGGGAATTACGGGGGGGCAGCCGCCCCCTGTAATTCCCGGGAAAATAGAAAAGATGGTAATCATTAAGGTGGTTCTCCAATGAAAGTTTTTATTTCACCAGATCAATATAGAATGTTTAAATATAATTGGAATGTGGTGTAAAACCCGGGAAACCTGCATCTTCACAAGAATGACATTATTTACATCGTTTGTTAACGTTTTTCAAATGTGAATAGAGAGCTAAACTCAATAATTTATCACATCTACTTTATAATATAGCCACACCAAAACTACGTTTCAAGTGCTTCATTTCTTTTAACTTTCCGAGGGAGGTCCGCCCTGACCCCCGTTTCGTTGAGAGGTATTGCATACCCCCCCAGGCGCCGCGGAAAGTAGTGAACCGCCCCCCCCAAACAACGACCTTAATCCGCCCCTGGATGCGTGTAGGTATAACATTGTTGTAATGGTTGGAGATGTAAATGTCAGAGTTCTATTGTACTCAGATGATATGCTGTGTTGTTGTCTTGAGAGTCCACAGGAATTGCAGGGGGTCCTGGATTACTTCCGTGAAGCAACAAGAATGTATTTGAGGGTAAATGCGTTAAAGACCAAAGTGGTAGTTTTTGATAGGGAGTGTAAGGATGTTTGTATATGGTGATGGTAAATAATGAAATAATTGAAGTAGACGAATTAGTGTACCTTGGCCGAATGTTTGGGAAATACACCAGGTAGTGCAGGTAATGAAAATGTCAAGAGTTACGTAGTGCACATTCACTATATTAATGCTTTGTCAAATATCTTGCATGCTACAACATGAAATTCGCCCTGATGGTGACTTCAGAATTTTAGAAGGAAGTCCAGAACATATAATTTAATGCAGGGTATCATTTAATAGTGTTTTTACCTTAAGGTGGCATATTTTGCTCCTGATAATTGTGCAGTTTTTAAAAGTTGATATTTTTCCTAGTTATATTTTTAAAAAAGTTGATCGTAGTATATCCCCATAGTAGTTGTATGTGGGGTCACAAAAGTAACCTTAAAAGTGGTAATTTTCCAATTTAACAGCTTAGGTCACTTTGCACTTACTGCCTGTCATTTGCTCACTGGGACAACAGCACTTGGATGACTAGGAGGATCACCCCACAGACATCAAGCTGAACCCTAACGTTGATTAACATTTTACTGAGTGGTAACTGGTGTTTCCATTGCACCAGACTGCTATCAATCATTAAACAGTTATGGTGTGCAGCAGTGCCACAATATGTTAACACCTTCAACATAGATGAAAATTTCATATGATGACATGAATCAAAATTAACAAGAGATACAAAAAATGGTAAAAAACATAAAATGGGAGTTAAACCAATTACCTACTGCAGGAGGGTGAACATATAGCTGCAGTTATGAATAACTACTCCTCTGATCTGAGGAATATTGTGTGAATAATGAAAGCATTACTTCAGATTCATATTTTCTCCCCTTGCTCCTATAGTGAAACATGAAAATGACGTACCGTCATGGGTTCTGAGGGACTTGCCTCTCTTGATGCATCTTCCATGTCCAGGACTATACCCATGAGTTTGGTGATTAGAGTCTCATGACAATTGTCATCAACCCAGCCCAATTTCCATGTAAGGCTCAAATACAGTTCTGCTCATCATATCAGATTTCTGGTTTGGTGGTGAGAGACTGGCTTTGCTTCTTGTAGGGTGCGTGAAGTACACCAAATTTGCTATAATATCATCCTCCTCATGATGCTCATTTTCTCAAGACACTGACAATGTAGGTTGATAAATTGTTCTCTTGTATGTTTATGCCCTCTAAATATGTAAGTGCTGCACATATGTGTCTTGATTTACCCAGCTTCAGAAAATCTCATTGTTGTGCAGTTTTTTTTTTAATTCTCTAACTGATATTCACTCACATCCCACAGTGACTGCAAAATCTTGACTGACCGGCTAAAATCTGTCCTAATTAGGTAGATCTCATCTATATCTCTCTTCCCATTCCTTTTAAAGTTGTTGAGCAGGAATGGCAATAATGAGAAACCCTGCCTTATTCCCCAGCCTCTCATTGCCCACCCTAGTTCTCCATCCATTTCCAATGGTATCTTCACACTTTCTGTGCCATATAAAAATTTCCAGTTACATAGTTGAGAAGCAGTAGTGATAGCTTTCCGCCTTGTGGTTGATAGAGAATACCATCTTCCCTTTCCAACTTAGCCTTTTGAGTGTGGTGCACCCATAGTATCTCTTGTCAATTTCTCTATGTTACACATTGTTCTCACCATTCTTTCTTCTCTCTGTTTGTTTTCCTCTTACTGCTGAAAATTCTCATTTTTCCACTTTTTCTCTCATCTCCCTTGTAATTTCATCTGTGATCCATGGCTTTTGAGTCCTTTTGTCTGTTACTTCCCTAATTTTTACTCTTGCTCTTGTTATCGCTATACATTTTAATGTTACTCTTTCCTCAGTTGCTCTTGTCCTCTTGTGTTGGACTTATCTTTATGGCTCCTGACATTACCTCCTTTTTCTTAAAAGAACAATCTTTACCATGTGGATTTTAACTTAAAATTTATGATTGCTAAGTTTTTGTCCAAGTACGTAACTATAACTGGGAAAGTAGGGCAGAGGGTGGTTGGAGGGGGTGACTCTCCTCCATACCTCTACCGCAGTGCTCTTGTCCCCTGTCTACAAGTGTGCGGCAGGTTAAATGTGGGATGGCACAATGGACCCAAAGGGGTCCAAGTGCCATGGGGGCTCCAGAAGGCCCTTGCCCACCCAATCAATCACTGGGAAAGTATGATTATATTTGATGCAGTTCCTATAGGTGCGTGTGCTTAAGCATAATCTTGTACCCCAGGATTTCCCATAAATACTATGGCAATATATAGTGATGTATAAACCAAGTGTTTATTATTAATGGATACAATTGCTTGAGCAAAACATAACTGTCTTTTTGCCATGATCATTTATTGTCAATATGGTACTTGCACTCCTACTTCATTCCCATCCTCTGCCATTCTTGGTGGTGGCAGGTTAGTCCTTGCATGGCAATCCGAAGGTTGTGCGGGTTCGAGTCCTGCCTGGGTGGGTTATCTTCGACTTAGGGCATGGGAGTTACTGTTATTTGATAGGGTTTAGGTTTAAACGTAAGAGTGGGCTGTATAGCCCTAATTTTGCCCTTAAATAAAGCAAAGTATCATTATTAATATTATCCTCTAATTGCCAACTACTGGCTTCTTAGTAGGCACATCTTCTGTGAAAATGTCCTCTTTATGCCATTGAAATGATCAATTATATGCAATCAACTTTTTCCTCCATGGCCAATTCTTGGTATATGCACCTGTATTAAATATGTTGTGCTTACATCGCTGCCAATAGTTCTCTCCGCAGCAATATAAATATTACTCACTGTGCTAAGAGGAGGAGAGCAAAAAATATATATATATATATGAGATATCATTCAATGTTTTTATTAAATACTGACAGCCAATTGTGAAGGCGAAAATAAATGAGAAAATTAGTTATATTTAAGGAATAGGTAGTATACATTTTTCTAATTGTAAGCTGTTAGGTTAAATGTTTGATAAGGTGGGAATGATATAGATTTTTTAAAAGATAGGGTTACATTTTATACAGTTAGCAATGGTAACATAGAGTTTCACTGCACGTGAATATTCCATAAATCTTTAGACCATGAATAAATACCTTCGTTCAGTGCCTAGGGAATTGCTGCTTGTTGAATATCAAATCCATCCTTTAACCCTGCAAAAATAAATAAAATGATTTAATGGAGAAAAAATAATTTAAAAAACACGCTTATATCCAAGTGTAATAAAAAGTAAAATGATTTTAATTAACTGAATTTTTTCTCAATATAAATGCTAAAATGATGGTTGCAATCACGGATACTCCCTGTTTGCAAAGAATTGCAACAGCCCCGACTACGCATAGGCAATGTGATGCGGGTTGCGTCATACTAGGATAAAGAAATATAACAAGTAAACCATTTAATTTTAGTATAATAACTTGGTATTTAGAGAATTTATTGACTGATTCATGTATTGTCAACGTGATAAGTAAGTGTGCCAAATTTCAGCTCGATTGAATATTGTTAAGTTGGTTATATATCGATTACAAGATTCCATTCAAACAATAAACAGTGCAAGCTAAAATAAGCGTGGTAATAGTTGCAGAAAAAAGTCGCAGCCGAAAGAAAGAGGAGTTGAGAAACAAGGAAGAAAAGAGAGAAAAAACGAAAAGAGAAAATTTCGAAAAAAAAGTTTCCTTCGGGCCGGATTTGAACCAGCGACCTATGGATATCCATAATTTTTCCTTCTACAGTCCACCGCTCTACCAACTGAGCTACCGAAGGAGATACCAGGGAACAGAAAATTTGTGGTTTTGAATGGAGGAACCATTTATTTGCGGCGTCGATTATGATATATTTGTAGATTTACTTTCCTGTTGCATTTTGAGGGTGTCATTAGGAGTTCAATATTCAGATTATTTTCTCTATTTTAAATTCTTTCTTCCATTAACTTTAGCACGAGGGCGGCGAAAGCCATTGAAGACGTATGCATGAATGGACCTTTCTCTTGTGTCTCTTGCTCGAAGCAATGTAGATGTGTTGGCCTATTTCAGGTTTAAGGTAGGAAATGTATTACTTAACTGCTGGTGTATAGAATATCTTGCTTACGATGCTCGAAGTTTAAACCCAGACAGCAAAGTAAACTTGCCGCTAACTTGAAGCAAGTTTGCAATGCAAGTCTAGATAACTCGCTGCAAACTTACAATGAAAGCCTGTATGCTCTGTATGTTTGTAGAAGGTTTACTGCAAACTTACTAGACTACAGTACGCGCACTTGCTGCACGTTTTCTTTGTAAATCTGCTGCAAGGTTTTTTTACAAGTGTGCAGTAAGTTTACTTTTAAAGTCTGTTGCAAGATTGTTTTGCAATCTTAAACATTCTGCTGGTTTGCAAAGCTATAGCCTGAAAGTTTGTAGCAAGTGTACTGCTAACTTATCAGGTAAAAATAAAACATGACGGAAGTGTGCCAAGAGGCTGAACACAGTGTAGGTACATAGAATGTGACTACTGCGTGACCACAGTGTGAGTACACTGTGACAAAAGCGTAAATTGGGACTCGAAAGCGTGCAGAAGGCATGAGAGATAGTGTGACAGTACAGTGTAATGACACTGCACAAAATGTCCTACTCTTGCCACATTCTAAGCACACATTTTTTACAGTTATCTCATGCTCATGGTACACTTCTATAACATTGTTTGTCACGGCTTATTTTCACCAAGGTAAATATATATAACTGATGAAACTACTAGCAGCAGTCACCAACAAACGGTCTAATAACAGAAAAATGCACTACACTGTAGGGTACAGCGAAACTATTGAAAATGATAAAGGCTTAGAGCTGAAGACTAAATCCACATTTCAGTCAACACCATTTATTTAAAGGGAATACAAATATCTGATAGATTTTCATGTCCGCCCTCTCACATTATTTGAGATATTATTCCATTTTTTTAAAGACTAAATCCCATTCTTATCTCTCAGCTGTTTGCTCCATAAATTCCTAAGTAGCAATTTAAGTAAATAAAAAATTCAATAAGCATGTTTCCAGATAGCATGCAAGTGTACTGCAAGTTTGCACTGTTTGATTTTCACTAGCTAAACTTACATTGCATTGCAAGTTTACGGAAAGTCTTTTACGAAACTGTACTACATATCAAAGTACACTTGCTGCAGTTTTCCTTTGCAAGTTTTCTGCAAATTTTCTTTGCTATTCTTCTGTAAGTTTCCTTTTTTGCCTATGATAATTTTTTTAAATGGAATATTTTTTTTCAATAGACTATTTTACTACAATATAGACTCTGTTTCATCATTTTCTCTCTTATATGAATTTATTTCACTGATTATTATATACATTTATGAGATTAGATGTATAGTGGGACTGGTACAGAGTGAAACTACCTAATTTATTTATTTTTAATTTTATGGCCTTCATTGGACCACTTCAGTTAAGGTGACCATCCGTCCCCCTTTAGGGAGGACAGTCCTTCTTTTGTAAGTTCTGTCCTACATGTCCTCCTTTTCGATATTTGAAGACTAATCTGTAAATCTCTGTATTTGATCGATGCCAAGCCGGTCCGTTACTCATGATGTGACGTATATGTACTTGATATGACGATTAGTCAAGGCTCGGTAGGTACAGTGCGGCGAGATGCAATCAACATGTTGAAATGAACAGGTTGAATGGGAAAATCAACATGTTGAAATTGATCAAAGATGGGTGGAAATATTCAGCCATTTCAAACATAATCATATTTCATGTGAACATTTATTTATTCTTGTTCAATTTACGTTGTGCTGCCCTGGAACTAATGCAGCAGTTGAAAGTTTTTTTTTTCAATTGCTAATGATTTTTGGGCAAGTGAAAAATCGAAATTGATTGTTGATACTCTAGCTGTAACTCTTGCCGTAAAATTCAACATGAAAGATAATTTTTGTTCAGATATTTCCAATATATTGTTAGAAGATAATACATATGATTAAAAGTATTTATTCAATGGGAAAAGTACTCATTTATAAATGAGTACTTTTCCATTGAATATTGACTGTGTATAGTATAGTTAATAATTAATATGTATATGTAAGCATAATCACAGTGTAAATGGTTGCAAAGGTTTTTATTATTAATTTATCATATTATACGAAGTGTATTGTTGTTGCAATGAATGAAATGTTTCTTTTATTTACAATATTTGTGTTTTTTTATTTGCATCCTCCTTTTCATTGTAAAAAAAATAATTTCTGACCTTTTCATTGTAAAAAAGTTGGTCACCTTACTTTAGTCATCTTCTGGATCTCTTCTGTTTTCTCTCAGCCCAGCATTTTTTCATCTGCTTGGATCGTAGCTTTCTTTCTTCATCTGAGATCACCCTTCCTATTTTCTGCTTGTTGATCTTGATTTGTAGTCTGATCTGTTAGTCCTTGAGTTTCATGATAGCATCTGTCTTTTCTTTCAAATCTTCTATTGTAATGTGTAATTCAACTCATGTCTTCCTTAATTTCTGCTATCCATCTTGCACTGGTCTTACTGTTCCATAATTTTTCTATAATCTTTTTGCTTATTCTATTTTCTGGTGTTCTGATTAGGTGTCCAAAGAATGAGATTAGTTTCTTTCTCATTGTGCTCATTACAGGTTCTATTTCTCTGTAGACTCTTTCATTGGAAGCCAATCTCCAGTGCCCGTTTTTTGGTAGTATTTATTTATGCAAGTTCTGACTATTCTCTTTTCTATCTTGAATAATTTAACTATTGCGATTGTGTTAGTTGTTTTAAAGATGGTTTCACTTGCATAAGTTATTTCGGGTTGTATAACTGTTTCATAATGTCTTAATTTTGTGGCTATTGAGAGGCATTTTTTGTTATAAATGTGTTCTTGGTGATATATTGTGCTCTAGTCAATTTATGTATTCTGTTGTTCCACGTTGGTTTCTCATACAGGTTCTATGTTATGATTTCCCCTAGATATTTAAATCTGTCCACAATTTTTATCTCTTGATCTTCTACCTTGATTTTGTTTGCGAGTGGTGGGTCAGTTAGCATTATTTCTGTTTTCTCAAAAGATATCTTAAGCCCAATCTTATGAGCTCTATTCTGTAATGATTTTATTTGTTGCTTAGTTTCTTGGATATTGTTGGCTAGAAGAGCTGGGTCATCCGCAAATCCAAGAGTTTAAATTTATGTTGTCTTTGGATGTTCCAATTTTGATGTTCTTCAAGTTATCCTTGTACCATTCCCTCATAATATATTTTAGGGTACAATTGAACAATAGCGGTGACAAGCCATCCCCCTGTCTCAAACCTGTTTCAATGAGAAATGATTCAGACAGTTCTCCTCTAAACCTGACCTTAGATTTTGTATTAGTTAAGGTAAGCTCTATCATTTTGACCAATTTCGGATGGAGTCCAAAGTTTCTTAGAATTTTCAACATTGATGGTCTGTGGATGCAATCATATGCTTTTCTAAAGTCTATAAAGGCTATTGAAAGAGGTTTGTTTAGTCTTCTGTAATATGCTATGACTACCTTTAGCGTGATAATTTGTAATGTATAACTACCTAATAATATACCTAACAATACATAATCAATTTGATTTTATTATTGGTTCATAATTTATTTCTGTAGCTTACAAAAGTAACTAAGAAATTGTCATTTAAATAGGACATACATAAACATACGCATAACATGACATATGAAGGTTTAAAAAATACATATAAAGTTACAAAATAAACTTAGGCATTCCTCTCATTTAGAAAGTCATTCACAGAATAAAAACAATTTAGAAGTAGGTCATTTTTTAGGTCTCTTTTATATTAATGGAAGAGATGGTTTTAATTTTAACAGGCAACTTATTGAAAATAACAGATGCTGCATTATAAGGACCTTTTTGGCAGACAGGCAATCTACACCCCAGTTTGTGAATGTTTTTAAATCAGGTGTCATGTTGATGGTAGCTAGAATTAGTGGGAAATAGGTGGGGGTATGTCTTCACAAAAATGGCACATTGAAATATATAGATACAGGGTAAGGGAAGAATTTGCAAGTTTTGAAAGTAGGGTTTGCCATGAGTTAGAAAAGGTACCCTACTCATTACCTTAATAGCCTTTTTCTGAAGGGAGAACGCTTTAGAAGTGTAATTATCGCTACCCCAGAATAAAACTGCGTAAGTTAAATGAGAATTTATTTTGGCAAAGTATATTAGTTTGAGAAGATCCGTAGATACCATATTTAGTAGTTTGCGCAAGATGAAGATACCCGTAGCCATTTTCCCTATGATGGAGTCAATATGTAGTGACCAATCAAGATTTTTATTTAGATAAATAGTTTTATTCTTTCAGACAGCTCAACTATAATATTTCCATCTTTAGGTGGTAACTACAACAATAACAAACAAAATTTTTACAAGTAACCATTGTCTCTAATATCTCCCAAATGATCCAGTTGCTAGGTGCCAATGAGATTAAGGTGCCATTCTGATGTGCGCCAATAGATTGCAAGTGAGCTTCCACGAACGTTCTCAAGTGACTCATTTTTCAAAAGACACACATCATTTTTAAAATTAATAAACTTTAAGTAATTGGAACTAACTGCCGAGTAGATTTGTAAGTCATTTTTTTTAAACTGTTAAGCCTTAAATTATTGTTTATCGTCGAATATATTTATTTTCAACTTTATCAATACTTAAATAAATAATTTCATTAATTATTTTACTTAAAATGGAAATATATTTTCCCTAAAAAATAAAAAAATGCTCATTTTTTGTAGAACCAATATTTTATTAGCAAAAAAATATGAAAGGAAAAAGTAATTGTGAAATATATTTGACAGTAAAAGCCAAAGGAACAATGTCAAGTCATACTCATCAAATTCAAAGTCAAATGTATTGCATTTTGACGTACATTGTTTTGTCAGTAATGTTTTTAAAACTATGAATAAAATAAAAAAATAGACAATTTAGGGTTTATTAAAAATGGAAAATTACTCAATCAGTAAATATATAGACTATGACCCACCAACACCATACACAAAATATTTTGCCATTGGTATTACATGACTAAGTATCCAAATAAAAATAGAAATCACATTTAAAATTACTAGTTAAGGACATATGTATTTACATTGGTACATCAAACAATATATCAAACATTCAATGTTGCAACAAATATTTCTTTGAAAAAATTCTTAAATGTTTCTTGCATCAAACTTTCATTGAAGTATTCTATTATCTACCTATCTATTATCTTACTAATAATAATTCTTAATTTAACAAAGTATATACTTTGTTATAATATACATTGCAATTTTATAGGGACACAATAACTTCTGTTCCCAAAAAGGAAACCATTACTTCATAGGAGAAGATTATTTCAACCACTTTAAGACAAATACACTAAATATTACAGATTTCAAAATCATGTGTGACCATGTTATTCTCTCTTGACAACATGATAGCTGTATGGTTAGGAGCTGATTTCTTTTGCGTTCTGTCATTCTCGTCGGCTTCCAGTCAGTTGCTTCCCCCTCAGCAACAATGCCGGTGTTTTCAAACACATGGCGCACACATATTCTGCTATCCCCTTGCACTTTCAAAGATATTCTGCAAGCAATATATAAAAGAGTCGTATTAGAGTTTAAAAAATGATAGTATATTTTCGGTAATTTAAAAAGAACCTGCCAGTGGAAACATCAAAGCTCCACTTTGCACGGGGGGGGGGGGGGGCAAATCTATAGGCATCAATATTTAAAGTAAATAAAATTCTACTCCGTAGTCAATGTAGGCTTGTATGTTTAACATTGCTATAGCCATAATACGAAAAGAGCATCAATGATTGTTGATTTTTTGCGTGTATGAAAGACGATTCTTTGATTTAAGTGTGCTGAAAATCCTCATTTTGGAATCTAGCGTTCGCAACGTGCCTCGGAATATTGCCAAAAAATTCTTAAAAATCAAAGTTTTGCTTTTTTTATAAAAAACGCAACTACTGCATGATAAAGTTACTCAATTTAAATCAACAAGTGACTCTTCATCTACAGAATACAAAAATTGCAAGTCTCCAGCTTTCATGCCAAAGCCGCTACTGTATTTGAGGGAAACGTCTGAAAAAATCTTCTTAGCCCCAGTACCCAGTAAACACAAAATGCTGCAGATGCGCATCTGATGTGCTGCGCGGTAGCGCTGCAGCTATCACGAAGGCGCTTCTGCAGCGCGCCTAGCACTCCTAAACTTCCCTTTTTTGAATGTCGAATGCGCTGCTAACGGGTGTCAGGAGCGCTGCACAAGCGTGTCAGGAGCGCTGCATAAGCGCTGCACAAGCGTGTCACGATCGCTTCAACCTGCAAAAAATAGTTTACTCAAGGACCGAAAGTAGATGGTATCTCCGGACTGCATATACTCTACTTCATTTTCGCATCTACCTACGGTCAACCTCACATCTATCTACGTTAAGTCTATCACGCAACTACCTACGCCATATCCGATTATCAACTGCTAAATTATTTATTATTATTTATCGTTATTAAATTTTATTCTTAAAAAAAAAATAGTTTACTCAAGGACCGAAAGTAGATGGTATCTCCGGACTGCATATACTCTACTTCATTTTCGCATCTACCTACGGTCAACCTCACATCTATCTACGTTAAGTCTATCACGCAACTACCTACGCCATATCCGATTATCAACTGCTAAATTTGTTTCTTGAAAGTTGTATATATACGGTCATTCCCGTGCGTAAATGTGTTTGCGAGAACTAACTTTTAAATATCAATGCCGTGATAGTTTATGGAAACGTACCATCCAATCACGATAACAGTTTTCAGGCATTAATTAACTGAAACCTATGTTGCCACATTAAATGAAAATAAAGCCAATATTTATAATAATAAACAAGATGTTTTCCAAATGCACACGTTTGTTTACATTTCAATGAAGACGTAACTTACTCGCGCAAATGTTACGAACGTGAATATGCATGTATACGGGTCAATCCATATATAGTGGTCCAGAGGTGGTTGCTTGATGATTTTTAATATTTTTTTATATTTTTACCATACAAATTACCATTTATTGTGAATACAAATATGTCATTATTTTATTTTTTTCCTGATAGTGGCCATTTTTATGCTAACGAAACACCGATTTTAGGCGATTTCAGTGTTCTGCAGTTAAAGCAAATATCTCCAATTCTGTGTATCCTAGAACAATCAAACAAAAACTAATCGATTCAGTAAATAATGAACTTAAATAAAGGTCGCGTGATGTATCGACCTAAAATTAAGTCTAGGGTCCAAATATTGCTTCAAAGTTTTCATCACTTAACTAAAAAATCAATTTTTACATTTTTTTACATAGGAAGGCAGGACACTTAATGTCTGTAATTTTTTTATTTGAAAGGTATAAAGCCATGCTTTAAGTTTGCAGAATTTTAAGCTGTGGACTTCAGTGGTTTTTTTATTAAATTTTTTTAAATTTCTTGATTTTTCAAATTTTCCAAAGTTTAATGCCCATTATCTTTGTTGGGCATAAAAATAAAAATTGAAATTTGGCCCATTTACAGTCCTTTAGATGAGGAATAACCAGTAAAAATTTTATTTAGTGGACTCAACTATTGAAAGATATTAAACATTGAAAAGTACCAAAATATCGACGAAGTCGACATCAACACGGCACCATTTAGTACCCTCTTAAGCAGGGGCGGATTAAGGGGGGGGGGGCTACCGTCCCCCCCGTCGAAAATAGTATTTTCTGAATATGTACTTATATTTTTATTTCATTCCAACTAATTTTCATTTTGTACGGCATTAAAGAAGATTTATTTCAAGGAGTTCGAAATCCTTGTGTAGGCTGCCGCGGGTTGATGTATAGGAAGATGAAGCTCTTCCGCCTTTTGCACCGCGTTGGTCTATGTTTCCTTGGACAACAGTTTCGTCGGCGTTGTAGTCGGCTTCTTCTGGCTGGTGAAATGAAGGTGCAGCTATTTGTCGTTTTATATATCTCAAGCGTTAGACCTGACTCCAACGGGTGAGATATATAATACGACAAATGGCTGCACCTTCACTCCACCGACCTGAAGAAGCAGACTGAAACGCCACCGAAACTGTCGTCCTAGGAAACACGGTGTAAAACCCGGAAGACACTTCACTTCTTCACAAGAATGGCATTCTTTACATCGTTTTTTTACGTTTTTCAAATTTGATCAGATAGATATACTCAATAATTTATCACATCTCTTGTATATAATATAGCCATACCAAAACTACGTTCCAAGCGCTACATTTCTTTTAATTTTCCGAGGGAAGTCCACCCGGACCTCTATTTTGTTGAGATGTATTGCATACCCCCCAAGCGCCGCGTGAAGTAGTGAACAGCCCCCCCCAAAACAACGACCTTAATCCGCCCCGGCTCTTAAGTAATGCTTGATGCCTTTAAATTATTATCATCTCTCATAAATCAGTTTTTCACTTCATTTTACAAGTTATTCATTATAAAGTAAACATTTAGTATAGTAAACTTAAGCTATAATGTAAATGCAGGCCTTACAATACAAAGAATATTTGGGAATTCAAAGAAACTTACCCATATATAAAACTTGGTCATTCCATAACGAAATACCAAATGTTTACTTTATAATGAATACCATACAATTGTATGGTAAAAATATTAAAAATCACCAAGCAACAAATTTAACTTTTTCTGGACCACTTAATATGGATTGACCCATACTCAATGTTACGAATGTGGAAATGAGAAAACTGATGAATGTACCAATAAAAGCATAACAATAATTTAGTGTACAACGGAAATTAATTACACAAAGCTATCAATGAAGTGTTGTTACTGGCAGAACCCAAGTCTCTCCGATTTGTGTCAAAGCTTTCCCATTTATGCCAAATTTTCGGTCTAAGAATGAACCACAGGCTAAACATGTTACTATATATCAAGGATATATTTCATTAAATGAAAAAACAAAGGATGCACATAGTAAATGTTTAAAGAATGAGTATTCATATCTTCCTCTTTCGACTGAGACTTTCAACATCTCCCCTTATTCAAAAGACTACCTGCAGCGCTGTGGCAGTGCGTCCGCAACTTGCGGCTGCTGCACTTCAAACACGAGCAGCGAATGCGCATTAGATGCGTTTCTCGATAATTCGCTCTATGAGAGCGCTGCTGAGACGCTGCTGACGCGCTTCAGTTGACATGTGCTGCACTTGCAGCGCTGACATACTTGTGAAGCGCTGCTGCAGCCATGTGTGTTTACTGGGTATAGAGCTATCCTAAGGGTTGTGCCAGAACCGACATTTTATCTCGACTTGTGAATTTTTCCTTCGTGACGTTATTCGAAATTTTTATATGAAATTTAAGTCACGAACTGAGAGTAAAAATGTTTTTCATAAAAAAGACAAATGAAACTCTTAAAACGAGAGATTCGATTATAATACGCGAACTGCAGACACACTGCCGTGCACTTTGAAGAATGGACCCGATTGAATAATGGCGTCTCATTTGAATGTGTTGTTGAAAATGTTCCATTCGCCGTCGTTCGTCAGCGAAGTGCTCTAATTATTCACCAGAAATTGAAATGGAGTGGAATTGAATTTAAAATAAGAATTTATTCTTCACGTACCTTGGTCTCCTTGCTCAGTGTCGCCACCACGTGTTGATCGTAGTATTCGAGGAGCGACGGGAATTGTCCACTCAGTATCGACCTTCCGTCCGAAGATCCGTATTTGGCGATCATAGAAGGAACGGCAGATGTCAAATATATCTCCTTGCCATGTTGATTCTCTTTGCCCATTGCATGATATTGGATCCAATCATCCAGTTCCACTCCGTCTCTCTCCTTCCTCTCCGCCTCCTCGAGGATTCTCTTGAATCTCCCGAATATGGAAGCCCTCTGTTATTAAACGCCAAATACACGGACAGCTGCGACAATGCACGGGCGAGTATACCAATAGCAACGCTGCCACGGCTGCCATTATACATCCCACCCACGTACGCCTTTCGCTCTTCAAAGTCGGCGAATGAACCAAAGTCAATCCCACTCCTTTCTCTCCCGTCGTGGTCTCTTAAGTGACGGTTTAATTATATTGATGTAACTAGATTCGAAATCGACTAAAAATTTGACGCTCGACTGGAATCGAAGGAATTCCAGAATGCAAGACGTGATGTGATCCTCGTCGTACACCATTTCGTAACGGCTCTTCATTTTCTAAATGTTGCCTTCGTTCGAGGGCTTCAACTCCGTCTTCCGCATCATCGCCTCTACGCAGGCCTCCCTGTTGGGTTTGTATAATGGCTTGTCTTTCGGCGTTTTATCTATTGACAGGCTGGGATTTGGAATTGGGAATCCTATATTTGTGCAATTCTCCAATTTGGCAACTATCTCTTTCATCTGTGTTTCCATGGATTCCATAATAGAAGAGTTTTCCGTGGTCAACAGAGATTGCAGAGCGTATACCTTGGAAACCGTGTTGCCAAGTTATTTCTTAATTTCATCCAAAGATTCTCTTTGCGTGGTTACCATGGAATTCACGCCCTTTATTCCATTTCCCAAATCAGTCACGGACTGCCTTAAACTGTTGTTAACAATGGAGAAACCATTTTCTTGCTCTCTGCTTATTTTCTCTAATGCCTCTTTTTGCATGTTTACTGTGTTGCCAAGTTCTTTCTTAAATTCCTCCAAAGATTTTGATACGGTGTTGCCGAGTTCTTTCTTAACTTCATCCAAAGATTCCTCAAAAGACTGTTTAACTGTATATAACTCCGTAGTGAAATCACTCCTAATCCCCGATATCTGTTTTTCTATGGAGATCTTGGAGGCAGCAATTTCGGTTGAAAAGAACGTTTTCACGTCATTCATCGATTCTTCATTTGTTGACCGACAAATATTGTGTCTAAATTGAAGCAGTTTGAGTATATCCTCTCGCTCCTTGTCCCCTGGGTGATTGTAGACCATGGTTTTCGCAATATTCAGTGCGCTTTGACCATACGTGTCCTCTATCATAGGATCACCCCCCGCTTCCAGGATCTCCCGAACCCAGTCCGGCTTCCCTAACATCACCGCCTGATGGAGCAGCGTCCTCTCGCCCACGTTCTTCGCATTAATATTACATAAATATTTCAATTGCTGAACGTACTCCTCGACGGGATATTTAGACATTACTTCGAATAAAAAATCCTCCATTTCGACCTCAAGGGAGATTTGACCCACGTTCCTTTCTGAGCCGAGTGAAAGTTTTTTGCGATCTTGCTTAAGAATAGGCTGAAATGGAGGTTTTGCCTTCAATAGGCCTGGAGATATATCTCTTGCTGAGTCGGCTGTCGAGATCACTTTGGTCTACTGCCGATGGATTACCCCTGTGGATGGATCAGACAAATGTCAGATTTAGAACACGATTCTATTTATTTTTTCTAATGTTTTATAAGGCATTAAACACTAGTTTAGGTAATAGTTATAGCAATTAAACTGACTCTCGTTGACTGTCAAGAGGGTAATTAATTATTGATCAGAGTCAATGTTCTGAAAGATGAATTAGAATCATTTATTGATAGTAAATTTCAATATTCAACTAAATTGCATAGCTGGTACATTTGAACTCCTGAGTATAATCAATCCTAAAATGCACTGATCATATCAGAGTGCATTGACTGGTAAAATAAAATTAATAATAATACATAAATTGTATTTAATTAATGTAGGTAAGTATTTCTCAGTTTATATGTCTAGGGGTTGAAATTGGATAAAAATTCTTAAAATTCGACTTCTCGTTCGTGTTAAAGGTGATGTACGAATTTATCTTTCAATCTAACCATGGCTGAGCCTGGTTCTCACCAACGTAAAAGGTAATAAACGTCAGTGAAAATGAACATACCTTGTGAGTGAGGATGGTCTCCGTAAGAGCGTTGATCTGATGAGAACAAGCTACACAACAAAGAGTCGTCTGATGTTCTGTGCGGAAATGGCTGACTGGTCAGTGCCTCTCTCTTACTGATCCTTCTACGTGCTTGAGCAGAGTCGATTATGTGAATGCCTTGCTTCTCAAACGCCGCTTTTTATGCCAACCGACGGACAGGTAACGAAGCAGGAGGTTGATGAATTTTTTTGCTCGAACAGCGCGCGGCCATTGAAATCGCCAGGAGGGTCGCAGTAGAGTGAGTTGGGCAGGTCAAAAGCGTGGAAGAGACATTTCTGGAATGGTATTATAAATGGAATGGCTTAGTTTCGGAAGATAACGAAATCAATTCCAGAAACTTCTATTCCGCGAAGCATACCCATCCCACTCCCTGCACGGCGACCGGCCAAGCAATTGTCATATGTTACGAGCGATATATTATTAGCGACACACTTCTTAAGCGAAGGAAAGACTTTCTCGTACTGCGATATCAGCTTAGCCGACGAGAGCGAAGGGAGCTCGAGTTATTTATCTCTTGCGGTTGGATATTTTTATTCGGGGAAAACGCTGCCTCTCCTCCTCGACTTTAACAAGAACACTTTATGGAAATGAATGTCCTCATTTCGTCATAATTTTAATTCCGTTCTATCGTTCAGATGGATTCGGCAATTCTCAAAACAGAAATCCAATACAATATAAGGATCCACAAGTATTGCAAAATAACTATTAGAAGCCAAGTATCAATTATTGCCAATTATACTGTCACATGGTCAGGACTGATCGGAGTTTTTATTACGGCATAGTCTACTAGGTATTCTTTAAGAATCACGGAATGAAATAAATTCGTGTTGAGTAAGTATGGTCTATTACTAATGTGAAGTCAGGGGTGGCTCTACCAAGAGGCAAACAGTACTGTGGTTAAGTAGGGGTCGGTGCTTACGTCAAGTAAGGGGTGGCATAACCAAATAACTAACAGTATGTACTGTGTTAAAGTACGGGCCGATACTAACGTGAAGTGAGGGGTGGTTTTGTAAAATGCCAAACAGTACTGCGGTAAAGTACGGGCCGGTACTAACGTGAAGTCAGGGGTGGCATTACCAAATGGCAAACAGTACTGTGGTATAAAGGATTTAAGGTTTTCCCGACGAATAATATAAGTGAAAGTTTCTCGGGTTTCACACCGGGTAAGATTTTTAAAAACGTACAGAACGCGTAACGGCTTCCACAACAATGGGGCATCTGTGGCTATATATATAACTGCCAGCATCCTCGCTCAACTCATTATCCTGATGACGATGGCTGAGTCAATCATCGAAACGTTGATCCATTTAAATAATCTTACCCGGTGTGAAACCCGAGAAACTTTCACTTATATTATTCACCGGGAAAACCTTAAATCCTTTTTATCTCACCTCTACGGGGAGGAAACCCATCGCTGCGTTCGCCGATTCGAGCAACTGAGGAAGGACAGAGCACCCTTGCTTTTCTTCTGAGATGCAGAGACTGTGACGTGATTCCTAAATTTGCTAGGATTCGATCACCGGTTAACTCACCGGACCGCCGGACGTATCATAAAGAGAGCCAGCCTCGCACTAGTGCGAGAACGAATACACCATCACAGAAGTGCCCTGGATGACATCGCGAAACGCCTTATAGATCCCCATCTACTGCTTGCAATCACGCTCTCTCCTATGGACTGGGAGTTTGTGGATAGAATCACTGCTGCCCAAGGTGAGCTGTTATTACGCAAAAATGCTCAGAGACAGAAACCGAAATTTGGTCGTTCAGATGTCCAACCGAAAATTCCAACTCCACTCGATAGAAGTCGAGTTGTCATAAACCTGACCGGGTCCGAAATAGACGAGCCCACATTTTCAGTTATTTCCAAAGGATTTAATTTCGCACCGGCTCCTAAATCCATTCCCCTTATGGACATAGTGGGAAACGCAGAGCAGGCCATCCGTAAACTTCCACAAGCAGAAGCCGAAGAGGTTAGGAGTGAAGTGTGTTTGGTCCTGAAAAAGGCTGTCTTGCCTAAGCCCAACATTAAAAGGGAGGAAAGTCGTGCGTTGCTCACTTTACGCAAAAATCCTGCTATCACCGTGCTTCCTGCAGACAAGGGTAATGCAACCGTTCTTATGAGTACCGCTGATTATCACAGGAAAATTAGCGATTTCCCGAAAGACCCAGTCTACCGCATGATATCCCGAGATCCTACGGATTCGATTGTGAGAAAGACAAATGTTCTGACCTAGAAATCCATTCCAGCACCGGAAGATAGGAAGAATTTGATACCACAAGCCCCGATTCCTCCGAGGTTATACGGATTGCCGAAAATCCATAAAAAGGACGCCCCACTGAGACCCATCGTCAGTGCTATTGGGTCACCCACGTACCTTTTGGCGAAGCATCTGACCAGCATACCGGCGCCCTCTTTGGCATTAAGCGACCACCACATAAAGAATTCAGTAAATTTAGTCCAAATTTTGGATGAAATCCGCCTTGACGAGGGAGACTTCCTGGCGAGTTTTGACGTCGTGTCGTTATTCACCAGAATACCAATCGGGGATACAATTCAACTCCTTCGAACGATAGTCGACCAAAACACCATTGAGTTATTTCACCACGTTCTCACGTCGACCTATTTCCTATACTGCGGGAAATTCTACGAACAGACGGAAGGAGTCCCTATGGGTTCTCCGTTATCACCAGCTATTGCCAATTTTTACATGGAAGATTTTGAGGATCGAGCCCTGACTTCGGCCCCATTGAAGCCAAAATATTTCTTCAGGTATGTGGATGACCCATTCATCGTGTGGCCACATGGACGTGACAGCCTTGATGGATTCCTCAGTCACATGAATAGCATACATCCCAGTATTCAATTTACCATGGAGTTGGAGGCCAATAAACGTTTACCTTTCTTGGATATTCTGGTTGAAAGAAAAGGAGATGTAAGGTTGGGTCATGCTGTATACCGAAAACCAACACACACCGACCTATACCTTAACGGGAGGAGCCAGCATCATCCGGCGCAGAAAAGGAGTGTTCTCACTACGCTTTTTCATCGAGCGAAAACCATTGCGGACTCAAAAAGCCTTCAGAAGGAGTTAATACACCTAAAAGACACCTTCCACGCGAATGGCTATAACCTATGAGAAATAAATTTGGCTTTAAAAAGAACGTTCACCACCAATGGAGCGGAGATATTGGAAGAGAAAGAAAAACCCATCGCTAAGGCTTGCCTTCCTTATATATCATCCATTTCTAACAAGATATCGAGGATATTAAAACGACAGAGTGGAAACGATACATATACCACCTGCTAAAATCAAAAATTTCCTGGTCACCTGTAAGGACAACCTCGGCCTGAAAACAACAGGGGTAGGTATACCGCATACCATGGGAGTGTGGTAGGGCGTATATTGGCGAGACAGGAAGGACCATCGAGAAAAGAGTCAACGAGCATGAAAGAAGTATTAGGCTTTTTCAACCGGAAAAGTCTGCATTAGCAGAGCATAGCCTTGACCATGGACATCGTGGCGATTTCCCAAATTCCACACTACTTTCCCGGGCGTCCACATATTGGGAACGAATAACGAAAGAAGCGATATTGATACAGATGGAGCAAAATAACATCAATAGAGACAACGGCTTCAACTTAAGTAGGACTTGGCGCCCAGTAATTGACGAAATCCAAAGAACGTGTAACGACTTCCACAACAATGGGGCATCTGTGGCTCTATATAACCGCCAGCATCCTCGCTCAACTCATTATCCTGATGACGATGGCTGAGTCAACCCTCGAAACGTTGACACATTTAAAAAATCTTACCCGGTGTGAAACCCGAGAAACTTTCACTTATAGAACTGTGGTAATGCACGGACGGGTACATAATTCTCGAACCCGCTTCTTCCAGTCCGGAAAATAGAAAGGTTTTGCAGAAATATAGCTTTTAACACAAGACATTATTTTCCATAATAGGGAAAATATTAATCGCATAAGTTAAAACAATCCGGCTGTTGTAACTCCTCCAGAAATAAGTTCCAGAATGGAATAAATATCACATTTAATAGCTTTGTTTTTGACGCCATATTTAAATACCAAATAGTTTGCGAACTATATTATTAAATTGTCAGATTGATGCATGACTTAATCATTATTCTATTGTAAGACTGAAGTGGAGACACGTCACATATCAAAAATCAGTTTCTTGAATTGGCATTCCTATTGCTACGATGAGACGCTATTGATGCATAATTATCCACGACGATCATATGATTCCAATATAATTTATAATTCTTAAATAATATTCTTAAAGGTGTGTAAAAAATACCGTGGGCAACTTTTTTTTACGTAATACGTTGTGACGTGAGGATTTTATTTCATTTTTGAATTAAATGGCAATTTTGTCGTCAAAAGAGAAGCAGGTATGATGTATTAAGTATGAGTAGTAAATGCTACTATACCCTTAAGGTGAATGCCAATGTATGTTTTCCGAAAGAAAACCTAAGGGTGGTATTCATAGTCACAAGTAATCTCAGATTAAATTCAATTTTCGATTATATATCTCTGATTAATTACAGTTTGCAATTCATAGTCGTTCGAAAATCCCTAGTTCGCTAATTTCTGTTTCATAAATCTTTGATTTTTTAGTATAAATAGTCGTCAAAAATTATTGATTTTTCTGTAAAAATTCTTGGTAAAATAATAACTGTCGCCTACGAACCCCGCGTTGGTAAGCCAATTTGTCAGCTTCGTCACTTGGTAGGCTCGGAGGTGAAACAAAGAAGGGGATGGGGTAATGATGGGTGGAAAATTGGGGGGGGGATGTTCAGGGACGGGGAAATGGGGGGGGGGAAGGGATAACTGCTGAGCTCGTCGGAGCACTTGGTGTGGGGTGGGTTCTTGGTAGGTGTGAGGCATTAACGATCAAAAACACGACGCGTTTCCACGGTCTCCTTTCTTTTGATTTTGGACGGGACGACGTGAGGAAAGGATGGCACGACTGACAAGAAAAGAAACTCTCTCGAAAATAAGATTAACAATATACAATTTATTTACTTCAGGCAAAATACGAGAGAACGAGCACATAAAAAAATAGCCTTGCAATGAAAAAAAAACAATTAAACTAATCATCCGTGAGCTCACGTATTATGTAAAAAAAACAAATCAAAAGACACTTAATCAACATAGGATGATCCCAGCAGCTCAAGACATAGTAATGGTCACCCTAATATTACTTTTGAGCACGGCAGTTCGTCTTATTAATGTGATCTAGTCGTATACTAGTCTTCTCACAAAATTTACCCAAAAAAAAAAAACAATATTCAGCTCCTATGGTCTGTACTTCTTTCATGTAGGTTCGCTGAAGCACTTGAACATGCACACGGGGAAAAGGGAGGGGTGAGACAAAATGATACGAGTAATTAACTGTGCACTTTCTTCTTGAAGGGGAGGATTGGGACAACTGGGTTTGGTGGTCGCATAGGCGGCGAGATTTTGGACAGTACTTATCGTTGGCAGGAGGAAGCACGGCTACTGGGCAGACACCTTGCGAATGAGACCATTTCTGTATGGCCAGGCTGCGGGATGCGGAACCTCTTCAATATTCGGGCGGCGACTTCTTTCCTTCTGATTCTCCTTCGTCGCTTCACCCTTCTCTTCCGTCGATCAAACCGCTCCAGCCTTTCTCTCCTCGCTCGCTTCCGTCTATCTGCCAAGGGTTTACGCCGATAGCTCTTTCCTCCACGCCGTATAACTTTCGCCACCTTCCTCCAACCAGTCCTCTCCCAAATCAGTCGTCAGAATTTCTCCTCCTGACAGCGCGTGGATCACGACTTATATACCTTGGCTGGGGTGAAGAGGGGGGGGGGGAATAAGGGAGGTGAGGGGACGTAGCTTCGCCCAAAACAAAAATCACCCAGGGCGCACTTGACTCCGGTGGCGACGCAGCTCACGCCGGTGACTTCGGGGCAAAAAGGGGAAGGGGGGGGACAAAAGCACTTAGTATCCGGCCGTCTCTAAACTCAGAGGTCGCTCGCCGGTTGTTGAAGGGGAGGGGGGAGGTGAAAAACTGAGGAAAAGGGGGGGGAACACTCACATTCACACGAATTGAAGCCGGTCCAATCGAGGACGGCTACAATAACAGATCATTTGGCTGAATAATCATCGATTCATGAACTACGGTCGGAAGCGTCATTAATTCAAGTTTTGATGACGTATTCTTCATGCAGTCTTCGGAGCACGTCATAGGCTGTTCGATTTGCTGTTCATAAACGCTGTTTGGCTGTCACAATTTGTAGTCTGTTCGAGACTTATGAGTCAAACAGCCTACATATGGAAGCCTACAAAATATAGAAGAAATGGACGATAAAATAATTCTAACGATGAAAGGGCTCTCGCATCCCTCTATCTAAATAACTTTTAGCACCTGTGCCAACTTGACCTAAGTTTTGCATAACGTCAGAAATTTCAAGGGCAATGACGAATGGAGAATGCAGGCATGCGCTAGAACGGTTATAACTAAGCTGAGGACATTGCCTAAAATGCCTACTTTTTCTTTTACTCAGGAAACCAATTTTATGAAGTTATTAGTTCATTTAGGATCATCTATGGCGAAATTAAAGCGATTTGTAAATGCCTAAAAATTCCTATTTTACCTGTATATGCCTTTTTCTGCTGATATCGCCTATTAAAGGGCCTAAAAAAGCAATATTCTTCTCAACATCACCAAACTTCTCTTTAGTGCAGAGCTTGTCTGTTATTTCAGTTTCTTTTTTAATCTATCAAGGTTGAAATAATGTCATTAAACATGCACAAAGAAAAATCATCCAAGGTATTATTATATAAAGAGTAGAAAAACAACTATGGTAATTTTACGTGATGCTTACATATGATGGTTTCAATTGCCAAAAACTTGTTTTTGAAGGTACCACTCAGTATTACTGAGTTTAAAGGCAGATCTGCCTTCACAACAAGCATTGATATTATGTGGAACATGGCTAAATACTGCATAATACTCTGCAGATAAAATTATTGAAATACGTGAGGTATGTGACAGGAATAATGTGTGCCTCCGATACATCAGTTTAAACGTCTTTTTCACCCACTTAAAGGTACACTATTGGGTCATTCCATGCCAAGTGGTCTGGTAGTCCCCACTGGACCGTCACGGATTTGAATGAAATTTTGTATGGACATTCACACATATCCTCAATAAACATTTGAAAAGTTTTACGTTCGCCGATGGCATACTTGCTGATACATAGTAATTTGTTCGACCCCGTGCCGCAGACTTCTTCAATAGACTATGAGATTATGGTAACTTTGAGGCAAAGTATCTCAGGAGATATTTTGATGAGAGAAACAAAAATTGGCTATCTTGTACAACGTTTTAAGCTATATTAAACAAAATAATAAGATTAACTGTAAAAGCGACCTCCTTGAAGATAATTCAGGGCGAAACTGGCCCGAAAAATTGCGGATCGAAAAAAAATTAAAATTTTGGCTGTTTATATTTCAGGAAGTAAAGGTATATTCAACGTGAAACTTTGAGCATTTTAAAATATCAATACATGGTTTATGAATATAAAATTTCATCTTCCTAGTGCTTTCCATTATTTTAAAAATCTAGTCAAAGTTTGACACTTTTTGTAAAAACGCCAAAAATAGGGTATTTTCTTCCCGCTTTTACAAAAAAAAGACCCTCTGAAATTTCGTTTGGAAGATTTTCATTATAAAGAGAATGATTTCAACCCTCTAAAAAAGTATATCTGGTTTTTCATCGCGGGAATATAAGACCCTAAAAATAGGGACAACGTTGAGGATGACATTTGTAAAAACGACAAAAATAGGTTATTTTCTGCCCGCTCTTACAAAAGAAAGACCTTCTGGATACTCTTTTGAATCATTTTCATTTGAAAGAGCATGTTTCAAACCTCTTAAAAAAGTAGACTTGGTTTTTCATCGCGAGCACATACGGCCCTAAAAATATGAAAAACGTTGAGAACGTTGCTTTGGTGGCGCCAAATTCATTCTGTTGTTTGTCGTCCTGCTTGTTTTATGTATAAATTTTTAGTATATTGCGTTGGTCCATGGTGATATTGTCACTACCAGTTCAGGCATTTGAACCAGTAACCCCATCGCCGTAGGGATCACGCCCAATTGCCGTGCAATACCAGCCACGGGTGGGTTTCTTGGTTGAGGATCCCAAGCCTGCAATTTGGTTTCTTCGACAAGGTTCCCAATCCTTGTGTGGGTATCTGTCTGGTTCCAAAGCCAAAGGTTGGGCAGCTTATCCTAGGTTCCCAAGCCGAAGTTCGTATGTTTTTTTTTTGAGAATTGGGTAAGGAGACTATACTAGAGACTTGGGTTAATTCGTGGCCGTGTGGTCGTTCTGTATTGTGTGACTTACAGTTTTTTAAATTGTGAATGATGCCATGTATTCATTTCTTGGATCCTTCAAAGTTCATCTTAATGAATCCGTTATTCCACTAGAGGTGTTTCTAGAATAGTGACAGCTATTACTGGTATCGACCAACTCTTTGGGGCCAAAGTTAATAATTGAACTTTCGTCGATTTATCGGTTTTTTAAATTTTTGTTTTCATATCTTCGATTAAAAAATATTTTAAGCGCCTATTTTAAGCGCTTATTTTAAGTGCCTATTTTGAAATATTTAGTGCCTATTTAGGCTGCCTATTTCTTCATTTTTAGTGCCTAAATGTCCTCAGCTTAGTTATAACGTTTATATTAACAACAATAGCGCAGAGATATGTAAGAACAATATAAATCTCCCATTAACGTATGTACCTAATGCATAGAAAATTGATGGAAAAGGTCCATGATAAAACCACGATCCCGCGGAAACAAAGTACTTCCACTCCCCGTAAAAACACTATATTCAACATTTTTTTTCTTCATAGTTTATCAGCTTTAGGACAATGTTATTACGCAGAAATCTAGAACAAAACAATCTTAATAAGGAAATAAAAAATATTTTTCATAAAGTTTACCATTTGGCCACAATAGGCCATCCCAAATTTCATTTCACGCTAGGCGTGAAAAACATTTTCCATATTCCGAGCGGATTTCATAAAAATTTATTCCAGGTCTAACAATGCTGTAACAAAGCCGAACTGTCTCAAGTGATTGCAAAAATGCCTTTCCTACTGAAAATTAAGAACGAAAATCGTAAAAGTTATAGTTTTTGGTCTTCGATCGAGTATTAACAATTAAATTTTTATGAACAATTTTCTCGAAAACTGGCAAATAGATATTCTTTAAACTTCGCTAAATGAAAGACAACTCGTCTAACTGTAATGTGCATATAGCCGAACCAATGTGCCCACCTTGTGAAAGACGAGAAATACATTTGTTTATTTGCTTGAACATATAGTTGTCAGTTCGATTATGGGGTACTTGGATAGTCAAACCTTGTTAACGCCAAATCAGCAGGGATTCCGGAAAGGCAGGTCTTGCGAAACCCAGTTGGCCCTCTTCCTTCACGGCATTCTTTCCTTGGGAGAAAAGCTTGTCCAAGTAGACGCAATATTTCTAGATTTCAAAAAAGCTTTCGATAAGGTCCCTCATTCGAAGTTACTCGTTAAGTTGGAAGCTTACGGAATACACCACGACGTAATATGTTGGATAAGAGAGCTCTTAGCCGACCGCGAACAGAGGGTAGTTCTAGATGGCGTTAGTTCAGATGTGGTGAAAGTTACATCAGGTGTACTCCAGGGAAGTGTCATCGGTCCCTTATTGTTCCTATTGTATATTAATAATAATAATAATATTTATTATACATAAAACAAGATACAACTTGCATTAGTCTTCGTCATATTAATATACAGAATTACAATAAAAACTATTGTTATTGTTATTACAAATACAGAAAAAATTATAAATATTATTAAGTAGTACAAATACAGAAGATGTTAAATTACAAGAAAATCATATCATCCTTGTTGCTATCGATGAATTCCTCAATGGAGTAAAAGGCCTTTTTTATGAGCCAGGCATACACAACTCTTTTAAATTTTTCAAGACTGACAAGTTTGGCTTCGGCAGGTAAACTGTTATACAGGTGCAGCTTAATTATGTGGAATGATTTACAAGTTTTTGATAGTCGGCAATAGGGAACATTAAGGATATCTCGGTTTCTTGTGAAATGGTTGTGCACATTTCCTCTTGTCTCCAAGGAGTTAAGATTTGCCTTTACGTCACAAAGACACTTCATTATATACATACAGTACAGCGTCAAAATGCCGAGCTTGGTGAAGAGTGGCTTACAGTGATCCCTGGGCTGGGCACAAGAAACTACTCTAACTGCCTTTTTTTGGATTTTAAATAGGCTTAAGGAGGATGAAGAATGGCCCCATAGCTCGATGCCATAGTTTATATGGCAGTGAAATAAGGCAAAATATGCTGGGGTAATGTATTCTTTTGGGATCAGTGCTTTAATTTTGCGTAGCATGTACACTGCCTTTGATAGTTTACCTAAAGTGGTTAATACATGAGGTTCCCAGCTTAATTTGTGGTCCAGTTCAAAGCCGAGCAGCTTGATAGTATCATTTGAGCATGCTGTATGACATAAGGAGAAAGCAAGTGATTGGGTTTTGTCATTGTTTAAAGCAAGGCCATTGGCAGAGAACCATTTAGTTGCTTCAGACATAATTAACTTTGATGCGGTGCTGGTGTTGAGCAGAGTATTTGAATTATAGATGAAAGTGGTGTCGTCAGCATAGAGTAACGATTTACAAGAAATATTTGATGGTAGGTCATTTATCAAGATGAGAAATAAAAGAGGCCCAAGAATTGAGCCTTGGGGGACACCATAACTAATGCTTAGGGGTGACGATAGATTACCATTGATGTAAACACATTGACAGCGATCTGAAAGATATGACTCCATGAGTTGAAGCTCAAGATTACTGACACCATAATAGTGTAGTTTTTGTAGAAGAATTGGATGTGAGACACAATCGAAAGCTTTGGAAAGATCACAGGCAGTTATGGCAATAGGTGATTTTCCCTGGAATGCGTCTAGTATTAATTTAACGGCAGACTCTACTGCTGAAGTGGTGGAATGGCCTTTACGGAAACCAAATTGGGAAGAAGAAAATAAATTATGAGTTTCAAAATGATTGTACAACTGGTTATGGATTGCTTTTTCAAAAATTTTCCCAAAGACAGGAATTATTGAGATAGGTCTGTAGTTGGAAAGCAAGGTTTTATCCCCTTTTTTATAGATGGGGATGGTTTTAGATATCTTCTGCGATTTAGGGAAAATGCCTGACTGGAAGCAAGAATTCAAAATTAGAGCAAGGGGTTCATCGATTACATTGCTAAGTTTTTTTATCAAGTTGACTGATAACCCATAAACATCTGTGCTGTTGGAACATTTTAAAGAGTTAATGATGATTCTGATCTCGTGAGGTGTCACCCATTTCCATTTAAAGGAGAGGGTAGTACTTGGGAAATTCTTAAGAAAGTCCGTTGCGGTGTTGTCAATTGAGTCAACACTGGGGACAAGTTCGGAGATCGAATTTATAAAATACTTGTTTAGATGATCAGATGAGATGGGTAGGTCAGAAGCACATTTGGAACGACCAGTTTCCTTGTTTATTATTTGCCAAGCAGCCTTGTTGTGATTAGTAGCATTGCTTATAAAATTTAAATTTACATTGCGTTTTGACTGAATTAAGAAATTATTGTAAACCCTCTTGAGTTGCCGCCAGGTACTTTTATCCTCCTCACTTTTGGAGGCAACATACCTATGGCGTAGTTGGACCACCTGGGATCTCAAACTAGAAAGTTCTGGGGTAAACCATTTCTGAGATTGTTTAGTGGGAGCAGGATGCCTCATAAGTTTCTTGGGAAAGCAGTTATGAAAGAAAAGTAAAAAATTTTCAAAAAAACATGAAAAGTTATCATTACCATCTGAGAATGTAAGTATGGAGTACCAGGGAGTATTAAACAATAGGGATTGCAATTCCCAAACCCCTTCTGGGGTGATGGGTCGACTAAAACTATGGGTGTTCTTAATCTTATTTTTGCCATTGCCTTTATCAATTATGAAGTGAAATTCGAGGGCAAAGTGGTCTGATATGCCGAGATCAATGACTTTTATTTTGTACATATCTGTACTAAGGCCTGTCATGACATTGTCCAGGCATGAGTCAAATCTGGTTGGTTCCGAGTTAGCACAATGCAAATTAAATGACTGTAACAGAGATATTAGAGCAGTAGAGGCAGTAGAAGATTTGCATACATCAACATTGAAATCACCACACACAAAAATTTCATGTTCAAACCTGGATAACATGACAAGACTCTGCTCAAGTTGATTACACAAAATTTTGCAGTCCCCTGATGGAGACCGATATACACAGACAACAATTGCATTATACTCTTTTATGGACACGGCACACATTTCACAGTGAAATTCCACACAAAATTGACTAACATCAACTTTCTTACAAGCTAAATTTGCCGTTGTATAAATGGCCGTCCCACCATTTTTTGCAAGTGACCTTGAAAACGATGAAGCAAGGTTATAGTTTTCGATGTTAAAGAGGGACATTTCCTCTGAACACAGCCAATGTTCTGTGAAGCATAGCAGATCGTACTTATTAGTATTAACAGATGCCTCAACCATATGGATTTTATTCCTAAGACATTGAACATTTAAACACAGTAAGGAGAGGGATTTCTGGTTAATTGTGGGCAACTGAAAAGTCGATATTTCGTAATTATCACCCGGATTTAGTCACGCCGATTTAGGTTTCAAGCTACCCGTGGCCGATCTTGTGACTCTATCGTGGCCAGAGGCAAGAAATTCAACACGGTGGTCCTGAAGTGAATCGTTCGGAACGGTGGATGCGGCAGTTTCACCCGTACATGATGAGTTGTGATCACTTTCAACACCCTCAACAGATACATTATTCTCACCGTTGACACTATTGCATTCATGGATTGCAAAAGAACCACCTCACTACAGTTGTTACGGGCAAAATTTGCCTCTTCGCAGATGACGCAGTGTTGTACAGGGATCTAGGCAAAGAGTCGGATAAAATGCGTTACAAAAAGACCTAGATGCTATAAATGAATGGTGCAATACTTGGAAGTTAGAATTGAATTTTAAAAAGTGCGTTTTTATGAATTTTTGGAAAAAGAATAACTCGGTCAACGAAACGTACACAATTAATCAAACAGACTTATCGAATGTAGGGTCAGTTAAATACTTAGGTGTGACCCTTGCTCAGGACAAGGACGTTTTCGGTCAATATATTTGCAAAATTATATATTTAATTCTTCAAAATCGAATTTGTAGAAAGCTTTGTTTTTGCAATAAAATTTCGTTTTATATACCGATATCAATAATTTTCCACTTTTAAGCAAACTATAAAGCTTTATATCTTTCATAAAACAGGAGAACTATCGGGCGGCTATAGCATCGAACAATCTCCTCTTTGTGACGTGCGATATCATTTTTGGCAGCACTCTCAATGTATATCATATTTTAAATGCAATTGATATTTTTTTCATCTATATTTGAACATTCAGAGGAGCAAGTTGTCTGACAGCTATGAAGCTTAGTAGATAGCAACTAAGCTGATAATTGGAATCAAATTGTATCATTTAAATACGTGGCCAATTATTAAATGGAAAGGACACCGTACGTATTATTAATATTTAACTAAATTATCATCAATTATATTGCAGAATTTTAAATGCGTGCAATACCCATGGTCTTAATTAATTCAACTGTATGGGTTTTTTAAACTGCTTTGAAAAAGTTCACTTCACCGGTTTAATTTGACGCGTTAATTTGAAGTATTAGGGATATCATTTACAAATATTACCGTCGGAAGAGAAAAATACCTGAAGACACATAACATTCACGTTTTTCAAGTTATAAAACTATTTTCAGAAAGTTAACAGCATTTGGCTGACCCAGTTTCCAACTAATAACCTCTCCTAATATAAATCGCAAAAGCGATGGCAGCCAGACTTTGACGTGTTATTTATCTTTGCAGTCGGATATTTTTATTCGTGGAAAACATTGACTCGCTTCCTTGACACAAATAAGGTGGAAATAAATATTCAGTATTCATTGAAGTCTTATTTTATTGTTTATTTATCGGATGTATAATTCCGAGAGCTTACTGGCCGTAAGGAAAGTCGGGTATGTTGGAAACGAAAGCTTTATTGCTAGGGAAAGAAGGAAGTCTAGTAAATATAACCCGGTGACAGTATCAGCGTAATTTTTAAAAATTCTGGGCGGATTTCCCACAATGCAAATTTCTGCTGGAAAATAAGAGCCATTACCTCTCAAATCCGCTTTCCTTAATCCGTAAAAGATATAGATTAATAACAAAAAAATTCTATATTGTGAACTTTCAATCCATTTCTAATTTGTAAAGGCAAATCAATGCAAAAATGAAATAATACCTGAATAAATTCTTAACACAAAATCTGTTTATAATTAATTCTTGATTAAAAAAAAAATTGTCAATGGTCGTCCAAGCTTTTAGCTTATTAATAAGAAGATGGTGTGCCACAGTTGACTGTTTTCAAATTCCAAAATTCTTGAAAAATTATCTCAAACCTTAGCATCACATCGAAAACCTGCTTCTTTTTCACGGTGCCTTTTTTTACACCACGTCGAAAAGCATATACTGATTTGGGCTGAAGTTGAT
Source organism: Pyrrhosoma nymphula (assembly GCA_963573305.1). Classification (NCBI taxonomy): domain Eukaryota; kingdom Metazoa; phylum Arthropoda; class Insecta; order Odonata; family Coenagrionidae; genus Pyrrhosoma; species Pyrrhosoma nymphula. Next base: position 182,144,641 of record OY754327.1, read on the forward strand.
ATTTAATTAGTTACAGCTTCATTTCAAAGGGTTTAATAGACTGAAAAATTGAACTGTTCTTTGGTTTTTTGCCATAAAATTGTACGAACAACTCATTGAACTGAACTGTGATTTCAACGAAAAAAAGCCAAAAAAGTGAATAAATTTTCGACCTCGAGTTCTGGCACACATTTAGTTATGGTTGAATTGCAGAAATGAATACTAGCCAACATTTACTCCATTTATAATTTGACGCAAAACAAAATAACATCTGGATTCATTTATCAAAGCAAAATAACATTTTAATGAATTCTTGATTGTGAAACAATTTTGCGAGGGCCATCAAACCTTTTATCTTTTAAATAAACACAAGGCGATGTGCCCTGGATTACAAATACACTTATTAAAAGATCGATTTGCATTTATGAAATCATGAAATGTGTTCCCTAAATCTGTATCAAATTGAATCATTACTTAATTTTGCAAAAAAATAATACTTCAAAATTCGAAAGATATATATTTTCTGTTACTGGTTGTACTTCCAATTCTTGCCTTAAGTCTTAATTTTTTATATGGAAAGGCGTGTATAGCCTTTCACAGATATAATGAATTTCATTTCTGACGTTTCAATTTGTTTTAAGTGTCTTGTTCTGAGTGTCCAAGCTTCTGATCCGTATAGTAATGTGGGATAGCCATTATTTTGTAAAATTTTATTTGAGTTTATTTTGCAGTTTTTCCCTTCAGTGCTCTTCTTATAGTCCCACATATTCTTTGGTAATTAGTTGTTTTATTTAAAATTTCTCTGTCCTCTTCTTGGGTGATATCGTATCCCAAATATTTAAAGTATGATATCTGATGCAAGATATTATTTTCAATAATTAATTTATTTCTTATTGGGTTCTTTCCTAGGAATGCCATTGTCTTTGTTTATTGTACAGATACCTTCAATTTATAGTCTCTTGATATCAGAATTAATTTAGTAGTTGTAGTTTTTGTAGTTTATTAGTAGTTTAATTTAGTTTAGTAGCCTTGGAGTAGTTGTATTAGTCTTTTTTGGTACAAATTTCGGATACTTTCTTCTTGTAATAGGTGTATCTTTATTGTCTCATTTACATTTTTAAAGTGTAGGTGTTCTTTTCCTTCTTGACTGTAACCGAATCTTGGATTTCACTAAATTATTGTCTGTGATGATGTTTCTACCTCTGTATACATGAGTATCTATGATCCTTTGTGTTAGTTTTTTATTGACAATCACATCATTGATGAGTGATCGATAACCTCTTTCAGTCCATGTGAATTAATTTATTTCCTTTTTCGGAAAAAATGTGTCCGTGACTTTTAATTCATTAAAAGTTATGAATTCTCGTTGGTGCGATCCAATTTGATTTTGCTGGTCCTCTCCAAAAATGCCAATTAATCCCGTATCACGGGAGCTATGTGGACGACCCCTGAAACTTGAAACCCTACTGAGTCTAGCTCCACTTTATGTGGAAGTTGAAACTCAAGCTAGGATGGTGGCCTATCGTTTCAAGAGACAGGGACAATGGAGTGACAGGTGAAGTTTCTCCGGCCACAGACAACTATGGACGGAGCTCAGGGAGTCGAACCCCATTTGTGAAATGGGCACAGACGACATGACAGCCGTGTTCAACAAAACACCGCCTCTCTTCAAAACCCACTTTCCAGCGAGGGAATGGTGGGTTAAGGAAGGAGGCAAAGATCTGGGATATGGAGCATATTTCTGGTTCACTGACGGCTCCAGGAAGGAAGGAAGAGCAGGAGCAGGGATTTATTGCCGCCACCCTGATAAAAGGCTCTCAATACCCTTGGGGGAGTATGCTACAGTTTTCTAGGCAGAGGCCTATGCTTTGTTGACCTGTGCCTAGTGCCAAGGAATTATGTCGTAAAGGCAGATCTATTCACATACTTACCGATAGCCAAGCAGCTTTAAAAGCTCTCATATCTCCATGGTGCAAATCAAGACTGCTGCTCGAGTGCCGTGAAGCACTCGATTCTCTAAGCAGACAGAGCAAAGTAGAACTTTTCTGGGTCCCTTGCCACGTAGGCATAACCGGAAACGAGATAGTAGACGAACTGGCAAAGGAAGGCTCGAGCGGGAAGCCAATTGGACCAGAGCCTTTCATCCCAATCGCACCCTCTTCAGGGACCACAAAGATCAAAGAGTGGAGCCTAGCTCAACACTCTGAGATCTGGCGGAACGTACAGCGGCTCAGGCAAGCCAAGCTCCTGATAGGAGGACCCAGACCGGGGGTTGCAAGAAGGTTTCTCCTATAAAACAGAGGACAACTTCGGACGATAGTAGGACTGCTCACCGGACACTATAAAGTTATGAGGCACCTCCATCTGAGAATTATAGACTCGGTGAGATGTAGATGGTGCGAGGAAGAGGACGAAACAACATCTCACGTAATCTGCAAATGCCCCGCTTTGATGAGGACTAGAGATAGGCATCTTGACTCACAATTTTTGGAACTCGATGAAGTCAGGGGTATCCCTGTAGAGGACATGCTAGCCTTTAGCAGGGCGACTGGACTCTATGGGTGATTACAGACATGGTGGTTAGCACAATGGAACATTGAGTCTAAGTGCCCCTGGTCCTCCTTGGAGGAACTCCACCTAAATCTAATCTAATCTAAGAAAGCCAAATGTCTTGACAATAGTTTGCTGAAAACCATTTCTTTATATCACTACAATTACAGGAGTTGTTGTAAAAAATGTAACACTCCGCTAACTTCGAAATGAATGGCTTGATTGAAATTTAAGTGAGATACTTGCGTGCGATAAAATTCCAGTATTACGAAAAGTTCAAAGAAAATAAGTTTGAACGCTGAACGCAGCTTTCGACCCAGCAATTGAGGGGGCTGCTAACAATGGATTTCAGAAGAAAAAGTCTCCCCTTACAAGAGAAAAAAAAATTAATGTAAATAAAAATCACTATTGACAACGCTGGTAATTTTTTATTATTTTCTTTAAACTTTCCGTTATGCTGGCATTTTAGCGCACGCAAGGATCTCACTTAAATTTCAATCAAGCCATTCATTTTGAAGTTAGCGGAGTGTTACGTTTTTTACAACTCCTGTAATTGTAGTGATGTAAAGAAATGATTTTCAGCAAACTATTGTCAAGACTTTCTTACTTTAGAATTGATAGTCAATGAATTGAAATATAACCGAATACCAAGCGCTTAAACAAGAGAAATCCGTTTGTACGCGCCAAAAACCATGACTTTTTGCAAACAAAATTCAGTTAAAGTGCAGTGAGGGCTGAAAAAATTGTAAACTTATATCATGAAACATAAAACTAAACAAGTTATTAGGTGCATTTTGTTTCATTAAAATCTGTTTTCTTTCTCAGGAGATATAACCCCTCAAACTCGGGTGTCTAGACTTATTTTACAGACAGTAAGCTACGTAAGCCTTTATTCTCCTCTGTTAATCCAACTTTTCCATGGCCCATTTGGCCCATGTCTCTAAGCCACACTATAACGCAACGGTTCCAAAACTTTTTGAAAGAAGGGCCACAGTAAGTACATGAAAACTGCTAGGCTGGAGAACTGCTTGAAAAAGCTTCTATTTTATTTATTTATACCTCTATTCCCCTAACACATAGCATACTAAGAAATTATAATGTATATGCAGGAGTTTTTATTTGCAAGAAACTACAAGAATTCAGATGTGTTGAATATGTGCGGCAATAGTTATGTAAGCATAGTAAATGTTGCTAGCAAGAATATAGGCATAAGAAAACAAGGCATTTTTCTTTATTTTTGAGTCCAATTTTAAAAATTACTTCAATGATCAAGGTGTCATTAAATCAATACCTACTGTTGAGATAAATGTAAAAATGATCTTAGGCTGTTTGTGTAGTCACAGCAACAATGTAAACAGATAAAAGAGTTGAGTTGATAATTGGTTTACAGACAGAAGTCCTGTGTGTATTTAATACTAAGAAAAGGCTCCATAAATAACCAAATAATCTCTGATAACCTCAAAAGCTTATGGGCCCAGAGAGTACAGAGCAATAAGTGCAGTAAAATTGAGAAATAAGAAGAAAAACGGAAATATAAAAAATAATAAAAGAAATGGCGACGTCGATTGAAGATGCAACGCACATTAAGAGACTGAAGGACACATCAACATACGGAATGTGGTCTTTTCAAATAAAAATTCTATTTAGAGCAAAAGAAATTATTTAAATAATAGAAGGTGACGACTTAAACGAGAAAAAAGAAATGACTCAAGATCAAACACGTTGATGGAATACAAAAGATGCCAAGGCCCAACACTATATTGTGTCTACACTAGAAGAATCAGTGGTCCAACATATAATGACATGTACAACGGCCAAACAGATGTTCGATAAACTCAAGTTAATATACGAAAAGGACACTGAGACACGAAAATGTCAGCTTCTTCAAGAATTCTACGCATATAAGTATGAAAGATCAAAGGACGTCATGACAAATATGAGCAATCTACAAAACATTGCCTATAGATTAAACGGACTCAAACATCCCATTGATGACCTGATGATTATGACGAAGATGATGTCCATCCTTCCTGAAGACTACAAACATTTTGCCAGCGCATGGGATTCCGTGAGAGGACCGGAAAAAACAATTGAAGACCTGTGTGCGCGACTTCAAATGGAAGAAGCAAGGTTGAAGACGGAGAACAACGAGAACAATACGGAGGTGGTATCATTCGCTGCAAATTACAAAACCGGTAAAATTAAGTATAAAAATGGCATAGTGTGTTTTTCATGTAAAGAAAAAGGCCATATAAAAAGTAAATGTCCAAAAAGAGGGTGTGCAATATGTAATAGGACAAATCATACAGAAAAGGACTGCTATTTTCAGGATAAATGTTGTAATATCTGTAAGAAAACGAATCACAATGAAAACAATTGTTTCTTTAAAAATAAGGGTCAGTCAAATGAAAAAGGGAATTTTTATTCAAGTACTCTACCAGCTGATTGGTAGGTTCTTGGACAGTCCCCATTCTGCATCCCAACCTCATAAACATTGTCTCGCTTTCCCTCTTAATGGCCCGTTATTAGATCTCTCTTCAATTCTTCATATATTCTACCTTCTCTTATTTCGTCCAGAATTCCTATCCTCTTCCTTCCTCTTCCACGCTTCCCCAGTGTTCTCCCCTCTATCACTCTCTTCAACATGCCCTCTCCTCTCAAAACCTCCTCCATCCATCTCTTCTGCCTTCTCCTAACCTCTGCCACAAGCTTCCTCTCCTCTCCGACCATATCCAATACCTCCTCGTTCGTCTTTTTCGCCATCCAGCTAACCTTCTCCATCCTCCTCCAAACCCACATCTCAAATGCCTCAAGTCTAAGCACATCCTCCCTTCGCAATAATCAAGTTTCCGACCCATATAGCGCCACGCTCCATATTAAAGTTTTCACCAGCCTCTTCTTTACGTCTCTTCTCAGACCCCCCCCCCCCTCATCAATTCCCTTCTCTTCGAAAATGCTTCTTTAGCTTGCGCAATTCTGCATCTGATGTCCTTACCACTAAACCCATTCTCCTCCAAAATACTACCCAGCCTGAAAAGTTTGTTCCGGTCTTTATGATGAAGTTCCTCGAAGTCATATTTCCTGATCTTAAGACGTAAAAGGGCTCCATACTTAGGAGATGTCGGGTGCTTCTTTTCGTTTCAACTGTCGTTAATTGCAGTCTACGGATGCGAGGTGGGTTAACGACTCCCCATTTTGTGAAACTAATACATACTTACATGAGTACTCGATACAATCTGTTATTACAGCGGGTTATGAGCAACTAACATATATCGTTTCCCCTTGAAATCGACATTTTTGTTTGCATGCATGAATATCAAATTATTAGCAGATGTAGAAATATAGGTGATGTACCGGAAGTTAGGTGTGAATTTTCTGACATAATCGTTCATGGATAATATTTCAAAATAAGTGGGCGAAATTCTCATTCAAATGTTATTCGCTCTTGGAATATAATCAAATATGATGATAAGAATGACTTACATTAACCAGTGAAGGTCGTAGACGGGTGAAAATCGATGTAAAAAATTACAATATTACGAGAAATCCCATTTTTTAGGGATGTAACATTCCGAGCACATGGCTTTAGAGAATCCAAGCGAATGGCTGTGCTGCAAAAATAACTTTGGAAGAATGCCTTCCTCTCCCTTTTAGGGTGACCATGAGGAGCAAGTTTTTCTCGAGTCCAACCTGTTGGAATGCAATTCGAATTTTTCGGAATCTAAAACGTCGTGGCATGCGCTGAAAAAAGAAGGAAATTTTTATTGTGCCTCGAGTAATAGGTCATCACATTTTTCCGACATATGCATAACATTTTCCGAATTTATCGAATAGATGACATAGCACCAGGGCTTGAGGTACATATGATCAATTTTCTTCGTGGTTTCAACATAACTTTTCAATTAATTCAATGTAACAACTTCATAAATTTGTTATAAATTGTACGCAATCATGCTGGCAACATAGTGGAGCCTAAAAATATTGCCACACTAGGCCCTCATCAAATTTGCTGTCCATTTTAATGATTTATCTATAAGCTATCCTTTAAAACTGGTGTCAACTGTCTGAATTTTCATGTTGGCTGTCATTATCTTCCTCTTGCAGCCAAATCGCAGCTGACCTATTCAACCCTGGCGCGAAATAATATTTCTACGAAGGGCAAAGCGCCCTACCCGGTTTTCCCCGTTCTGTTGCCTTCTTCCTTTAAAATACCTTTCCAAAAGTTTCCTCTGTGTTCCCTCGTGTCCCTTAGTCTCGTTTTTTCCAGAACCTCTGGAATACGCGAGGAAGACGGCCAGGAGCTGATGACATGAAGGGTGGCTGGCCTTTCGACACCACCCCTGGTTATGTTTCAGCAAAGAGCAGTTTTGTTTTTTCCCATCATGGACGATTCTTTTTACTTTCTTCTTCCGTAAACCGACACGTACTCCGTTTCTCTAGCGCCCATCGCTTTCCTTACTTCATTCAACTTCGCCCTTGCCTTTTTGCATTACCCTTTCGACCACCCCCATTTTCGAAGATGCGAGAGTACCTTTTCTCAACACCTACCGCTGTTAATCCCAAAACTTTTCTTCTTTCACTAATTTTATTAAGTAATCTCAAAGTACTTATAAACTCCTTTTCCTCCCACTTTTGCACACATTTGTTGCTTGGGGTTGCATGCTTTTTGTTGTTTTCTGATTCTTTCAAGATTGACCTTTAGGTTGAAATCCCTGATGGGTGAGTGATTTCTCCTAAGGACTTGAAGTGAGTGACTTATGATATTTTTCCGTGGATTGTTGCCATTGGGAGTTTGCTCTTAGGTAATTTCTCTCTTTTTTGTGTTTTTTTATATGAAATTTGTAGCCCAGTTTTTCGTGCGATTTCATAAAGATTTTCTATGGCGTGTTTAACCTCTTCTCTTATGTTCGTGAGGATTGCTAGGTCATCCGCAAAAGCCAGAAATTTCACTTTGAACCTGTTGTCTTTTTATGCCTATTTGGATTCCTTTGACTTCTCTTTCCTATTTCGTAATAATTTTTTTAAAGATGACATTAAAAAGTAATGGTGAGAGCCCGTTACCCTGTCGCACTCCAGTTTTGATCTCGAAAGTCTCGGATATTTCCGCCATTGAGTTCCCCTTTGGAGGTTGTGTTAGTAAGTGCTTGTTAGGTGATTGCTCTTATTTTTCTGTCGATGCCAAATTCTTTCCGTGTGTCAAAGAGAGTCTGTTTGTCTATGGAGGCGTAAACCTTCTAAAAGTCCATGAAAGTGTCCACTGTGTTTCTGTTGTTTCTCACTTGGAGAATCGTCTTAGGATTCGAGATATATTCTATACAGGAGCGTCTCTTGCGGAAACCGGCCTGGTATTATTCTATCTGTGGGTAAGCTTGTTCTTCGAGTCTGCTCAAGAGGGCTTTCGAGAGGACTGATACATATCATGATAATTTATATCAAAAACACCATTTTGGTAATTTTTCGCCCTTTTAAAGATTAGCATCATGTCTACAGCGGTCATTGTTTGTTGATTCAAAAAAAGGATGACGCATGCCGTAGCCGGAGAAGTGAGTGAATGGTGGACTTGTGACAACGTGGTTTTTAACGCGGCGTTCCAAACATGAATTTGCACAGCACGTATGATTTCTTCATGAATTTGCCTGAAGAAATATTTGCAATTCGATCGATGGTCGGCCTCCAGATATTCTATAAATATAAAAAAAAGCGGAAATTTCCTCTGGTAAGTGTCCTCATTTTGTACTTTGTGTTAACCAACTGCCACACCTCTGGCTTAAGTTAATAGTACAGCACATAAAAGTATCTGTATATACATATGAAAGGACGGATCACGATTCTTTTGAAACCACTGAACGTATTACAGAGAAATTCACCACACTAATCCGTCGTAAACCATAGATATTCACCGAGAAATTTAAAAAAATTATAACTCTTGCAGTAATTTACATTACTTGTATAATTTAGAGCGTTTCCGATGTACTATTCTTAGAACGGGGAGTGAGGCTGTGGTGCCCACTTTCGTCATTGCCTTTCAACGTTTTTTCTGAAGAAATGGTTAGAGTTTAGAACCATATATATCACCGGTGGACGAAGGCAATAAAAGTTTTGTAGAAGTAAGAAGGTGGATACGAATATAATATTGATAATAGTGGGTGGGAATAAAATAGAGCAAACAGGTGAAGTAATTCACATACTTAGGTGGTATGTTGGAGAAAAATGCCATTGGAGCATCAGATGCGAAATTGATCTAGCCAAGAAAACATTTTCGAAGAGATAGGGATTGAAGAGGGGGCACTGAGGAGGGGCGAAGAGGAAAGAAAGGTGAAAACTCTATTGTGGAGCGTGCTGCTTTATAGGTCGGCAAATTGATCGCTAAAGGAAGAGGATGTGTTTAGATTGGAGGCATTTGAGGGCTTTGGAGAGGAATGGAGAAGTTGAGCTGGGTGGTGAGGAACACGAAAGAGGAGGAGTTGGATATGGTGGAAGAGGAAAAGAAATACGTGGCGGAGATTTGGAGAAGGTGAAAAAGATGGACGGAGGACATTTTGATAGGCGAGGGTATGTGGCAGAGGGTGGTACAGAGGAGTAAAAGCTAGGGAAGCGTCGAAGAGGAAGGAAAGGGATAATTGTGGACCCCATAAGGAGAGGCAGAGGAACTAAGGATACGCATATGTGCAGGAAAATGAAAAGATGTTCCAGAAGTATGCAAGTAAGTGAAATGACTGCTAAAAAAATCTATCAACAGGTAGAGCACTAAATAATGATGATCTGAAAATGTCTGTTGACCGAGGACAAAGGACTATAGAAATTTTAATTCACAAAAAAGTGAAATAAACAATACATTCTGATTATTTCTCGCCCAGCTCTGTGGGGACTTAATTGGCTCAGTTGATAAGACTGTTTTCAAATGGTCAATTGCCTCTGAGTGTTTTTTATATGTAGTCTCTTGTAAAAATGGTAAAACTAAAATTTACCCAGCTTTGCTGCGAGCGAACCCGGGAGCAACAGCTAGTGCAATATAATTGCTTCAACTTAAAATAAATAATCTGATGCTGTACAACCGTGATAGAGAACTCGTACCTCGTATTTATAGAGGATAAATGCTAACACCGTCGAATGGACAAATAAAATGTTAATGCGGTTTCAAATAGATACATTTTCTTCCTGTGTGACATCACTGTTTTGAAATGGCATCATTACGATGCTCAAAGAACTTGACTGGAAAATTGGTATGAGTCCTGGTTCCGCCAATTTCCATGAAGAAATTCAGTTGCTTATTTTGAATCATTTTTACATTAAAATTCCTCCATTCCCTGTCCTATGATTCGATTCGAAATTGCTGTCCTATTTTATTTACTTTAAATTTCACGGTTCATTTATTTTCTATCCAGGAAGTTAGCATTTTGGAAAAAAATCTTAGTAGGTATTTCGAAAGCCCTTTACGATGTTTGTTGCGGTTCAAATAATAGAGACGGGATGAGAACGGGGGAATGGGGGTGGGGGGGGTGAGGATTTAGGCGAATGGGAGCATTTGTTTACACCGCACGGCGGCGAGTGCGTAGACAGACGCAACAAGATCGCGGAGAGGAGGAGGAGGGGGCGGAGGCGAAGGGGGCGGAAGGGAGGGAGGGGGTGAGCACGTGAGCGTCGTCGGGGCGACCCCATTGGGCGGACGGCGCGCGCGCCTCCGGAGGAGGGGGTGGGCGGGCGGAGAGGGGGCGGGGAAGGGGGCGGAGGCGGGCATCGACGGCGGCGGCGGCGGAGGCAGTGCTGCGGGGTCACCGCGTTCGAGCAGTTGACGGGCGAGGGTGCGATACGGTCCGCTTTGGCGCCTCGGCGGACGACCGGGGGGTCAGCCGGTAAATACTCCCTCGCACCCCCGCACTCTCTTTTTCCTTTTCTTCTCGCTCTGCTCCGCGTCGCAATCAACGGAACCCCTTCAAAATACACGCACGCCCCCCCCTTCTCATCCCCCTCCCCCTCTGCTCCCACCCACGTGACTCGTCTCCCCCTCCCTCCTTTGTGAGTGCCGTGAATCGCCTCCTGAGCACAACGCCCCCTGGTGGTCATCGTGGGAGACTGGGAGAGGGGTGTTGACTGGAGCACGGGACACCACGTGGGTGCCGTCGGATTAGTGGTGCATTGGTGTATTAATTTATTTGTTCACGGGACACGTTTGCTCGTCATCGAAACCGTCGATTAGCAGTTAGATTTCTCCATCCTCACGTTTCGTCTTCGTCTCCTCGATTTCCTGTGATGGAATCGGAGGAAAGTGACAAATGAGGTTCGACCGCGATCCAGTTCGCCGAGGTCCGTCTCTTCATCTATTCTCCCGAGCTCTTTTTTGTTTCCGTGTAATCCCTTCGCGTGTTTTCGGTGCTTCGTGTGCCCCATTCGTTGTCCCGCTCGAGTCTCATCCGACGGCAGACACTTGACACGCGGCCGATTCCGCGTGAGTCAGCGCCGGCCGGCCACTGTTTACGGACGCCGAGTAGTCAGGGGGCCGGGAAAGCCCGCCCGGAGTGCGCCGGGTGCGGTGAAGGAGAGATATCGCCGCACTCCCTCTGCCCTGCCGCGGAAGGAGCAGGCGTTGGCGGCGGGGTCAGTTGGTGAGCGCGTGGAGGAGGCGCGGCTGAAGAGCTCCCGCTGCGCCGGCTACGTGGGCGAGAGTGAGCCCAGGAAGCAGCGGGAGTGTTTTTCGGGAAGGAGGAACCGTGAAATAGCCGGCGACATGTCCAGGCGAAAGCAGGCCAAGCCGAGAGCTCTCAAAAGTGAGTTGCCATTAATATCCCACCTGATATCCACTGCAGATTCCTCGTAAAATAACTAACGAAACAATTGTTCCCCTTTTTCGTCAGCCATTAAATCCCAATTGTTCGAGACAATGAGCCCCAGCTGATTGTTTTTATACACGTGTCTTTCCTTGTGAAACCATTCGTGGACAGTATTGTCCTCGAATGCTTTCAAAATGCAATATCGTGAATATATTTGTTCCGTCGAATATATATTTTTTGTGGCATTCGCCTGTTTGCTGTATTTGTGTCGCGAGCAAATAGATGACAATCCCTTTATAGGCAATATTGTGATGAATTTTATGTACCTACTTATTGTTAGATTAAATTTGGAAGCGTCTCTTGTCGCAACGTTTCCCCAATTTTTTTCGCATGGCTTTCAATTACTGGATTTAGGCACGACTTAATATGATCAAGTATTATGATTACCGTCAGAGAAATAGACAATTTAATTCATCAATAATTATTTGTAAAATATGCCATTATAAATCTATTGGGTCTCAGTTGTTGACATCAATTAAAGGCTTTTGAAAGAATAGTCGATAACAATAATACTACAAGGAAGTGCGATTTTGAGATCAGCTCTTGGAAGCCAATAATACTGCCTTATCTTCTCCATTTTGTCCTTGCTGAATCACCATAAGTGTCTGTCTTGCATTTGTTCGATTAACATCGTAGGAAATAAAAGGACTTGTTTAATTGCATTGAAGGGTTTTGATAACCTTCTAAAAATCCAAGGCCGTCTTGTAAAATTGCGAACATTCAACTATCAAGTTATCTTCTAAATTGCAATTCCTTAGTTTAAAATAGTTGGTGAATATTGTCGTGGTTTATGAATACTAATTATTTCCAGAACATAATATTTCCTAACCTTGGTCAACTATAATAGATAATAATAATTCACTCAACTTAAAAAAAATGATATTAATATACAGCATACATTTTTGTAATAGTGGTGTAAAGTTTTTATTGGTTGCGTATACCATTATTTGTAGTTCCTTTTTTGCTATCACTATTAGAATGTAATTAGAATCATATGAAATTTGACACCTTCACTGTACAATATTCTTTTATTTTGGGTCTTCTACCGGATTATAATTTCTGAAGTTTCCTATGCCAAGGATTCTTAAGTGGAATTTTTTTGAGAATTTTTCTTGTAAAATAAATACTGTGTTACGTAGTAACCACATGAATTTCCCACGGCACGTATCAGGAGCAAAGGTACGGACTTTTTTTTAATCCTTTGTAAAATTATTGGGTGGATGGATCGGAAAGCCACAATAAATCTTCCCTGAAAAAGGATTTCATTGGCCTGCGAAATTTATTGACGAAGAAAAATATATATTTCACCATGCGGGTGTCAACGTTCTGCGACCTTTTCTCTTACGGCCTACAGTGGATGCGAATAAATGTTAAGTCTCTTTACCCTTTTCCAAATACGACCATTCATTTTGATTCACGAATAATGTAGGTGTGTGAACTCTGTCTGGCTATGTTTTATTTGTTTCTTCCCAAAGTTTTGTTCTCTCATTGAAGTTGGATATTTTCGTCCCTTAGAGGGTTAATATTTTAGGAAGGGTATGTACAACATCAGATTTCTTTCACTATGAACACATCGTCGAATTAAATGCCGCCGGCAAGAGGACATGAAGCCGAATGTAGTCATCGACTTGACGGTTGGTATCTCAAGTCAATTAAATAGGTGTTTATTTTCCCCTGCAGCACTTTAGAATATACATAATATATAACCATAATAACAACTGTCCAAATAATAGCCGCAATAGATGTTTTTAGTAATCTCTTCTGTTCAGGGTTGCGTTGACTTATATTTGACAGATGGGTACATAACTGTTTTGCGTTTAAAATTGTGCTTTCATCAAAGATTTTCGCCTTTCATAGGAGGCAAACTTGTGTCATACTATTTGAGCTGTTGATTTTGATACTCGCTCTTGTAGCGAGGCAACAAGTAGTCATCATCTTCTACTCCCCATCGATTCAAGTCCGCGCCACTCTTTCCGTGGAAGGGGTTCTCTTCTCTTTTGTTTTCGAGAGTGCTCTCCTGATCCTCGACACAAGTGTCCCCCACACATGCACCCGCACTCGAGGTCCCCTCCCCACCCCTGCCGACGAGCGCCAAATTAATTGGCGGCCCTGCGGCGGAGCGGCTCTCATAACTTCTTCGAACCGCGCGAGACGATTAGCGTCGTCATCCCTTGTCTCGGCGCAACCATACTCCGACGGATAGATACGCACCTCGCTAGTGCTTGTGTCTATGGCCGTGCGCGCAGAGCCAGGCACCTCCCACCCCCACCTCCCTCCCTCAATCCCCCCCCCCATCGACACCCCCACTCCCCTTTGCCCATTCCTCTGGACACGGCCGAGCCGTCCGGCTCCAGTCGTCGTCTTCGTCTCGTGGGAAAATCGCCCCTGCTCAACGCGTGAGGAATGCAGAACACACACACAACAAGGGGGACGGTGGGAGGGAGGGGGGATGGAGGGAAGGGGGTGAAGGGAGGGAAGGGGGATGGAGGGAGGGAAGGGGGTGGTTCGGTATGGTACGGTAGGACGGGGGTGTATGTGGGGAAGAGGAGGAGGGAGGAGGAGATGTGGCAGCGCGCGTGGTGATGGGGAGGGAGAAGGGGGTTGGGGTAGGGTTCGGGGAGAGGGGTATAAAAGGGGGCAGTGGTCCATCAGGGGGGAGGATGTGGAGGGGGGGCTTGAGGGGTGGACGAGAGGCCAAAGGATTTCGCGAGGGATGTGGCCTTTGGAAGGGAACAGGAGGGGGTGGAGGTGTGGGGAGACTGACCTCCTCCTTAGGTTCGCAATGAGCATTCAAAGTTGGAGATGAAAGGGCTCTCTTTCACCCTCCATCCCCCTCTTGCCTTGGTCCTTCCTTACCATCCCCCTCAGACCCCCTGTCCTCCCCCAATCACTCCTCCCCTTTTACGGCCTATAGTTTCTCACCCCCCGCCACCACCACTCGCATTTCTCTTCACATACACCCCGTCCCCTCCCCCCGCGTCCACCCCCACCGACTTTCCCTTCTGCCCTGCGAAACTCCTCATCAGCTGGGTATAAACAAGGCATCGCGAGACACCGTCCTCCGAGTCCAATGCACTGCCCTCTTCTGTCTCCCTCCTCCGACCCTTCCCGACCATTGCCGTGTCCACACCAATGAATGCTCCCGAGGATCATCGGTTTGCGAGAAGTCATTTCCTCGTGGGTTTCCGTGTGCCTCCTATCAATGATTCAGGGCCTGTACGTTTACGGTTGTCAGCTGGAGGGACAAGGAAATGATCTGTAGGTCGCCTCAAATCTTTGTCGTCAACTCCGGGGATGTATATGGCGGAATATTGCAGGACGAAGCTAATTATTCACCTCGGCTACCAGCTTAGAAATGCACTGCGTCTTCGTCTGGAGTTGCGTATGAATATCCGCGTCGGCAATTGACTGTGGTGGAAACCGGTGATTTTGCTCGGCGATTTGCCCGGTGGATTGATTTGTATCAAGGTGTAACCCAAGCACACGCATGTCATTAATACTCAGACCAAAAGAGGAAAAGGGACTATTCGTTATTTTTAAATGTTTTAATCAAGATAAGGGATACATAAAAACCCGGAACTTAGTTGAAACTTCGCATTAACTTCGATGTCATTATCAGCAGTCATCAATCCGAAGGTTGGTTCGGTCCAACTCTTCGCAGGAGTACTTCATTGGTGATGCACTCCATCCATTTGATTTTCATAATTCTTCTGCAGTGCCATTTTTACATTGCCTCATAATCTCCTTTGTAATCTCGTGACAACTTCGCTTCCATGTAAGATTATGCTCCAGACGCATGCTTTCACGAAGTGCCTCTTTATGACCATGCATGTGTTGCTAACTGTCTGAAGACTTCTTCTAATAAAATACCTACTTTACTTGGGCTACCCTGCTCATTATATCTTACTTGCTTCTATTATCACGTGTGTTTTGTGAAATTAGAATGAAATTGTACAGAAAGTGTATTGACTTGAATGAATCTTTCCTCAACTTGCACGGATCGTCGTTGGAGAATGCAAATACATAATACATTTTTGTCTGAATGATAATATTCCAGCACATTTATTCCTAATGCGAGGGTGACTAAATGCGAAGAGAAGATCAAAATTGTTGTATTCCTCATCGGAAGAACGATCATTCGGCGTTTTATAAGTAATACAATCAGTAATTCATTTTTATTTTAGCCCTTTTGTAATTTAGTCCGGGATTCTCGAGTGTTAGGAGAACAACGTTTGATGACATTTTTATTAAAATCTACTGTAGTTTTCACTTGACTTTTATCCTTGTCTGCAAGAGAATGCTAGTGATATTGCATTGTACTAATGATTGCTTTTGCTTAATAATTGACATTCCGATGCGATTGCGATCTAATTATTTGTAAAAAAATATTTCCGATGTTTGAATATTGATCTAAACCATTAAATATAATATGTAGTATTTGATTCACCGCCAGTCAATGTACCTTTCTGAAGCCACTTATTAAGTAGCACATTACTTTCAAGTATCATAAACTTTCAAATTGAGGACAGGGATATTTCCAAATATCCATACTAAATAAAATAATTTGAACTTTTACACAGAATTTATTTATTTATACTTTTTACCATTAATAAATTGTGTGGAAAAGTATAAAGTATATTATTTAGTAAGGATACTAAATACTTCCACAAAGTAAACCCTGAAACAGATTGTATTTTTTCAAATACTTACCCTTCCCCCTGCTCCTCCAATCTGCGACGCGTTTACGACGCTACTCGTTTTCCAAATGCGCGAAGCAATGTAAAATATTATCAGGAATTTTTTAATCTCTGTCAATAATAAATGAACTATCTGAAAAAACTGCTCCAGCTCGTAACGAGAAACGGGTAGTGGATTCATCTGGATAGAAAAAGTTCTCTTAAGAGGGTGAATTCCAAATTTTGTGTTTCTATATCTTTCCAGTCAAATAATTAACACATAAGATTGAGTGTAAGAGAAAAAAAGTATTACCAACGTATAAATTTACAATGTAACTACAAATATGCAATACACGCCGATGGCTTAAAATTGATGAATGTGGAATCCCTCCTAGAGGGCCGACTTATGAAAGGAATGAAAGTAAAATACTTGAGAATTCGAATATTCCACCCTGACGTATAAACTTGAATTAGATGTCTCTCCGAGTCCGAATGGTGTTGTAGTAGAATTAATCTAGTTCAACGTGCTTCGACTGGTGTTTATATTGTGGCAGGCCGTTGCCCTTAAGTGCAGTATTTCCCAGGAATGGGGAGTTGACATTTTGGATCTGCCTCCTTATTATTACTGTTAAGGCCTATCCAGAGCGTGTGTACGTAATTCGATTTTATATCCGCTCTATCGCCTGCCTTCAGGATTAGACTATGGAACGGCAGTGCTGTAACCTTTCCCTGGCGTGTGAAGGCACCACTTACAATGAGTAGCACTTGGTGTTGAAGTATGGATGTCAGAGCTGGGATTGCTGTTGCATGCCAATTTCGAACGCCCAAATTGATTGCTTTCTTTTTTCAGAATGTTTCATTCAATTCTATTTTGACGCATAATCGTTATCTCTGTGTCTTTTGGGTCGCTCTGTGTTTCAATACTTTTTCTTCAGTTGAAAACTTTGAATAAAGTTAAGACAGGGCTAATGGCAACGTGGGTGCTATCTATTGATATTAAAAAACAATCTGGAGGTGTTTATTTTTCCTCATCATCACACGATAAATATCAAGGGATTGAAATTATTTGAGATTCAACTCCATTTCATAATCCTCCTAAATATTAATTATAATATTTTACTCTCGCTTCTATACAATTTCATGAAGGAATTGCTTCCGACAAAAGATTGTCAAAATGTTTTTAGAGAATGTAATTCCTCTTTTAAATGAGTCTACTTTTGAACTAAGCATTTTATTGAAATATATTGTAAAAATGTCTTTTAAAAATCTTTATCCTAAGATGTAAGATTCATCATGCAATCTGGTTTTACCTCTTTGCATATACTGAATCTCGATCGCGCTTCCTTTATAGAGAAAAACAGAAATACGTCATTTTTTAATTGCTCCTTCAGTCTGGCTTTCATCCAAGTATTTTAGATTTAATGGAGTATTTCTGTTATAAATCAAAATAAGACCCGATTTTAAACCTTGCTGAAAACTTCCCTTAAAGACCTATACCGTTCGAGGCAGTCGGTGATAATAAAGCTTGCATTTAGTTTCGTGGGAAATTTCATGGCACGTAGGTATTCATTGAGCTGGAAATTCAGACTAACGACGTGAAATAACATTCATCTTATGGACCTCTGGAGTGTTAGAATTATGCTGTGGAATAATGATTATTGCCGCAAATGATGTGCCAAGGCTTTATTAGTGTACAGGTCTCACCATTCGTTGGATTTTAGTTATATTTATCCCTTAAGTCTTATGTTATATGTAGTTATTTTCTCTGCCTCTTGGATAAAAACATTTCTATTTGTTTGAAGTATCTTAACTCAAATTGCTAAACTTCACTAATTAAGATTTCCAATGTTACTTTTTTAACACTTTGTGGTATGATAGCGTGAATTCAGCAATTAGTTACTAAATTCAAATAAAATAAACTTATAAGTCGATTCAAATTTTATTAGTACAAAATGGCCATGAAGAGATATTATGAGTGTGATGAAATACTTGAAAGCCTCATACTATAAACCGTGATGTTGGAATTGAATAGCAAAGTAGTCGACTGATAATGATAAATATTATGTAGAGTATTGGGAGTGGCCTTTCTTATCAATAAATTCTTTAGCATTAGTAACTTGAGATATAACTAACGTGTTGCTGTAAAATGTCAAGTTTTTCATTGTCAGACCAAGTGTTAAAAATTGTCTTGAATATTTGAAACGGGGTGTGATGATTCGTATGGTCTGACGGTTAATGACTCTTGTCCTTCTAAGAAATTAGGAGAAGGAAAAATGAAAAGAAATGATTACTGAGGAAGACCATGGATGGGGTGAATCAAAACCATAAAATTCATATATAAAATAAAGAATTATGAAAGAATAAAGCGATAAGTTTTAATAGAATTTGCTCTCTACTGAGGAGGTGAGGTGAACCAGTCTTTGGATTGATGACTGTACTGTAGTATGCCATCAGATATCATATATTTGGTCATCTTTCCGAGGAATCCGCCTCAGTCCGTTGCGTCTGTAGTGGTGCGTAACTGCCATCAAATACGTTATTTGTTGCCAGCCTAAAAATGGCCTTTTTCTGAGTTCAATTAAAAATAAACTCTGGTTTCTCCGTTAAATCGAATTTTCTGATTTTTAAAGGTTTTGACAATTTAATATTCTTATATCTACTATGCAACACATCGCAGGGTTATGCTTTGAATGATTTGGTGTGGGAAAGAAAGCAGTTATTGACTCGCCGAATCGCGCTAATGATTCTCTTCTCCATGTCCAATGACTTGCCTATCGAAGGGGTGGCAGTCAACAGGTAAATTTTTGATCTCAAACAACTGTATGAAGGTCACTGGCGTGCAGATGAACACTATCCATATCCCTAAGGTGATAACTCTATTATCGATATATTGGCACGATGTTCAACTACTATGGAATGCGGCAGCATATCTTAAGTTATCAAGTTCGGATAATAATCGGTAAATGACAAATGAATACCTGTGAACAATTTTCTGGGCTGGTTTAGCGAGACGTTGTACTTGCTGCGCCTCTGTAATTTTCCGGAATGGTCGAGTTGTCGCTTTTCTACCGGAGGGTTAAGGAAAAGCCAGCAAGCAGTACGGCTGAAATGGAAAGGTGGGATGGTAGGCTAGGTTTGTAAGTAGTAGGAGAATGAATTGGGGCCATTTACGGTCCGCGATGCCCTTAGCCCGGCCAGAGTCCTCCGTGGGGAGGCGGTTGGAGCGAAGTGGGGAGGGGGAGTGAGGGGAGGAAGGGGAGGGAGGAGGAAGTGGAGGGAGAGGGAGGTGAAGACGCGCCCCCCGACGCCCCTCTCCACCTCCTCTCGCTCGCTCTCTGCGTCTCCAAGGGAAACGGGACGGAGGAAGTGGAGAGGGGGGATTGAGGTAGGCGAAGGAGTATTAGGAGGGAGGAAGATTGGGGGGAATGGGAGGTTGGGAGGTGGTCACTGGCGAGTTACATCACCCATGGGAAAAAGGGGGAGGCGAGGGAGGAGGAGGTGCGGCGTGGAGGGAGGGTTGGGGGCGGAGGGGTGGAAGTTCTGAAGGGAGGCCGGCGTAGGAAGGAAGTCTTCTCTGCGAGCTCGGTTCATCTCCGAAGCAAAAGTTTTCGTTTTCTGGATGTGGAGGGGGGAAGGAGGAGAAGGAGGGGGGGTGGAGAAGACGGGGGCGGTCGTGCGCGTTCGGATAGAGTAGGGGGGGGGGGGAATAGGGGTGGTTTGGGGAGGGTTAGGGGGGGGAAGAGGGATGCAATGCATGCGGAGGTGGTTCGGGGTGTGAAAGAGGGAGAGAATTGTTTTGCCTGTGGGGGGCGCGGCGGTGGGAGAGAGATTACACTTACTCTCTCTCTCGTTGGCGCTTAGAACGGGCGACGTGTTAATAAAAAAAGTGTCTGGTTTGGACGGGGATATTTCGAGTGATAAGAGGGCAGGCATGCTATGAATTCCCATGATTCGTCTTGTTTGGAACGAGTCTTGGCGAAAATTATTTCGTCGCTCTTTCACCCGGTTGTTCATCTCCATCTTATGTGTATTAAATATCCAGCGTAAAATTTAACGATCATTATATTTTCTTATAACTTCATCACAGTAGTCTGAAGATGATCCGTTTTACAGCAGCTATGCAATATATGATATCTTATAATATTTGGTAATTCTTGGGTGTCCATCTTGTTCCTAACTTTCCTGGTATTAAGTAAGCGTATATTTCTTTTTGTCAGTTTTATGTGACTCCTCAGTTTAATAAGATTTTGAATTTAGTTTAGTAAGATAGAATGAAAATGAAATAATTTTACCTTTGTGGCGTCACAATGGTCTTTTTATTAGCACGATCCGGGTTTCGACGCACTACAACGTCATCATAAAGCCCGTTTCACACGACACTTGATCCAGCACAAGACCTAGTATGCTAGCTGGTACTTGATATGGAGGACGAAACCCAGTATACTAGAAACCGTAGTAGAAGGTTTCACACGATCATCGACCTTGTGCTTGCTATTAAGCAGTTATTCCATATGATTCCATACTAATTTGAAAAAGAGAAGATCGCACAGCGTCTGTAACGTGAACGTGATTGGTAGATGGCCACTGGGTCCTACTGGGACTAGTAGAACACTAGTACCGCATCAAGTACGAAATCCAGTGGCTCAGCGAGTATACTAGCTAGCATGATTATTTGCCAGTATACTGGTTCTGTTCACACGATGCTGGAAATCTAGCATACTAGCGAGTGTACTAGACCTTTGCTGGATCAAGTGTCGTGTGAAACGGGCTTAAGGTGAAGAGTCTACAGAACACCTTGTTTATATACTGCACTCAGGTGGGTGGGTAAAGAAACAAGGTGTTCTGTAGAGTATTCACCTGATGATGACGTTGTAATACCCTCAAATACCCTAGTATAAATGTTTCACCCTTCGTTTTTTTCACAGTTTCGCTAGTTTCACGATCACGAATACATTGCATTTACGAACCTATCGTGGGGAACACATATAAGACATATTTGTGGCAGAGCTCTGAAGAAGCTAGGATTCGTCAAGCGTATTGTGGGAAGATTTTCGGATGAAAAAGTAAAAGAGAGGTGCTATTTCGCACTCGTCCGGCCACACCTTGAATATGCAGCGAGCATATGGGATCCGGTGCAGAAAGACTTAATCCGGGAACTTAATAAAATACAAAGGAAAGCTGCGCGATTCGTCAAAAACTGCTACGGGCGTACAGACAGCGTTACACAGATGTTAAACGAATTAGGCTGGGAGCCGCTAGAGACTCGGAGGCTGCGCGCTAGGCTTAGATTACTTGAGCAATTAAGAATAGATATCTTTAAGAGCGACACGGAGAACATCATATTAGAACCCCACTATATTTACAGGTCCGACAGAAACGATAAATTGAGAGAGATATTTTGCCGAACGGATAGGTATGGGAATTCGTTTTTCCCCCGAACAATAAGGGACTTTTTAAATGCAAGGCGTAATTTCATTAGAGCGTTTCATTTTTATATGTAAACGGCTGGTGTCCTAACACACCCCGCCACACGCCTAATGAGGCGGCTTGCGGGGTAGTATGTAGATGTAGATGTAGATACATTGACGTGCCTTAAATTAACGCCCCCAGGAAAGAGACAACTGACTTTCTTATGTATACCTCATCGTCCGCTGTCTTGATTATGATAGATAATGTGTCCTAATTTAGGGAAACACATTTCGTAATGACTTTTTTAATGTGTACTTGATTTCACCTTTCTTACCTACGACCTTACGTTTCTGCGCGCTGCACTGCCATTTAATGTTTTGATCAAATTTTTTCCGAGCGATGACTTAAGTGCACCCATGTGGAGGAATTTGACGTCATCAGACTAATTGTGATTCGCTGAGTAAGTCGAGAAGGTCGTTGCTGCTTCACGTCCAAATTCCCCTTGGCTTAGCCGCGAACCAATTCGGCGGCTTCTTCGTGTGTCATCGGGAGCGTCGTGTCGTGTTTCCGCCTCTTTTGCTCGCCTCCTCGTGGTGTGCGCCTCTTTCTCCCGCCTCTCTCTCGAGGGGCTTCCCCCGGGCCGCCCCCGGAGGACCCCTCGCCTGGGACCTTGCAAAAACTTACTCCTCCCCTTCGACCAAGGAGCCATATATATATAAACCCTTTGCATCCACCGTCTTCAGCACACCTTCCCAGCATCCCGCTCCCCGCGTAATCCATTGGGAATTCCTTACTTGGAAACTGTCTCATTTTCACATGCTTCATTCCAGTTGTTCGCCACCCAATTTTAAGGGAAATAAATACATGCTTGGTTTCACGGAAGAAGACGAGTTCGGGCTATACATGCAGTTCAATTTGACCTCCTCCGTGTGTGAAGGCTTGAAAGAAGAAAACTCTTCCACAGGATCCTAAATATTTTGATTTCTAACGGGTACCCTGCTCCGGCTAATCTAATCACACTACTCTTCCGTTTATACCAAAGGGTAGTATTTTAATAAAACTCTTAACTTATTTATTATTCTTATTATTTATCCCATGAGTTTATTTTTTATAAGGAATGTAGTTTTTTCCAAAAAAATATTTGAGTATTTTGGCACCAAAGTACATCCCTCGTTCGGTGTTATGAACTGTACAAGCCCTATCGCTTGATCTTTTCGAACACACTTAGATATATTGACTCAAGGTTTTCTTTCGTTTCACACCATTAAGATTCTCTATGGCATATGAAGAAAAATGTAATGAACGCGTTTTTTATCGAGGCCTGGTTCAATTTTCAAAATGATGCTACGTTCAAAACGATGCCACAAAATGATGATACCTTTCCCTTATCTATTAGCTGAGGTACTTAAGACACATTATCTCCACCTGCTCACATATTGCGAAGTTCTACTGTGTGGGTGATCGGATTGTTCTTTGCCATAGTATATTTTCTCCTTCTCTCCTGTTCAGTTCCTGATTATTTAGGAATTGCTGTGGTAGGGCGAGTTTTCTAGCAGATTAAATAGACAATTCAAATGTTGGTTTGGCGTAGCTGAATATTGTTAATATTGTTCGCTAAATAATGTTGAATTCATAGAGAAATAATATTGAGTTTATTGGTGCGAACAATTTATAATTTTAAATATTGTATTACTTCGGGGAAATTTTGATTAATTGGTATTGTTGATTCACGTAATGCATACTTACCTAGTCATATTATAGGCATATAACATAAAATCATTAATCCCAAAAAATCTCTTCAAGATGCCTGTTATCTAAATATGTTTTACGACCAAACTAGGAGAATCAGTGGGTCACATTCCTTGACACTGGTCACATTTTAAGAGACAAAATGCTTTAAAATCTCGAATTTTTTTAAATTTAAATCATTCTTACTGTAGCCATGATTGGAATATTTTTCTTACAGTAGATAATTTGAATCCTCGGGTGAAGACTTAGTTGAGTTTTTTCAATTGTCAAATCCGGTTGGAAGACAGATATTTCACCTATAAATGGATGCTACATGAATGTTATTATGACTTTATGAGTGATGGGGAGCGTTCTGTTTATCTCATTATTTATAGAAAACCACGGTTTTGATATAGAGTAAAATATATGAAAACATTGGACAAGTTTCATAGCTAATCCACTATATCGATGCCTGAGTTTTTTTTCCATTTTTTCCATTTCTTGAATTGCATGCATAAATTAAACTCCAGTTATATCAAATGCACAAATCAGGATGCGTGAATAAACTGCTTCATTAAATTATGAAGATTCATTTTCTGACTAAAAATCTGAATTCATAATTTTAACGGTTTCATTTTGTTTCCGAAATTTTCGGGCGTCAATTACCGGCAGAAGAGGTTCTGCTGACAGCGCTCAAGATTTGTGCTCGATGACAAACTTTACCTCAAAGTATTGGCCGGAATCGTAAATTTTTTTTGCGGATGTCGGATTTCCATAGTTCGCATTGAATGGATCGAGGGTTTTGAATGGTTTTTTCCCGAAGGAGGAAACTTGAATGGCTTTCTCGTCTAGAGATGTTACGGCGCCATCTCGATTTCGACCCTTCTTTAAAATTTCCGGCGGTGCTCGAGCCATTACCGTCGGCTGCCCGATTCTTCCCGCTTGCACTCTTTGAGTGTGTTCGCTCTCGCATCCCTTTCCGTCCCACGCCCCCTATACCCCTTCATTAAACGCCTCCCCTTTTCCAGAGAGAGTGCATCTGCAGACTCCGCTCTCCCGTACATACCCATCGGCCTGATCCTCCTCTTTCTTCCCCCGCCATTCCCAACCGCGCGCACTCTTCTCAGCCACTCTCGGGACACAAGGCGAGGGAGGATTTTTTTCCCCTTTTGTTTCAGAACTCTCGGAATCACATCAGAAATTGATATTTTATGCAGATTTTTCGCGCTCGAGAAACAGGAGGAAAATGAGGAGAAAACTAGCGGCGCGTAGGGGTTTCGTGGGAAGAGGAGTGGCGGTTGGGGGTGGGTGTTTCAAAGTGGGCGGAGAAGGAAAAGTTGTCTCCAGGGAAGTGGCGGCTTGGAGTGAAATTTGAGGGAGAGAGGGCCGCCCCCACAACGAGGAAGAGGGTGAAGTGTTATTTTTAACTGTCGATCATGACCTGTTATTTTTTCTCAGCTGGAAAACATTAGACTTAACAATTTTTTCCACTCTCTTGATTGGAGGCGCTTTTGAAAAATGTTGCGTCGTCAACTTTGGAAGTTGGTTTAGATTTCAAATTTTTTGTGTGCATTTTTTCGGGATCATTTGTATTCCGTGGTCAATTTTTGTCAATGTAGTTGCTGACGATTTTTATAAATGCCAAATGCATTAACCAGAAATGTTGTGACATCTTAGTGGATGTAGGTTTCGAATGCGAAATTTAATTGGAAAAGAGCATTTCTAGTTTTTCATGCAATAGCTACAATCAGATTTTGGAAATTAATTCTATTGAATGTATATCCTTATTTCAGAAGCAATATTCACATTTCTAGTTCTTTACGTATTGTGTAGAAATCGAATTTCATCTTGGAAACTTTCAATAATAACTTAGCATGGGTATTTAATTTTGCGCATGATGTGGATATAAACGCTTTTAAGAGTTTATGTAAGTCAAAATTTTGTAAATTTTCAGAACGCCTATCCATTTTAGAAGATACGTAATGAACGCCTAGGGGTTCGTGGCCGGTAAATGATTTTAGAGTAATACTCTTTAGTTTGGGTCATTTTTTCAAACATTTTCATGGCCAGTTTTTTAAGAATCCTTGTATTCCGTCACATTGAGTTCCTATGATTCAGGATGATTGCTCTTGCTGCATGGTAAATAATTAGGTTCTCAATTTGAAAATGTTACCGTTATTGTAAGAAATGTTCCCTCTCCAGAACAGACGATGTTTCAATTATTTAGGGAAAAATGTTTCTGAAAGTATTTAATGAATTCAATAAGATAAGAAATGAACGTCGCAGCAATAAAAAACGAGATAAAAGAGAGAACGACAAAAGAAATATATATATATGTATATATTTGAAAATTCCCTTGTAACAACTACATTTTGAGAATAACTTGGGTAGCTAACTTTATGAATATTTTTGCACCGCGTTTAAATTTGCACGATAGCACAGTACTACTGGCCGTAGGTTGTCAAAGTATTGGTGTTGGTAAATATAAACGCCTCAGCCTAGACTAGAGCATCTTGTGAATTTTCTCAGTGCCAAGAAATCCTGGAAAACAATAAGTGTCTCATGAGAAGGAGCCTCTCCCAGATTTTGGAAAAACATTGTTCAAGCAAAAGTCTTCACTGGTCTCCTCCTATCGCTTACCAACCAGGTGAAAGACTTGTCATTTACAGTGGTTTCCAATAAACGATATGATTTGTAATATCGCTAGGGTTCAAATTCAACGTCAGCCATGCCGCGCATTTAGTGGCATTGTTTATATTTTTTTCTTGTCATGTTTTAAAAATCGCAATATTTATGTGTGGGTCGTATGTGTTGATGTTATGAGCTTTTCTGTTTATCATGGATTCAGAGGGCTATTGTTTGTTAGACGCCGGGCTTTTTTCTGCGTGCATCTAGTAATTCGAAATTTTGTATAGATCGTTTGACTTGATTCCAGCGCTATTTTGAATACATTTTGAAAAAAAAATTAATTTTTTGAGCCAGGTACTGTTAAGAGCTGGGTTGCGTTTTTTGCTGCAAATTTGGATATAGTTCAATTATCCTTTTTGCTTGGAAAATATCGGATTCTCACAGCGATGTTGGATTTCGCCCTGGTTTTCCGCATTAATGTTCTTAGAAATATGGCCTTTCACGCGGGTACATGCATAGTGACAGAACTGGGCCGCGGTAGTTAAGACAATAGCCAAGCGGACCGAGATTATATGGGGGCCACTTCCAATCACTGGAATAACTGCGGGTATCGCTATAACTCTGTTGCCACCGCGCTTCATTATTCACTCGTTACTGATAATTTGTATCGTTATTTTTAATAAAACGAACTTTGATCGGAATGTGATAAATAATTAGTTGTACTCGAGCCAAATCACTATGAACAAATTGTGTGTAGACCTCGGAGGGAGTTTAGTTTATAATATTTACTCTCTTTTTCTGGGAGGAATTAGTAAAACATTTTTTAACATGAATTAGTCTCAGCGTTTCCTTTTAATGGTTTTCTGCGTCCTTT
Source organism: Pyrrhosoma nymphula (assembly GCA_963573305.1). Lineage (NCBI taxonomy): Eukaryota > Metazoa > Arthropoda > Insecta > Odonata > Coenagrionidae > Pyrrhosoma > Pyrrhosoma nymphula. Next base: position 182,171,313 of record OY754327.1, read on the forward strand.
CAGGCTCCATAGATTAGTGAAACAGTTAAATTGTTGTATATAAATCATGATCAAAAGCATTCTATTGATATAGAAAAATATGTAACCGTTAAATTTAAAAATATTCAAATATAACTATGCCCAAGCGATGTTTCAACTTTTCTAAAAAAAAAAAGCTCATGATTTAAATACTATGTTTTTATCACTTCCGAGCGGAAAGATAGCACTAAATAAATGGCAATAGAAGAGGTTGAAAAGAGAACCAACACTAGGAGATATGTATATACGAATTGAAATCACTGGATTCAATTTTAAAAAATTGCAATACTAACTAGTATTATGGTGGACTAAATATTTGAATGTTTATGATTATTTAATGCCACTGTAACGCTATCCCACGGTGATTCTGAATTGGAGTATGTTTTAGGTGTATCGATTAAACATAGCATATGATAGGTTATCAATCGCTTAGAGAACTTCAATTACAGTTTTAACTACACCAACTATGCCTTAAGAGTATTCAACGATTGTTCTCACGTCTTAATGTTTCCAAAAAAACCCATTTGCATGACACAAGTTACTGATGAATGTGTCATTTTAACCTCAATATAGATTTTAAAAGAATATGCAAAAGTGCAGTTGAAGCTTATTTTATTATCATTTTGTTTCAATTTTCTCACTTTGTAAATGTTTTATTCTCTATATTAGTCCCTTTTTTCTGAGTGAAATTTCCTTGGCAGCTTTATCAGCAACGGTTTCGCAAAGTCTCTTCTTAATATTTAGCTTCTTCGAGGTCTCAGTTTAATTTTCAGGATAGTGTACAGTAAACCCAAAGGCAACCTAATTAATGGTATTATTGAATAGGTTTCTTCAGTTGTACAAATCGTTCTCTTCGCGCTCTCTTGATCCACCCATGCAACCTCACGAATACTGTCCAAAAATTATTATGTAGGCTAACACTTTTGAATGAGTAACTTTGATTTTACATACAGTTCACATTTATCTATGGATTCTGAAAGGCTACTTTCAACGCCAAGCCCAAACAAACCATTTACGTAGGGGAATTGTCTCGCGCCGTTTGGGCACGCCACGAGCGCAACGGATGTCAGGCACCTCGGGACCTCGGTATCGGCGCTCGATTAAGTAGCGAGGTGGCATTTCGAAGGAAAATTACTCGAAAATATTTGGAAGGGATCGAGAGGACGGAATACGCGGGAGTGCTTGCGAGAGTGTCTTCCTCATTCTTTTGCGCCTTCCAGTCCATCCCCAGCTTCACTTTCCTTCTTCCCCGTTCTTTGCCATTTTATTTCCGATCCCATCGGTCCAGCCATCTCCCACACGGAGAATGGGGAGCTGGCGAGTGGAGGAGGGAGGGTGTGGGAGAATAAAAAAGGGACATGCGGGATGCTAGACGGTCGGTCGCTTGGCGATGGGTTTTGGGTGAGGCGGGGGTGGTGGTGGGGGTTAAGGGGGCATGCAGTGGTACGCAGCGTGGCGGAGAATGGAAAAGGTTTTTGGACGGTCGGGTTGGCGGGCGGGCGGAGAGGGACAGGGGCGGCGGTGGAGGGTGAGGAGGGGCAAGGGAGAAGAGGGCAGTGGCGGGTTAGTCGCAATAAAAGAAAAATATTCCCCCATTTATGCCACCGATCTCTCTCTTATTTTTTTTTTATTTGGCACCCACACTGAAGCGGGTACCATGTCCCTCCCCAACTGCCCGGCGCCCCCTCTCCCCCCCCCCACACCACCCAACCCCTTCCTCCCCCGCCACACACCACCTCCATTCTCCTCCATCCCTCCGCCGGCTACCCTTCTTGCTCAGGCCACGCACTGCGTCCGCCCCCAACACGCCTCCTCCCCACAACCCTCTCTCACACCACATCTTTGGGGCTGCACTCGCGCGCGTCGTCGCTCGGAACAAACGTTGTGGACGTCGCGACGCTCCTCCGTTCTGCACGGCAGAGGAGCTTGCACGGAGGAGGAGAATAGATACGTGGCGATACCGGGCTATTGTTCCTTGCGCCGTAAAAATTTTATCTTTATTTCTCTTTCTTCGGCGAATTTCACTTTAATTTTTATCCGCGGCGAAAAAATAATCTCATTCCTTTCTTTCTCTCTTTTGACTGTGAAAAAAATAGTTTCTTTTCTGCCTGTCACCTTTCGCTTTGACCTTGGCGATGAAAAGCATTTATCGCGGGTTGTTCCGCAGTCAAGCTCGTTGAACAATGGGACATGCGCATACATCAGTCGTTTAAGACCTCAAATCTGCGGTATGACAGAGCTTTACGACGTATCATTGTGATTATTTCTTGCATTAGTTCTGTCTCTACGATACCGTGGTGATAATTTCCGCGTCTCTTCACCTCCGTTTCATTCGAGAACACAAGGAACTTATATGAAGACAATATTTGAAGCTGCAGCGATTGAAGTATAAACACTTTCGTGAAATTGAATTTACTTTAATCAATGACTGTTATTACATTATATGCAACAGTATTGAAAGGGAGTTAAGAATCTTTGAAGCAAGGCTATGAATTCACATTAAAATTAACAAATTAGTTTATGAAATAAATAGAATCGGCTTCAACTGCTCGAAAAGGCATCTTGAACGATAATATACGAAATATAGATTTTTAAAAACGCACGATTTCAACGCATGGGCATCATATTCAGATACCAATTATTATACGCACGTTCAGGGAAATTTATAATTAAGGATAGGATAGGGGAGGGTTCCACTAAACATTCTCTTCCCCCCTCCTACTTGATGATTACGCCAATGAGTTGAACCCAGTAGCAATGAATGATCAAAACTTATAAAAATCATGCATCGTATATTATCTATCAAATTAGTTTATCTCAGTTTCGTGAGAGCCAAAATTTTTATTTTTATGGTAAAATATTGTTTTACTTTTCATCAAATGCTGTAAGGTTTCCCAGGAAGACTGGAAAATACATTTTAGACGATTTTTAAGGGCATTTAAGTTTGCAACTGCTAACTATAATATTCCCCATTACATGTATGTCATGAAAAAGTGTCTTCAACATCTTGAGATAATTTTCTTGATATCACTCCTCTCTTTCCATTCGTTCTGAGTTGGAAGAGGAATTATATCTTTTTATTCAATCGAAATATGTCCTTCTAAATAAATTTAGTTTTCGTTTCAGTTTCAAGGCGGATGAAAATTTATAGCATTAAGGTCGCTTAAAATCTCAAGGGTAACACTTGAGTGCTATTGTCATATTTGTAATTTTTCATTTAAGATTACTTTCCTTTGTATTTCAATGAATATTTTTCTTCTAGATAAGGGTTTTAGTCGTTTACTTTCTAATCCACTCTAGAAAGCAGCACTAAGCAGTGAAAAGGAGCATCTTTTACATCGAACGAGACGTTATCCTTATTTGCACATTTAGAGAATATGCGTAGGGGAAATGTTTGGTAATTTCCTCGGAAATCGCGGTCGCCGGCGATATCGGATTCATCGAGAGGCGCGCCCCTTCCCTTGAAACAACGGCTCTTCTCTCCACTGCTGCAAATCTGCTCCATGTCCGTTCGCGGGCTGATTTGTGAGCAGGCATTAAAGTTTGGCTCATCTCATCAGTGGCGTTGAATATTTAGGCATACTTACCCTTTTGAAAATCTTCTGAATAAGTTTTTCCTCTACCAATGAAATCCAGTTTCTTTATTTAAAGTGTTTGACGTAAATCGTATCAATTTTAATAAGCTGGGGCATATAAGAGAGGGGAATCATTGAAGGAGTTTGAAAACAGAATGGAAGATCCTCATTTATTGAAAAAAATTACCATGCTCACAAGTATAAGGGCAAGAATATGAAACTTACTCTTCCAAGTATTCTTTCATTTATAGAGTCAAAATGAAGGCATGCAGCACCTGGAGAAATATTAAAATCCTTAAGCAATTAATTTTTAAAAAGAAAATAATCTTTAGTGAAATAACTGAGGACACTTTTAATATGACTTATTCTTATGCATATCCTCAGTTATACTATTTAGTTCATTTTTGTGTCAAGAAGTATTTTAGTCTCTTTAATACTTTTCTCTTGCAACCAGGCTGGAAACCTAATTGAGAGTTGGTTTTAAAAACGTAAAAGTGGAGTTTAGACACATGTTCATATTATTAGCTCATTTATTTTCCTCTTAGTGTGCTAGGTCATAAAAAAGCATATTCCTCTTTTATAAGTATAAATCTTGAACCTGATTCAATGACGAAAGTGTCAATAAAATCGACCGAAATAAAGGCACCTTCGGATCCCCGATTTTCCCCCAGATTTATCCAACACCATCGGGAATGTTCGAGAGTATGCGTGTTTTTTTAGAGACGTTCTCGATCGTTGGGATTTGTCGCTGCAGGTTTGAGCTCGAGAGGAGCATTTGAGACAGTTTTATTCACCAAGTATCCATCTCGGAGCTCACCGCACTTTCATACGCAGAAACTGGAGGAAGGGCTGGGAGAAAGGGGGAGGTAGAGAGGAAGGGAGTGAGAGATACTGTCAAAGAAGTAGAGAGACGGGAGAGTGATGGACCGAAAGAGAGAGAGAGGAAGAGAGCAAGGGGGGAGGGGCAATCGGTTTTCAGGAGACTACGGGGCAGGCGAGCGCGTGTTTCGGGTGTCGCTCGGCTGAGGGCGCTGTCGGACGGTGACACTGCGTGCGAAAAAAAAAGGGTTTGGTGTGTGAACGGAAGGGTACCCACAGGGTGCGACGGCGGAGAGGCTGAGTGGGGGAGGGGGCTTGGGAGGCGAGAGGGGCCAGGGGGTGGTCTCGAGTTATCCATCCCCTTATACGCAATGCGGGATCATATCCAGCCCCGCGCCGGGTTTAATAGTGGGCTGTAAACTCGGATGGGGGCGCTGTGGAGAGCATGGGGTGGGGGGAGGGTTGGTTGGGAGGGAGTTGGGGTGGGGGAGGATGTGATGCCGGGAGTGGGGGACGTGGTTGAGTGCGAGGAGAGGGACACGTGGAACGGTGAGGGGGAAGAGGGGAGTTGGAACAGAGAGAGAGAGGAATAGGATGGGGGAATGTTGGCAGCACTACGTTCGACGTGGGGTTAGAGATGGAGCGTGGTAGAGATGATGCAGGGAGTGAGGAAAAAGGTGAGGTCTGATGCGCCGCGGGGGGGAGTGGAGGGAGAGGGAAAGGGGTGAGTGAGGGGAAGGAGAGGGTGAGCCGTGGAGCAGTGCGACGGAATGAGCACTATAAAAGAAGGGAATATAAAGTAAGATTAAGGACCACCGGAATGAGAGAGGAAGGGAGCGGAGGACGAGAGGAGGTGCTGTGTGGGTGGGAGGTGGAGAGAGGGAGACGCAGTGGCTTATATAAACGTGGTAGATATGAATGAGCAAGGCGGTTTCAGCCGTCACACTCTTTGTGGGTGGGCGGGGGGCGTTGTTGAAGGGATTGGGGGGATGAGGGGGGTTGTGATGGGAACGGGGGACTCCATGCGTCGTGCCGAGAGTAGCTGCTCTGCTACAAGAGCGGGCGGGAGAGTGATGGGCGAGGAGGATAAGGTGGCGTCGCCTGTGGGTGGAAATGGAAAACAAAGGAGTCGTAACGAAGGGGGCGGGGTGCAATTATGGACCTCTGTAGCGGGAGGAGGCTCATCAAAAGGGAAAAGGGGGGGTGGAGGAGAGGGGAATGGGAGGGTGGAGTGGGTGTTGTTTCCCATACCATTGCTCTCTCTTAAAACCACGCGGCTCCCGACAGAAACTCTCCCCCCTTCATCTTCTCCCCTGCGCCTCTCGTTTTTCAGCGGTTTTTTTTATTTACTTCCTCCGGTGGGTGCTCACGCGGGGGCGGATATGGATTGGTGGGTGATGCTTCGTCCGTGATGGAGTTGTTCTTGGGCGATGCGATGGGGGAGAGCGTGTCGGGCGATTTCTCCCGCGCCACGGAGTTTAGTGAGGAGTGGAAGGTGTTGATTGTGGGTTCGGGAGACGCGGTGCCGCGGGAGTTTTTCCTCGTTTGCAGCCGACGCTCGGTAGGGGGAGGCACTGACTCCCAATCTCTCCCCCCTTCCCCTATCTCCTGGCTGGAGAGGGTGGGAGTCGATGGAACCTCTGACTGCTCGGTCAAGCGAAGCTCTTCTCGAGTGGCCGAGGGGGGAAAATTGCCCCAACCGATAGATAGATGGGGTCGTCACTCGATTATATGTTTCACATAAGTGATTACTCGTGGTGTGCAGAGATTCCCCTCATTTTCTAATCCAACCCGCATGACTTTTCCTTTCTCGTATATGTCTTTCATGTCTGACGTATTCTCCTTTAATACAGTTTGAGTTTTCCTAAGTTTTGGACGGTGCATATTAAGAACGAAGAATTTTCCACTAATGGGAATTTGGCTAAGCTGAAGCCTCTTAAGAATATAGTTTTACTCCATTTAGTTTCATTCGTTACTAATATTAGTTATTTTTAAAGTCTCAGGGATACAGTTGATCGATTTTGTTTGAATTAGCAGAATAAGCTACTTTATAAAATATAAAAGTCATAGATATGAAATTACATCCTAATCCCAATTGGAGGAAAGCGTTATATCTTAAAAATATTTTAGGTATCCGGGGGCAGTACAATAGCTCAATTTTGAAGCCATGGGATCTCCATAATTTTCAAAAGCCTAAAATTTCAAAAAATGCTTAGAATGTAGATCTCCTGGGTTTCCAGCCCGGTGGAAACCCGGGAGCTCAATGTTCAAAGGCCTTCATCGCATGTAAATGAATGCTTTTATATTATTTACATTTTTTAGAATGATTTCTTTCAATGAATTTTTATTATTATTTGATGACTATTGATGAAAATACATCATCCCGATTACAATTATCTATTTGCATGTTATTTATAGGCGATGCATTATTCAGTGGTGTCGATTAAATTTGGTGGCGTTTAGGCATTAGAGGTTTGGATTGGAAAAGGAGGAGTGGACTAAACTTGTGCTCCAACGCATGCAAGTTCCCCCAAAATTTCTAAAAATCTTAAGAAAAATACTTTTAGTTGAAAAAATGAGGTCGTTTAATCGTCTGAACGCTATGGTAATACATATTAAATTAATGTTTTAGTGCCCATCCGAACTAATTCCTTCTCGGCACCCAGCGTAGGATATGTTGATACCTTTTGACTTTTAATCAGAAGCTATGATACTTTCGGCAGGTAGGTGTAATGGGATACAGTGCGGATGTTACTCCCTATACTGAATAAGTAGGAAACACATTTTAGCTAAACACCCCAGCATAAAATAATTCCTCTTATTATTATTTTGAATTTTAAAAACTAAAACACGTATGGAAGCACCGAAAATTATAATGCCCTCGTGAATGTACAAAGTGAGCAAAGCGGAAACCGGACAATATTTGACGCTTTCGAATCCCACGTTGCGCAGTCCTCCAGTCTGAATATTAACTGCCTAAATCATTGTTCGTTAGACAGTCGATCGTACTAGTTTTTCTCCATATTTATGTTGAAGGCTAATGCAAAGATTTGCTTCACTTCCCTGCATGACCTTGGTTTGGGCTCTGCAAGGAAAGCCAAGAGAAGCGCCGATTGGAGCAACTATGAGACTCATCACGCTCAGTGATTAGTGGATGATTAGGTTCCCCGGCGTCGGTTTCGGCAGCCGTACCCGCCTTAAACGAGTACACGGCGACGGTTAATCAAGGACGGATGGGGAACACGGAAAGTCGACGGCTGCTCTCGCAAGGAAGGAAGCGCGGCGTCTCTCACCATCGCCTGATATCGCATCCCTACCCAAGCCCCAGAGCCTCTCCCCTCCCCTCACCTCTCTCTGCATGTCTCTTCCTCCGACTTGCAGTCGGAGAATGCTATGATGCACCCCGTGCTAACGATAACAAGACTGAAAATAAACTTGCACCGCTTAAATCCTCGGTTGAATGGAGGTGTTATTTTGGTGCTTATTTTAAACCAGAGCATCGGGTTGCTGAATATAGCGATACACAGTTAGTAAGCCGTTAGGAGCCCGCTGCTGCAGCAGTGGCCTTCATCATTTATTTTTTTTTCACCGATAAGCAAAAATTTCAGTGCAAATTGCTCTTTACTGTAAGTGGTCTTCCTGCGGAAATATACGGAAGCGATCTCCTCACGTGAATGCTGAGCTGAAGTTGAAATGTTTCAACTATGTCCATACCCCGCAAGCATCCTTCGGAGATGTTAGGTATTTGTAAGAGGTGAAGTTTCACCAAACGCCCTACATTTTATGCTAAGAATGTTTTAGCAGTTGCATTGCAGTCATAAAGAATTAATTGACCGAGCCTTTACATAATTAGATAGGCATACAATAATTTAGAATATGAAGTAGAATGCTGATATTAGTGGTTTGCATTATACATACATTGGATTTCTGCTATCATTGCAACTTTTCAAGCAAACTTCCAGGCTTATCCAGTCTAAATAGTGACTATGGCGATTGCTAATCGTTTTCTGAAAGAGTGTCACCGATCGGCAGTATAGTACCCTGATGGTAACGAATGTTTGTGGTTACCGCGATCTAGCTGCGGTATTACCTTAAGACGTCATCCTCAAATGCACAAGTGAATATGTTTTCTAGTTTTGTTTTTTATATAATTCATCGTAGTATGCGGAGGGTAATTCCCATTCTAGTTTTAGTAGTAGGGCTGTACGACTAATGAAACTATCGTAACGACTCTCTTCGTATAAACCTATCGTTGCGATCTTTTACATGTTCTGCCGATATTCATGTCACACTCCATTTGGTTGGTTAGTAATTGAGGAAGGGTTGAGAGAAACCTAGCGATCTGCTATTATAGTAAGGCGCCAAGGGGACCACAATTTCAAGTCCCATCCGACGGACACGGAACTATACTTGAGTGTTCTCTAAGTGGCACCCAATTTGGGGTAGGGATTCCACTGAAAAATATCCCACACTGCCTGGATTTGAACCGAGACCCTCTGAATGGGAAGCCAGTACTCAAGTCATCACCACATCCCAATCCCTCACACGTTCCATAACAGTATTTTAGCTTACCTTGCAAAGATCTCAAATACTAGCAGTGCATCAAAGTGATGTGTAGCAACGGAGAAATAGCCACATTCCCCTACTGCCTAATGTGAAACATTAGGCAGTAGGGGAATGAGCTGGGCTCGTGAGCATGAGGGGCATGTGAGCTGGTGCTCGTTATTTTGAAGAATGAAAAGTTTCGTGTTTATTGGGGCTACCGGATCGGTAATCAATATATAAATCTTCCCTTGAACTTAATTGCAAAGATTAAAATCGCGATTCCGATGGATTCTAAGTATGAAAGAAAGTTCAGTTTATTAGTAGTTATGATTAATGATAATATTAGAACTTTACTACAACATTTATTATTGCACGACGCGTTTCACCGATTTGCAGCATCATCAGGTATAACTATGCTGGTTATGCTGTAAATCGGTGAAGCGCGTCGTGCAATAAAACTTTTTGTAGAATAGTACTAACATTATCATTAATCATGAGTACTAATACAATAAATTACTACGAAGTGAAGCCTGCCACTATCAAGTTTAAAAGTTCAGTGTGCCCTGTCCGTTTGCCTTGCTTTCACCGGAGATTTCCTAACGGTGCATTGAGTCGTAGTCTGAACCTGGGAGAGGGAGGGAAGAAGAAGGAACGAGCGACCCCCGTTTGACTTGGGCGGAGGGTGCTCGGAGGGCGATGGCACCCGCACCCACCCACCCACCCTCACCCGCCCGCGCCGCACGCACCAACAGCGATAAGGCGACAACCCCGCGTGGTGCGTGACATGCGCCCGCGATGACAGCTGTAAAAACGCCTCGCCGTCGCGCTGGCCGGCGTGATTTGGCTCCGGCTCCCGCCCCGACCCAAGGTCGTTCTAACCCTGCTGCCTAGCATTACTAGGAATGGGGGGGAAGCTATGCTAATGCGCAATACGTATATAAATGGATGCGAGCATTCGTTCGATGCAAATCCCATCGCATGATGTGACGTCGCGGTCGCCCGATGGCCGCCCGCTTCTCGGAACCAACGGCGTCTCTCGCCGATTGAGAGGCGAACCAATGCGCGCCGCCGCTCAATATTTATGCTCGGTTGCGAATAAAATGCAGATTCGCGGATTTCGAGAAGAGGGTTGTTGGAGCTCCCTATTTACTGCGCTTGTCCCTTTCGTGTGGTGGAACATCGAATAGAGGAGGTAATTTTACTACTGTGGCATTGCGCATTCTGAAATGCGTCACCATTTCAACGGGACATGATCGGAAAGGCATAGCTATCGAGAAAATACTTATCTAGTGATCAGTATATCAAATGATGGATTAAGTCAAAGCTAATTCCAAAATGATTTCCCTTGGATGACTAAAAGAGCTCATATTTTTAAAAATTTTATTAGAAATGGAATGCTCTTCAGTTAACTTTCATGTTGATTAGACAAGTTTTTCTTTTCCGGTATAATTTTATGGCAATGCGACTTCTTATGCGACGATGAGATCACTTCTCACTCTTTCGGCCAATCTTTTAATAATCAATCAAAAACTATGAAATGCTGCCCGTGAAGCTAATATTTAAACTCTGTTTTCTATCACGAAGAAAAGGCGGTGTTTTGTAAGAAAGGTAAGAAAAAATAAAGCAATTTTCAACAAAAACTAAACTAATGAGCTATTTATCATACTAATAATATAAAAATTGAATGGTGTCTGTGTCTGTCTGTTGCTCAATCACGTAAATACTACTGAACCGATTGAACTGATATTTGGCATGTAGTGAGAAAATGTATTTAAGTGTAACGTAGGCTATATAAAAAAGCCCTCAGGGCCCCCGAAGGCCCTGGTGGTCCATGCTAAGCATTGAGTTCGGTGCAGTGGTTTCATTTTTTCTTTTTAAAAGTACTTTCACTCACAATAGAGGGCTGGGATTTCTTTTATCGGATGGCTGAATAAATGAAGTTTCTAATTCTTTCAATCGATTTTATTTTCCGCTACGTAATTGTGTGAAAATCATGTTTTTTGCTGAAAAATCTCACATTTTTCTCGGAAATCAACAATAGCATATTTCCTTGACAACCCGAGATTTGATTTCCAAAGGATATTCACGCCTATGGCATTTAAATACCAAGTTTTCCTGCAGGCCCATGCTAGCATGTAGAAAGAAAATCTGTATAAGAAGGGCCCAGAGGAAGGGCCCCATGATTGATTGCTTCAGGGGTATCGATAAATTCAATGCATATTTACAAGTACCTATACTCTTCAATGTCTATTCTCAAAGTAGCTCTCATAGGGGCACTGCATGCATATGGGAGAACACTTACGTAGTAAACGATGCACATAACAAACATGGCGATGTTTATTATCGTTTAATACTCAGATGTGTTATATGTAGTGGGACCATCTGCCTCTCATTACGATTGAGAACTGATTTTTGACCAATTCTCACATCATTAACGTTACGAGTTATTTGTATATATGTTTAAAAGTGTTAAAGTGCAGTAAACTTACATTCACTCAATCATCGAGTTGCCTATTCTAGACTCTCTCTCGCCGCTGTGTTTCCCCTCCTTGGACTTAAAAGTATATCCATCAACATGCCTAATAGAAAAAATAGTAACCTTTCGAATCAATCTTCTAAAGCAAGAGGAATGTCTTCTGTGCAAGAAAATGAGCCCTTGCATGAAAAACGACAAAGGTTAGACTTGGATACTCAAAGACATGCCCACCAGCGATCTCATGAGAATCTCCCCGTGGTGTTTCTCGGGTTACGCTAAGAACCGCACAAATTTCATCCTATCCCAACCTACGGACGGGTAACCAGCTATAAATCCGATTCAAATATAAACCCATCTGTTTCGAAACTTCAACCTGTTTTAAGATGGCGGAAATTATAATGACGTCACTAGATGCTTCTTACCCGAAAGAAGAACGGAAATTCTGCTCAATGAACGGCATCCGTGCATGAAAATCGACAAGTGCACTAAGAATCACCATAGATTTTTTATTTAGCAACCGAAACCAATGATTATGGCTACCCTTTATGCCGAATGCGCAGTCCGGGTGATGGAAGATTCATAGGTCAAATAAACATGGCTGCTGCTGCAAATAATCCTTTTGGCGTTGTCAACCGCTGGATTGTACCCTATTCTCCAATCCTGATTAAGACACTCAACGCACATATCAACGTTGAATTGTGCAACTAAATTAAGTCATTGAATGCAAATATATTTATGTACACAAGGGAAGCGATCAAGCTGTTAATCACTCAGAAGACGGCTCAAGAGAACAGGAGGGACGAGGTGACCACCTATCAACCTGGGTGTTATATAAGTAGTAATGTGTCTGCGTGGACCATTTTTGAGTTTCCCGTGCATGAAAGAGGGCCAGCAGTTACACATCTCTCCGTGCACCTGGAAAACAGTCAGCGTGTCTACTACAACGAACACAACGTACAAGATAGGTTACGAACTCCTCAAATGACCACGCTGACCGTTTAACTTCAGGATTTGTGGTTTTCTTATAAAATAAGTTCAATGTTTTTCACACCCGTTGAATTTAAACGGGTACCTTCCGCTAGTAATCATATAAAAATTAGTTAATCGTACCTCATCGCAAAAACATGTCATTCAAAATATAATCCTGGATAGTTGGCATTTGAAGAATTAATTTGGTCTTTAATGAAGTAGGATGGAATGAGTGAAGTCTTCTCGGGTGTGGCACCGGGTTAAGGCATTCCATAGCCCAGTTTATTTCACAAAAATAACTCATTTATTCAAGCCGGATGAAGTTTTTCAGGATATCTTATCGTAAACGATTTAATTGGCTGCAAACTAGAAATTCTTTACCTGAAATAAAAAAATTGTGTCTGTTATTTCCTTTAGTTAATGAAGATTACTGCTCTTAGTTAGAGTACTCTTTCAGGAGATGAATACGGCCCACAAATCCCTGAAATGGCCAATTGCTCAGGCGAAAATGAATGTTCCTGTATTAATTGTGTCGTATCATTCCAATGTGCTTGCACTGCTCTTGCGATTCTCTTGAATTATAGTTTAGTTTGGTTTTCTGGTAACTATTCCAAGAAAATATGGACGCCACATTAAATTTCAAAATTCCAGCATTTGTTTTTGTTTTTTGATTTTTATATAGTTTATCATAGTGTGTTAGACATGGCAATGCTTGAAATGTTTGGAAAAACAATTTTTACAACATAGCTGACATTGAAAGTGTACCTTTCAGTTTGGAGCTTTCAGTTTGGGTTACATACTGAAATTAATTTGTATACTTTTTTGTGTATAACAACTGATATTTTGCTAACATGTTTACAACACATTTGATGTGTAGTTCACAAATATACTTAAACATCAGGGGGTATATGTAGCTACAACTGAAAATATTTAAACAAAGGTACAATAACTGGTCAATATGTAATGTGGGTCACAGTGGAATAGCCCATATGTATTTTAGTATTTATATATTAGAACTTTTAGAACTAAAATTAATTTTGGGCATCGTAGAAATCCATTTGGAGGTCCATGTCTTCAGAGAGGGGAGGGAGTACATTTATTGGCGAGAGACCATGCAATGAACACCCCACCGAATTAATTTCCTTTATCGGGTGTAAATAATATGAAAGGTATCGTCATGATGTATGGCCGCGGTGGAAAGTTGTGGAGTGGGGAGGGGGAAGGAAGGGAGAGGGGGAGCAGGAGGGGGGATTCTCCCAGGGTACCCCGCGGGGAAACACTCTTTATTATATCAGCTATTAATGTACATCAAATATTGCTCACCTGGCCGACATTAACCAATTAGTTGCGAGTGTATCCCCGCAGGAAAAGGAACCGTTCGCGGCTCCGGCTCCCTCGTCGCCGTGTTCCGGCCCTGTTCCCTTGCTGCTTCGATCCAGTTTGCCTTTGCCGAGAGATTAATTTTTCCAATGGCGTCAGCATTGCGGTTTCCACCTTCACAACTCACTCACTCTAAGGAGTAACCCGTACCCGTAACAATCCAGTGCTTGGAAACTGAATCTCATTTTCCGAAACTGTGGACATTTAGTTATTTCACGCAAATGCGCCATGGTTAGTGTATCCCCATCGCATCGGTTTGAGAAAAAAAAAAGATTTTGCGTCCTTCCGGTTCTCATATGGACTTTGCGTACCCATAAATTGTTAAATTACTCAAGAATAAGTTTGTAGTGAAAGTTTCAATTTTGGCGACGTATTCATTTTAAATAATACACGAGAAAGAGTTTGATCGGTAAAAGAGTAGGTAAAAATGTGAACAATGTTTTGGGTCAGAAAACTCTAATTAAATTTGTAATTATTCTGTATTTTTTTAAATGTTCACGAGAGGTATTGAGAGGTACATAATACATTAACCTTTATATTACTTCTACATTTCCGGTGAATATAGCTCCCAGACAGCAAATATTCCAAACGTGTCCAAAAGTACTAATGTGCGGCAATAATTCACAAATAAATGTAATGCATACTCTTCAGACAAGGTATGTAGTACCTAGGTACTAGTTTTTGAGTTCATAATTGGTTCTTTAAAATGACCGGAAAACCTAGTGAGGACGATTGTGTGTCAGAGTGACGCTGAGCGTTGAGCATTATGGCTACCCTTTCCTTTAGGCTGCCTTGTCTTCTTTTTGAGCCTTGTTTAAGCCACGCTGCTGTTTCTTTTCACTGCTCACCCGTAAAAATTGTAAAAATAAGAGCGCAAGTCAACACCACAGCAATTAAAAACTTTTGTTTAAAAATAGTGTTTAAAAATTCTGTTTTCAACCAGTTTTCGAATGCACATGGAGAGTTCTTGAGGTGGTTCCACCGTAAAATGACTTAAATGTCATTTTATTCATATTCTGTCTACTTGTAGAAAACGTTGTCCTCTATCTGATATGAACAACAAAATAATACCTTTCCACGCTAATTTATTCTCTAATTGAACTTGAAATTACATGGTGTTGAATGGAGGAATGAGAGAAACACGAGGAAAAATAGTATTTTTCCATAAAATATAAATTCCATTTTCGCGGAAAACTGTTTATATGAAGGAGATAATCCAGAGAAATTGAATAAACATGTAATATAGGCATATTACCACCTTATTATTTTAGTTATTAGGGAATTACTGCCGTAATTGAAGACATTATACGGTAATTCGTGCGTAAGGAAATGGCGCTGAAGTCGGCTCCAATGGCTGGAAAAAAATGCTAATTTAAAATACATTCGTGGAATAATCTGCATTTTTTCTACTTTACTTTTGGTTTTCTGTAGGTATCGCATTTCCTCAGCGAAAGCAGGATTTTTTGGACAAAAAATAAAAAAGGTGGAATTTAGTATTTGTTTTGACTCACACAGTCGCGGCGGAACCTCCTTAATGCTATGTTTTTACTACGAGTGTTAGCGCTCTGGCAGTTTCATTAACTCTTTAGAAATCAACGCAACGCAACCCGTTGTTGACACTTTTCCTTGATGCTTTCGGCAAATCCATTAAGAAAGATACCGGGAATCACGCTGATAGATAGTGCTCCTAGAGTAGTCAGACGACTTAGTCACAGCGACTTATTGTTTTCAAGTTTTTAGTCCATTTTGGCTATTATTAGTTACGTTCATCGCTTTTCTCGGAATTTATTAATATCTACGATAGCACCGGAAATGATAAAAAGGCATTAAAACTTATCGTGAAGGTTAGAGGGCTTCTCAGAAACTCAGCGGAAGAATTAATGCCGGAAAGGGTGATTGGCACTCCATTGAGTGCGTTAATGAGTCACCATTCTTCTAGAGAGGCGAATATTTTTGTCTTTTCATGCGTCGCATCCGGACGGTTGGCACACGGTGGCGTCTAGCCGGCCTACCTGTGACGCAAAATCGTGTCCTCTCGGTGGAAAATGACCGTATTTGGGACATTTACGGTTTAACAGGAAGTCTCATTTTTCCAACTTTACGGAGGCAAGAAAATAACAGATTAAAATTATCTGGGATTCAAATAGCAGGGATTTTGCATAAGGTACTTTTAATTTATAGTCACTTGATTATAGGAATTCCAGGGGCCGCTTATTGTGTACAGAGGATCTTTTGTATGCTCTTGTAGAATTTTCGGTAATTATAATCTAAATATTCTAAATAAAAATTATAATCTATAATCTAAATCTCATTAGCTTTTTATAGCCTTTTTGATATATATCAATATATGTATATATATAAAACTGATTATATCAGGCCTTACCTCGTGGAAATTATGGATATCCATGATGAGAAAAAAACCTTTGTTATTTCCACAAAACTTTATTACGCTGGCACGACGAGCGTTTCACCACACTGTGGCATACTCATGTGCATTTATCGGTAAGTTGGGTGGGAATATATAGCCTGGGCTTATGCTGAGGAAAGGAGAGGGAGCGGGGGGGAAGGGGGAGGGGAAAGGATTTCCGTTAAGTTTAAAAATGAGTACCAAAGAGGCTATGGGTTTCTCGGAAGACTGCTAGGCGACTCCGATGGCTGGGGGTTAGGGGTGGGGCGGAGTGTTTAGAGGGGGTTTCTAGATGTGTGCGGGGGGTTGCAATGGGGGGGGGGAGGGTGTGAGAAGAGGTGCATGGTGTAGGAGGATTTGGGGACCAAGCGCTTTAAAAACCGCCATGACCACCCTCTTGAAGAGGAAAGGTCTAATTACCTCTAACAGATAAATATAATACACAACATTTTATTATAACCTATTAACATATTTATATACATTGATTTTTTGAGATACTGTGGCCTGAATTTGTAGTCTTCCATTATCCTGCTCGAGTTTTGAAAATATTGTGCAGCAGTTAGTTGTATTTCGGATTCTGTTCTGGGCCGTTTTCTTTACTATCAATAATCGTCGATATGAGGAGTAATGTACTACAGCTCTTAACTCCATTTTATTATCAGTCACCAGAGTATTTCTTGATTTCTCATCGCTCATAATTTGCTTGATGTACGAGTCGTATTCTACTCATGCCACCAACTACTGTGAAATTTATTTTTGAATAAACTTGACAGGGACAGGCTTCACTTCGTAGAAGTTCATTATGTTAGTATTCATGGTTAATTAAAATACTTAGTACATTTCATCAAAATTTTTATTTGTACGATGCGTTTCACCGATTTACGGCATCGTCAGGCACAGAAAGTACCTGAAGATGCCGTAAATCAGTGAAACTCGTCGTACAAATAAAAATTCGAAGAAAATTACTATGTTTTTGAATTCATCATTTATTTTTTGATTCGATCTTTTCAGTCTGTAGGCACAAGGGGACTGAACGTCTGGGCTGTGAACTTCCGTTTTGAACGGGCCGGGATGGGCCTTACGCACGCGTACTTGAAATAAAATATAAGGAGAAAGGGGGAAATCAATAAGGGAATGAAATAAACGAGAAAGGTCAAGAACGGGACGATTAAAGGGAGAAATAAAAATGAAAAGTAAAATCTTACTCCCGCTTGCCTTTCACCTCAATAATCCGACACCTCCGCCCCAACTGACTCGCGCTGACGCGAACGAAAAAAGCCGCGATGACTCCTTCGACTCCTTTCACAAGAAAAACTGAAGACTGTTTTCACGGCGCTCTCTCGCTGCAACAAACACACACACAAAACAAAACCTATACAAAATGCAAGGCGGGAGTAGGCAAGGGAGGAAGAAACTTGGGAAAACCAATGACAGAAAAATGAAAATAAAAACATGTCAGTCCCGGCCTAAACACAGGCCAGGCAAATTATTTTTCCTTTGTGGAATTCTGCACTTAAGCGCACTTGCGTGTGACTTTGTAAATGTTACAATGTGGCTAGTCACGGTCGCGGCATCCACAAATTCGTCAAAAGACCGAAAACCTAATTGTTTTCCACTTTCACCTCGCGGACGGTGGCGTCAAACGGACTTTTTGGACTGCGTCTTTGACATCATATGTCCGGCAGTCCTGAACAACTTGTTCCTTTAAAGCCATCTAAATCCACAGCTTCGGTAGATTAACTGGCTAAAGCAGTCGACGCGATATCGAGGGATGCGGGATCTAGTCCCGATCAAGGCGAGTGAATATTACTCTGTGGAATTTAGTACCCAACCCTGTTTACCTTTGATTATTCAACATGAAGCTATAGAAGAATATTTTCTCCAATCATTATAGTCATTGTCAATACCATCTTGTTTCTGTTAATTCATTTTTAAGGACATCAACGTTGGAAAATCTGAGGCATGTTTGAGATTTCTTCGAAAATTTCTCCAATAAAACTTTCGAGGATTAAATTTGTTATGAACCCGTGTCATGCAACCACGCAAAGTGCCGACTGGGAAATATTTTTGGAATATCACTATCAAAAAAACAATCAATATTGGTCCAAGAAAACGCCTTTGCTCTTTATACTAAATTGGTCTCAGGTATTTGGATTCATCCTTATTCCTTTTGATGCCAATGTTATGTCCTCTGGCTTGCGTGGTTTCTTTTGTATAAGGTGTCGTGATTGATACCTTTTGGGAGACTATGTTAAGCTTATTTTTTATCATAGACTGTCGGAAGGTGGAAAAATAGTATCTTAACAGTGCAGTGAATTTGTTATCACTATTTATTTATTTTCTAAAAATAATCGACCATTTTCTACCATTCTAAAGGTCAAACTTCCTTCTAAGATATTATCATGGTTAATGAGATCGAAAGAGAAATTATTTCACATTTTGTTCCGGAAAAAGAGTTAATTATAATTTGAATCAATTACAGCTCCATATAAAACTAATTTATTAGATTTGTATCATGCCACATTTTATGTGGTCAATTAGTGCCATGTTGCATGTCAAAGTACGTAAAGGTATTCAAGGATTTGGAGGTAGTTACGTAGAACATATATCTGCAATACGGCTTCGCTCTCAAGAGTGGCGGGTTGCGTTGTGACTACTTTACTAGGCGCCACCCCTTACCAGATGTCACACTTCAGCCTGTTAGATTGTGAATGGTGAACTACCGATCTGGAAGCTATGATTTATGCGTCAAACATGATTTCATGGAGTTATGGTCAAACATACCTTTGCATAGCATTGCATGCCATATACGGCTCTATCATACTGGACTCATAACAAGTATGCATTGCTGTGTAAGTTGGTGAATACTCACCCCCTGCCACACACCCCTGAGGTGGCTTGCAGGGTATTTTGTAGATGTAGATGTAGATATGCATAAGTTCGTTTGTCCTACAAAGTTCTTCATATCATCAAATTACCTACATTTATTATGAAATTCCCCTTATTTTCCTCACTCTTCCGTGTTTATCCAACCCTTGTTACTCTTTCCAACGTTCCGCAACCTTCTCATTTAAATTTAAAGGGTTTATTAAAATATTTATATTCAAGTTTATTGATCAACAGGAAGTGATTTCATTAAATGAGAGCCTTAATAATGTGAGACCTGTTATGAGGGAGTGATTTGGAAGGCTTATCATATTTAACCCTTGATATCGATGTTATGGCTTTCTCTATCACGCATGTAGCTGTACATGAGTGCTTCCAGAAATTTTCTTAACCTCGCCACTTTAACGAGGTACGCAGTTAATGGTATCTCATATTAGGGTTTTTTGTGTCCATCCCAGCTTACTTACAACTTGCAAACGTAGTGAGATCGCTCCTTTTGGCACGTTCAGAAAGGAGAGTGTGTTTTACACGCTGTTTTTTGTGTTCTTAAGTCTCATGAATTCCTTCTTTATGGATTGAAAGCCAGGAAAAAGAGCCGAAGAGGTGTTTTAAGCTTTTGATTTTAGGACCAACCCTGTGATCCATAACAGTTATCCCTTTGGAGAGCACATAAGGGTGTCTTTTTCGTGAAACAAACTCTATGGGATATGCATTAGGAAACAGTGACATTGGCAAACTAAAAAATATGACCTGCTCCAAAATATAATCGCTTAACTACTCCAATTTGTGAGATTCTTCATCTATAACATGTGTCATTACATAGGTGCAAAAAATACGTTCTCAGTGGACTTTACTCCGAGACGGAGTTGAATATAGAATTCGAAAATCACGTAAATCACCTTCCTTGTAGGAATGCTGATATGTCTCGGAGAACGATGAGTGATGTCCGTCATAAATCTTTCTCTTGGGGCGAGCGCGACAGTATTCCCCGTCATTCACTTTGGTGGAGGGGAAGAAGAGTGGAACGGAACTCTGGAATGCAGTATCGCGCGCACTCACCGCAGCGTCCTCGGCGACACCGGCCTCTGCGACCGCGCGGCCGTCACCACCGTCCCCTCGGCGGACCATCCATCCCTCGGCCGGCCATCTCGCGGTCGCCGAGTCGCGAGACGAGCGCTCTTTTCGTCGAGTCTCTCACTTGTCATTTTTTCTTTCGTCTGCTGGATTTAACTACTACTCCCAGCCCTGGAGGTATGAGTACCACCATAGGAACGACCACGAAAGCAATTGTATGCGTGTGTATTTGCCTAAAGATAAGTTACCGGCAAGCTATCCAGGGTATCCAGGGTACAAGGGTATCCAGGATTATCTGTCTCTGATGTACTGCTATTAAGTTCTTGATTGATTTTCTTTCTTAATTATTGCTTAGAAGTATGCATTTCTGTTATGTGGAACATTATCAAGTTGACGAGCAGGAACATAAAAGGGAGACTTTCTGAGATTAAAAAAAAATATTTTTCTTGATAAAAGAATTGCATATTTTGTGTTCATTCGCTGCCCATGACACGTGCGTTGCGGGCTTGCAGTAAATCAGAGTGTCCGTGAGTAAACCATTTATAACTTGATCCGTAACAGTTAAGTACTGTCACTGTGGCCGTTGAGCTGACGTGAGTGATGAAGTTACGTTTCATTCATTAACTTTGCGTTCTGCAGACCTCGTTTGTGTCATAGCGTGATGTGGACTATTATGTCATTAGTATTTCATGAGAAACTCATAGTGCTCATTTTTCCATTTAAGTGTACAGTGTAAATGGTTACCTATGAAGCTCATATAATATATCATTAATATTGATAACATATTACTTAGAAAGTGAATCTATCACTGAAGTCAAAAATTCATGATATACAGTGATGATTTTCTGATAACTTACTTTTGACTCCCCAATATAATCCACTCGAAAGTTGGTTTGAATGATAAAGCTATGGTTCTCCTCATTATAAACTCAAAGAGAGTTTAAAATACACAAATTCCTTTCCTTGAACAACCGGTAGTTTCTCACGAAGGTCTGACATCTTGAAAATGCCCCTACAAGGATTTAAGGAGTGAAGATCTATAGTAGCTTCGCCCGTATTTTAACCCATGGACACTTTCCCGTTACCGAAAGGTTTGATCGCTGGAAAATTCAAAGAAAAATGTCTTTATAATATATTGGTCAATACTAAGATTATTCAAGTTCCCTCTCCCACCTGACCCCGGCGGGATATTACGCGATAGTAACTTAGGTGGAACCAACTCGATGAGATGGACAACGCGTTAATTTCACTGCAGAACAAAATTGCATTTTGGTTTGTTTATAAGTGCAGGGAGAGAGATTTTTTAACTGAGAACTTCATACGTTTATATGTATCAATTGTCATCGTGCAATTTAGGTTTGTATACATGAAATGACGCCTCAGATTGATGGGAAAGTTATGACAGTCATGACGCTAGGAGTGGGGAGTATTTAAGGGTGAAGTGGTATCAGCCTGCTGTCGCCAAAAGACGGCCAGAAGACCACGCGTTAATGTTACATCCAACGTGACTGACGGATCACTCTAACTGAAATGCTCTTATCTAGGCTCTTAAGTACGGGAGAATTGGGATCGGCTTATCACTGAAATATATCTACCACCGTCTGCACTTGAACCTGGATCCTGCTCATGGCCAACAATCTAGCTACCATCCCAACATAACCCCTTCTATCCTTTGGGTAACCTAGCCAAATAATAATTAATACCCACCAACGAGCCCATTCATTAATACTCATGTTTACAGAATTATTTGCATAGTAGTCACCGCAATTTAACTTATGATGTTTATCTGCCTGGCTGAACACTTGCGGTCGTATTAGCAGATTCCTTAGTAAACTACTATCAGCATAGTAGCGCACTAACTAGTTGCCAACCAACAAAATGGTATTCATAGACCACTACTAAGCTTAGCAGCGCTAAGTGTGCTACTATTTTAGCAGCTGTTTCTTAAATACCTTCCCACCTTATTTAGAAGCACTACCAAATATGGCGGCCTGTAACAAACGATCCACCTCGGATGATACACTAGCCATAACGGAGATTTTGTACAAAAATACCGCAGATACCGGAAGAGTTGTTTTTCTTAAGTCTGGTTGATGTGGTGTATGGTAACTGAACATGTTAATTATTTGATCTGACGACGTGTTTTGGTACACAGTTGTGCTATAAGAGGATTTTATTCAACGAAAGTGAGAGTTAGTGAGGTGATATCTGTAGTTTCAAGCAACGGAAAATGCTTACCATCACTTTTACTTCCCATTTAATTAGTTCTAGCCGCACACCGTAGTAAATTCGTAAGTGTGTGATGACTGTTTCTCAGGATGCCAACTTTATTTTGAAATTCCTCGGGCTATAGTGCTGTTCATATATGAAATAATAATACTACGATCATATAGCGCTTTTTTATAGAATGCATTTTGGAGGAAGCCTCATAAACAATTTGCAAGTTTATATTAGTTACCGTAGCTATTGCCAAAAGTGAGGTGCTTCCATGCTTCAGAGTAATTAACCCGAGAATACAACTACTCTTATGTTGTAGAAAATATGTATATTTTATTGATATTTAGACGTACGATTGTTTTATTATTGAATTGTAAGCATTTCGCATATGTAATAATTATAATTACAAGTATGTTTACATTCTGCTGTAAATTCATATTTCGTTTCACTGTTGTTTTTTTGGTTTTAGAGCGTTCTTATGGTTCATATTGTTGTGAAAGAAAGCTATTTTCAGTGCTTCAGCAGTTTATAGCATTTTCTTTTGTGTTATGTTCTCCCTAGTGGGGAGGTGAAATAAGTTTCGCTTTATTTTGTGCTCGAAAATGATTAGTGAAGGGACAAATATCCTGATTAAATCGTGAGATTTTCTGCTGTACAGTATGCAAGTTCACTTAACGTTTTAATGGTGAAGGACAAGCCTGAGAATGTGAAATCTGTTCCATTTTCAGTGTAAATGACAGTTAGCCATTTACTTTTGGCTAATATTTTCCTCCATATTTCGCATCCCGTTGTCAATAATGTTGTTCCTCATCCATTTACGAATCGAATAAAGAAGATTACCTCCGACAATCATCATCCAAAAGAAACCTTTTTCGAGATTTCATAGAAAACAGCCCAATCAGAGAAACTAAATATTGCGGAGACACTACCAAAGGATATCAATTGTATATTTATACCTCAAGTAGGTATGTTAATTTATATTTGACTGTGGTTTATAAATTAAAGGCGGTAAAAAGCGAAAAGTGTTGTATTCGCGCACTTATGTATTAAAATACGATTGAAAACATATTTCAAAATGGAAATTAGCCACGTATATTGTCTCAGACAATGGGAAAAGTATGTATTTATTCCTTATGTAGTATAATTACGATGGCCTTTCATTAATTGATTCAATTGGTATTTATTGAAGTACTTTAAATGAACATGGTTAATGCATTTCATAAGAATTCACGTACAAGGAAGCCAGTAACAGTGTTGCCAAGCATTGATAATTTGTTTTCAGTGCGGTCGCTACTTAAAATTATATACTCCTCTACGATAGTGGTGATAGTAGCGTTAGTAGCTCCTAATGGCTAACCGGAAAGGATCCATAAATATTTTTATTAGTATAAGACTAAGCGCTCTTAGTAGCCGACTAAGTTTGTCACCTTACTAGGGCGTTTTAGCAGAAATCTATGAATACGGCCGTTGTCATCCGATATTGACTAGACGCGGCCGAACTGAAACACTCCTTGCCTAAATGTTTCCTCGACAGATGGAGTTATTGCAGATGCAGCCGATTGGAGGGAAGGGGGGTGAAGGGGACGCCATCCCTTCCTCTGTCTTGCACCCTCCGCCCGCCCCGTCCTCCCTCGCATCCTCGCGCCTCCATCCTCGCGAGAGTGAAGGATCCTTCGCCGGGAAATGATCAGCGGATCTCGAGGAGAGCATGGCGACCCTCGTCCCGTTGCCCGGAGGGAAAGGGGGAGGGAGGGAGGGAGGAGGAAGGGTGGAGAGGGGAAGGATCGGTCTTCTTGCTTTACTTCTCCCTCCACTCTCATATATGGTTCGGGCGCACCGGGAGGAGGTGGAGAGGGGAGAAGAGGAGGAGATCACGGAGAGGGGAAGAGAAAAGAAAGAGTGTAAATAAAACATTTTACCGAATCCAGTTTTAAAAGGAAAAGGGAATGAAAAAGTATTGTTTAGTTTTTTTGTCTTCTATTTCTCTCTCTCTCTTCCCGGCGCATTTTGCGAACCGATGGAATTTCGCAGAATTCGGATCGCATTCCGACCCGCAGTGGTTTTCCGCGGGGCATCCTGGGAATGCTCTCTCGTGGCGAGAGGGTTTTTCTAAGGTGGGGGAGGGGAGGGGAGTAGGAGGGGGTTGGTCGTGATAGAAGGGTTGTGCGATGGTGAGAGGGGGAAGAAGGGGGGATAGGGGTTGGCGATTGTGGTTGGGGGTTACGCGGACTGGTTTCTTCTCCTTGATTCGGAAAAGGGTAGATCATAAGAGGGGGATGAGGGTGGGAGGGAGGGAGATGGAGGGGAGGGGAGGGGTGGGGTAAAGAAAAGGAAGGGACGGAGGGCATGGAAGGACGAAGGGGACACGCCCGGGCGCGGCCGTCGCGAGCGTCTGGACAGACGGACTGCAGTCACTCACTCACTCCAGGTAAACCCGTCCAATCACAATGACTCGATAAATAATGGTGCGGGACGGGAAGACGGCGACGGACGCTGCTTGGTGAGGGGGCGAGGGGAGAGGGGTGGTGGGGAGGTGGGAGGAGGAGGGGGTGGTGGAGGAAGTGGAGGAGGAGGGTGTGCAGAGTTAGTTGAGCGCATCTCCGGTGGAGGGCGCGGGTGGAGGGGGGACGGAGGGGGTGGAGGTCGGCGTAACTCTTCATCTTCGGAAGTCGCGGAAATGAGCGAAGGAGGGAGTTGGGAGGGATATGCCAACTTTTTAATTTTCTCCCATCGATTTGATGAAGTTGATTCTCTTGCGGGTTTTGACTGCTATCCTGTAAAATACTATCAGTGGTGACTGCATGTGGATTCAAAGTGTAAACAGGACTATCGTCGTCAGACATTTTACGAAGTGACTTGCGGCAGGATTCTCCGCTTCGCGACGCTCTCATAGAAGCTACTAGGGTTGATTACCGTTACATATGCTGAAAATTGTGTTTGTAATTTTCGAATACGTATTTATGAGCTTTATCTTGTGGAATACTCTCATCAAGGTATTCTAACTACTTGGCAGGAGTGGAAAAAAACCTTCGCATCGCAGCAGTATTCATATTTTGAGAGGCACGCTGTAATGAATTGCACGGCATGAGATTGGCGTCAGTCCTCCTGGAAGACGACCGCCGTTGCCAGAGGATGTTAGCGCTCCTGCCTGGCAACACAAAGGTTTTGGGTTTGGATCACATTTCGGACATTTTGTTGTCAATGGCTTAAGGTTTTGGTTCCTACTCGGTTTGAAGGTGCAATAAAATCTTAGAATCAGGGCACCTATGAACCAAAGTCCACCGTTACCCCCTGATGGAAAGCAACTATGTGGAGAATATCAATATTGCTCATGGTTCTTTCTCAGGGAACAATTCTAGAATGTTTGTAATTCATTAAGTCTCCTCAGATGAAATGCATACTCATCTTTGTATTATCCATCCAATGCGGTATCGAATGCACGAACTGCGTAAGGAACTATCAAAGATTCTGCCAAGCTCCGGTAATTTTAGATCCTCTCGGAAAAACTGCCAAAGATTCCTTCGCAGCATAGTTTTTAATTTCACGAGTAGGTATATTATTTTGAGAAAAAATAGTATTAGAATGCTTATAAGCTAATTATTTTAGATTGCCGGTTGCCTGAAATTATCTGGTGATGGCGATGGGGTAATGTCCTCTTATGCTTATCCTAAAGCTACGGTTTCGAGTCCCACCTGAATGGGGTATCTCATCATTCAGGGTACGGCTGCTTGTGTAGTGGAAGAGTTAATTGAAATAAAGGACCCTATAGTCCTAAATTAGCTTGAAAATAAAGATTTTATGATCATTATAAAATTAAAATCTAAGGCTTGGTTTTGGGGATTTACAAAAGAAACCTGTGCTTAGCAGAAGCCGCTCAACATGAAGTTTTAATGCCTTACTCATCTTCTGCGTATTGCTATTTAAAGTTTACTGAAATTTTACAATGTACTTCTTCCATATTTGCATGAAATTCACCTGTCAAATATGACCCTAACATGCTACTTTATCTTATATCTCATTTTGCCCTTATCTCATCTTTCATACCTTATGACTTCTTTTGATAATTTTCACTTCCAGACATGTCCACCACGTCACCTTTCGCATTTCTCTCCACCCTTCTTATTTTCTCTATCCTTCTACTTACCTGTATCTCGAAAGTATTTTCCATGCTCATTGTCTCACATTTTCATTCAGATTTTGATTCACACAAATAACTTTGATCCTTTCTTTACAACATTTTGTAGAGACCTCATTATCAGTTGCCTCCTTTTCACTTCTGTTTCTTACGTTAACCCATATCTATCTAGATTCCATTACAATGATTCCATTCTCTGTTGCATAAGCGTGCTAATCGCTCTGCATTTTATGAATGCCCTCCATTACTTAAAAATATTCTTAATAATGACATTTAATTTCAACTCATGAGAATCTCGACATTTGTTTTAATAGGGTTTCAACTTTTATCCCATGCATTTCAGGCTCAATTTTCAGTGCACCCTGCAGTGATTGAAAACGCGGTTTTTCCTGTTTTCCCAATATCTAACCTGCATTTTGAAATCACGAAGAAAAAAAACATCCCTAGACAAGGAATGTATGGTAGGATAACTTACATTATTTTTCTTGCATTAGTAATATTACTTCCCTGCTCTTTCTAAATCTGCTTAAAATATTTTAACCTTTGCAGAAGTTGTTTTTCATCCTCCCAAACTTCATTCTATAAATACTACTATCGGTGTAAGGTTTTGCTCATTTTTATTACCCGGATGGTGCTTGAGAGATTGATTTCACATGAAGGTCCGAATAACCACCACAGAGACTTGGAGAAACGGCTGTCGCTACTTGAAAGAGTTACTGAATTCAAGTAGCGACAGCCGTATATGCTAACACATTGAGTGTTTCAGCAGACAGATTGTGGATAGGTGAAATATTCCAATCTTTCAAAATGAACTGCAGTACTTATTAAGAGCCACAAAAATTTGCTTATGTTATTGTTTGGAATGGAATATTAAGGAAACAGATTTGAAAGCACTGTGCGTATTTATAAAGACATTATATTCTTAAGACAACACTGGAAGCTCTGAGCTCCTTTCGAAGGAGAAATTTAGATTTTATGAATCGATATGCTATCAAATGCTTTTAATTCGATTAATTAAATTAGATTAATTTCCCCATCGTATTCATTTTATAATAATAATTAGGAATTGAGTTTGATGAATGTCGACTTAAATACGGTTATATAAGCTCTATAAGAATAGTAGATCGTCTGTTGAGTGGATATAAGGGCTCATGATCACACTCCATTCTTTGCCGACGCCCTTAAAAGCCGCAACTGCCTCAAAATAACCTTCACCTATTCCTGAAGTCGCAAATGACCTCAATCTCGAGTACTCTTCCCGGATGAACAGCGATATATTTGCAACTGTTTCGCCCTTGGTTTCGGACAAACGGCTTTTCAGCTTCTGGCGTATTCAAATGGGTGCAAGGATGTTGGTTGTTATTTGCCTAGCACCCCCGAAAATATGCTATCATCGCGCTCGCCCTATAAACGGCCGCGTAATTCGAGTGAGCTTGCATGTGCCATTGCATTTTGCTGGCGGGGTCCTCGGATGTTGTGGGGGACTGGGGTAGGGGGTTGCTTGTAGGAGGGTGAAGTGAGGATAAAATCACGTTGACCCCAAAAGGGGAGGTTGAGGGGAGGTGTCGACAAGGGGAGGAAGGGGGGGAGTGGAGGGGGGTGAGGCGTGGTGGGAGGCGAAGAGGAGGAGGCATGGACGAGAGTTGGCGCGACGCTTTTGAGTACGGTCGACGGACCCAGCATCTCAGTCGCCGCGACTCCGCGTGATTGCCCATTGGCGCCGTAATAAGCGGAGTCTCTCCTTCTCGAGTACACTCTGATGCGAGAGAGGAATAAAGAAAGGGAGCGGGGACTACACACATGAGAGAGGGGAGGATTGACGGTCACCCTCCCCCCTCCCTCCATTCCTACGACACGTCCCTCCTCTTCCCCCTCCCCCCACCTGTTTCCTCCCCCCCCTTTATTCACTCACGTTCCTGTTTCCCTCCCACCTTTTGTTTTATTTTCCTAGTAACGGGTCCCCATGCTCCGAGCCTTCTAAAGGTAACTTACCTACTTGCTCGAATGCACTGCGATGAGAGTTTATTTCATTTAGACGGAAGATTAAAAAGATGCAATGTGACATAATATTCTTTCAGCGAAGTCATGTCTCGACAGGTAATTAGATAAATGTATACGTATACATTTTTAATTTAATACATGCGGAAATATTTTGCCATAAAAACGATAATGCGAAGTACCATTAAAGTAGGTGAAGTTGAAGCCTTATAGCATGCTGGCAAGTATTTAGTCAAAACGTCTTGTGTGTTTCATATTTTCGAATACAAGTTGAGCCGAACTTATTGGGTTTTAAGTTCAAAAGTTTGTTTTGTCGTCAGCCTGTATATCTCTCTATTATACTGAGGGTACTTGCAATAATGATTTCTTGATGGTTAACTTGATGGGAGAGTTAGCTACTCTCACCGGTGGTCTTCTTTTCTTGCGATGTTTAGAAATTTTCTTCGAGTCATTATGATTCTCCAAATAATTCGTTTACTTATATTTAATTTATTCTTCTGTTTTTCTCCTGCATATTCTCCATTCTCGTTAACTGCATAGATGCTTTAAAAACTTCTTGAGGATAGTGTTTACTTTGAAAGAGACAATGGTATGTTCAAGGAAACAAATTTCGGAAAAACAAGGTGGAATGGAGGGGTATTGTATTTTCTTCTTAAAAATTAGAATTTTTAAATTTAGGTAATTTCAGTCTTCGTTTTTGATGGATAAAAAATCATGGTAAATAAGCTCTTATGTTTTAGTTACTCGTGGAAAAATAAGGGGTGAGTAAAGCCATCGAATGAAGAGCGTTTGGGAAGTAATAATAATAATTTTATTCCATCTTTAATAATACATAAGTACAGTTAATACACATATATACAATTTTAGGGGGAATATAGGTACCCCAGAGGATAACCTGTGTTGGGGTTTACCATCATCAATGTTCGAAGGCAGCGGCTGGTGCTAATACATACTCACTTTTTACCTAGTAGTTGAGCAATTTTAATTTTAAATTTTCATCATAGTGTGTTCCGATGACAAGTAAAAATATAGCAGTAGTAACATATAACAAAGACAAAAGAAAATACAGATTCAAAATCAGGAAGATCACACACACAAAAAGTGCTTACTAATTTCTTGTGGTTTCATGATAAAAATTATATATCTCCAAGCGAAAATATCGTTCCAATTGGTTAATGGTACTTATTTCATCAGCCACTTAATAAAGTCCGTATGTATACAAATAAATATTGGATGACATTCATTTGGCGTATCATCAATGAAGAACGCCCTGACAGAGGATTCCAACCACATAAGGTAGTTGAGAGTATGGCCTGCACCGAATGCCGATCTTGAAGCTGATAAATTCGCCACCCTGTTATTTAATGATGCATGGAGTGAAAATGCTAACGAAAATCAACTACTATTATAAAAAAACCTTTACTTCGTAATTTTATCCAAAAGAAAAACTATGGGAGAAAGAAAAAAACTTTTTGGTATTGTTCAATCGGGAAAGAGTTTTCAATATTTTCCTGGAAGCACGGGTATAAATTAGTGGCACTCAGCGGTTATTCACTCGGATGCTGGCGCTGCGGCTCGGGAGGGGTAAACATCCCTCAGCACCGCTTGCGACCGCTCCTGGAACTTCCTTTCCCATTCCGTCGCGATTCCTCGGCAAGGAATAATAATACGTCGGTGTGACACATTGGCAAGAGAACCGAATCCATTGCTTATGTGCAGGTACTTAGCGCGTACGTGACGTTTTATGCGAGAGCCGTCCTCCGTAACTGTACCCTGCGATGAATATTCCGCGCCATATGCTTTCTCATGCACCCAACCCCTCCCCACCTAACCTCCCTCCCCTCTCTCCACCCCTCCCTTTCCTCCCCCCACCCTAGGTCATCCCCTATTCAGTCTCCGAGGCAGAGATTCTTATCGGGCCAAATGAGTCACTTCGCCGCGCTATCATAAAGGCGCCGTGTCCGACCCCTCTCACGTCAGCCCGAGTCCACCACTCCCATGAATCGGTGCCACTGGACGGCGAACGGACTAGCGGGCGCCTCTGCCCAATTAATTATTATGCCAATGGTGGAGGACACTGTGGAGGATCAAGTGATGACCCATCATTAATTTATGCCGCTTGGACATTGAACGGGCGAAACCGCAATATGCATGATTTTGAAAAATTTTAATGAATATTCCTATCATTTTGAACACAATAAGGTTAGACTTTGGTTTCAATGTGATCTTAGTCTAATTGTGATCGTCGGACTCGGTGGCGGCAGGGTAACGTCCTCGCCTGCCAACCCAAAGGGCGCGGGTTCGAGTCACTCCTGTGGAGGATTTTTCTCCTCCCAGGACATGGTTGTGTGTGTTACTGTTACAACACCTGGCGTAAAATGATCCTCGTTACTGTATTCAGGTTGATGAAATAAATAAATAAACTAAATAAATAAATAATGTTCAAGTCTCGAATATCGCTTCATCAACAGGAATACAGTAATAATTTGTGTTATTGCTTTTTTCAAGGATAATGATTCCTTTTTTGCATTAAAACTTCCCATCTTGCTAAGAACAGCTCAAGAACAGAGTAGACGGACATAGCTCGACTCATCAATGTTTTTCATTATCAACATGGCTGCTCAAGTTGCAACATTGTGGAATTATTTTTCACCATGAGAATGTTTTCCCGCAATTGAGTTGTTTTTGTCGTCGGTGCTCAGGTATGATTTTAATTCATGAATGTACAAATGTTTTAAATGGGATGTACAAAACCCGAAAGTTGCCACAAAGAAGCTACGGAAGTAATGTGTTATGACTAAAAGTGATAATGATGAATACGTTCAGGAAACTCCATTTTAGAAGCTTATTACGCGGAAAAAGAAAAAAGTTTGCGTAGCTCTGACGTTAAATGGGAAAACTTAAATGAGAAAACCACATAAAACTGGCGGCTGGAAATAAATGGTGCGGCACGCAAGCAACCGGCGACTTCGCGCTCCTTCTGCATCAAAACTGTCGAGAAGGGCGGAAGAAAGAGAGTGGCGTGCGGACGGCTTACCGGTGAACAATCCGAATGAGCAATACAAGTATTTGCCGTAATTAGTTTCACATCGCTGGGCCTTCCATGTAGATTTCAGTGTTGGAACAGTTTTATCTCCCATCTATTTGTAAAAAATCCGTCCATCAGTTGCTTCTCTGCTCTTGTTACACGATCTAAGTGACGAGAAAAATAAATTTTGCAACATCACCTGCTGAATATAAGAAAATATATATCCATGAATGTCTCAATTAATTATGAATTCCGATGTTTAAAGTGATATTTGAATATTATTCAGGGATTTCACTTTACTAGTTGTTTTTTTTTATCATTTTCTGAACCACGTTGCTCTTCCGGAGTTTTCGTCAAAATTGACGATCTCGCAGATGTTTAGATTAGACGAACGTATCTTTTCTATTTTTATTTACTAGGCATAAGTTTTCCTTAAAGGGGTAATGACCGTGAGTAATAGCCATCTTTTCTCTCTAATTCGGCAGACGTTGGATTGGCGTAAAGCCATTCTTCCATGCAAAGATTATCACCGCATTGTCCAAAGTCCATTACCAATTCCGCATGTCTTTCGAGCGGGCGAACGCGTCTGCCGTCTTCAGTGAGAAGGCCACCGCCCCCCTTCCCCCTCCCTCCCCCCCCACGCCCTTCCATCGCTCTTCCTCGCGAAACAACTCCCTCCCTTCCCTCTTATTCTCGTCGGCGATGAAATCTGCGGAAGAGGCGACGAGGTGGTTTTTAGCAAATCCAGCTTGAAACCCTCGTGTTCCCTTCTCCACACTTATTCCCCCTCTCACTTCAATTTTGTTTCTTTTCGCGAGAAAGAACGAGGCCGCACACACATGACGACGAACACATATACACCCCTCGCACTTTTTCTGTTCATCTCCGAACACACCACAGGCGGCAACCCTTAAAAATATATCCCCTCCCCATTGCCTTCTCCCGTCCCCTTCCCAGCTCCTTTCTTCGAGGAATGGTGTGAGATTGAGGGGGTGGGTGGGTGGGGAGGAAGAGTGAGAAGGAGAGGAGGGAATCGAGGACTATAGTGGGTAGTGGTGGTTTGTGTACGGGATCAAGACTGTGGGGGTGGGGGGGGCGACGGAGACGGAAGGGAGGGGAATGAGAGGGTATTCCCGTTTTTGGCATCTCAGTCAGGTCCAAGACGATGGGGTAGTGTGTGTGAGGGTGGGAAGTAGAGATCGGAGGGGTGGTTGTTGGGAGATACATGGGGGGCATGGAGGGCAGATGGAGGCGGCGGCGGTGGCGGGGGGAGGGGTTGGGGGTGGGATGGAGACGCGGGGCCGAACCGACGCAGCATCGTCCCCTGCGGCCGACTTTCTCCTCTCCGCCCCCTTCCTCTCCCACCCTCTCTCAACCCCTCCCTCTCCCTTCCACCCCACACCACCCTCCTCCTCACACCGCCTCACTCCCTCTTCACCCGACCGGGAGAAGGTTGGTCTCGGGCCCTCTGCGACGCCGTCGGTACCCGGGGAAGAAAAGGCGGGCGGTGGGCTGCGGAGGAGAAGATGAGGCCCAAGGAAGAAGGGGGTGGGGGCAGGGAGGGAGGTTTGGGTGAGTTTTGTGGGATAGCACACGGAGAGAGAGAGCGAGAGACGGACTCGGAGGAAATATACATATTGATTATCTCGGCACCCAAGCGGTCTTTCCCTCCCTCTGTCCCCCCCGCCGCCCCCCCTCGCCCCCAACCCGCTGCGGAGCCCTTCCTGTCCTGCCGCGGCTTCCTCCGCCCTTTCTTCTCTCCCTCACTCCATTCTTGCCTCACCCGCCACCCCCTCCTCCACCCCACAGCACCCAAGCCAAGCCCCCTCCCGCCCACTCAAACTTTATTCCCGCTCCCTGCTTTCCCTCTGTCTCATCCGTCTCCATCTCCAAGCTCGCCCAACTTCAGAGCGAGCCTTCGTGCTGCGATGTGCGAAACCCTTTCGCTCATATTTTTTTTGTCCTCCCGCTCCACGACGGACTCCTGGCTTTCTTCCTTTCTTCCCTTCCTCACGTCCCCTCTCTATTTTACTCCCTCCAATTCCCGGAATCCCTGTTCATCCTCTCACTAATTGTGCTTTTCCTCGAGTTTGTTTTGCAGAGTTATTTTAGCTGTTATTTAGCGTTTAACGGTAAATTTATATAATTTCAAAAGTCATTTCCTTGAATATGCCCCAAATCCGCTACAATTTACATTCGTTTTATATAGTCCCGTTTCATTGCGCGCTACCTGTTCCTACTTCCCTTTAGCTTCGTTCTAAACGCGTATAGTAGCCTTTTACCTCTAATAACTTTTCGACGGGGAAATATCTACATCAAAATGATGAGAAAAATTGATATAATTGCTACCGTATTTTGACAGTCTTTGATACCGTCCGTGTTGTAATACAAGGAAAAAAATCGCGCGATTAATAAACTTTATATCAAGTCACTATTAAATATAAATATTGGCTACCTCTAAAACTACTGGGACCAATAAAATAGCACTCAATTTTCACTCAAATGTCCCAGTTCCTTATCCTCTTACTTCCTATCTCGGCCATTCTCATGTTGTTGTCCCACTTCAGGTTTTGTAACCCCTTGCATCGTATAGGTATCTTTTTTCTTCAATTGCATCGCTTGGAATCGTTTCAAGCCAAGAGTGATCATTCCCACAGTCTTGGTCTTTTTCTTTGGCTGGTAGTAACTGATCTCGCTGGCCAGCCTAGAGTATACAGAATCAAATCTCATCGTAATCATGCTTACCTTTTTATGCTCACGGATAATTTTGGCAGTATCATTGCCACTATAAAATAATTCGAAGCCAAAAGCCTCTGGTTACTGTGCCAGATTTTGCATTCTTTGCTGAAATATATACATTGTATAGGTATATATTTTTGCGCTTGTTTTCGGGATTTTCCGTTCCAATTTTATATTTACAAAGCTCTCATATTTTTTCATCACCCTCCCAAAATATTTATATACGTTCTAGTGAGATAGTTTATATTCTGGAAGTCGCGTTATTCATCTTTCGGCTACTGAATAAAAAGTCCCGATTTCAAATCCAAGTAATGCTTATCCACAACTCCTGGAATTTCTTAATACGTTTGGTTTCCTTGGTACCCTATCTAACGGAAAACCCGTTAACGGAACCCAACTCTCTTGAATGAGTGAATGTACCGTTCCTTTTAGATGATGGAATAAATGGAGATCAGTCTGAGACCAGACTGAGAAGCCTCACTAATTAATTACGCTTTCAGATCAAAGTCCGTGTCAACCCTTATCTACAACTAGTGTTATTTTATTAAAATCTAATTCCCTGTTCCTCAAATATTTAAACTCCCCATTTATCCACTTTTACCATGATTTCTCTGTTCAAGAAAAAGTATGCTTAATTTCTCAGCTCTAAATTAGTTTGGTGCTCAAGGCCGCTGGATTTCATGCATTCGAAGTCATTGCGTCCCAAAGGATTTTATCATTGAGGACTTGTAATACCTTCATCTCTGTCGATGGGATGCAAAGATTGTTTGGGATTTTAACAAGTTATTTTCATATTGATGTGACATAATGAAAAAACATCATCACACTCGAACGGTTTCTAGTTATTTGTGGTTATCACGGTGAAGAATATGTTGTAGGTAGCTCTTGTTTCAGAGAAGTGTAAGCGTTTTAAAAAGAATGAACTTCGGTTATTGACCTCTTCTAGTAGACTTTGTTTTATATGTATTTCTGGCATAATACTGTGAAAAATATTCATCCAATAAGATTCAGAATTCCCTTTTGTAACGCTTTTAGGAATCCATGGTTCTCTTTAGTTATGTTGTCCCGAGAAATTGCCAGTATATTAGTGGTAGATTTGACTTAGTA
The DNA here is from genome assembly GCA_963573305.1 of Pyrrhosoma nymphula. Classification (NCBI taxonomy): domain Eukaryota; kingdom Metazoa; phylum Arthropoda; class Insecta; order Odonata; family Coenagrionidae; genus Pyrrhosoma; species Pyrrhosoma nymphula. Next base: position 182,206,686 of record OY754327.1, read on the forward strand.
GAGTAAGCCACTGACCTAGAGCAATAGCGTCCTTTTTAAACTCAAAAATATTGGAGTATGATATGTTATGTTACTTCAAATCTGACTGTATCAACTTTCTTTTACGATGTAGCGATGGAATGCACTCATAAAACAACAAAAAACAAAATGAAATAGTTAAAGAAAAAGGAGACATGGAATGTGTATGGTGGTATGTCCTTGGGTGAAGTCTGCGACAATTCTAGATTACGGGTGATTTTATCTTTTATCCCAAGGAGTTGTTGGAGTTTTAGTTGAAGATATCATCCAAAAAACCTCTTTTTCTTGCTATCTATTTTTCCCAGCTAAATTATGACGCTCTTTTATATGAAGTTAGTGTGATGGAGCACTAATGGTGTTATTACTTAATATGTTTATGCAATAACTTTCATGTTTATGTATCTTATTTTACCAGGTGTTAGACCGTAGGAGGTAGTCTTGTGGCACCAATCTCGCCCCGACTTGGACAACTTTTTATGATTTTATTGGAGTCGCAGGATTCCGTGCCGCACGAGTCATCGATACAGTGCGGATCGTCTCGGTGGTCGCTGGAGCAGGAATGACGTATGAGGAGCTGAGTGGGGGGAGGGAGAGGGGTATACAGAAAGACGATTAGGGGAATGTGGATATTCTACCTTACTTATATATGGATGGCTGAAGAAAACATGCGAAAGATTTTCACCTATTTTAAGTACCAATACCTCGCGGTGCAAATTCCCCTTGAAGACTCCAGTCTCAGACGGACGGGCAAAACGTGTCCCTTAGCGCAAGGTTTATGTCGCTTTTTTCGTCGCTGATGCCATCCTAAAATACTTTAATCAGCAAAAGTTCGTCTTCTACGTTTTTAAAACGATTGTGGCCTATTAATTCTCGTGTTATTCCTCACGGATGTATGTTTAGCGTGACATTGATGTTTAAGTAACACCATTTGAAGAGGGTTTTCTTGGAAGAAGTCTGTTTCGCACACCCCGATAAATACTATTTATTATTTAAATCACTGAAGGGGCCAGATTTCTCGCTGGTCCGGGCCGTCCCCGTGGTCGCCGAAGGGGAGAAGGAGGAGGAGGAGGAAGGGGTGGAGGGGAGAGGTGGAGTGTAGGGGGGGGGGCGACGTGGAGGGATGAGACAGATGGTTTGCGTCGGGAGGAAGGCGTGAATTCGGGAATTAAAGGGGGAGTGTGTGCGCCTGTGTGCGTGGTGGAGGGTGTCGGGAGCCGTGAGAGCGAGGAGACGGAGATATCGGGCTGGAAGGGGGGAGTAGAGGGGGTCGGGGGTGGAGAGTCTAGAAGGAGGGGGAGGTTTGCGGTGGGTGGGTGGGTTTACGGGCTCGGAAGATAGGGGTCTTTGGGCGCTCGGGAGGAGTGCGGCTTCGAAGGAGTCTGGGGTGGGTGGGGGTGGAGAGGCGAGGGGCCGGGAAGGGTTTTGGCAATTTGGAATGGATGCATGTGGGGAAGGAGGGCAGGAGAGCTAGGATAATTATTTGTGGCTGGATAATTACGGCATCACGCACGTATAACCGAGTTCCTCTCCCTCCTTGTCTCGCTCTCCGTGGAGTTTGGCCCACTGCCTCCTCCTCTCAAGACCCCTCCTCCACCACCACCGCCTCCCTCCCCCCTTCTAACTCTCCTCCCCCCCGCCACCCACCACGTGGTCCCTCCCCCAGTGGCGCCCCCACCTCGTCTTATTCTCGCGACACACCTCGCCCCTCCCCCCCGTGGGCTCGCGCGACCCTCGTCTTCCTCGCCGCAGCCGCGATGCCATTAGACTCGCTCTGCGTAGTTTTCCTATTCTTTGCTTGCGCACCCCCAAACCGTTTGGTAAGATGGGAAATCCGGATCCAGAACAGAAATATTTAAACCGCGAAGTGTACGAAATAACAGAGGAAAGCCGCGAATTTTGTAAAAACCCCCTCGAGCGTGCAGAACCCGTGAGTTAACAGTCATAAATTCTGGTTTGGGAGACGCTATAGACCCAAAGGTTGAACACGAGGCTAAAGTCATAAGAAAAATTTATATCTCGAGAGTTTTACGTACACACGGCGGATACCCCCACACTGCATCTGTCGGGGGGTTTCAACCCCCTCTTCACACTGCATCTGTTAATCAAAGTAAGAGAAATTCATTGTCGAACAGTAAATGTTTTCAAGAATAATGGAACGGTTACAGGTAGATGCCGTTTCTCTTCTCGTCGCTTTAGCCTTGTTACCCGTAATTCCGGGCGGTGAGGCGCGCTGCGATTTTCGGCCAATCGTAGGGAAGAATTTCTAGCATGCGGTGCATTATGGAGGGAACACCCGTTTCACTGATGAGGCGGACGACCTGCGCAACGCATCGTCCTCATGTATTCTGAGGTTTGCGTTGAAGCTGGAAGAAAGAGTGACAGTGAAGCACGTGTGACAAGGAACGCTGGTCAGCCTTTGATAGTTGAGTTAAAGTGTAGACTCTTTCATATTTGAGTCGGTTCGTTAAGGTAACTTGCAGTTAAAATAATTTGTGTTCGCGAAAAAAGAAAATTATGAAGTTAATATTATAAATTTAGTGAAATATTCTTGGTGCACTTTGGAGGTTCAAATTCAATGGCTGAAATACATGAGGATGGCAGTTAGTAAAAGCGTTTTGCCAATAATGTAGAATTCGAAGCGGAATATGACCAAATTTTAGTGCACGATAATTAGAGCATTGATTTGAATTCCACTCTGAAAGGTAACTGCGTATTTATGGCGTAGAACCTCTTCCCATGAGGGCATAAAACTGAAATCAGAATACTTCTAAACTTTTTTAGTTTTTGAACTCTCTTCTACGCAATCAAAAACCCTTTCCGTTTCATAGTTGTAGCAAGTGAGACTTTTTTAGGTCAATTATATTTTAGAGGTTTTTAACGAGATTTTTCACTTTTATTCAAGCTTGAACCTCATCGATGCTGCTAACGGAAAGCTGTTATTGATAAGCTCATGTCATCATTCTCGCCACATTGTCTCGTTCGTGAAAAAACTGGTGTAAAGCGTGTTGGACTGAGTTGATGAATTTTTCTTGCGATACATAGACGGATTATTTTAGCACCAAAGCATCGACCGTAATCCAATCCTGCGTGAAGAAAAAGATCACGTGGGAATTTTTCGGATGATTCATTCCTCTGAACACGTTCCGGAAAGAATTCTCCTCGTCTCCATCCCGTGCGTTCTGAAAGGATGGCGACAGTGGCTCTCAATGAGGCGTGTCCAATAAAATATTTAAATTACCGTGTATATGTTCCCGAGATACAATTATGATTTTCTTTTTGATAATTTTTTTTCTAATGGCGCTAACGTATTGATTCAATAAATTCATTTAATTCGTCATACTCCTTATGCCATCATTAAATCTTTTGTCTGTTGAACACTGAGGCGCGTAGCTTCAATTTATGTGGCTTCATTTTTGTACATTTTGTCCTCATATTGTGAGAATAATTTCTTTTATTTATTTCTTCGGGTGGCCCCACATCCTCGAGATTGGTGTTTTTTATTCACATGACCCAGGCTCAGCATGCGGTGAGGAGCCTTTACTGCATTCCTTCGCCTTCAAGCTGCCCACTAAGCTAGAGGAAGGCACTCTCAATGTAGATCTGTTCCGTCGACATTCAAAATCACAAAGATAAGAGTTAAGGGTTATCGGATCAACAATGATTCTCACTTGACAGTTTCAAAAATAAACTTTGTTATATTCCACACCGTATGTATTAAAACTCAACCGGTTTCGACCTTTTCAGGTCATTCTACAGAGGTAAAATTACCTCTTGTGAATGACCTGAAAAGGTCGAAACCGGTTGAGTTTTAATAAATACGGTGTGGATTATAACAAAGTTTATTTTTGAAAATATAATGTCTTCATTCCACGAAGTGAACTCGCGAACCATTGATTTGATTCTCACTTGGTTCTTTTCAGAGCTTGTGTTTTGATTCTCACTAGGAATGTCCTTTATAAGTTTGTTTCCTTAAGTGCATAGGTGTGAATTAGGCAAAGTATATGTCTATCAAGAGAGCTTGCTCGAAAATGTACTTTTAAAATTTTACATGGCAATACTCCACTTCCGAAGAGTTTTTCAGGCAAGGTAGTCTTACGCAAAAGAGATATTTTTATTAGATTCGTGCGCTGATGATGTAACAATAGAATAAGATAAATGGAGTGGTGAATGCTAGAGCGATTCCAACATTCTGTTACAGATCAATCGTAGAGAGGCAGATCATCTTGTGATCAGTGAAAGTGAATCCGATGCAAGTGCAGTACAGCCGAAGAAGATATTACTTCAGGAAATTCTATCACATGAGAAAAAATATATTTTGGGAGAACTTTTGAACAATTATTTAGCCAACATGGACTGAAATGAGCTCCTGAAAGTTGGGCACGAATCACGGATATCCTCTTGGGCTATAGTTGTTGAGTTGAATGCTGAAATGTGAATTTTGAATGTCGTACACTCTATCCTATCTTTATTACTACAAAAACTAAACAAATATTATGGGTCACCTAATGTATCTATTGCTGTAATGTAAAGGTTTTTTTGCAGTATTGGTACTCATGGGTCAAGTTCGGGAGATAATATAAATTGCCTTTTCGGAAGGACAGTTGAGAGGGTCCCTCGTACAGTTTTCGGAAATACGAGTTACTGATTCATTTTTTATGCTTAGACTTAATTCTTCGAAGCAAACGTATTTTATTTACTATTACATTTATTATGGTCTTTTTTATTGTATGATAACTGTAATTTTTATCAAATAATGACTTATATTTAGCTATTCTTCGTTTAATAATGGATTTACTTCGGATTCATATGGCTAAATGTTAGAAAAATTTGGGAGCCTCATTTTTTGCAAAAACTTCGCCTTTATAATAAAAAATGGGTTTATCATACTCCATGATTATTCGTAGGGAGCAAATATCTGCTGTGGGTAGCTAAGTGAAACAAATGGTTGCAACATGTGCTACTGTACTAAGTTAGCAGGTGTACATCGTTTAAAAATCCATAGCCGCATGAAGAGTCAAGCTGTCACCGTGGTTTTTATATATAGCCTTGTTCTGTACAGACGATCCCGATACTTGCAAGACCCCAATCACCGAAATGAATCGTAGTTAAATTCAATGATCTTCGGATAAGTTCATATTACTCTGGCTTGAGATTCATTGTATCATATTTATTAAATTGTCTCTCATACGTCATTTCGTGAACATGTGTCGCATAATCTTGAAAATTAATGGTGTAGTCGAAGCATAAATAATATTCGGTTTTTATAAAAAGACGGAATGAAAGCATTTTGTATTTTTATTTTATACTATATCCTCACTATTTTCCGTCAAACGTAAGTAACTTTCAATAACTATTTTTAAAAAATATTTGCCCGTGTTTTTTTTTGGAAATTTAAGTTTACTTTGTATTTATCTGCCGTGGTAATTTCCTTGAGGTTATTCAGAGGGTGGATTTTTTACAAGAGATTGACTTTCACTGAAGAAGAAATCAAATATTTGAAGCCGATAGCCAGTTCCTTCCTCTGTTGTCTATAGTGATACCCTTCGATATTGGCATTAGGCGGATTCAGTTGAAGGCGGAGCCAGTTCCTTCCTCTGTGGTCTATAGTGATACCCTTCGATATTGGCATTAGGTGGATTCAGTTTACTTCGTTCTAAATCATCCAGAATTTTTAAATTAACTTATTTCCTTAATTAAAAATTGCGAACCCCATTATGCCACGAATAATCTGCGCTTTTAATAAGCTACTGCACCCGCATAAAGTACCTAAAGAAAATTATTCTTAATACTTAAAAATTAATTCTCCAAAGTACGAGCATCATTTACATGATTCAAATTTACTTTTTGCTGCAGTAAGTGTATATCACGCCTCTTCATTCACTCTAATTCATATTTTAAAACTCTTGTTTTTAAATTAGCAAATGAGCCACGAGAAAGGCAAGCAGTCACTTGCGTACTTATGGAAGAATCCTATTCACTTAATATCTTTTTCCAGAGAATTTAATTAACTTCAAGACTTTAAACTTCTTTAATTAATCATCTTCGTTTTTTAAAGGCGCTGGTGAAATTGATGGGTGAAATTTAATAACCTAAACTAAACCGCTGAGAACACGATTGCGATTGCTTTCTTTTTTTACTTCCCACTTCTTCGACCAACTAATTCACGGAACAGACCTTTTTTTTTAACTACTCAAACAGATGTAGGTGCCTTGGTTATTACCTTTTTTTAAATGCCCGCACTTGCGTAATTCGTCCTGTTGTGTTGGATGGTGGCAATTTGGGCGAATGATGGCCCTCCACTGGAGTCTGCCCCTTCGCCCTCTCCCCCTCCCTCTTAATCTCCGCCCCGGAGTCGTTTCTTTGCCCCTTGAAAACACCTCTCCAGGAACTCCTCCAGCCCCCCCTCTCTCCTTCTCCCCGTCCCCCCCTCCGCACCACAACTTTAACCCCTCGATTCGCATCCATCTCCCCCACCTCTCGCTCCCCCTCCTATCCTCCCTTCTCCCCTTCTCCCCCACCAATCCCCCCCACATGTTTCTCCCTTCACAACAGTTAACGATCATTTCCCTCACACCCTGACACCCTTTTCACGGACACCTTAAGGCCCCAATCAGTCGCCCGCACATATCTTTGGCCATCTCTCTTGCTTCTGCATTTTGTTTCCTTTACTTAAATTTCTCATTTGCCAGTTTTTTTTACCGCCGTAATCCACCCTTCCTCTCTTTGATTACAAAATTTGTTTTTCTGCCCATTTGGATTCTGCGTAGCCCTCCGTTCTCTACTAATATTATTAGCGATGATTCACTTTGAAAACAGCTGATTAATACAAACCTATTCTTATAATTTTACAAGTAATTATTGGAAGAAAAATCTAGTTCCAAAAACTCATTTTCGTATCGCATAGCCTACTTTATATTAGTGGTTTCAGTGTTTCCAGAATTTCTTCTTTAAGCCTTTGTTGTCCATTGCAAGCTCTTCTTGTTTAACCATTTGATATTTATATGTTGCACAACTTATTTGCAATATTCGTGTTATTTTTATCAATGAGACCTGAGAACTATACTAAATATTTTATTTTTCTCTTCAAAAAAATATAATGATTTAGAATGCATTGTTAGGAACCGATTTGAAACATTAGTATGTAGATCCGGTGAAAATTCTCTTAATTCGCGTGGATTGACATGTTTCTAAAGTAAATCTTGTTTAACTACAAGTGTTGCCAATACGAAATCAAATCCGTGTTTCCGCGAGAGTATATCGAGGGATTGAGGATAACTGATCTAATAGTTTTGTGGAATTTCCTATTTTACATCAGCAATCCTAGCTGTTTCTCAAAAACTTTTTTCCAAGGACCTCTTTCGTAGCATCAGCAAATTTCTTTCATTCTTATATTTTTTAATCTTCCAAATTTTTTAAATACTGAGGGCTGACATATGAAATAGGATATTGAAAACTATATGTCCTCCCATCGTAAGAGAAGAATTTAATTAAAGCGCAATCGTTCATTAGATACCATTGCATAGCTGAAACCGCATTAGAGAAGAAGAAATGGGGAAAGTTAAATTTTGACTCTTGAGTGTCAGTTTGGATTTAAAATGTCTGTTAACCTTTATTGATATTTAGGTTTGCTATATGCTATATTTAGGTTTCAGATTTCACATGTTGACTGTTTGTACGCCAATATCAACTTCTTTTTGGTTTGGTACTAAGCTTCATATTTCCTACTATGGATTACTAAGGCACTTAATTATTTTTAACTGATGACTTTTAAATTAACATTAATGGTATTAGGTTATTAAAGACAATTCTAACGCATATCCATGGCAACATTCATCAATTTATGTTTCCTTAATGTATGGCAAATAAAGTGTAAATATATGCAAAGGAGTTTGAATTTAATAGTTTGCAATTAAATTTATTCTATGCGTTTTAACCTTTTAGAACTCCCTCAGTGTACTCATAAAAAGCGATTAAAGAAATGTGAGAACATAACATTAAATGAAATATGAAACCTAAGTAAGAAGACAATTTATTATGATTGGTATTAATATGGCATTATGTCATCAAAATAATATTGTAGTTTTCAGAATATTTGTAATGGATGGATGTCACATTGAACTATCACAAATCGGTATAAGCTCCATGGTGGCAGGGTAGTGAATTGATGAAATCCAGAAGAACTGAACTTGCACAATGAAGTGACTATCTTTAATACACTGGCGCAAAATGCCTGCGCATCAAGATAATACTGGGGGTTTTAGTTTGTCGAGAGCCCCTTAGAGCAAGACCACCACCGGTGGCGATGAGCGGCGCACAGGGACGGGTGGGATCGCACATCGATCATTTTCAATCAAATCGCTGCTCTCTCGCGAGGAAAGTTAAATGGCGCTCCCCTGCTCCGTCTTCGGCAGCTATTCGAGGGAGAGAGAAATATTTCTCTCCTCGGATGGCGAATTATTTCTTCCTGTTTTCCTTTTGGCGTCCCTCTTCCCTTATTTCGGCCATTGTTGCTCCCCGTCTTTTCTTCGGCCTTCGGCCCTCCCGGCGCGTCCAACCACCCACCACCTCCCTCCCTCCTTCAACCCCCCCTGTCTTTTCACCCTCCGCGCTGCAGTCTTGCTCTTCCCCGCGCGCGCTTTCATTTCGTCTCATTAGGAGGCACCCTCCTCCTTCTTCTAATTCCCTCTCCTCCTACTCCACCTCCCGTTCTTTAACTCCGCTCACCTTTTCTTCGCCCTCAGAGCCCTCTTCCTACCTCCCCACCCCTTCTAAGGCACCCTCGTCCTTCGTCCCCGTTCCCTACCTTCACCTCCCTCCCTCCCCCGCCCCCTTATCCGAGCCGCAACCAGCAAGCACCTCCCCCTCCGCCCCTCAATGGATATCTCTCTCACCCCCCCCCCTCGCTCAACCATCCCCTCAACCCTCCTCCCTCTCCACACTCTACAACCTCTTCTCCACAACCTCTCCTCCGGCGCCGCATCAAAATTCTCATCAACATTCCAGGCCGTCCCTAACCCACACACCCCTCTCCCCTTCGCCCTACCCCCTTTCCCAGAGACCCCGGCCCCTCTAATTTCCTTATCCTCCTCCTCCCGCCCCCTCCATCTCCCATTCCTCTCCTCCTCTGTCACCCCCGCGCTGAACCTTCTCCCAAGTTCTCCTTCCCGCGGTCTGTATATCCTGACTCTAATTATCCTGAGCGCACCCCTCGCCTCTCCCTCACTCAATCTTCCCATTTCCGTCCCTCCCTCCTTATATATGCGACTCCTTCTCACCCTTCCGTCTTAATACAGTTCTCCCCCAAATCCTTACCCCCCCTCCTCCTTGCAACCTCTTCTCCATCTACCTCCCCCACCCCCCGCAGTATCTCACGTATAAACGCGTAATCAGGGCCTCTTTTCCTCTCTTCTCCGCTTTTCCTTTGCCAGTTCCCTCCCACCACCCACCCACCCCCTCCTCGTCCCCCTTCCACACCCAACCCTTTTATTCTGCAATGCATTCTCCATTTCGGGGGGGGGGAGGAGGAGAAGGCAACAGTCACTAGCAGCTATTATCCCACTCTGTGTTCCCTCTAACCCCCTATCCTCTCCTCCTTTTGTTCCCCGCTCGCGTTCCTCTAATTGTGCTCCGCCCCCGTATCACGAGAGCACAATCGCACGGCCTATCGATGGCTCCTGAGCCTGCGCGATCTGTTCCTCGCGTTTATAAATGAAAGAAGCGAGAGAGGAAGAAAGAGAGGAAATACAAGCAGACCTTCCCTCGTTTCACCTTCCGATCTCCCGCCATCGTCTCGCAATGTTATTTTCGTTTCGCTCCCCCCGAGCGCCGGTCGCTAATGTGCATTCATTTGTCTCAGAGCACGGGGGACTGAGCACTTTTTTCTTCATCGGGACCTGCAAGATGAGGGGAAGGGGATGAGAGGAGAGGAAGGAAAGAAGGGAATGGGAGACGCGTAGGTGCTCGAGCTAATTTCCCATTGACGCTCAACTGCTCCCTGATTCCTCCTCTTTGCATTGCTTGCCTCCGCGCCCTTGTTTCCCTGTCAAATGCTGCCCCGGGATGATTTCTGCACTCTTCCCCTTCACCCTCAACAACACTTCGTCATGAAGCGAAGAGGGGGGCGAGAGGGGGCACTGGGAACACAATTTGCGATCTCGAGCGAATCGAGGGATGACAACCTCACTGATGCTGTTTTGATATGGCGAGGGCCGAGCCCTTCAGAATCTGCTCCTAGAGCAGCAACTACTCTAGTTTGCTGTGGAGATGGTTTTTTCATTCTATGTCAAAATAATTCAGCTTCTGGAGGAGATTAGGAGGAGGAATAGAAGGTGGCTGGAAGATGTAACGAGGGGCGAAAGCCTGCTGCAGGTCATGATAGAGGGGCGTATGTTGGTTAAGCGGGGAAACGGAAGGAAGAGAATGGGTGGCATGAAGTGAGTTAGGACGTATGCTGAGATGTAGAAAGAAATATTTTGGGTAGATGAAGGTCTGCGCGTGTAAAAATCTAGAGGATGTGTACATTCTTCCCAATATACCTGCATTAACCGGCAAACTACCTTAGTAATAATTATAATTCAGTTCTATATTGTATAACAGTTCAATTTATAGTTGACTCTATAAGTCGTCGGAAAACCTGGGAGTCATTTATGAGGCGATTAGTTTGGTAGTAATTGCTTACTCGGGGGATGGTTGGTTCGGTGTCGTAAATCTTGACGAAAGGTCGAGATCTTGATCGAGTCTCAGGGGTAATCATATGTGGCCAAGCCCGAGATTGAGGGGGAATCTCGCCGAAATGTGTCAATGACCAATTTTACGAAACTCGGTTGCTGTCGAGAGATCAATAATTTTAAAATTTAAATCCTGAAATTTCTTATGCATGTTTCTTCATATGGAGCAAAATCAGAAACACAACGTCCAGATGGATAGACCACACTTTGAGACACCACAGCTATTTTGTAAGGAAAGTAATAGGAGGGAAAATAGAAGGGAAAGATCCTCGAGGAAGACTTGGGGACGAATACGTAGGCCAGGTGAAACAGAAGAGCTAATTGTAAGAGGACAAGAAGGAGTGAGCAGGAGAAAGGGTGGAATGGAGGGCTGCAGTCAAGCAATCTTAGGATTGAATGAACAATGATGATGATTTCAGAAAGGGGGTAGTTGAAAATCTTGGAAATATTTGAAAGTGTGATAATTTAATAACAATTTTTGAGATGAAAATATTTCAGTATTTTCAAAATAATATTGAATTTTAGGCTTGAATTGATTGTATTGAATAGGTTGAATTGTACATAATACATACATTTGAAAAAAAAACCTTCGGGATGCTTTCTTTTGGGAAAATACAATATGTTCACTGTCTAACAACCTATATACGCAAAGTTTAAAGCAATTAAAAAAATTAAGAATAAAAGCTGAAATTACCTTGGTTTGGCATTTTTACCGTCATGTGGTATATTATATTAGTTCTTTCCATATTATTATACATTTATAATATTCACGTAAATTAACAAGTAAGGTATTAGCAACAAAATCATTGGATAACATTGTCATAAATTCTCATTTTATTAGTCATTGATGTGCAAAAACTTATACCTTATGGTTATTTGGACTCAAAATATTTCGAAATACAATTTTATCTGGTTCCTCTTTAGACGCCCACTATCGATCAATCGACCTTTAAAAATGCCGCCGTCCACGGACCGAGAAACATTTTGCGAGCTCTCCCGCCATTAACGAAATGGAACTTGCGAAAACTCCCCCAGCTGAAATCATCCCATAACTAAATAATAAGCTTTGGCCACGTAGGTATATGTACGGGGGGAGCAAGGGAAGGTTTTCGTGGTTAACCTCAAGGAATCTTCCCCACGGCCGTGGGCATAGCTTAGCTCCGGTTGCGTTCCTTTTCTTAGGGGGCCGCCTCGTCCTTCCTTAGGGGAGGAAGCTGTGAAGGGGAGGGAAGGACTGAGGGCTCTTCCGGATTGCAACCGCGGGCAATCTCGGGCTTTTGGTCCGGGGATTACGTCTTCATTTGCCCCTTCTTCGCTGCTCGTCTTTGCCCCTCTCGCCCTCTTAGGCACTGGTCCTTCCGCTGCGCTTTGCACCACTTACCACCCCGCCCAAACCTCCTTAGGCCTTTCTTATCCCCCCTCCTTTACCATTCCTTCCCTAACACAAACTCTTATCCGTCTACTTCCTTCAGTGCCCGAAAGAACCTTTCTAATCCTTATCCCCGCCGCATACCGTCTTACCATTTCTAAATAATGATAAGTCCTCCCGGATTTCTCGGTCGGTCTCCAAGACCGACCAAACCTGAGGGAAGCTGAAAATGATTTCTTCCTCTTTTTTCCTGTGTCCACTCTACTGTAAATTCTGTTTTATTTTTCAATTTTAATTCCTGTTTAACTCTTTTCCTGGAATATTTCATGCTTAATTTGGTCCTTTTTTCTCATAATTTTTATCTTACTTTTTACGGTTCGTTTTGGTGATTTTCTTCGTTCCTTGGGCAAAATATTTTATTGCAGTTGTTTTCATATATTTCTTAAAATTTATTTGGTCTAAATTTCTGTCATGAATGGCCATTCCAAACATACCGCGATCCCGGAGAATGAAATAAGAAGCAAATCAACCTCGTTCACGCTACTGTTCCATGAGAAATAAGAAACGGTAAAGAGAATGGAACGTTTTGATTGACCTTTATCCTGGTTCTTTTGTTTATTTTGGAAACAGCAAATTACACCCAGAATCGCAACAGGTGTATTCTCGCATAGTTTTCTGTTTTACGAATTTATATTCCTAAAATATTTTATAATGAACTAGATGCTACTCGCAGCGTCACATGTCTATTATCATAATAAACTCTTTCGTTTCTGTTCACTCACTGCTTTCGTCTCTAACTCCGTGTTGAGAATCATAGTATTGCTAGAATATTTACATGGCTCTAAGCGTTAACTGAGAAACACCGGGAAGAGGTGACAATGTGTCGTTTCTCTCGGGAAGTTTAATTTGTCCTGGCTGGTCCCCATGACTTCTGCCATATAGTTGGTTATAATATTATATGAATTGGCAATTAATGTATCCAGTTTTATGTTCCGAACATGATTTAATTTTATGCGACATATCATGCATTATAGAGCTTCAAGAGACAGTTGACCAGTGGAAAGCAGTACCTACCATCAACTGAGGCAATGAGGTCACCGCAAAGTTGGGTGATAAATTCGCTGGGTGAATTGTTGTTTTTTCTTTGTTTTGTAATTGAATCTCGAATAACAAACATATTTAGTGTAATAAAAGTCTTAAAATCCTGTAAGGAATATAAGAAATGTTTAATTAATTAGTATATGAAAATTAGGGCTAATTGTTTGGCTCTGCAATCTTCTGTAGTAAATACCCACAATACATGTTAAATTTTTATTATATTTGTTATTAAACAAAAAGATTTTGTAGTAAAACCTAGGACCTAAGACGAAAGTGAAGCCAATTTAATTGTAATACCATGATCAGTAAGAGAGTGAGTGGTATTTGTTTTTCATATTTGTGGATTCAAACAATACTGTAAAAAAACCTTTTATGAGTCAATTTACAAATTTAATGGCGTTGGTAAATGTTGTATGTTTATTCCCTCTGGCTTTAAATGAGATTTTCCAACTTTGAGACTCAAATTATTACTCACGTGCGCCACGATGCTATTTTGTATTTTTCTTTCGAACTAAAATGCTTACTTAACGTACTTAATCTACCAACGCCATTCCCCCAAACACAATCGCACTACCTGAGAAGTCATATCTGCTTTTTTTGGGGTCATAGGAACTTCTTAGAATTTGTCATTGAGTGTCATCACGGAATGTCATATTATCACGGAAAAATCAGGAAAGTTGTCCAGAGTTCATAAGTCTCACAGTACGCACGAGAAGCGCGTTATTCTGAAATGTTAAGGTGCTCCACCACTAAGTTTATTTTGGTAGAAACTTTTTCAAACCTTGTATATACATAGCTTCACGACCCGGGTTTAATTATTGAAGGATCATCACTGTCACCTGGTGAGGCATTTGGCCTGAAAATTCTACTCCTCATATCATGAGATCATTCAATGAATCAGTTCAATTCTCGTGTAGGCATAAGTGAAACGCAGGCTCTTCACTCTGGTGGTATGCATTTTGTTCCTTTTTTAATACCTTCAGAAATTGAAGGCAAAGTACTCGAATTCAGGTATTATTACAAATTTTAAACTGATATATAAAGCAAAGATACACATTAGTTTTAGAAACATGAAAATGCATAGCTAATTATTAAGATGCCAAATACCTTCTCGGTTTATTGACCATTTTACTCTCCCGTGTTTTTATGCAGTCACCGATGAACTTATGAAATATCTTTGTGTTTATCCCACATTGACCGGCCAGGTGGGCCGAGGCAGTTTTTAGCTATATCTGCTGGTATTCAATGCAAACGCATGCCGAATAAATGATAGCAATCGTGGGTAATGAATGTATGGAAGAGGCGAGCTAGCAGTATAGTCCAATTACGTCTTAGTGAGTACGGGCAAAAAGCGGGAATACGGTCCGTGGGAACAAGGGTAAAACTGGAACCGAATCTGAGAGTATGTGATGTTTTTGGTTTGTCTCTTGTCCATGCGATGCAGAATTTGTGAAAGACCTGACCTAGTAGATACGTAGGCCTCATTTCACAGTTTTACTGCAACATTCTTAATTATAGGCCCCTAGTATGTCGCAAAACAGTTTGAGCGAGTTTTTTTTATCAAGTAGTGCCTACCGTATTAGTATGGAGACCACATTGTAATTTTATTTTGAAATTTAAGCAGTTTTAAGGAGCATGAAGGAAATATTTACCTGATATATAGCCGTCATATAACGCCCATAGAAAAAGAAATGACGCACAAACTTTGTTTAAAAAAATTACATTCTTAGTAAGTGACTTAATATGTATTTACACCTTCACAACTGAAGTTTTTTTTGCAATATTTATAAAATTATCACGGCAAATAGTATATTCATATTTAAAAGCGGGCTAGAGAGCATACGATCCACTCGCCATTACATTTCAGACGCAAAATGTGCGTCAGAACTTCCTCTTTTTCTAATAACGGCTCTCTGGAACCTTACATGGAAAACAGCTTCTATTTTTTGGCCCATAATGTTGTTAATTTCGGTGATATTGGTGTGATAAGTGCCTGATATTTTGATATCATCAGAAAGAAGAGGTGATTTTGCATGTAATTAAGTAGATTTTATTGAATTTCATGCGAAGAATAATCTCGGTGAAACTACATTAAACGAAACTGTATTCCTCCTTATATTATTTACATATTAACCTTGTATCGCCAGGCCAACTTGTCTGTTTTGACTCCCTGCCAATGAAATCTGCCACATGCCATGATGTGGTAGGGAATGATTTGAATTTACTAAAACAGATTTATTCTGCTTCTTGAAATTAATGAGAAGTAATAGGTTGATTTCGTACTTCAGTTTGGCTATAAAGAATGCATTGGAGAACCAAATCTGTGGAGCTAATAACACTTGTGGCAAACCTCTTTATCTATTTGGTATACTTCTTGGTTACTTCATCATAATAGTATTTCTAATAATAAGTTATCCATTAATTTTATTATAATTTAATTTATAATAATAAGTCTCCATTGTCTTCTGGGTGTTGATGAAATATTTAGCCTTTCCAGAGCATACATTCTGGCGTTAAGTGTGAACAATGGATTTGGTTGGTAGTTTATTTATTGGTGAAATAAAGTTGTACAAACGTTGTTGATAATAGGAATTCTATTTTTTACATGTCCCTAATTGATTCATTATCATTTATTTCTGTAAGTACAAATACGTCTTGACCTATTTTCGATAAATAGACAGCGAAATAAAACCAAAGAAAACATTGATTCGCAAAAAAGGGAAATCCAAAAAATTGCCCTGGTAGCGGTTGGCTATAAATGTGTAACCACGCATTTTCCCTTGTCCTTTGCCAACGCTTCATAACTTTTTATGCCCCGGTCACGCACCAGTGGCTGGCGCAAGATCGTCCGCATGACATGAATAAGAAGGCGATTCAGAAGGTAATCTTTCAGCCGGTAAAGCTGAGATTTTTTTCAAAATGCTCCTCCCTTGTATGTATCTCTTCATCTCCCTCTCCTCTCTCCCCACCCCCAGCACGGTCGGAAGAGAGAACCCCCTCCCCCCCTTTTGTTTCTGTCCATTCGACCAGCTGCACCGGCCTCCTTCACTTTTTAACCTTTGTCCGCGCTCTACTCTTCTTTTGTCTGGGCGCTGATATTTTACGCTGTTCCTTTTTTTTCGTCTTTCTTCCCCGGTCTCCATCTCTGAAGTACCCAACCGTACACTTTTTCTCTCTCTCTTTCTCTCTCTTTGTCTCTCTGTCTCTCTCCCTTCTTATATTTTTGCCAGCCACTCTTTTTCTTTCCTCCTCGGAGTCTTTCTTCCCCCGTTTTTCTCTTTGTGCATCTCCTTCTCCCCTTTACGCATCCCTTCATCTCCCCTCCTTCCCACCCTCCCCCTCCCACACTCCACCTCTCTCCTCCCCCTCCTTCCCCCATCCTTTTTTCTCTCTCTCTCTTCATATCAAGACTTCCGTCTTAAATCCAGCCTCATTCCCACCCTTGCCCGCCGTCGTCGCTATGAAACCCTTCTCTCCCCACCCTCCCCTAAACCCTTGGATCCGCACTCTCTTCTTTTCTCACCCTGCCTCTTTCCCCCGCCCTCCGCGCCCACAAAAATCCTCCCTCCTCATCCCAACGCACCCTACCCCAATACTCACACCCCATATTCCACCCCCAGGGAAGAGCTGGCTCCCCGTCAAAAGGAGAGTGCCACAAAGGAAAGTAAGAGCGGCGGAAAATTAGTTGACCTGGGTTCGAGGGCGTGGGGAGGGTGGGGTGAGGGTGTTGTGGGGTGGAGGATGGTTAGCGAGGGATGGGAGAGGATGATGCGAGGAGACCACTTCTCCGTCAATTTTTTCATTCAACCCTCTTTAAAACCGAATTGCGCTCTAATTATTTTGCTTGATTCCTAAACGACGTTTTTTTTTAATAATTCCCAATTCGCTATTGAAATGAATATCTCGCAAACCCCGCCGAGACCACTTTCATATTATGATCCCAGAATGCTTTTTCATTTCTTTTAGCCGTTGAGAGTGTTTGATTTCTGAACTGTAAATTTGTTTTTAATTTGGTCCATAGTATTTTCTCTGCTCATCATGGTGATTTTTAAATTTCCTGCATAGTTAGTTCTACGCAGGTTTTCGATTTGCTGAACGAAATTGATACGTTAAATACTTTTCAAGCCTAAAATGCTCTTCATAGTGGATGCATTATTCATTTACGAATTTTATATTATTCGGCGCTTGAATAAAATAATGAGACATTTAGTTTGAAGTGGTGTGTGAAGAGTTAAAAAATTTGCTATGACAAATGAATAGGTACCTTTCAGTGCTGTATCAATTTATTTGAATGATGACTTTATAATTCTGTTAAAAAATTTTAAAATTATATTTCAAGTCAGGGGATAATTTTTCAGTTGTTTTGGTATTGATATCTTTTACCCTGCATCATTGAGTAAAAGTAATCATTACATTTTTTCATTGCATATAATTAGGAAGGTAGCCTCGACATAGGTATATCCTTCAAGAATACTTAAAGCTTCCTATTTTTCTTTCATTATGTGCATGGTAATTACGAAGGAAGCAATAAACATTTATTTTTCCTTACTGTCCGTTACTTCTCTCATTTAACATTTCTAGTCGCCTACTATCTTTTTTTCTCAAATCCTCTTATTTTTGCATTTACCTGGCCTTATAAGACATTGCCAAACTTTTTTTAAATTTTTGCTGGAGTTTCAGATGACTCAACAAACGTAAAATATAGATATGCTTTTTATGATAAAAAAAACTTATAAAGCTCCTATAATTTCTCTTAAAACTTTGCTTGTATTTCATTCTCAGACTGCATTTAATGCTGATTAATATAGTTTCATTGTTTTTCGCTACTCGATTAGTTGATTCCCTGCATTCGTAACTCCTTATCTACTGTGGTTTCAAGGGGAGAAATTGATAATTCCAATCGTTTAATTCCTCCGAAATTCGGAATCTTTCTCGTGTCGTTATATGAAATCTGCGAGGGTGCTCGAACCATAGTAGGCTATGCGATAAGATTAGAATTACCAACCCGTATGAATGTAGCGTGAATATTTCCCCATGATGGACCAACTATACCCCCCATATAAACCCTAATGCATGTCTCTAGTAATTCATATCGCTTGTGGCTCCTCGAATGACAATGCCAAGACAACGCTGAATACAGTTCACTTTGCACAGAGTACCGTAATGAATGAATGAGATGAGTTGAAATACTTTTAGGGGGATCGTGTTTTGGTGGATAGAGGAGGTAGCTCCCCATCCCGAGGACACGGGCTCGGATCCCGGCAGCGGCGTAGATTATTCCCTGGATTCCCGATCCCTACTTGGTTGATGTGTGGAAGTTATGTACTTCAAGTGTAGTACTCCGTCCGTCGGATGAGATGTTAAACTGTGGTCCCCTTGGCGCATTAAGAGTAGGCCAATACTGACACAAGGCCTCTCTCCAGCCATTTTCAACCTTCCAAATATGTAGTTCTTTCCTCTCCAACCACCATGACCTCAACTGTTGGTTGCCTCCTCAATTCACCAACCAACCAAAAATAACCCTTTTCATTATTTCTCAAACCCTGAATTTATCTTTTTATTACATACTTTAGACTTGTAGTCAAATGAATCAGGGCCTCTTTGGGGCATGTGAGACGTGGGAAGACATTTAGCTTTGGCAATGCTATGTTCCATGGGAACTGATGGTATTTATATCTTTAATTTATGGCGTATCACTGTGAGGATACAACTCCGTTTATATATCCGATTAATTAGCTGTATGGTACACATAATAAATCGAATGTAACCACTTGGATTGAAGTTTTCGGCATTTCTGGCTACATTTGTCATTCCCGAAGGTTTCATTGGTAAAAACGGTAATATCAGATTGTGAAATTATTTAAGCTCCCTGTTACAACGCACTCTTCCACTGACCCTATTTGCATAGGGCGAAGCATAGCATCTGTTGGTATTAATTTAGAGAGGGTGAAAATATGTTCGTTAACATTTAAAATGTTTAATCTCAAAAGATTCATTATCGTAATTTAATTAATATTGATGTATCCTTGACTTAGTGAGATACAGCTGAGACTGTAGTTATTAAACTTAGCATTTAATGAGGTGTTTGTGTAGTCGTGCCCAGTATAATAGTGCGAAAGCAACTAAGTGTTGATACTCCGTCCTCTGGAAAGTGTGGTGAGGTTTTTAGAGTATTCCCTGAGAGATTTTCTCATTCTCTCCCTCGCTGCCTTCTTTCATCGCCGTTGGCTTTCTCGAGGAAGGAGTAATGAATATCGGCGGACACTTCACTTAGCTTCTTCAACTTCTTACGGTTCCTCGAAAAAGAATCTCCCCCTTTGGAAGAAAAAGTCGTGCTCCCTCCACTCTCGCCATCTATATTCCACCGCAAACCTCTCGCTCTCCGCTCCAGTCCTTCGAGGGAACTTCTCATTAACTTTCTCCTCCCCCGCTTCTCCTTCTCCCTCCCTTCCCTCATGGAGCTGCCACCTCGACGTCATCCCTCGTCCACTCTTTCAGCCTCTCCTCCCATTCACTCCTCATTCATTCCGAATTCATTTTCTTCATGTTCCCCTCTCTTCATTTCCTCCTCCTGCACTCCGCCTGTCAAGATCTCGTCTCTTCTCCCCTCCCTTCCATTTGTGCCTCCATTTCCCCATTATTCCCACTCTTTCATTCACGGTTTCTTTCTCCGTTCCTCTCCGCGAGCCGATCCATATACACTGAATTGTGAGCGATGCTGACCTTCGAATGGCTCATATTAAAGTGGAGGTGGAAGGCTCGGGCTCAAACTACTGGTCTCCAGTCTGCCGGACACTCTCTCTTGTTGTCCTCCTCTTGTCACCCGCTTCCCTCAGGGGTCGAGGTACCTGAGTTCATATGGAGCCTGTTTCCGAATGGAGACGGAAACCCACTGTCTACTTTGACATAATTTTCCATCGGGCTATTCGCCCGTCGGTAGGTAATAGATATGAAGTCCTATTGACATTCCAATTTCAATTTTGGTGGATAATATAAGGTCATTTTTACTTATCCACGATGATTACATTTGTTATCGAAGTTCAGCACGAGAAATTCGGTACAAGACAGTTCTAACCTGAGGGTGTGGGCAAAGGCAGTCATACTGTCTAATAGACAGCTTAGGGATTTGAAAATGAATATGTTAAAGAAGGGCACTTATGTAAATTGGTTTCCGTATGGTTAAATCATTCCATAGAGGGAAATCGTGGCAGTGGCGTCTATTCTCCTCAAGAGCGTTTGATTTCCAAATTATTTTAAAGCCATCAATACATGAAAACTATTTAGAATGTGCTATAACTGTATGATACCCTTAACGAATAATTGGGAAACTGAGCCTAAAGAGTTTTTTTTATGTTAATCTATTAGGAGTTTGTAGGATTTGTATTTGCTTTTAAATAAGTAATACCCTATCGAGGCTCGTAATTTGAAGAGGACGAGACAACGAGAGTCGAAGAACTCGGTATCGAAATATGGTAATTTTTCCAGCTAAAGGGATTGAGAGTTGGTGATGCTTTGGATTCCAACCACGATACCACTGTTTTCCTCTGGTATTGTTAGTATTTCGAGTTGATTCTAGTCCATGGGTGAGGTACATTTGGCAGTTTAGACACCCTTCATTAAGATTTGTCGGATTTGGACACTCGGACATTTGGACACTCCTGACTTTTTCTCGGTCTCTACCAATCTTCCCCTAGCCTCAGCGATCGCACACACTGTTAACAGTGGCTTCCCATTATAAACCAGAGTTCATTCGAAGTCGAACAATTTTTATGCGCTGTGGCTGACATCATTGTTATAATATATATTAGTAAAAATATGAAAATGCATTTTTTCACTTGACTTCTTTCGCAATAACATTTATCGGTCTTGGCACGCCTCCAACGTTGCGCGGTCATCGTTGATAACCCTGCGCCGCTACGTGGTCAAGTCGTGATTGAGGCGGAAAACCCGAGCCACTGATGCCATATCGTAATCGAATTGGTCCATTTAGTATCAGATTTGCCTCAAAGTGCTCTTGCTCCATCCTCTCGTGTGTCGATTCCTTGCTGCATTCTTCTCCCCCCTCCCCCCTAGCCACACACTGCAAGAGGCCTCATGGGGTAGCCACCCCCCCCCTCATTCTTCCTCCCCTCCACTCCTCATCCTCATCTTCCACTCCCTTGTCGCACGTGGCCGTCGTTTTGATGCGCCCACACCCCCTCTCCTACATTCCCCTCTCGCCTTTCAAACTGTAGATTTCACTGGTTTTCCATACTTCTCTTTCCGTCTGGGTGCTTTCCTGAGTATGAAGATCATCATTGTTTTCGGTTCACTAATCCTTTATATTTTATTTCCACGCCGATGTTTTAATTTCATGACTCTTCAATAAAGTATTTTCTACTATGAGTGGTTTAAAAATGTATAACTACGATAAAATATGCTAATCTGTATCACTTATGTCAATTAGTGAAGTATGTTCGCGCAAGATTCTAGTGGACTGTATTTAAAAAAATTTAGTTATTAGGGGGATAATGCCGCTAGTGAAACAATCCGCCAGGATGTGAAACTCACGTGGTTTTCAGCTATAATGACGGCGGTTCCTTGCTGCTTGCACACACACTTGGACCGGTCACCGTGGTTTGCGCTGCACAAAAAAAAACTTCGACTGTCCCGTATGAAGGCACAGGGTGGACTGTTCCTTGGTTCTCCTCCCTAAGGGAACACACACACAAAAAAAAGAAACGCGCAAATGTCTCACGACCTTAACAAACTTAAACACTTAAAACAATTGGCGGCAAGCCAAACTGGACTCTAGATTGAACCAAGTATACTCAGGTTCTCCACCGGGTCACACTCTGCACCGGCAGTAATGCAGATCGTAACCCCGTGGAGAAGCTGAATAGACTTCGCTAACATCATACGCCGGGTAAGCATCAGATTATTCTTATGTCGAGTCATGCTTTTTCGGTTTGTAAATATTTATATTGGCAAATGAAACTAGACGCAGTTCCATGTTTTGCAAACTTGATAACATTCTCCTCATTGTGTTCACATTTTACGGCCTGTTAATTGCGGGAAAGTTGAGTCATGTGCAGTAAATTTTTCAAATTTTTTTTACCACGAAAATGGGATTTTAATTATAGCATACGTAGTGAGTTTTATGTACCTACAGTGTTTATTCTTATCTACCTTGAGACGAGCAGTTGTGCGGAGGAGAGGGGAGGCTCCAGAGTTCCAATCTCGTCTCATAAGTGGAAGACGTCTACTTTTGACAGTTGTCTATCTATCTATCTCTCCCCCCTTCCGCCGTATTCCCCCCTTCCCCCAGCCCCCACCCCCATCCCCTCATCCCCCTTCAAGGCTTCCCTCCCTCCCTTATCCTGAACCCTTCCCCCCAACACCGCCACCCCTCGCATCGCCATATTCTCTCTCCCTCCCGCATCCTTTGCTTTTAAAATATTCACCAGAAGGCATCTCAAGACAGGTACACAAAGGGGGGTGGGGGGGGGACTAAGACGGGGGGCGGGGTAGGGAATCATTGGGGAAGGGGTGCCCTACCAGAGAGGGGGAGGGTGGTTAGTCGAGAAAGGGTGCGGTGCGAGGAGTTGTTCCGGGGGGTGGGTGAATGCGTGCCTTGTGTGGGCACGAAGGGTTGGCGGGGGTGCGGGGGTGCGAGGAGGATCAAGGAGGAGGGTGAGGATGGAGCCAATCTCTTCTGGAATGACGGGGGAAGGAAGGGGCCACCCCGACTTTACCCCTTTTCTGTCCCCACACCTTCCCTCCCCCTCATCCCACCCACCCCACCCCTCTCAGCCTATAGCCACAAATGGAGTTGTTGAGAAAGTGTCTGGGGGAGGAGAAAGGGGAGGGTGTGGGAGTGTTTATAAAGGATTGGAAGAGGGTGATAGGTTTCGAGCGTGGAAGTGAGCCTCGGCAGTGCCGTGGTTGGGCTTCTTAAAGAGTGATGGTGAGGGGGGAGGATTAAGGAGAGGGCGTGGGAACGAACGCGGCGATACACCTCGTGCACATGGGTTATCCTCCTCCTCTGGGTATTTCCAGCGCCCCGCCGACGAACTCCACGCGTTGGCGCGAGAGAGGTCCACTATTGTGTTCTGAAGGGTTGCTCATCCACTGCGAAGTGATGTACCTACATACGTCATTGAGTTTGTTATTGGTTGCAGAGTGTCTTTTAATGTGTCAAGTTAAGGGGAATGGATACTTTTTGGAAATGCAGATTGAAATTCGGTGAAATTTATAGTGGGAGGGTGCATTTTCTGGGGACTGTGGAGCCCTGGCGTGAAAACGGCGCTACTTGCACGGAGCAGCCCACCGAGAAAGGTGTATGACATCCTCCTCGGTCATCTTAACTAAAAAATTCCACGAAATCTATTCTCTCGAGAAAATAGTGAATTCAAAGGTGAGGGTTCATAGCCTGACGCGTACGTTCGTTGGTTTTCGTATCACTCCTCATTACCGAATTCTGTCGAAAGTGGTATTTTTTTTGCGAAGTTTGCATTTGATTCTTTTGATTTAATTTGTATCAACATTAGGTACAAACATTTACCACATTGCTCCATGTTTTAATCACCTATTAGTGAAATTAGAATTATTTTATTTTATTTACTAGCATGTACCCGTGGTGACGAAAATTCCAACAGTCTTGATTAGCCTTTCCTAGTGTAGTAACCTCTCGCCATTAATTTCTCACTCTTTATGCTATGTATGTATGTGGCCAAAATCTAACCGAAAATTAAGCCAACATCACAAGTTTTTCTGAGAGTTTTTATTAGGGGACAATCTATACTGAATATTGTACAGTGAGACAAAGGAATCGCGCAATTTCTCGTACGAGTTCAATTTTATTATAGGCTCTAGTTTTTAGTAAGTGTTCTTATCAGCTACCAATCATAAATGAGGGCGAAGACCCAGCGGATTACAATCGCTATTTTCATCCATTTCACAGATATTCCTCGTTACTCGGCTCTTGAGCGGGTAAGCTCTATGTGCACGTGCTTAGCAACAACATTTTGCGGTAGATACATTAATGATGTGAAGTATGAGAGTAATTTTGCATTGGTCGTTAGCAAACACCATTTTCAAGATCACTAAGGTTTCTTCCCGAAGTTCCTCGCACTGTGGGAACGCACGGTAAGAGTTATTGTGCCAGACGTCTTGCGAGATTTGTTGTTTTGGAGAAACCCTCGGGGAAACTTGTGGCGTGGGACATGGCCTTCACTACGTTTCCAATCGTTGGCGAGCGTTAAAGTCATGGCGTCCTTCATCTGTTAACGTCTTTTTATCAATCTCTCAAACTTAATTCTAAACATTTTAATGATTGCTCGATTATTGAAATTCTTAACACGCGTAGTGTACCTTTCATTTGGTCGGCGCCGATCATGTTGAACATGCGGTGCGCCTCCGGGAAGAGAAAAAGTAGAGGATGAAGAGAGGTGTGCCGAGCTGAAGAATGAACAAATGTAGGAACATCTAAACCTAATTTTATCGATAGCTCGCATCTAGTAATAATAATCCGCCGGCTTCGGTGTCAGTTATAAGAGGCGAGTCTTTACCTGCCAACCCAAGGGTTGCGGGTTCGATTTCCGCCTGGGTAAGATTTCCACCTCCCAGGGCACGGTTGTGTGTTTTCATCTATATAATAAGTGGGTAGTCATTGGTATGAACTATTAACTTTAGAGAAATTACTATTAATAATAATAATGACGAAGGAGTTGGTTGTGGCATGAATAATACACCACCTAAGAAGGGAGCTCGTATGCAGTGGACGGAAACCCTTAGGGGCGACCTCCTGGCACGCTACACTACCAGCGGGTCCGAACATCAGGGGTATATGGTAAGATTGCACTCTTTGTGGTGTGAGATGCATCCAGAACATGACCACCTATCGAAGCAAAATCTGCGCAATATTGCCAGCCACCTGCGAAAAAAGGAAACTCCGCAAGATCAGAGGAATACACCACCGACCAGACCACCCTCCTCGAATCAGGCAGCATTTCCACCAGCTGAATTTACAGCCGCTGCCATGTCGGTATCTCCGCCAAATCGGAAGGAAGCTGGTCAGGCCGACTCTGATCTGCGATCGCGGCTGTTGAGCGAAGTAACCCATGATGACGAAGATAAGTTAACGCGACAAATGTTTTGTAACAGTAATTAGTGGTCCAATTTTTTCAAAAGAGAAGTTACAAAGAGTGCGAGGGAAAGTGTGGAAAACGCGTTCAACGGCTCGCTGTCACCGATACTATGCTCAGTGACACGTACTTCTTCACAGCTGATAAGCAATGGATACAAAATCTCGGCCTGCACGCATCGAGTTGACGCTGAGGAAGAGATCGGAAGCGGTGGCACCAACCCTTAATCTACTATAGAGCACTAGCTACGTGAGTTTCAAGTTCAAGAGAGAGGATTTCCAAAATCTGAAAAAATCATTACATTTGCTGGAATAAGAAACCTGATGAAACCTGAAAGAACCTGAGAAGAAATAGCTCTTTACGGTGACCGTAGCACACAGAGGCCAGTCCCCGAGAGTTGGAGACAGTGGGAGGTGGGGGGGGGGGGGCGAGATGGGAGGGGAGGAGGGTGAGGGGGCGTTTGGTTTCTCGTGGAGGGCGAGAGGAAAAAGGGAAAGTGGGGAGTGTGTTGAATGACAGTCGTGTGATTTAAACTTTTGCCGACGTTTCGGACCTTTATTGATCCATCTTCAGGGCTTTAAAGTTTGGTGCTGTCTTTATATTTTTTTTAACTTTTGCCGACGTTTCGTACCTTTATTGATCCATCTTCAAGGCTTTAAAGTTTGGTGCTGTTTTTATATTTTTTTTAACTTTTGCCGACGTTTCGTACCTTTATTGATCCATCTTCAAGGCATTAAAGTTTGGTGCTGTTTTTATATTTTTTTTAACTTTTGCCGACGTTTCGGACTTTTATTGATCCATCTTCAGGGCTTTAAAGTTTGGTGCTGTTTTTATTTACGGAAATAAAAACAGCACCAAACCTAAAATCCCTGAAGATGGATCAATAAAGGTCCGAAACGTCGGCAAACGTTAAAAAAATATATATATATATATTATTTGACCTGAACTCGTGATATTTGCACCGAATATTAAAAGAGGTCGAGAATAAATACCATTTGGATCACATCAGTCTTAAAACTATTCCTGCGATATATTATAAAATATTTCAACATCAGTAAATAACTAGAATTAAAATTATGAGTTTTCGTCACCAATGTGGGTCAGTACCAAATGCATCGGGAGATTTATGATATGACCTGTACTTTGGTTTAAAATCTCGTCAAATAAAGAAACCTTTTGATTTTAAAATTTTGGTAATTATAAAAAAATCTTACCTTTGCCTTCACACGCTGAGAAACCCATTCCATTCCTTTCAATTTTGTTTCACTTTGATACGAAAGAAAAATCCCCATTAAATATCGAGAAACATGATTCGTGCTGGATTAGGCGTCATGCGAGTCATATGTTTACAATGGTTGGCGAAAGAAACACTTCGTCGATTTCTCTTTTTCGGCCTCCCCACCTCCCCCTCCTCTCCCTCCTCCGGGGGGATATTCCAGTTCGGGAAAGGAAAAGTGCCCGCAATACCCCCTCCCCACTCAGACTCCTTCCCTTCCATCGCGAAGGGGAAAAGATTTTTGCGTCCGATGTCGTGATTCCTGGGTCATTGAGAGCGTTATTGGCTGTCCAAGGTGGCACGCGATCGTCGATGCCATTACCGCATGCCATATTCGTGCAAATATTTCGATCGTGACAAGATTTTTGAATCATGGCCAGAGGACTTGTGACGGCGCGGCGCTTCATTCTAACTCGTGGCGAAGTTTGTGCGCAGTAAGTTCAACGGAAGATTGGAATCGGTTGTAACGACAACGATTAATCCACAGAGGAAGAATTTGACTCATGTAATTTCGTTATTTCTCTTTTTAGTCGATTGATTTTCATAATTTTCAGGACAGTGAACTCTCTATGGCTATGTTGTCTCTAGAAATCTAATATTTCTAACTAAAGTTTAAATATTTGTACAATTTCGCAAAATTTTTAATTAACTTAATAAAACTGTGAAATTTCATCATGTTTTAATCTTTTGTGCAACGTTTAGATTTCACATAAATGTACGTTTCTATCAAATTCACTTATATTTATTTATATGTTGTTAGGATGGAAAAAATAACTCGCGGATTATTTATATTAAAAAAACATAATATTTTCTAATAGGTTAATTATTCTGGTGACTTGATTAAATGCGCCGTTATCATCAAGCTCGGAGGCTGTTCACTAGGCTTAGATTGCTTGAACAATTGAGAATAGATATCTTCCAGAGCGACACGGAGAACATCATATTAGAACCCCACTATATTTCCAGGTCCGACAGAAACGATAAATTAAGAGAGATATTTTGCCGAACGGTTAGGTATGGGAATACATTTTTCCCCCGAACAATAAGGGACTTAAATAAATGCTAGGCGTAATTTCATTAGAGCGTTTCCTTTTTATATGTAAACGGCTGGTGTCCTAACAGCCCCAGCCACACGCCTATTGAGGCGGCTTGCGGGGTAGTATGTAGATGTAGATGTAGATCAGTGTACAGCGTGGTTAAAAAAGTAGACATTGTTAATTTATTATGAATGTTTTTTAAATTTTTGGTACGCATTAGTGATCACCTGATGAATCCTTGTTTCAGTAGGTATATTTTGTCATTTGTATCTCAACTTCGCATCCCTTTTGTTGATTTCATACAGTTAGGAATATCCACATTATTCACATGACAAAATATGCTGCCGATCACATTTGCAATTGTGGAGAATCGAACGTGCGAGCGTTGGTGTTCTATTACTTCACCTATTCCATTTGGGTCCATTATAATCCCGGAACGCTTGAGTCACCATATTAGTTGGGCGCTCGGTTTCTTCGTAATGGGGTTGGGTCGACCCCTGGTGGCGCGTGCCACCCACAGGGGTAGGCATCGCTTGTATGTCGGGCACAGGTGCACGCTCACGGAATAACCGATGGATTGGCGCCCATTCCGAGCGCCCCTTGAGTCGCCCATGTGGGAGATGATTCGCCGCTCGTTGCCGAGGAAGATGAAAGTGGCCAAGGAGACGAGGAAAAACGTCGCAACGGGTGACTTGCCTGAGAATTATTTAATCATCGACCGTGCATCGCCTTTTATTGAAGGGTTCTTATCTAAATAGGTGGGATTAACGATTTAAAAAATTAACGATTAAAATTAATAGTTAAAATTGTATTTAACTATTTAACTTAACCGTTAGTTTTTAGTAGAGTTAAGTTTTAAGCGCTAAAATTATACGTTAACTCGTGCAAAACTAACTTCAGTTAATTTTTTTCGTTAATTTTTGGGGAATGTCGACCTGGTGGAATTATCTTTTCTTCTTTTTTCATACACGAGAAGGACGGACGTCCGATACAAATTTTGAAATGAGAATGTTACTTAAGTTAAATAAAAAGTTAGTGTTTATTTTATCCCAATTGCGAAAAATAGTTTTTAAAAGTTACTTTTGCAAAGTTTCTTAGAAGTAACTGAAAAAGAAACTTTTAACGTAAAAGTTACTTATTTTAACTTTAAATTTAATTAGTTACTTTTTTAGGAAAGTAACTTTTAACTTTAACTAGTTACTTTTCACAGAGATTAGCTTTAACTTTAATCAGTTAATTATTTTGGCAACTTTCCCACCTATGCTTATCTAAAACTCAGAAGTTCATGTTATTGAGACATTGGGTGTGTCCTTCTCCATGCCTTTCAATCCCTACGGTACCATTCAGTTGTTGAGGTGAATATTTATTTTCATTAATCACAGCTTAGTAATAGTTGAAACTGGCCTAATACAAACTAGATAAGCTGCTTTCATGTGAGCCTGCCACCGCCGAGTTTGGGTCGATCGTTTTTTATATTATTTAAAATTAGAATCTACTTTGTATATTGCGGATGGTAATGCAATCATGAGTTAGATAATATTTCCACTGAACGATGACGACCATCGACCAAAACAATTAAACCTTGAGAGTTCAATAATTAATAATACATGGCTTACTCTGCCTTGGAGTGCAAACTTGCCGCACTTTTAAATTTTGAAACTTGTGGAGAGAAAATTAAGAATCTGCAAATCAGAAACAATGTAAAGAATTTAATTCTACTCTGGAATGCGATGTAACAAATTCTGCGAAAATTTTGTTTTATTTATTTATAGGTAATTAATAAATACTTAAATAAATTACTTGAGCCACCTGACGTAAATATACCTATAAAGGTCATTATTGACCTTTGTTATTTCACCCACACCATTTTTCACAGTTTCAACGCCATCGGCGAAGCAATTGAGGGTGTTATTTGGAGGATCATGAAATCCATGTCCAGACAATCCAGGCGAGGAATATGAAAAAACGGGAGGGATTGACTAGGTGTGTGTGTGCGTGGAATGATTCGGCTTCTAAAGGACCACGGAGGAGGGAGAAGGGTGGGTGTGGGTGCGGAACGGGGACCAAAGGGAGTTAATTGGAGGAGCGGGTGTGCGGCGGGTCCGGACGGCGTGGCGGCCCCGAGGACGAGAGGCCCCGAAGACGGCTTCAGATAAAAGAGGGCATGAAGGAGTGGGGAGTAGGGGTTGGAGAGGGCGGGTTCAAGGAGCAGGAGGAAGAAGAGGACGGGCTGGAGGGAGGAGGAATTAAAACGCGAGGAAAGAGAAAGAGCGGGGTCGTCTCACTCTCCATCTCCCTCCCATCTTCCCATCCCCCTCTCATCCAACCCCTCATCCCTTCATCACCCTGGCTGCCACAACCCTCCCGAAACCACCTCCACGCTCTGCGCCTCAAATAAAAAAATATCCCACTAGGACCCTCGGCTCACTCCTCCCTCCCCCCCTTGCCCCTTTTAGAAAGTCCTCCTTGTACGCCTTCCCTTCGGCTCCTTTACTGCTTTCCCGCTTTATAAATCTTCTTCCCGGGCGCACCCACCCCCCCCGTCTCAATTTCTCATTCCTTTCTCATTCCACGACCTGTGTTCTCCTCTCGGGAATATTAGCTAAGGTGACGTTAAGCAAGGCGTGGGGGGTTGGATAGAATCTCTCCGGAATTGGGGAGGAGGGGATTCCCATTTTTTTACGCTGTATACGACGTAGGGTACGAAGACGTCACGAGACGCCTTTTTTTTCCTGACGGGATGGCAGTGGCGGGGTGGAAGGGGGAGGTAAAGGGTTCCCTCCTTTCTTTTGGGCGAGGCGGTGGATAAGGAAAGGGGAGGCGATGCCTTGGAGACTCGGGTTGGGTGCCTTTTGCTGCTGCCTCTCGCGCGCCGCTACTTGCTCATTCGTTTGAGGGCTCCTCGTTAATTTTCGTGCCCGGAATGAAGGACATGGATCCTTCCCTCTTTAGCCTTTCCAACGACCACCCCACGACTTCAACCCTTCCCCTCGCACTCCCAGCCTGGATTCACTCATTCTCCCCTGTCCCCGGACTTAAAACTCACTCTCTCGCTTCCCATGAAAAAAAAGAAGGGCATTAACTCTTAGACGAGGGAGCGGGGCTGGTGTATTGAGATTTCCCCTTTTACCCTCTGCTCCTCCCCCTCCTCCTCCCTCAACCTCTCCACCTTTGAATTCGCACCTCACCCTCTTGCAAACGTACAGTCGCACCATTTTCTATTTCACCACCTTCCTCCTCTTTGGGAATAGGATGCGCCGTTTCGGGAGAGGTATCTCGACATTTCACGCGACCCTGCTTGCGAGAAATCGGGTCCATTGAGCTCTCGAAAGCGCCAGTGAAAATATTTCCTCCTTTTGGACGGATTATCTGATTTACTTGGTGGGTTTCCTTGGAAAAATGTCGCTAGAAATAGGAATTTATTCATATTTTAACTACCAAGGGTCCGTTAAGTTTTCTTGATGATTGTCCTAAACTGCCACAGAGACATGGGTGACATTTAACTCTTTCGTAGGAGAAATGCTAATGCTGAGGAATTATGCGGAATGAGTGAATCCATTAGCCAAGATAAGAATAGAAAAGAGAGCTGTAGCAAACTGGTCTTCATATTTTTACTGTTGATAATGTCGACTATTTGGGGAAACCGGAAAATGAGGTGCCGGGTTCCGCTTTTAATTCGATTGAATGAATAGGAAAACGCTTTTCTGCTGAGTACCCTTACTATATATACTTTGAAATATTTATTCTATGCTTTCTTAACCTGTTTTTATTTTGTAATTTCCTCGAATGGCTCAATTAAGTCGCTGAGATTTAAGTACTCTACAAACGGGCGAATCGCAGCATTATGCCTTTGTGAAAGAAATTTCGTTCCATATTTATTGTACAAGAAACATTATTAAAGACTTTTAGGTTATCATTAAGCATAGTTTAACTTTTAATTACTCTGGTCCTCTATCGTTTGTTTATTAAGTGCGTTTCACAAATTTGTTTGAAAAAGTTTTAATTTCGCTCCTTCTCATCAAAGGTCACATGAATGTTAATGTTTCCGTATCCATAAATTTTTACTCTCGTCCTTTGGGCCGTAAAGATTACATGTCATAACCCTATTTCACGCTCACTAAGCTTTCACTAAGAAAACTTGGATAATTTGAATTCAAAGCCGTTGGTTTTCTTTCTCTTTGATGAGTGAATATAATTTTATAATTTTATAATTTAAATTTCGTCGTTCCCATGGGAAAAAAGTAAAGGCGTTGAAATGTACTCTGAAATGGCAAAAATTGACATTCATGCGAGCTTTTTATCAGGGAATATTTTAAAATGTCAAACATGAGATTTTTGAAACGCCAGGATTTTGTATTCAGACAGTTTGATGATTGACAGATTCAGACAGTTTGTTTCAGACAATTGATTAGGGAATCAGTAAAATATCTGAAGTTAGTCAAAATTGACGTTGTTATGTTTTAATCAACAGATAGAATGTATAAAACGAAGTGTGCAAAGAAATAGTGCAAAATAAATAAATACATTTTAAAGATTAAAGTAGATAATCAATTGTCCCTTGGATGAATGAATTTTTAAGTGATAATGAAATTCTGATTCCGATATTTTAAGGACATGAGTGGGATGAGGACCGGAATGAATCTAGGCTTCACAGGACGAATTAAACTCTGATGACATTTCCACATATTCTGACCTAAAATAAAAGATTAAGAAGGTAAATTTTGCGGTTTCTAAGCTTGGATTCCCATCCATACCACGAAGCAATGAAGTTCATTTTGGATATGCAAAGATGCGCGTAATTAAGAGACGGGTGACGAAGTGTAAAAATTAACGCGAGGGATCTTATTTAGACCGTTTACCTTCTCTTTTAAATGCCCAATTTCCCGAAACGATCCACGCTTACGGTGCAGACGGTGAATGCAACCGCCATAGCACGTGTATTTTATCACGGTTATGCATTCATTGCTTTTTCTTTTTAAGGAATCCCCTCTCGCGACGACTTCCTGAATCCCCGTGGCCGCTACTCCTGTCATATCTCCCTTACTTTCTTTCCTAACTTCCCCCAAACCCTTTTTTTAACCTCTCCGCCCCCCCCCCCTCCTCCCCCTGAGCGGGCCTTTCATTCCTTCGCGTTCCCCGTGCACTGGCGGCGAGTTCTCATCCCGCATGTGCTTGTCTCCACCTTAATGACCAGTTTTGGAAAAAGCGATTCGCTACTCTATTTCTGGAAGCCGACCCACCCCTTGCCCACCCTCTCTCCCCCACTCATCCCACCCTCCTCTCTCTTCCTCCGAGTCATAACCTTGCCATTACATATTTTCCCACCCCGTCGGAGCGATCCTCCCCATTCCGCTCTCCTCCCCCATCCCCCCACCCTCCCTTTCGTCTGCGCGCACCCTGAACTCGGGCAGTCCCCCAACCCCTGTGTGTTTCGCAGCCCCGTCCCCTCCGCTTTCTCGCTCCCCCTCCCCTATGCTTACTTCCGTGGGAAGATGGGAATCAACGCTAATTGACAGCAGAGGGGAATGGAGTTGGGGCGGGAAAGGGAAAAGGTAATTTTTTAAGCAGAAAATTTATCCTCCGTCAAGTCAACCTTCCCTCCGTTATGGCCCGGAGATTGTGGTATCCATTTCGAGGTTTTGGCCATTTTAATAGAACGAAAAAACTGTAATCGTATTTATAAATCATTGATACTATTTTTTATTTTTCGGAAGATCTATATTTAAAAAAATGTTATTGTTGCACCTTCTACAGGATGTTTTGACACCAGCCCTCAATTTGATATTATGGATTACTATGTGCAAAGGCCACCAAAATCTTCCTGCTCTGGATTGAATTCTGCTTGGTATAAGTACTTGTGATATTCCATCTCCTTTTATGGATAATATAGAATGGAAATTATTAAACTGTTTTGTTTTAATGAATCACAGAAATGCCAATTTTTCACTGGATAAAATTTAATACGACCGTGGTTTCCATTCACTGCATCATCGTGGAAACCGTGGTCGTATTAAATTTTATCTAGTGTAAAATTTCCATTTCTGTGGTTTATTATGCTGAAACTCCACCATATTATGCCTGGTACTTCTCTTTTTGTCTGTTTTGGCTTCCTTAACCAGAAGTTTCAACTTTGAATTATTTGTAGATGAAGGTATTTTTATCAAACAATGTTTTTCTCGTTTTGGTCTAAGACTAGCATTCTGCTTCTATTCTTCTTCTGGGGTTGTGCCCTTTTCTTATTATGAATTAAAATTGACCTGGCAAAATTATTACATTTAGGCGTTCCAATTATGGAAATAAATGTATTCTCCCGTTCTTTTTGCATCGAGTATTCACGCTCTGTTGTGAATTATATATTAAAATTTTATGTTACGTTAATTAAAGAAATACATGCGTGCCAATGTTACAAATAATTTCATGGGGGAGAGGCACGCTTGTGCTTTTTATGATCCTACTGGTTTAGCGGAAGCTGTCTGACTGGAGGAGTTTCATTTCGTTTGATATCAGTAAAATTTGTGGTAAAAATTTAAGGCGCAGGTTGAGGTATTTTCAAGATTATACAATTAAACGCTCGCACCGGCTTTGCACTTCATTTTGTAATTTTTGAATTCTGTGGGAGAAATTTAGGCCAATGAATTTCGTGACCAATATTTATCTACCGTTTTATATTTAAAACGTTTTGAGTGAGTACGTCTGCATACATAGATCTCATGAAGTAATTTCTTCGTCCTTCGCACTCGTGTGGGAATCGGCTGAATATTCTTGCCCCGTGCTCCGCGTCGTTGTGCCTTTCCAATTCCCGGTTTCACTCTCCGAGTTCATCGCGTGACTAATGACCTCGAGTCTATAAAAGACGCGCCATTCCGTTCTTCTTTGCCCGCTTCAACTCATTATTCAATCATTTCCTCCGCCACCGCCATCTCTCCTCCCCTTTTTTCCGTTTTCCATTTATCCACGGGTAAACGATATCCATCGCTTTTTACAAATTACTTCCCAGGACACTGTAAAAAAAGCAAACTATAGTTGACACAATGCCTAGGTTCCAATGGCCCAGCATCTACGCAACGGATGAGGGCTTAAAAAAGCGCTTTGGCGCTGCAATCAGCTTACAATCAGCTTGTTAGTCAGATGAGTACAGTCTTGTGATTTTGGTGGAAACCGGTAAGGTCGTCTACCTTTTACTTGTAATATTTTACATGGTATACTGGAACCGTACATAATGTTTTTCTGTTTTTCCATGCAATTAAGTTAACCTTGTCCTGATGTTTACCGTGTTCTGTCTTCTCCGGCAGTGAAATGCTGAAGAAATATTTAATCCAATTTGATGCGAAGTAACCAATTTTTACAAGCTGAATGGAATAAAAACATTACTACTCAGGCTTTGGTGTTCACCCATTGTAAATTTATTCCTGCGGTTAGTACTTTGGCTATTTGATGTATATATTTCAATAATTTATCAAGGATCTGAAAGAGAAGGAAGAGAGTTTTTTTTACGTTTCCACGCTGAACCAATGAATTTTGAATTTGTTTTATTATTGTCAAATTTTGGACAAGTTCGACGCCGCGCCGGAGGAAGGAATAGAAAGTGCAGCCATCTATTTTCGTAAGATATGCAATCAATCAGGATAGGTTTTGATGGACCATTACAGTTTTCCACATTTTGAAAATATTGTTCCCCACACAATTTCACTGGGTTTATTTGTAATCACATAATAAATTGATTTTCTTCTTCCTTCGTAACTGTGGAGGACTCCAATATTAAATGTTGAGGGTCTTGATTTAATCTCATTAGCAGTAGATTTTATGTTGCTTTGCTTGCGGAAAGAGTGCTCCTTTAAATTTATCTCATCGTTACATTCGGTACGAAGGGAACGGACGAATTTAAGGGTGCTGTCAGAGGCAGTAAAGATAGGGTACCAAATTTACCGGGTCAGCTATCAATCGGATTAACTTCTTCCTGCCTTTCCCCGACTGGGAAACGCACCCACGTGTCGTGGCATACAAATCGCTTCAATTTTCTCCTGTTCGTTGGCGCCTCCCGCTCTGAATCACTCACCATATCCAAGGAGGAGTTAGTCGCCAATTTCGATTCCCTACCACCCTTCCCCGACTCTCTTTGCAATTGGCCTGCGCGTTACCCACCCTTCGAGTGGACATCTCTTCTTTTCCCTGACGTCCGATTCCACGAATTGTAATGGACGGATTAGTCCCATAGCAAATATTTCGAAGGCGAGTAATGTATTTATTTTAGAATTCATTGCAGAATCCGTGTGCACAGCTAGTCTGAAAATTTTGTTTGGAAGTTGACAAGCTACTCAACTTCAAGCACTTTTTGAAACTTCTATAATAATTAACCCTGGTTAGCAAAAAGTAACTTCCCTTTTTGATGATTTTTCATTATTTCACATGGTATCCATTCTTTTTATTCCAAAAGTTTTAATTTGTAGAGTCCATGCAAGGAATAATTTTGAAAAGTTAATTTGCTCTTGTTTTATCGAATGAATTGAGTCACTAACTGCTATACCAGTACTTATTTTTAGAACCGTAGGTGCTCTTTTAGACAGTGATTTTTCTCCTCAATTTGATAAATATTTCTTCTAAAATTCTATCATTAAAATATTTTCCTAATATCTTAGTCAGAACTGTTGGAGAAGAAGAATTAATTAACGGAGAAAACTACAGAAATTTGCTTTTGGATTTTAAAGCTGTTTCTTTGGAACCCATTGTTATACCACATGTTACTGCTTTTGTATTTGTAGAAGACATATCTATAAAGTAGATACACGGTTCAAAAATCAAATATTTAGCCTGTGAGAATTTGAATATTGATATCGCATGCCTCTGTCGTGACTGTTTTACACAAATAAGATTATATGATACGCATGGTGAAGGATTTTGCTCCGATGATGCATGATGCAAGGAGTAGCCGCTGGGAAAATGTAGTGTAAGCGCGGGAGATGAAGTAGAAGGATGCGTATATTCTACGAGATGAGGAGAGAAATACGCCAAAGAAATGTGAACAGCTTAAGAGAGACTTGAAGGCGGGAAAGTCGTGCTTAGTAGCGTTTTATGATAATCCTCATATGGGAAAACTATGGTGGTGATTGGTCAAAAACGTGCTAATAAATAGGTAGAATTCCAAATGTCGTTACCTTTTTCTATCTTATTTTTAAGAACGTAGTTCGAGGACTGTAGGGTGGGGGATTATAAAATTGGCGTTCATTTCTTCTAGTCTCAAAATCTGACGTCGCCAATGCCAAATAAAGAGAAGTATTTCCGCCGTGCTCTTGTCAAACTTTGTGCTTGCGCTCCACTCTCGTCGTTTCAGCGTCTCCTTCGCCCCCGCATACCCTCCGCCCTCCTCCCATCCGCCGCTCCCCCGTGGTCATCGCCGCTTTGATTCGCTCGCCCCCGACCCCCATCTTGTCACCGTCAGGATTCTCTCAGCTTCCCCCGACTCCGTCTCCTCCTCCCACACCTCCACCCCTGATACATATACACCACTTCCCTCTCCTCGCCCAAGAGTGGTCGCGCTCTACGGTCGTATATACTGTCCGTCTGTCCGTCCACAACCGCGAGGGTGGGAGGAGGGGGAAGTCAGGGGAGGTGGGGGGGGGGGTCTGGAGGCTCCCTAGCATCAAATACATTCGCCCTCCCCCGCCCTGCCCCGCATTCTCAACCATCGGGCATTCAGGGCGGCCGGCGGCCGTTAATTAATAATACATGCGCCTCCCGCGGATATATAAATCAGCGATCGCACCCGCTTTATAGACAGACACAGAGGAGGACGGCCACCACCCTGCTCCTCCATTTATGGCCGATTCGGAGTCGCTCTAAAACCAAGCCAAGCACTCTCCCTCCCGTTCACCCTCCACTCGGCCCTTAATCTCGACCCTTTCCTTCCCTTAAAAGCCTCTCTGTATTCCCCCCGGATCCCTGCTGCTCCAGCCCTCCCTCCCATTCGCCCTCTCACATGCCCTCCCTACTCTCCTCACAGCCCTTCCTTGTTCTTCTATCCAACCGCCACCACCCTCGTCCTCTCCAGACAACGCTGCTTCTCCTTGAGCTGTAAGTTTAGCAAACTAACGACCGGGCCCTTTCGCTCGTCTTATTGCATTTCGTGATATCTCGAAGAGTGAAAACGTAAATTCATCAGCAAAAACACCATCGCTTTTCTTTCGCTGCTCTTGTACTTTGGATTATTACTTTAAATCCGATGTAGCTACTTCTAGATCCACACTTCCTGTCAATTTTACTCTCAGATAATTTTGGAGTATAGTGCCCGTCCGAGCGTCCGCCCGATTGACCGAGTAAAATTCCAGAGAATTGACTTCACGTGTGACCGTCGTTTATGATGATTAAAATCCTTTGTAACTAGACGGACTACGAATTGTTTCAGCTAACAACGGGACCGTAGAACGATTCCCTATTCTGGGAAACATTTTCCTACGGCAATTTACGACATTGCACACGACGCTCCCCTTCCTTCCTACCGTTGATACTTTTACCACACCCGCACTTTCCCCCACCAGTTTTTTCAATGGCATTCTCTCATCGTGGCCTGTAGTTTGTTGGGTTGTATTCAGTGGACAGCTGTTAATTTTGTGTAGACCTATGGCATGGACGGCAATTTAGGCAAAAAACGTTTAAGGATGGAATGGGACGTGAGAACTTCGCAACCTTATATCCTCATCAGGTATAAGTGTTATCAATTCCAAATGAAAATAATGAGGAGGTGCTAAATCTTGAATTTTGGCGAGAAAACATTTTAGTATCTTTTAATTCTCTTTAACCCTAAATCCAGTGGTGCTTTTTGAA
The DNA here is from genome assembly GCA_963573305.1 of Pyrrhosoma nymphula. NCBI lineage: Eukaryota > Metazoa > Arthropoda > Insecta > Odonata > Coenagrionidae > Pyrrhosoma > Pyrrhosoma nymphula. The sequence goes on from OY754327.1 coordinate 182,245,154, forward strand.
GTGAACCATAGCTTTGTTTCCTATAAATTTCAATCCAGTGGTTGGAAGCAATCATGATAGGGGAATATGCGCGCACTGAATCAGTTAGAAACTTGTCTATACATCTACATCTACAAAATACCCTGCAAGCCACCTCAGGGGTGTGTGGCAGGGGGTGAGTATTCACCAACATGCATTACACTATACCCTAAAGTTAGAGTAACTACGACTAATTATGTATTAGCAAAAATCGCTAATGCTTGTCACGAGGCGAAGCCTCACAAGCATGCACTACACTACAAATATTATCACAATGGAGAGGAACCGTTAATATAAATGTATTTTGTAACTACACAAATCTACATCTACATCTACATACTACCCCGCAAGCCGCCTCAATAGGCGTGTGGCGGGGGGTGTTAGGACACCAGCCGTTTACATATAAAAAGGAAACGCTTTAATGAAATTACGCCTTGCATTTATTAAAGTCCCTTATTGTTCGGGGGAAAAACGAATTCCCATACCTATTCGTTCGGCAAAATATCTCTCTCAATTTATCGTTTCTGTCGGACCTGGAAATATAGTGGGGTTCTAATATGATGTTCTCCGTGTCGCTCTGAAAGATATCTATTCTCAATTGCTCAAGTAATCTAAGCCTAGCGCGCAGCCTCCGAGTCTCTAGCGGCTCCCAGCCTAATTCGTTTAACATCTTCGTAACGCTGTCTGTACGCCCGTAGCAGTTTTCGACGAATCGCGCAGCTTTCCTTTGTATGGACAGAGACTCAAGACTTATGTAGAAAACATTCCAAGCCTATCTCATAAGGATCCCAAATACTGGCAGCATATTCCAAGTGGGGTCTAGCGAGGGAGAAGTAGCTGATTTCCCTAACTTTACCGTCGCACTTTCCAAGTACTCTTTTAACAAATCCCAATTTACGATTAGCTTGACCTGTAATTTCTCGAATATGTTTACTACACGAGAGATTAATCTAACTAAACGACTATATTGTTGGGTAAGCTCATATTCTACTGCCGTGATCCTATAGTCGGCGCATGGTTGGTTATTTTGGGGAGGCAACCGACAGCTAAGGTCATGAAGGACAGGTGAGAAAGTTGGTGAGGAAAGTCGTGATTATTGGGGATTGGAGGAAGGGTGGAGAGAAACTCGGCGACGGGAGTAGCCCAAACTTAACGAAAGGTGTCAAGTGGACCACGGCTTAACATTCCATCCGATGGATGCAGTACTGTACTTAAGTCCTTTCCACATGGCACATAATTACGGATTAGGATTCCATTAAAAATCTCCACCACCTCCGGGTAGGCTTGATTTTCTCGGGGAAAAGAGGGTGACATCTGCCTCTACACTGCAGAGAGGTAGTAGAACGTGGTACATATCTGCATCTTCCTGACCTTTGGACGGATATGACCCTCTCTCTATCCTTGCAATTCGTATCTTATACGTGGCTCACCATCTCCTGGAAACTCATGTGGAGATATTGATTCAACCCACCTCTCCTTTAACATACCTTCACCTATAAATACACAGGGTAAACATTTGGTATGCTTGCATTAAATTTGGCTTGTGTTCTTATTATGTTTTTGTCGGAAATTTGGAAATGCAATATAAATCAAAACCTCGCCTACGTTTGGACTCGCACGAAATTATTCATTAGTTTTTTACTTTATATCTCCTCGGAAGCATCCCCAATGTATTTTTTCAATCGTTTATTGTTACCGTGCGATTTCTTCTCCGTCCGCTGCTAATGATGTAAAGGCATGGATTATTCATTGAATCCTGTGAGAGATGATGTATTTATATTAGAGTTGTGGTGGGGAGGGGAGAGAGGGTGGGGGAGGGGGGGGGGAGAGAAAGGGGATCACTTCGGGGAAGCGGATCCCTCTTCCATAGGAAGTAATAATGAATTCGGGACGAGGAGCAGAGGCGGACGACAGGTGCTTTGGCTCTTTGCTCATACTCATTCTCCTCCTCAAACCCATTCATCGAACCGGTTCCATGGCCGACTCGATGAAAAAATATGCCATCTTCTTTCCCCTTTCCCTTCCCTTTACTCCTGGCCCCACTCCCTCCCTCCAACCATGTCAACAAACGGAGAGAAAAAATAATTAACATTTGAGGACCTGCAGAACGAGTGCTCGATTCCACGCAATTCCACGCACGACCAATATCTTCATCTACATAGTACATGGCAAGTGTAGATATGGTTTGGGAGGGTTGGGGGGGGGGGGGGTAATTTTACTCCAAATATGCAGAATATTGAATTATATAAAATTTTAAAGAATTATATTGTTTTTAACGTGTGTTGAATGGTTAAACACATGCGTAAATGCATTGAAATATTATAGTTATGAAATGTAGACCGCTCATGTTGAACGTGCTTTCAGTAGTAGTTAGCTTAATAAAAAAATATATTATGCACAGTTTCGAGAAAGCTCAACAATCGATACATCCAACGTTCATGACAGCTATTTCGATGCTTTGCTGTGCGAAGGAAAAATATATTTTAAATCTGCCCGTTTTGCATTTTAATTCATAATGTTACGCACTGGATCTAATCGGACGTATTACCTCCGGGTTTGCAAAATATTTTTGACATCATCAGAGAGTAGATCGGCTTTTAATTTACTGAAAAATTTTCACATAAATTTACACCTTGAGTTCGATACTGATTAGCATCCCAAGTTCCGTGCCTACGCCTCGGATGTCACTTGCCTTGGCTCCTCGTCGCCGGTTCCCGTCGTAGACCGTGGAGGACGGAGCTCCGAATCCCGCTCTCGGGCGAGGGAACTCCGGGCATAGAAGGGCCTTGCGATGTTGCAATTGCATCGAATGTTATTCCGGAGAAATCGACTTGCGATTTAAGTCCTCCTAGCTAAGTTACGCGATTAAACACAATGAAATGCGATATCCACATAATCGTATAACCCAGCGATTGGCCTTGCATGGCAGACACACCAGCCAATATGAATGTATGTACAAATATACACGTGATAGCCAATGTCTAACCATGTGAATAATCCCCATGTAAAACCAGCCAATATGAATCTACCAATGATTGGGTTCAGGAAAGGGAATCGGAGAAGGGAAAGAACGAAAACTGAGGTATTTTTTTTATAGAATTATTGTTTCGATGTGTTTTTTTATTGTAATCATGAATAGTGCGCGTGGAGAAACAATTCTTTGACTTAAGTGCCCTGCAGTGAATTTCGGGACAAAAATTTACGATGAAATGTATACGCTATAACTCGATCTGATGTGATGAAATGCGGTATGTGGGGTAATGCGATGCCATGCCGTATGCGATGTAATGCGGTGACACGCAATACGATGCGTCATTTGCGAAACAAGATTTGTATTGTCATTCGATATTGATATTTGAGCGGTGCACAGTCCTACCGGAGAGAAACAAAAAGGCCGATGTGGAGGGCACCGCTTTGTCATTCGCACGCTCCGCCCTCCATCCCTCGTGCCCCGGCCGTGCAAACTCAATACTTGAAGGCCCTCTTGCTCTTTTTACGAGTGAACCCTAATAAATCAGATCTGGCGCATGATCTTCGCCATGAAGTTGGACTGGTGGAGCAGTTGTGGGTTACATCCTCCAATATGTTTTCATTTTTAACGAGCTCGTCATTTTATCTCCTGATTTCAGTTTTTTTATACGCAAAGGTCGGTTGAGGAGGCAGTAGCACAGTGCGTATGTTGAATCTGAGTTCGCTGTGAGAAATTATATTCTTTACAACCATTATTAACTCCTCGCAGGGGCTTGCATGGTACAAATGATTTTAAGATTGTATCAATATCTATATTTAGGTGCTTAAATTGGTAATTGTGAATGATGATTACGTCGTAAAGATATGCCCTTTAATGAATGTATTGCAAAAATTACAATTTTTTTGCTCTTTTAAGATTAAAGATTGAATTTTCTGTTCTTATGGCTTATTTTTTGTGCCATGATTTTCTTTTTTTTGAGGTTAAAACCGGAGTGAATTATTATATAAATAACAAAATTGGAATTTAAATTTGCAAATTTTATGAAAACGTTTAATCCCCGAAATTACTGATACTGATACTGATAATTATATTCAAAGGAAGATAACATGTTTGAATAAAAGTGATAACAATCTTACGAGTGGGAGAGATACCATGTATATCCTTTTGCTATTGGCATGAATTTACAGCCTCTGTTAACAAATCCAAAAGGTAATACTGTAAAACGTTTTATCATATTATTATCAGATAAATACCTACATGGAAAAGCTTAACTGGAAGCACTGACGAATGTAAACAACTATTTATAATCTAAACAACGTCTGAGGTATCTGTGCAATATCGTCTCTTAGAACCGATGAACTTACTCTGCATGGTTGTCATAAGCAGGTAGAGTCGAACGAATAAAAATTATTATTTGTAATGTGGATGAAGTGCGGATGAGTTTATCCTGTCCTGAACGAATTAATCAGTATTTTTGTCTTATTTTTCACAAATTTTCATACTAAGTCACGTACTTCCTTAGGAAGACTCAGGTAGGTTATCAAGTAGAGGAGTTTTGGAATATGTTTTAAAATTATTCCACGCGTAACATTGCATACCATTATATCATTGCAAATAAATAGCATATGGCAACAGTTGGCTAAACACATTTTTAATGCAAGTAAGTAACCTATTTTGAAAGTTTTGCGTTAACCTAAAAAGGAAAGCCTTTCTAATCTCAGGGTTACTTTCTTGTCCATCCATGCTTTTTATGCAGAGATTGCGAGACATAAAGTCTTAGCATAAATGGTTCTTGTTTGTAGGTACCGCCATTATTGCCAAATATGAGTAATATGTGATTTATGGTCAGGGAAAAAGTAGTTACATATTTCTTTAACTTTTAGCATTTGGAATTATATTAGCGAGTTTTTCTTGCATTATTTTCTCTAGTTGCTTACTTGTACTCTACTGCTTGTTGATTAAGCCTCATGCAAAAAACATCCAGTTGCATCTCCCAGATTCTGGTGAAACCTTGTATAAATTGGTTCTTAAGAATGCAAATGGGAAATAATGGCGAAAATATCCAGTAACTTATCAAAACTTGGAATAATCTCAAAAACTAGATGTCAAAATATGAAAGTTTTAATTATCCACAAACTTTCTAGTCATGTGTTCGGAATACACTACATTTGAAGCCTTGGATAAGAGTGTATTAAATATGAAATTATATTTTCAACTATGGGTAAAGTATTGCCTCTTAGCGGAGCTTGATTTGGGGGCGAGTTATTCTTTTTGAGTGCTCTCTGACTTGTTGCGCATTCGGTTTATCGTATGCACCTAATAGTGAAATGGCATGATCAAAACGGCGAAGCCAAGGAGATATAATTGTTGAACATAGGTACTTATTTTGATTAGCGAGGAAGGGAAATACCATGGTAATCGTTTCACGGGTTGATTTTCAAAGCATAGAATCGATAAATCACTGGACGCATTACCATTCAATCCAGAGCATGTGAGAATATTTGGAAGCAAGACACATAAAATCACCTGCATCACGCAAAAATTCCCGTACCATAGGATTTTTTATTCGCAGTCTTTACTCACTCGATTTTTTATTCGCACCTGGGTATTATTTTTCGGTGTCATGTCTACATTTGCTCTTTAGCCACGTAATTTTCCGGATAACTGAGTGGGGTAATAAATCAAAACGTGAGGACACCTCTTTGGGTTGCCGCGCATGTGCTCGTCAGAGTCCCCGAAGCCGCCTCGTCCAACTGTGATGGCCTCCTTGATGCGATTCCTTGCGAGGGTCTTTTACTCGTCTTTAACGCCACACATTTTACACCGCGGGATCTGGCGATTCGCTGTCGCGTCACCTCGAGAATAGGCAGTCCCTTGCCTCTCCCTCCATCCTCTGTCCCTCCCACACCCTCCCTCGATGCAAAGGGACGAATATTTCCTTTTCGAAAACTCTCTCCCGCCCCCCGCAAAACGCGCTCGTCGATCGAGGATCCGTTTTCCCGTGGAGGGCGGGAAAGCGGGAGTTGACTTTAAAAGGCGGGGTGGAATGAGGGGTTGACGGGGGGAGGAGGAGAGAGGAGGAGATATGTGGATGTGCACTCGGATGGCCGACGTCGTGTGTGATGTTTGAACGTGAATTCTCCTCGCCTGCGAGAGAGAGAGCTTCCTTCTCCCGTCGGAGAAGTTACTCGTGGCCATTAAACGACTCACGAGTTCACGGACTGATAAATTATTAATGGAGGTTCTTCTTTCTTCCACCTCGCTTCGTCCCTCGCTCGACCTTCGAGTACTCCTTTCCCACTCCTCCTTCCTCTCCCCTCCCACCTCCTTCCCTGCATCCCCCCTCCTCTCCTTCCCTCCCTTGACATCATCCTCTTTCTCTCCCCGTTCGTCACATGCCGCTTCAAGTGCGCTCTCAAACCTGTCAGTAATCTTGGTCGAGTCGGTATTAGAAGCCACGTTTTCTCACCCAAAATACCCTTTGGCAGCTCAAGTAAGTTTGTAGTCAATACTCAACCATTTTCCCTTATTGTCCGGTATCGATTTTGCAACGACATTGTTTTCTCTGCGACTCTACACATTTTCTCACATTCTCATCATGAAAATGCCAAGGCATTATACTAATTGCATTACTAAAGCATATTCTGAATAATCTTTTTCAAATATTTATTGAAAAGATATAACCACCAAAATTTATGGAATCATTTCTGACGTTCTTATGGCTCTTGCCTCATTATGTATGAGAATTGAATGTGGGAAGAACGGGAGAAATATTTAAGACAAGTGAGTATGCAATTAGGCGTGAAATTCGCTCAGCTCATGAGCCAGTAGATTAATCATGCGAGTGCTCAGTCCGCGCTTCGCATTCGTTCCGATGCAATTCTCATCGCTTAAGCGCATTTTCCATCTTGCCGAATCATAAACAAAACGGGAGACTGTAATTTTCGCCCTAATGAATCCCTCCCCGATCAAAATTTCATTTTCAATTGCTGTTATTTCAGAATTTCGATGCGTTTTGATGGACGAGCTAATAACAGGGCCTCCATAATGCAATCCACTCGTACTTCAATCTCGTCTCCGGATTTCCTTTGCCATTTTAATCACCTCAATCAGCCGGGAGCGAGTCGAAGCTAGTAATTAGGATGATGGGGAAGAGTGCAAACATGGGCGCCCCGCGTGGCTTGTTGGGTGGGGGCTTTGGGAGGCGGCTCTGAGCTGACAGTGGCGTCGTTGTGGCGTACCTGCTGCGGCAGATCTAGTAGATCTGCCTGCGTAGCTTTGTGACATGTGTGTTGTTTCAATTAACTCATTAATCATCGTAGCCGCGCGTAATTCCTCGGCCGAGGGCACCCGGGTTGCGTTGCTCCCACGCCGCGGCCGGAGCGCCCTCGCTGCCCGGCGCCGCATCACTCCTCTCGCGCCGTCCCATGTTTGCCCTGCACTCGTGGTCACATTCCTATGCGCGGGGGTAGGCGGTATCCAATTCGTGCGGGGGGGGGGGGTCACGGCGCCCCTATTTACCTGCGTGCTGGTCTGGGGGGAGGGAGAGATTGGAGGGGGGCGGGGGGAGAGACACCACTCACGAGGTCCTGCCATGTCGATTACGAACAATCACCGTTTTACGCATTCAGAGTATAAGTCAATAAAAAGCCATCGCCGCCCTCCCGCCCCCCCCCACCCTGCTGTTTTAATGGACGCTCTCCATTACCGCTCAGGATGTCTGCGTAGTTCAGTAGGCACGTGCTTCCACGCTGCGTGGGGGCCTTCGTGAAAAAGGGAAACGATTCATAATGCAGTTTCCCTGCGAAGTAGTGGCAAAGCTTTTCGGGCGCTCGTCGCGGGATTGGGTGAGTGGCGAGAGCGCCCGAAATGATGTCGCTCGTCGGATTCGCAGAGCGTGCAGAGCGTCGCTTATTATTTTAATCAAATTGAACTCAATGCTTCGGTATGTGCTTCGTCAGAATGGTAATGGAGTATGGAGACATAATTAAATTTAAGATTTCTCTACTCGTTACATATACTTATCTACACTACATCGTATCATGGATTGTAGTCTATTAATCTAGGTTTTGGGAAAATTGAACGGACTGGCATTTTACTGGGATGAGGATTCCATCGCTCAAGCACTGATTCATAATGAAAAACTTTTTATTAAACCGGAGATTTTATTTTTTTATTTGTAAAACTAGTAAGTATGGAATAAAACCGTTTCGGTGGCACAAAGTTTGTCGCCATTTCAACTATGGACAAAAGTTGTTCAGTGACGCGGAGAGGATCAAGTAAAAAAATTAATTTGCTATTATATTTTGGCTAATTGAACCGTAACACTCTATGCTAAAATTTCTTAGATAATCACTCAGTTTCCTTTATCATTAGAGGCATTTTCATTAAAAAGAGAAATCTCCTTGATTTGTTTGAAAGTTCGACTTTTTATTTAAATGTTACAATTTATTTTGTAAGAGATTAAACTATCAAAATTATATGATATGTAATTGATGTATATATATTAAATTATGGTTTGAATAAAAATGAAGTTTTAATTGATTTAGCAATTAAAATGACCAATAAAAGGTAACAGAGGGGAAAATTAAAGTTCAAAAAAACTATTTTGTCACCCACGCGAATGGAAATCGATTACTTGCTATATGGGGTGATACTTATTCGTTTTTCTATCAACGATTTGAAATCATACGGTGTAAAAATATCGAGAGTAGAACATTTTAAGATGACCGTTGAGCGATTTGCAACGGCGAGTTGTGAGTGGCTAAGCTGAGCCAGTAGCATCTGCTGTCTCAGAACAGAGTTAGTGGTACAAAAGGACACGTATGTAACCCATCAAAATACAAGCTCGAAGATATGAAATGTATTTTACTAAAGCGAATGAATTATTCTATCTAGAGGTGATAAAAATGAGAAAACGCTGGTTATTTTGTCGTACATTTAAGCCATAATTTCTTCATAAACTTTCTAACGTCTTTTTTTTTATACAGATTTTCCCTCTGTCTTAAATTCTCTTCTGATGACTTTTTTCTTGCTAAAATGTAAGAAAACATTACCATACCTGTCCTTGTCGTTTCGTAGTAGTCCTTTTGTGTGGGTGTTAAGCTAGTGTATTACGGCCTCAAATTAAATGCAGAGTATTACCGCTGAGCTCTCTTTTCTTAACTCTTTATAAATAACTTCATGTACATGTCTGGGGAACCATAGGTACGTTAGGGACATTGAATGAACATTCTGTTTTTAATTACTCTCCTTCCGATCTCTCAAGTGTTCCCTGTTGGATCGAGGTTAGATCTTCGATTTCTTGGACAGGCCAACTCTAAATTGCACATTCAGAGATATTACTGTCGGAGAAAGATTTTTGTTAAATACTAGCATAGAGTAAGGTATGAGAGGGCTAACGCCCATGTTCAGGAGCGTCATACGTTTTGACGTAGTTTCGGAACTGTTTCATAGATGTCACTACGGTCGTCGGTTCCTCAGCCGCGCAATTCGAATCCCTTTTCGCTGCGTCCCATGCGTGTCTCGCTCCGCGTTCATCCCGCAACGAAACCGATAGGACTTGAATTGATAACGGGGGAAGAACTGCTGACGCGTCGGACTGGAGGATAGAAGCCGAGAAGCTCCGAGAGCTCAGACAGCTTCGGCAAAGCTCCGAAAAAACGTCAACGTTTGCGGTTGAGTCGTATGTGTAAGAGAATTTTCAGGTTTAAGCGTTCCGTTGAAGGCTTATCTACTATCGCTATAGAGTTTATGGCTCCAGATTACTTGCTTACTTCTTTATCTTGGGTACTGTTTAGTGGTTTTCCATTAGTATTTTAATAAAATAATGACTGAAAATGCCATCGATGTTAAATTGTTCCCACTGGTGAAACGGAACTACAGAAGGTTTTCGGTATTTTGAGGATATGAATTCGCTGCCCAACCAATTAGCCAACGTTGCTGACATTACTTTTGATTGTAAAGGCGCAAAAGAAATCACGGGAAGATAATATAAATTCCCACAGTTGGAAACAGGGTTTGATTCCAAACTTTTCGGAATTTATTCTTCGACGTTGTAAACGACTTTGACGAACAATCATCTACAATTTTCAAGTTACAACTTTCTGATATTGTACATGCGCATGTTTGTCATTCAAAACAATAGAATTGTAGAATATTTTATAATAATTGATAATAGATAATTGTCTAATTTATTTATTAGTACTTATTTAAACGTTTTCCCGCCCTACTCTGAAGTACTTGAAACATGTTTAACTTGGGTATGGAGGCAAATATTTTTTGTGATTACGGCGGAATGAATCAATATTTGCATATCCCCCTGCAATCCGACGTAAGGGCGTGTGGCAGGGGGTGTAGGGAACCAATAGTAATAGCAAAAGGGGAAAACGTTTAGGGATCTGGATGGGGAATGGGATGATTGGATGACGTTTAAGTATATGTAAATAGTGTTTCTATTATGGTTGTGAATGGTTTGTGGGAAAAATAAGTTTTTAATCACTGTGTTCGACAGTCTATCTCTCTAATTTTGTCACTTTTGCGTCTGAATCGCAGAGGTAGTATTGAAATAACTTTATACCTGCCGTGACAGTCAGGAACTCAGTCGATTCGAATGTATCTAATGATCTTAATCTGGCGTGTAATCTTCGAATCATCAGAGATTTCCACCCAAGTTCTTCTAAAGCCGCTTGACACTTTATGATCTTTCGTAGGGATTACTGACGAAGGTCGCTTGCTTACCTATGTATCTTGTTAAATTTACGAATGAAGTCTTTATTTTCTGGATCCCAAATACTAGCGGAGTACTCGAGGTGCGGTTTTACCAATGAAAAAATGTATTTTTCTTTTACTTTATTCAGCGTTATACATAAAAGCATTTTTTGCCGACTTCCGATTCGCTCACCGCATTTCAACCCAAAGCTTTGTTTTGATAGGTGAGGGTAAAGCTCACTCCGTACTAAGCCATTGGCGTGAGAAATTCTCACATCCAGGGTAGGGGGGCCAGTTCCTTTCCCTGGCCACTTGCAATTTCCCACGAAGTTATGACAGAAAATATCACCGCGAGGATTTTAGGTGGGAGTGGGCAGAGAGTCTTCATTGGGAATCGAACCCGGGACCACCCGGGCCGCAGCCAAGTGACTTCCGATTTATTCTCCTTTTCATACAAAAAACGTTCAACAGCAGCTGTCGGTGGTAGGCTAAAACCATTAGTGGCGTCTAAAAATTTGTCTCATTTCCCATTTTTAGTAGGTACATACCCATTTGTTTGTCTTTGGAATCGTTATCAGGTATTTCTTTTAAATGTTACTCATTGAGCTTGGAAGGAACCACCCGATCGTCCTTCTTCTTAATGACGCTCATAATTCTCAGCCCTTCCCGAAGCAGCTCTATAACTTGAGCATTTTTTTTATCCAAGCAGAAATCACTAGAGCGTTTTGAGTAAGCTTTGGTGTTTAAGGCATCGAATAAATTATTTATTGTCTCTATAAAATCAGCAGTTGGAAGTGCTGATGGACGTTTTAACTCTCCAGTGGAGTGGCTTATGCGAATAGCAGCTGAAATGGAATAGCTGAATATTTGAGTAGCCAGCTTCACAGACATTTTCTGGAAAGAGTTGGGCCAAATGTGTGCACTAGTCAGTTTCCACAGAGCTCTAGTTGTCGAGCTGGATGTATCGCTCTGATAAACCTGGCGTATATTTTCAAAGGAAACGGTCTTTCCTTCCAGAACAAAATCACTATTCAGGAAGTTATTTCTCAAATACTTCAAAGACAAAGACTCTCAAAGATGAAGAACATCAAAAATGCAATAAATTTTATTTTCATTAATCTGAAAATAAGGGTTTTCGACTGAAACCCCCATCTCTTTAATTGCTTTTCTATTGGTGCTGGCTTGGTCGCAAATGAATCCTCTGGGATGCAGGCCTACCATTAACAACTTTTCAATCAAGGACAATAAGAGTTTCCGTATATTGGAGCTAATGAGCCCATGCTCAGAAATAAAGTACCCTACAGGCAACTTCCAGTTTTGATGAATACCTCTGATGAGGAACACGGATGCATACTTTCCCACTTGTTTCTTCCTACCCGTATGCCCTAAATATTCAAAACCGTCAATCATGTCCAGGGAATTTGAATATTCTAAATTTTCCATCAGGGACATCTCGTCAAATAAAATTACGCATTCTTTGCTAACATCCGACATTACGGAGACTTTGAGCTTCAGCTGACGGAAAAAAGAGTCGTTAAATCCCGTCAAATATCGTGATGTTCCGATCCACTTCCTCACTGTTGACACAGCGGGAATACCAGAATTTTAATGTTAGAAAAGATGGATTTTACGGTTCTCACTATTTTGTTAAAATAGGTCCCTTATTAGTTACAAGCTCAATGTCATAAAATTTAGATCCAGGAGCTAAGATCATGAAAGGTGAAAATTTTGTGGTTTTTACTACAATAATAACGAATTTATGAGTTTTGGTCAGCGTTTTTCGATTTCAGGCTCTATACGTCGGGGTCGAGACCAATAGGAGAGTACTTACCCGACCTGGAACCTTCCCACCCCTCCTCCCCTTGTAACTCACAACCTCAAGAAACTGAAACGGTCATCGATTTGATCCGACTGAGCAACAACCTTCCCTTTTACAATGACCGGATGCTTGATTTTGCAGTGACTCGGCTCTTTAAGTGCCTCGGTTATTTGTAAGCCAGTAACTTGTTTCCATGTATATTTTCTTACAATACAAAGGCATGGTCGGCACGACTGATAGTTCCTCATTGTACTTTAAAAGAATTCACGAAAATGGTTCGAAGTTCATTTTGGAAGGCACCATAAAAACGGCAGATTTAAAGAGAAAAATTGCACTTAAAATTTGCCATATGAAGTTTGTTGTAGTATTCCGGGTTAGTAAAGAGTGCTGGTGATAGTGACCAAGGATGTGATCCATTTAAAAAGTTATCGTTTTCATTCTCACTGGAAAGGCGCAACATTATCGGGTCGGTAGATCGAGATTGGAGGAACAAAATGGTCTTTTGAACTATTTGGGACATCGTTTGTAAGATAGAAAACCAGCATTGGTGGAAATTTAGCCTGTGTATCCTCCATGCAAGCACGGAAAACAGATCGAATTAATATTTACCAATTACGAAATACTTGACGTTAAAATTTTTTATAGTTGATTGCGTCTCTTAAAATACAAATATTTCATACCGCTGCCCAACTCATACAGTTTAACGATAAATAATCACCAAACTACTTCTATCGCATTGTTGTGAGTTACAAGAAACGCAATGAAATAAGGCTTGAATTCACGTTCAGTCAGAGATTCTATATTTTTACCACCTTACTCATCATGATTTTCCATTGTCGATCCTTTCAAATTTGGGGTAAAGGGTGTAGTGGAATGACATTTTCTGCGGCATAACTGCAGACTCAATTCTGAATTAAAACGGGAAGTGAACAATTTGAACTCAGTGCCTTAGAATTAGAAAAATCAAATCGACGGAATATAACAAGTGGAGGTTCAACATTCCCCTACACAAAGATGGATGGACAATAAAACATTCGGAAAGCTGCCATTCCCCTGGTGCCGGGCGACTGGCCTAGGCCCGCTCACTGAGTAGGATTCAAGGCTCTGGGAAACAAGCATCGTTACCGTGGATTCAAGACATCCACTCCCGGCAGAACTCAGACCGTCCCCGAAGAGTCGCGTGAGCATTTTCCTGACGTATCAGGTTACGCGGGAGACTTGACCTTGACAGGAAGCGGGAGTCTTTCAGGTTGATAACAGCAACACCATCTAGCGGAGAAAAAGCGAAACACATGGCCACCCAAAAAGTTATTCGCAAATCCCTATAAGCGTTGGCACTCTGTATTACTCTGTGATACTAGTCATAGGCATGGCTGGACTGACGTTTACGAATAAAGGTTTACCTGTATGTATAAGTCGTTGAATAAGGAGCCAATGTCCTCTGTCATGATGAAAGCGTCAAGTTGGGGTCGGAAGAGATTTCCAAAGGAAGGATCTCTCAGTTAAAATATTACGTTTCTATGTCAAAAGTTATCCGTGCTTTAGGTGATATAAACTTCGCGATCGGTAGGCCACAGAGAGGACACAGTAGAAAAAAAAATTCCCACTTTTTCTTCCTAAGGTCGTCCCTGCAAACTAATTATTTCACGATACACAAAAGTCAACCATGTCATTTATATCTAAATGACCAACTTTTCGTTTCCTCAAGACTACTATCAGACATTTACATCTAATAGCTAAGCAACAATCATCAGATGTATTTAAGCGCTAAATGACAATTCATTCTTGTATTCAATTCAGTTATACTTCGGGTAAAAAGCTTGCTTTCTTTGGTGATTTTCCAAAAAACTCAACTTCAATTCGGTGGTTGACTAAACTCATGAAGATGGAACTGATGGAAGATGGAAAAAATTCAAGAACATTTGAGAATTCGCTGATGCTTTTTCGTTCGATATTTATTCACTTTCCCGTGAAAACTGTCTTTTACCAAGACCCTTCTGATATTCAGAGGAACACACTATATGAAATTAAAAACCCCGCTCCACTCCACTCTGTTACCGTGATGCGGAATTCCACAGATGAAAAATCATTTGCCTTGACTGGGACTCGATATCTCGCCAAGTGCTTTAGCCAGTTAAGCTACCGAGGCGTCCTGCTCTCGTGTGGGTTTTTCCACCGTGAAATTTCACACTTGTGTGCACTTGTGAGTGACTCCGTTTAGATAATACCGTGGTTAGTCCCGGTATTCTCGAAATTCGTTATCGTCGTGGTGCTGGATGTCAAGTAAATCACACAAATAACAAACAGACATGGGGAACTGCGACCTGATTTTGACTAATTTTATATATCATACATTTTATTGACTTAATTTGCACCAAACCTATTTCTTGAAAATATCGACGAGTTTTTTCGTTAGGAAATCACCATTGTTCACCCGATTGACAGTTATTACGCTGCTTCAGCTCATTCAGCTCAATCGAAGATATTTTCTATTTTCTCCACATTTTTCTCTCCGTTTGAACGCTGCAGGAAGGAAGGTCAGGGAGAACGGGGGGGGGGGGGGGAGTTTGAGGGTGGTTTGCGTCGCAAAAAAGTAAGCCGGGGCGTGCACATCGGTTTTCCGCTCTTTCAACAAGCCGGGAGAAGGAGACGTTTATTCGTTAAGTTACTTTCGGCCATGCCGACCTTAAATTTAGGCATGTGTTTTGTCAGTGAATAACTCCGAAACTTTACGACGGCTGGACAATAATTCTCTCCGCTCCTATTTGCCTTCCACTTCCCGGAGATCTATCTCCCGGACACTTTCCTCACTCCTCTCACCCCCTCCCTCTTCGAATGTGCCCGGTCCCCCTTCCCTCTACACCCTGTCGTTCTCAAGGGGGTGTGTGGCGGGGGGAAAGGGGGTGTGGGGGGGCGCTCCCACCCCTCCCTCCATCAGTGCCCGCCGCACCTCCATCTATCTATCTATCTCCATTCTCCCTCCCCCCCGCCCCCCAATTTCCAGCCCCGTCTCCCCCACCTCCTTTTCCCCTTTCTCCCCCCCCCCCCTTTTCTCCCCCTCCCCTCCTTTCCTCTTCTTTCCCGGCATCCCCGTCTCCCCAGCGACCATGCGAGTGGAAACTTTGGTTCCCAGTGGGACGGAGGCCGCTGTGGGCTACGGGCAGGGCAGGTGGGGAGTCTCGTGGGGGCGGGAGGGAGGGGCGGGGGGGAGAGTTGGTTTGGGTTTCGGCGGCGGGAATAAGAGGGTGGAAGGGGGCGGAGAGCAGGACGGGAAGAGGCGGAGAAGAAGAGGAGATGGAGGGAAGAGAGGGAGAGATGTGTCGGTGGAGACAGTGGAGTGGTGGGATGCTGGGGTGGTGTAGAGAGATGAGGTGGATGGCGGGGCGGTCCGCAGTGGATGTGGGCGTTCGGGAGCCGTTCTCACTCCGTGTGGAAGTCCTAGTGAAGACTCTCTTCATCCCTTGCTTCCCGCCGTCCTTTCATTTTGATTCCATACCTTCCCATCTCTCTCTCTCTCTCTCCCTACACCCGCCTCCTCTCCTCATTGTCCTCGTCTCATTTCGCTTCCCCTCCTTCCCCCTCATCACTCGCCTTATTCGAACCCCCTCTCCTGCATACACCCCCACCCCCACGCATTCTCGTCCACCCCGTCGCTACTTAATCGTAGTCGCATAGCCTGTAATCCCTTGGGAAATACTACGGGTCAGCTGTGTGTGCAGGGGGTGGAGAATGGAGGTGTGGGGGGAACGATTGGAGGCGTAGGATAGAATGAGGGGGGGATAAAGGGGAGGCTGGAGATGAGAGAGTTCTGGCGATTGAGGGAAGGAAGGGACGTGGTGGCGGTATGCGGGGAAGGGGGGGTGGGGGTTTATCCATATGCTTCCCTTTTTTGCGACGGGTCGTGTTGGAGGATAATTAATTGATCGGGAGTTCCGTGGGTCGATATTGTGTGTGTATGGTTTTGGGAAAGGGGATGTGGTGGACCGAAGGGAGGGGGGTTAGGAGGGGGGGTTGGGGGGTGATAGGAGGAGGATGAGGAGGGGTGAATGGGTGCGAGAGGGTTACGTCGATCGGAAAGTATCAAGGATCGGCGGAGGTTGCAAGTATTTCGTTTCCCGAAGACCGAATGGAAACCCTGGATCAGGTTGGATGATGGCTTTGAGCACATGGGTACACGGCTTGGAGTGTGCTTCCCGTATTAATTTCCAGGGGAATGAGGATTTCGTGTGCTTTGGTGTTCTCCGTGTTACACGGATGGAGCCTGACTGAGATGCTTCGCCGAGTGTTGAGATACAAGAGGTCTACGAGCAACAGCGCGTACCGAAGCTTTCCAAGTACCGAAGATCTTTCAATAATCGAATAGATATTCCAGACACGACATTCATGCATCAGACATTTTCTAATGGCATGTTTCTGTACATAACGAGGACAAATGTGGACATTTATTTATTAAAAGTGAATAACAGCATCTCTTACGCCAACGCTTTTCTCAATCACTTTTAAACGAGCATATAAACTTTTTCTAGATTTATCTTTTGACATAGTTTCCAGCGTTACCCGGTGGAAATCTTTGATATTCTTAATATTGAAATATATAACTCGGTATGATTCCATACTTTATTAATCTAAACGACCCAGGTTTCGGCATATTATGCCATTTTTAAGGAAATGGCACCTTGAAAATGGCATAATACGGCGAAACCTGGGTCGGATAGAGCAATAAAGTGTGGAATCATACCGAGTTACTTATTTCAATATATAGATTATTTTCTTACCGTTCAATTACTTTAAACTTGTATAAATATTTTGACAATTAATGAAATTCACTCATTTGAATGGATTAAAAAATGGGTCACATTATAAATTTTCATTGAGATGCTCATAATATGGTTTACTCAGATTGGAGAAACTTTTAAATGGAGTTCGGTCGCTTTGAACTCATTCTACCATTAAAAAATATAGCCTTTTACTCTAAGGTCTTTTGATGAGATTCTATGCAATAATTTCTACTATTTTTCGTTTTTCAAGAAATGCATACTCGTTTTACTCCGTTTTATCAGATTATCATAGCTTTATATTTCTACTCTACAAATTATAGCTGTATTTATCAAACATTTTTAGGAAACTTACCTGGTAGAATGTATGTTTCTTTGCATGTTTTATAAACTGTTGGTTTGTAAAACCAAGACGTTATTTCATCAGAAGACTTTCTTTCCTCGAAAAAGGTTATGATATAGGTTGTCTATCATAATAATTTTCCAGGATGAACTGCTACTATTTGTAGTAACGAAAAGATACCATTCCAGTAACAGTAACTCGTTTTCGTTTATTTTTTGCGATTGTTTGAACTTCTTTAACCAGTAGATAGTGGATTCTTCAATTCTGTAGAGAGCGTCGATCGTTCCAACTGAAAAATTGATAAGGGCAGTCTTTTTCATGTGGGTCAGCGGCTCTAATAATGCTATTTACCCACGTACCTCGCAGTTGAAGCCGTTTGATGGCCGTGGAGGGAGTTGGAATCCCTTGGGAATACGCGGGAGTGCATGGGAGGTTATGAGGCGGGAAGGGTGGCAGGGGGTGGACGCGATTTCGGGGGGATGGGGGGAGGGTGAGTGGAATTGGATGATGCGTCGGTTTGGGAGTAATGAAGGCAGCGAACGCAGATGCTCAATGATTTTCGAGACCTCTGGACCGTTGAATAGACGGGAGCGTCCTCCTCGTCCTCATCTCCTCCCCCCCTTAGTACCCTCTTCCCTCCATACCCCCACATCACGCCCCTTTCTTCCCCGGCACCGCGCTGTCTTTAATGCGCCGTCCTCTGCCCTTTTGGCCCCTTTCCACTCCACTGTCTCTCTCTCTCTCATGCCTATTCTCTCTCCCTTCCCTTCTCTCTCTCTCTTAGAGCCATGCCTTTCGCCCTACCTTCATTTCTGGTCATTCCATCCACCCGCTTTCTCCATTTCTTCGTGGAAATTCTCGCCATTGAGGACACTTCTAGCGAATCTAGCCGTCATCCTTTGTTTCAATACCCTTGGAAATGCGTTTTTTTATTTTAAAACGTGTGTAACACCCTCGGAATTTGCATTTTCTCCCACCTTATAATTCATATTTTTTATCTACCTTAAGAAAACTACGCACTGTGCGTTTTCTTTTGTTTATTTACTTCCCTTTGAAATGCACTCTTCGTGGATTTACTTGGTTTTTATAGCTTTAGTGAAACGGAATAAAGTTGATAAGGCTTGATGACAATACCATTTTTGTTTTTAACACGACATTAAAGTCCGTCATCCTGTTTAACCGTTTCTTTTTGTTTTCGCTCTTAGCTCTTTAAACCCCATGATGATTCATATATATTTTTAATAAAATTCCTTTATTAGCTAATTCAAGTTTAGGAACACTGATTATTCTTGTGATTTCTAAATGTCGTTTGCATACAGTTGGCTTGAATTATGGGAAAAATAAACGACTGACCAACGAATATCAACGCAACGTTTTCGTGATTCCACATTCAAAAGTACTATTTCAACGCCAACCTGACAACGAGATTAAAGGTAGGCACAACCATCAGCATATTAGTTGGACAATCGGTCGATGCCGATCTCGTACTATTTTTGTGATTTCCATTATGATTTACACCCAAAGGTGGTTAGTGAGTTTACTAAATTTATGTTTTTTTCCAGTCGCTACCATATGCTTCATTTATTTTAAAGGTGTTCTTATTCCCGCAGTCGTAGCAGAGCTTATATATTTGCAAAAAACAATTAGAAAACGTATATGTATTGCAAGACTCATCTGAAGTACACGTTAATTTGTTCAATTAATCTCTACTTCTCAGGTAAACTAAAATTACAATACCACCATTCAGCGTTATGTAGGTATAGATTTCTTTTATAAATGTCGATCGCTGATTGTAGTCTTTTCCGTATGAACTTTGCGATAGAAAACTAATTGAGAAAAACTATTCACATGAAAACACGGCATTGATGCATGAAAGTTGTCATAATTGTATCGCTATCGTATGAAACATGTTGTAACTTATTTTTAAATATTTATTTTAAGCATTCGAATTATTATATATATTAGCTGAATTACCGGTCCTTTGCATTTCTTGACATATTTTCTGTAAGAATCCAGCTGTCAATCTCTAAGATCAACAGTTGAACCAATTTTTCCAAATGCATGGTTAGGGCTCATATTACTGCATAAACAGATAAAAATGCACTCCACATGTAAAGTGGAACACGTCTAATAAACACGCCGGAATTTTCACGAGCAAAGATAAAATGTGCAGCCACATGCGACATACTACCACTAGTATTCATAATTTGCCGTTGAAATTAGGACATTTTCCAACATCTTGATGTACCAAGCCAGCGAGTGCATCCATGGACTTTAAGGATGTATCGATACTTTTCCACCGAGTTCCCGCCAGCGTTCACTCCATTCTCCTTCTCCAACCTCATTCTCCCTTCATCCTCATTCTCTTCCAACCCACCGCCGGCTCTCGACTCGGAGATTTCTTTCATCTTAGCAGCGCACTCTCATGGTGGCATTCGCCAGGCACCTCTCGACTATCCCTTTCCTTCCATTGCCCTCCTCGTTAGTCCCACCCCAATAGCTCCCCGCCACCCTTTTCACCCTTCTCTCCCTCGACCAAACAAGGATTCTATTGCTTCCTCTCCCCTTCATATCCATCGCCCTCCGGTCTTTCCTTCGCCCCGTTCACCGTTCCGTTCCGTGGGAGCCCAGACGCGGGGGTGCAGGAATTCCTACCGGGAACCCAAAGGACAGCCAATTGATTGGAGAGGAGGGCGATGGGTTGGGAGGGAGGAGTGAGGGTGAAGTGGATGAGAGGGTCGGGTGAATATTACTGGGTGTGCCAGGGAGTGTAAGGGTTTATTATCACACGCGTGTTTTTAGGAATTCATATGTATACACGTATAAATATATATAGGCGAGTGTGTGCTTTTGCGTGTTTATATTTATTTATTTATTTATTTATTTATTCATTGTGACGGTCCAGGTCGGAGGAGACACATGCCTTTACAACGGTCTTAGCGAGAATCACAGTATTTAGCTAAGAGTAGAGAGTCTATTGCTGTTTTGGGCACAAAATACTGATAAAGCTATTATAATTATTATTATGCACTGTTCCGTATCCGCACGAGTGAGAAGCGGTGAATGAGATCAATTGTACACATAGATCGCCAATGTAAGCGTGGCCAAATTCCTCACTTATTTCGCTTTCGCTTGGATATCACACCTGCCTGTCTCGATTTCCAACGGAAAAAGTCGTCCGCTGATGGGACCTTCAAAAGCCTGAAAGGTTACATTCATGAATTAACTAGGGCGAGAAAAATTCAGAATAAAGGCAAAGAATTGTATTATGCCATAAAAAAATGGTAGTAGAAGCATGATAAGTATATTTAGTATCATGGTGGAGGGCTATTCTGGCAAAATCTTCCCGTGCGTGGTCAATTGACGGATTCGTTTCTAACGCTCCGGCCGAGCTTACATAAAAAACTCCGTTGCAATGCTCACCACCCACGTAAGACGAATTTTCGGAAAAGGAGGGAAGGAACCATTTCGGTTTGAGGACGTAATGTTGCTCGGTCAACGCTCACATCACAGTTTCACGGTGGAATTAATAATTTATTACCGGTTACTACCAATGGTATGATTTGTACAGCTGAATATAGGATGTAATGCTTGAGTAAAATTGGTTAAATGAGTTATTCACACAACCAGAGATGTGTGCGAGTACCATGTGTATGAATTTATGCGATCATGCCCCACTCCAAGTGTGAGTCGCGGGGGGTTGAGGGGCTGAGGAGGGGAGGAGAGAGATAGAGAGAGTGGCGTGGTGGAGTGCAGATCTCTGGTGTCTGGAGTAAGGAGGCGGCGTGGAGAGTGGATGGCGTTGTGATTGGAATGCGAATGGCCGTGGACTCGTGGGTGCGAACTCCGTGGCAGATAGCGAGGGGGCGGAATGAGAAATCGAGGAACCGCGCAAGGCAGCGAGCGGTTGAATGCGTCGGGTTGGGGGTGGAAGGAGAGGCTGGGGGGTGGGGGCGGGGGGGGGGGAGTGGAAGGCGGGGCTGTCAGCCTCGGAGGAGATTCGTCGTTTGCGCGGAACGAAAGGAGAGGAGGAAGCGCGACGAGGAAGTTTTCATAAGATTCGCCGACGCTGTCGCCCTTAGCATTCTGTGCCGCGCTGAGAGGTGCCTGGGTGGCGGTCCGTCAGTGCACACGGGGTGCGCGCAGTCTTCTGTTTGCAGTCAACGCTGCACGTCTCGCCAGATGCGGTGAATGTTCGAGGAAATGGTACGACTCACATTTTTTGTTAATCGGGATGGGAGTCGTGGTCAGGATTTCCTTCGTGCAAGTCGTCAATCGAAATTATTTCCTTTATAGTATTGCAATGTCAAGCGATATTTTTTAGCAATACTTCCATAATAAAGTATTGGCGTCATTTAACAATCATGAAAATGCTAATAACTTAAATATTGGCGGAGGAAAGATGTAAAAAAATTTTGAACCAAAGTTTATAAAAACATTTTCCCTTGTGAAGTAGATTCACTATTCGTGTGAACATATTGGAAGAAATCCAAAGAAATCCATAAAGAAACATCACGTATCAAGTATCATTCCAGGAGGCATATTTTGACTCATATAAAAAAATTATTTGCATAGGACATTTTGTGAAACAAAATGCTATCATTCATAAAGCTGTTGACCTTATGCTAAGGAAACATTCATCACAACGTAGGATGTAATTGTCCTCCATAGCCTTAAATATAAAAATATTTCAAATTAATGGGACTTAGGATTTCAGTTACCGATATTAAAGTTATAACTGTAGAATTAATAGTCCTGGGAGAATTAGAGCATTCACAAAATGTCGCTCTAGTTTACTTAATGATATTAATTATTGTAACATGAAATATTGATTGTTAGCCTCAACTATCGTGGTGTGAAATCTCCAAAACTCAAAGAGCTAATTGCTAATGTTAAGTTATCATTATTTGTTCCAGATTTTCTCAAAATACTATAGTGCACTCAGCCGTAAGATCGTCAATCAAACGAATCGTCAAACCAGATGGTTTGAAAAATCAATAACTGACTCGTCCTAGACGAAGCAAATACCGTCGAGTAATCGGATTTAATATTAGTGCACATTTCCCCCTGGTGACATAAAACAATGGAAGGGATAAGCACTTGAAAATATTCAAACAATTCAGTTATCGTCCGAGATTATCCGGGATGAACACCAAGTCTCTCCTCACTCGCGAACACCTCTTCAACGTGACTCCATAAATCATCGCCAGTGCGGACGATATGGAAGGTGTGAATTCTCTCGCGTCAACTTTCCTCGCAGCCTCGGCGCGCGACTTGGAAGTTAGAGCAGTGGGCGGCGGGTGGGAGAGAGGAGGGAGAGGACGAAGATTCGGAGAGAGAGGAAGATGAGGATCGGTGTGGTAGGGAATGTTTTGGAACAGCGTGTGTGGGCGGAGTCGGAAGGTGAAGTCGATGGAGGGGCGCACATGAGGTGGACGTGCGATGTTTAAGTGAGTTTGGGGTACAATGGGGGGGGGGGGAGGGGAGGAGAGGGGGAGGGCTGGAGAAACTTACGAGTGTAAGGGCGGAAGGAGACGAGGAAGGTTTTAAGGAAAGAGGAGGTGTTCGGTAGGGGGTGGGTGGATTTTGTGAAATATCCGAGTCGGTATCCTATGTTTTGGAGTGGAGAAGAGAGACTCGCAAGGTGGGGATGTGGAGAGGGGGCGGCGGCCGATGCCAGCGGCGGGGAGTTGCATTAGCGGGGCGGAAGGGCGGGGGGCGGGATGGGGGAGGAAGGAGGGAAGGATGAGAGGGTGGTGGGGAGGATATTTCGGATCAGGGGGCTGTTGCGGGAGGGGAGGATAAGAAGAAAGGACGATAGAGGTGGAGAGAGTGTCGGGGGTGGGGGAGGGGGGCAACTGCGGTTGAGGAATGAAGAGAAACGGAGGGAGGGAGGGAGTGGAGGAGAGGGGAGCGGGTATGGGCGTCGGGGTGTGTTGTGTGTGTGGGGCTGGTGTGCGCTATGTGTATGTGTGTAGGGAAAGCACCATATGAGTGCAAAGGGTGGAAATATCAAGGGGTGGCCTGTGTTGGCGCAGCGAGGGGTGTGGCGGGGTGGGGGGAAGGGGGAGTTGAAGGGGGGTGGAAGTTGGTGGGGGCCCCTTGGGAATATCCCGGCACGGCTGCGGCCAAGGGACCTCCCCTGGGCCCTGCATCCACTAACCTCCCCTCTCACACTCCACCCCTCCCCCCCTCTCTCCATCACCTTCTCCCTCTTCCCTTCCCTCCTCCTCCACTTCCGCATCTTCTTCTCTGCTTCCTCTTCGTCTCCCACGCGTTCTTCTTCTTCTTTGCCTTCTCTCCGATCTCGTCCAAGTTGCTACTCCCGTAAATATGTGTTTGGTTTTCTAGTATTCCATATGTAACTATTCCGTGTTCTGTTTTAATTTCCGTATATTCTCTGTTCATTCCCGTATTCTCACTCAAACTGCTATAGCATTGCAATTAAAGGCTGTTTTTTTTCCATCGTAAATGATATTTTTCAATCCATATTACGGTCTCTTATCTATTTTATATCACAATTTTACATCCTTACCTCCACAAGTCAACAGAAATCATCAGGAATTATTAATTTATATTGGTGGCATGGTATTTAAAATTATCACGACATATTGTGCAATACCTGGCAGGGTTCCCTGTTGCAATTAAACGTGAGGATTCTCAACCACCTTCATAAGAAATTCAAAGATTGCAGCAGTCTGTTGATATCAACTTCGTGGGATTTCATAGGTTGCTCAGGTTAAGAATCTGGCCTCTCTTGCCTTGTCTCTTACGGACTTGGTATGGAATTGTTCAAATATCAGGTCTTCGGTTTTGTCTTCATTTTCGTTATTTTGTATATCACTGTCTCCCCGTAAACATTGTCTCAAAAACCCCTTGTTTTCTTCTTCTTACCTCTTCATCACTCCCTTTAATCTATGGTTATGGGCAGGGAGTGGAATCTGAGTGAATAAGTGCCCAAATATGAGCCAGACTTTTAAGGAGCTATTTTTGGAATATCAAATGAGTTGTGTCACACCTATAATGAATATTATTCTCAGATATTTCAAATATCCCCAGATTTTTACACTTCTTCTTAAACACTTAAAACAATGCCTGGTTACGGCCTTAGTTACGGTTAGAGTCGCGGTTTTACATTAGAAAATACACGTATGACCATGACCCTAGCCGTAACTAGAGCCGTAACCAGATTTTGTGCATCCGGCCCTTAAAGTATCGCCAATGTTTAGGCACCCTTTTTCCTTTTGGCTGATCCGTGTTCACGCCCATCATTCGTGTCCTTTGCGCAGTTTTCATTTCTGAAGGATTGACGCTCGCTTTTGAATGTGAGCATTGAAGTACATTCGAGAAAATGAAAGATAACAAAGAGAGAAGTAATTGCGTCAGAGGAGCGAAGGAGATTAACCTATCGGCCAGGAGTTCAGAGTTCAGAAATAAAAACGGCCTCTCCCTACTTGTCTTCTGTTTACTGAACTCCCCCTTTCGCTTCCATTTTCATCCATCTGGCAAAAACATCCATTTCCGTTGCCCTCCGCCATCTATTCCCTGTCCCTCTCCTGCCAGCCCTCCTCTCCTCCTTTCGCACTCCCTCCCCCCTCCACTCCCTCCCTCTCTCCCCCTCCCTTCCCCCCTCTGGCCCGTCTCGGCGTATTCTCCGACTCCATCGCTCTCATTCTTTATTCGCTTCATCAAAAAGCTCTATTTTTCGACCGGGCCAGGTGGAAGGGGCTCGAGAGGATTCCGTAATTCCCTTGTTTTTACGCCGTGTTGGACGCGCGCGCTGCAACTCGCACGTGAGGATATCTGGCTGATCCGTTAACGCGAGCTGCATTTCTTCTGGCTTCATGGTTTGGGATATCAAGTAAGCTATAAGTGCAGTTACATTTCTGACATCTCTTTTTCCAAAGACGGAACGATAAATATATGACCTCTTTTACTACGCCTGGATCTCGTTTAACCCTCTTATGTTATTGCCGCCTACTCTGAGTGGTACTAGCGAGAAATACCAAGGGTATTTAAATAAAATGTAACACCTTAGAAAAAAATATTGGGAAGCCATTTTTGAAAACATCAACCTGCAGTTTTTTTTTAATTTCACCAAAAATGCAATACATATTGTTTGTGCATTTTGAAAATTACTTGAACAATACACCTAATTACTCCAGTATTATAAACATAAACCATATATTTTCTCAAAAGTCGATAAATCGGCCCGTGGCACTTCTCGCCCGAGAACCGACAGCCGATATATCGGACCGTGGCACTAAAAGGGCTTGGCACTAATGCGTCATAATATTATGTTACTCAACTTAGATCATCAGCTTTTTGGATTGGGAAACTAGCCGTTTTTCCGTAATTATAGTGAGAAATTTCCAAACTCATAAATATTCTCGTCATTCTGTCTCATTTGGCCCGCGGTTATTCGTCTCACCTATAATTCCATCATAACCTATCTTTATCCGGTAGCTTACTCAGATGATGATGATGATAATTGGTCTTCTAAAATTGGCGATGTGGACTTAACATGCCATGTAACATTTGTCATTTATATTAGACTGAAATTCAATTTTATGATGAGTTTGTCCATTTGTAACGTTTATTCTTACTAAACTGATATTGCTGTGCTATTTTGAGGTCTTATTTTGATTGATATATAATATATCATTCACAATTGCTTTGTTTAAAATCCACGCATGCAAAACCGGTTTTTGTGAGAATTTTTACAGCGCCCTCAATAATGATTTAACCGCCGTTTCCAGAATTTGAGTTCTCCGGCATTCGGGTGGTTAGTTTTATTCTGGGAATATCTGAGATCGATTGTGAGGCGATGGGAAGCGTTGACGCTGAAGTTTACGCCTCTGAGCGTCCGGATTCCCTTCTCTTTCATTATCTTCCTCTGTGGACTTCCGTGCACATCCTTACTTCCAGACAATAATTTCCTGCGCATTCCTTCATTCAGCCTTTTGCGGTTTCATAACTATTCTGCTTAAATTTCAACATCGCATCCGTGAAATTGTTTATTCAATTCGCTCCTGCTGCCGTACCTAAGCTTATTCCGGAACGAATATTATATTTCTTCAAGCAAATCCATCGAGGATTATCGCAGTAATTGACGCGATAAAAGAGATACCTCACTTCTTCGCTTATGTAAATTCCATGATGTCTATATTATTTACATGCAATTTATTGAACATTGTGTGTGACAGAAATTATACTGCAATGACTTTTCGAAGCCATCTTTACTTACTTTACTTTTTCTAATCCTTTGCAAACCTCTTAACAATCATACATTTCCCTCATTTGCATATAGTCTGCTTTATTGAACGAAAAATGAGGTTCTCAAAAACACGCTTTCAATTTTTGACGCTTACTCATATGTGTACAACTTCTCATACTTTTAATTTAATTGGCAAGATCGTCCATACCGTAGTGTGGGCGTTTATAGTGTATCAGACGAAGGCACATTTTCCCTTTCGTTATTCCTTCACCGCATGTACTTAACGTTATTTTCCTGCTTCCGTGAAATTGATTGAATATTAATCTTTTACAATATCTAATAGTTATCGAAAGGTTAAAACATTAACCTACGCTTACTACAGTTTCCCTTGCCATGACGATGTGGGCTGTTGTTTTACTCAGTTCAATTGTGATGATTGCAACCCTTATTTATGTTTTTAGATAAAAAGTATATCAGAAGTCTTTGTTAAAAAATCGATCGGAGCAAAGTTATGAAAGCAGTACACATTGTCTTCTCTTTCCCAGCCACTTCGAATTTCAGAACGAATTCTTCTAGACAATAAGTTTCGCATCAATAAATGCATTTCCTTCTCCCTTTTCCGGAGCTGGCCATCTCTTCGTCCGCCCGCAATTCCTCCCCCCCCCTCCCCATCCTGTCTCTCCCCCTTTCCACCCCCTCCCGTGCCCTCTTCTTGCGTCTACTACCCCCTCCCACCTCCTCCTCCTCCTAACCCCATCCGCCCGCCTTCCCTCCCCCTCCTCCCCACGGTCCCCTGGGTGGCCTCCGCGGAATTTCTTATGCCTTGGCGGCCACCAGGGGCCCGTTCACCGGGGAGGCGCCCTCTTCGCCCGGCCCTTGCGAACTGCACCCGCCGGACTCCAGCCCGCCACACACGTCTTCCACGAACTCCTTCCCTCTCCCCCCCCTCCTCTCCCTCCCAACCCCCACCCCCCTTTCGAGAGAACTTCCCATCCCCCGTTCGTTCTCTCCGGAGCTGCATTCCCCCGGCACCCTCACCCCCTTCCTCCCTTGCCTCTCCCACCCTGCTCTTTCATCCCCTTCTTACTCCCACCCCTCTCAACCTCTCCTCAACCCTAGGTCTCCCCCCGTCGGAATGCCCCCGAAGCTACTCTCCTGCATTGCCCGCGACATTTCTTAGTGGCAAACTTCTAATGGGTGAAATACAGCCCTCCGTAGACCCACCCGTTACTTCGCTTTAAATTTATGGTCTCGCATAATCTCATTGGTATTTTATTAAGCGCATGATGTGCTCGTGTGTGCATCTGGTTGTGTCTGCCCGCACTCCGAATTCGGTCAAGGAACTTGTGGAATTTTTTCTTTTATTTTTTCCTTGCTTTCCTTTCCCAAAAGGCGCTCATCTTTGCTGTCACCACCTCCCATCTTCTGGTGCCTGAGATAAAATTGTTACAGCCATAAACTGAATTTATTATCGGCATAGGTTATGGATCCACATTCGTAAGAGGGCATAACAAAGATAAGACAATGTAAACTCATTAATCTATTTAAATTATTATTATTGTATTATTTTATTGCAATAAGTTATATCACTTCATGACGGAATGATAGTGCTTAATACAAGGTTGGATATTATATTTTCCAATTTGTTCTGCAAGTTACGGCTCAGTTTTCGATTCATATGAATATGTCGTTTTAGAATATTCCAAGTGTTTTCAAGATTTGAATGAAGACAACATAAATAATGTTATCGATTTAAGCTTCATTGATGATTTGATTTAATAAGTTGGTTCAGGGAAAGTTGAAAAAAATTGTAAAGGGTAAGGACATGGAGTGCACCGTGCCCGCGCTAAGGAGTGGTGTGCCTTTTCTTGACACTGGGAGGTGGCAGCTATGAGCTGTGAACTGGGAAGGTGTCTAGTCATGGAAAGAAACTATTCAATTAACATGTAATATTTACTGGTTAGATGAAGGCCTTTTTAGCTGTTTCGGGTGTGTTCTGAGTGAAACAAGGAATAGTAGTAATGGTGGAAATGATCAAGACGCACGCGAAGTTTTATGCATTGGAAATATAGTCATTATTTTTCTCTAAATAGAAGAGTTGTGTGTGATCCATTGCTTATTTTTTTGGCTTGACCATATGCAGAGGTAGTGAAACATGCCAATGGTACAAAATAGTGGAGCTCTTCGATCATTCCAATACGGGAGTCACTGGCTGAATCGGAGCCAGGAAAGCTGAGTGTAAAGGGTTTTGTGTTCGCTCTTGAAAGTCAAAATATGAAGCTCTTCCTTGGGAGAGCTACGACATTCTCGTAATTAAAAACACGAGTTTTTGCGGCGGACTAAACGGTCGGCAGTGGTTTGCGAGGGAAGGGTTGGGAGGGAGGGAGGACTTACTTGGAAGCGAGTTGGCGCAAAAAAGGGTGGGAGTCAGGTGGGCAGACTAAGTGGGTGGCATTCCGAGAGGAGGAGGGGGTTGGTGGGTGGGTGGGACGGACTGAGAGAGACAGGGGATGGGACTCGGACGCCCTCGGAACTAACTGGCAGAGGAGTAACGCAGGGTTTGGTGGGAACGGACGCGGACGGAAGAGGATGAGAGGTCCGTGGAGAGGGATTTACCTCCATGCACTTTCTGCGTGAGATTACAAGTAACTTTTATCAATTTAACTGACCAAAAACAAATGTGGACCAAAACCTTACATGATGGAAAACGCATTTATATAAACCCCCTGAGTGACCTTTCGATATTGTGTTGATTTTTAAAAAGTTTTATGACTGTTTGGTTTGTGCTTGCATTATAATAGTTTGAATGTATGAATGGAACTAGTGAAGATCATAATCTTTCCCTGGGCTACTTTATTTTTATTAAATATTAACTGGTATATTCCTATTATATTTAATATCAAACAAAAATCAAGATACCCTATGGAGATCTGATCATGGATTTTAAGAAATATACTGTTCTGGAAAGGGATAAAAGCGTCCTCATTTAATTTTGTTATTCTCCTTTCAAATGTAGAAAATATACTTTTCCATACATTAAAATTCTAAATTTGCGCGTAACTCTTTAGCAATGACCAGAGTTAATGAAAAATACAGCATTTAAATATTTTTGAAGTTATTTTCTACATGAACGCATTCATATTTCAGTCTAATTTTCTCGCATCATCTCTCTTACTGGCTTCTACTAGGAGAAAATTGAACTGAGGAAGTCACATGTAACCTAGTTTGCCTATTTGTAAACTTTCTCACAGATAATTTTAGTATGCATACGTAACTAAGTACATAACTATGTATTTTTTGGGTGTGTTATAATAATGAATGACGCAGCTTCTCTGGGCCTTGAATAAAGATTTCTCGGGTGAATTGTGATAATGCAACATTCACGTTTCATTTGTGAAGAATTGGGTGCGAGTTTAGTTCGAGAAGTATCGTATATTTTCCGAGTTTTCGGAGCCCGCGCCAGGTTGCCTTCGTAATTCCACGCCTATCTTGAGCCGCGACGAGAGAGAAGATTGAACGGGCCACTGGTCGTGTCGTGACCGCATCGCCAACTATACGGTGGGCTGCACGATTGGTTTATCGCTCAATGGGAATGGGGTATCGGGGTCGGGGGAGGTTGCGTGGGCGGCGGTGGGGGGAGGAGGCGCCCTGCTTGAGTGACCGGGTGCGTGAGGGGGGTGAACTGAACAGAAGTGAAGGGGGTGGGTGGGAGATAAAAAGGCAAGAGGAGGGGCGATCGGTTTGGAGGGTGTGGGGGGGGGGGGCGTGGGAGGAAGGAGGAGTAGCGAGGCAAAGTATAGATCGATATGGATTTTATGCACAGGGAGGGGGGAGGACTTCGCCCATCCAAATCCTTCGCCGGTCACATAAATGGTATCATTCGCCCAAGCTCACCAATTGTCCCCTGCCCGGCCACGAGCACACACCCCCTCTTTACCACCATCCTCCCATTCCTTTTCTCCTCCCCTTACTCCCTCTTGAGCCGGCCTCACGCGGGCCAATATTTGCCAGGACACGTTTTCACGGAAGTCTCTCGATTTTGTCAAAATGTTAGGACCACGTCACTCATGAAACGACCGCATCGACCAGAGTCAACGTTATTTCAATATGTTCTCTTCTTTGGTCGTTCTTGACGAGCGTTTGTTGCTGACTGAGAAACATTAGATATTTTGAGTCGTTACAGAAAAAAATTGAACCACTCTAAGGAATAGGGCTCATTTTTTTATTCATTTTTGCTTACTCTGAGTGCATGACCCTCCAAATAATCTGGGGAAATATTTGCTAAATATAACTTTTGAGAAAAAAATTTTATCCTATCAAATAACGCTTCCATTCCCTGCTCCATGACTACGTAAATAATTTATCCTTGATCGTGGTGGGTAATAATATTTTTTTATATCTTGATATTGTTTTTAAATAACCAGAAGAAACTGATTTGGATGATAATCTATATTGAATTATTATTTGTCAAAAAGAGTTTCCTTAATTTCGTGTGAGGGTTGATCTTTAGTGATGTAAATCGTGATGTTTCTTGAACTTTTAAAGGAAAATTCTTTCCCATTTAAAATTCACGATTCATTGATATCTCGTGCTCTGAAACGTTTGGACCGAATTTTTACTACAACAATTAGGGTGTTGGATAGTGGTTTATTTTATTCACATTTAGGTTCCATGTTGATAGTTACATATCCAAGAGCACAGTCGCCATTCCTTACCATCGAATACTCTCAGTGAAGATGAAAGCTTAGTTACTCGTATGTGACGTAGGTGTGGCACCTTCTTTATACATGTCGCCAGCGACAGTATTTCGAAATTAGCGAGAGTGCTTACATCATATTTATCCCTATTCCTTCCCATTTTGATCCAGTGTCAATTTATTGAGCATCGCTGCAATGCTCAACTTGAGTAGATTTTATTAATCAAAATTCTTTTTCATTCCTTTTATCATATACTTCACGAGCTGAAATGTCCGAGGCTCAATTTTAGAGGTCTGAAAATTCGTGGGTCTGGAAGCTGAAGCCACACACATGAGTTGACCTGGGTTTGGCAGATCTGATGCCCCTGCCATTTTTGCCTCCCTCTAAATCGACACTTACTCCGTCCCACTGTTCGGCGCAAGCTTTCATACACACCGCATAATCCTTCGCACGCGAGCGTATAATCCTACAGACGCTCGCGTGTGCAGGATTGTGCACCGCGCGGTCACACCTCTTCGAATTTGTGACGGAGTTATTAGGCGAGCTGGGGTGTGGACCCATTCATTGATGAAGAAAACAATCGAGTTTGGCAGATTTTCCGGGATTTGCTCCGCGTCGATACATCTTCGTACGATACACTTCATACCTGAAGACGGCTGCTGAAACGCCGGCAAAACTGTCGTACGAAGATGTATCGACGCGGAGGAAATCCCGAAAAATTAGCCACGCCAATTCCACCACTCCGCGGAAACCTTCATCAATATTTAAAACAATTGAGTTTCAAATTCGCAAAAACGCAAAAGGAATTCCTGCATTTTACTTCTCTCACAAGTGGAATTGTTCAACCTCTATACCCCTCCATAATTGTGAAGTCATCTAAAAATTTGTGTACCTTAGATGGCTAATGGAAAGTGGCTGATTCCTTATGATAAAATGAATTCGGAGGGGACTACAGTTTTCTCGTGCGGCTGAGATCTGCATTCAAATCACTCGGCGCTCCGGGGTCACCGTTCCCCTATCACACGCACCTTTCCCGGACCGCGGCGAGATGGGGGAGCAAATTGCTGCGATGTGAGAGAGCGGCTCGATGTCCGGATGCGGCTGCGATGGGAGGAGGGGGAAGGGACGGGGGGGGGGAAGGGATGAGGGGGGTGTGTGTGTGTGAAGAGGCGGGAAGAGACATGCGATGGCGTTGCGACGCAGGGAGAACACGCCTCATCTCTCCAATTTTGAGATGTCCCATAACTGAAGCCTGCTCATGCGACAGTGAAACGATTTTTCGGTCTTACTGTATTATCACTGTGGGACACCAGCCATGGAAGAAGGAATGAATAGGGGTAAGAAATAGTGAGATGGAATGAACGAAAGAAATTGTATGTTAATGAAGTGTCGAATAATTCGTTATTCGTGCATAAGCAGCATCATTGGCCCTGATAAATTAAAATTAAAAAGGCTTTGAGTGTCAGGACACATAAGCAGCATCATTGGCCCTGATAAATTAAAATTAAAAAGGCTTTGTGTGTCAGGACACACAATGGAAGTGAAACTTCTTTGCCAGTTTCGAAGAACTTAATTGAAGGTTTTATTACATTTCAAAATGTTCGCGTATGCCTGTGTTCATTAATATTGAGGAAGTGTTTTGGTGGTATTGAATTATTTATCAATATTATAACGAAAACGTTAAAAGTAGGAGTAGGTACTTTAAAGAGTTTGGACAAAAGGCCCACTTCTAAGAGGTTTATATTTTTTGCGCAGCATTTGACTTTTTTCAATGTCAATTTAACTAAAGAATGGCATGAATTAGGAAAACAATAAGAAACATATATTTAAATAGGGGTGAATCTTAGCAGAGATATTATTTAATATCGAAGCCACCCTCTTCTACGCATTTACATTCAGTATGAAAAGAGGAAGAGTTCTATAGTAATCACTGTCTCAAACCTAGAATTTGATAAGTGTAGTGTTCCGTTCTCGTTTGCTCCTAGCTGATTCTACCACATTCTGATAAATCTTATGCCTTACGCCTTTTAATGGGGCTATATACATATCCCTTGGTATTTCTAATTGGATCCTCCCTTATATTCTTTCTTTAAGTATTTTTCTAACATACCCATTTCTTTGAGTGAATCTAATCCCCTCTTCCTAGTTGTGCAAACTTATAAATGTATCTCGCCTTTTCTTCTTTTCTGTCTACTCCTTCATTTTCTATTTCACTCGTCCATTTGATCTTCATCGTCTGTCCCTAACATCAAATCCTGAAGGATTTCTATTAGTTTCTGGTCAGCTTCCCCGATGGTCAAAGTCCCTCACCCAAGAGTAAATCGCTCCACACGAAGGCTTTTATGAATTGTTATCCTATATCTTACTGTATCTCCCTTGAGCACAATGATTTTGTCATGTCTTTACTTGGGCAATCTTTCTTTTGATTCCTGAATTGATGATGATACCACTTGATTCAACGTCTCTCCTAGAAGACTAGAATCTGCCGTTACATTTTCTCTTACACAATTTAGAATTAACGTCCTCTGCCTGTTTTCTATCATGCTATATTCTTTAAGCATTTACTCCACTGCAGTCAAAGAGACATGTTACGTCTTCTCCTTCTCAATTTTCCCAGTGTTTATGCATTTATTACAGCGAAAAATTCTTTTTTTCTCTATGCCAGAAAGTGTTTAATTTCTTTCTCCAAATCATGTGGGACATACTCTGGATACAAAGTTATCAAGTTCGTACGCGCAATTCAATTTCATCTTATAGACCATGACCTTTCAGGTGATGAATAGTCTGTGAAATTTAATGGATAAAAGTGGGACCTGGTTAATGCGTATTCTTATGGTCTCTCACCATGAATTGGCTTAACATCCCGTGGAAGTTTCTCAAAGCTCGGGTTCCTTTTCCATCGGAGAGTGAAATTTATGTTTGAGGCGTTGCAATGGTTCTTAAGACATTTGGCAGATTATCAAACAGCCTGACCCAGGCGAAGGGATACTTGGCTGTACCACTTGCTATTGTGCGGTTTTCACTGAATTGCTCCGTGTCACGGCTTAAGTATCTACGGAAAGTGTTCTTTACAATAAAACACGTAAAGAATGCAAATGGCTGCATTTTCGACGAATTTCCTACCTAAATCTATAAATATGGTTTTGAAGTAGAGTACGTTAGCAATTAGATAAGTCATAAATTATACCTGGACATCAGGTAAGTATTAAATTCAGAAAAGTTTATAACTGCTCAAACTAGCACGAGTTAACTATTTCATTAAAATAGTAATATGCTTCCACTTTTCAGCATAATCTATTTCAGTAAAATGTGTTATACGTCTTACGGGGAACAATTTATAAAAGATTAATAAGATATTTTTTTACTTATTTGACAAAATAACGGTATAAATTTAATGGTTTAATATTTAAATGAACCTTTTAAGTAGTATAAAATACAGATCCAGGAAGGAATTATATACTAGTAAAATCAATAATAACATAATAATTGCTCATTTCCAATCAAATTTTCCAATTTTAGTCTACATAAATGAATAAGGTGTGGTGTTTAGTAGTATACTTTAGTAATATTTATTAGTAATTAAAAATGTTTGAAAATTATTAATATACTCTCATTGGGGGCCTTACTTCGACTTGGACCTTGGAAATTACCTTCCTAAAGCGTGTAAAATACCGAGATTGCTACGTGGTAGGAGCATATCTTTTTGTGATTTCGGTGTGCATTGCTCACAAACGACACTAAAGATAATATTATTAACGTGCACTCACTTCACTGGCGATGGGTCTACTTGTGTAGCTGAGGTGCTTAACCGTTGTTTCCAAGTTGCATGACTTCTGTTCCGACAAATCCACTACACGGACTACACTGCATCCGCAGGTGACTTACTTCATAAACACCCGCACTTACCGTCCTCCGCAGTAAAATGAAACGACTCGCTTTTAAGCCAGATAAGAATCAATCCCTTGACGGATTCCATTATCCTCAGGTCTCTTCTTTCCCCTTAATGTCTCCATTCGTATCATCCTCTTTCGTTGGCTTTAATCCGACCCGTTTTCCAGTCGCTCCACCATCTCCAGACATCTTTCCAACAAAATCTTTTCGCGACCACTTTGTCGCTTCCACCCCATTCAACACTTTATCATTCCCCGGCTGCCTTTTTTCAGCCTGATGCTGCGAGCTCTGGCTCCTCCCACGGGAAGATATTCTACTGCGCACAGAAATACTCAATGCGATGCTTTCTCCGAAGCAGGAAAGCGTTGAATCGGGGATGTTTTATGCCAACTGCCTCGAATGCCTGAGGAATATTTATCCCTGTTTATGGGAAGCGATTTTGATTGCTCATAAGCTGCAAGAGCATAAACAATTGTGAAAGTATTATTTTCATTATTCATTGAAGAACTTCGTTCTCCTTTAGCGGATGGTGTAAGAAGAAGTCTTAAGTCTCAATAAAACAAAATCTATGGTATCTCTGGCAAGTAAACTTAAGCAAAAAATAATGAGTTTGATTTTTTAAATATAAAAGATGTACCCTTTGTCCATAAATTAAATTAATAAATTTCCCGAAAATATTTTAAAATCTTCATGCAAATATCGCAATACTATACAAGTGCCTGATGTTTGACATGAAACTTGCACTTAGGTGAAATTTTATGTTCATAACGTTATCCGTATCAATTTAACCAATGCCATGCAAGGTAAAGTAATTAAAGGTAGATACGCGTACTTCATCCTTCATTAAGCTCTTAAACGAGTCAAAGAAGGCAGTTAAAATATGTAAAATGTGTGTATTTGCCTAAATGTAATTGTAAGTAATTGACCGTAATTTTTTACCCAGTCCATACTAACCGTACGAAGAGCTGATCACCTTACGTGACCTAGGTTTCTTCAAACACGGAAAAAGGCTTTATTTATTCGTTTAATTTTCCATTAATTGGTTCAATCTATAACTAAAATCATGCATTTGTTTAATAATATGGCAATAAGAAGCCCTAAATAATTGAAGTGCTATTTTATCGTAAAGTAATAGAGAGAATTTTTTATTTATAGAGGTTTCCTAAATTTATTGGTAGATTAAGATTGGTAGTATCAACACACCCGCACAATAATGTCTCATGTGATAATACAGGTATTGGCTACTCTCCTTTTTATGATGTAATATTGCATTTATGAGTTAAGTTTTGATTGTCTTCATTACTGGAGAAATATACGTTGTGAAAGTAAGTAATTTGACACGCTTTTGGGAGTCTTTTAGCCATCTCTGGGATAAATATTTTCACCAAATATATAATTTATTTCACTAACAATGAATATCACAGATAAATAATACGCTTCAAAGCTTTAGTTGGGAATATGACAGGGTTATGGGGCATTTAATAAATTTTCGATACCCCATATGAAAATTAAGGTAGTTCTATGTGAGGCTCTCTCCTGATGCCATTTTGACATAAAAGATCTTTATTTGGGAGTGAATCGCCTCGCGCTTCGGATTTCTTGATTTAATATGCGCCCCATGCTCCATTTCTCGCAGAAGCGTTCGGTTCCTTCAGAGCCCTTAGCATTGTTTCTCAATGGGTTTTAGGTGCACTACCATCAAAAGGGAGTCAGAGGGAAGGACGAGACCGCAACTTTAACAATTAGTTTGATTTTTTTCACGACCGTGGTTTCGCTGTAAAGCAGCATCATCAACTATTCATGTTGTTTTACAAGGAATAGCGTTTATTAAATAGTTATCTTCACCTCTATCTCTATGAGTATGAAGGTTTTCCACAGAGATACGCCTGAGTCCATTTCCTGCACATTTATGGGATAGAGTTGCTGTGGTGGCTTGAGTAATGGATTCCCATCCCGTGGGCCCGGGTTCGAAAAAATATGAATGAATTCTTCTCGAGTTTCCAACCGAGTTAGACTCTCCATTATGGCCGACGCTTCGAGGCCCGACTTGTGCATCGGATTAGGGCTGTTGAGGCAACAGGGCTGCAGGGCTGAGTCATCAGGGCTGTTGCGAGACTCAACAGCCCTGATAACGATGCATGAGTCGGGCATCGAAACGTCGGCCATAACGGATAGTTTAATCCCGGTTGGAAACTCGAGAAGAATTAATTCATCAAATACGCCGGAAAAGCACCAGATCATACATATCTATTTTACCTTACCTTGTGGACTGCACTTCATGTGCAGTACTCTGTCCGTTGGATGGGA
The DNA here is from genome assembly GCA_963573305.1 of Pyrrhosoma nymphula. Lineage (NCBI taxonomy): Eukaryota > Metazoa > Arthropoda > Insecta > Odonata > Coenagrionidae > Pyrrhosoma > Pyrrhosoma nymphula. The sequence goes on from OY754327.1 coordinate 182,282,902, forward strand.
CGTTAAACCGTGGACTCTTAGGTGCCTTTCGTTAAGAGCAAGCTATTGCCGACGCCGGACTTCTTTCATCACTTCCTCCATTCCCCATAATCCTTTCTCTAACCAGGCTACCTACCTATCCCTCTCAGTGGCGCAAATGACCTCGGCTTTCGATCGCCTCCTCCATTTAATAATTTAACGGAGCGAAGCATTATTTTTAATATCGGCATTCATTACGTAGCTATTTTTATCAATATCACCAATTCCACTCCTCTTATTCTTCCACCCACGTCGGCTATCGCCGTATTTATTCCACCCTCTCCTCTCCCCTCCCCCCCTCCCGCCTGTCCGCCTCTCCCTCCTGTCATCGCTCCTTACGCACGCCGCAGACTTCGTCTCGCCGCCAAAAAGTCCCCACCCCACCCCCCACGGCCACTTCCCTCCCCGCCCCCACCCACAATCCCACCCTCCCCCACCCTCTCAGCACGGAGAGGGCCACCTCTCTTCTCCCTCCACCCCCCACGCTTCCCCCTTCCTCCGTCGGCGGCTCAGGAGGAGGGAATACCAAAGTGTCTCGGTCGCCGCCAGTCACTTGTTCGCCAAATTCGGAGCCGAGAGGAGAGATCGGCGGGGGAGGGGCGGGCGGTTGAGGGGGGGAGGAGGAGGGCTATGAGGGGGGGGGAGTATGGATAATGGGTCGGGGGGTGCGGTGTAGGGAATCCACGGTCAGTCGACTGAGAGATGAGGAGAGGGAGGAGGGCGGTGTGGATTTGTGAGGGCCTTCTATTCGGGCGATATTGAGACCGTTAGCGTTCCTCTCCCCAGTTCAACCGGCAGCTTAGCTTACGGAGCAAAACGATGTAGTTTATGTATGGAATAAAAGTAAGACGCATCAATCAACAGAGTACGGAAACAATCGCTAAATATAAGAGCGGTGTATAACCTTGGGGAATAAAGAATCGAAGAGATGGGATGAATCCAATGACAGAGGGGAGGCTTAGTACGAATTTTAAAACACCACTTAATACGGCATGGCAAAATGGTTAAGACTAAATGGCTTGATTAATCAGGGTTTAGGTCTAGGAAACTGGATCTTATTAAATAATGTCTTCCGCATTGCCCTATACGTGCACAACCCATTTGCTTCAGTTAAATGCAATAACTGCTTCATTCTCCCACATTTTTCTTAAGACTTCCTATATTTCTCATCTTTAAGAGTCTCTTCCACCACATTCACCTTTGAATTTCTCGGTGTACTCTTTACTCCCACACTGTTCACAGCTCTTTCTTGGAAACTATCATTTAAATTCAATTAGCCAAACAAATACACTTATTATAAAATAGAGCGGGTCCAAATAGCGCGGTGGTTGGAGTACTGACCTCTCTCGCGGAAAGCCCAGGTTCGTGCTAGGATACTTCAATTTTCATCCGATCCCTACTCGAAAAAAATCCCGGAAGGTAAAACCAAGAGAGGTTCATCGTTTTAGACGGTTAATTTTCAAGGCACTGCCAATTTCGGCTGTTGTGCCGTCTTCAGTTAACAATCAAGGGTCTCATTACCACCCTCGATCTGTTGCCTAGCAAACGAGGCTGGTGGTTAGTTTTAACATATCCATGGAAAGCAAAAAGATGGTTTTTTTCTAAGCACCAAGCGGTATTCTATGTATGAGAGGAGGACGGGGCAGAGGGCATGAAGTAAAGAGATGTTTGGGTGCGCGTTGTAGTTGGGGTTGAGCATCGCAGTGGTCTTGAAAGGGGGAAAGTGTTTGTGGTGATGGAGGGGGGGGCGCCGTGTGGGAGTCAGGGTGCAACGAAGGAGCTGCGGTCGCAGTCAGGATGAAGGAAGGCGACGGATGAGGGGGGTGGTCGACTCCAGTCTTGCCACCACCCCCCGGCACGCAACCTCCGCACCACCTCTTGCCCTTGCTCGGCCACTGCTGGACGACGGGGAGGGATGGAGGAGTTAGGAGGGAGGGGAGGTAGGAGGATAGGGGCAGGAGACTGGGGAGTGGGGAGAGAGCAGTGAAAAAATGCACGTATGGAAAAAAATTCGTCCCTTTAGAGTCCTGCCGCCGAACCCACCCACACCTTCCCTCCCCCACCCCCCGTGCCGCCCCCTTATCCTTTGGCCACTGCCCAATTCCGAAAGGCTAAGGGCAATGCTTAGAGATTTAGTGACGTAATTTCTTCCCGCGTCTGGAGCCTTAGGAGGAATGGGGAAGACGACGTTCCCTCTCTCACCCCTTGCCAGACTCCCGAAAGAGAAATGCACGGCGGGGCGAGATGAGGCGAGGGAGTGACGGGGGGGGAGATTCCTTATACCCCCATCCCCCCCGCCTACTCCAACCGCCTCTCCGCCTTGTTTTTTCTTAGTCTGCGCAATGTGAGGGGTTGAGACGCGTTACCAAGGAAACTGGCTGCCAGGGGGGCGTGCAGGGTCCTTCGAGAAAGCGGGGAAACAGAGAAGTGGGTGTGCAATAGTCTATGAGGCGAGGGGGTGAGAGTGGTTGTGAGTCCTTTTGTGGGTACATGAGCGCCGATGGGAGGGACTGGGAGGGGGAGGAGGCGGTTGGGTGGGCGGTGGGTGCGTCGCGTAAGCGGAGGATGAGAATGGGAAGGCTTTTGGGAAAGGGGAAGAAAAAGTTTTGTGGGAATATGAATTTTTCGCGCTCCTACCCAGCAGAAAGATTTTTCATACATCCTCTTTCCATACATATATCTCTCTCTTGGTGGTCAGGGCTAGGAATAGCGCAGAAGGATGCTTTCCTCTTCTCCTTCATTTGATGAAAAGAGGATCCACACGCTCCTAGCATATGATAATATTCCGGCCCTTCCGATGTGGCCTCGGTCCAATCGTATAAATCCGAGGAGTACGATGTTATTTTTACCTCCTCTCGGATTTATTATCGTCTGCGCACGCATAAGTGATTGGGAAAAATGAAAATATTCGTTTATTTGATCGATTTTGCAAGTTGGTAATTTACTAAAGTCTTCAAACTCATAAAATTGCGGCAAAGTGGTCGCGGTTTTTTTTCGATAAATGTGTTGTTTCTTAACTATATATTTGATGGGTGTTCTTAAAATCTACTATGTGTGATAGTGTTTCTCCATAACTATCAGAAGATAATCTGCAAATTTCTTCAAACAATTAAAACTACCTGGTAAATGTTAAAATATCGAAATTTGCGTTGTTGCTAAATGCTATTGTTGCATACGTTGTTGTTGTGTTAAGATTTTTCCCGTAACAGGGATAGTAGTTCATATTTTATGTTAATTCGGTAATATAAATTGAGATAGGTTAATTCATAGATGCTCGTTGGTCACCTATCACATAATTTTTAATTATGATTATGCGTAGGGTCTAAATCTTATCACTTAAAAGTAAAAATAGTCTTTATTAGTTGTGATATGAGATGTGCGGGGATTTTTAAAGAGTGGAAAATAATTTATGTTGACTGGATGCGAGAAGAATCTAGTGCTCCCATGCTATTGACGTCAGATAGCGGTTTTTATGCTAGAATTTTCATTACATGTTTTAGGAAAAACTTTGCGAGATTTGAAACCAGTGTAGATATTTTTTATTATTATTTAATTTCAGTTTAAATATGATTGAAAATGAAGGAATTGAACAAAATTATGTTTTTCATTTGTGCATTAAAGTTGTTTTGGATTGAGTGTCAATCCTGTCCTCTAAGCTACCTCCATTACCAGGGATGGGCAAAAAATACCGGTATTCGGTAGTACCGATACTATTATTTTTTAATCCGGTAGTGACGACCAGTATTTAAAATCGGTACTACCGACGGTATAGGTACTAAAAATACCGGTATTTTGACAGCGGTGCCTTCTTACTTCAACTAACGGAACTAACTACGAAAATTTACTAACTATGCTAATTTTCAAAAGTTCTCGTATTAAGTCTGTTTTTTTTTCATCTTTACATAACCGTGAAGTTCAGATATGTTTTTTTATCATTTTGATATAAAAGGTAAGTATGCATTTTTTACGCATGCCGAACACCAGACAATTGTTTTTTTTGAACCGTATAAATACAAATATTCATTCATGTAACTTAAACGTCAGTGCGACCGCAATGTTTGATCACTATAACAGGAGATTTTACCTGACCATATAATTAAGACAATACCGATCGTTCTTCATGTGATTTAATATCTTTCCAACAAAAAGCGACGAGCACAAACACACAGCGTAAAATTAAATGTATTTACGCAATAGACGATATACTACCTATATTCCCAATGGAAATTTATGTATATTTTTTTGGACTGATATTCTAATTTGCCGAAACACCGGAAAATTGGGGTGAAACGCATGTAAATTTGTAGTTAATTAAAATATAGAACCAATCACATAAATACCGATATCCCAGTATTTTTTGTCGGTACTACCGGGTGAGTAGTATTATTGCTTTTTAACACTCATCAGAAAATACCGATACTATTTTGAGTCCCGCCCATGCCTATCCCTTACCATGATGTTCTACTGGTTTTCCTGGAGGGAGGAAGGTGCAAGACGTCGCAGTTGAGCCAAGCGCTTTTTTAATTATTTACTCTGTCAATATCTTAAAAGCCTTGATTGAAATCGAAGCAACATCAGTTATCCGTATTCCCAAAAGTTGGCGAAAGATCTTCGTCTGAATATTTAGTTAGCTTAACCCTCTCGTCGGACTGGACACTGACCAGCTTTGCCATGGACTGAAGAATTGGATGCTCAACGAATGAGTCCTCCCGCACGAGATTTCGTCCGCATCGGAGACTGAGAGATGAAGAAGAAACTATTGCTCGATTCGAGTCCCTTGTTTGTTCACCGCTCCCATCTCTCCGTGGCCGTTATCGCGGAATAATCGCCGAATCACTCCCGAATCCCGCGCCCAATCTCCCGCGCCCCAACTCCCGCGGCGCCCATCCCACCACCTACATCCCCTCGTCTTCCGTCACCGACCCTCGTCCTCCTCTCTCTTCTCCCGGTGACGGCGGCGCCCCTTGGCACCCTGAGGGGCCAACACCCACCCACCCACGCCCGAAAATCCAAACTCGGACCCTTTCCCCTCACCCGATTCCACCGCCCGCCCTCCTCTTCAACTCTCCCCGCTCCTCCCCTCCCGCCCGTGCCTCGAAATGATCTCCCTGGGCGACACGGGGGTCCAGGGCCACTCATGATTTATCGTCCAGGGTGTGACGGGGTGGGGCATAAGGGGCTGCCATTAGAGGGGGAGGGGGATCGGAGTAAAAAGGGAGGGAGTTGGCTGGAGGGACGGACGCGGAGGGGGGGGGGTGGAAACGATGTGGGTAGGGAGGGTGAAGGAAGGAGGGTAGGATGTACATATAAGAGGACACGCACGAGTTTGTGTGCTTGCATGCGTGGGTGCGAGGGGAGAGTCGAGAGTGAAGGAGGGAATGTTTAGGGTGGGTTATTTGCGGGTGGGGGGAGGGGGCGTGGCACTTATCCCTTTTTGTCGTGAAGGTGACTGAGAAAGTAAGGCAAGAAAGAACGTCTCTGGTGATCAGGGAGGAAGCAAGTTGCTCTTCAGGGTTACTCGGAGAATGGATTCGTCATATTGATTCATTTCAATCATAGCAATTTGGATTGGAAATCCGTTCAAATGCGATTGAAATTGGCTGAATTGGATTTATCTTGCCTAATTTGGACTATAAAATGGTTTTCACTGCGCTTTGAAAATATCCTACAGATATCAATGCAGTGCATTTTTTCAGTTGTCCTACCTAATCTTGTCTAATTAAGAATTTAATACTCATACTAAGCTCGTAATATTCATGTGCATACCAAGCCTCATCAAGCCAGGAGCGCAGATAAGAATTATCTCTAGGAGATACATTGTTTAAATATGAATTAGATTCGTTGTGTCTATAGATTCTACACAAATGAGATATTTTTCTTTCAACAGGGAAATCTGTAGTGAGGTGAAAAAATGTGTTTAATCCTTTCAAAAAACTAATGAACGTAGATTGGAGGCCCTTCATATGTGGTTTAATAGAAAAATAGAGAAAGTAGCATTATATTAAGACGAACTAATATGTATTTGGGATGAGAGGGGAGAAAAAAGACTCGAGAGGAAACTTTCGTGGATGAAGTGAGAATGTTAGATAAGCTGGAGAATGGCGGATAAAGAATAATTTGAGATGAAAAGTGCATTGTTGTTGTAAGTAGTAATTGCTGTTGACGGAAGAACAAAATTTTTTTGAGCAAATATGTGTTTACCGGTAAATCTGAGCATTCTATATGAAGAACTATGCGGAAAACTCCTATTGATTTGTTTTGATAGTTTTTCGTTGCTTTGGAATTGGTTTCACATTTTGAATCGTGGTTGCCTTAGACTTACTTTAAAGTTTAATTACGCTATGTTTACTAATTTCTACAAATTATAAACAATAATGTCATTTCATCAACTAACCCTGGGAATCACTTATATATCGTTGTGTTTAAAGTCATTTATGATAAGTGATACAAGGTTATCATATGTTTTTAAAAATGAAACTAAGTATTGATGACGTTTCCGGAAATTCGAAAAGATTGTTTTCTTATCTTGTGTATTTTCATTAGCCTTATGGTAATTAAATTAGAACTAACAGCCAAAGTAATCCTTAATATTAATCCTCGTACCTGTCTACTTTGGGAATGATATCGTTCTTCCTCCTCTTGATATTCAGTGTAGAACGACGAAACAGACCCTTTCTCGTGCGCCGGTCAAGAAAGAAGGAAGCTGCTCGTATCCCATAGCGCTAAAGGGAAGTGTATACAAACAAACAGACAGACAGAGACCGCTGCTGTTGCGACGACAAACCCATAACAATGCCGCGCGAGGCCAACCAGAGAGGACCGGAGTGCGCGGAGACCGCCTAATCGAGAATAATTCGTCGCCCCGGAAACGGCACGGAAAAGCTGCTCCCATTCTGGCGCCCGAAGGGGCAGCATATATATACTCTCCGTGATGAGAGGAGCGCTCTTGTGTGCGTTTCCAGTGTTACGACTCACGGGGAGAGGGAGGGAGGTAGAGGGAGGGAGGTAGGGAGAGGGAGAGAGAAGAGGCGAATGAAGCTGGGACGTTAACCGTAGCCCTCCCACGGCCCGTAATGTTTTACGACACGAAATTCGGCGTTTTGAGCCCCCTCACCTCCCTCTCGTCCCTCAACGCGTCCCGGCGTCACCTTGCTCGCCCCCGGAGTTGTCACAGGCGCGTGGGCCAAATCACACTTGGGGGGCACGCGCGGACGCCGAATGCACCGGCGACGCCCGGGAGAGTAAGCCTTCGCGCTCACGCGAGCACGACGCCGGGCTCTTCTCGTTCTGTTCTTTTCGGGTGGAGGCGGGAGCCGCCCCCTAGGGTGAGTGCATCGTCGTCCAAACGCGTCCACGGCGCGAGAGTGATCGTCGCTCAGCGGAAGAAAGAAGCTGGAGCGGCGAGAGATGGAAGTGATATCATCATCATCGCGTATGCCGTCGAGGAGCGGTTCGGAATCGGACGTTGGCTTTGGAGTGGCGTCGTCATCGGGTGAAAGAACAGCAAATTAACCCCGTGCCAACAATGAAATCCCCCATCCACCTCTCCGAAACCTATATCCAGCGTACTCGCCGCCCGCTTAAGGCAAAGAGTCAAGTCAAATTTCATTCGTCCCGTAATTACCTGCTCTTGAGCTGGAGCTTGCCTGTCGGGGCTCTACAACGTCCGCCTGCATGATGAAATGACATTAAATTTATATTACTCCATGTATATGCGTGTTATGATTGTAAACAATTGACAGTGTTGCGTAGGGATCTAATGCTATTTGATGTTGGCAATGTGTTATGTTTCTATAGGGCTATAGAATTCTTAGAAAAACACTTTCTTGATACTTTTTAACTTTTAAAAACCTGAATCTTGCCTGTAGGGGCTCTATAACGTCAACCTGCATGATAAAATGACATTATATTTATATTTCTCCATGTATCTGCGTGTTATGATTGTAAACAATTGACAGTATTCCGTTGGGATCTAATACTATTTGATGGTGGCAATGTGTTTTGCTTCTAAACGGCTATAGAATTCTTAGACAATTACTTTCTTAATATTTTTTTAACCTTTCGACAAGGTCACCAATTTTTGAATATGAATTTATATGAATTTATTACCAATATTTTACTTATAAAACCAGTTTAGGTCCAATCCTTATGACAAGAAAAATAGATGTTAAATCAAGATATGATAATCTAATCGTAGTATTTAATCCTAAAAATTTAATTTCGTGTGTATCCACCAATAATAAAGCTGTTTTCAAACTTGAGTCATTTTGTATGTACCATTTGTTACCATACATATCTACATATATTTTATGGAGCGCTTATCCTTTTTAGATGTAATACGGATTTACGGATTACTATTTTGATTTACTCGTTCAAAGCGAAGAAAATTCTAGAAAACTGAAAGCAGAATTCGATCGCTCCACTGAAATTTAGAAGCGTGTAGGTGACACAAGAGAGAGGATTATGTGTGCGGTAATATATCATTTTGGGGATAATATTGGGCCGTATGATGGTTCACTACGTCAAAATAATAGTTTAATCCAAAATTAATATAACCCTCGTCTTCAGAAACGATAACAATTTTGTTGGTATTTTAAACACGTTTCATTTATCATGGGATAAATGCCGCAGTGCATGCATTAAAATATACACAACGAGATGCCATTTCAGAGGTTGCGAGGAATTAAATGTGTGGTTCATGCCTATCGTAGAATTATTCCCATGGGCTATCAGTGGGAAGTCCTTCCTTTAATTCCTGGCACTACGCTAAACATCCGTTTTCATTGGCTACCTCATGCTTTGGGGTAGAATTTAATTTGTCGACAATGGTCTCATCGTGTCGCGTGCTTTTACCCGCTATAGGCACTGCTCGCTCCGCGGCCGCGGACGGCCGACGACGCCGGGGAGGAAAAATTAGCGGGGAAAGGGAAGGGCAGAAGGGCAACTCTCGTCCACGAGGGCACACTCGCCCGGTGGCTTCAAACGAATACAGCGGATCGAAGAAGAGGAAAGAAGAGAGCGAGGATAGATAGTAATGAGGGGGAGGAAGTAATGGCGGGGTATTAAAAGAGTCCCGGAGGGGGCGCACGAAGAGGAGGGCGGGGGTAATAGGAGACGGCCGCTGTGAGGAGAGGGTTGTGGCTGTTGTTAAGGAGGGGAGACATGGGGCGGGAAAGGGATAGGGAAGGGGTGGAATGGGGTGGAGGGAGGGAAAAAAAGGGAGAGAGGGGAGTGGTGGCGGGCGGGTTTGAGTGAAGAGGGGGGGGGGAGAGGAGTCGCGTTGAGGAAGGTCAGGGTGTCCAGAGGGTGAGGGAGGGGATTTTTGGGAAAAAGAGAGAGAGGGAAGGACCAAGAGAAAATACGAGGGGCAGAGGGGGAATCATGCCATCTAAAATGCCAAGAATACAACTGAGGACTGCTCGTAATAACTACGAGAATATTTTACATAAAACTACTGTAGAGATAATGCTTAGATGGGCATACAGTAATTATTATAATATCACTAGCATGTTGAAGATATTGAAGAGTGGTCATAGAATGAAACCTTCTCATGAAGTGCCAAATTATATGTATATATTGCTATAGTACGATTGAGTGCTACAAGAAAAGGGTACTAGGACGAGGGAGAAATTTGTTATTAGAAGTGGAGAGTCTAATTAATAGTATACTCTGATTCAACCGCAATCCGAAAGCACTACCGTCATTATACGGGCCACATCCTAATATAAACGTCGGAGTGCAGCGTTACAGTCAGTAATCCATCCGAAATCATGTGCCAAAAGCAAGCTTTACGTGTAGTTATGACACAATTTATCACCATCCTAGTTTTTACCAAGATTCCATTATCTGATTGATTAAAAAGTCTGATAGATGCGGAGATCGGAGAGCCAAAGTGAACCAGCAAATCAAAGTACATTTACTCTCGTCGTTTTATGAAATCTATATTAAAATTCTCGTGATGAAAATGATGAATGAAAAATGGATGTAATCCAAAATACTTTGATGCGAAGTTCATTCTATTAATTCGATTAAGTATTATTTTATGGGCATACATTTTTAAATAATCTCTTTTTTATCTTTAAAGACGATCGAAAGACGATCTGGCATCGTCGAAATGTGAGTTGCATAAGTAACATTTAAAACTCTTTCTCTACCATTATGACGTATGTTATCAAGTAATGCAATATATACGAAACATTCATCCATGGGAATTTGCCGTTATGATATTTCCATTGAAATTCAGTCGTTCGATACATTCTCAAAACGTAATATAACACGTAGCCGTCGAAAATGCTGGGACAAGGCCGCAAAAGGGAGTTATGCGAAAGTGAATCTCAATGAAAGACTTCATAAAAAGGACCGCATTGAGAAATCGAAAGGTGACTCTATCGTGACAGTATCCAATGAACCTTTTGTGGTTTTTCCCGAAGACTATTACGGTGACGACGACTCTGGATTCCCCTCCCCTCCCCCTTATTCCCAATCTGAGCCCCTAATTATACCCTCCTGTCTCAGCATTCCCAAAGGAAGAACACGTCCCCTCCCACCCCCACAATATATATCATAACGACGGAGTAAACAACTACTCGAGGGGGCCGCAAGGACGGAGGGACGCAGTTTGTTGGGCGGCGGAGAGCGGGAGAGAGGGATGAGTGCCTTTCCCTCCTTTTCGGCGATCGGGACTTGAGCTATATGGGCCGCGTTCGTGAGCGATATGGGCTACGGACGTGAGGTATGTGGGCCGTGTGTTGGAGCATCGAAGGGAAGAGCCGTTGGGCGCCTCCCGGAGGGTGCGTCGGGAGCCGCGTCCACCCACCTCTCCACTCTCTCCTCTTTCCCTCCGCTCCACCGCAGTCAGTCGAGAGATGAGGCAAACGAAAAGGGCGGGGTGGTAAGGGATAGGACGCGCGCGAAGGGCGGCGGGCGTTCGTTTGGACTGTGCGCTGCGTGTGCGTGAGTATATGTGTGTGCAAACGCTCGCTCCGCGCGCAAGGGATCACGGGAAGGGTTTTTCAGGTGGCGAGGGAAAAGGGGAGAGAGGGAGAAAAGTGTAGGGGGTGGAGGGTGAAAGGGCGACGGGGGGCGGGGGGGGGGAGGGTAGCGTTCCCATGGGGACGGTGGCCAGTGTGCGCGCTCGAGGGGGGTTGGGGTGGGGCTGGAGGAGCAGTGGGGGGCGGTGGGGGGCTGGCGAGTGGGGGTGGGAGTGCGACGCTCCGGTCCCGCGGGACTCCCTTGACCGGCGATGGCGAGGAGAGGGAGGATGGAGGGGGGAGGTGCGGGAGGGGAATTCCACCCCCTTTATTTTTCTTCCCTTTTTCCCTCCCTCCCGTCCTCTGCCCGTCCCTTCCCTGAACCACGCTCGACTTTTCAACCGGGAACTTCGTCGGTTACAGCACCTAGGTAGCCAAGGAGTCGAGTGATAGAGTATCGATGCAGTTAATCCATCGATTCCGGTGATGACATGTTCCAGTTGGACTCTTATTTCCGTTCTTTTGGGATGTTCGTTGACGACGGTTATGGGTTCTGCCATTGATTATTAAGGCAAAGTGCGTTTACCTCACTACTATTATCTCTAATTGGACACACTCTATGAGGATCCTAAACTAGCGTTACGTTTGTTGGAGCATTCCCTCTCCTTGAATCCCTCTTCCAAACTCCAAACTGATAGTTCAGAATAGAAGAGTAGTGGCATGAGAATATGACTATATTCTTTTCTCTTTTAAATTCGGGAGAATATGTTATCATGTCATGTCAACATGAATACTGAACAATCCAATGTCCAAGAAGTGATTTTATTCATGATTTCGTTCGCTCTAAATTTTTTATATTTATCTTAGGGAAGCATACCGAAGTTGGTTAGTGAACTAATTTACTAGCTGTCCTTGTTTTTGGAGCCATGTTCGGGCACTCACACTCAACTTGAAAATGTTGGCTCTTTCTTTTTTTTTCCCCTGTCACACGTTATCCGTGCGAGTTAATCATTTCTGCAGAGATAGTTCTCAGGACGTTTCAATATATTTCTGCTTTAGTGATGCTGAAATACTCTATCTGATAAGGTAATTATTTTAGGATTGAGGGTACATAAATCTTTGATAAGGTATGTTGCTTTGAAACGCTAACTGGTCGAATCGCTGATTTAATTGTTTATTATGTGTACTTGACTTCTACCACTGTTGAGAATCTTATGTCATTCCCTATGGCCTTATAATTCTCATTCTAACCGTAGTCGTTTTGCCATTTTTAAGCAGTGATCGTATCGTATCTTGGGAAATAGAATCATACCCAATGACGAATTTTCAACTCAAATTGGCAGATATACGCTTATCAACGTCATTATATGAGGGACTAACGGTCGAAATTCTTAAGTTATGGACTTCCTTGCAAGTGTATGCTTCATTTATTCTTTCGTTTATGTCACACTGTCAATGAATTGCATGAAGCTGGACGGCGTGGCAACCCAGAGGAGAGAGATAGATGGTATATTCACTGTAGGTCCTAGGTTCACATCTGGGGTAAGCCTCTCAGCCACGTAAAATTAACGAAAGCTGTTTGATTTTATGTACTCTAAGCTATTCTAGAAAACGTGGGCGGCTTGTCGTAAGAGTAAGGAAATGTCCCTTTTGGCGTAATATGTAAATGTTTTTCACGGTTGACCTTAGCTCTTGGCTAGTAATACCCTCACCAATGAAACTGGCCCACGGGTTGAAGACTGAGCGTATATGAGAGATATATTTCATGATTGATCCACTAGCAGTCACGTACTCAGCCTGCTCAAAATATCATCAGAAAAGCATTATGTATTTCCTAATGCGTTCCAAATTAGCTTTCGTAGTTATAAAATATTCTCAGGAGGCTTAAACGCACAATTTTAACTCTTTTTCCATTTTATTTTCTTGTTTACATTCACCAAAATTGGACGGTATCGATCTTCCTCAGTGCTTCTCTAAAACATGCAAGCATACCTAATGAAAACAGGACGTGCCCCTGGCACATTCTATTATCACTGTCAATCTGCCATTTTTTGCATCTTTTTAGACAATCTATTAACATAACTTAATGGATGAAGAAGCTCTGATGTTATTGAATTAACATTTCTCAAAATATGTCCGCGCCTGTTCTAATGCTTGCCGAAGGAAATGGTGCAAGGTTGAAGTTCGTAAGGCAGTCAAAGTTTTATGGTGTCCAATAATTATTTGTACATGATTTAATCAGAATAGGATTCGGTAGGAGTCTCACACTATATGAGCTTGAGGAAAAGGATTTGAATCACACCAGAAATAACTGGAAAGTTCTTTAACTTTACTTTAATAACTTTATCATTTACTTTAATATTTTTTTGTACAGGGAAATCATGTTCAGCAAAGTGCAAAATGTATTGTGCTTGGCGCTTAACTTTAAGAAATAGTGACGTCATGACGTCAGACTTGCTGAAGTTTTCTAGTTAAACTCTGATGGTGTATGTATGCATATTTCTTTGTATATTATTTGCATATGCATATTTGATTCTTTCCTCGTACTGTCATTATAAATATACAACTATTTACTAAAGAATTGATAGGACAAACTATTCCTAGATATTGTATGAATTTAAAATGTGAATAAATCGATAATCCGGAGAAAGGGATGGAAATAATAACGTATCGTAGGATCGGAAGGAATCATGAGTGAAGGGAGCGGAAGTAAAAGAATTAGAATCATATCTAAAGAGACATTGGATATTGGGAACATTGGAACGCTTAGTTGCACGTTCTTGTTCATATAAGGCGTGAAGAATCGTTTCCCGAGTGAATCGAATCTCAACCGTCGGTCCACCCATCCCATCTAGCTTTCCCATCGAAGTATTCTCCTCACCTCTCTCTATCTGCCTCCACTATTCGCTTTTCTGGACTAACTTCTCCTCCCTCCCCTCCTCTCTCCCGCTCCCCCTCTTGTGGGCCCTCATGGCTCCCACCTCTCCCTCCCTCCCTCGCCTTCATTCCCGGTTTCATGTTCCCTTGGGGGAGTGTGAGAGGGGGGGGGGAGGTGGGAGGATGAGAGGGGGGTGGGGCGGTGGAGGAGAGAGAGCATTGCCGGCACCGCCCGAAATGAGTAGGCATCGGGGGCAAAGGTGGGTGGGTGGGGGGGGAGGAGGAGGACCGATGGGGTTACTCGTGTGTGCGAGTGTGTAGGTGTGTCTGTCTGTGTTTCCACGTGTGGGAGGGGAGGGGGGGAGGAAGGGGTGGAAGTTTCGGGTTGGTGCGAGGAATGGGGGAGAGGGATGGGACGATGTGTATTAAAAGCGAGGGGGTGGAGATGGCGGGCGGTGGGTGACGGCGAGGGGGGTTGGGTGGGTGTTGGCGCGGAGAAATTGGGGAAATGGGAGCGGGCGGTTTGGAGTGGGTGTAAAAGGAGACAACCATAGAAAGGCGAATGTTTATTTTTTTGTGAGAGTCCGAGTGTGAGATTCGGACAAGAAGAAGCGTAGCTGTTATGCATGTGCACGCCAATGATATCACTTGAATTTTTTATTGTGACTAATGAAAACATGAACAGTTGTTAAATGTCATAGTAGCCAAGCAACTAAAGTTATCCATACCGTATGTATAGAGGAAGTGCACAAAAAATAATCACACTCATTTAAAACAAATTATCAGGGGTAAAGGTCTTCTAAAAATATTTGCAATAAATTGTATTATATATTAAATTTGGAATGAATTATACCAGATATACGTAACTAATTCCTTGTTTACACGAATTTATTATTTCCCCATAGGTAAAATCAAAGTTGAAGCAAAAATAAACTTGCAAAAGGTTGGCAAATGAGCAAATTACTTCTTAATTTCTTAGCCAAGGCCGAAAAAAATAATTTATTAATAAAAAGAGGGCAAGGAAATATAACTCCTGGATGTATGCATATAAAAGTTCTTGAAAATAAAATTAAACGGCTAGTGGAGTGAGGTTTGCCCTCGTGCGGGAGGTGAGGTTAGTGTCGGGAGGGAGGTGAGGTAGGAGGAAGGGGTTAAGGGGAAACGAGGGGGGGGAGTAGTGCGTGCGGCGTGGATTAGGTGTTTTTCGTTCCGCCGTGTTCATCAGAGTAAAATATGTACGACTGACATTTACAAGAAAAACTCGCTTCACTTTTATGGCGTGGCGATTTTTTCGGAAAAAATTAATGAAAACCGCGGAGAGGTACAGTGCGAGGGGAGAGGTGTTTTTTTTTACAGCCGTTGGGCGCGTGGGGACGGGGGGAAAGGGGGGACGCCCGCGTACTTTAAACTCGTGTAGGAGCGACTCGGGAGGTGAGAAGGGGGTGAGAGGAGGGGGTGGGAGGGGCAGAAGGAGGGGAAGGACTGTGAAGGGACGAGTTGGAAGAAAAAAATGATGCAGCCGAAAGAGATAGTGATAGAGAGAGATGCGAAAAAAGTGCATTCTAAATGAAGAACTTTCTAAAATCTCTTCGGAATTGCAATTGATTAGTAGGGATCGCTCTGAAAGGTTTTTTAAAATTCATTCCACCGCGCAGCTGCCTTGAAATATTTATGATTTGCTCTAAAAGGAATGTGATCGAATGTTTTGGTGGTAATCAAACGGCTGAATGCGTCACAGGGATATCCCGCTTATCAACCAGTTTATCACGGTGGGATCGCATGAGTCGCAGACACTAGGCGTGGAAAAGGGTTTGAGATTTTGAAATTTCTTCCTTGCTGGCTTTGATTTTCACAAAGGATCCATCGACGATTGATTTCCCGTTCGGCCTGGTTTTTCTGCGATTAAAAATTAAGAGGTCATGCTGTGAACACATAAAGCGGTCGCTACAAGAGTTGCATATTAAAAAGTCACGTGGAATAAAGTAGGTACCTATCATAACTAGGACACTTCGAATACCCTTTAGGGGATTTCCTTCTATTTTTTAACATAGTCTCCCTATTTATGTCGTGTAACATTGATATATTATTGAAAGTGTTAAGCTTTTACATGTACTTACAACTTTATTGTATGGTAAAGTTGTTGAGAATATGTATGTCATCTAATTAACTAAATTTGAAAGATATGATTTTGTAGGTAGTTCTTTTCATTTAAACCTCATGAAGGTAAATTTTATCTATTCATACAATATTTGACTCAACCAACAATCGTATCATTTATGCCAACATTTATCTCGGCACCAAGCTTTACAAGAGTCTGATTCCGTAATTTATTGCGAGTTGAACGGCTGCATGTATCGATGTAATCAGAGAATTCCTAGAGTTTTCGCACTCAGAGAATTACTACACTTAGAAACGGCTAAAGTGACCTTACACTTTTGTACCCGGAACTACCTCGTGATTGAACAGACGTCTTCCCTCGTGGGTCTATCACGCTGATTCCAAGAATCACGCAACTATGGACATAAACGCATTGCAGCATAGCAGTGGCAGTTTTTGCGTACGAATGTGATTTACGACACTTTCACAAAAATGTCACGGAATAAAGTGACCGTTTTCACGGGTGACCGTGCGAGAGATCAACTTTGGTGCCCCTTACATAAAAAAACAACAAAATGAGATCGCCAAAAATCGGCAATACTCTTGAGAAGGGTTGACCACTTATTCAAAGGCGATTGTGTTTGCGTGTGGTGGGGGGGGGGGGGGGAGGCGCGAAATCCTGTATCTGTTGTTTCGTTCGCGTGTGTGTGTGTGTCCACTCCGCTCTGCCATGCGTGCGCGTGTCTCTCGCGTGTGTTTTGTACGTCCCCTTGACGACGGCGCCGGCGACACAGGAGGGCGAGGCTTGCTTGTGCGAAAAGGTGGGAGGGGCGAAGGGGGGTGGGGGGGAGGGAGGGGAGGGGGGGGTGCCGTGGAGGGTGTCGGGACGGGTGAGTGAGGGATTAAATTGGCCGTGGCGGGGTCGAGGGGGGGGAAAGGGGGGGAGAAGGAGAGTGGGTGGAGGCGGAGGAGGGGGATGGGGTGGGCGATGGAGAAAGATTGAGACGGGCATACTGACAGCCGCGGGCGAAATTGGGATTTGTGCGCCTTCCTCATCCCCCTGCTCCTCTCCTATCCGAGCGACGGAAGCGCGTGCGTTGCGCCGTGGCGGTGGTCGGACGTCGCTTCGATATTGGCTATTTGGACCGCCGCGGAATTTGTGACCGGGCGAACTCTTCGCTTTGAAGCTCTCATCCACGCAACTTGTTCCCTCTGATGCACTTAAGCATTGAGTATCGAAAGAAAATTAATTTCATCAATCACGCTTGCTCAACTATTTGAACACACACATATCTATATTCTAAATTGGATCACGTCTGCTGATTCTTGCTCTTGGTCATATTTCGCATAAAATTGTCGAAATTCATTATTGTATTTATTAATACTTATACCCTCATTTAAACATCTCTATCCCCAAATACTCTACGATATTATCTAATATGAATCCAGCTCTCCATATTGTCGATTATGAATCCAGCTCACGAATATGTTAATTATAAAACTCATGATTTAGCTGCCATAACCTGCAAAGGAATCTGAAATGGAAATTGCTATTTAATTTGCATTGTTCAATAATAGTTTATAAGTTTCTCCTCCATCAATCTAGAGAAGCATTATAACTGAGTGATGGATAGTTCATGTGAAAAATCTCATTTAAATAAATGTTTGAATGTTTGATAAAAGTACGTCACCTTACCCCATTTTTTTCACTTTTGGTTTATTAAAAAAAATTCAATGAGGGAAGAAACTGCATAAAAATAAAAAAAATATTCGAAGTGAATTATCAAAATAGAATAACTTTGGGAGAAATTGAGGTGAAGGCAGATATTAATTCGGGATACATTTCTTTCAGTTTACAATTAATTTGAACGACGGCTATGCATTAATGGACGATCTATTTAAAAAGAATTTCCGCGATCTAGCGTAGCCAGAAAAGGGTAATGCCAGCAGCAATTTCAGAATCAAAGTCGAAACACAATATTCTAAACGTTCACTGAAACATTTTTTAATAATTTTTGATCAAATATTTTTTTGGTATGAAAACTGAAGTTACTTCGTTCTCCCATCGACGGCGCTGAAACAAACTAACCGAAAATGTGGTGTATTATGCAACACCCGAGCTACCAGTAAGCATAGTAACAGGAAACAGTCTTTATGCGGTTATTATTAATAAGACATTATAAAACCGGCCCTCGGGGTGACCCTTAAAACCTCTTCGTACTTTATTCAGTTATTTTACTAGCTTGGAGAAAATAACTTTTTATCTGAACTTATGGTCCATACACCTTTTTTGTGTCTGTATGTTATGTCTTCTTTATTCTCGGTATTTTCTCACAATCTTTATATGAGTACTTGTTTGCGTACTAATGTTTCAATTCTACTTTTGTTCTCTTCTCAACTTTTTAAAATTATTTTTACTCAGTATCAATCGTCCATTTGTAAAGGGTATTTTACTCGTTCAGTAAAATGTTATTATTACTATTCCATACTCGAATGCGTAACTCAGGGATACAAGGCTCTGAATAACTTATCCTAGTGGATCGTGCCTCTCGGTTAGGGTGAAGTGGAATAAGGGTGCGAATGGATGGGCAGATGGATGCTCAGAAGGGTGTAGGGGGAGGGGGAGGAGTGGGCTCGAAGGGGCGGTGAAGGTAGGTGGCGCGGCGGGCGAGGCTGCGATCGCCCGGTCGTCGTCGTTATGGAGATGAGGTTTTGTTGGGCTGCGGCGGCGGGTGGACCGGCCGGCGGGGAGGAAAGGAAGAATATGAGGGGACAGAGTGGAGGGCGAGGGGCTAGCGGTGGGGGCGGGAGGGGCAGAGGGGACGCGC
Source organism: Pyrrhosoma nymphula (assembly GCA_963573305.1). NCBI lineage: Eukaryota > Metazoa > Arthropoda > Insecta > Odonata > Coenagrionidae > Pyrrhosoma > Pyrrhosoma nymphula. The sequence continues at coordinate 182,301,692 of OY754327.1, forward strand.
GCCCTAAAAGGATCGCTCCGGATCGGACCAGTTAGGGCGAAGAGTTGGCGTTTTATTTTTACAAATGTGTGTGCGTGAGAGAGTGCGTGTGTTTGTGAGAGTGATTTAGGTACCGGAATTAGGTACTATTTTGGTGGCCTACCTCCCCAAGTTTATAAACCCCTGCATCTTTACTCTCTGGCATCTTGGAAGACTATCAGAGGTGATGATTTTTAAGTTATTTTATCATTTTAGTACTCATGGTTAATGAAGATACTTAGTACTTTTCCTCAAAAAAATTTACTGTACGACGCGTTTCACCGATTTACGTCATCGTCAGGCACAGGAAGTTAAAACAAGCTTAAGGAGTTTAAGTACTTATTTATTTAATGACTTTAAGCCAAAAATATCTGTACCTCACGATGCCGTAAATCGATGAAACGCGTTCTGCAGTAAAAATTTTCTAGAGACGTACTAAGTATTTTCATTAATCATGAGTATAGGTGTCGCAAAATTTGGTGGCACTCACTCGTACAGAAAATGAAGTCAGGGAGAAGAGAACATACAAGAGAGGAGGGATAAAGATGCTTAGGTTCTCTCTGGAGGTCCCCAACTGAGCCCTGTGGTACCTCTGCCCGCTCTTCAACACTTAATTCATCCTCAGCGACCTTAAACTCTACACTGGCGAGTGCCACCAAGTTTCGCTATACCTATACTAACATAATGAACTTCTACGAAGAGAAGCATGCCACTATCAAGTTTAATTTATCATATTTCCTTACCATAAAGTACACGAATGGGTGCTATCTAACTTTTTAAATTTAGTTAACACGTAAAGATGTTATTCCTTAGAAAGGAACCATGCAGCTTCTTGATCTATGTCCTATATTTGTGAGAAGACAAATGTTGATTTCATTTTCCTATATTAGTCGTGCAATAACTTTTATGGCAGTTCTCCATTACTTGAACATCCATTTAAATCGTCTATTCACCTCAACAAGAAACAAATAGTTGTACTGTATAAAATTTATCCGTAGAAACGTTTATGCGTAAATAAATAAATTAGAAGAAAATATTGAAAAAAGGTCAAGACTCGATGCCTGTGTTTAAAAGAAATGTGCTTAATTACCTTATGCAAAATATATGAAACCAGAAATTTTTAATCAATTTTCATTGCTAAAATATAAATTTTGATTGATTTTTTTAAATTGTATATTTTGATTTTTGAATGTATCCATCTTTTGTATTTTAAACAAAATATGTTGCGTGAATGTAAGTTTGTATTAAAGAGGGAAAGTTCCTTTGATATAAATTGATAAATATTTCTATTTTATATTTATTTTTTCTAATAGGTTGCAATAGTTATCGAAGAAACTCAATAATGATTTTTTATCGAAATGAAGGAATTGGCTCATGAACAAAAATTTTATGACGATAATTTCTGAGTAAAGATTTTCTAAATAGAGACATGTATTTATCATGTAACTACGGTTAAAATTAGCTTTCAAGGCGTAGTAGGATTAATTCAACCGGGGTATGGCTAATTAACTTATGCCATATGTTTGTTTGTCGGTATTGGAAAGTGGTTTCGCATTGATGTACTCTCTAATTTCCATCACCGATGATCGAGAGTGTAGTTGCTAGCGTAGGAAGATTTTTATGATGGATTTAGCATTGGAATGAATACTGAATATATAATAAGTAGTATTGAGAGCAGTTAACTGATGTTCAGTTACCCTCTTGGAGATGGTTGTGGTTTCCGACTCCCATCCTGAACCCTCCTCTATTCTTTATCTGTTCATTCGCTCCAACGATGGGATGAGATGCTGGAAAATTGTCAAGGGAATTCAATCGCTATGCATATCGGGTTTCAAGATTCAGCGTCTTGATTAGCTGGAAAATTTCTTTTATCCTAAATTCATGCGGTTTATCTGGTAACCAAATGTTATATGAGTTGCCTTGCATTAACCGTTTTTCATGAATTAGGACAATTATTAAAAGTTTTTAAGAAGGAACATTGCCATTGTAGGCACCACTAGAGCCCGGCAACTATTTCAGCAAACGAAAATCTCCCCCACCTGATATCCCTCACCGCTAGTCCTCGAGGCATTGAAACAGCCTTTTCTGACGTATTTTTCCTCGAAGCGCCCTTTTCAAATGCGTTGGGTCGTTGGAGGCGGGTGGGTCGGAGTATTGGGTGAGGCCGGGTGTCAGGGTGAAGAGAAGGGTTAAGAGAAATGGAAATGGCAAAGGGTGCGAGGTTGACGGGAAGGGGATTGGCTGTCCGGAAGTGGGAGACCCCGGGGGTGAGGGTGGGGGTTAGGTTTGACCCTGGGGCCATGACGAAAGAGCAAGACCGTGAGAGTTTGAGCCGATGAGGAGTTGGATCGAATCAAAGAGGGAGAACGATGGAACGCTGCATCGGGAACATCGGCCAATATCGAACCACGCAGAGTACTCATCCAGTTGAATGCGCTTTCTTGACATGATGCTACTAATTAATGATTTGGATCGCGAGAGATATGTCGATGTTGGTTTCACAACGGAAGAATTGGACTTATTCCTTAACCTGCGCAATGATGATAGTAGTAGTGAAACTAGTAATGAGTGTGGTATGCTTGAAATGTTGTAGTTATTCTATTATTAGTTCCGTTAGAATGATAATATCACAGTGGTCAAGATAAAAGACGTACAAGAATTCAAAAACAGGTAATTCTTTTTCCATATTCACTGGTTCAATCATGAACAGGAGTGTGTTTGGTGGATTTTCTAAAATCAGTTTTGATTCTGATTCTGAAAAAAAAGTGAAGCAAAGACATTAAAGGATTAAGACTACTATTTTTAGGTGAAGTAAAAAATGAATTTGGTAACAAGCCGTACTGATGGGTAAAAATTCCGCTCCAGCTAAGTAGGGGTAAGGAGTACGTGATACATTGGGAAAAATGTCCGTAGGAAGTAAATCATATTATGTCGAAAACATCTTATTTAGTGCTTTGAGGGTTTCTAGAAAGTTTAGATTAAGCACTGATCATAAATGCCATGCAAAAATAAGTTAATCTGAAATGACAGATAAGTCATGAAAAATCATTTCAGTTAAAAACTAATCCCTTATTTTAAAAAATGGATCCAAGTTTAAAACTAGTTTTAGCTAATCCAGTAAGTTTAAGGGGTAAGGGAAAGGGGTTTCTCTGCTCTTCAAAATGCTTCTACAAATTATTTCAGAGGCTGCGTGCAAATGAATATACGACTTTTCGGTTATAAAATCAATTGAGCAGTCGTTAATTGAATACTTCTAAACGTAGTCATTGTGATTAATAAATCAATTTAAAAATACGTTTTTTATCAACTAATTTCTTCCCTCGTGAAAATGCTTCTTCACTTTCTACCAATCCCATTCTAATAGTGATAAATATTTGATGGGTTCAGTTTCAAAAGAGATAACAGCATTAAATGAAAATATCTGATACCGATTTGATGCCATTGAGTTTGTCAGTCGAGTTTTAAGGCGTTGAAATTTCATAGCGGAATTTTTGCGGAAGAAGAGATAGTCCCATCACCGACGTGACTCGTTGCTTGCAGGCTCCGAGCTGAGTGGTAACGTGGCCCCTGCGTCACGGTTAAAACCATCACAAAGATTTATCCACGTGTCCAGAAGCGTGGTGATGTGGCGTTGATGGAGTTGGAGTACGTTTCGGTTGGACCCGGAGCCGTAATGGACAGGCTGTGGTTTATGAGCGCTGCCCTCACGGACACTCTCCTCCCTCCTGTCTTTCCTTCCGCCGCCCTTTTCATCCCTTCGCTTCGACCCGCGCCCTTCGTCCGGTCCTCCCTCCGATAGGTTTTCATTGATTCCTCCTCTTTGTTCCACATACAAATGGAGCTTTGGTAATGTTTCTGTCAAATGTTTAATGTTTAATTGGCCTTCCGTTCAGTTAATAAAATATTAGATATGGAAGAAGTTAAGAGGAAATTGGTCGGTGAAAGTCAAAAAAGACAACAAACGGATTGAAGATATAACTGAATTTAACTGCTAAGGTAGAGAGGGAGATGTCGTGTTAGTCTTCAAGTGGGAGGGAAAGGATTTTGGCATAAGAGTTACAGAAGATACGAAGATTTCCAGAGAGGAATTATGCCATGAAATCAGAGTGATGTGTCGAGGATAGGATTTGATTATCCGAAAATTTTTGATGGAATGAATATCATGTAGAAATCATCCTACTTAAACGGAGAAGTACCAATGATGATGCGGCTTCGTAATTTGTTAAATACAATTTCGGCTCTCATAGCCTAACAATTTGCTGCTTTAATCTGAAGGACAATATAATGCTGAGAATCAGCAAGTTTTCAGGGTACATCCCGCGTAGATTCATCTTCAATTATGACAGTTTCGCCGTTTCAGTAGGAGGAACTGTCGACATTCAAGATGAACCTAAGTGGGAGAAACCCGGAAGCCTTGTTGTTATCCTCAAACTACAGAGGACACACATGCTGAAGAATGGTGTGTATTGTAATTAATTTGGTTTGAAAATGTAAAGAGTTAAAAATTGGATGGAAGATTTAGCACTTGTACAATGATTTTTAATTGAAAAATATTTTGCAACATCCCTTTCATAATATTTCGTATTGAGAAAAGTTTGCCGGTTCCGTGAAAAAATGTCATGCGAAATATTTTGAATAACTTAGAATCACACAGCATTATATTCTTAGTCATTCAATACTTTTGCACGTAATGAGTTTCATTTTATAATTGTTGTTTCTTTCATTTCCATCGAATATCTTATTTTTACTATCAGCTTCATTTTCATGGATGGTTATAGCTGGAGCGATGAGTTTAGCGACATTTTTTAAATTCTTTTTTATTCACTCACTAATTATATCACGATGCGCTCTATAGTGCATTTCCATTTCGTGGCTCATCAATTGAATTCGCTTCTGCTTAGCATGGCAAATAACATCATCAGCGATGTGTGAAGGAATACTGCCTACATTTCCCAGAACGTGGTTCCGTTCGTATGTTTACTCCGCGCGTTCCATTAGTAACTGAAACCCACTCGGATTAATCCTTATGGTGTTTACTTTTCTTCATACTCTCCTCCGTTTCATCTTTGTCGAGCGCTCTGGAGCAATTAATTTGCTGTCCATGCGTCAGTAATTGGCTTTTATCTTTCGCAGTTAATTACATATATCTCATGGGAAAATATTTCTCATCCCAATTTTAACACCCATCATCTATAAACATAATCATGCAATCCTACCGGTTCCATTACGGTGCTGAAACTATTTATTATTTTTTCTGAATGAAATTACTTGCTTCACTTTTATTCTACTCACTAAGTGATTATTTATTGCTTTATATATCTATTTGGAGTACACCGTTTGGAGTAGTCACTTCAGACGACGTTTTAATGTTCATTCTTCGCTCCTTATAGTTGACCTACTAGGTTATGTCCTTTGTGATGAGTGTGTCTTTTTCTTTCCCAATAATGCGCACGTCTCAATAATTGCAATTTTTCTTTCGTGCGTTTTTTTTTTGGCCTTTTTTTACGGGGTCAATACTTTTTATGATACTACGATGTATAATCGAGATCAATAATGAACCGTATAATAGGGCGAATAAATATTTTTGTATTTTTATCACGCTAATAAATTTCGAATCATTTCCAAGTGAGGTATGAAAATCCACATGAACGCTTGTGACTAGATGTGTCCACGCCTGTGTTTCGGCAACCCACCTATCTAGGTTATGTAATGCGATGCGTAATTGCTGGAGCAAAAAAATCGTTGAATCGTGAGAACCCCAGTAAATATAATTGCAATTTAGTAAATATTCACTACATACACATATTTCCATTCCCTTATTGGTAGAGGCCTAATTCTCAAAAGGGAGCAAAAAGGCTTTAAATGATATCTTGATGATTCCAGCTGCTATTCCTTGCGGTGAATGAATTGCTTGCCTTGCAACGCATCCGTCGGAATTCGGTGTACAGATCGTGAATATCGTCTGCCAGTTTTGTTGACTTCGGAGCCGTTTTTGTGTGCGCAGTTTCTCCGTTCCGCGAACTTTGACTTCCTTCGTGACACACTTGTCCTGATGGACTCAAGTGACCTCCGACATGGGCCACTCCCACGATGCCTTTTCCTGCTCTTTACGCGGGGAGCGTGATGACCTAGTGGTTTGAGCGCTTGGCTACAGATCGAAGGATCCCGGGTTCAAATCCGGGTGAAGCCTTTGGACGTCCCCGAACAAAAAAAATCCTCGGAGTGTGAGGTGGCCCAGGGAAAGGAACTGGCCCCCCTGAATGTGTGAAATTCACACGCCTGTGGCTTAGTCCGGGGTGAGCTCTGCCCTCAACTATCCAAACCAACCTTCTGGTTGAATCACTGAGTGAGTGACGCGGGGATCAGTTCACATACTTCCGAACAGCGTTTCGCCTTGTTCAATTTTTTTTTTAATTTCCATCGGGGATCGGGGTGATGTGGTGGACAAAGGACTGATTTCCGATTCCGAGGGACTGGGTTTGATTCCCGGCTGGAGATTTATGTATGGAATATCGATCCATACTTGGGTGCTGTGAGATGATCTTTTTAAGCGTTATCTATCCGTCAGATGGGGCATCATTCCGCGGATCCCTTAGCTCATTTTGTTAAAACTATACTGACGTTGACACCGGGTTTCTTTTCGTCCTTCATTCACTCATAGAATAACCCTTCACTTACTCTGCCAACCTTCCTAACTTAATGATATATGAGGTCTCAGTTGTCGGTCGCCTCCCGAACTTCATCCCACCGCATGCTTCCGAAGGGGACCTTCCGCCGTTCTCGAATCCCGACAAAAGTACTCTTCCTTTTGCTCTCCCACACCCTCCACCCACTTTCTACCACCCTTAAGTCCTTCCGCACCCCAGCAGCTTCCCTTCCCATCTCTCTTTCCCCCCCTTCACCCCACCCTTCCACCCCTGTCTCCCCTTCGTCCTCTCTCTCTCTCTGTCCTAATCTGGCGCCCTCTGCTGACCAAAACTCACCCTCCATTCTCCCAATATCCCTCTTCCCTTTTCCCCCCGCTCCTTTGCACTTTCACCCGCCCTTCGGCCGGCCGCGCCCAGCCCTTCTCTACCGCCCCTTTCATTCTCTCGCTAATTTTGGGCGCAAATTATGCTCTCGCGAGATGAGTCTACTGGGAGATGAGGAGTGGCTAGGGAGCGGGAGGTGAGGGGCTTGGGTGGTGGTCGAACGTCCGGTGTTGCTGCAGCTATGACGGGGGACGAGAGGTGGCGGGGGCAGACAGGTGACAAGGGAGCGGGTCGGGGAGGGGTGCAAGGGAACCTCTTTCTGCTGTCGTTGGTGGGTTGATTCATTGGGGAGCCGAAAGCTATAGCACCATAAGGGGAGGTGAGAGGCTATGGATGGCTGGCGGTAAACTCTGTGCCGGCATTAACATTACTCTAAGCGTATGGTGCCAATGGGTCCACGGTTTAACGTTCCATCCGACGGACGGAGTATGGTGTCTCGAAGAGCTCTCCACTTATCCATCCAATGGGAGCCGGGATGGCACAGAAAGATCTCCGCTACTCCCGAGATTCGAACTCTGGCCCTAGGCATGGGAATCCAGTACTCTAACCGCCTCACCAATCCAATACCCTACTGTCTTCGTCAGCCGATTGCGGCGAGCAGGGGAATCCCTTAATTCAGTGAGGGGAAGTTGCATGTGAAGTGGCATAGGGGGATTATTTAAAAACACTGCAATGTATTTCGAATAAGGAAAATATTAATATGACGCATGGAGAATTATGCAGTATTACCTGTGAATTATGCATCCCAAAGAACGGTTTTGGCGACGTAAGTGTTAGGCTCAAATCGTAGTAAGCTCCTCGGAGTGTGAAGTGAACAGGCAAGGTGGAGAGGAACAGGGTATGTTTAACAATTGAGGGGGTCGGGGGAGAAAGGTTTTAAGACCACCTTGTAACATATTGGAATCCCAGCCATGTTGAATATTTCGACGTTAAATATTTTACGCGTACGTGCAGTGAGTTTTATTTTTAGACTCTGCACTGTTACAGGTGTGAGGTAGCAACAATTACGCTACGGTGACCACAACCTGAGCACGTAATCAAACGGAAACTAAACATTAGCCGATAGCCGCAAAACACTATTGTTTAAAGTTATAAACTCCTGAACACAAAGGGAAACGAGGGGAAATTTCTTTTAGAACATTCGAATAGAAGGAGGGAGAAAATGAATATACATATACAGGCGAGTTACTCTATAAGGGGCTGGCAGTTTAAACAATCAACCAAGATAAAGGTCGAATCCACGCCACTCGCTGCGGTGAAATTACGTCATAGGGACCATAGAGAACTGAAGAAGAATTTATAAAGTAGTGATTTCCGGTACGAGGGAAGTATTAGCCGTACTGTATAAGGAAGTAAGCAGAGGTCCGCTGGAACTACCTGAGACATAACCAAGGAGCAGTCAACCTTGCGGCCGAGTACCTGTAGCGAGACAGTGGTGGACGTTAACTGCGTCCACCACTGTCTCGCTATCCTTAGCCAGTCGAGGGATCAGCGCAAAACATGCGTGTCATGACGACGACCATGAAGGAAGTCACTATATATTTATGTATGTGATCATAATTAATTGGTAAAGGGTATTTATTGGTGCAAGTGAATACATTTGTGTACAAAAAGTGAAGTGAACCGTGAAGGCAAATGAAAATTCCCAAAGGAAATTGTCGCTGTGGCCCAAAGGGCGAAGAAACCAATGTGATACACTGACAAAGGTAACAAATACACCTGATATTGTGATTCATGTATAATATGTTTTTATTGAGTGGCGTGTTGTATTTCATATAAGTTTGTTCTGGCAAGTATATAAACTTTGATGTGGAGGGAAATACAACTGTGAATAAATAGAGTTCATAATTTATTAAGAAAGGAAAAAGTGTTATTTATATTATTGGTAGAATTAAAAGAAAGATTATCCTAATATGATAGGTAATTATTTTAAAATGTTACAACCTCCTGCTTCCAAGAAATCTCTGTTGACCGGTCACTCGCGGACCTTCTGTTTACTTGAAAGTGTCTGGAAGCAACAACGAGATCACAACCCAGGACCCTCCGATTCGCTTACGACACTGTCGTTAGTACTTATGTGCATATGTGCAGACATGCATAACAAACTGGAAAAGACTATTCACAACGTAGCCAATATTACTATAGAAAAATCACATATGATAGCTTGGTGCGTCAATGGATTACTCTTGTTAATCTGGGGAGATAAAATATAACTTCAGAGGCACGGTCAATAAATATAAATTTCAGTCATTCATTTCCGCCAATTATTATAATAATGAAAATGATGCTGGAAAAATACAGTAATTACTATCCAAAATAAATGGAATACCATTATCCTGCGGGTAAAACATATATTTTTTGTGGTAAATTATTGAAGTTATTTATTATGTTAGTTCAGAGTTTCAATTTAAGCCATTGTAGGAAAATTTCTCAGCAGAGATTACGAAGAGTTTATTACACTTAGGTTGTGCCACGGGGATTATTTAATTGGTGATCCCTAAGTGGACCACTGCCCTTTAGAGGGTTGATTAAAATAAGTTAATAGGAAACCTCTTGACTTCTCTAGAGGAGAAAAATAATATTCTCAACGCATTTTTTTGATTCTTTGCTTTACAGCGAATTGACGTTATTCAGTATTTATTTAAATGGCTTTCTCAACGGGGGAAATGCATAAAATGTATCCCTCATATTTTAATAGTCTAAATAGCAGAACATTTGTTAGCGATCTCAAATATACAATTCAATTGTAAATGTATTCCCTCCAGGCATTAATATTTGCCTTCAAGAAGCGCATCAAAATTTGAATAAGTTACGAGGTCTAAAAGGGCCTCCAAATGACCCGACGTTACCACATGGTATCGCTTCACTGTTCTTCATGGATTTCAGCGGCAAAGTTCAAGTCGTCCTAGTTCATTTTTTCCCATTAAAGATTACTTCCATGAAATTAGAATGAAGAATCTCTATTAAACACGAAAATAGATCTTACTACTGGAAACGATATCGTTCACTGACATAATCGCCCTTATTTTCAGTGACTTAGTGTTTTGACACAGCCTAATGAGTGTAATTTCTGACGAGAAATATTTTAATTGAAGGTAATGACTCCAGTTCCCGTAAACATTTAGTTCTCTTGAGGAATGGGTTTGTAATGGGGGGCTGTAAGGAGATTTACGGGGGATTAACCCACACCAGGGATCAACCCAACAATATGGCACACCACTCAACACCGAGGCGGTTCTCAATCACTCTACCGGCTAGTGTTTTTCTGACGAGGATTTCAACCTTCGTTCAAGAGAAACCCACTGACGGACACACTGAAAATAAGAGGATTCGGGGGAAATCAATCCCACGCCAGTGACCAACTTACACCAGTCGCACAAGACTTCACAAAGTGGCCATATTTTTTATGCCATATTGTTGAGTTGATCCATGGTGCGGGTTAATCCTCTGTAAATCTCTCAACAGCCCCCGTTTTTAACCCATTATCCATGAAAGATAAATGTTCATGGCTATTGGAGTATTTACCTTTAATTTAGCTAGCCGTAAGAACTCCATTCTTTGTTATTAAGAAATATTTTCATGAAACAAAAATATTATCGAGAAAAGAAGTTTTCTGTCGACCAATTTATTTTTATAAGAGATTCACAAGCAAATAGTATTGCATCTTCCCAACTGCATAGTTTGAATTGTGAATGGTTCTGAAAGGTTGGAGAACGGGAAGAGGATTGGGGAAAGAGGGAATAGAGTTGGAGCCAGAGTGCTTTGGGAGGGAGATGGTGGCGACGGGGTTGTGATTATGTTGTGTTTGGGTGGGGTACTCATCGGACTGGAGAAGTGGAGGGTCGCAGTGAGAGGGGCGCCAGAGGGGGTGGCATTGCAGTGGGTGGGTGTCCCATCGCGTCGCGGAGGCTTCGGCCGGCGGCCTGTTTGAGTTTCCGCGCGCGTGGGCGAGGGGCCAGGGAGAGAGAGAGAGGGGGAGGGAGGGGTAGTCGAGGGGAGGAGGAAAGCGGACGGTTGGGAGAAGGTGGAATTCGCCGCTGCGAGGGAAGCTGTCTGCAACGGTGGTTGAGTTGCGGACTCTCCGCTCTTTGTGTCCTAGCGTTCCTCCCCGTGAGGAAAAATGCACTCCTCAGAGGTTGAACACGTGGCGCTGGTGCGAGAAGGCAATGGAAGAAAAGTAATAGTGTAATGCGTATTGGCAACACTGATGATCCTTATGAGTTTTCGAAGAGGTATTCGGCTGAAAACTGTCTACTATGTTAACATGTCAGACGTAGATCGGGTGCGTTTTCTATTTTCGGAAGCCAAAAAGACTTCTGGAAAGCATTTAATAAATATTTTTTGCTTTAAATATAACAGTTGAAAACCCTACTGCTTACAGTGTGCTTACGGTAGTGAGAATGTTTCCAACAATTGAAGGATGAAGCTGAATCATGCTATTCACCAAGCATCAATAATTTAACAATGGCTTTCTATTAATTCTTTGAAAACATTTTTTCTTTTTATGCGTAAATTCTTTAGTGTCGTTTTTTTACATAACAGTCTTAGAAGATGTATCATTTTTTTAAAGTAGTACAGTAACTCTATTGCATATAAATCATGCTGTGATTTAAAAAATGTGAGAAATTCGAGAGACCATTTCTCCGCAATAGTGGTTTTTTCAGCTTAAAAACTTTCATTTTTTTTCTAGAGCATGTTTTTTGGATCTTAAATTTTTCATTAGCGATGTGATTTTTTTTATCATTTACCCCTTAAAAACATGATATTGTGAAGCAGGATCAAGAAGCAGAAGCAATCATCCCTCTAGAGAATATTTTTACTTTTGGAAAGGAGACGAATGCAAGACGAATGAATGGAGGGAAGCCTAAGATATTCGTGGAGTTCTGAAGCTTTGTGAGACAAGTCAATGCCATGTGAAGAGCGCACAAGGAAAATGTCGTATAAGTCAAATGGTAAAGCTGTATTTAATGGAATGCTTCACATTGTTTGGTCGGCCTTTAGCGGAAGAGACAAAACAATAGAGCTGTCTTTCCTCGGACATGACGTAAGGTTTGGGCGATGAATTCTGAAAAAGACACGACATGTCGCCATTTCATGAAATTCATGAAGAGAAAACTTCGTTCGAATCCCAAGCGAAGGCCGGCAAACAATTTAAGAACTACGTGGAATAAGTTAACAACTAGCTTACATAGCGGAGTATCCCATTTTCTGGAGGGAAGAGCGATTCTAAATCGCACATAAAGCGCAATTACCATGTACTCGACGACACATGTCTCCATACTTATCCCTGACCATTTGGCGAAGTCCCTGCCCTCTTCTTGGCTTTGAGGTAACGGTCACCTTTCAAAATGGCGTGTCAACGCGTAGCGTGAGGAATACTTGTGTCAAAATTACGCAGATGTAAGGAGTTTTGATCAGCATTTAAGGTATGCCTCTCAGGAATGTAGCTGATTTCCCCATTTCAAAACTTTATTTTTTATCTGCATTTTGATTACCACCATGTTATGTTATTATAATAGCTACTTCAGCTGCTTATGCTGAAAAATATTTTGGACCATTACTTTGAAAATTATGTTGCTTTGCCTTGGTTTGCTTTAAAAAAATGTATATCAACTTGTTATTCTAATTCATAAAAACTCCATTTCTGTTCAGTACGTGCCAACCAAGGGAATGATCCTTAGTATTCAATGGGGGGACATTCGCATTTCTTCGTGTCACCGAGTACGGTAAACCGACAGAACTTCTTAGTTTCTTTCTGAGCATTTGCGCAGCATAATGCATTTTTCACTATGAAACATTTAACAGAATAAGTGATCTTCAGAATGAAAACTCCGAAAAAAAACTCCAGAGGATTATGTTTCGTATGAATGTTTAATATCCTAGCATGGAATATGCTCGGAAACACTTTGACTATCGTTAAAAGGACGTAATAATTTTTATGGTTTGAATTGAATAGTCCATGAGTCGAACCTTTCTTCCAGACACTTTAAATTAACTTTCAATCTGCCTCCGATTATTATTTCACAGAATTAGTAAGAGGTCAAAATCATTTATTTACGTAATGAACTAGGCTCGTCCACCATTAATACCATCCTTAAATCAATAAATCTTGAGTTCTGAAAGCATCAAATCAAAAAGCGATTTCTTCTGTTGGTGCCGCTATTTGGTCAAATGATATGCCTCTCCTTCGCGTTCTGCTCTCCGCTTAACTGAAAGGGAACTAATTGGATATTATATCCACGCCCGAAGTGGACTAACTAATTAGTGGAGCCTTCATTATTTACATTAAATAAGTGTATATGTGCGAGGATACACGAATGTATGCAGTTAGGTAAATTTATGGGCCTGTGAAAGGTCTTCCCGATTATATCTTTGCCATGATCGCAGGCATCACCCAGAAAATCGTTGTAATTACTTTGAGTTTATCCTTCCCTCCAACTTCGTTTTTCTCCCCGGGGAAATGATAATGCTTCCATACGCCACTCGGACCGGACATAGTCCTTGCATCACTCACGCCTTCCTATGAACGCCATTTTCTGCGGTTAGTGCTTAGTTAGATGCTTAGGGTAATGCATGTGCCAGTTTAATATTTAATTGGAATTGAGGTAAAAGTACTGTGATCCAACAACTGTGCCAAGGCATAAAGATATACTGTTGCATAATTACGAATTTCAGAAAAATACATTCTCGCTGCCGTTAAAAAAGACCATTAACGTGATGCTTCATCACAATAAAATAAAATCTCGATATACCCATTCTCGATAAGATTTCAATGATACTATGCCGATACTATTAATGTTGCTCCCATGAAATATTTCAAAGCTAATTATTGCGATGGAGCTAAAATACATTGTGTAATCATTGCCATCTTGTATTTTATTTATACCTATTCACCGGATTATGTTTTCAGCGCGTCACTTCGGAATACAGCACGTGTTTCTTCCGTTATTATTTGTGGTTTGCTGGTGGAGGTGGAGGGGAGGACAGGTATTTCATCCGTTTTACTCTGAAAAAACTTTCTTGTTAACACAGAACTGCGAACTATGCTTTGAAACTTTTGGCACCTCCATTTCTCTGGAGATTGACGCGTCTCTGTTGTAACGCACTGACACGCGCATGACTTCCGTGGCCATCACCTGTTTCCCCTCGAGGCTGCCGCTTTCTCTCTTCGACCCTTTGTGCTTGCCCTGACGCCTGATGACGGTGTGGACACGAAACATCGCCTTTACTTTATTCTAGTGTAAAAGTATTACAATCTTATTTTCGTCGCATTAAATATAATTGAAAACCATTTTATAGTAAGTCCTACACAACTCTGAATGCTTAGGTCCCCTGCCAATTGCCAACGTGTATGTTTTATAGTCTTTACAAGTTTTTTTTATTGGTATCATGACCATGTTTTTCCCGTTATTTATTTCGTGATTTCGTTTTTTATTTCCACATGGTTGTCCTAATATTGTGAGATTTATAGGCTCTACCAGCTTCCTAATACGTACGCGAGTTCCTTACAAGACTTCAGTATTGTGAAAATGGGGACGTAATGTGGATTCCGGGAATCTAGGGAGAGTTGGGACGGTCGCTGCGCGCTCATGAGTTAGAAGAAGACCTCAATATATATGAAAACGTAATATTGATGTTGTCAGTGTAGTTCATAAAAAAATAATCAGACTTTCGCATCAATTAATGGCCAGTCATGGTGTAAATACATTGACGTCAACCTTTTTTCGCGAATAAATGCTCATTCTTTTGGTAGATTAAAAAGAGTGGTACATCTAATGTGATAGAATATTTTTAAATAAAGACTTCGAGGAAAAGCAATGGATGTGTGCATTTTTAGTGAGACCTTCTTATACTGCTGTATGTTTCCTTCTGCAGAAGTTTTTTTTCCAAGGGTCCAAAGTAATTTAGTTGCTAGTTTGAATGATTTAATTGCCTTTTTAAACTGCTGTCACAATGAACTTTGCGTGGGAAAACGATACTGTATGTTCCAGTTTGCATGACCATGTATCTCTCGTATCTTTTCGCTCTCTGTTTTGGCTTGATAGATTCTTGGTCATTCTTAACAGACGGGATTGTTTCAGGTTCGAATCTTGGTGAGGTCTCTCTGAAGACGCCTGGCTGAAATCCACGTGGTATTATTTTCTTTGTGCCTAAATTTCGTAGCCAACCACAAATTGCCTGCGGAAAGAAACCTGCCCCTATTCGCTCAAGGTTTGAATTCCATGCAACTTTAGGCCTGATGCGCGGTGTGGTATACCCTCAATAAAAACAACTTCTACGATAGGCCTGAAAGTATTCTAGGCATTCTCTTCAGGTTATATCACGGAATTTTACTCATGCTTCGTCTAATGTCTAATATAAACTTAATTTTGAACAACCCGCCCTGGAGAGTGAAACCTGATAACCTTGGAGATTCCTCATAAGGGATTGTGTCTTGCCAAAAGATAGAACGACAACGGTACCGTTCTTAGGTCCGGTTTTCAAACATCAGGTTAACTTTTACCGTTAGATATTGCTGCATTTGTGTTACGGTTACATTAACTGAGCGCTCAAGTATGGTAAAGTAACCTAGTCTCTGGATTGTTTGACGTGAGAGTTATCAATGGGAAACCGAACCCATACCGGCTGTTGTACCGCAGAAATGTTTAACCAGACACCGTAAAACTCGGCCTTAGTATGTGGAGGAAAATATCCTTTAATATAAAAGCAGAAATGGATATTTGTGAAGGCTCTATATCTTCCAAAATAATGACATTTACGATGATATTTTCATCTTGCAAATGTCATTGGCTCGCAGGCGATCGCATGCATTTTTCGTCTACGCCACCCGCGGAGGAAAGGCGTCTTTTGGGCGTGTCTCACGCGCGGGAGCCTTAGCGATAAGTTCACCTATGGATGGAATTGAGCGTTTGGGTGCGGGAAGGTGTAGAACGTCGCCAGCACACGGCTTACTCAGGAATCGGAGCGTGGGGGGTGTGGGACGGGTGCTACAAGGGCTAGACGACTCCGAGGGAGTGGAGCGGCGAAGGGAGCCGTGGGAATCGGTCTCGACGCGGCGCGTGTGTAAGAGTCGGAAGGAAGAGTGGACCTTGTTTGGCGCCCACGTCAGAGGGGGTGGGGGAGCCGTGGGAGTCAGAGGGTGGAGTGGGATGGGGGGGAGAGAAGGGGATTTTGGCATGGCGAGGTCGCCTGCCTACCTTTTTCCTATGAGAATTGTCCACCACTCCCCGCACTCGTCCCTTAACCCCTACGTGCCCTTCCCTTCCCCCGACTACGTCACACAACGCACACACACAAGCGCCCAAAAAATAATAAAAATATATGTTCTCTTCTCTCTTCTTTCTCTTTTTTTTTGGTTCTGTAATTTCGCGAGGTCCCATGGGGACTCATTTCGTTGACGGCTAATGGCGGGGCTTGGAGGGAGACATGGCCACCGGGACGGAGAGATGGGCTTTCGAGGGAGTGGAGGGAATGTGGGGGGGTGGGGAGGGAGCGTGTGTGTTGAAGGGAGGGAGTGAAGAGAGGGGGTGGTGCATCTGGGAATAAGGGTGGGCTCCGAGGGGCAATGCTTCGGGGGATGGGGGGGGAGGAGGAGGAACGCGACGAGGGATGAGAATGGTGTGTGAGGGTGGTTGGGAGGGAGGGCGGAGGAGGGTGGGGGAGGGTGGGTTGGCAGAAAGGTGGGAGTGAGGGAGAAAGGCCAGTGAGAGAGGAAAGAGGAATCGATATCCGAAAGAGATATGGTATTGTCCGTGGAGTGTGTTTGTGTCGATGCCTCCTCCGTGTCGGGTTTTCATGCGGGACGAAGGGGGTGGGAGGAGAGGGAGCAGAAAAAAATTAGAGATGCCCCCAAAAAGCGGTGGTAATATGCTAACCGATGCGGGGAGAGGGGGGCGGGCGAGAGGTGGGGGCTGGGAGGGAGTAGGAGAGTATGGTGGAGAGCGGCAATGGATCTTAAAGGCCCTCCCCCCCTCCTGTACATGTGGGGGGGGGGGGTGAAGGGGGAGGAGGGGGGTGGGACGCGCGTGTGTCTGTATGCATGTGTGCAAGCCGGCTGGCTCATGGATTTATAGTTTTCATGGCTCGGGTGATCTTTTACGGCCCAATGAAAGAGGATAGGTTCCCCGTTGCCGTCGGCGGCGGCGTTGCGTGGCATAGAAACATAAAGAGTGATTGTATCGCAATAGTGAAATGGAATGGACAATTGCGACACATTAAATCAATTTTACGAGGAGTAAGTTGGTCCAAAATCAATTCGGGTCGCGGAAAATGCACGCGTTTTTGCGGTGCTAGCTAGACACTGTTTAGAGGGTTGCATTTTCCTTTCTGAAGTTTTGGTCTGCCCCTCCTGGTCTTAGTTGCTGTCCCTGAATGAATATCGTGTTTCGTGATTTGATGACATATTAGACCCTTGATACCTTAACCCTTCTTAAGGAAATCTAATTTTAGTGGACATTCGATTTGCCCGTAATATTTGAAGCGCGATGCAATTGACTTTCCCGCTATACCACTTCGCCCAATAAAGGTGGGTGCATTTTCAGCTAAAGTAATTAACGGATGATATGCTGGACTCTGAGGAAGTTACACTGCTAGATCTAAAAATTGTAGGAAATTTTACTCTGCGTTTCTTTGTAAGTTCATGGATTAATCTGCATTAAATGGTTGAATTTTTGAAAATTTTTAAATTTAATGTCCGGAAAAGAAGCCTGTTAAATCATGCATTAGGGTTAGATGATGAGGATGGTGAATGTATTCGTCACTCTCTTGAATTTTAAAGTTAAAGTTAGGAACGGATGTGTAATATTAATAAAGAAAAAATCTTTCGCCTGGACTGATATAATATTTTCATTTTGAAATTTGTAGTAGTAGTAGTTCTCTTCTGTGTGGGAGACTCCAGTTTCAGTTAAACTGCTTCGAATTTGACGTTAGCAAGTCTAATTGGGTACCTATATAGATTATAATCGTTGATTAGTATTATACCAAATTCCTAGAGCTCCTCGGTTATGCTAAGTTATTTGTATCTACATCTCTGACATTATATTACCTTAAATTAGTATATATAATTACGCTCATCACTGACTGACTCTATAACGCTGTAAGATAGAGCCACAGTCACGAATGAAGCAGTAGACTGGTGGCAAGGTGGTGGATGGTGTATGGAGTTCGATGCCTTGGTGTGGCAAATAAATATTTTTTCATCGTTTTTTTGCTTACCGTTTTAGATGTCGTCCTCGTGGTAACTTCCATTAAAAATAATTTCACGCAATTTCTTATTCTGTAAAGTGATACACTCATTAATTCCGGGGAGCAAAACGAGTTAGATGGACCCACAAATCAAATTTTTTTGTTATATTCATCATCATTCAACGGGCGCCATAGGCGTCTTACAACTAACTAGAGCAATATAACAGCAAATATCTCGAAAAAGTCTTATACAATAAACCACACTTGAGGTACAGGAGCAAATAATACGACTTGGTGGTAGGTTTCATCTTACCGACCCAAAGTGGCAGAGATATGTTTGCCGTGGTGCACGCATTTGTTTCACGTTTTCGAATGGGATTGATTCTTTTTTTTAAATTTCCAGCGTGAGGAATTGTTGGTAGGTTGTTCCAATTTGCATCGGAGCGAGTTTTACGCGTGTGCTGGTGCGTGTCGATAGCCATCCGTCAGATTGTATCGCACGCGGATCTCTCGGCCTGGGCGCACGTTTTTCAAACGATTCCGCCGCTCTGTGTGCCTGTCTGTCTGGTACCCGAATCGTAGAGCTAGCATGTCACGTCTAAACGCGACGTCGCGTCGGGGGGATCAGAAAATGTGGGAGCATTTAAAATTGCGGCCTGCTGGGATAATTCGCCTGTCTCGCTCACTCGCGGATAGAAAGTACGCCGCTTTTTGCGGTCGAATCTGAAAAGCGTCACAATTAAAACAACGTATTACTTGCTCTGCATGATCTTTCAACCTCTAATGTGTTGTTAGGGGCCATTAATATCATGGATGTACTCCGATCACGTGCATGTGTATTTTTTAAATTAGTTATCTCACCTTATTTTTTATTTTCCGGTTCATTGAGTGAAAAAATTGCTGTCAGAACGAAAAAATGTAATCAAACACTTAATCTCGGTTAAATATAATGTATATTTATAGCCTTGTAAAATTCATTTATTGTTATTTTTATAAATTATTGAATATCAGTCAACTAATTTTAAATGGTAATTTAATGTCCTTGACAGATTATATTACGTTCGATTCACTTGAGGACTTAAATCGTTACAAAAAGCTGTTGGCATGAAAATGTGGACATTTTTATATGGCACCAAAACTCTTCAATAAAAACTGTTGGATTACATAAAAATAAATTTTTTCTTTGGCGCATTAATGAGAATATGCCAAAAATTTTCAATATGATGAAAGAGGAAAGATTTATTGGTATGATTTGAACATGGATGCTTTATTAATTATAACAGTGCAGTTATTTTTACCTTCCCTGATGAACATTTTTATTGCTGTATATCTATCAACCTGAAATAGCGAATAGGGAACTGTGCATATTTTGGGAAGAAATATTACGGATTTCAGATATGAATGAGATTCAGAATAATAATTGATGTGTAAGTATAGTGAAAAAAATAATGGGAACATTGAGGAAAGAAATAGCCGGAAGATAATTAATAGTCGAATACGAATTGAGGGTGTTAGAATGCTAATGCGTGGAGATGAAAAAATACGCTATCCACTTCCATGCGCTTTGAGATCTATTTTAAACATTCCATTTTCTCTTTGATGCCGAGCGAGGACACCCACGTGTTATTTTATCTGGAATATGTTTCAGCATTTCCATCCTAGACGGGTTTAATGGGCGGATTTACCTCGTGATTTTCCTATTTGTTTTGAAATTTATGGCGAGAGAAAAGTTTCCCCAGGCATACTTTTGTTCACGTTGCATGAGCCGCGCAATTTTCGTCCACTCAATTTCCGCGAAAAATCAAACATTACAAAAGTCAAAACATTGCGGAATGGAATTTTTTTTTATAATGCCACCGCACTACTTTGAAGAGCGGAGGAGGATGGGGAGGGGCTGGGAGTGGGTGGGTTGGAAAGAGGGGGGTGGGGGGAGAGCTGGGGGGAGGGGTGGTGGTAGTTCAAAAAGAGGAAACGGTCGGTCGGCTTCAATTCATTTTTTTTTTTTTAACTTTTGCATCGCACCCATCCTCTTGTCCAGTATATCCCGCTCGGACCCCCTCCACTCATACTCCCCCACCCACTCTCCCTCTCCCCTCCCACCCACCCATCCCGCCATCCCAAGCGGACCGAAACAGTTGACGGCGCAGCGAGAAAATTCCCGCACAAACAAAAAGCGAGGAAAAACGCCCGAAACAGATTTAGCGAGGTGGTCACCTCTCTTTTCTCCCTCCCTCATCCCACCCCTCTCAACCCCAACTCTCTGTACCCTGTCGCACTCCCAACTCATCTCCTCCTGTCCCCCTAAACGCCTCCCCCACCCTCCTCTGGACTCCCCGTCGAATGACGCAGTCATCCCGCCGCCGATACGGTACGTTAAAAGAGTGGCCAGGCCATTTAGCATTACCCGCTCATCATTTTCCGTCGCTCCGAGCAATACCGCACGCGGTAGCCTAGCGACGACGAGTGGTGTGTGAGGGGTAAAGGGGGGGAGGGGGTGGATGTCGTGTTTTGGGAGTGGAGTGGTGGAAAGGGGAAGGTCGGCGTGCGTTTTATCCGCGGCGGGCGACAGAGGCGACCTGTCTCTCTCTGTATCCCCAGTATCTCCTCCCCACACTTCGTATCCCTGCCCTCCTATCCCTTTTCTATCAATCTCTCTCTCTCTCTCTCCTTTCCTATCTCACTCTCTTCCCAACTCCCGCTTGTTTGGCTCCGCGGTCTCCCCTCTTGTTGTGTTTCACCCGCGGGTGGGGGACAGTTTCGGGAGTGTTTTTCGCTGGGGGTCAAAGGGGGACGGGGTGTCACAGGGTGTCGGTTAACTTCCCCTCCACCCCCCCCCCCCCCGTTGGGACGCACGGGGTGGCGCACCCGTGGTGCACACACTCCCGCTGTCCAAATAGGCCGCCCGGTGCAGGTGGGAACTGGAAAAAGGTCCTCGGTGGCGGCGCGAGATTCGGGGGTCGGATTGGGGGTTCTCGCGCGGCGCATACGGTTGTATTGCCACAAGGGAGCGAGCGGGAAGGTGAGGCGCGGTGATTTGACGGAATGCGTCGATTGGGTGCAGTGGATGGAGTTTTTGCCGGCTGTTCCGTTGGGGGTGTGGGGGCGGTTCGGTGCGAGGGCCCCGTGGGTGAAAATAGACCGGTGGAGTTCGGTGCTAATCCAACGAGCCGACTCGCCGATCGGGATTTCGGTCATCGATTTGGTGCAGAACCGTGCACGGATTGATTTAGGGGTCTTGCACGAGGTAGCATCATCGTAACAATTTATATTTACTTATTCTGTTTAAGTTCCAGTAGGTATAATGCCATTTTCCATTTTCTATTGTCACGTACTGAGCATGCTCGCCATGCTGATATATCATTTTTCTCTATTTTTTTTATTGAAAGGAAAGTTCTAAGTAAATCTGTTGAGATCAATAACAACTCGCCGATGGCGTATACACGAAAACATGTTTTTGAAATTCCCCATGTTCATGTGAGGGCAGCGGTGTAAAATTTAATGAGTTCCTTAATTTTAATTCTCGCTTGTCACCATTATATCATTATTGTCAAGAATCTTATACCCTCTAGGTATTTGAAAAAAATATGCATAAGATATGCGTGAGTTAGGATATCTATCTCTTAATTACATGTTCTCCTCCGAATTTTGAGAAGATTGCTTTCAAGGAAATGTGACTATACTTTGTTTATCCCAAAACTAAAATAAACACTCATTCTCTGTATAACGATGGAAAATTAAAAATAAGTACAATTTCACTTTCGTATTTCTATTCTCTAATGTTGTATTACCTGACGTCATAATAGACGTTTTCTTTGTGAAAATCGAATACGTTTTGCAGTTTTATTACGGAAGTTTTTTACGTGGAACATGTTGTTTCTCTGCGTTGAAAAATGTTCGCTTCTTCACAATGTCGGAATGAATAATAGTGAAGACTTTTCAAAATATTCGAGCAGTGCATATATTTTTACGAATATTTGGCTCCTGTTATGCTTATCACGATTTTCTGAAATATTTTCGAATAGAAATTCTTCTTATCAGGTAACATGTGGCTAGGCTTAAACATAAATATGCATGCGATCATTTGGTACCCTTTACGACAACTGTATCTGGCTTAGCCTCTGGCTCCGAACACTGAAATCAAGACATTATTCTGATTGAAACACTCTGTTCTAATTATCTCTAACCATGCCAAGGAGAGGTAAGCTTCAAGAGTAGTCTTTAGAATTTGATTCTTATGGAAGAATATTATCACTAGTGGAGGACATGGCAATCTATTTAAGCTTTAATTAAAATTCTCAGTTATTAATTCTGGTAACTGATTACTTCTTACATGTGTTTTGGAGGATTCGCATTGGTATTGCAATTAAAACTTAGAGACTGCGATCTTAGTGAAAGGATTTACTATTTCCGCCATTAAATATTTACATGGGGGAGTTGAGGAAAGTTTAAAACGCTTGCATCATGTTAACAGAAATATCCACAGTTCGAAAGCTTAGTTTTAAAAAAATGAAAACTTACACTGTATGACGCCAGACACTCTATTTTTATGTTAACGATTATCACGCCCTCATTGAATCTAATATCAACTAAATTCCTATTTTCTCCTTTACCTATTACGAATGCTCTATTGTCAACCAATGGGATCTCTGGTGAATCATCTTCCCCGTAAATAGCGAAGCAATTCGATTTCACGGTAATACGGTCGCTCTTTCACCTTTGGGACTTTCAATTAGAAAAGCAAGAAGAACGGTCATAAAAAACCTGAACTGTGGGCACATCTAACAAATATATGAAGAAATTTATTATTCCCTAAGACACTCAATGTATAAATAAATGTAAGGCGGAATTGTAACTTTTGGCGGATTTCAATGCGATGTTGATCGGCGAATAGTTTAAACGAGATGAGTTGTCCATGGTGAGAGATCCCTCCCGACATCCTACCCACCTACAATCCCTTGTCTCTTTTCTTCTTCCCCCCTGAGCGTCCACCCCCACCGCCCTTTTTGGAGCCCTGCGTTCGCAGCGGCGATAAGGGGATGCTGGCGTGAGGACGAGGGTTGAGTGGAGCGGAGACAACTCTGAATGCCGACGCTAGTTTCGGTCGGTGGTGCGTCTAACTAATTGCGTAGGTGGCGCACGTTTAGGACGGAGTTGGAGTAGGACTGATTGGCGCGAAATCCGGAGAGCGCAAAATAGGACGGTGGGCGTGATGAAGGGTGTTGGTTATACAAGGGGAGTTGCAACGGGACGACGGAGCGTGGCGCGAGGCTGCGGAGACGCCCGCGAAGGGATGATGTTGGGCGATGATCACGTGTGCGCGGCTGTGGGAAAGAGCTGTCGCCAGAGATGGAGAGGAGAGGGAGAGATGGAAAGAGAAAAACAGGCGATGGGAATGGACAGGGGTGTGTGGCAGGGGGGTTCGAACGAAGCTCACAGCCGACGTCTCCCGCTGATAGATATTGATTCCATTGGCTCCTCCTTTCTGTCCACCTCCCCCTCCTCCGCCCCTTACTGTACAGCCCTTCCAACCTCCCTCCCCCCCTCTAGAGTTAAATAATGATCAGCTATTTCGGCTGATTAATCGCTCCGCGGGCCTCTCCGCCTGCAATATGTAGCAGGGTCGCCGAAAAGGGGGCGGTGGCGTGGATGATGTGCGCTCGGCGTGGCGAAGGGTGGGTCGAGGACGGAAGAAGGGTTTCGGAATGGACGAGTGAGTGAGTGTGTGTGTGTGACTGCATGTGGACGGAGGCTGGACCGGAGAAGAGGGATGATGATGCCGACGATAAGAGCGCGCGGCAGAGGCAAGAGGATTTGGCTCGGGACATGTGTGCGCGTGTGTGAACGCTCGTACTTGCTCGTGCGTATTTGCGAGTGCTTGCGTGTGAATGGATGTGCGGATGACGTCGGCGGTGGCGGAAATGGACTTACGCTCTCTCGCTCGAGTCTGCGTTAGGGATGAAGAAATAAATGCTGAACGATATGGGGTAACATTACATTTTACGTAGAAATAGTTTCCTTTCTATGTCAAGCACTTTTATACTTCTTAAATGAGTACAAAGATTTTTGTATCAAACTTATGCCCATTTACACTCATCAAAGTCCAGCTTTCCCATTTAATATTTGCGTTAAGTCGACAAATATCTTTCGATTATCATTTTTATGGAATTACTGAGCAATTAAGGTGTCGATACTTTATATGTAGAGCAAAATTTTCCTTTCCATACGTAGAACTTTTGCACTGGGTAATTAGTCGTCAGTGAGTAACAACGTCTACCAATGGGCACAAATGGGTGAGTTCGAATATTTTATTTTCTAAGCAATTAACTTCTACCTCGTTTCCTATTTTCATCGTGCCTTGAAATTGGGCCCGAGTGATACCGTGCATTTAGTGAGAAAGTTTTGTATTTGAAAGGGAAACAGAAGACGAAGATTTTTAGTGGATACGTTTGTAAATTTAAATTAAAAAAAATTAAAATGTCATGTATGTTTTTTCTTACTAAAAAAACTCTCAGTGAAAACTACTTTCCTGTCAACAAGTTGAATTCATATACACCAAGGGGATGGTTGGTGTATATCTTGGCACCCGTGCGCGTGACTGCGTACCTCATCATTTGTGCATATTCTCAGGGTTTGGAGAAAAGGAAAATTTAGTTCATCTGCTATTATTCTTACTATTCAGATTTGTGCTTATTTACTTCTAGATTTAAACTTAAATGCTTGCATAGTGTCGATAAACTTATTTTGATTAAAATTTTTAGGGAATTTCTTGTAGCTTAGGATTTGAATTTCGTACCTAGTCGGCCGGCTCGGTCATTTAGCACTCGCTACATTTTCAAGTTTCCCGTCACTGTCGTCTTCCTCCTTATACCACCCTCCTGTGCACGCTCCGCTCCACTTTCCCGTGACTCTGCTGTTAAAGCTTGCTCTGAATCAGAAGCTTTAAATTTTTAAATCATTCTGACGTGAGAAGTCCCGAAGTACCCGAATCCGCGCCCGAATACTTATTATTAAGTCTCGGCGTACCCTCTCTATGGAATGCTGACTTCAACCAGTCTCGTCAGTTAACACAATAACGTGAGTTAGGGATTCAGTAAAATTGGACAAGCATTTTGGGGAATATATAATGGACTGTCTGAGCCGTTTAGTCCTTGGTTTAAGATGCCTGGGTGAACGCTTACGCGGCATTACGACTCTCTCTTGGATACACTCTTCTCTCGTTGATACTCGCTGGAACATGAGCAAACACAAAATCGAATTTTAAAAAACCCTAAATTGTGGCATTCACCTCACTTATCAACTATCGGTCAAAGGTTACTTTTGTACAAATTAACCCGTCTTAAAGAAGGTGGAAACTGAAATTGGTCACATTGATGTGGAAAAAATTCCTGGCGATCTTCTATAATCAATGTATTTATTGGCCACGTATAAATAATCTCTTCAATTAATTTATTGAGAAATTTAATTTCTTTGAACTTATTTTTAATTATTGACCAAAGCTCAATAAATTAAAAGAAGAGGTCACTTCTATAGTTGCTCATACACCGAAGTCAGCTACCTCGACCCGAAGGTTTGATTGATATGGTCAGAGCTCAATATGGTCAGCTCAGGCGTATTCTGGGTTGGAGGGTCATTTCCTTTCTCTTGCTCTGGGCTGATTCCCTACAAGCTTCTTCCACCCCGGAAATGAATTTATTGGAATAGGATGTAGATGAGAGGTACCAAAGAGTCTTCAGTTTGATTTAAACCCACGGCCCTTCATTATTTTGTACACACTGAGCTGCCACGTCACCTCGTGGCATATGTAAAAGACTATACTCAATTTGGGACTAATGTACCCGGATAAAATGTAATTCCATTCGCCTCATCCTTCCCGTCCATCCTTTCATCTCCATTCTCATAATTTAACTCTACCTCTCTCTCTATCGTGCCGTTTACTCGGCCCAAGGAATCCTTTAAATCGTACCCTTTTACGCATAAATTCCTTTATCTCTCGCCACTGTATCTCTGATCATCCCTTTCTCCCGCTTTCCCGCACCTCTCTCATTACCGCGGAGGACACACCGCGCGATGCCACCTGACTCAAACTCCCCTCACCCCCTCCAAACCCCACCTGCCCCTCCTCCCCCATCCCCACGCAAGCCATCGCAAGACCACCGCGTCGACCGCACTTAATTCGAATCGTCCGAGGAAGAAATTGACGAAGCGGCGGCGGCTGACGGTGATTTGACCGGCCGGGAGGCATCGGCGTTAGTGTTGGTGGTGAACTGGAGGCATTAGGAGATGGAAGCCGGGGAGGATGCGGAAGGATTAAGAGTGGGTGGGCAGGAGGTGGGCCTTCCGGAGACTTCATCTTTGTAAGGAGACGGAAGGAATAAGGAGTTTTGCGGGGTGGGGGTGACGCGATCGGCGGCAACTGGCCCGAACAAGGTATTACAGTGTTAGTTAACTCCAATCGAGTCCCTTTTAATTAATAATGCACCCTCGCGTTTGACGGGCAGCAGCTTCCGACCGGATATCGCGTCGTTTGATCCCGTCCGAAATGCACGGTATGAGTAAAAAAATAACGTTATATTTTCGTCATTATATTACTTCTCATTAGTTCCATTTTTCAGTTCGAAGATCTCCATTTTATTATTTTAATACTTTTTGACCCAACAATTATTCGCTTACCTTATTTATTTTTTTTCGCAGGAGATAGGAATTGATCATGTCCATGGTAACATGACAAAACAAAATAAATGAAAACGAATGTTTCCTTTGTCAGCGATCATGTCATATTTGTGGTTCCAATATTCAATTCTTTTTGTCGCAGTGATATTTGAGGCCTTTGAGTCGCCCGGAGCTGTCAATATTGGACCCCTGATTAAAAGTTGACGTCTTCTGGCTACATCTATGATATGTTTAAAAGCGTATGGTCGTACATCTAAGGGTAAATGATTAATGGTCCATGAAGAAATGTGTCACTCGGAGAAATGATTTTATTTCTCGCTGATCACCGGAAAGTTTTTGTATCAGTGACTCCAAAAATCACTCTCATGAACAATATTTCTCTCGATTGCCTTCTTTTTATTCTCACTAAAACTCATGCGTCATTGTAATCTGATGGAGAAGTGAGTGGAATGTTTGATTGGAAAAAGGTTTTCGATGAAGAGCAAATTTTACTCCGTTCACATGCTCAAAAATAAATTAAGCAGTCAGAAATGCTTATTTGAAATCATGGGAGAGTTTTGTTACAAGTTCAATGATGTTGATTAAATTTTCAAAATATTCATAGGTATTTTAAATTTCGGAGAACGTCAACATTGTTGGACTTGGTAGATATACTTAACCACTTTAGATTAGATTGTTGTTGGGGGGGGCCTTCATCAGGAGCCCGGGCACTTAGACCTTTCTTGGTACATTGTGCCAACCCCATGCCTGTCTGCCACTTGCAGACAGGGGACAAGAGCACCTCGGTAGAGGTATGGAGGATTGGCCTCCCCCTGCCTCACCCCAGTACCAGGTATGGAGGATGTTCTCCCTCCAACCAGCCCGGTTTGGCCTGGCCTGGCCTCTCAGGCCTGTCGGTATAGGTATGGAGGGAGTAACATCTCTCCATCCATGCCTGGTTGAGGTATGGAGGAGGGTCACCCATCCAACCACTGTCCGGGCCCAACGTTGCTTAACTTCGGTGTTCTGATGGGAACCGGTGTTTCAACGTGGCTAGGCCCTTGCCTACTTAACCACTTTAGTGTTCAACGTAACGGCACCTGTGTAACACCATACCTAACGTTTAACTTGCCAAGCGGATCACCATTCAAACTCATATCGCAAAGCTCAAAAATCACAGCTGTCTTAATGACGTTTCCCTTTTTGGAAGCAGTTTGATTATGTGAATAAATTTTGACATCAGTCAGTTCTCTATCAAGTCAGGTCTATTTCATAGAATCTCAAAGATTTATGTATCTCGTGTTAGTTTTACATTCACTGCTGGGAGAGGGAATCAGTTTTTGAGTTCTAGAATCCGTTTCGGAATTACTTACTTAATTTGTGAAAACCATAATTATTACTGTCTGAATTGTCTTCCGAGTGAGAAATATTTATGATATCCCGTGCTATTCCGACAGATGCGCCATTCTAGTCATTCCGAGGAGGAAGCAGTTGCATGTAAATGATTGCTATTTCGTGCATCTTAGCCGTTATCATAGTGAATTACATATTTTGCTGAAACTCTTGAGCTCTAAGCACATCTATCTACCACCTGAGCACCTACATCTGAATACACATATCATTTATTCACGCTTCTAACAAATCCTTACAACTTTGGCGGAGTCGTTTCCCGTCACCACCGTGCACTTTCATCTCTCCACTACGTACTACTTCCTCCTCCGACAGAATATGACAGCGGGATGGTAAGAGGCGTGGCGGGGGGATGGGGGGTTGTGGAGGGGGTGTCGGAAGGGGGAAGGGAAGGAGAAAGTGTGAGGCGGGATGGGGTGGGTTAAATGGCGAGGATTGAGAGGGCTTTGGAAGGGAGAACGAATGAGAATGGAAACCGCACGGTGATTTTTGGCGATTCATATTTGATTTCCTTAATGGCAATTAATCTCAATCATATCGAGGAAAAGGGGATGAAAGTATAGGAATGATTTTTTAATCAAGTTTAAGAGCGTCGATATTTCTCTATATATCGCGTTGCGTCGGCGGTGGATAACAGGTCCTCCTCACTCACTCACTCAATTCCCATCCTTTAAACCCTTCGCTCCACTCTAACACCCTCCACCTCTTGCCACCTCCTCCTCCTTTCCCCCCGCGACGTCAGAGCTTTGTCCGCGCGAGAAATAAAAACGAAACGACGCCGCGCCGGATTGGGATTGATGCGCGGAGAGAATTGACGCGTCGAGTGAGTGAGGTGGGTGGGGAGGGAGGGAGGTGAGAGGGAGGTGAGAGGGAGGGAAACAGAAGAGGAGGTCAGGAGACTGGGCCACGCAAGTTGAGTGCGAGCCATTTTTTTCTCTCCTCCTCCTCTCTGCTCTTATTCCCATTCTCTCTCTCCCTCGCCCTCCGCCCCCGCGCGCGCCTGCAACCCCCGCACCATCCCGCACAACGCCCTGCCACACCATTCGCCGACCCATCTTCCATTTACCGGCGCCACTCTTTCTCGGACACCCGGCCTGTCGCACCACCCATCCCGTCCCAATATCCCAACCCCTTTCGCCACTCGCCTCTCTTCAGTGCTTCCGATGGGTCACCCCCGCCCGCCCCACGGATCGCCTCCCTCTCTCCCCCTTCCTCTCTCCCCACCCCCGAACGAACCATCCTACCTGTGGACGCGCGGTGGCATTCCGACGGTGGCTAACTCACTCACTCACCGGCCATACTCTCCTCAATCCATCCATATACCTGCGATGGGAGGGAATATTTTGGGTCGCAGTACGGAGCCGTGAGGTATCCGTCACTCGACGAAATCAGTGGCTTCCGGTGCCGGCGTTCACCGCATCCATTTGCATGGCGAGAGGGCTTTTTGGGTATGGGGAGGAGGGGGTGGTGAAGTAGTGTTGGGAATGGGTTAGAGGAGGGGGGGGGGGGTTGGGAAGAGGAGGAAATGGGAGAAGAGGGGGAGGATTCGGAGAGGGATGGGGTGCAGGGGTTGGAGACAGTGTGTGCTGGTAGGGTTAGGGGGCGGTAGTGGGGGGGGGTGGAGGAGATTTCCAAGAGGAGCACTTCGACTGACCCCCCTACGCACCGCCAACCCACGTTATTTCAACCCCCTACCGCCCACATCGCTCCACCCCCTCCCCCGCCCCTCAGAATCCCCAAATTCTGGATTGATGGACTCACTCAGACTTCGTCCGCCCTTGCGGCAAAGGATATTGCATGAGACTGCGGTTTCGGAAATGTGCGGGCGGCCGGACAGAGTAAAACCCCACCAGCCCTCCACCCCCTGGTCCACGGACGTACCTTACCCGCTGCATTCACTGCGGGCGCTCACCCAGTCAGTCATCCAGCATCCGAAGCGATGCTTTCCGTGAGAACGTGTGTGAAGGGGAAAGAGCGTGAGAGAGAGGGAATAAAAAAGATATCACACGCACACGGACACGTTTTTTTTTTGGCTCCGCGGACTTTTCGTTTTATCGCCTTTCCATTTCCATTTCTTTTTTTACGTAGAGCGAGAGATGGAGTAAGCCTTTTCAATTGTGGAGCGTAAGTCGGCGTAGTTTGAAAAATGCATGCGTCACGTCAAGACTGGAATGTGGCGGGAGTTCGTTTCCAGATGTATCAATCAGTGGCGTTTTTTTCTTTCCATTTACTCTCAGGAATACGCGAGTGGTGTTGCTCTCCGTGCACTTCACAAACATTTGTCTCGGTGACTTATTAATTGTAGAGGAAACGGGTGAAGCGTGAGTAGTCTCGTTAGGGAGTACGCTTTTACATTTGAAGCAGTAGTGGTGCTTAACGCATCGGAAAGAGAATGGATTGGCTAATTTGTTGAGGATTTAAAAAATGATAGTTTGGCAGTCGAAAATTCGAAATTCTGAGGTCATGTCTACATTCAGTTCAGGAGCTGTCCATCCCTCACGCTGCTGAGTACGTTCTATTTGTCAAAGATAAAATATCAAACATTAGAGTCTAAACTAAGTCCCTCGCTAGTGTCCTACCAATTCCGGCTTAAGTCGGTCCATTACAGATGTCATTTAGTTTATAGCTAGATTTTTATTAAATGCAAATAAATATTTTACAGAATATTTTTATATGACGTCGATTTGATATTATGGGCATATTGCTCTGCGGGGAAGACACTTGCAAAGGGGTGTCACGCTCTTCAGAAGACATTTTTTTTCAAGTATTCTACCAGCTGATTGGTAGGTTCTTGGACAGTGCCCATTCTGCATCCCACCTCAGAGACATTGTCTCGCTTTCCCTCCTAAGAATGGCCCGTTATTAGATCCCTCTTCAATTCTTCATATCTTCTACCTCCTCTTATTTCGTCCAGAATTCCTATCCTCTTCCTTCCTCTCCCACGCTTCCCCAGTGTTCTCCCCTCTATCACTCTCTTCAACATGCCCTCTCCTCTCAAAACCTCCTCCATCCATCTCTTCTGCCTTCTCCGAACCTCTGCCACAAGCTTCCTCTCCTCTCCGACCATATCCAATACCTCCTCGTTCGTCTTTCTCACCATCCAGCTAACCTTCTCCATCCTTCTCCAAACCCACATCTCAAACGCCTCAAGCCTACGCACATCCTCCCTTCGTAATGACCAAGTTTCCGACCCATATAGCGCCACGCTCCATATTAAAGTTTTCACCAGCCTCTTCTTTACGTCTCTTCTCAGACCCCCCCTCATCAATTCCCTTCTCTTCGAAAATGCTTCTTTAGCGAGCGCAATTCTGCATCTGATGTCCTTACCACTAAACCCATTCGCCTCCAAAATACTACCCAGATACGTAAACTGCTTGACCTGCTCTATCTTCTGCCATCCCACCCTTATATTCAGCCCCGCCTTCTTACTTCTAGAAAATCTCATTACTTTCGTTTTCTTGTGATTGATCTTCATCCCATACTTTTCGCACTGCACCTCTAATGCATTCACCATTGACTGTAACCCCATGGCCGACTGACTAACCAAAACTTGATCATCTGCAAATCTCACTGATTTTATCAGCTCCCCTCCTACCTTTATTCCTACCTCCTCCTCCCCCCAAGCCTCCCTTACCATTTCTTCTGAATACACATTAAAAAGCAACGGCGATAGTGGGCACCCTTGCCTCACTCCCCGTCCTATCGTGGCCCATCCCGATTCTCCATTGGCTACCCTAACCTGCGCAGTCTGATTCATATACAAATTTCGAATCAGACGCCTGTCCCTCCAATCGACCCCTAATTTCTTCAACACTCCCATTAATTTCGTCCATTCCACCCGATCAAACGCCTTCTCGAAATCTACGAAGCATGCAAAAACATCCTGCCCATACTCTAGGTATACTTACTAAAAAAAATCTAGTAAATCTAAGAAGCCAGATATCGGTCACTTTCAAGGCTTTGTTGATTGAAGTAGAGTAGGTAAGTATGAAGCTAACCCTTGGAGGGCAATCAAAAGGCTTCACCCGAATAATACGGCTATTACAGGCTAGCATCGTGAAAGAAAGGTGTTTTATACGATTGTCCGACTACGGGAGTCCGTCACGTACTACTCCCTACTCCCTCCACCAAAATGTGTCATAATCATCATAATTGTTGAATCTAATGCTCAAATTTAAATAGCCAAAAGTGTGTATCCTGAAATCGGTATTTGGATTGTAGTTGTTAGCAATTTGATTAATTATTGCTCATGGTAATCGGCTGATGGTTTTCGGATTCGGCGATTAGATCCAAAATATGCACCGTGGCTCTTGCAAAGCGATGTGCAAGGAGGGATAAGCAGGACGAATCGACGGCAGAGGGACAAAGCAAGCAGGCCATCCAGGCGAGACGATCACATCTTCAGGAGTGACGCGCTCCTGCAAGAGGGCGCGAGCCGAATGGATGCGATTATTCCTTTCAAGGTAGTCTTAACGAGATAGTTCCCTAGTCATAATGGAGACCATATTTGAATTTTATTTTTTAATTTAACTGTCTGTAAGACGCATGAAGTATATATTGTAATATTATTAGTGCGAAAATATAGTCATATAAGACAACAATTCTCAGTAATTATATAAATGTAACCTCATAAGTCACTAACTTGACTCATTTTTTCACGCCTTACGGTTCACAGTAGGTTTTTTTTGCGATTCTGTAAAATGTACTGTGGTGAGTAATTGATTGATTTTAATAAATAGTCGAGAAAACGCACAAACTACACACCATTAGTTTTTGACGGAATCTAGGTGTTAGTAATTCCTAATTTTTTGTCAGTATTCTCCCTCTCGAGCGCACAGCCGTAATCTATCCCATGTAAAACAGTTTATATTTTTGGGCAAATTGCTCGAAAAGTAGATCGGCAAGGGGTTAATATTTTGATCCCATTGGAAAGATGGGAGTTTTTTTTCAAATGTCGCTACATTCATCAAACTCTAGGTGAATTGATTTATCGCTCAAACTACCTTAGCCCTCCGGTAGGTGGGGCCAAATTCACTCCCACGAGTGGGCGCGCCGCGGCAATGTTACCACAAAAATAAATTGCATTCCTATATTTAAGGGCAAGATAATTTACTAATAAAAAATGCTGATTAAGTTGTTACAGTTACATATTTTATTGTTTGACACTGAATGTACATTGTTAATCATCTTAGTTCATATCAAGGTCCTGTTCATCTTCCCATCTCATACATGTTGTCTCTTGACGACAATGCCTCCTACATACATTATTTTTACATCACTTGCACACAATTTTTGACCTGTAATTTTTATGCCACCTGCGCACATGGCATTATACTGGTTTAGGTGCTTCAGGAAACGGTTCCTTGTCCTTATATTTTCCTAAAATTTCTTTTATATCTTTAGTCAAACGTCAAACTCTCTTCGATGTCACACAGCTACTGAAGCGTCCGGTGGATAATTGATCCGGATATCGGAAATACTCCCTCCTATCATGAAAAATGAATACCTGGAGACACAGGCATTGAATAAAAACGGTACCAAATGGAGAGCTCAGAAACTAAACTATGCGGCAATTTGCCGCGGGCGCGCCCACCCGCGTTAACTTCTCGCCACTTCTTTCTCCCTCCCCTCCTCCTCCCCTTCCTCCCACCCCATTCACTCCTTGCGTCACCCTGGCGACCGATCGGGAAAAGTCACCCTCGTCCCACTTGGCGGTGTTCGCCTGACGGCCGAGATGTTGTGGTCGAGGAGGAGGACGACGCGACGCATTGAAACGATTCCCACAGTCCAGCGCCACGGCGGAGAGAGACGACGATTGACGCGACGCAGCCACGTCCGTTTTCGATTCGCGCAGCCGCGAGAATCGGGCCGCACGTATCGGAAAGCACGCTCGTGAACGCTCCACGAATGGCTGAGCGCGACGTGCTTTTCGTGTACCAGTCCTTTCGCTCGTTTTTCTTTCTGCCTCTCTATCGCGAGGGAATGGTCGATGGGATGAGGGGTGTGGTGGATTAATCTCAGTTTTATTAACTAGGTTCCAGCCCTTGATTCTGTGTGTAACTTTTTCCACATTTCGACTACTCAGCATAGATAAGTTTCTGTCCGATAGCATCAGCAAAAGTTTATCTTTCCATGTTAAGTTTTTCACGGATTAAACTTGATGTACATTCTCTAATTTAGGTAAAATTCAGAGGTGAAAACTCTAATTAAGAGGTAAAATTAGTTTTTTTTTCTTTTAGTGCACTTATAAAGATTGCGGAAAACTGATAAAAGAAACATATAGTTCAAGGAAATAAAATGTTAAAAAAATAAATTTACCAACCTATTTCATTTTTTAAGTATTGATCGAATAACTTCAGTCATTATTGTAAAACCGTCATTGTTGGATAGAAATCACGTAGCAGACAACCCCTTTGGCTTGCATAAGTATTTATTAAAAATTATTATCTTACGCAAACCTGCATCTTTAGTAGGTATTTGACATTTGCTTCTCTCTATCACTGGACATATCGTCGATAAAGAATGCATTTTTTAGACGACACATGCGAAAATGTGTGATTTCTCTTTTGTCTTGATTCACGCTGTCACGATCAAACCTC
Source organism: Pyrrhosoma nymphula (assembly GCA_963573305.1). Taxonomy (NCBI): domain Eukaryota; kingdom Metazoa; phylum Arthropoda; class Insecta; order Odonata; family Coenagrionidae; genus Pyrrhosoma; species Pyrrhosoma nymphula. The sequence goes on from OY754327.1 coordinate 182,336,583, forward strand.
CTGGAAGGGAAAAATCAAAGTTTTTAACCATTAACCTTCCGGGAACAAGTTCCCCTCCCTCCTCTTGCCCTCCCGCCTCTTTGCCTCAGACGATCTCTCCCCCTTCCCCCCCTCCCTCCCTCGTTCCCACAAGAAGACGAAGAAGAAGAAGAAGGAAGAGGAGGCGGAGGACGCCACACCGTTTACACGAAAAAATCCCCATAATTAAAAAACCACGAAAGTGATGAATAATTCAAATCAGGTTTGTGACAGTGGCCCTTCGTCTTCCTGCGTTCCAACACCCCCCCCCCCCACCCCCTCGCGCCCCTTCGGAGCAAGGTCTACCCCCCCCATCTCACTCCATCCAGTGCAATTTCTTCTTCTCCCTCCTCCCCCCCTGGCCTCCCACCCTCTCTGTTCGTCCAATCTCGACACACCCCCTCATCCTTCCGGGCAGTCCCCTTACGCGGAACCCCTCCTCCTTCCGTGCCCCCGTAGTAAGTCCCTTTACCTCCCGTCGTAACCCTACTCCCAAACGTCTACCGACCCCTTCTCTCTCTCTCTCTCCCTCCCCTCACACACCTCTCTTGGTCCTCATTCCCCCTCCCCTACCCCACACCCCTCCTCAACTATAAGAGGAGTGAGCGAGGGGTGGTTTAATAATCCGTGGGATAGGGGAATTGCACAGGGGCCATAAGGTCGTCTCCTTCCCGCCCCCAAGATTGTCTCTCTCGGCCCACCGCCGCCTCCTCTCGGCGCCTGATTAAGACGCGGGGCATTCTCCGCTCCTCCCACTCTCCGCCGCCGGCTACAGCGTGTGCCCGCGCCGCCGCCGCCGCTCCACGGCTGCCGCTCCTTGCTCGCCGTCCCTCGGGGTGAAAAACCCCCCTGCTCTGCTCCCCTCCCCCCGTTTCCATCTCCCCGCTCTGAGAATAGGGAGAAGAGGAGTCTTGAGGATGAGGATAGAAAAATGATATCACCATTTTTAGCGCTCTCTAGTAAGCTAATAATTTAGATCTTTCTAGAGTTTAACCCCGGACTTATCACAAGTATGACGACAAACCTACAGGATATTTCTCACATGAGTATTTGTTTGATGGTACTTACTCGTACTATATATTTTACGATCGGACTATTCAGCCTTTGAAGAATCTCTTTACTGTATATTACGAAATTCAACAAATTGTTTTCTTTTGAGTTACAGAACATTATAAAAACACGCAAATCAATTGTAAATATCATTTAGTATTCAAAGGCGTTTGCATTCAATTATTAGATAGATGTATTTTTTAGATGGATATATTTTTTTAGATAGATATATTTTTTATTGTTCATGTACAGATCGAGAATACACATTAGAAAAGAAGCTTAGCGGTAATATGTCACTGTTGATGTTATCATCAAAATGAGACAAACATTTGTGCCATGGAGCTGTGAACAAACATGCATGCTGAAACAATATTTTCGTCTGTTGTCACTACGGGTTAGCTAGTAGAATGAGCTAGTATTTGGTTCAGTGACTCACGTTACGAATTGGAGATATTATTAAAATGCTTCTTTGTTATTTTTTCGAGTAGATGTGGAGGGGTAGGAGATTGGAAGTATCTTCTGGTGAAAGGGGAACGGGGGGTCATTTTGAGATTTCGCACGAGGGAAGGTTGGAGGAGAAGAAAGTGTGTCTTGGAAGATTATTCCTGTGGTGGTGTGCGTTTGCGGGGGTGGAGGGGGCAGGGGCATTGGTAGGCGGCTGAATCTTCCCGCGATGACTGACTGACTAAGAGAGAGAGAGAGGCGGGGGGTGGTGGCGGAAGAGGCGGGACTCCTTCGCCGCCTCCCTTGCCAAAACCGACGCCTTTTGTCTCAGCGCTCCCTCGGAGCGGTGCAGCGCGCGGGGGAGATGCTTTGGGGGCGAGGCTGGCGGGGTGGGAAGGGACGGTTGGAATAGGCCGAGAGGCAGCGGTCCCTCTGGGGATCGACGAAATCGGAGAATGGGGAAGAAGGGCCTGCCCTGCTTTGCAGTGTGTGTTTGTGCGCGTGGGGGTGGGCGGATGGTCTTGGGGGCAGCGGGGGCAGATTGGGTCCGCAAGTCCCTCAGTTACGTCGTACGTCTGAGTGTGTTTGCTGCACCCCATTCTCCCACCTCCTTTTGCAGGCTGCGGGGTGTGTGAGCTTATGTTGGTTTGGGAGGGTTTGGACTTTGGGGGAGCGTGTGGTGGCTGTTTTAAAAAGACGGAGGCGAGGGACGAAGGCGAGGACGTGGAGAGTTGGATCCGGGCATGCATGTGCCGCACTCTCGCCTCTTCTCCGCCTCTCATCTTTGTCCTCCCTCCCCTTTTGGTTGTCCTCTTCCTCCTCTGCGTCCTCTCCCTCCTCCTCCTCCTCTCTGCCCTCCTCCGTCCTTCGGCCACACATCATCATCATCACCTGCCCCACTAGCGCATGCATCATCAAAAGAGACCAATCACGGGGGAATTTGAGAGATAGCGGCAGAGATAGAGATGGATGTATGTATGGAGGGAGAGGAGGAGAGAGGGACATCAACCTTCTGGCCTCCTAAATAATTAAAACCCCATTCTAAGGATTCGCCGACATATTTGTGTCGGCGTGTACGGTTCAGAATATACTGCTTTGCATCTTACGTATGCCTGAGTTTCTGTAACAGTCAACAGAGGTGGTATGGAGCTAAAACGCCAGTATCTTGCTTTATTTCGAGTTCTCTCAGGATTTAATAGGAAAAATACGATCGCGAGAAAGGCGTGGCGATATCTAACAGTGACTTTAACTTCACTTCACACGTCAACTTTGTCACATTATTTCAATGAAAGCATGAGCATTAGTGGACAAGAAGCTGGATATGAATTGGTCTTATGTTACAGGTTACAATTCCGTAGCTAAAGATTATAGTTTGCTTTTTGCGCTTGTAACAAATGGATTGAAAGCTATTCATTTTATGTTAACCAGATTGAATCAGGAGATTATGATACGCCACTGGCGGTTAGCTGACCCTGAGGTTGGAAATGTCTGTTTATTGCCGGGAGTGCTCTGGGTCAAAATTTTGCTGTAACCCCTCGGCTCATCTTTCAATAAATTCCTTGAGGTAATGGTGGCAAGAAATTCCATAGCCAACGCAGACCGAAGGGGAAAGAATCTGGCTCTTCTCTCCTGGGGCCTTACTCAGAATAAATATACCTCGATATGTCGTGGACGTGACGTCACAGCATTGTCAAATATCATTAAATACATTTTCGAGGCTGTTTTGTTAAAATTCTGACGTCTACGCCGAAAATTCCGAGGCTTCCTGAAGAGGAACCTGAATATTAAGTTCTTCATGCCATAGAATTCATGACGAGGTTATTTGTTCCTTTTCCCATCAAGCACCAAAGTTCACGTTAAAGATTGGATATGTTAGATGCGCTATTTCTGGACAGCGTTTATTGAATTGAGAACAAATTGACGTCATATCTAAATGATCAAGTCTTGAGTGAAAATAAAAATATATGCCGCTACTGATTTGTCATTTTTTACGGATTAAACAATGATCAAACGATGCACCTCAATAACAGACATTGAAGACACTACCTGGGTTAGGAATTGAATCATCCTTGAAGTATTCCTCCTTATGGAATTGCAATTTCATAAGTTACGAAATATCATTGTCGGCTCTTAAGTTTTGAGTGGTATTTGATGAGAAGAAAAACATCCCTTTGTGTCAGAAATCCAACCTGTGACCCCAGTATTTCCTCACAAAAGAGTCTGGCACTTAAAACGTTACGTTAGCCGAGAAAGAGTTCTTTGATCAGCATTCACTGACTCATTTCGGGGAAGGAAACAGATGATTAGTTAAGAAACAGATGAAATGTTTATCGTTAGTCCTTCAATACTAAGAATAAGATTAGTTAACTTCAGCCGTACATTATACCCTCCTGCGCCAAGTTTGGAAAGCCTGTAATTCTTTTCCGTTCCATTTCATCAATGACCGAGTCACACAGCGCAACACTCCACATGGATGTTTTCAGGAACTTCTTCATTAAATGATAGGCTGATGGATTGAAACTTTACAAAGGATTTTTTGTTAATTTAAAAATCTCAATAAAAAGTCACCATCATCAGTAGCCATCAGTCTGAAGATTGGTTTTCAGCAGCTCTCCTCTCTACCAACTGATTCATTCCTACATAATAACTCACTTTGACGTCCTTCATGATTTTCCTGATGTACTTATTCCATTCTTGATTTTCCCATGTAATTCTTCCGATTCATTTCTCCTTCCAATATTGTTTTCCGTAAGCTAATGTGTTGCAAAATATATCCAATATGTTGGTCTCTCCTTCTTCAACGTGTTTTCATTATGCTTCTTTTCTCTTCAACTCCTCATAGGACTTCTGCGTTGGTGATTCTCTCCTTCCATTTGATCTTCACCATTCTTCGGTAACATAATATCTCCATTGCTTCCAATCTCTTTTGCTCCACAACTGTTAATGTTACTGCCATATAAGAACATGCTCTAAATATATGTTTAAATAAAGTGCTTCCTTACTTCCAAGCAAGTTTTCCTAGCTGTTAGCAGACGCCTCATCTGGTAGAATACCTTATTTATATGTTAAAACATATTTCGTTGTATAGTTACTATCAACAGCGTACACATCTACGTGAAATTTCCTTAGGTTTGTGAATACGGTATTCACGCATGGCATTGTGCTGTGAAAATTCACTTGTCAGCTGATTAAGTTTTGTAAGGATTAAATCATGATAAATGGTTGCTCAGCGAAATTGAGTTACAACATCGGTAGATGTTTCATACGCTCTCAGAAAATGTTCGCATTGTTCTTTTATTTTGTTCGATATAGCTTTCAAAATACCTATTTATTGGTCCAATTATTCCTCGTGAAGGATCCATTTATCAACCTCCTCATTCATGGTAGAGAATGTTTTTTGAGAATGAAATAAATAAAGATGTTCTTTTGATTATAACTCAAACAGACATTTCAGAAATGATGAACGAGGTTTCGCGTTAAAGCTAATGACCAGTAATAAATATCTGCGTATGGAACACTTTTATTTTATTTCGTAACGCATTTATTTAATTTAGTTATACAATATATTTTTTTACCCTTCGCTTCGTAAGGCTTTTCAATTATTCATAATGCCTGGAGGTGTTGACCAATACCTGCCAGACTTTGCAGAAATAATTGAGTCTGATGCAGGTTGGCATAGTGGAATTAAACTAGCAGAAATCAAAATTATGCTATTTGCAACTCGTGAAATATATTTATATGCATCGCTTAACATGTGGTTCATCATAACTTTTTGTGATTCAAATCGTAATTGCTTTTATATTTCGCTGGAATTTTATTCTTCTCGAACCGCACACAAAAAAATATATGGAGGTATATTTAGCTCTGGTGAATATCAAGTTCGCTGTGGTCTACTTAATTTGTTATTTATTCTAGGAGCGTTGCAACTCGCATCCATTTAATTATTGTACCACCAAGTGGTTTATTAATAAATAGAAATTAGGCTGCAATTCGTTATAGTTACAAATACCTAAGCACATTATTTTTTGCGATAAGAAGTTTGTGAAAATCATGTAGATTCCATTGGACGGGCATAGGTACCGACCTTCTGGTTTCATCTCATACGAGTTGTTTATATCTATATTTATAAATACTTACAGAAGCATTTTCTTGGTTCTTTCGGGTTTCTGGTTTGTCTCAGAGAGGCTTCTTTCAAATACTGTGCACCGAACAGACCCCGAAAATAAAAATATATCAAAACGGTATACTCATTTAATATTTATTTCATGGAATATTTTTCGTGGATTCGCTTACATTTTGATCTTTATCTTCGTATTTATGGTGAACTAATACGGCCAGCATTGGGAGCACTAATATAGTAATTGTTAGTGAGAATTTTCAATAGATAAAAAATCGGGAATAGAGAGAAAATTTACTTTTTTGCGACATACATGCGATATGTCGTTCCATCGGCATGGGTAATAATATAACCTCTCTGTTACTGTCTCATTGCTGTATTCGTATCATCTTGTTTTCTCATTCGAAGCATATTTTTCGTTAAATGTACGTAAAGCAACAAGTTTTTTTCGTTCTGCATCCCGTAGAAAAGTCTTGTAAATATTTATTCGATTTTCCTTATTTTTGGATATTTTAAATCTGGTAGTATTATATTCTTTGCTCTCTGCCGCAATATGACAGCATCTCTAGTGTTTTGTTGTTGAGTGATTTACTCGAAGAGCAGGGGAAATAATTCAGGAAATGGACGATGAAGGAAAAGTATCTTGAAATAATTTAAAATTTGGTGAGATGTTGTTGGCTATAATATGCAGAATTGGTCTTCACTCGTGTCAATTTTACCTCGTGTAACATTAATAATGGTTAGGGATAGTGCATTTATTCAATCTATTCATTGGATGTTTCCAGGAGACGAGGAGGATGACGATGACCGCGAGGATGGCGAGGGCGAGTCCGGCGTGGTGGAGGGCGAGGAGCCGGGTGTGGTAGGGGGGAGTGGCAGCGAGGCGGGGCCGGAAAGGCCGGCCAAGGTTCGGAGGGCGGCGGATGGGGGTGCTTTGGAGGGGGGCGAGTGGCGGGGGGAGGGCGCGTCCCCTCCCGCGGCCGCCGTGGACCTCAGGGGCGGCGCGACGGCCGAGGTGATGGCCAACGGCGACATCTACGCGGGATTCGGTGAGTGAACCTCCCCCTGCCCACACCCGCTCCCCCTAATCGTCCCAATCAACCCTTAAAATGTCCCGTCCGATTATAAATGCAAGACACTTGATATCTCTGCGATAACTAAGTTACGTTAGTTATTGCCTTTGATTAAAGGACTTCATTGTAAGAATGCTGTTGTGATTTTGAGAAAGAACCTGAAACCAAGGCAATGAAAACTGCAGACCGTCTATCGTTTCGATTTATCATTCTGGCGTCTAAAAATAAGTAATATTTGAGACGCTTATCAAAAAACGAGATTGTGGGCCTTGTGAATAAATTAGTACTCTGCTCAAATTGATGTATTTGGCAAAGCCTATACGGGTTTTAGGGGAAAAGTTTTCATTGAAAAAAGTGGGATAATTCCAACATCCTGAAAATGCCAAAGAGTGGCTCTCATTTATTTCTGCTGACAACATTCAACTGATAATTTTGAGCATCCGAAGTCTTAGAATTTAGATGAACCCGTTTCCCTAAAACGTTTTATACCTTGCTGGTTGTTTCTGAATAACTTAACTTTTTATCTGTATGAGTGCAAGTACCTTTTGGTAAAATATTTGGAAATGGTTTAAGTAAATTGGAAAGGATAAGGTTTTTTGTGAGCAATGGGTAAGAGTAGAATATTAAAATAAATGTTACGATATTCTCGTCAAAGCAGGCAGATTGTCGTATCTTGAGCGTGTGTTTCAGAATTGATTGATAGGATATTGGAAATAATGCTTATCTTTGGCAGCATGAATTATCAAAGTGGTAATTTTCATATTAGGCAAAAAATGTCGGGAACTATCGCGAAATTCTTCTGCAAATAATTGATCATGTTGCTGTAATGTTTGATTGTTTGAAACACCGTAACTTGAACAGGCAGTGTTCATTAATTTTAGTAGAAGCATCTAATGAACTTTGGACAGGATTTCGAATGTTGAAAAATTTCAGAAAAATTTTGACTGACTCATACTAAAAAAGTTATTTCGAGCAATAATTATGCTTATTTTTTTTATAAAAACACACATTCGGTTGAATTTCTATGCACTGATCTCGTAATTTGATAAATGTTTCGCAACAAACCGCGGATTGAACGTATATTTTCGTGCTCCAATCAGGTATATTGTCATGAACTAATAAATATCGATCAGATCGTTTGTACATTTTTGGTGCCTCTTACTCTTCCATTTTGCCTGATGAAAGAACGATCTCTTAAACTTAGAAATTCTAAGCATTTTGGTAATGAATTGTAAAGGAGTGATGTTAAAAAGATAGGAAGATAAAATAAACCATATAAAAAAGGAGGCCACCCGAGGAAAAATGCGAGCAAAACATCGGCAGGTCACATAATCGAGGAATCTTAAGGAATTAAGATTATGAAATCGAAAAGAGAGACCACGCCTCAGGTCACGCCTTTAATTGTTTGAAACACCGTAACTTGAACAGGCAGTGTTCATTAATGGTAGGATTAAGGACAGTAGCCCTCAGATTTTGTAATGGTTGTGATCATATGTTAATTTATAACTGAATGATTTTTACACCAATCCGTGGGAAATAACCACTACACATGCAAATACGATTATTGTAAAAGAGAATACATCCATAATGGTGGAAAGAAATTCAGGCATTTATCCTACTTTTACACTTCTTTTAATACTTTGAATTGACCAAGTGTAAATAATTTAATAATTCTTAATTTGTGGAATGACATAATCGATAACAGCAAATCTGGTTCACTAGCAAACGACGATTGACAACTGAATGTACACCTAAAAAGAAATGCGGATACGTGGCCGTTCGTATTTGGCCGAAGACGTCCTCCAAAAAGCTGTCTTATCTACTACTCCGGTATTCGATATAATTAGGACCTCCTTAAGTGTGCCCTCAAGGTGTAGGGGCTTCTTCTCCTCTCCAACACAGATAATTTGATTGAGGAGTAATGACTAATTTCTTAAAAACGGCGGCGGGATCGACTCCAATTATGACTCTCGCCAAACCCTTTGGTCCCCGCGGCGCGAGCCCTCTTCGCCGCCGCCACCCAGAGTTTCCGCATCCCGCTCGAAGTTTGCCTTCGAGGGCCCTCTTCCCCACTCCCAACTTCCGATTATATGGGATAAATAAAAGGGATCGGAAGACTCCTTATCTCTCGATCCCCCCTCCCAAGAACCCGAGCTTCAACCGCTCGTCAAAAGATCTCGTTTTAAAGGGGAGGGTGGGCGTTGTTCACTGGAGCGAAACACTATTACGCTCGTAGAGTTCGACTGAATAACAACGCGGGTCCACGCGATCCAGGCACTCTTTCTTAATTGGGGAGTCGGCCTTAGAGGAAGCAGTGGGCTTCTTCTCTTGCCCGCGTGCTGGGAGCTTTCCTCGCGGAGGACGGCGCCGTGTTTGCCGGAGGAGGAGAGGGCAGGGGCGGGCGGTGACCCTCGCGAGATCCGAGCCATCTCCCGCCTACCTGTCTCCTCACACTCCTCTGATTCCTCTCTTACATCCGACCAATCTTAACCCTTTTCTTTCGAAACCCCGAAGAATTCCCGTGGGCGCCCTTCATCGCTTTCCGCCTGATCCCCCCTTTTGTTGTGCCACTCCTCGTGCCTCTCCATTCCCATTTTTGTTTAACGTCCCTTGATGCGAAAATTCTAGTCAACGACGAAATTCTCTCAAATTGCAAAAAATACAGGTATACTAAGTTAAGTTGGCCACAAAATACTCATATTGTTAAATGAATTTTAATCGCATATTTCAATCATACAAACTTATGTATACATTATATCGACGGCTATAACAAATGATAGGTGAGTGGTGATTATTTTCAAGATATGGCCGTGGAAATCTTTCGACTTCGGAGGCTTAATATTATTTTCACATCCTGTATTAATAATATCGTATGGAGCCGAGGTTCCCAGCTATTCCTCACTGACACCTTTGCTACACCTACCTAGGTTTTCGTTTTTTAACACTTCTGAATCATTCTCAATAGCAATTGTATAAAATAAAGATTGATACCATGGAAAAGAATCGGAGCATTTGCCTACTGACGAGAAAGAAATGCATGGAGAAAAGTTGTACCACTGAAAATGCAATGATTCCGATTTCATTCTTTTATATTACTATAAAAATTATTCAGGAAAGATCATTCAATAACATAAATTGCTGTGAGGATTGGAAGGTGCTAACGAATATCGCTCAACTTCAGCTCGTTCCTTGCCAGTCTCATATCCTTATTCTTTGAAGCCTTTTGAGTAACACTTGCTTTCCCCTTGAGAATGAATAAATTATTAACCACTGCCATGTTTTATTGTCTCCTATATTCGAATTTCGTAATCGATGTTGAAAAAGTTGTCCCCGAGAATATTCTACCATTCCTTCGAATCAACCGGTTTGATACGAGCCTTATGGATGTCAATATTTCGTTATTACGCGCGCAGTCCTACACTCCACCCCCGCTTATCCTGCCACCGCTGCCCCTTCGTATATCTCTCACCCCTTGGCCCGTCCACCCTTGCACAACCCCTGTCCCTCACCTGCTGCCCCTGTGAATATCCTACTCCCCCCCCCCCCCCACACCCTTAATCCCCTCTACCCCCACCCCGTACCCTTGCTCCTCTCATCTCGGGAGTCTTCGGGAGATCTCCCAAACAATCCGCCCACGAAACACACCCCTCCCCCGACCCCTGTCCCTCCCCTTTTACATCCACCCCTCCTCCCCAGATCCCTCTGGTAGCCTCGTCCTCCCCCTCCACTTCATAAAGCTTTCACCACGGTAATCTCCGGCCAGAGGTGGAGAGATTAAGACATTCTTAATGCAAAACCCGTGTATTTTTTTCCGTTCCTCTCTCCTTCCCTTAGAGGCTGCTCTTCTCCTTAGAATTGCAACGCCCTTCGAGCGGGATTCTTCCTTCGCTTGCCCCCTACTATCTGCCCCCTAGATTTCCCCATCCCCCACGAAGGCACCTCCCCTCCCTTCCCCTCCCCCTGCATCCCACCATTCCCCTCTCTCCAATAACGCCCTCTTCCTCCTTCCTTTGCCTACTATTTTCAAATCTTTTGTTTTCGCCGTTCCCCAAGTCACCTCTTTCCCACGCAACCCTCCGGTCTTCGTCCCCGCGCGTTGCCAGGTCGGATTGTTTCCGGGTTGAACTGTTTTCCGAAGACGCTCAACATCTTTCCCGCACTTAAATTTTCTTTATTATTATTCCTGTCCTCAGGAGGCTTCATCTGTATTGTTTGCGATTGATGTTTCGCAATTTTATTCGTCCTCATCCATAATTGGAACCATAAACGAATTTATGTATACTAATGCTATGGAGGAAATCTATTTCCTGCCTTACATCTTCCGAAATATTTTTCCAATGATTGTACTGATAACTTATAACGAATGAAGTCAACAGTGTACGGCGAGATGTGGTGGAACTGCACTATCAAAAATGAAAAGTAATTGATATAGTAATGTCCACTTTATTTTAAATTGACAACACGTGTTTCGTCATTTTTACTTAGCCATCTTCAGGTAAAATACCTGAAGATGGCTAAGTACCTAAAGATGGCCAAGTACCTGAAGATGGCTAAGTACCTGAATATGGCTAAGTAAAGAATCCAAAACACGTGTTGTCAAATTAAAATAAAGTGAACAGTAGTATATCGATTACTTAACATTTTTTACTTGTAAATAAAATGAAATCACGGGTTTCCTAAACGATTGATGGTCAAGCAAACAGTCAGGCTACTCGTCTTCATCAACAAAGAATTGGTAGATATATTATCCATATTATCGTATTCATTGTCTCTCAGTCACTACTACTAGTAGCCTTTAAATTTCATATAAATTCGACAAATGATGTACTGTGTTGTAACTTAAATGTTCATAAGTACATATACCTACAATTATTGAAGCCGGACCAATATGTAAAAACAAGTTAAATCCTTTTTGGCCCCCTCGATTCTTGCTCTTAATTTGGTGAGTATATATTTCATGAAACTAAGTCAAGTCAGTGCATAGATTCTCATACAAATACAGTTGATAGAATTTGAATGATGAAAGCTATGTAAAAGTTTTTTCTGCACCTAATGATCTCGCTAGATACAGATATTTCAGAAAATAGAATAGTGAATATAAAACAGCAAGTAGTACATACCTTCAAAAAGAGAAGTGATAGTTGAGGTGAGATTTTCCGTTAATAAAGCACTCTTCCTCTTCTTTTTGATCATACCCCCTAATGCGTATCATTTTTATAGCGGAATATTTATTCTACTATCATAATTCGGTCACGTCACGTTTGTGAACATATTTTTAAAATCTTTCATAAATTCGTTAATATTTGCAGTTAAAATCTGAACAGTACCATCCGTTATTTCACGCCGTGGGACTATCTTATTTTTAGGGCAAATATCTCCGGGTTCAATCTTTCAGAAGTCTATCTATCTCCCATTTACTTAGTCTCCACCCTCAGCAGGAATTCGTTGCACTTCCGCAGGTCATTCTGCCAACCCTTCGGCCCTGACGAAGAGTGTGAATATATATTGAAAATAGGGTCATATATTATTAGCACTTTTACATCAAAGAAAGTGAACTTAATTACAACTGGTGACTTACACAAAAATATCTATTTTTAAAAGTTTTAAAAATTATGTCTCTTAAATTAATGCATTGTATTATTTATTATAGTACATCAAAGGGGTTGTTCCCCATTTTTACTTGCGGCATTTCACGAACGGTGAGGAGGCTCGTGGATCACAAACGTGCCCGCCAATCGGTCGGGCGGCACGAAGGGCGGGCGAGTCGGAAAATTGTTTCGATCACGATATTTGTGGGGGGCGGCGATGCTACTATTATTTCTTTTTCCTGTGGTGTCCTGTCGAAGGGTGCCGGGAACGGGTGCGCTTTGGGAGGCAAGTTCGGCGGCGAGGAGGGAGGAGAGGGGAGCTGAGGGAGGAAGGGGTGAAACGGTTGTGAGGTACCTGAGGGTGAGGAAAGGGTATTAAAATAGAGGTCGCCAAGGGGAGGGGGCGCGGCGGATAGGGAAGGGGTTCGAAGTCAGCGGCGGACGCCGCTGGGCTGGGGGGCGAATAAACTGGGGCCAATTTTCGGAGAGAATGAGAGGAGAAGAGGGTTGGGAGAGGGTGAAAGTGGGTGTATTTTTCGGCGGCAGGGTCGGGTGGGTTGGCGGGTCGAGGGGAGAATCTCTCTTCGGAGCCATATAGAGAGTGGTACGGTCTATCTTTCGTCGAAGGGAGAGAGAAGGAGAAGTGGAAGAAATGAGGATGTTTTTGTTTTATACTTTATACTGTGGAACTTAGGACCGCGATGAAAAGATCTTGCTGTTTTCTCCCCCCAAAAGTAGTGGGGGAGAGAATTTCGGGGGGGATAGGAGGTCGGCGATTTCCGTCTATTCCGGAGGGCTAGGAGGGGTCTATGTCCGTGGGTGGGTGGTGTGGTGGTCTCACAACACTCCTGCCCGAATAAAAAGGGAACGTTGAAAAAGGAGGAAAGAGCGAGGAGAGTTTCATTTCGTGCAGCAGTCGGCGTGCGGATGGATTTTGATTGACACCTCAATTAATCCTAAAATAATATATGTATCGAAACCTTCCGATGATAACACTTGAGGTGTGTCCATAGTGGTTCGATTTAATGGAATGATTCCATGGTAGAAGAAGATAACTTTTCCGGTTTGTTCCGCTACACTTTTTTTTAAGCGAAGGTCGTGAGTGATTCCGAAAATCATTAAATCCGAATTTTCCACACAAAATTCACTTCATTCTGAATGGGGTTATAAAATTACATTCTCAATTTCTTACAAATTTAAAAAGAAACTTTACGAATGCCAATGTTGCCAATAATTTCCTTTGATCGTTTTCTTCGTTTGGTACCAAAGTGATCACCGAAGTTCGTAAAACCACAAATAAGTATACCAACCCTTACTTTTCAGCATATATATTACTATTTCGTCAGAACAAGATTTATCCTCGAACTTTAGGTTTTAAAAGTAATTTTTCGTTGTATTCAACTTATTAAAAATAAATTTATACTGCTATTTGAAAACGCTAGTTTTGCATTTCTATGAAACGTGAATGAAAACTCGTAATTTTACCAGTATAATGTTGATAGAATAATATCATGATGAGTCTTCCCTGCATTCCTCTGTGCATTAACTCAAGTCCTATTTATATCTTGGTCTTTCTCGGGTGCCTTTCATTTATATTTATCTATCAGCCGTGGTCCTAACTAATCGACTACACCAATATGTTCCAATCTTTAGGGTACTACTCTACCTTTCTGTACTAGATCATGTAAATCTTTTATATGAGTTTCCACGTTTTTATTATTTTTTTTGATACACTAGTCAAATGAAGATGTAAATTATCATAGATAATTAAAGAAAAACCTTTGTAAAATATCTGTATTAAATTACGAAGTAACGTTTTATATTTACGATATCTTGTTAGAGGAAATGGTTTGGTGCATCAGTTACAATTACTATATTTTGGGTGAATTATTGGACAATTAAACATCAAGTAGGCATCGCAGAAATGTATCCGGAACTAGAGTGAGGGAGAAGAGGAGTGAGTGAATGTTTTGGTTAAGAATCACGTCAGCATATTTTTTTTGCCGATTGACAGACCATCAAATTTCAATGCGAGGCCAAGACATTTCATTCGAGGCGGTGACTTGAAAGGGGGAGGAGGGAGGGTGGGGTGGGCAGGGAGAGTGCGTTCCCTTTCGGCGGCGTTGGCCGGAGGGAGGAGTTGTGAAGAAAGGAAATAAGGCTCGGAGGAGTGTCGGCGCGGTGGGATTGATTGGTTCCCGGAGGGAGGATGAAGGGAAAGGGTGCGTGAGGGTGGGATGTGAGGGGGCGAAGGGAAGGGTAGTCCTGGGCGGAGGAGTTAAGGAGGCGGAGGAGGGTGGGGAGGTTAAGGAGAGGTGGAGGGATTGGGTGGGAGGGAAAGAGAAGAGTTGACTCCTCTATTCTTTCCCTTGTCATCGGACGATTCTCTGCGCGTGAGGGAGTGTAAGGGGCCGTCCCCCCTCCCCCAGGGTGCAACCCTAAACTCCCCCCCACCATATTCCCTGTCCATCGAAAGCGACGATCATGACGCGGGCGCTAAGTTTGCATGTGCAGTTTTAAAGACGTTTGTTTACCGAAGGAGTTAGATTTACTCTGTAGGATGATGAGATGAAGTTTGAGATGGGACTGTTTATGAAAGGGAGTTTTGCATGATCTCTTTAAAAGAGGCCCTTTTGAGGGGTAATATTTTTTTAATGTGAGGAATGACAAATAGCTGACAAAATATTGTTGATTTAAATTACTTTTTATTGCGATTGAGCAACGGTAAAAAGGGTTTAAAAATCAATTCTTGCTATTAACGCATTGAAAAATTATACTAAGGCTAATTCTTAGCCATTAACGCTAATGACGCCTATCATGGTTTATTAAGCTCAGCAGTTAGATTTACTTTGGATGAGTTAAAGTTTGAGAGGGGGCTGTTTATAAAAGGGAGTTTTGCAAGATCTCTTTATAAGAGGTCTTTTAGAGGGGTAATATTGTTTTAAAAGTGAGGAATGACAAATAGCTGACAACATATCGTTGATTTAAATTATATTTTGTCATGATTGAGCGACGGTAAGAAGGGTTAAATAATAATTTCTTGCTATTAACGCATGGAAGAATAATGCCCAGGATAATTCTTAGCTTCAAGCGCTAATAACGCTAAATAATATGGTTTATTTCGCTAAGCATTATATTAGTGCTAGATCGTCATTAAAATAACTTAATTTAGGTTGAACGCTTCTATCAACTCATCGAAATCCGTTCCTTTGAGGAATTTTGGAGGGATGTTCATATTTTAAATCTTGTTCAGATGCATAAAATATCTTTTCGAAAATGATGCCTAGTGTGCTTTTCCGTAATAACGGAATAAAAATTAATGAAACACGTTTGAAGAAGTGGTAGACTAAGTGAAAGTGTTTTCAAGTTGCATTTCATGAGGTCTTCTGGGTCTCATATCGTTTGAAGTATCATACATATTTGCATGGATGAAAACATTTATACACCACGTCGATTTCTGTGTGTTGAGTTCACACACTGTAGGGTTTGGACGATATTGCATTGTTAATCAACTTCTATTTATAATTTTTTAAGATTCAATGCTTCATTGCAAAAATATATGAGCGTCTAACGCATAATTGAAGCATTCACTTTAGTGGTTCTCCTTCGCTGGCAATGGCGATGAATCTTTATTTCTCCTAATTATTTACACCTCCAAAGAATGATACCTTAAAAAATGTGTACTTAAGTGAACTGCTATACATTTTTAAAGGGAAAACGATGTAATTCATCATTATATGACCAAGCATTATCAAACTTTAGCCACAATTTTCTGTTATACTTACTTCTGTTATCTTTACTTCAAGGCATCAACCACATTACCAAGACCGATTTATATGCCCTATTTCAGGCACAAAAATAAGTATTCTGCGACGTGCTCCGGAATTATCGTTGTAATCGATTTTTATGTGATTTCTTGATGGAGAACGATGCCTTGATGTCATTCGAATTATGTAATGAGTCCCTTCGTTCTCTCCGTATCGGGTCCAAGGTACTCACAACTTTGAAGATTATGTCTATGAATACTGGATTTGGTCCCGCTTGTGGCTGAAAATAAAAAAAAGACAAAATATCACTCCGTGTTGTGTGCGCTAATGGGAATCCGATTTCCCGGAAAAGCGCTCGCAGATGTCTCATAACGATTTCACGCCTTTTAAACATTCACCCACTTGGCAGCACAATCTCCCTCCTTCCTTTTCCACCCCCCGGACACCCCCCCCCCACCCTGCCCGTCTTACTCCTTTTTTATGCACCTCTTTCTTTCCCTCCGCCTTGCCCTCTCTCTCGCCCTCCCCCCTCATGCCCACTCTAATTCCTCGCCTTGTTCGTCTCGCGTGTTAGCGCCTCCTCCATATCGTATTCCGAGGGGGGGGGGGGGGCGGAGGGAACGACGAAGGTGGCAAGACGAGACACGGCGGCCGCTGCTGGGGGCGGGGGACTGAGGGAAAGGAACTCTAAGAGTAAAAAGTCCTTCCCTCCCATCTTCCCGGATTTAATCTTACGATTTCGACCTTTCCCACCCCCTCTGCCCTCGGAACCCTCAACCTCCCTGCAAGGATTTCCATCCTCACTACTACTCTTCTTCTTTCCCTCCACCCTTTCCCTCTCTATTCCTCCTCCTCTCTTTCTCTCGTCCCCCTTTACCCACCTTTCTTCTCCTCCATGTCCACTCTTCGCCTTTCGTTCTCCTATCTCACACAATCCCCTCCCTCCCGCCATCACTCCACCTCCATCTCATTTGCCGCCCCCACGTCCCTTCTTCTTTCTTCCCTCTCAGTCACTCACTCAGCATCCCTCCTCCTTCCTACCCACCTCCCCCTTCCCGCTCCCCTCCCATCCCCTCCCTACCCTTTATGAATCATTTATTGCTACATGCTGAGACTGGACACACTACTTACTTGGATTAGTCGGTCAACACAACTCTCTCTTCCTCCTTTCCCTCATCTTGCTTTCCTCGGAAGGGCTCGCTCCTCCCTCATTCTCCCTTCCTCTCTCGTCCTCCTCAAACGCTTTTTTAATTTATTCTTACCCGGAGATTTTTTGGCGTTTCTTCTTCCTCCCTCATCTTCTGAGTCCTGCTTGTGATTACATTTTTTCTGCGTGCATGGCACAGCACTGAGCTCGCTTCCTGACTTTGCTCCACGAATTCACGGCCTGCGTAAACTTTTACCTCTAAACATTCCTGATTATATTTCTGTTTTACGTGACTACTTTAAGGAGTCCTAGTCCAGTTAATGCAAGTTAAGATTCTAAAGGCCGTTTTACACGATGAAAGATTTTGTACAAACGAATGTACGTGAGATTGTACGTCTGTCTCAACGAAATTAGAACAGGTTCTATTTCCCGTGCAGGCATTGAGACATTCGCACAAGCGTTCATACAATTTGCCGCTTTACACGATACATTTTGCCTCATGCAAGAGTTCACGGAAGAGTTTGTACAAACAAATGTACCGTGTAAAACGGCCTTAAGTCAATTAAAGGCTGAAGTAATGAGAGTTTGTTATTAAATTTTCTTGACGAATGAGATACCGAAATTCTCTGTGACCAAAAACGCCATGGCCGTTGCTATAAATGGCTGATCAGTGTTGGAGAATACCTAAGTGACCTGGTGGATGTGTAAGTCTTTATTACCCAGGTAACGTTGGATTTAGTGGACGAAAAAAGCTAAGAAATAGAAAAAAGCATTTTGTTAATTCATTCGTTTATATCTGTAGGCATATTAAAAAAATATAATAGAATTAAATAAGTAGCTGTAGTAGAGGAAATATACTAAGATTACATTCTATTATAACTAGTGACGTTCCATGGTCCGCGAGCCTAGGCACTTTAATAAAATGGTCCCTTGGGCCTTCTTCTTCACTGAGTTCTGAAGACCCCTGGAGACCTGTATCTTTTCCAAAGACCAGGATATCTCCAGTGGGTATATCCTTAATGCCATTGAGTCCTGAAAAGGGTACACTCCCGTGGAAATTCGTGGACAGTAGATGAGATGCGTTTTCTACATCCTCTTTGCACCATTGAAAACTGTATATCTTTATTTCTCATGTACACAAAAGAGGGTGAAATTCGCCATGAAAAAATCATTTGACTTGACCGGGATTCGTACCCGGATCTTCCAATTTCCGGTCAGGTGTGTTAGCTAGTTACACCACCAAGCCATCTTAATTCAATGCGAATTTCAGCTTGGTTAAAAAAAAAATTAATTTCTCATGTTGTTAAGGTGCTTCTTCCTTCGGTAGTGGTCAGTTTAGCGTCCTACCATTGTTCTCAACTTGCTTCTACGTAATTATAGGAGCTTTGCATAACCGAAGTTTGTTCCATCAATGAACCCTTCTAGCTTTCCTCAAGACTTGTATAGAGTTAGTTGTTATCGACTCCAGTCTGAGAGGAAAAAATACTTGTTGTTAATCTATTGGTAGTTGAACACATTTTTGGGGATCGATCGCATGTGGAATTCGTGGATTACTTAATGCTTTTCTTAATACTATAGCGCGACTTTTGTTTTATAAATTTCTCATTTGCTTAGTATAACCTTCCCCCCCCCCTTGTTAGAAGGAAACAGATTTAAAACATGTATATATACCAATAAGGCATTATACACTACTCTTCACAATAATACATAAATTTATTTGGGCAAAATATTTGACAATTCATCACAAATAATCCAACGTCTCAAATAACGATATTGGGCCCAATTTACAAATATCTGTTTTCAAATTTCAATAGTCAAATTTTATAATATAGTTCATTTATGTTATTTTATCAGTCTTTTTTGGTTCCCTTCGATTTTAATTAATATTTCTTTCACTTATCGGGATCGAGGAGGAGTCCGCAGGTGTAATCTATCCTATTCCAGGTAATCCTTCTGCCAGAGCCGTCGGGTCCCGTCGATTATTATTTCCGATCCTTCCGTGATCTTCCTCAAACTGCTCCTATGAAGTGTTGTCGGCCTCTCTCCTTCTCCAGTTCACTCCTCCTGTATGTCCTCTTTGCGTGTCTATCACACTCTCCCTTTTTCGTCTTACTTTTCCTGTATCTCTTCCTTACGTGTCTCACACTTCTTCCTCCTTTTTCTACAATAATCCCCCTCATGGCATTCAGGCTTTTGGTTCTGCGATTAATTATTTAGTATTAGGCAATAGTTTCGCCGTGCTATGCTGTCGGCCTCATCGGGCTTTTAAGAACAAGCAAAAAAATAATTTAAAAAATAATAAACTATTTCTGGGCCTCGGGATAGGTGTTTTGTCACATTAGCTGTTTTCGTGCATCATTTCACGTAGCAATGTTGACAATGTTCATGAATAATCACGGTTGAAAGAAGAATGAACTTTTTAAAGAAACTAAAATAATAGTTTAATTTATGGTAAACAACGTCAATTTTATATTTTTATCACGAATAAAAGAAGAGAAGGTTTTTCAAATGTCAAAACAATTACTGTAAATTGCTTACAAGAAACTGATCTCAAACGAAACCACAAACAGATTATTTTCCGTGAATTTTTTCTATGTTTTTCAGTGATGTTCCTAAATGTTCCTAAGTGTGGTAAAAAATACCCACTGAACTCAATATTCCTCCCGATCATGAATGAATTCATCAGTATTATTTGCTTTCTACCTCTCCATGTTTTAGTCCATTTATCGAAAAAATTGAATGGGGTGGAAAGTATTAAGTTTGGTACGATTATTGAATTTGTGTAATGCCTTCGTAATAAAAATTGCTATACTTCAATTGAATTATAAGGATCTTAATTTAAGAGACCGCACAAATCGAGACTTTAAACATTGCGTTGGACATTAATATCAAATCGATTATTACGACTCATGCCCTCGACAGATCAGAGTTCACTCCAACAATCAAGGTACAATTCTGAATGGAAAATTAATTATAAATAACTATGTAAACTTTTTAATCAGAATTGTTCTTTCGTTACTTGTGAATTATTAAAAACTGCAGTCAGTTTTTCAATGTAAGTGTAGAAAAATGAACATTGGTCTTGTTCATTTAGCTACGTTTTTCCCAAGAGAACGCTGAAACGCTTTTACTTTAGAGATGGAAATTCGATTAAGGTCGGATTTTAGTTTGAGGCGGGATAACTCGTGTCAGTTGGCTTCAATAGAAGTCTCGAAAATGGTGATATCTCGGCGTGTAACGCTACGTGCAGGGCTTCGTTCTGTTTGCTCGTTACGTCCAGCTAATTCGCAAAAAAGAATGACAGAAATATTCAATATTAATGGCTACTGTGAAAATCACCGATTTTTTGTAAAAAAATACATTTATACACCACGCTCCTTGAATAACACAAGCTTTTCCGGGATTTATAAATTTGTATGAATTACATTTTGTCTAATAAGCGTATTGAGTTTTAAAATTATTTTATTTTTTATTATATAAGACAGAACAACTCAATTGTTTTTAAAAAGTAATTTTAAATCACAACTGTAATAGCAGCAATTATCTCTAGCTTCCCATAAAAATACATTTTCAACGATAGTTAAGTTCACCTCTGGAAAATCAATTTGCTATTCACTAACTTGGATTTTTTATCCCAGCTAGCAGTCATGTGATCTGATTTTCTTTGCGATTTTATCTTCGTAATCACTGAGGTAAATCGGGGGGAACGAAGATGGCGGACTGGCCACGCCCACGTCACATGCTTCAAGCATTGACCACCGTAGCAAGCGCCCTCTCCATCTACCTCAACGGTGCAAACACATGGAGGTGCTACTTGCAAGTGGTTTATAGGCTACACTGCCGCAGAAATAACTTCCGTGTGCCAAGCCTCCTTGAGAAGGTCTCGCGTTCCCGAATCGATTCGAGGGCATCGATCTCTGTCGCTCCGAATCGTAAATCTCTCCTTCCGCGCGCCCCCCTTCCCTCGTTCGCGTCTCCCTCGTCCTACCCGCTCCGATCCCGCCCGTCGAACAAGGGCGCTCGCTCCAGAGGCGTACGTCCTCCTCGGGCGCTGCCTCTCGTCCCATGCGGGCCCTGCCTCCCGCACCGACCCTTCCGCTTCCCTTCGCCTCCTCAATACATCCCACGGAGGGATTCCATCCGCCCACCCACCCCCACGCCCTCACACGGCGCCTTCGCCTCCCTTCCCGAAAGGGCGTAGATGCGATGTGAAACCACAGTCCCCCTCCCCCGCCGCCTACAACTCCATCCCCATCGCTCCTTCATCTGGGTCTCATTGGAAAATAATTAAAGTGGATTCCGGACCCAAGTCACACCGCAAGGAGGCGTTGGGGGAGGAGGAGGAAGGTATTGTGCCGGGATCAGGGTACAGGGTGCCCCGAGGAGGTGTGAGGGTAGGTGTTGTGAGCTGATGGGGAAGGAGGATTGGGACAGGGGAGAGCACAGAAGAGAGTCGGGTTAGGGATGGGTGTGGAAACGATGGAAGGATGGGGAGTCGGTATATTTCGGCTACGTTCTTATTTTATTTCCCAGATAATTATTATTTTCTCTTGGTCACTTGGATTTTTACTTCTCCATATATTTCTTTATTATTATTAAATTACATAAATATTCCCTAATTATGGAGTGTGGCACTATATGGGGCGGAAACTTGGTCAGTTAAGAAGGAAGATAAAAAAAGACTGGAAGCCCTGGAGATGTGGAAATGGAGGAAGATGGAAAAAGTGAGTTGGAAGGATAAAATGAGAAACGAGGAGGTACTGAGGGAAGTGGGCGGGGAAAGGACTGATAGAAACGATTGGAAGAAGAAAGAGGAATTGGATTGGACATTCCCTGAGAAAACATTGTCTGCTGACGACTGGTATAGAGGGAATGGTGGAAGTAAAGCGGGTAAGGAAGCGGGAAAGTAGCGGGGGAAGGAAAAGGAAGCAAATGCTAGACAACATCAAACTGGCGGAAGGTACGCGGACACAAAGCGCCTGGCTGAGAGAAGTGTGGAGCGAAGGAGAAGCCCATGAGAAAACCTGCCATCTGGAGTAGAAAAACATGAATGAATGAATAAATTACTAACATATTTCGCTTGGAGCAAAGATGAGATGATGATCTTTCACCGGTCAACCAGCTGTAGCTGAACGTGTTATTTAATTTTACATAATTCGTACATCATGATATGCTGTGGGCTTCCCATAGTTGGTGTTCACCAACCTCATGGATATCATATTAAACATTTTTGGAAAGGTTCTTGATAAATATAAACAAAGCTTGAGGCTGAAACTACCTTTTTGATTTTTATTCACTGAGATGTTAAACATTATATTTGGTGCGTGAGTCATCAATCAACGAAAAAATTAGTTCTTTTAAATTACACGCAGTACTTCGTCTTGGTTAAACGTTTGTACCTTCTATTATTTTTATTGGAAAATTTATCATTGAATATATTTTCACATAACTTCATTTTGAGAATAACTCAAAACAGACATTATATTTATTTACTTTGAGGGAAAAGACCATTAAATGAATCAATGAATGAACTCGTCACCAATATCCTGGTTGGCAATGTGCCAACCTTATGGTCCTAAATTCACTGGTTCAAAACCCGTTTAGGTCATGGATGTTTTTTTCTTGCTCGAGTTAAGGTCTTCGGTTATACAGTGCAATACTATTGCGGTTGGAGCACCTTAAACACAAATGTGCAACTACGATGAAACATGTCAACACTCGTGAAGTCACAAATCGTTTACTATTTATTTTTATTTTCAAAACCCAAAGCATAGGCACGGGAGAGAGAAAAACAGCAACATTTTTATTTGGAAAATTAAAAGTGTTCAATTAGATAATGAGCATTGTTGAAAACGATTCCATAAATAGTCTAGCCAAGTTTAACGATCGTAATTCGTGACTCAAGATTTTTCATTTTCACCGTAAACTGTGAATATCGACTCTCTTGGACGGTGCCTTTAGGTCTTGATGATTAATTTTATTCAAACAGCAGTTAAATAACAAACAATAGACGAAATGGTGAGTCAACTTTTGGATCTTATTGAAAAATAGTTCATCGTGAGAAATGGATTCTTTAAAGATTGGTGAATGGGATTCGAGTGAGATGCTCCGTCCGAATTCTAGAAGTTATGGCTCAAGACGTTAAGTACCTCGTTTATTCTTTCTGTAAGTTTTGCGGGGATTGTGTAGAATTACGATGCCGCCACAATTAAGAGGATTGCTACCTGCATTCTTGATAACCGCGATGCAGTAGTCAAGACGTCCGCAATCCATAAACACCCTTAAATTATGACTTGTGAGATGAGTTCTAAGCGGACGAGAGGAGGATCTGTGGGAGGGATTGGGAGGAACGGAGGATAGTGGGGGAGAAACAGAGGGGTGGGGTAGGGGGGCGGAGGGGGGGGGTGAGCGGGTGGGGAGGCAAGAGAGTTTGGAGATTTTAACTCGAGGATGGTGCCGTGAGACGGCAGAGGGCGAGATTGGCGAAGAACAAGATGAGGGTCTTAAGGGCGGGGACGGGGTGGATATGGGGAGGGGACAAGGGACGGCTGAAGAGGGTGAGGGTTTCGAAGGCTCCCCCTACACTCTCTCTCTCCCTCGTGGGGGGAAGGGTAACAGGGATGGCGAGGGAATCCTGGCGTGGAATGAGGCCGGGGGCGGATGTTGTGGCGCCTGATAAAACGGCAGGTAGGGAATGAATGATTGAGTGAGGTGGTTGTGAGAGTTGGGGATGGATGGAGGTGTACAAGGGAGGGCCGCTGGTGGGAAGTGGGGAAGATGGCCGCGGGAGGGAGGGAAGGGGGTGTGTGTGGGGGGGAGGGATCTTGGACGAGAGAGCGGCGGAGGAGAATGTGCGAGGAATGGGCGTAGGCGACCAGATGAGTGGATAGGGATAACCGTGGTGGGAGACCATTTATTGCATCGCCTCTCTTTTAGATGTGTTGGGCCAGGTAATGAGGGAAATATAAAATAATTCCGTCTTTTAATCTCAAGGACTTGTCAAAATCGGAATGTTGATGGAAATACATGTGTAAATCAGCGTTCTTTGAAATAATTGTGGAATGTTCTCCATATTCAGTGAGGTTTTTATATTATTGGCACGGAATTCATGAGAAACTCTTCTGCCATCTGATGCATGAGGCGTAAAACATGCCATTGATTAGCTGTCAATTCATTTTTGGGAGTGGATTTAGCAGAACCATAAAATTTTAGTTGTAGAATATGTTTTTAAATCCTTCCAAACGAGTGTTCAAGAATGATACAATTGTGTTAAAAGATTTTGAGCTGTTACAGCGATACAAGTGGTACTAACAGTTAATGATTTTGCGTCAAAGTAAAGCATGAACTAATGTTAAAGATCGAAGCTTCATTTTGCTGTGTGAACATTACATAATATGCTAAAGGAAAAGCGATGCCTGGTGACAAAGAAATAAAACAAAAAACTAAGATGTAATCATTCAATTATCTCCGCATTTTTTATAATAAAAATACCTGCTCTAATAATGGCTGAAATTGATCGCGTCTTTCATTAATTTGAATTTTGTGTTTCGTACTTGCGTCTATAGTAGAAATAACGGGAGAGCAATAATCTATTGCTCGACAGTAAGTATTGTTGTGCAGCGAAAGCAGGAGAAATAGGAGAGAAACAGATGGAGACAGTAAAGAGATAGATGGCGCAGGAAGAACGTGACTCTGCCTTTCTGGGAAAATAAAGTGGGGAATTGAATTGATTTTGAGCTTGATAAATGGTGAAATGCGGAATCGGAAAAGGTTTCAGAGAAAAGGGTAAAGGACAAAGAAGGGAGGGACCGTAGTGTAAGAATAAGGGGAGAAGTGTGGATATTAAGTAAAAATTAAAAGGAAAGTGACTTGCTAAGCGTGCGCTGTGAATTTTTCCATGCGTTCAACGTCGAGATTTTATGGCGATTTATTCGATATTACCAAGGCTTAAATGGTCGGAGGAATTCGTTTTGAATTTCAGTTGATGTGATAAGGAACAATGCTTATCGAATGTCATCGATATTGCCTTGGTGTCATCACGTCATCATCCACCTCAAGGAACACTAAATTAAATTTTTTGTAATGCTAACTTATAATGCGCAGTTTTTTCACCGTAAGTCTAAACTAAAACGTTATCAGTTATAGCCAAGCCTAAGTCTCTTCATTACTAATATGGAGCCCTTCCACCACATCATAGCTTCCAATTTCGATTTAATTTAAAGCCTAAGTAATATTTGGAGTGTTACAAGTGGTAAATATGATCACATCCTATACGTTATAGCTAATATGAGTATCTCAGTAAATCAGATACGATGGGATATACAAATGTGTTGCAGCAGGCCTGATTTTTTTTATCCGGCCTACAATTTTGGCAACCCCTATTTGTTCTTAGAAGCATACTCTGACTTTGGAATTTGATCCTCGATTTTGGAAGTTGTTCGTCATTGACACCTGTACCTGTTATTTTAAACTAGTCAACGGCAAGAGCGAGCATGGCGCTAAAAGTCGGACAATAAAAAAGCCACATTAAACATAGACCTCACAAAGTGTGAGATTGCAGTGTCTTTACGGATTTGAAATCATTCACAGAACAAACTAGCCCAAAACAAGAGTGCATATAAAGAAAAATGAATCAATGGAGCCGGAAAAATTTGAATAAACGTAGAATAAACCTACTACGGCACGTAGTCTTGCAAACCATAGCGCTTAATTTATAGCCATAGTCGTAAAGAATAATGTGCGAAATGGAAATTATAACTTCAACTGTCGAAAATGTGATTTCATGATGTCGAGAGTGAAGGTTCCTCGTTTTTATCAATTTAAAATGGATGCTGACATCTTTTGTCCACTAAAAGAGGTAATACCGTCCTCTTTTGTGCTTAAATTGACCGTAGCGAGTTTTTAGCCATGTAGCTCATTTTCTCTAAAACAGTTTGCATCATTACGTTGTAAAACTAAAATCATCTTCCATGATACACTTTTTTTTTCGAGCCTTCATTCATTTTTGATAGTAAATATAGTTGTCACTTTTAGAATCGCATCAAAGTTTGAACCAATTGACCACAAATCAGACGGTAATATAAAAAATTAATACATAAAGCATCCAGCTCACGCTAATTAACCCGCAAAGTCACAAAGTAGTAGCGACGTAAATATTCTAGCTAATTTGGAGTTAATAATTATGTTCTGTGGATGTAAGATCGTATATTCTCATTCAAGCATTCATATATTCATGAGTGATGATTATACATGATGATTATAGATAGATATGAATGCTGAAACGCTTACAGTTGACCTACGACGTCCTGATTGATAGACGAAATTGTTATATTACAAAGTCAAAAAATCTAAAGTTTCAGAAACGAGGTCCAACATGGAGTTCAGAAATCAATATTTAAAAAAAGAAAAATGGTGTAAATGAATTTTGAACAGTGAAAGATTCCCTTTCGTAAAAAATATTCAGAATGAAGTTTTTTAAAAATGAAATACTTAAATACATGTTAAAAGAAACGACTGTAGACGACAATAGAACGCAAAAATGTAATAACAAAACATTAAAGTAAGATAAGCATGCTGTTTAATTTATCGAATTAGAAATTGAAATCTATTGATCTCGTGATGCATATAACCATTAAAAATCTAGTTTGTACTCACCTTGGATTTAAAACTATTTCGGCTAATTTCTGCCCCTCCGCTAATAAATACACTAAACATTTATTTAATCTTTTTTCAGCATAGTCGCGTTCACAAAAATAATGAATCGTCATTTATGTTTTCCGTGTTTTGGCATATAGGGCCATTTTGCAATTAAAGTTTACCATTCCGGGATGCGGCAGCAACACAATGGGGCAAGATGTATTTGAAAACCGCTTATCTTGAGCGGAGCAATGTCTAAAGATGCTTAACTTCTTCATCAAGAGGAAATTGGCGAGTTCATCGTGGCTAGTTAATCTATAATATCTTCATGTTTTTTATGAAAAAATTTATTTCTTTTTGCTCTTTATCTGTACCTGGTTGTAGTATCTAGCAATGTTGCACGGGAAATTTTTTTTGTTATGTAAGATACTTGAAAGATGCTTTTATGCTTGGCAGAATTGAAAGTACCCTCGTATTACAAATTGAACCATGATCAAGTGACAAATGAGATCGCGTCAGTTGGTATTTCGTTGAAAACGCAATTTATTTCTACTGGTGTATACAAGCACAATTAATGACCATGGGTATATCCAGAGGAGACCTAATATATCTTTCTACCATTTCTTCGAGAGATTTTTCGTAGTCTCTGGTTATGAAATTCCTATCTCGCTTTTCGCTGTTTCTACTCTTAAGGTAGCACTCCACAGCATAAGAATAACGCGGTGTAATAACTCTAAATCGTGTAATTGCATACATTTTTATTTTGAAATTGAAATATCTGTTTCTTAAAAATTAGTAAAATTATTTTTGGAGGTGATATGCAGTCGACGCACGCATGGTGATCAAAATCGTTGGTCACTATGCAGCGTTGGACTCCTACCTTGCAGTAGACTACTGACTAAAACACCTCCCTAGTCCGTCGGACTCTAGCCTGGAACCGTTCTTCACATTACTTCAGGCTATGCCGTTTGTTCTGCCTGAGTGGCTTCCTCCTATTATAATTTTCCTATCTTCGCTCTAGATCTACTTTTATTGCGCGCAAGATGCATAACTGTTAAAACCAAGTCTGCTGTCAGCGATCTCAGCTCCTGGCAATCTGTCCACGACACAGTATGGGTTTCGAGCGGGCCGATAAACGCTGGATGCCATCCAGGAGGTGGTGGAAGCAGTACAAACAGCTGAACTTCACAAATTAGAGTAATAGACGGCGCTAAAATATTACAAGAACCCACGATAAATATTTTTCCAGAGTATAAAATTGTTGAATTATTTAGGAGATAGTGTTAATGTTACATAAATTACTAATCACTTGGTATAGATATTTTTTTCGTATTGAGTAATTAACGTAAACTATTAAGAGAACAAATACATCATGGGTCGGGTATCTTGGTGGAAAAAATCCTTCATTTTTGTTGAAATGTGAAATCCTGAATTAAAGTTTGATTTTGGTTAATTTCTTCCCTGTCCCTGCAAAATATATCAATATCGTGAAGAATGCAGCATTCGGAGCGAAGGGTTAGCATGTACGGTGCAGTCAATTAAATCAAACCCTGCGATTGTGATAAAAATGGAAAAGATAGGAACCTATAATCTTCCCCCGTTTTGACACAGCACGCCAATCGATAAGATCTCTCGTACTTACCCGCCATCACGCGAATATCGAGCACCCAATCTCTTTACTTGGACGAGGTATTTATAAAAAGTCTGCCCCTTTTCTTCGAAATCTTTCGGGCTAATCACGCGACGGGGAACGATCTTTCCGAAAGGGGGAAGGGAAACGTGGAAATGAAACAAAACAATGTGCACGCGAAGATTATATGCAGAGGGAAATCGTATAATGTAATGTCGAGAATGAGAAAATGTGGAGTATTCGATTCGGAAATCGACCTGCTCAATTCTTCTTGACATTTGCAAAGATAAATGACATCAGGAGGCTTCGCTTTGCTTCTGGTTAATTGATTCACGAATGAGGGAGCTTATAAGTGTAAATCATCTTGAACTAATGTTGAAATTATACAAGCACATAACTTCCTTACAATGATTTACGTCGATATTAACTATTTTATAACGTATAGGAATCATTTTCCGGTACCCATATACTTAAATCAATTATTGCCAACGCCTATGCCTTGTACACTATTTAGTTCCAAAATAAATCAATTGGTGGAAACTCAGAGTTGGCTTCAATTCATTAACGTGGTTATCCGCCGAATTAGGCCGAGACTAGAAATCATTCATGAGTTAAGTTTTATTTCATTCCTGCTTTTCTCGTAAAATTCTTCATAAAATCATCAATTCTGTGTATATTCGAAGCTTAGTTGACAATTTTAGGAAATAGTCAAGTTTCCCTCCACTTATAGTAGATACGGGTATTACCAGCTAATGACTTAAATACTTGTAGAAATAACTGCCTAAATCTATGTGCAGTATCTGTAGTAGTATGACAGGATAGAAAGGTTTATGCCATTTTCGCCAAAATATTATTATAACTTTTTCATGTATATGAAACTCACGTGTTGTGGAAATCAATCCCGCTGTCAAATGAGTGTCGAGAGACGCGGTTCGCCCTCAGTAGTTTAGATATATTATGATACATCTTTTTCCCTTCAACATGGACTGAAAATCCACCTGTAATCCACTCTTAAGCTATCCGGTCCCCGTTCAATGGACGTTGAATTAGGACTTTTTTCGTTCTTGTCCTAACATTTAATCGTCTTTTTTTAACTTGAGCCCTTAACCAAGGAATATCACTTCATTTTCTTCAGATAGAACAGTAATGGTGTGGACAAGGAATAGTATCAATATCGATATGCTTAAGAGGTTGTGAGTACAACAGGGCTCGGTTAATTTCCACGAGTTTAAATGCTTCAGCCTTTCTTAAAGACGGAAACATGGCGAGATCGCTTTAATTGCGGAATTAACTGAAGACTTAAATTGCAGACTAGCGGTTCCCAACCTGAGATACTTGTAGTTGCCCTAACTTAAGGGGCACAGGCTGGGTAGTTCATGAATTCAAACTTTGCGATGGGTCCAACTGACTTGAGTACTTTCGAGGGAAATGGGCCCCCGTGGGGCATTCCGATCAAAGTAGGTTGGGAACTGCTATTATAGACCATGACACTTTTCTCAGTGTGAACACAAGCATTTTATTACTTGATTTTACATTTTTGGAAGCATTTAAAACGGTGACTTCTTTGCATTTATTTGTGAAAATATCCTTTTCTCAAATACAAGTAATGATAGCGTGGTTGCATGTTTTTATCGAAAACGGTTCTCACAATTTTCTTGAAACATGGGTTAAGGCTATTTTTGGATGCAAAAAGATATAGATGGGTCTCATCCCAAAATGGTTTTATGTTTGGATTATTTATTTGAAATTTAAAAAATTAAAATATTTAAACATGGCAACAAAAACAACACACAAACTGTTTTATTAAGTATTTATTTTATTAATAAAGCATCATGGTTACGGCCGCTGTTGTAGTCAAAGTTTTCCGATTACGCGTTTGTTTGTTATTATTGTTTATTATTATGTTTCCGAAAAAGAATTACAATTCGTAGCTGGAGAAGTGTGTGATTGGCGGACTTGCGACATCGTGATTTTCATCGTCGTTCCAAAAATTAATTAGCTGAGCGCGTGTGATTTCTCCATGAATTCACCCGAAGATCAACCTCCTGATATAATTACAAATGCAACGCTAAATGGATCTATAATACTGGCGCCTTAGTCTGGCAGGACTGAACTGCCAATATATATTGGGCCGACGGTATTATAGTAACGTAATATCTTAATTAATATTAAACTTCCACTTCATTTTTCCTTCTGACCTCAACTCTTTCATTTCAAGATGCACCCTCTCCAGCATCCCTGCGCCTCTGTCTCTTTGACTACGATTTTTTTTTTCATTTAGAAGTCGTGACTCCGCAGGGGAGCTCACATCGAATCAACGATATCCAGAGTTTTCGGTAGTTGGAGTAAACTCACCGCTTTTTGCTCCTCTCTGTTTATTTTTATTTTCCTTGCCGGGGGGGTGGAGTGGGATGGGCAGGGGCAGGGGTGGTGACTGGACCAGCGCGACGCGACGATGGTGCCGGAGAGGGAAGGGAGGGAGAAGATAATAATGCGAGCGCGGTTTTTTGGAGTTTTTGCGCATCGTTTGTGTCTCAGGGAGATGAGAGTAAGGGAGTTCGTTTTTGAGGGAATGGCTGTGTATTTTTTTTGAGAGTTATAGAAAGAGGAGAAGGGGGCGTGGAGGAAAGGAGGATGTGGCTGAGGGCCGTGTTGCGGGTGTATGGCAGGGGGTTGAGGCTTGGGAGAGTGAAAGACAAGTTTCGGTTGGCAGAGGTGGTGTGGGTTGCGGGGGAAGGGCGAAGGGAGGAAGGGGGTTCTTCCCTTGCGAGGACAGCGGGGGAGGACCATTCGAGTTCGGTATTTCCGCCGTAATTAAAATCGATAAATGCAATTATGCTAATGCCCTACTCGGGTTGCCCCACCCCAACACTCTTTATTCCCTTTCTCCCCCCCCCTCCCCACTAAATTCCCCTCCTACCCTTTCCTCCCACTTCGTAGTGGTTCGAGAGGAGCCACTGGGGCGAACGGGGGAGGAAAGGGGAGGGGAGAGGGGTGGTTGTCGGTGTTTTTTAGGAGGAGGGGCGGGGGAATGTTGGAATGTGGGGTGGGGGGGAAATAGGTGAGGGGGTGGGTGGGTGGATCGACAGAGGAGGAATGGGTGTTATCACAGAGGGTGGGTATAAAAAGGTGGTTGCAGGGTTTTACCCCGCGGTTTCGGAGATAACCCAAAGTGGGAGTGAGGGGTGGGATACTCTCCACCCCTCTGCCCTCTACGTCACGGCACCCTTCCCCCCTGAAATGGTGTAAGCCCGCACCCACAACCTTTTCCTAGCCTACCGGAGGAATTCGATCTGCGGAATTTCGGACTCCCATTCCCCGCGACGGATGGGAAACTTTTTCGTTTTATTTTAGCATTTGGGGGAAACCTGATAACATTCTAGCGTCCTAGAATATATTTTACTTCTAAGAAGATTTCACTATTCTCCTATCTACGTTTTGCTGGCCAATGGTATTTTTTACTGCAAGAGTTTCCGTTTAATTCTCATATCACTTAACTGACTCTCATTTCATGCGGTTGAATATTTTGACGTGCCAGGAATTTCCAATAAAAATTGGGTGCGCGATTTTTGTGGACTTCATGGAGAAATTTATTCTCATGCGCGAAATTCACTCCTCATTAACCTCTAATATCATTTAAGGTCTGAATACATATTACATCTTTCTTCCACGCTCATCATTGATGACCCGAATTTTCTAGTAGAATTAAGTTTTGCAGAATTCTGCGACTGCACCTCAAAAGCATTTATTTTTCATTATTTTCATTGTTTAAAAACTAACAAACTCCCTGTAGTGATTGAGAAATATTAATGAAATGATTTGTAAGTTTGGAAATTGACATTTAAATAATCTACCATATCCTCCTGGCATTTACGAGAATGGTGGTTATAGTGTGTATCTTACCATGATGCCCAATTGTGTATTTTACCACTTCGCTACATCATCATTATCAAGAATTTTTCTTTAGTTTTAAGAAATATAGTGAAGGTTTTTTTTATTAGGCTGAGGAAAAATGCTCTATACCTATGAATGTCTGATGACAGCCTGCTCTTTCAAATGTTTTCAAGGACCAAAATAAGCTCTATGGTGACGGTAGCTGAGGTAGATACCAGAGGAATTTTATCGGACCCAAATTATTGTGCAACGAATCGAAACAAAAGGAATGATTTGGGGCAATTTGATTCAAATCAGTGCTCTGTGAATACAGAGAAAGACCAGACGGAATGCACCTCCATATAAAGATCAGGATCCCTGATTTTTTTCATGCGAATTAGTCGCAAAGCATCACGTCCCTTTCGTCGGAACTTTTCTCCGTTCCCTCTCTTTCTCCCTATCTCTCTCTCCGCGCGCGCGTGAGTTTTGAAAAGTCGCTCCCTTGTTACGTGGAGCACAAGGCGGAGTGCAGGAGAGGAGACGGCTTTGCCACGGGGGAGCGGGCGAGGTGAATAAATTGCTGTAAAAGGAGACGCGGGGACAGACTGGGTGACGGACGGTTTGGGAGCAGTCGCCACCGCCCCAAAAAGGCGCTCTCCCGCTTCTCTGGGCAGAAGACAGGCGAGGCGGGCGGCGAGTTGGGTGGAGGGGGGGGTAGAGAGTAGGGCTGCTAGAAGGGGGGATGGGCGCGAGGGAGAAAGGGCGGTCGGCTCAGAATACGCGGAGGAATGCCTTGCCTTATGAAAAGAAACCCTGATGGTACATCCCACTGCTTGTGACACGTGTTCAAACCAAGTCATACTAGCATCAAATGCAGTGGAAAAGCTTGCCAAAGGTGTTAAGCGCCGCACTTTCAGCGAAATATTTATTTATTATCTCACCCAACCAAAAACGGCTGATTACACTGGGTGACGTAATAAAACTAATAAACAGAGAATAACAATAAATAATAAACATGAAGAATAAAGTAAAAACAAAATTAACTTAAAGTTGCGGTTCTATTACCCAAGTGCCCTTTGATGAATGATTTGAATATGTTGGGCGAGGAGAAGAGGTCAAGGGAAGAATGCGCTGAGGACAATATGTTAAATTTGGAGGGGATTCGGTAAAACAGGGAACGCTGTGATAAGGAAAGACGGAAATTCGCGATGTGTGGGAGATTGAAGTTTCATATGGGGCGAGGAGGGACACGAATTGGAAAGAGAGAGAGAGAAGGTTGCAGGAACGAAGCTGTAAATTCATTATACTGTGTAAGAATTTCAGGTCAGATAGTGCACGGCGGTGAAGAAGCAGAGGAATTCCCAGGAAGGAAGTTGACCAAATTGGTGCGCAGTATACTAAGATTGGGAGGACACAACCAAAGAATACTGTTCTGAGGGCAAGAGGATCTTGAATGTCTGTATGACGGCACAGTAGGCCAACCACCGCCATCGCCTTGCCCACAAAATTTTTAATGTGGTCTTGGAAATAAAGCCCATCGTCAAAAATACATCTAGGTCGCAGTGGGATATCACTGCTGGAACATGGCTATTTTGGAGTGTGTAAGAATGATCCGAGTCTTTACACCTCAAGGAAAAGTCATGACAGCTGACTTAGTTGGGTTAATGCGCAACTGCCACTGAGCACACCACGAGTTCAAATGGTCCAGTGCAAATTGTCGGGTGGTGGTGGTCAGAAATATCTCAAGTTATAACATATTTTTTAAGCTGTTAAGTAATTTATATGATTTGCCCTCTTTCATTCGCAGTTAAAAAATTGTCATGGCAGAAAAAATTGACATCGTAATTGAAATTATAAATTTGGATTCATAAGCAGATGATTTTGAATCACATGCCTTGATTGGGATAAAGTACTACAACTTTTCAAAATTGCCAATTCCTGCGAAATTTTATGTTAATGTTTTAAGAGACTCAGAACAGAAAAGGTCTCTTTTATCAATGCCTATTGCTTTTTTGAAATCGCCTTGCCATGGAGAGACAAATTAAACCACAAGTATTGCATTCTTCAAGTTCTCATATATTATGTTAAAACCTTATTCAACATTTTTAATTCAGCACAACAAGGTATTAAAGTTGACAAGCATCTAATATATCCCAGGACTACCTACATATCCCTGGTGCCTAAAGTGCTACCACGGATGATGAATATTTTCAGAAAACCGAGGAATTATAGCCCCTGACTTATAGGAGGAAAGCCAATTATCAAATACAGCTGGCTTAAGAGAATCATGTAAAAAGGACCCAACAAATGGGGAACGTTTTACTTTTGCTAATTAAAGCGTTTCCGTTTACGGGATATTCAACAAGTTTCAATTCACCCTCTCACTGTGTCATAATGAGTCGTTAAATGCTTCCCATCGGCCAACAGAATTAAGCCCACTTGCATCCTCGAGGATAAAAGGCTTACAATTTGCTACCCGGAAAATGAGTTTATTCTTTCTGCTGGAAGGAACATTAGAGGGCTTGAAAAAAAACGAGAAATAAATTGGAATAAAAAAAACAATACTGAAAAAGACCCAGGTTAATTTGTAATGCTAAGTTAAATTCGAAGTGAGATGTTCACGGTTGAAATAAAAATGTTGCATTTAACAAATTAGAGCACTGTGAAAATATTAATCAAAACATTTTCTCGACTTCATCCCTTGATTTAAGACTTTCTGGTTTATGTAATTCGCTTGGGCGAAGTATTTGAACGAAGCACATTACAATTGTTATTACGTTTCAAAGAACAGTGTTTTTGGAACATTTCAGATGTATACGGAGAAAGATGACTTTCCTCGGCATCTTTTCAAGTATTGAACAATGTGTCCAGGTGATTAGAAGAGGACTCCGTCCGAATTGTAAGAAACCAAACAGAAGGAAAGTAAAAAAAAAGATTAGGTTAGACTACAATCGGATGGAAATTACTCTTGAGGGCGTGCTGCGAAGGTGATTCCCATGTCGGTGGGTGGGTGAGGAGGGCCCTGGGAGTGGAGAGGGGAGGAGGCGACCCTGGGACCCCGCCGTCGGGGGCCACCGTGCATTCCCTGCCTGCACCCCCTCCATCACACCCCCTCTTCCCACACACACTCCCCACCCGTTGCGTTGGGTGGGCTTCCCTCCATCGGCCCGACTACAATGTATTGCCACCGGTGGGGGGGCCACGCGGGATTAAAGCAACCGTGGGGGCCCTCCTCTTGCGCCACAGCCTCCATCCACCCCACCCTCCCGCCCCTAGGCCGCACCATTGATTCCGATGATGACTTTATTTAGTGGACTGCTTGGGCGCTCCTTATCCCCCCCCCAACTCTGAGGAGGCGGAGACTGGCTGGGAGCGAAATGCGAATGAGAGAGGGAGAGAGTTCGTTTGTGTGTGAGAGATGAAGGGGGCAGGGAGGGAATGGAGGAGAGGGGAAGGAGAGAGAGAATGGGATGACAAAGAGGAAATGGGCGTGGGTATTTCGAGAGCTCTTGATGGAGACGGAGAGAGGGATGGAAGGGAAAATAAGGGAGGGAAGAGGGAGGACAGCAAAGGTAGCGGTGGCGCTAAGGGAAAGGATTGAGGGCGGCGAGGGGTGGTTCTAATGGCAAGGGAGAGGAGGGCGAAGGAGGACGAGGGAGGAGGTTGGGGAGGGCGGACGGAGATTCCAGAGGGCGCGCGTATGATGAAGGGAGAAAATAAGATATCCGTAATGGAAGGTCTGGGTCTTCTTCCTCACCCCTCCCATCCCACCACCCTCCCCCCCCCCCTGAATAACCCTTCCCCACCACCCCAACCCACCAAAGCCCTTTACCCTCACTCTTCCCCCAAATCCCACCCCCCTCAGCCCTAATAAAGCCGTAAAGATTAATCCTATTAATACGAGTTCCGTTGTCATCGTTACGGGTGGATTTCGTGCCGGTGTTGGCGTTTATTTGTTTTTTTTTGGTATTTTTTTTGACCCTCTTAAACCCTCGCCTTCATCTTTTTTTGGGACCGAAGGGCGCAATTTCATTTTATATTTACTACTCTTTATTTTTGTATATTTTTCCCAATCGCTACCACTCGCCCGCAATCGCTTCTCATGCCATCCCCCAAACTCCGAGCTCAAATATCCTCGTGCTGGGTTTGTGATTCGTGCGACGGAAGGGTTTTTTAATTCGAATTTTCTTGCTTTATTTTTAGCGTTTCACTCATTCCAATTTCCTCATTCGACGACTAATTTAAAGCCATTGTCCCAGTTACTGCCACCACTGTGATATTTTAGGAACCCCGATCCATATAAGCTGATCGGTTTGTATCTAAATCTTTCGAGCGATTTCCCGCGACTTTGTAAGATACCTTTTAGAGAACATGAAACAGGCACTAGACAAAAGTGATGGTACATATTTCGGAACTTTAATAAGTATTAGGAATGCGCTAGAGTCCATTTGGTGATACATTATTTTTTATAATTTCCTCACTCTTTGCCAGTTGTCAGTTCATTAGCATGGTGAGTGAATACATGGCTCTGTTATATATTTTTGCTGTGGATGAGTAATGGATTAAATGGTACTAGATAGGCTGGCATTAATGGAATAGGAGCAGCTATGCCTGAGAGTGAAGCGAGATTGATAACTCCTCTATAAATAAAAAAATGGGTAATTCCCACAAAAGCGATGGCAGCGATACGCGGATACAGTGGTTGCGAAATATGGTGACTGTTGCGCAGTAGGTCCTTGTCAGTGGAATGGTACATTTCCTAAAAGACTGGCTTTGCTAGGAGGAGTACGGCAGTCTTTTCTATTAACCACCAGGGATCCCAAGGTTGAAAACCTTCATTGCTAACTTCACTATGCCATATATGTTATTCACATTCACTAACATTCTCTTTGTTGCGTTTAATCCAATTGATTTAGATGTGCTTCTGCGATTGGTTGCGAACTTCATCAACTTATATCGCCTCCAACTGATCCAGAATTGTTTGGATCGCAAACATTGTCGTGTGATACAGTGCTGACAATTTTCTGCCCTCTGGTTAAGTGCGATTATGTTGGCAGTTGGCAGTATCCTTCCACTCGCACCTACCCACCTTGACGACACGCTTCGCACAGACGACTGCCACCAAGTATCGGTACCTTCGTAGGTTCACCTTTGCAATGGGAATTTGAAAATCCTCTATTTCAATGGCAGAAAAATATATTCCACGTCGTCTGTAAGGATGAGTCTTATTTAAGATACAATGTGCTCAACTAGGCGGCCTGCATGTCTTATCCACAAAAATAGACTCGACAGGCAATGTCTAAATCAGCTGAAGAGTATGTGAAACGGTGGAGAATTCATGGCTTCTCAAGGCACGGAAGTCCGGGGGGTGGTCAAGAAGGCTTGCGGCAAGCCTCCTCAGCGGGAATATGAGTGGGTGGGTGGTGATGGAGGCCACTGACCGAGGATCGGGATGAATAAAGGATATCGGCGTCTTCCTTCTCGTCTCGCGGTCGTACAAGTTATCCGTGCGCTAGCGCAAAGTTAATAATTTTTTCAATAGGATGAGTTGGGTAAACTTTTAGTCGTGGGAACCGACTTATTGGTTGGCCCGACGTAGTAGAAGTCTTAACGAGCACTCGCGCGTCGCGGCGCGCGGTCGGGAGGCTGCGAGGATTCTCGGTGACGCGGGCGCCGAGTTGCATTGCAGGTGAAGGCGGGGCACAAGTGTTTCGCAATTTAGCATTACTTATGAGTCGTCATTTTTTCCCGGTATATAATGAGTCAAATTCTTGCCTTGCAAAAGCAATTTATGATACGAAATGAAAATCGTATGAAATAGGGCGTGAGGCAGTTATCGTGTTTTCGTCTCTTGATGGCAATATTTAATGTGTGATTTAGTCTTGGATTCTGGAATTTATTTTTCTCTTGTTTCTCCAAGACTTCTGGAGTTAGATAGTATTTGAGTTTCAACTAGGATTGCTTTTGAAAAATCGATCCTAAATATCGCAAAAGACAATTAATTAAAGGTTCCACCTAGGCAGTTAAGGTATTGCACTCAATCATCGATTTTGATCATAAAAATTAAAGCATTCAGGTTAACACACACTAATAGAAATTCATGATATCTTATGAATTAAAAACCTAAGTAAAACACAAAATAAAATGAAAAATAAACGTTAAAAAAGACGTGCCTTGTTAACATTACGTTATGACAGGAAAAAACAGGGTTATTTAGTCAAATCTCAACTGATCTTAACAATTCTGATACCATTAGAATCACAATTCAATTTGTCATTTTTTTGTCCAAGCAAATTTATCGAAAAGTTAACAGGTTTTTAACAATTTACCATTAAACATTTGGAACGGCCGCCATTTTTAAACGGGAAAGAATAACAATTTCAGCCAAATCTCAACCGATCTTGAAAATTCAGGCATCGTTAGAATCACAATTAAAATTATTTTTTTTGTTTCTAGCAAGTTTTTCGTAAAGTTAACAGGTTTTTTACAAGTTACCATTGGAAAATTGAAACGGCCACCATTTTTAAACGGAAAATCATGTTTTATTTTTTTCCTTATAAGATGTTTGTAAGCTTAAAGCATCCACCAAATTTTAAAGTAAAATATTAAGCCGTACTTAAGATATGATTTTTTTGTAAAAAACATATGCCGACTGACGCTAAACGAAGCGGAATTAAAAAAAAACGTATTCATCATTTTTTGTTCCATTTCAGTTGTAGAATCCGAAAATTTATAGCCAGTGTACCTTTTTGTGACACTATATCCGCATCTACAAAACGCTAGACCTTAAATATTTTCATTTCAGAGCATCGTGCCGTGATTTTAGCTCAATATAGTTTTCTTCCGGAAGGCCAATTCAAAGGCAAGTTTATTTTGTAAGTTTGACAGGATGTAAATTTTACGCATCGTCTTTGGAGCAAGATCCCATTATTTCCCTCCCCGTCATGATCAGCTACACATTTCACTCTTTCAGCTCAGGTCATCTGGGTTTCTCGGAATCATTTTCGGGATTTGAGTTCGGTATCACCCAGCCAGTTGCCGGACGTGCTCCGTATCTCTCGTCAGGCTAATCGCACACCCTTTTCTGATCTTTAGAACGAGACAATTTTCGTGGGAAACTTGTGGCAATATCTCGCTTTAACACACTTCTTCCACTCTTTGAAATATGTTGAGTGAACTTCTGATTTCCTTTTATCATGACATGATCGATAGAGCAGAAATGAAGTTATCGGTGAAATGAGATGGACAACTTTTTCTGTACTTGGATGTGGCTCATTCAACTTGCAATCATTTAAAAAAGTTCTAAACTCAACAGGTGTGGTTTAAAGTCACTTCTTCCGCGTGGTCGGGGTGCTTCTAGGATCTCATTAATTGAAATCATGATTTGAAACAATGGAAAACAATGATTCTTAGAATGAGTAATCATGGAAAACTCAGACGGCCGTTTTCTAGCAATAAATACGCAATGGACTCAATTGGTGACCCGGGCAATCACTGACTTTAAAGTCAGCAGACTGAACGTATGCCATCGACCTTCCTTACAAGCCATGACTTCCTTTTTCCGAATTTTTCGTTTCCGAATTTAGTCCTCGAAATAGCTTTTGCTACTTCAGAGTGGTGTTGTAATCCATTCACAGAGTGATTGCAAAGTAAGTGCTGATGTGTGATTCATTGATTTCAGGGACCTTAGCTAATTTCTCATTCGTCTCACCTGAAAACCTATCCTCTGAATTTTCGTTGCCACTCCTTCATCCTTTGTCGAGCGTAACACGAGAGCAGACTGAATACTATATGAAAAGATAGGAGTCAGCGCCATTGAAGCTTTGAAGAAACTGTCGGAAACGCCTGTGTCTTCAGTGTTGCCTGTGTCTTCTGTGTTGCCTTCCCCGGAGAGCCTTGCGTGGAGCAGAGGGCCGAGTGTGGGAAGGATATTTGAATTAGCTCGGAGGTCGAACCGGGGACAGATGGGTGGGGCCCCTAGGATCCGGGTGGGAGAACACCGTCAGGGTGTTCCAGCGCCCCCCTCACACCACCCCCCGTCTTCTCAGCCTCCCACGGCGCCTCTCTCTATCCCTCTCCAAGTGTCTGAAGCTCTCTCTCCGGGGGCACAAAGGAAGAAAAGCGACGGGGTGCCCCCACGGGGCGGTTGGTCGGGGGCAGGCGGAGAGGGGAGTGGTCGGCGGCGGTGCCGGAGGATGCTCCTGGAGGGGGTCCGCAGGCGGGGGGCTGGCCGGTCCGTCCTGAGGGGGCAGGGGTGGGCAGGGAGGAGAGTGGTACAGCGGGGGCAGAGCGGGAGATTGAGCATCGTGGGGTGTGGCGTTGGTGGGGCGGGCGGGAGGAGGGGGCGGGAGGGGGCGGAGGAGAGGACGGGGAAGGATGCGATGATGGAACTGTTTGCTGGCGAATAGTGAGGGAGGCCTCATGTTCGTGCGAATGTGGTACATATATACTTTTCCATATGACGGGAAGTTCCGCACTAGAACCTATTTACGAGTGCCTGTATACTCCTTTGTATGGGTCGAAAACTTGGTCTTCGCAGAAAGAGGAAATTCGGAGACTGGAGGCTTTAGGGATGTGGATATTGAAAAGAATGGAGACTGGGTAGAAGACGAGCAAAGCGTCGGGTAGAGTTGGGGAGGGAAGGAGATTAGTGACGGAGATTCGAAGAAGACAACTTAAGTGGATGAGGACTTGTTGAGGACATGTTGGAGGGGATAATAGATGAGAAAACGCATGGTAAGCACGGAATAAGGAGGAAGAGAATAGGAATTTTTGAACGAAAAAAGGAGAGGTAAATGGTCTGAGTATCATACGAAAGCCTTGATGGATGGCAAATAGTGTTATACACGGGAAAGATTTAATATGACCTCGAAATTTTGAAGTTAAAGTGGAAATTCAGTACCCTACTTATCAGGTGGAAGAAGAACCATTGCTGACGATGTGCTCTTAGGGAAGGGTTCAATGGCCAGCCTTACGTTGTATCGCTCAGATGTGTGCGCGCGAGACGCAGCTTACAAATCCAACCTCGCAAGGCTGCGGGGAGAGTTCTCGCATGCTGTTGCATAGATAAATAAGTTTATTACTTTATTATGTGGGGGGAGATTAAGACTCAAGACCCTTCCTCCGAAACCCCTATCACGTGATAGATCAAGATACAGACATTGAATATCGACCATAAAATTAAGACAGAATGTTAAGGGAAAGAGAAAAATATTGGCAAGTTTACAGATTTAGGTGTTGAGAACAGAATTTAAATCTTTGTCAGTGGACATATTTGCAAACGGGGAAAAACGGGGAGGGAGGAGGGGGGAGCAATGATCCATTCTCTTATTATACTTGTATTGAGGTGCAGAAAGTTATTAATTTATCAGCTGATTGTGATGTGTCACTCTCGGCATTCCTCTTGTTCTAATTATCCCAGCCTAAGTGTTCTAAATATTCCAGTGATACATTTTTAAGGTAATTAGAACATGTCCTAAAAATTAGGTTTGTTCATTGGTAAATTTGAAAAAAAATCACTTACACTGTGATTAGGAATGCAAAATTTAACACCAAGGTAGTTTTTTGTCGGACACTAGACAATTTATTTTTCCAAGCTTCTTTCTATTAAGGGGTATAAAGTTGAAGGCCGAGTTTTTTTGCACTGTTGGGGGAACATTACTTATAAAATAAAATGCATCAAGGTATGTGCACTAATTTTTTTATGATCATTAGGATACAAGTGTCTACAGGTCCATTGTGATTTTCAGGTCTTTTGCTTCACAAATAAATAATATATGTTATTTTATTCCAATTACCCCATGTTCTATTTACCCCGGCCTCCTCTATGTAGTAAGAATATGATGTAACTATTTGGTGACTACTGTGTGAACTTTAGTTATTCATCGACTGGATTCCGTTTACATGACAAATGTAGTCAAAGAAAAATGTTAAGCCTTAGCAAAATCAACATTTACGAAATAAGGGCCAACCTGCGACCTCTGGGCCTGCTGATGAAGTGCACATATGTTGAAAAGGATGAATGTAAAGGCAATCAATGCAAAAGAAGGCGAACGTCTATCAACAAATTTGGGGGAAAATACAATGCTTTTTAGGAAGTCTACCAATATCGTTTTTTTAGAGCCCTAAGTATGGGACCGTTCATAGGCGAGACAGTAGGCTATGTTTCCCAAGTTCAGCCGTCAGCGTAGACGATGTAGGAATAAAAGTTATCGCTCATCCTGAACTTCCCAGCGCAACATGTGCATTATCGCTGATTGACAGAACTCATTCGTGGCGGGGTTATTGTAGTATTCATCTCTGTAGGGCGCTCTCGGTTCTCCCATTTGCCCGTTCCTTTGCTCCCACCCAACTCTCCCGCGACGTCAACGCATTGAAAAAGAATCGTAAGCAACCTCTCCCCTTTTCCCCCCCTCACCTTCTAATCGCCTCCATCCATATCCACTCACCCCCTCTCCTCCACCCCAACCCCCTTGCTTTCCCTTTCTCTCTCTTTCTCTCTCGACCTCCCAACTCCACTCAGCCACTCACTCGCCCCTCCCCCTCTTATTCGATCTCTTCCCCCCCTCCCCTCTTCCCTCTCTATACACACGTACACACTCTGCCCCCCGCCTGGCCCTTCAAGGCCTCCCACCGTTGAGAACTTAATTCTAGTCGGGGTGCCCTCCAAAGCCGCCACCGGAGGCGGGAGGGGGCGGGGGGAGGCCGCGGTGGCACCCTCTTCTGTCCCTAAATAAATAAAATAGTAAAATAAAATACTAAAAATAGATAAATAAAATTTACTATTATTTATGAAAGTATATAAATAAAAAATATATTTATTTATGTTCTGTGGCAAAGCTACCTAAGAACAACAATAGGCATACGTGAAAAGCGTTTTTGCGATTTGCCGCTGCGAGAACAGAGAAAGAATAACAGAAAACAAAAATATCAAACAAGAAATAACTTACCAATTCTGATAACTATACGTACGGGAAGAAACTTAAAGCAGAAATGGAAACAAATGAAGGATGAGAAATGCATGGAAATACATATCATCGTATCATATCATACAAATCATACAAAAAATGGGAAATTTCGTAGTCATAAAAATACACTTATATAAGACAAAACAGCACAACAGTAATATGAGTAACAGTACACGCACAAAAATAACATGTTACCCCAGAACTGTATTGTGTGGAATACATATGGAAACTGGACATAGAAAATATGAAGATCAGTTTGGTTGTGTAAATGTTTGTATAGTAGTAGTTTAAAAATGGTTACTTTTGAGATATTTGTAATGTTTGTGGGGAGGGAGTATTGGTTGGAGAAAGAGTGACAGAGACCTCACGGCAGAGCTATTCTTTCTCGTTCTCCTCCCAGCCATTCCTCACCCTTGGGTCCTTCAACATTATTTCTCATTCTCTCGCAACTCTCGCGTCCAAATTCTTCGGTGAAGTCGATCAATTCTTTGGCTCGTGAATGTCGTCCAGTTTAAGTTCTCTTTGTCTTCACTGACTGAAATACTTGTTTCTTGGAGGTATTTCTCATCGGGGTCGAGATTACGACGATATTTTGCTCTTAGCAGTTGATTGGGAATCATTTGACGCCAATATTACTCATCTTTGACTCGTGGTGGCCAATCGATAGTTCTCGGAGAGCAAGAACCCAGCACATACCTCCAACTGGGGAATGAAATATCTACCAATTGAATGTAAATAAAAAAAACATTACCAATAAGGATAAAGGACAAAATGGTGATACTCTTTGTGCTGGTGAAATTTGGATCTAAATATAACTGCCATTACATGTATATCGATTGCATTGAGAGAAAATCATTATTATAAGTAAATGTAAGGCTACTTATTAATTGGAAATTCAAGACATAACTGTACAAAAACTCAGTCGGTTGGCTGACTTAAGCAGATAAAAGTTTTCGTCAACTATGTTCCACATATAATAATCATATGCAAAATCAGTTCTTAAATATCGTTGAGCATATTATTTCGCCAAGTTGTATTAGGTCTGAATTATATCGCAAACATTGTCCACATCGTTGTTGTTAAATTGTTAAACTAATAAACTGTACTTGGCTTTTGGAAATTTTCACCGGGTTTCGTCTGGAAGTTTTCGTCTTCGCGATTAGCATTGATGAAACTATTTATCAAAATAATGAAGTTACGTAAAAAATAAACTGTGCTAATTTTCATATTTTACTATTGATTCGAAGGCCATGTGATTTGTTAATTTATATTCCGTTAGACACATCTAATTCTGAAATATTAGTTCTTTTAATATTGCTCAGGTGCAAAATATTCTGATATGAATCAGTGGAAGTCGACAAGAATGTAGTGGGGAAGGAGTGCACTTAACATTTGTACGATGTATGATAGTTTTGTATTATATCATAAAAAATA
Source organism: Pyrrhosoma nymphula (assembly GCA_963573305.1). Taxonomy (NCBI): domain Eukaryota; kingdom Metazoa; phylum Arthropoda; class Insecta; order Odonata; family Coenagrionidae; genus Pyrrhosoma; species Pyrrhosoma nymphula. Next base: position 182,381,327 of record OY754327.1, read on the forward strand.
TAGTCTTAGGTCGTGATTCCGTAAAAGCATTCTCTTTGAGACAATAGAGGGATTGGAAAACCAAGGTGCATCTTGATTCTTGATCAAGGGAAATTAAGCTCCAGGAGTTAATGCCACAAAAAATGACTTTCTCCTTTCTTTGTCGCATTAATTGAAATCTCATATCGAGGCATCAGATCGTTCTATCGTTTGTATCGTCCTGAATCGGCATAAAAACATCTCTCTCGCGGAATTAAGTTTCATCGATCACTTAAACATGAATTACATTACGCCGAGGCTCCAATCCACCCACCGTCTTCGCTTCAATGAGCGTCTCAAAACTGCGTGTTTGATGGTCTTATAAACGACCGAATTGTCTTAATTCATGGCGATACATGGGCCATGAATAACGTGTCAGGTCGACATTGAGTCATGGGCACAACATTTTTCACGCAACTAGTTCCTTCCGAACTGTCTCTTAATGGAGGAGTTTTCGAAGTATGAGCCCAATAGAACCTCCGCTCCCGGGGGGTGGGTGGGTCTCCAGATGGGAGGAGGGAGAGGGTGGGGAAAGGAGGAAATTGATCGGGGGAGGGTGAGTTTGGAGGCGCGGAACAGGGGGGGCAGGGGGTCCTTGTGCGAAGGCACAGGCAGGGGTGTGTGTTGGCCCGGGAGTGGCGGTGACGGCGGGCGGGTCGCCCCGCTTGGGGTGGGTGGAGTGAGTGGGACGGTGCCCTGGCTCCATTAATCACTCCTTCTTCCCCTTCTGATCACCTCCCCCACCCGCCCCCTCTTCTTTCCCTCCCGTCTTCACAGTCTTCTCTGGACGACGTTGGGCAGAGGGTGTACGCCCTTCCACCCGTTTTAACCAAAACCTTTACATCACTCTTGTCCACGTGTTTATACGCCGTGTTGCGAAGACTTCCACGAATACGACGCGCATCCTTCCGCCGCACCACTGCCAGCTGACGCGTTCCGTGGATTACAAAAAAATATAATTATTAGAGGTGATCTAACAGTTAAGATAGGTTTAAATGGAATAGATAGAATGTGTCCTCAGGTTGTATAGCCGAAGGCTCCTTCCTCTAAGCACGATTACATTCTTGAGCTTGAAATGCGTCATCTCTTATTTCATCCCAGCATAGATCCTATTATGTATCTCACTTCCCCTTCCTTGCTTACCCAACATCCTCCACTGTATCACGGCCTTCAACGTCCTTTGCCCCTCACTACCAGTTCCAAACGCTTACCCTGCCTATGAACTATATATATTTCTTTGTACATTTAGGCCAAATACCAGTACTTACTGATTGGACACGATACCTCTGGAACTACTTGGAGCGTGTTGAAATGAAATTTAGCGCAGAGCTGTATACGATTAGCTAGAGTTAATATAAGGCTGTAGGTGATCACTAAGAAGTCTTATAAAAAATAGTCCCTTACTGGACTTCGAATGGAAAAATCGAACGTTTATTATGAAAAGAATAGAACACAAAGGGAAAATCAAGGAACAACATTTTATTTTATGAGATTTAAAAATGATAAACTTCACTTGAGACCATGAGTCTTGGAATAGATTACGAGAGAAAATGTAATTTTTCTACTAAAGCGTCGTATTTCGAAATGTAAATCTAAACATTACGATAAAAACGATTAAAACAACACATTTCAGTGTTTTTGTTACCTTTTTCAACAATCGTATGTACATAAATTTTATTTTTGGCAAGAGTGCTGCAGAAGTTTAAGAATTAGATAAGGTTGGTTTGGATTCCTTTAGAATGTTATCTATTAATTTATATTTTATATATAATCGTTCATACTTTACAATAATACGATACGTTAATACGATAGATGACAAAATGAGCCGTCCACTTCGTGGACGAGTTCTTTCCCCTTTGCAAGGTCGCGGCTGATCCGCGGGTTAACCGACATAGGATGGTACCTTCTCGGTGAGTACATCGACTGAATGGGGGATCCCTCTACATAAGTCGGTTCACAGGTGGAATCGGGGAGACTTCCTGTTTTGCGTGCTGGTGACATGGTCATCCAAGCCACGACGCCGCTGCCCATCCACAGCTGCTGACTCCAGGGGTATCGTTGCTACCACCTTTCCTCCCCCCTGCCCGCCCCTTACCAATTATAGTTTCCTTTTGCCCCTTTCTTGGCATTGCCAGTTATTCCTTGAATAGCTGTTAATTAAATTTATTGTAACCGATCGAAGGAACTGTTATTGACTTTACCCCCACTACGGCGCAAATATATGTGACTCTTCTCCAATGAGAGTTGAGGGGTTAGGAGGGTGTCGGAGGGCAGGTGGCGCAAATCATTTCTCGTCTAGGCTGTGTCGTGTGTGGTCACCTTAATTTGCGAATCTTGTTTTCACACATGTGTATCTACGATCCAGACTTCAGTTTCATCGGAGTCGGACTTGCAGATTCTTGAAAGGCTCGGGCATTTGTTACCCATGGAAGGGCAATTGTGCCCTCGATGCAGTGGCTCGCTAGTATTTTCCGAGGAAAGGCGTGTTTGGCGATGTTCCGGTAAACTCCGGAACTTCGGAGACTCAAGCGTCTGCTCCTCTCCCTTCAAATTATAATGATTACGGCTTTGAAAGCTTTATAAAGGTGTTCTCTTCCTTATAAGGAAGTTTAAATCCTCCATTAAAAGTGAAATATGCAGTGTAAAGTGCGGGGGAAGGAGTGGAATTTGATTAAAGTAAATGTTTTGAGCGGGGACAGTTTTAGTAGAAGGTGGTAAGAAAGTGAGGGAGAATGGTGTGTATAGCGAAGAGGATCAACTGCTCGACTACTGTGCCATCAACGGTAAAGTAAGTGGAACGATTTTTTTCTAAGATGGCTTGGATAAACAAACGCACATATCAGGTTTGACACATTACCATTCCTAGATTAATTGGTGAATTGGTGTATTGCGCAAATGCGCAAAGTTTACATAATAAGTGACGTGAATTTGGTAGCTATGCGTTCGTTAAACGTGGGTGAAAATTGCGTGTGGCGGTGTGACGCTGACGACAAAAAAAGCTGGTGTGACGAAAGCTAAGTTTACCTTAATGAGTATTAACAGGGGGCCGATTGTCTTTGTTGGACGCCTGATGTCACCCTATCCGTGTCGGAACATCCATTAATGACTACCTTTCATTTGCTATCAGTATGATAGTCACTCATCCGATTCTCTATTTTGCTGTTAAACGCACACGATGGTTTGCGCGCAATATACCGTGCCGTGATGCTTGGGTGCCGTGATGACTGTTGCGGAAGAAAAATACGAACTGTCCAGGAAATACATGATATTACTAATGTGATATTATGTGCTTAAAAACAACAAAATGGGGTAATAGTTTCCTGGATCTTATCTGTATCCGTTTTTAATCATTGGAGTGACATGTAGTGTTTTCCCGTCTTGTAGTAATTTTCATTCAGATAATGATTAGTTAAAAACGATATCGAAAAACGGTGTGATCTGTGAGGCTAACTCCTTGAGCATTTGTACTCCTACGGACTACGGGACTAAAATTGAGTTCAGTAGATCAATTATCCAATGGTGTTGCATATTGAATAATTAAACTACTGATGGTGGCGGATGTGTATGCATGATCGGGGCGGGGGTGTATGGTCCCATTGGTTCCCTCATGAAAGTGATGACTGCCGTCTTCTTATTGTCGTCGATTGTGTGTACGCTTAAAAGAAGTGGTTTAAAGTAGTGAATTTGTCGGTGCTGTTTTTCACTCCTTTGCTGATATTGTCCGTCAATGACTCTACGATTGAAAACTTACTCCTGATTTTCCTTATGTTGGACCGAAATTCTTTCGATTTTTCATTTAATTATTCATCCACAAGCTTTTGGAGTTTCGTAAAGCAATGTATTGCTGATTATTCTTTAATCGTGATGTAACTATGAACTTTATCAGGGAATTAAATTCATTTTAGAATTTAAAATTGTGTTAACCTTTACCATCGTCCTACCTTTGTTTTCCTTAGATACATCTTCTATTTATTTCACTTACGTCGGGTGAGTGTTCTATGCCTCAAATTGCTTTTGATAAAATGCATTATAAAAGATTCCTATTAAATTGCTTTGCATTTGACATTTTTGAATTAAATTCCGAAGTCCAAATAGTTTTATTAAAAATTCCATGATGAGGCTGATCTTATGTCGTGTGCTCTATTCTTGAACAAAAAAATTGACAACTTGCCAGGTGATGAGTTAGCGTGCATCCTAATTGCTCTGAACACACGAATTAAATGGAGTTTCCATGCCAGGTAAAAAGTGTTGTTTTACCGGCCAATATGCGTTACTATAGCTCTATTGTTACAAATATTTGTGTTAGTGATTTCATAATGCATGCTAGTTGTAATGCACTATCCCAAGGCATCCAATAAAGCGGGTAAGCGACTAATTGTAAGATGGCTCAGGAGCTAGCACTAACTTCTCTTCGAGAATGATAGGCATCTATTATTAATTATAATTTGTAAGCGACCGTCATAACTTGATCGATTGAGCCATCCTTGTCTGGTTTGAAGGTCCGGAGAAACCTCTCTCACACCACGCTGCACACATTTGCATTGTTTGTCTGCGTCCTTGCGTGTGGCATCGCACAGGCGCGTCGCTGTTACTACCAATACCCCCTTCCCTTTTTTTCTCAGATAAACTACGCTCATCTGCTTGCTTTAAATGTATCGCTATTATAAGTGGAAAACTTTTATCGCGTTTCTCTCGAGGAAACTAAAGAACTTTTAGCTTCTAGTCAGCGGCCAAACATGCCTTACTTGAATATTGTTTTCGTTTCCTCTGTAAACAAATTCAAGCCATTTGAGCTCGCCATTGTTCTTTTGTTCATTCCTTTTCGAAGTTAAAAGGATATCGTTAATAAACTATTGATTCTTATTGGTTGAATAAACTCAGTTCCCCGCCCTTACACATGGCCGAAGAAGCGTCATTTTTTTTCATTTTAAAGGAGCAAGTTTTTCAGTCTGCCCGCTTTTAGTCATAGGTAGTTATTTCAATCATTTGAGGAGAAAATAACATTCCCAATCTTTACATTACATTCACAAAGGAGTAATTTAACCAGCTCTCTGGGGTGTTAGCGCTATGCAGAACCGAATATTCTCTTCTCTGTAGCTATGGGGATTGCTTATTGCCATTTTCGCGTTTAAAATTTCATTGAATTCAACATGCTGAGCAAACAAATGAAGAACTATTTAAGACAAAATGAGCTTGATCAAACTTCCTCAACTAATCAACTCCGAGATGCAACCTGTGTATGTTTAACCAGGGTCAACTAAATCTAGCATACATGGAATAACTGTTCCCCTCATTTCAATGAAAGAATGATATGGGAATTTTATACCTACGGAAAATTTACCCGTGCAGCTTAAATGTTCTCCTTTTTAGGTGTTACAGAATAGTTTCAGATAGGTAATATTTTTTGAGAAAATGATGGCATAAGGGATTCTTATAAACAGACGTGGGTATATCATTCTGTTCAAAATGAGTTTAAAAAAATAAAAATACCCATTTTTAATATTACCGACGAGAGGTCTCTTACATTACCTCTATTTTAGATATTATATAATACTGTCGAATTATTTAGCACTTTTTGTGTTAACGTTTTTGTGTTAACGTCTAACGTATTATGTATTTACAGATTGAATTGCAATTTCGAAACGGTATCATGCAGAAAAAATGAACTCCGGCGTAGTTTCTGAAAAGGAATAGCAGTATTGAAACCGTCCTACTCCCGTTTTTTTTTCTCTCTGGCCATACCCTAAACATTTCTCAATTCGAAGCTCCCCTCATCTTATCGCGGGGTAAGGAGCGAGGGATCTCCCGCCCCGCTTCCTCGTCCACTCTCTCAGGAGGCCCTTCGCCCCCGCCCCGCATCCACCGCCCTAATCACCCCCTCCTGCCCCTGTCCCTCGGGGGAATACCCTGGTAGGGCGCCCAGATCCTGCGATCCAACCCCCATGGGGGAAGGAAACGCCCTCTTTTTGGAGGTGGGGGTGGGCGAGGAGGTGGACGGTGTGAGGAGGCAGACTGAAAGAAGGAAGTAGGACAAGGGAATGGATAGAGAAAAACGTGACGCAGCATGTTATCTTACTCATCATAAAGGGGATATTTACAGCCTCCGCTGACGATCATACTATCGATAAGCAAATTCGTGAAATAATCTCGTGTTATTCTTATATTAAAATGGCATAATATATTCCACGTAATAACAAATTTAAGGAGATTATTTGACAAGGTTGGTGCAAATCCTTTAAACTATTTGCGAAAGTAAGTGATTCACATATTTCTAAGCACCTTTTAATTCTGCTGTGAAAACCAATATTATAAAAATTCATTCATTCATTCATTGCAGTAATCTACCGGTTAGAGGTAGGTTGTGATGAAAGTCAGAGAATATCCCACGAACTCTTACACGTGCCGTGCCCTTTCTACCTCTAGTATTTCTTTCTTCATCTCAGCTTAAGTCCTACCTTTCTTCATCCCGTCCAGAAAACCGATTCTCTTCCTTCCCCTTCCCCGCTTACCCAACATCCTACCCTCTATCACGGCCGTCAGCAAACCATCGCCCCTCATTACCCCTTCCAGCCACCTACCCTGTCTTCCCCTAATCTCATTTTCAAGTTTCCTCTCCTCGCCCACCATGTCAAGCACTTCCTCATTTGTCTTCCTTTCCGTCCAACGCACCTTCTCCATCCTCCTCCACACCCACATCTCAAAAGCCTTCAGCCTATTTTCGTCTTCCTTTCTCAATGTCCACGTTTCTGCCCCATACAACGCCACACTCCGTATCCCAAAATTTTCACTGGCTGTAAAAAAATTGTATATATCAATTCACAAGCTACAACAATGAATCAATAGCAGCAACAGATGTTTTAGTGGAATCCCGGCCCCTTCTTTGGTGCTATGAGGAGAGTATTCTAAGTATAATGTTATGTAATCCGTCCACCAGGTAGGACGTTAAACTGCGGACCCCTTAACGTCTTATGTTGGGAGTGGACTAAAGGCGATGCCGGGTTTCTCTCAAACCTTTCCTTCCTATCTCCTACCCTCCTTTCTTGATGGCGATAATGACTATCGTTCTCGGTCACCTCCACAAATAACCAGAAAACTATTGTTTTGTGAGGAACAAGGACAGTCAGTCGAGTTTTTTTGTATCGTGCTGACCCGCGATGAGTCAAAAAGTACTCTATCGAGAACAAATCAAAGGTAAATACGAAATGCTATTCGGGTAGTTGATATTGCAATGAGGTTGCTCGGGAAACATTGCGTGTGGCTGGACACATGGAGTTTACCCGCGGTTTCGTGTAAACGAGCGTTTCGTCGTAATCCGTCTTCTCCCATTGAGCCCCCCCTCCCCCTCCACTCCCACCACACTCATCAGTTGTTCCCCCTCCCCTCTCTCATTCCCATCTCACCGCAATTTTTTCCCTCCCCCCCCCCCCGCTTTCTCCCCCCTCCCCACTTCCTCCTCTCCCCCTTGTTATTCCCGCGAGGGATTGCACGGGGCCGAGCTAAGGAGAAATGTGGGACCCGGCGGTGATGAAGGGGGAGGGGGGAGGGCGTCCCCTTCGCCTCAAGGGGGTTCTTCCGCTCACTCCTCCCCGCCTTCCCCACACCCCTCCAAGGCTTCCCTTCCAGGACCAACCCCATTCCTATGTTCTCCTAGCCCTCCCCTCTCTTTCCTCTTATTCCGCTCTCCCGTCTTGTCCCTCGAGGGATGGGAACCTTGGAGCTGAAGAGACACCCACTCGCCCCCCTCCCTCCACACTTACACCCTCTCCCCCCTCCCCTCTCTCTCTTAGCCCTCTTACTTTGGAACAACTCCTCTTCTCAATCCTCCTCTCCGCTTCGCATTTCCACCGCGAAATTGTAGATGTCTTCCCCCTCATTACTATCCGACTTCCCCTCGATTAACAATAAAAATGAGCCGGCTTCATGCCAGAAATAGTTTTCACGAGTCATAACCAAGCTTGCTTGCTTCCGCAATTGATCCAACATAATCAGCATCACTTGAGGAAAATACACAAACAATTTGGTACGTAGTCACGTGCATGGGTGCAAAAGTGATGAGATCCACGTTGAAAAAATCATGTGACATGACCGGGAATCAAATCCGAATCCCCCAGTTTCTGACCAGTAGCTAGTTACACCAACCAGCCATCTAAGTTTAAATGAACTCCTTTATGTGAACACCACCAAACTTGGTGGTGTAAGGTGGTGGAGATTGTTCAAGTTGGTGTCACTGGCTAACGCACCCTACCGGAAATTGGGGAATCTGGGTGCAAATCATGGTCATTTATTTTGATTTTGTTCACAGTGAATTTAATCATTTTGATGCCCCAACATACCTCAGAAAATTGGGTCAGGTGTAGCCTTGTGGACTTTTTTAAAATACATTTTTCAGGCGGGTCTCATGAGCTCTTACTTTTGTAAATAGCAAATCATGGTTTCTGCGTAGAACCCACGACGTTATGCTTTCTAATTTAAGCTTTGAATTCAGCATTTGTTTTTCTCCTTTGCAAGATGAAAACCCATTTCAAACTTTTTCTTCCTAAGGAAAAAATGTCACTTAGCTTGGCGCACGAGCTTATATGCGCTTAATTTTGCTGTGTGTATTAATTACAGTTTTTTGTTAAGATAGTTAGGTAAGTGGGTTTAGGAAAGGGCGAGCAGTTGACACGTTTGATCTTCAAAACATTGACTCTACAGATGGCTGAGCTTACATTGAGCAAAGCTGTCAAATTTTTCAGGAGCAGTTTAGTGAGTGAGTTCCGCAGGTCGAGAAATCGTGGGGTAATTTTGAAATAATTTTGAGCCTCGGAGTTAAAATGTATACTCAAAGTATCGCAATACATTTCTCTCTCAATGCTCTCATGAAACATCTCCCTGCTGAGGTTTGGGTCCGCAGTCTTTTCCAGAAATTATTCAGTTATGAGTTGTACAAGTGTACATGCAGTGAGCTGAAAATTCTACATTTTCAATGGTATCAGGCGAAATATGATGAAACTCCTTAATTTTTTAAATAAAAAAGGAAAGAAAATGGCGGGATCGAAACCGGTCGCCAATAAAATATCTGTGGAACCTGCCACTGTCTTTCCTTTTTGAGCAGTCCACATCTTAATAGATCGATGTGTTAAATATCTTTAAAGTCGGAGTAAAATAATCAGCCACGTAGGCCTCCTAACCCGGTTTCGATCAATTTTCTTACGTTGATGCCAATGTGAATTGATTACTTGAGGTTGGTGCAATAAAATTTATCAGAGAAAATCATTAAATACTAAGAGTGGCCTTAACTTACACAAAAATATATCTCATTTACAGACGGATACTTCTCATAGAGTCATCCACCCTATTTTCTTTATTTTTCCTATCTGTAGAATTCTTCTGCACCTCTTGACTTCTTGAATATCATCATTTTATTCTTTAACACAAGTCATAAAAATGGAATTCAAAACCAATATTAAAAAATATACCTTCCGTGCAATAGTCTGGATGGCTTTCAGAATATTTTGTTAACCATCAAAACGTTCAGAATGATAAAGATATATAATTTATCACGGTATGTTCCTTGAAAACAAATGTTACCATCAGTGCATGTATATTTCAAATAAAAACGATATTCATTTGTGAAGGATAAAATTGTGTACATTGTAGATCACTCCTGTGCTTTCGGAGGGAAATATCCTCGTCATTAGTTAATGGAAAACATCTAGCAGTTGTTTGGCTCTCTCAAACATAAAGAATTTTACACTTAACCGAAAGAATATGTCGGTTATTCTGTAGTTAGAAAGAGATATCAATGCAATTTTTTTTGAGCGGTCATTGTATTGTGTGTGGAAATTTTCACGCTTCCAAATTTTGATCATAAACGATGGAAAATGGGCGTTTGGAGATATTTTATGGACTTCGAGGCTTCCCAAACGTGCATGTTTATTGGGGCGCTTTCCGTACGCTTAACGATCAGTATGCACATGAAAGCTCTGCACTGTTTCGACATTTTTAGCCTACGTGAGCACGTTAATGTCCATCGACCCATTTATGATGTGCACGGTTAACAGGGGTTGCAACGGTCACAGCGCGTTGAGATTACGGCAGGTTTGCGTCACTCCCATTTAGGCGTTCATCTGCAGATGGGTGTGGGCCCAAATACACTTAATAATTGAAAGAACGAAGATTTGCTCTGTGAAAGTTTTGCATATATATGTTTTCTATAAGATTGCCGAGATCTAAGCGTATCGCAGACAGAGAACCTCCATTTTTTAACTGCCTCAAAAAGTATGAATAATTTGTTTCTAGCATATTGTGCGAAAGAGCTTCGTTTGGCTCTTCAAGAGGTAAAATAAATATTATTTATACTTGGAAACAGATGAGTTATTGTCATGAGTTGCTTTAAAATCGTGTTCGTTATTATACATAGAAAATATATATCAACATTGAAATTTACTGCCAAGAATACGCAATATCGTAACATATAACGATGGTCCTACTTTACAAGTTATCATTTTTCTCTTGAACATTGACTTGAACGGCCGCAGCAATATTCCATAGGGTTTGTCTTTCAAAACACTTGTCATATCATATTTGATGTACACAGCAGCTTTTTTACATATTTGCATAGTTTTAGTGACAACGCCCCTGAAAAATTAGATACCTACATGAATTGGCATCATAGGAAAGAAATCGTTTTCGAGTCGAAAAATACGTTTTTTCGTGCACCACTGACACTCCTTTCGCCTGCGGTCAAACTTCTTTTCGAGGTTTCTTGCTCCTCAATCTTCGTGAGATCCATCCTTAGCCTTCTTTTCATTTTTAATCACGTCGTTCTTTAATTAAACCTTCAATCCGTCAAGACCTTCTATTATACCTTTGGTCAAATATTCTGGGAAATTTTTTTCCTTATTGCGCCAAATAAATGTCATCGCCTTTGTTGCCTAGACCTTCGCATAAGAATTTAAAATTTCGTCAGTTACGGTCAAAACTCTTGAGCTATTTTGTTTCTCGGGGTCGTCTGTATTCAATAGTGATTGTTCAAATGCGCAAGCGTTAACGGACATCTGAGGAAATATGAGCTAGCCCGTCATGGCAGCACGCTTGTGCTGTATCTTTAATATCACTCTTCTAAACGTTATGGTGATATACTTCCAGAGCATGATTAAGTACAGAATCTCTCTTCAGTGCCTTAGAAATTGCGATTTCAGACGAAATAACTACCATGGTTTACAGATATTAGAACTATGATGAGGTGAAGCGGTCACAGGGAATGTTCTCCGCCAACCCGAAAGGTCAGACGGCCCGAAGAGTAGCGGATCGGAGGGTGAAAAGGGAAAACGAGAAAGTGCGAAGGAAGATGAAGAGAGAGGATGGGAGAGGGTAGGGGGAGGAGGAGGGTGTTGGGAATGGGGGGCGCCCGGGAATAATCAGGGCCCCACCACCGTGGGGACCAAGGCCCAAACCATCTCAATCTCCCATGCCCCCTCCTCCCCCCCCGCCGTACACCCCACCCCTTCATCTCCACGCCACGGTCCCTCCCCTCTGCCCCTCCCAATCCGCCCACGGCCGGACCTTGGAGACCATCGCCTCCTCCTCCGGCCCCCGGAACCTTCCAAAACCGTCGCCACCGCCCCTCCGGGGGCCCCGGCGCTGTTCCCAGTCCGGCACCGTGGGGGGGGAGTGGGGGTTGGCGGCCTGCGGGGGGGCCTCCGCCCCGAAAGGGGGCCGGGGGGGGGGGTGGATTGTGACCTCCCAGGGGGCCCTCCCCAAATGGGGGAGTGTGTCTCCAATTCGGCATTTTTTCTTCCCCGCACCCCTCTTTCCCAGAGGAGGTGGTGGTGGCGCTGGAAGCACACGCGAAATGCGTGCACACTTCCTTCGCGTTGGATGGACTCCGTCCGATGTCTTAATCATCGCCGACCGTCGAATGCTCTCGGACTCTCGCCACTCTCATTCCATCTGTCCATTTATTTTTGTCCAGTGTTTTTATGTTCATTGTTACGATTCTGCTGCGCGGCTTAATCTGCATGCGTAAACGATCTGCTATTGCGGGTACTATTTTGTGTGTTTGTAGAAATTATAGAGGACAGCGCAATCGGTGTTGGCTCAGGTGTTTGGAAAATTCTAGAATAAGAAAGGTGTGTTGCTTGTATATCCTGTAAATGTATAAATAGATGAAAGTTGGCAAAACAATTTTTATTAATTTTTTCAAACTATATGCTTCTTTAATGTTGAGATTTAGTTTGTCAGCAAAAAAAACTGCGGAACAATTTCTAGAAAGACTATGAAAAACGTTTCAGGTGAGTGAGCAGCATTCTATTATTTTAAATATGTATCAAAGTTATTTAAGATTGTTGGCTGCTTAGTTGGGCCGTTTTTTACAACTCGGGTAGACTTTTTGTTTCAGTTCATAGTATATTGATCAGTGAAATTGGGTAGCAAGCGATTTTTTTCTCATCTGTCACTCAATAAGAAAGAGTAGGAGGGGGGGAATACCTCCGGTCAATATTAAAAATAACATACCCATAAATTCCGGAAAAATGTTTTAGTCAGTAAAAGTAATTTTCTATGCAAGACCATGATACATTTTATTTGGTTATCCCTACATTTTTCAAATTTTGATCCTATTTATTACTTAATAAATCTTTTTATGTGTCATCCAGCATATTGCGGCAATTGTGAGAAATTTTAAGTCACCGGAAAATTATGTCCATTACCCAATGCTATTAAAAGTTTTTGAAAACTAGTACGGTATTTGTGATACAATTTCTCCTGCTTCAAGAATGCAGTCACATATTTCCTTTCCATGGATTTAGCGGTATTTGAGGAAAGAGGTATCAGAACTAAAATAGGGGTGTCGTGGTAAGAGTGGCATCGTAGAACCTCAAAAAAACTTTCAATCTATTTTGCTACACTTCTATTTCACCTTATTCATTTAGCCCTTAGAAAAATTTCTCCTGACTGTGAGGCAGTTCTGAGAGCTAATTGAAAGATTGAATGAAAATTGGTATGCATTTTTTATTTAATAACAAAGTGTCTCAAAAGGAATGAACACTATTATTCTGAATCTCTAATTTTTTGCCAGGATGATGTTGGTATATTCTTACGTTAACTATATTGGAATAAAAAGTTTTACTCACATCGAAAAGTTCAATTTTAGGCGTTGATAACCTTTGAAAAATTATGTTATTAAATTCAATCACCAAAGAAACCCATAAGAAAGAAATGAAATTTCAAGCACTTTTAATGTTTTTAATTGCTTTCACGAGCAATTTTTATCTTTTAAGAAACTTAATTCAGCGGGCAGCGTAAATGAAGAACTTGTGGAATAAATTTAGCAGGTATATAATAAATTAACGAAAAAACAAATTCTTAGTATCGTATAAATAATGGTGAAATAAAGATAGAAAGTGATAAAAAAGTACTTATTTTCCATATGCTCTAAAATTGCAATTTCACTCTTTACGGATAATTTCCTTTCTACTATGATACATTTAGTTGCCGGATACGAACACTGATCGAAAGTGAACACAAGTGAACTCGGGCGAAAATCTATCATTGTCAATTGGCTTCAATTACATTTATATTCTAAATAGCTCTTAATATAATTTACTGATAGTTAACTTGAATTTTCTTCAGAAGCAAGTACTAAATCTTTTGAATCCCTGAGGGGAATGCACAGCACATCACCGCGTCGGGTAATATGCACACTATAAAATCTTAATGGGGCATTTTATATTTCAGTGACCACTTGGAGAACCGCTGACTGCAAGCAATGCGCATGCTGCCAAATCATTCGAGCCGGATCTGATTTTTAAAGCAATCCTCTTCGCGGAGCGGAAATAGAATCGCCTCTCCTTGGGCACAGCGGCTTTAGTGAGCCACGCTCCTCGCTCGTGGGCTACCAAGCCATCGCTCCCGCCTCCTTATCGACGCTCCGATTCAAATGGTCACTCTCGTCCGTCAATATTGCCCCAAAGATAAAAGCCCGAATTTAGATAGGCGATAAAAATAATGCTCGCAAATATTATCTCTCATATTGATTTCCGGGGAGAGGCGAGCGCCCAAAGACATATTTTATTGTGACTGCTCTCGTGGCATATATATTGACAAAGTGTCCTCGTGCTCTCTGATCTTATCAAAATAATCCCGGCATCGATAGAAATCGATGTAATCCGGAATCTGGCGGAGAAAAAATAAAACGCTCTCACTCCCTCGCGCTAAGGAAATAAAAAAAGGAAACATCGTTTATCTTTATTGTGGAGCAAGGTGCAGTGGTAGTGAAGGGTTTTAATGAGTAGGAACTACGAGGAACGAAGATTATCCACCCCGTAACTGCCCAGCACCTATTAGGCTATGAAGCATTGCCATAGACTTCACTAATTTCCGTGTCCAACCAATTTCCGCTTCGGTATTGGTCACAAGCTCATCCCTCACTCATCCCTAATCATCTTGACTCCCTCCGCCCTCACCACCCGGACAGGACACATTGCCCAAAGTAATGCGACTTTCCCCACAGGCACCCACCCCTGTCCGACTACGCCCAATCTCACCCGGCCCCTGCCCTCCTTCCCCTCCTCCCCTACGCCTCCGCCACCCACCCCCGGCGCCCGTTTTCGCATGCCGTGCCCCCCAAACCACCACTGCCCACCCTCCCCCCTCTACCCACCCTCCGCCCCCCACGGCCGCTGTCCGTTTTCGCCCGTCCCCTCGGGGGCATCCATTCCCTCAACCACTCCTGCCCCCGCCCCCACCGCCTTTCCTTTACACACCTCACTCCTCCCCCATTCCTCCTCACTGCCCCCCCCCCTGCTCCCGTTGTCCCTCCCGCCCACGTTTTTGAATGATGACTCCTGGAACAATGACAAATATGTGTCGGCGGATGAAGCCCCACTCTCTTCTCTGAAGGGGGTTGCGTAGGGTGGGTGGTTCGGTGGGCTGCGAGGCTCGTACGGCAGGGGCGGTGGGGTGAGAGGGGTGGAATTGTGGTTTCCAGGGTCCTCGGGGAAGGGTCTTGCGGATCGGGGGTTCGAGGCGGGGGAGGGGTGAGGGAGTGAAATGAGGGGAAGGAGGCGAGGGAGCGAGTGGAGGGAGAGGGGGGAGGGTATCGCCCTGCTTGCGTGTGTGAGGGGTAACGGGGGCCGGGGGGCGAACTTCAAGAGTGGTGGAGAGAGATAGGTGTGTATTTACGCGGGGACTGGTGGAAGTCAATTCGCTGCGGGGATCCTCGTCTCCGGGCGGCGGATAGCCCGCGCTGCTAATTAGCCGGAGCGATTTACTTTTCCGCTCTCCTCGCCTGCCGATGGAAACCGTACACCGGACGTTTTTCTCCGCCGCCCACCACGTGTCACGCACCTTTCCACGTTCCTCAAGGGTGTTTATTTTAAATGCCGAGGCTCCACAAATCACATAAATGTTTTGAACGGCTCCTGCCTCTGCTTTTCTTGTTTGAAACACCCTTATGAGATAAAATTGTTGTGATCATTCATCTTAACATACTGACTTTTCGATCATTTGAAATCCTCTTTAATTGATGTCGTATATCTTCTTGCAACCTGTGGACGATAAATCTCTCCTTCTGCAATGATGCGGAAGACCTTGTACATTTTAGTCTAATGCAAGAGAGATGCTGACTGGCCTACGCCATCGAAGCAACAAGTAAAAAATCCTGATTCAATAATCTATAAAAAAAAGATCTATTTACCTTCACTTTCACCGTGTCTTCTTTATTAATCCCAATACATGTCTACTCTGAATCCGATGCTTCTCTTCTCTTGACTGCACCGTCGGTTTATTGTATCTCTAAATTGATACCTATCTCATTGTCAGTAAAATATGGTCTTCGTTTTACCGGAAAATTCAGATTCATGCTCGGAATCTGTGGACCATCGAGTTGCTTGCTGGATTTAGCTTAAATCATTTTCGTCTAATTTTTTGCGATCTTTAAACTTTCATTCTCTGCATTAATATCAATAAATAATCTTATCACAGTGATATTGATCAGTTTCATATCGCATATGAAAAGAGAAAAAATAAACTGGTGTTCCTTGGTATCGGTGATGGCTACATCTTTACTTGTAGCAGTACTTACTTGGCTTCAAAAAAACCTGAATGTTAAATATTATAATGAAATATTATAATATTTTTAAATTATAAAATTTAAGCAGACCTACATTTATTCTCAGCTCTTGTTCTCTAAAAGAACACTAAACTCTCACCACCTCCGATGCAGTGGATGTATTACAGATGATCGGATGAATAAAAATATTTTGATACCATTGACTATCGTTTCTGGAAATGTAGAAAACTAACGATTTTATTCCCATTAAAAAAATATCATGAAGCCTAGTTTTTCGGAATATTTTCTGATTTCTTTTTACAAAAGGTTTCTTTTGGTACTGTTGTTTCCCATAAGTCTTCATTATAGTTCCTACCAAATTGAATTCCATGAAGGTTTACGTTATTCTATTTCAGCTCAGATTTTTTGCTACCTCCGAATTTTATATTTTGTCAAATACTTAACCTAGTTTACTTCAATGATGAGCACAAATCGCATTTCAAAAAAGAGGTTATTTATTATTTATAGTTCAATTGCAAACCTGATTATTTAACTATCATTTCTTTCCCGGTCTCACAATAATTTGCATTTATATAGATTCCATACCCCTCGGTTTTAAATTTAATTTTTATAGTTTTCAATTTCCTTATTAAATCCTTAATGCTTTCTTATTTCAGATTTCAAATACTCACAAATGCACTTTGTGCTATTTGAAATTTAACATATTGTATCAATTTAT
Organism: Pyrrhosoma nymphula; assembly: GCA_963573305.1. NCBI lineage: Eukaryota > Metazoa > Arthropoda > Insecta > Odonata > Coenagrionidae > Pyrrhosoma > Pyrrhosoma nymphula. Next base: position 182,398,117 of record OY754327.1, read on the forward strand.
ATCCTAGAGTAACTTTTCATTCAAGAATTTTTTCTTGATTAAGTATCAGAATCCTTCAAATCAATGCAGCAATTATGCGTAAGGGATGCCATTGGATTTGTCATTTTGAGGACACTAATTACACTTTTGAAAATCATCTCTGCAATTTGTTGTAATTCAGCCTTGAAATAAATATCTTAATACCAACTTATTCTTGCATTTCATAATTTTTATTTTCGTGAAAATTTATTATTAGCATTATTAAAAGAAACAACCTTTTTTATCGGAAAAACTGTCAACATTAAAAAGAGAATGTGTGGCAATGTTTTCCTTACTTAATGGGTGATGTCATTAAAATTTTCAGTAGCCAATTTCCCTCGTCTGCGTTATTTATTTATTTCAGAAAGAGCTCAAATAGGACTAATGACTCATGATGTTTACTCTGATGAATGCTGAAAGAACATTTTTTATTTAATGATTTTTTGTAGCTACTTCTCAGCTTCATTTGTTGAATGCGAGTAAAAGGTCTAGAAGCAAACAAAAAACAATTGTAAACAAAGATTGAAGCTACATGTTTGCTCTTAAGTAGTTCCAACATACTGAGAAGAGGTCTTGAAATTTCATATTAATAAATTTGCGCGTATTAACTTTTTAATACCGTTTGATCAAATAACTCATTTTGTACAAGATCACCGGACCATACTTTGAGGAAAAAATCCATATGTCCACTTTCCATCATCCTCTGTTCGGGAAGTATTTTTGTGCCATTTTTTCTTCGACTCCCGTAACCCCCGAACAAACGTTACGTTTGCTTGTCGAGGGAGGCGCGTCTGTTTGCCGGGCCGGTCGGTCGGTCGGGTGGGTGCCGGAGGATTTCTGAGCCGAGCACTCGGGCATAAGAAAATGATATATAAGAAGGGCAAGGGATACAAGGGGGAGGAGATGGATGTCCCCGTGGGCTCCGGTTACGGGCGGCGGATGAATTCGACGGTATGGTTTTTGACGAGGTGGGGTGGAGGAGGAGGGGGGTAGTGGGGGAGGGGAGTGAGGGTGGGTGGTGGCGCAGGGGAGGGGGGAGAGATGATGTTGCCGAGTCCACCGTCAAGATTCTCTTTGCCGCTGGGGCACGACCCATGCAGCGGGATCCAGGAGGATTATACACATGACAGAATGGAATAATAGTTCGCTCTCAGGGAAACCTTGTTTTTTTTCCTCGTCGGGTATTTTCCCGGAAGATTGTTTTACATTTCATCGAATGTGAAGAAACGTTGATAGTTCGTTTGAACTTTATTTAATTCGCGAAAAAAATGTGGGATGCAAATAAATTGTTTCGAATAAAGAGGGAACAAGAAATGAACAGGGGTTTGGTGCTATTTTGCTATTTGGTACGCCAGTGATACTAATTTCAATGATTGAAATAGATATCCTAGAAATAAAAATTACACCCCGCTCTTTTGTTCCAGCAGCCTCACTTCTTTGTCAACTAACTTATGGACTTTGAAACATTTTGATACAACTGTGATCAGTTCTACTATTTCTATCATTACTACTTTTTCTGCTATCACTCTGCCTTGAAGTTCTAGGAATTTTAAGGGCAACCATTTTTTTGGCGTTCATGAATTCAATATTTTTTCTCTAGTAAACATTGCTTTTCAACTTATCTGCTTGGATAAATCAGTGTTCCATACTTAGGTCGTAAGCATAAAAGTATTTTATACTCTGCATCTGTGAAAATATACTCTGTACTTTCACACCATCGATTTTGGCGTCAGCAAGCAATCATGTCCAATACGACTTTAAGGTTTCGTATTATCTGAACTTGAGATCTTCATTCCCCCATTTGTAGTATAATTCATTTTAATCGCCGGTTGACACAATGAGGCTGGAGACAGCTTTTTGAGCTTATCATTAAATTTGTGCTACTCCATTATATCCATACTGATCCGTTCCGGTTATTATATTATTCCGATTCAGATTGATAGCAAGAAACTACAAGCAAAATTCTAATGCTTGTGGGATTATAAGATAAAGATCAAAGTTGCTAATTATTTTCACAAGTATGTTAATTTAACGAGAATCTCTCAAAGTCTTGTCAACTTTGATCCTCATTAAACCTTCTTGGCATGAGTATAGTGACCGAGAAGGGGAAAGTTGTCGATAAATTCGGTGTGTATGCTCTTTTGTCTGGGTCAATTTCAGAAGTGTCTTCGGAAAAAAAATTCTTCTGACTCACGGGAAAATACTTAGAAGCTCATGGGCAATGCATTCGTAGCTCCCTTCAATTGCGCTTATTAAACAACCGATGCTTGAGTGTCGTATAAGTTTATGTGTAATAGCACTCATCTTCCGCTATCATCAATCTGACGATTAATTTCCTGTAGCCCTTAACCGCGTATTCTGTTCAGCCAATGGCTTTATTCCTTCGTGATGCTATTGCAAGAATAGTAAAACTAGGAAACAGTTTCTGCGAAGAGAATGTTTCTGTGCATGCTCCTGTCATAAAGCAGCGGATTCAGTGGAACAATCCCGCGGCCCGATGTCCGCACCTTCCCCGACCGCCAACGTGGACATCGTGCGGAGCAAAGGGTGCGATGCCCGCGCCCGCCTTTGGGTAGTTTCAGTAGTATTTTTGTTTTACGTGCTTCGACGGCTGAGGTCATTTCGCACATACTGTCTGCCACATGCAGACAGGGGCAACAACACTCGGATTAATCGGAGGATCACCCCTCCAAATTCTAGCCGAGCCCAACGATTCTTAACTTCGGTGACTGATCGGGAACCGGTGTTTCCATCTCGTGGTAGGCCGTTGCCCGGGTAGTTTCAGCGTGATATCACTTCACCTAGGATTTGATGAATTTGACCTCATTTTAGAGGAATAATTCATCGTTACAATCTTATCAAATTATCATCCCCTTACCGAAATACTTTTCCAGCAATTTGCCTAAAATTATAAGCTGTTTCACATGGGATAGATTACGGCTGTGCGCTCAAGAGGGAGAATATTGAAAACATTTGGAACTTCTAGCACGTAGATTTCGTCAAAAAACTAACGGTGCATAGTTTATATGTTCCTCAACTATTTATAAAAATGAATCAATTACTCACCGCGGTAATTTTTACAGAATCGCAAAATAAAACCTTCGGTTTTGAGGGCATTTTTACTGTACGCCGTGAAAAAATGAGTCAACTTAGGCTTATGTAGATATATTTATTTAATTACTGAGTAATGTTTTCATATATAACTATATTTTTGCCCCATTAATATCACAATGTTTACTTAATACTTCTTACAGATGCTGAAATTAAAAAATAAAATTCGAATATGGTCTCTACTATGACTAGGGAATTATCTCGCTCAAACTACCTTAAGTAACTTACTAATCTGATAGGGACGACGGTGGTCGGCTGGGATTTCACCCCGCGACATCTTTCCTGCCACTCGCTCTATGAACTTATACACTTGTAAAATGTGAGGGATAGGTTACCAGCGGCTTCCTCCCTCTGTGTGTGACGTGTCGCAGGGGATGATGGCAAGGGCAGAGGAAGAGGGAGGAGAGAGGGCGCTAGAGGGACAAGGCGAGAGACGCGGGGAGGTTGATGGAGCGACGTACACCTATGGCGGGTTGCCTTTGGATTGATAGGTGGGAAGCACTAGATGATGGGAGCCGGAGATTCGCCGCGCGGGTTCAAACGGGTGAGGGGGAGGCTGTGTCGGGGGGGGGGAGCTCACGTCGCGGAGATTGAGAGCGGCTAAACGCGGGGTGGCGGAAGGTGAGGGGGACGGCGATGTGCGGCCGTTGAGTTGCCGGCCGTGCGGGGGCGGCGGCGGGCGTTGCAAGGATTTTATGGAGTCCGCGGCGAGGGGGTGTGGAGAGGGTGATGTTGTTGGTGTTGTGTGTGCGCCGGTGGGTGGGTATGGGGGGAGGGTCGGGGGTGGGGTTGGCGCGCGGTTAGCGGAGGTAATGGGGTGAGTCGGTCGCTCCGTATCGTCGCCGGGGCAAGAAGTGTGTTGGTTTGAGGGGGGTGGGGAGGCCGCGGGGGTTCGCCCGAGTGTCGGGAGGGGGAGGCGTAGATGGCGTCCGTTATAAATGATATGGTTATGGCCCGCCGACTCAGCCAGCCCCTCCCCCTCCTCACTTTCCACCCTGATCTCACACCCGTTCCACCCACTTCTTCCCACCCGCCCCTCCCTCCCCCCTCTCTCTCCCGGTCTCTCATCCCCTCGCCCGCCCGCCTTTAGCGCTCGCAATCAATCCGCACGGCCTGCCCCCGGAAAATTTTGCGTAATGGACCTCTCGGGATGGGTTTGTTGCTCGGCTGCTTAACCATCCTCCCCCCTCCCCGCCCCACTCCACCCACCGCCTCATCTTCCCGCCTATGCCTCACTCCGCGTGACCCCCGCCTCTACTGCCTCTCCCCTCGCTCTCCCATTTCTCTTCCTCCCTCCCCCGCGACCCCCTTTTCCCCCACCCCCACTGCCCCCTCTCCAACCTCACCTAACCCTCCCCCACACTTTCACCCCTCCACTACAATTCTTAAAACAATTCCCTCCTTCCCGATAAGTTGCTTCGTTTTTATTTCCTCTTCCCCTCTGCTCCCACCATCTTCCGTTTCTTCGTCCTCCGTGGACCGTTAACTTAAGATCTTCCCGCCATGTCTCCCTCCTGTTGACCATCTTGACCTTTTCAGTGTCGCGAACCGTCCACTGAGATTCTATGTTGTTTTGGTGGCAGAACTATGTATTTTATTTTGCACTTGGACTGAGCAATGCCCTTTGTGGAGAGATCACTTTTCTCTTTGATACAGCGTAAGAGTGGAGCAAATACTCGTCACTTTCCCTGGAAGATAACGACTATGACGACTACGGTGAGTAGGGAGTGCGCCAATTTAAAATATGAATTGGTTAAGCTGCTTCTCCTTGAAACGAACATAAACTCGAATTATTTAATGCAACGACAATCTCCGACATGATATGACTTCTCAATCCCCAATGACTTGAGGAAAGTCACCTATTATAGATATATAAACGGTGAAATGACTAGTATTGTTTTTAATTTGGTTAAGCAGTGGTAAAGCAGGAGTTGTGTGGTGCTTTTAAAATATTTTGGCCCAATTGTGTGAAGATAATCCGACTTTTTCTACTTGGATGCACACGTATAAGTCATTTGAGTAGCAATGTTGTAGACAACTTCATCATATACTCATGACTTGAAATTTATCCGTCTAATTATATAGATGTGAAAAAATAACGGCATTGAGATGATAGTATTTTTTAAGTTTTCATGTATTAGTAGCCATTTTCCTCGTTTTTTTTATATTTTATTTCTTCATAAGTTACGTTGGGAATCTTAGTGTTATAAAAAATGGCTTCAAAAGCAACTGAAATAATGATGAGGTTAACAAAATATTTGACCACTTCTTATTAATAGGTGCTTTTTAAACAACCATTGCACAATGCACAGAAATTAATGCACTAGTGAAGTTATGTTTCTTATCATGCTATCCCATAATTTTTAGTGTTCTGAGAGTATGGCTTATATTTGTTTTATTTTAACCTTCGATTTATTTAAAAAGGAGGGCGTTTTGGATCTTTTTTTAATTTATTTTTAAAATTTAAGTGGACATTATTTCAATTGCGGTAAAAGGATAATTTTCTTTCTGCTTACAAGGGATCATTACAATCAAAATAAATGTTCGGGCTTGAAATAATGATTTTGAGTAAATAACCTTTTATGGAATTAAAATTCCTGTGATTGTCAAATGTCAGTTTTCTGTGCCCAAGCAGTTCCTTATCACCAGTAATTATTATTCGTCCGGAGCTTTACTCTGTATGACATTAATTAGTATGGGAAGACTGCAACTATATGTTAGAATCCCTATTTTTGCACCAAACGTATTTACAACGTAATTATACTATAATAATATGACTTATTTGGCCTCGAATTGCGATTTTTTTCCTTATCAGTAGATACTCATTATCGTCGTATAATTTGAGAAATATTTCTTAGTTTTATATGTTTTCACATTTGAAGGCGAATAATAAATCACCTAGAGGAAATTCGTTCATAAATTTCCTTTTTATCTTTTGCGTATGCCGATTATGTTATCAAAGTTATTGCCAGCAGAGTTTACGCAGCATTACTCATTGAAGCTCATTTAGTATATTTTATAGGTATACTTATCGAGGTGTTTAACAGTTAACGAGAAAATCAGTTAAGAATTTCATTTTATTGGTCAGTTTTACGACTTAAATTAAATGAAATTTTCTATCTATTTTCATCGCGGTTTCTGCTTGTTGAGTTTCAGTTGTGGTCGCTAATTAATAGGTATATTTTCATTTCAGCAGAGTATGTGATTTAAAAATTCTATGCATTTAACATATAGGTATGTACTTATTCAGCTTACCTTAAGAAAATAGGTAAAATTCTGGCTGATGCCTCGCTACCTCAACTACTTTCCCAGATAATCAGGGTGGATATCGAGTGGTAGAAGATTTTGATTCGAGATGAGAATGATTCTGAAACATGAACTGGCGACTAATCTGCGGGCGGATGCGTTAACTCAGTAGTCACAGCCGTCTACTTATCACTCATAAAATGCTCATCTCATTTTCAATTGCATCTCATTGTAAACAATTTCGTGTACCCTCCCTTTTGCTCATTGACAGTCTTTCAGACCAAGCGGAGAGCTTTTTACGCTGATTTCTCGGGGGTTAATTGCCCGGCCAAACACGCTAATCGCGATTTACCGAGCCCGTAATCCGCCACCTTAATCAGCTGTGTGCAGAATGCAAAATGGCGGCCGAGCACGAAATGTTGATACCATCGCCCTTATCGTCATTATCGAGCTGCGCGGCCGATAAATCAATGTGAATATTTTCTCTCTCTTTGAGGGCTTTTGTTCCCCCTCCCGGAGGGTCACAACGCGATCAAACTTGTAAAACTTCCAGCCACGGAATCGAATGAGTGATGAAGGCGAGTATTGACTGTTGCACATACAATTCGTTTGTCAGTTATCTTCATTAATCGAATTCCGAGCGACGTGTCCAATGGTAAATAATGGCGTAATGATGTCATTATCTTCCTCGGTCGTATTTGTCAGAAGGAATTGGACGTCAAGTCACTCTCCCCTCCCCACCCGTTTACCCTCTCTGAGCCCCCCGGCCTTACCCTAACCCCACCCCCCTCTTGCATCCTCCCCTTCAATGCCCCTTACCTCCCTCTGCTACTCCTAACACCCCCTCACACTCCCACCTCCCAACCCTCGCCAACCCACCGTTCATCTCCCCCTCGACCCCTGGCACCACTCACTCCCTGGCCGTGATCAAACCCCTAACCAGTTTTATTTGGATCAAGCTTATCCCTGCCAAACGGACATTCGAACCAATCTTTCATTTTCGTCCCTATCGAGCCTTTTTTCTATTATTTTTTTCAGATACTGACTATATCCTTCAATCACTCTTTATAGCTCACATAATTTCATGCGTCGGAATTCAACTCCTTTTGGGAATGATCCGAATTTTATACATAATAAACTACAGAATACGAATTCAGCTGAATAGGATTTTATCTAGTGACAATTTCTGTCATTATAACTGAATATCTTAGGGGCCAGCATTTTATAGTTATCATCATTCGGTGAGGCGTTGTAAGTTGGTGTCAAGATTGTAATCGAAATTTTTGCCCCTGATATTGACGAGTGTTGAACTCAGTAATCATCTAATGAGAACTATCTATTGCATTAACATTCTTTTAAAAATTGATCTGTCCTTGCAGGTTTGTGTGTATAAGTTTGTCGTTTCAGGTATGTTTTAATTAATTTGGCGTTATTCATAATGTATTTAAACGTACGACTCAGCAGTCCATACTAAATTTTACCAAGCATGCACAAATATTGCCTACTATGTGCAAATTTTAGCCATTGAATAAAAATCGACTTTTAGTACTCATCCATTCTCAAATGTTTCTTCAGCGACCGTCAAGTTTGTCGGTCTACGGGTTTCGTATCGGTCGGTTAGATAACTGCTTGGGAGTAAATGACCCCTTGCTTTTCGAAATTGTAATTGAGTGTACGGAAATATACGCCCGTATGAATTGCACTGAAGGTACATATAATGCGAGCACAAGTGTCATTATAGTACCCCATGGTGCCATACAAACAGGAAAGGAATATATGAGAGTTGGATACATTTCCAAAGAGTTAGATCATCCGTTATAACTTTTTTCATTCACGGTTTTTTCGTGTATCTTAATCTACAAAAACGTCTCCTCAACAGGTCTGGCATTGTATCCGCATATAATTACAATATATAGTAAAAACAAGTTTTTATACAAAATTTTGGTCACAAATTCCTCAAACTGTAATTATACCCCGCCATACTCTTCATACCGTCTCAGTTTCTAGAGTCAACGCCATACATCATTTGCTAGTGTGAGTCATCATTGGTTATTTAAAGTAAGTATTGACTTCTTTCAATGGATTTGTGCGGCATTTCCAACAATCTTCCTTACAAAATCCATCAATTGTCACCAAACGCTTGTTCTAAGTCAGAGTCAAGTTAGTCTTAAAAACTGGCTTCCCATCTAATGGATCCGGGTTCGAATTCCGGAAGTGACGGATTTTGTGAATAAAATTCCTAGTTGGGTGCTTCATTGAGAATACTACAAGTACAAAGTTCCAATAAAGACGTTACATTGCGGTGCCCTTTGGTATCTTTCCTCAAGAATATGCTAATGCCGGTTTTTTTTTTCAAACATCCTTGCGCAGATGACCTCAGTTTTTGATCGCCTTACCAAATAACCAAACAACCTTTACTCTTAAAAAAAAAGATAGTACCTACTCACCGAGTGAACATAATTGACTCTATTTAGGGAATGGTATGCCAGATGTGCGTTAATAAAAAGCGGATTGTGTTGCTTGGGATATTTATTATTTCCCACCGTGTATGGAGAGTAAGGAATAGGTCTATAATTTCATGTTTCATTCCGAAACCGTTGCTTTGATGACCTCTCCTCTGCCTGTGGGAAGTCCAAATCGCGCCTTCCTCGCCCCAAACCTCGCATCCTCCCGCCCTCATCCGACCCTCCCGGGCAACCCCCTCCCCCTTGCTTCGACTCCCTCCCCCGCATCTCCCCGCCGCCGCCGCCGTTAACTAGCAAAGCCGCCCTCCGGAGAGTCTTCGACTCCCGATTGCCACCGGATGGATGTCCCCTCCCTCTGTCGCTGGCGAACGATGACGCCGAATGAATCGCTCGACCCATTTAATGCCTCCGGAGGAATTGTTAAAAAATAAAGGAACGATCGCTCGGATGACACCGTAATTCCGATAAGTTAGTATCTCCCGGGCTGTCCGGAGTGCCGCGCATTCCGCGGGGGGGAAGAAGATTGGGGAGCGGGAGAGGGCGTTGGAGAGCCGCTATCGGCTGTGGACGCCGGAGAGTCACTCAATGCTTCTCTCTCTCCCGGTCGTTGAAATAATAAAGATACGAAACGTCGGAGTGGTCCGCGGCTACGACCGTTGCGCTTGTAATCTTATCGCCCCTTCCGACGTTATAACATTCGCTCTGTAACACGACTCAGATTGGCTCGAATTCGGTGGCGCACTGCATTATTTTTCCGCGTTGATTTGACACGTAATGCGCTCTTGCCGAGGAGAACGGCCCTCCCGCGCGCACATCCTCCCCCTCGGGCCGCTGCACTCATTCCGCTCTACTTTTCCTTTTCCATCTCCCTCTTGTCTCTAATTCCTCCCCTTTCCTAGCCTCCCTCTCTTCAGGCGATACTTGGGGTCGGTCTCCCCGTTTAACCCCTTCAAAAATCATGTCCTATATTCCGCTCCTCCTCTCTCTTCTCCTCAATTCGAGCCGACGTAACCCTTCACTGCAGTACCACCTCCACATCCACCACCACCTCTTGACTCTCGTCTCTCTCCTCCCTCTCCCCACCACAGTGGCGAAGCAAAAAAAAACGACAAAAGGGAAAATAAGATGGTGGGACGGTTGGGCAGTGCTGGTCGGGAAGGGTGGCTCGCTCGCCGCTCTGGGGTCGACGCGGGGACGTGAGGGTGTGGGGGAGGAGGGGGTGGGTGGACGAACGCGTACAAATTACTGCGAAATATCTCCGCGGCCGTCACGCCACTAGACCCTCATTTGTCTCCCCGCAATGCGAGGGAGCAGGCAATCGCGCGTGCGGCGGCGCTGGTGTTGGTATCGCCCCCCCTCTTGCCCCCCCCCCCTCCCTCCCGCCTCCCCATTCCACCCCCACTCCACACACTCGCTCACTCAATCCCTCTGCTCTTTTGCATCTCCTCGGCAGCTTTCGAGGTCGCCCTCGGCCAATCGGCGCCCGCCACTGAGTCCGGATGTGCACTCACATTGGAGTGGGCATGAACGAGCTGTGAAAACATTTTCACCGCTGGTAATATACACTCGAAGTAAGGAAGGCAACTCCAAGAGTCAAATTATGATATTTTGGCTTGAATATTAATCGTGAATCGCCAGCTTTACTACAACAATAAGCGGCATCGTTTTCTCACTACTTCGAAACGCATATCGGCTGTATTAAAATTCAATACGTGATAAGTAAATGAAAAAGTATCCGTTCCTTCCCTCGTGCTTTCTTGAGTTGATTGTGGGCAGGATCTTTGGTTTGTCAACTTTTTGAGATTGATCAATTTCTGTAATTTATTTTTGTGTTATTTATATTGCAACTATAATTGATCCTTGATAGTAAGTGATAGAAATAATTACGGAGACAGACAAATGTAATTGAAATCAAGGAAACTAAAACGACACATTTTACACGATAGTTTTCATAGCTACTTTTTCATTTCATTGGAGGGCAGCATATTGGAGAAAACTGAGGAATCCGCCGAGAATGAGCTTTAACCAAATGTTTTGACCCAGTTGCATGCATACATTTTCAAAGATCCTGCTGTAAGTAGGTACATTTTGACGAACAAATTAACCAGGCTTTCTTTTATTTCCCACAAAATAGTTAATTGTTGCAAATCAACAGGTCAAAAGGTATATCATGTAGTACTTAACTACGTACTTTTTCATTAAGGTATAGGAATTGGATTTGGGTCCGAAAGACGACAACTTCACGGTTTGAATCTTATATTCACCTCGATTTCCTTGATGCCAATGAATGTAAAAATGGAAATGCACGGATAAACAATGGATCTGAAGTATAAGGAGGGACTATCTCAAGAATGAAAAAAAAATTGCAGCAGGATTACTTAATTGATGCTGGTTGAGACCACCGAAGTAACGGAAAAAAGGCTTTTAATAAAAGGCGATTATCCATTTTTTATTGATGTATGGTATTCATTTTTAAAGCATACCTCTAATGGGTACCTACATAATTTGAAATGTTTATCTAACAAGCATAACATTCTTGGAAGTCATATCAATATGTTGGAATTTCTTTTCACATATTCGACTCTGTGCGTTAATACCGATTATAATATCGAGTTGATTTCTGTTCTCCACATCTCTATTTATTAATGCTTTCTTCTATTTTAATACTTTATGGTTTATTTATCCTTTTTACCAACGTTTTGCGCATTTATTATGCCTCCTCAGTGCTGTATCATAATTAATTATGCATCTTATACAACATCAATATATAAGGTTTACATATTATGGTAGACAATGCTTGACAACAGCAGTTCATTAAAAATATATATCAGCAAGTTTAAAACATTAAATTTCAATTTATTTATGTGTGTGAATTATTATTTGGTGCTATTTATTTATTTTTTTGCTAACTGTTGATAATTTTAGGTATTATCAAAAATCAAAATAAAATTTCAGTAATACTCTAACTTATTAAATTATAATATATTTTGCTTTGTTTAGTGATGTCTGTTTTTTAAATTGTGAGAAATAAACCATAATCACGAAAAGGAGAAATATAACATTAATCATTTAAAGTAGACCTATATCTCCAGAGAAGAAAGCATTAATAAATATCGATTATTATTTCGCGAAGCTGATTCTTTTTTGGATGGGTAAATTTATCATCATTTAGCGAAAATGTATTTCGAATGAGTTGTGGTAAAAATGTACATAATAGCAGGAAAATGTGAAGTTCTATTAAGCAGCCAAGTTTTTTTTGCCTCAGTAACAGAAGTAAAATGGAATTTGACCGATGGCCTATAATGCGAAAGCAATTGACAAAATTGGGTTTCAAAAAACTTTTACCATCGTTATCTTGAAAAAATAGCTCGAATAGGTTAATAGCTCGGCTAAGGTAGGTCCAAATTATGTATTACCCTATCTACAAAGTAATCAAGCCTCGTCAATTTTATTGACGAGAATATGGCAAATTTGACAAAATAAAATCGAGAAAGAACGATTTTCCATTGTGACCATTGGAATATTTTTCTCGAGGGATGACCGCTATTTGCAAGAGGAAAGGCCACACCATTTCGGAAACAGTAATGATCTGCTTTCAAAATTGCCAATTCGGGGCTGAACATTGAAATACAAAGTCACAGCGGTGCTTTCATCCTCATCGACGGGAGAGCTTAACAATCGCGACCGCGGTCATTGTGACCCTTTCGCCTTGTCGACTCGTCCGGAATTTTACGTGCGAGAGGATAAACATTCACGCTTCCACTGGTTTTTGTGCTTCAGTCTCCCCGGCTGACCGGGCCATTCCGAACTGTAATGACGATCGTAGAGCAAACGATACGCAGCAGAACATGACCCACGCCAGAGTCGAAATCGGCCGGCGAGAGCGTTTGCTACTGTAAGACAATACTGTAGTATTTGCACCTTAGTGATGGTTGTAAAAAACAATTGTAGGCTCTTAAAAATTGCTTCTTAGTGTAATCAAATGTATCGAGAAGTGATGTTTACAATAGGGAGGAAATATATCAATACCAATTCAGTTTTGAACGTGAAAACAAATCACCTGTAACCTATGTCTCGGCCTGTCCGATTTAAGAAATAGGAACGACGTGTGCAATCTTAGTTTTTTCATTAAAAGTAATAGGACTACTACATTGCGAATTATATTTTTTTCGGGTCCTTCACTCCTGGAAAATACAATTCATGCAAGACAGCAGAATTTTTATTTGCGCTAACCTACCCGTTAATGGAAAGTTCATCCCAGTTGGTGAATCCGCGGGCTCAGCATTCTTATCACCCGTCAGGATATAAAGACCTGCTTTAGTTATCTACCTCCTTTCCTTCATTTGAATACCGCAGGTTGTGATGCTCCGAAATTCGGTCCAATTAATGCTCTCAAAAGCAGCCTCTCTTCCTCTGATTTCTTCTGCGCTACAATATCTGGTGATTAATCTTTCTTTTTTTTTGCCATTGTCAGAACTTTTCTTTATTTATCCTCTTACACCTAGGTATGTTCTCTTTTCAGAGATTCATTGACCATGAAATTCTCGGCCTACCCCTTTAATTCATTCAGATTCTTCATTATTTTGGGATCTGATTGGATAATAAACTTTTATCCACTGTCTTAGAATAATATTAATCGATTTCCAATGATATTTATTTAATCATGAGGAGAGAATTAGGATATTGGAAGGAACAGCTGGATATTTTAAAAGGCACTGATTGTTGACGACCTTGAATGTGTTTGATGCTCTGATTGTGAGTTAGAAGCTTCAGTAAATTTTCCTTGTAGACTATAAAACGTGTCTTTTAAATGAGATCTTTCTTAAGTCATTGAAGAAACGTTTCGTCATATGCATTTCAAACTACGACAAAGAAGTAAAGATTTAGTCATCGATAAAATTAAATTAAAGGAGAGCATAATACCAAAAATATTACCCCTTTAAAGCCTTGCTCAAGGATTGGCTTCCCAAGTTCCCCACTTTAATAGTAAAAGTTAACTACGAGGTTTTTACGTAAACAGCTGTTAGATATGTAACTACTCTGGTATATGTATCTCTTCCACATCTTTCCTAGTTAAATGATGGAAGAGATATTATGATTCTATTGATGCGCTAGTTATCAAGTGATTCATGGTATTACTACTGACAGTATTTTGTAAATTTTTGGGACAAACATTTTTAAGACCGGTTCATTGCCTTTTTATTTACGAGGGTAAAATTACGTTTCTGAAAAATCCCGTTTTTTGTGTATTTTCATGTATAGAATTCTCATGTATAATACTCCTTGGAAAATAAATAGTTCAGTGCTGCACACACAACTTTGACCCTGAATTGAAGAATTTCAATAATTCAAGCTTCAAATTTGATGTGGTTTCGATATATTTTTGAAAATTCTCATGCATCGAAGGAGACCATTCAAAACTTTCCGACTTCTATCATCGATTATGTTATACTTTCGCTAAGCTTTAGCGATATTGTCCACTACTAATTGATTGAGTCCCTTCCTCGACGATATTTACGCCCAAAATATTTTTAAATTTGTTGAGAGTAATTTATTTGGTATTAACCACTTTACACCCATAGTCTAAGAATAATATTTCCTTGTGTTCTCTTAAAATTGGGTATTTATGATTATTTTGTGGGTATTTTATCTCCAAATGAAGGTATCCCTGTGCGTTTCCTCGCATAGCTCTATGTAGGACATTGTGAAATATCCGCCCTAATATCGTGTAACTTGTGTTACAGATCCATCGCAGCAATTAGAAAACCTCGGTAAGGTGGTAAATGGAATATAGACAAGGAATACAGTGGAGACTAGTTCACGGAAAATCCTCACGTTTAGCCCACACTCGAGCTGAGTGACCATGTTTTACGGCGTCGATTACCTTCACGCCAAGTACCCCCATTGCCCATTTCTGAATGTCAAACTCTCCATTCCATCTCTTCGTTACCCACCTTCCTCGGTTCACTCAGCCCTGATAAAGGAACGCTCCTCCGTAGAATTCTGGATTTGTACATTGTTTGTGCAGTATTATGCATTATCATGCTCGTCGTTTGCTAGTCTCAAGCTATGATACGCGAGTCTTTGTACCCGCGACTGATATTTTCCCTATACCTAAAAACGCATTCGAATAAGGAGAAAGTTGATCCAAAGAAAAATGAGACCAACAATTACAAACCGGCTCCACCCCCAATTACTAATCCATGGGAGAACAAGGGAAATAATAATAACAATACTAATACTGACATTCAAACAAGGGTGCCGAATGTAGACTCCACACCACAATCTAGGGTGGAGGAAGTGGAAGCAATGGCTACATCAGACAGGGAAGAAGAGCCGACACAGAAAACGAGTAACAACGATGTGCCGCTAAATGAAATTAAAAGCATTTTAAATACACGCGACCTTCGGGACAATGCTTCAACAACAAATGGGTATGTTCCAAGAAATGATGATGAAAATTACGGCGCTCCTCTCCTCTATGACCAACTATGGGTCATAAAACAAGAAAGGGGAAGTCACTGGTCATTTCCATTTGGAATGCGAATGGAAAAATTATAAATTAAGCCCCCGAGTTAACAAACTTTTTAATAAAATATCTGGTGGATATGTGCCTCATATCTGAAACCCACCTTAAAGAGGACGTGCTACGGTAAGTCCCAGGATATAGAGTAATAAGGAAAGATCAGAAGAGGACACATGGACGGGCATCAGGGGGCGTGGAAATCTTGATGAAAGAAAATCTCATCTACAATGAAGCTCCAATCAAGGTAAGAATGACTAGCTTAGAAGCCGTGGGCATTAGTTTACTAACTGAAATAGGGGACCTAGACATCTATTCCTGCTATCTCCCCACGACGAAAGAATTTCTTGAAGAAGAATTCTCCATTCTTTTAAACAATGACGATCAGACATTTCTGGGAGGAGACTTCAATTGTAAACACTTACAATGGAACTTCCCGACAGAAAATAAGAATGGAAGGAGACTGAATAAATGGATTAAAAATAATAATCTTAAGATAGCAGCCCCTACAGACACCACCAGAGTGTATGGAAGGAGCGTCAATGACTTGGGCATACATAAAAATATATGACGAAAGATAAAAGCAGCCACCATCAATGACCTGACAAGCGACCATTTCCCGGTGCTAATACATATTGGAAACAGGCCGATTCCTAACAGCACCAATCAAAAAAGGGTGTGCTTTGGACTGGCTGACTGGGATCACTTTATAAAGAAAAAGAAGTGAAATGATTTCTAGAGAAAAACGAATAATTAAATCAGGAAGAGATCTAGACAATATGGCCGAAACTTTAGAAAATGCCATTAAACAAAGGATGACAGAGGCCATTCCGACCAAGAGAAGGAGGCCTGCTGATTTTATTCAACTGGAAAAGAACATAAAAGATACTATCCGAGAAATAAATTTTATCCGAAGACAATACCAACGTTTTGGTACCAATTACTATAAAATAAGGATGAAGCAATTAAAAATTCTTATTAAAAGACGAATCAAAGATCAAAAGATTAAAATAAGGAATGACCAGCTATCAGCCCTGAGCACGACTGACGAATCCATATGGGAGACTGCAAGACAGTTAAGAAAGATGCCACATCCAGATCCCAGAATTAACACTGGAAATGAGATCATCTGCACTGCCAAAGATAAATGCGATTACATGGCACAAGAATATCGTCTTCAGCCCAAATCCACCTGGTCTGAAGACCCCTGACCTATCCGATAGGAAAAAAGTATGGGACATAGACGAATAAAAATATCCGTTACCCCAAGTTACAGAGGAGGAAATTATAGCAACAATAAAGAAATTGCCCAATAGGAAGGCCACAGAAGAAGATAACATACCAAATGAAGTTATAAAAAGGCTCCCACCAGATGCCATCAGCTACATTGCCAATATGGCTAGTACAAACATAAGACTGGGTTACGTCCCGATGAAATGGAAGCGAGCATATATTAAGTGTATCCCAAAGAAAAATGGAAGTAACCTAAACCAGCAGAACCTCAGACCAATATCCTTGCTTTCCAATCTAGGGAAACTGCTGGAAAGGATTATTGTGCCCAAGAAAAATAAATATGTAGAAGACGAAGGACTCTTGTCTGAAGAACAATTTAGCTTCAGGCAAAAGAGATCGACCACTCAGCAACTGCATAGAGTAATACATTTTATTTCTGACGGGTTCAATAAGAACGAGACGACAATAGGAATATTCCTGGACATTTCGAAAGCCTTCGACAAAGTTTGGCATAGCGGACTGCTCCCCAAAATGGACATCCTTGGCTTCCCAAAATGGATTTTAAATTGGACGAACTCATACTTGAGAGCTAGAAGTTTTACCATCAAATGGGAACATGAAAAGAGCGACAATATCCCTATCACAGTAGGGGTGCCACAGGGATCCATATATGGACCGCTTCTTTTTAACATATATACTTCGGACTTCCCAAATGACAACGACGATTGGCATACATAAATAGCTGACGACGCGGCGACTCTGGCCAGGAGTAAGAGGGCGCAAATAGGGGTAGAATATGCCCAAGACGCTATTGATGAAGTTGTTAAATGGTATAATAAATGGAGGATTATAATTAATGCAAATAAGACACAGGCAGTTCTATTTACGATACCTCATGTAGTAGCACCTTGGTGCCCATGGCTACGTATAAAAGGACAACCAATCGACTGGTCAGAATCTGCTAAGTATCTTGGGGTGAAGCTAGACTAAAGGCTAAACTTTAAAGATCACACTAATGCCATTATAGCAAAGCCCATAGGGATGAGGACAACTTTATCGCCGATTCTCAAAAATAACGCCACGCCCAATACAGTGAAGAAAAGAATATATGAGACATACATTGGACCAGTAATGCTATACGCCACGCGAGCATGGGCTGGACTAGCATCCAAAAGTACCAAGGAGAAGCTTCAAAAAATAGAAAAACGATGCCTTAAATCAATATTTAAAATACGTTGGGGAACAAAAAATGAACTTATTTACAAATATACCAAGGTAACGGATATCAAAAATACAATTAAAGAGCAGTCACCAACCTATTATAAAAACCTCAATAACAGTAATACTGAACTAATAAGGAATATAGGTGAGGACCGATACACAACTTGGGATACTGGGAAAAGACCAATAGATATACTAAAATTATAATTGGCAGGGAGAAGCCAAAAACGGGTAAATAAAATAAAATAAAAAGACAAGTCACAGAGCATAAGCCGACGAAAGAGGTGAGGCACCCTCTGAAACTAGCTGCTAGCGCAGCAAAGGACACTCTCGAAATACCTTTACGTTATTCAGTTAGGATTATTGATACCATGCCGCTATAGATATTACTTAACAAACATTCCACCTCCCAGACCTATCGTCACAATTTTATTTCGGCGACAGAATATCCTTTGAAAAAAAAATAAACATGCACACATAGGTACATATACGTGCTGAGGTCGTGGGACACCCTTGGCATCTGAGGGAGAGGGTGAATTTATTTTCAAAAATAGAATCCAGCTCCAGACAGACGGAGCGAGCGGAAACCTTTCTTCCTGCTGCCCCATTAAGCAAGATTGCGACGGAAACGTTTATCCAAAATCAACAACCGACGTGGACTTGAGCTTAAAAGGCTTAGGAATAAAAACTTTTCGGTTTATTCCCTCTTTTCGTCCATTGTGTGCGACTTCAAGGATTCCCCTCATGTGCCTTTTTCCTTACTCCCCTACCCTCCCTCCCTCCTCACCCTCCCACATGCACTCACACACACGATACCTCAATAACACATGCACCCTCTCACCCTCGCCCTCCGTCTACCCCCATACCTAGGCCTTGTACTTTTCCCGAGGACCTCCCTCCATACCTCCTTCCTCTCCTGTCGTCCTCCTTCTCCAACTCCCCTCACCTCCTCTCCCTCTCTTCCTCCCTCCTCTCCCTCTCCACCTCCCTCCCCTACTTCGGGCCCTCTCTCCCTCCCCACTATTAATGCCGATTCTGATTATTCCGACGGTTTTTTGTGCAAATAATGGCGACTTTTTTTTAGTCTTCCTGTGTGCCATCATTGTTCTACTATTTTTTTCTTTATCTGTATATTTCCTTCTCCCATCCGCCTCCCATAAAAAATCTGCCTAAAAAATTCATTTATATATAAGTGTAATTAAAGAAACAAAAATGATCGTTCGGTGACATTTTTTCCGCAAACCGATTTTCTTTTTTTTCGCGCGCATCCCTGGGAGTCGGCGGGGTGGGGAGGGGAGAGAGGGGAGGAAAGGGGGATGGAGAGGAGGAAAGGAGGAGTGGGGGGTGTCCTTCCCTCTCCATCTGGAGCCACCACCGGCTGTTTTTGCATGCCCGTGTGAGCTCTTGTAAGTGTGCGCGTGTGTTGCATGTGAGCGTTTCAGTTTTTATGTATATTTCTCCACCTAAGTATACGCATACATACACTATATCCGGATTCAATCTACTTAATTGTGTCCGTCACTCGGGAGGATTGATTCGGCCTTTAGCCATGGGGATTCCGCGAGCGAGCGCCGATGTGGAAGGGGAGAGGGTTTAGGGATAAGGGGGGAGATGGGGGGGGAGTGGAGGAGGAAGGAGGGATCAAAGGGACGCGCGAGTTGGGGGGAGAGAAAGGGGGGCCTCCCCAGCATACCCCCCCCCCCCAAGTGGCGTTTTTGTCGTCGCATGGGGTGATGCGGCGCGCGGACGTCGCCTCCGCTCCCCGGCGGTCCTCTCCGCCGTGAAAGGGAAGACGGGGTTGAGGGGAGATGCTCATGCGATGGTGATCGGGGCGGGGATTGCATTGAAATTTCCCGCGTGGACAATGGATTGGGATTTTTAACGGTAGATGGGGTGGTCGTCGCTCAGAGGGGAAGGGAGGCGGCGTTATTCTCATCCCTTCCCCTGCATCCCCTTCCTCTCGTATTTTTTTATTCCTCTCGATTCCTCTGGAAGAAAGAAAGAAAGACTCGCGAGTAGTATTGGGCCACCGTCAATTGATACGTCCGAGACCCCGTCGATTCTGCTCATCTTTTGTCTCGCTCCCCGTCTTCTCCCTCTCTCCAAACCCTCCCTCCCCCACCCCAAGTCTCTGCATCAGGATTGATTGTTTTTTGTCTCTCAATCTTTCTTTCTTTCGCAGCGGATTGTTTTAATGCCTTTTTTTGGGGTTCCAGTACCACCTCCCCCCCGTGGGGTTTTCGCCCCCTGGGTACGTCCATCCCTGAGTCCCTCCCATCGTCCACTCCCCTTTCAGCCAACGGCTTGCGCTCTCCGAAAACGGGCACCGCCCACCCGCTAATGCATCTCCGCTCATTGTCATTAACTTCCCTTCTCTCTCCCTCCCCTTCCTCCCCAATTAATACGTCCCTCCCTTCCTTCCCCTTCCAAAGTAGCATGGGAGAAGTGGATGTGGAAGTGGATCACGGATTTTTGCGGATGGGGAATCAATCACGAAATTCCTTAGCGACCCCAAGTCGAATTATTTCTTTATTGTCTCCTTTCATCGAGTCATTTCTCTTGCTCAGTCCATAGTCCAATGTTTGACAAAGTAAGATGGGAAAGGGACGTTTTAGTATACATTTTTTCATGCACAGTTGTCTCTCGACTTGTTAACTTATTTTGTTTTTGTCTGCGATTCGTATCTCTTAGAATTCGTATATTTAAAACTTCGTGTCTCGAAACCCAGTTTTCCATGAAACTTAAGAAAAATGAATCCGTTCCCAGATTCAAAAATTTCGAAAAACTAAAAAATCCGTGTGGCTGTGATAGTGTGCCTTTGAAAATTATTTATGATACCGTTCCTCGCTTTAAGTGGGTACTCAGTGATACGCTACATTAAAACACCTCCACAGCTCGTATATCTATACTTAGTTCCTATCTAGAAGCAACATTGAATATAAGTTCTTATTTTTAAGCTTCTTTGCCGAGAATTTTGTTAATCATGGTAGAATTGTACATATGTATTTCCATATATATTAATCACCAATTATAAAACTACCTATCCTTATCCATTTTATCAAATTTATTGCAGTACTCATGCATTGACAACAATCACCGATTGTAGTGAAAGGATACAAAGTTGATACTGCGCTCCTGGTTTAGCGATAGATATCGCTTTCAGGGATACGGTCACCCAGTGGGTGTAGCGTAACGCTCCTAAATGTAGGTTTTTTGAGTTCAAATTGAGAGGAGACCCATTTGGAAATGACCATTTGTAATGGTCGTGATTAAGTTTATGGTAACCAGAACTACGTAGGGAATTTAAAATACTCAAGGAAGGAAATCACTCCCCCGTCTAAGAATTTCACACTTCCTGAGGTTTCACCTATCAAATAATTCCGGCTTATGGATCAGACACTTAAGTTAGTATTGACGTGCAGCATATTGCCTTGGAAAAAAGAAAGCTTACAGGTAATGCCCGCGACGCTAATGTACGTGGTATTGCGTGAAAGCAGATTTAGATTAACTTTTATACTGTATCTTCCTGCTGCAGCCATTTAATTCCTTATTTCGGATATATTTATAATAATCCCTTGAATGCAAATATTTTCACACTCTTACATCTCTCAAAGTTTTTCACTTTTATGAACTAATTTTTTGGTGTTTTTATCCCTCATAACGATCCAAACGCGTTCTAAAGAATCCACGCGCAAACATCTTGCACGGTTTTCTGTCGAGCTACGCTAAATGTATGCTACTCACCGACACGTGGTTTTATACCCATAATTGGCGGCCATCTCCATTTGTAAGATAACGTCATAAATTTCAAAATATCAATGTATTTTACTCTTTCAGCCTTCCTATTTTGAGTGACAAATAGCCTGGTTGGATAGTTCTTACTGTTCAAAATTATTGTTTGGTACACACAATAATTTTGTTCCGCTTCCGCTTCGTGTTACAGTCTTATTTATTGGTTAAGACTTTATTTTCCCTTTTAAACATTTTTACTCCCTGGAAGGGAAAGTTTTTAAGGGCGGGGGTACAATTTTGTTGTTTCGCCGCCAGGCATAGATACCACCTTATCCGAACCGTAATGAAAGACTTTTGACGCCTAAACTTATGGGACCGTCTCGTTTGGTGGACGGTGGAATCGTTTTGTGATTATAATGTCAGAGGAAGTCGCTGGGTCGGCCGTGCCAGTGTGTCGCGTGCTGCGGCGATGGGCGACTCTTCCCCTGGGGTGCATTGTTCACTTTTCGCTCCTCTATTTCCAGTCGGCCCGCGTCCTCGCAGTCGATTGACGGATTCTGGCTTCTGTCGTGGATGTCGCGCGTCTCCCTTGCGCGACGATGGAGCAAGAAGCCCGGTCGGTGTTTATGAGCGGGTGGGTCGGAGGGGGGAAGTGAGGCAACGGGCGAGAGAGGGGGTTGTGGACGTCGGGGAGGAGATAATCGTGGGGAATAGGGGGTGGGAGTGGCGTGGGAGGGGAAAGGGATTTTATGTGAAACCTCTCGAATGGCCGGAGGATGAAGGAGACAATGGAAACGAATCCTCCCCGACTTGATTCGAGGAAGCACTTAATTCATTCCAAATCCATCGTGATGTTTATTTTTGCCAATCTTCAGTCCGGAATATTTATTTTTCTCTTCTCTCCCTTCCGTTCATTTCTCGTCGCAGACTCATTCTGCCCTTTTAGCCTCTCTCGATTGCAACTGACCCGCGCGGTCAAATATACACATAGGCACGCATGGGAGCCCCCGTTTGCCGCCTGCCGCTTACTTCCGCAAATTATAATTTTTCTCACCTTTTCATTTTTTCCCCTATCTTGCAGAAGGATTAACCATAAGCTCCTTTCGCAGTGTTTTTTGTTGAACTGTTATTGCTCTTAGGGCTGTTTAGTAAATCAGTCGTCCGCAGAGTGCCACCGTGTTCAATAATATGTGTACTCGAGTTCGCGTATCGTGATCCATTGAGCGTTTTTCTTTAGTTCGAAAAAATATATATGGAGAACAAATTATACTATTCTTGCAATTCACTCTATACTTTCAGACTTTACTCTGTAGAAATATTTAGTATCGATACTAAATTATACACTTTGTGTTTTTTCCACAGTATTTATTAGCAGTACAACGCGTTTTTCCGATCTACGGCATCATCCATGGGATGGGATGATGCCGTAGATCGGAAAAACGCGTTGTACCGCTAATAAATACTGTGGAAAAAATGCAAAGTGTATAATTTAGTATGGATTCTTGGAATTGTTTTAAAAAATATGTTGAACTTATTTCAACGTTCTCTGCTACTAATGCACTAGCCAAAGAACCTGGCTTCTTACGAGAAGTTCGCGTTATTTTCACATATTTTATAGAAAATTAACGTGCTAGTTATTGAAAAAGTTTTCATTTTCTCAACTAAAAGATGACTGAAAATGAGTAGTTTCATCACTTGAAACAAAAGGGTTAATTTTCAGAATACTTAAAAAACATTGCATCAATAAACATCGCATTTTCAGTTACATACGGGAGGGTAGAACTTGATAATGTGATAATTTGAAGATACATTTATACTTGCATATTATTGTTAATCCAAACGTATCAGGAACGTTTTTAAATGGCGAAGGAAATAAGTTTTAAAAATTGTTAAGAGTCGAGAATGTATGTATTTTAATCAATAATAACGTCAACCGTTAAACGCGTATATTTTGAAACCCCACGGTGATATTTAAGAATATAGCATATGTTATACTCCTTGGCGTGGTTACAGGGAACGTTTCTCACGCGTTCTCACGCAGGGCAGGGAACGTAACTCACGCGTTAACGCTTCCACCTGAGACTGGGAGCCTCAAACCCCGTGCGATAGTTTCATATCAATATCACTCATTCTATACGTAAAATATTACAGATGAAACCCTTCTCTCAACCAGGTCGAGGACTTGGGTGCAGCTGGGGAGCTTGGAAAGATTGAAACCACCTCGTTTTACCGGAAGGGTTGGGTACTTCCTATACTACCGCCAGTGAAATTTTCATGTTAATTACTCCATCGGTGTGTAACACTGGAAAATGGATATGAAAACGGAAAATTGAAACTCACTCACAGGCAACGGGTGTGGTCGGGAGGCTCAACCCCACCATAGAGTCATTCCAATATCCCCAACAGCAATATGAAATCCGTAAACAGTGTACTTAAATACCTCGTTCACCCCATTAAGGGCCCTGGGTGCAACTGTGGGGCACAAAACTCAAGTTGCCGCTTTTTCTGTAAACTTGGATCATCTAGCCTGGTCAGGGTTTCTTGGTGTTTTATGGCAATATCTTTTTGATTTTAAATTTAAAAATGGCCCCCAAAGCCGATAAGGGCCTCACTATTATGTCTGAGATTTTGGATATTCCCCGTCAACCTTTTAGTTCACTAAGTACTCCAAAAATATACCATCTCAAAGTTCAGTAACAGTCCCCAACCTTATGTGGGCCCACTTATGGGCCATTAGGGTCCAAATAAATTTCAATTTCTCGTCTATGTTCTCTCCTGTGTTGTCATATACCTATTTGCAAAATTTCACGGTGTTCGGATCATCATTTTATTTGCTTTGAGGCAACAAAGAAAGGAGCACTTGGTTTGGGCCTCAGATCCGATCAGACTACCACTCTCATATCTCAGTTTCTAGACCTTCTAACCAGGTCAAAGGATTAATGCAAATAACTATACCCAACAGTGGGCGAAATCATAGTTTAGCAATATTATACGGGCCATGGAGGGCACTTTGGGGCTCGTGGGGCCCTGAAGACTGTTATGAAGCCGATTTTCATTCCAATGATATTATTTGCATAATTGTCAAATTTCAAGATAATTGGTTCATCGATTTGTCAATCAGGAGGAAAAAATCAAACATTTTCTCAAATCAACTAATATCCACGTTTACAGGGTGAAAATTACTAAATCATTGAGGAATACACTTGGTGTGTACAGAGTGTTTAGAAACATTGGATTGAGCGTGAAAACCTAAGACGAAATTTCTTTAGAGATTTTGGTGAGCGTGCTATAGTTTTTCTATTAATGAACTATAAATATTGAAAAATAGACCGAGTCAGCGATCGGCAAGGGAGCTTATGCGACAGCCGCAACGGAGATGCCAACTGTGAAGTGAGGAAATGGGAGGGAAAAAGTTCCCAGACTCTATTTACCCCCATCCACCCCCGACCCCCTCACACCCTAGCCGCATCATAATCCTCCCGTGAAATGCGCCTGTCACAAGAATTTGTGGGTATGCATGCTATTTGGTTAAAAATAATGAAACAATGAATCAATTTTTCTGTGTTTAGCATAAATTAATGTTCGTGCCAATTCAATCATAAATACACAAATAATTTTCCTAAATGTTCTCTTGATTCCATTTGCTCTATCCTCAATCTTTCTTCCCCAACTTCCCAACTGTTCCTCGATTCAGTATTTCAATCGATTCGCCGTTCAAATTGCACTGAAAAATGCTGTGAATCGAGGTTGCGTTAAATGTCACATTTAACTTTCACTTGCGCTTCAGAATTTCACCGGATGAACCATGTCCACAACTTGTTAATTGCTCACCGCTAATGCGATTTAAAATAATGACTTACATTGGGGTAGGCGTTATATCTGACCTTAAATTTGATTTAACATGCCTATACTAGAAATTGAGGGAAGTGTGGTGGCCTAGTGGGTAGAGTGCTCGGGTCCCGGGTTCAAATCCGGGTGAAGCCTTTGGACGCCTCAGAACAAAAAAAATCCTCGGAGTGCGAGGTGGCCCAAGGAAAGGAACAGGCCCCCCTACCCTGATTGTGTGAAATTCACATGCCTGTGCCTTAGACCGGGGTGAGCTCTACCCTCAACTCTCCAAACCAACCTTCGGGTTGATTCACTGAGTGACTAGAAATTGATACAAAAATGCACTTAAATCGGAGGCTAAATGAAATCTCGAGAATGAAGGCCAAGGATATTAGCATATGCTCACAACTTTTGAGTCACAAGTTTAGGTCTACCAACGTCCGTGGCGCGACTGGGCTTCTCGGCCAGAAGAACTTGCAGTTAGCGGTACCGGTAAGACTAAAAAAATAGAATCGCGCACTGCTAAACAGCATACTCAGTTGAGTATAGAATTATAACAATGCAGGAAGGTTGTAAAAACAAATTATGAAATAAAGAATGGAAGCCTCTTAACATGGCTCTTATGCATCTCATATGTATCAACATAAAATATAATTTTTCAAAATTGTAGCGAAGTCAAAGATGCAACCTAAAAACTGAATATGGTATATAAAATATCAGAGAGCAACCACTTCACCTAATGCATTCATTTTGTTATGCTAAATGTGTAGTTTATGAGGTTTGCAGAATTAACAGGCTTTACAATGTGAACCTACGGGAACCGATAAGTACCTACCAATAAAACAAAGTGAGTCAGGTTTCTCTAAAATGGTGATATGATTTTATCTATCAATGGCCAAAAAATTATGTTTCATAATCTGATGCTTGGTTAACGTAAATGTATTCCCTTCATCTTATCTCCACGCTTATTTTCCCTTGCACTGATTATCACTGCGCTGTGTATCTCGATCTCACCGAAGAGCTTAATGCAAAGCTTCAAAGGCTATTAAATATATGTGTAAGGTTTGTTTTTAACTAAAATAAATAATTTTATTTCCCCTTATTTTACCAATCCTTGCATGGGTGAAGGTGAACACCAGAAGAAAATACATACCTGGTTCATTTTTGTATTTTATTTTTAAACATGAACAACATTGGTGTTTGATGCAATATTTTCTCGTCAGGGAAAAAGTCCAATCTAACGACCAGAATGACTCCTGTCTATTTAACCACCCTTCAACATAGACTTACCACGTATAAAAATTATTTTCGTGCTGTTGGGGTAAGATTATAGAATAGTATTCCGAAGGACATCAAATAGTCCACTTAATTGTGTGCTCTTAAAAAAATATTTTTTCATCATAATTATGCCTAGGAAAGGATATAATACGACATATGCCATAAATTAACAGGTAGAGCTGATTATTTTTCTTCATTTAAAAATATATATTCGCTTTTTAAAAATAACTCATTATGTAAGTATGAGCTATCATATCATATCGCTGTGTTTTTCTGTATGTTCTTTGTGGACGATGAAGTCTGAGAACAATAAAATATTGTTTTCTTTATTTCTTCATCATCCATTTCTTTCTTATGAGAAAAAGACATTTGAGCCTCACTTCACGAAACGGACACGAAATCGTTCAAAGCGTGTTTTGCAGTCAGTTGCGTTGCAAAACCACGGAGGGAGGCACCCATTCGGGGCAAGCGAATTTCCCGTTTGAAGCCGGAGGAAGTAGGAGACAAGACTCGGAGGAACGGAGGGAGAGAGGGCGAGGGGTGGAGCGCGTCTGTCGGTCGGGGGGGATTCCTTTTTTTTCATTTTGGAAGCTGGCGGCTGGACCGAGAGGAGAGAAATGAGAGCGGAGGAACGGAAATATTCCACCCATAACCGACTTCTATCTCTCTCTCCCTCCCTCCTTCTCTTTGACCCTCCCCCCTATTTCTCTCTCGGACCTCTCCTCCACCCTCCCTCCGCCTCTCTCCCTTCCTCCTTTTCACCCGTCGCCCTCCCTCCCTCCATACCACCCTTCCGAAACCGCCCACGCATCGACTGAGGAGGGACAATGGGGAGAGGGCGGGGGAGGCTGCACTGACGGACTTCGAGGAAGAAGACGAAAGACTGGCAAAAAAGATTGAAGGGAGGCGGAGAGGAATGAAAGGGAGAGAGAGAGAGTGAAGAGATGGGCGGCGGTGGTCGGAGAATATTCAATGCGGAGGGACCACGACGCTCTTTGCCATCGTTCCTCCATCCTCCCCCCCCCATCCCCCTCCCCCCACCACGGATCTCCCTTCCCCCCTCCAACCGACTCCCAATCCGTCTTACAGTCGACTCCCCCATTATACTTTCATTATTTTTTTCAGCTCCTTCCAAGCAAATATCTCCCTTCCCTTTCTCTTGCACACTCTCCCCCTCTCTGTATTCCTTCCATTGTGCCCAGCTGGCAAGTTTCCGCTCCTCGAAAGAAAACAAAAAAAAATACATGTTCCGACGATTACGGAGCTTGTATGCCGAAATGGACTACTTTTTTGCCACTAAGCAATTATTTTCGTGTTCTGTCAGTGGAATTCTTTCCTTTTTTTGTAGCAACAGGAAACTTATTTTTACGACTTAAGGATGACGTTGCAATAGGAATTTACATATAGCTCTCAACAAAAATTGAAGCACAAGAATACCGATATAGTTTAATTTACGGAGGCAGGGAAATATCAATACCACAGCGTAATAACCCACTGAAAAAAGAAAATTCTCATTCTTTTGCGCTATTATCCAATAAGTTCGTAGAAAATCTGTGAAGACATTTTGTTATGACATCAATTACGGATTCTTAATTTACAGCTTTACTGACGACTACTTTGTACGCCCGACGAATTCGTACACCATAGTAAATCAGTTTTCGCTGTCTAAAAATTACAAAGGATATTTAGATTGCAAGAGATCGTAATACCACTAACAATCGAAAGAGAGGGTAATGCATTTCTAGACCTGAATTATTGCGCAGCGTTAAGTATTCTGCTCGTCAATTGGTAAGTTGATGTTATGTGCATACTTAGCAGTATCTAGTTTTTTCATCCTAAAAACTCTTGGCGCACTATAGGAATATCGAAGTTTGCTATCGCCAATTTCCTAATGAATACACATTTCCTGATTTTTTAAGTGGGAGAAGTTTTTACTGATTGTGAGCTTCGACAATAGTGGTTAACCAGTTACCATGTGTTAAGAGTATTAAGGGAATTAACTCATGATTTTTAATTCCTCCTTTGATAATTTTTAAAAACCATTTTGAAATTTGGCTAAATGAAAGCACAGCAAGAAGTGGAATATTTTAATTTTTTCACTTGACGGGATTCAAATAATTTTTAGTTTTAAAATAGTCATCCAGTTTCTATTAACTTTTTTTAATTTCTCGTCTTTGGGCGCACTTTTCCCTTTCTCATCCCTCGGGCTTATCTACCATTTCCCTTCTCTATCCGACCTTAATCACGCTCCGTTCGCTCTCTTCCTCCACGCCCAGGGCTACATCTTCCAACCGTCAGCTACCGCTTTCACCCTCTCCTAATCCTGTTCTTTTTTCCGTGACTTGCGTTCCACTGCTTCTTCATTACTTCCTCACGTTGCTTCTAAGCGGCGGGGAATGGGCGCGTCGTTAACTAACCACAGTCGGCAATCTGTAGATTGGTTTGATAAGTGAGAGAATGAGCCACGGAGAGGAATTACATCCCTCCACTCTTTTCTATTTTTACTGTAGATTACTCTTATCGAGTCGAAATCATGCTTACAGATTTTCCCAAGCTACGATTGGAAGATAACGCTGAACTATGCCAACAACTTGTTATCTTAATTTTCCTTACTTATTAAAAATTCCTTCTTACCTGTAACATTTTTGCGCTCTCTTAAATTTGCCACAGCCACGCTGAATTTCGAATCTAACATATTTGCTTGCCTGAAGTAAACATGTATAGCACTGCTGCATCATTCTCCTGTCTCACGTGCAACGAGAGAGACGCCACGAACAATTATTTTCCCCTAGTTCCAGCTTGTACCCTCTCCTTTCCTCCCTTCCTCATATCTTTCTCCGTCTTCTAACTCCGTTCCCTCCTTTTGCCGCCCTGCCTATCTTCTTTCCCTCCTCCATCCTTGTCCTACTGTCCCTTCGAGGGAGTAGGGATGGATGAGATGGGGCTGATCTGTGATCCTTCCTCCTCCCGATATCTCTCCCACCCTCGCTTTCCGTGATCCATAGGAATCCGCGACGGGGGCGGAGGGCGGAGGAGGCAGGGGGACGGGGGCTGGAGGACACGGGGAGGCGGAACGCGAGGCGGAGGACGTGACGGAAGCCGATTCTCCGCCGAGCCAAGATGCGACACCGCCTCCTTTTTGGGGGCAAGTAGAAGCGATGGTATCTGTTTGAGAGAAAGTGGATGTTTGCGTGCGAGTATCATACTCACGTCCACGCGTACTTTGGGCTCTCCTTGCGAGACGGACGCTCTTCCATCACCAGCATCCTCCCACCCCCCACCCCCCGCCCCACTGCCATTTACGCTTGCCGCCTCCGGCCGGCACAAGACTTGAGTGATCTTTGCGCGTGTACTGTATCCGTCACGCGTGCGTGGGACGCTGTGCCCCGCATCCGTCGCTTGTGCGTGCCGAGGAGCGGGATGTCGCGGGAATTCTCGGGAGTAGGCGGTGGGGGTGGTCGAGGAGCTCGGCGTCGGAGATCCCCGCGAGGTGACGGGGGTTCGTGCCCTGGAGACAGAGCCTCATTCCCTGCCTCCCTGTGCGCGCCTTAAGGACGAGAGGCAAGGAGGTGGGGAGGCACAATGGGGGGGGGGGGGAGGGAGAGCAGCGGCGAGGGTGGATGCATCGGAATCCGACCTCACCCATTTAAGGGATGAAGATGGTTGGGTGTGCTCGATAGTCGAAGGGGCGGGAGTGGGAAGGGGGGCTGTCCGAATCGACCCCCCTCTTCCTCGTACGTCTCCCTCCTCTTCCACCCTCTCCCTCTCCTCCTCCCCCTCACACCCCCTCGATCCCTCCCTCTCCACATCCTCCTCTTCCCCCCTCACTCCACATCGGGAGGGGAATGGAGGGGTGGAGCTCCTTAAAACTTGTTGCGCTCTTTGCGGGCGGGAAGATCAAAAGTTTTCTCCGCTGGTCGCGGCGCGGCGTTCGACCGACGCACGTCGCCTTCTCCCCTGAGATCCGTCGACTGCTTTGCGGCGCCTTAACCAACTCTCCTCGCGTAATTATACCTGTTATTGTTTAGACTCGATCCCGTAAGGATATTGTCTCGTTCGATCAGGATTTTTTTAAGTACTTAAAATGTCACGGTTATGTCCTCCTTGTACCATTTGCGACAGTTCTTAATTACCCTGTTTGAGATGGGTCGTTCTCTTTTCTGTGCTTTCAGACTTCTATTTTCCCCAATGAATTATAGTGAACTTTTTTTTTACTATTTGCTGTTTTCAAGGCCGAATTCGTCGTTAGTTCCCCAAATGTATGTCACTTTACATTTATCCTGAACTATTTTGAGGTTCTATTCAATGTTCCGTTAGGGGTATCACGAAATGTTTGCTAATGAATCGAGACGTTGCAATAAACTTATCTTCTGTAATTTTGTATGTTACTGCAAACATAATCATTGCACTTTGCCACCCTAGTTATGATATTAAGCCTTCCCTGAGGTCATTTTCAATCAGAAACAGGAACTCTCTCGTTGGATGTTATGGAAAGATTGTAAATATTCATAATATGCTGAGGTATATACGTACTGTGTTGTAGCCAAATTAGCTCTAGAAAACCCATCTCGAAGGACACAAACTGCTCATGAGTATGAAACATAAATAACTCATCTTATCAGCATATAACTAGTTATTCACAGGTCTTACTAAGAGCTTTTTATATGCAATTCATGATGGGACATATTTCTCTATGATAAATTAATTTATCAAGAGGCTCCCAAGTGGAAAATATCACGCTTATCAAGCAGCGTCATATTATCTCACTAAAAGGAAGAAATAATGTGCATGCATTATTCTCTTCTTAATTTCTTAATAATATAAGAACGTTGAGTATTTTATTATCAGCATAGCAGTGAAATGAGTATCGATTTCCCCACATTACCTTCCCCATTAACTCTTCTGGATTTTTCTTAAAAACCTTTGCTTCTTATCATGCCCATTTATATTTACTTATAACAATTAGTTGCCTTTTTCTAGAGAAATATATTTCCAGGGTTCGTAAAGTCAGTAGGTTATGGTATATTAGGTGAGTTATCTATTGAACCATAAAAAAATTAGTTTTTGTAAATGAGAGTTTTTCATGCGACGAAGAGCGTTATTATAAGATGAAAACAACAGCAATGAATTTTTTAATTGTTGATTGGACGTTTGAGACGTAAGTATGAAAATGTAAGTACGACTGGTTTGCATACCTTCATTAATAAAGTACAGTCTTCAATGTTCTAGTACTTCTAGGCACCACCTATATTTAAAATCATGAAAATAGCATGACAAGGTAAATCATTACCGAATGATGGGATGAAAAACAGTAGAATAATTCTTTTTTATGTGATAGTGATACATTTCAAAATTTATTCTTTTCATTAGTCTCCGTTAATGCTTGGAAATATTAGGTTTCAGTTGCCTACTGAGAAACAAAATATAAGAGTCACCTACGCTGACTGAAAAAGTAGCGCAGAAGAAAAAGGGGTAAGGGGCAGTTATGAATGATTTCACAAAAAGCTGTTGTTAGCTGTATAAGGAAACCTAATGACAACTTCTTTTAAAATGAAATAATTTCATCCTTTGCACTTGTACCTAAAGAATTTAATGCCAGAAAATAGCATTGCATGAACTCATTCCTGTGTATTTGCAATGCTAACTTATTTGCATTGCAATACCCGGAAGATAGCACCACGCAACGTAGTAATTATTCCGTTCGATGCTTTTTCAATTCCAGTATTGAAATTTCCAAACCACTCTCTCATTTCTCTGCGTCTAACACTATCACCACTACTTTACAGATACTTTGTCTCTGAATTAGAGAGAGAGAGCATTTTTCAATTACTTTCATGAATTGTATGAATGTTCTGCATTGTGTAAATTGTGAAAGGTAATGAAATCGACTGTGCGTCTAATTATAAGTAATACATTTTTGCATTAATGATTTCATAGGAGGATTCCACTTGGAGGTGATTTTTCATTTTTCAAATAAGTAAATCATTTAGAGGTTCGTTTTTGAGATAAATTCGTGAGCAATGAGATCATGCTGATAGCCCCCATACTGATATTCTCTCCCTATGAATTTTTAAGCTACTATTAATAGTATTTTATGGATTGAAGGAATTCATCGGTTATAGTTTACTCTCATCATAATTTGTGCCTCGCTGACAATTCCAAGATAAATGTCTGAGTGCATGGCCGTGGGTGGAACAGGAGAGTTGTACCATTGAATGTTTCGTCACGCCCTCCGCGCGCTGACCTCCATCATCACCCAACTCCTCTCGACCCTCCTCCGCCCTCTCGCCTTCATCTTCCTCTCGGGATGCCCTCCCTCCTCCCATGACCTCTCTCTCCCCCACCGTTCCTTTCTTCGCTCCCCGCCCTTCATCTTTTCGCTCGTATCCCTCATGCCGTGTACTCCCTCTATCATCCTTTCTCCCTTCCCTCTCTGCACAAGACCCCCCGCCCGGGCGCCTCGTGATGTCTCACTCCCATTTCGAATCTCCGCGCGCGCCCCGCTCTCCGCCCGGCGGGGGTCCTCGTGTTGAGCCAACCCCAGCCCTTCCTCCCACGTAGTACGCCTTGCCTCATGTGTACATGCTTGCATACACGAGAGCAAGCCTCAACCAACCCTTTCCATTACACCCCCTGGAAGGCGCATTCCTCAAACCCCTCCTCCGCCCTTCCATTCCCCCTGCACCGCAATCCTAGTCCACCTCCCGCGCCTACTACTCCATCCCTTCCCTCTGTCTTCCTTCTCCTTTCGACTCCAAACGCTCCCTCTATCCCTTCCTCCACCCTACTCGTCCTAGCGCACCCACCCCCCTCCCCCCCTGCGCCGCGGCCCGCCCGCTCTGAGGGGTGCCGACCAAGATTTACGGTTTACTTGCTCTTGTCTCCCCGGGCACCCGCATATTATTATGATAATTAATAACCGAAACGGGTGCAAGAAATATGGGCGCGAGGGCCCATCCATCCATCCGCCCTATCCACCCTAGCCCGTATGTCCACCTCCTCCCCACCGCCCCATCATGCCCCACCAAAAAACCTCATTGCGGTCACGGTCAGCGGTTGGACGTGCCACGGGGGGTTAAGGGGAGGGTAGTGCGTGTTTTCACTGTGCGTGCAGAAGTGGATTGCCAACTGGCGGCGGTGATATTTTTTCGGAGGATGTTCCGTTGTCAAAGTTTATTTATGTCAATAACGTTTTCGGGTGGATTTCTTTATTTTCACTACACTTTCCATGTGGAAATGTGAGTAAAAGTGCTTTAGTGGGAGAAATATAATGTTCTTTAGTGGTTTTCAGTTCCATTCCCGATCATCAATATGACATTTATCCAAACTTCGCTGATGGCAACATTTGGACAAATCGAGGCGTCAAAATCAAAATGGCCAAGGGTTCTGAGCTGATGCTCCTTTTGAGGTTTTGTGAATTTACGATTACTACTAGCCAGAAATACTTGGTATATATTTTTTCCAGTTAAAATGCTTATAGACGGCAGCATCTGGGCAGACCTCAGATTTCAAAAGCATCTACGATGGTCTTAGATTCATATTTTCCTTGCGGGAACAACTGCGACAAATATGATCTCAAAGAATCCGTCGTATTTTGTGTACCAACACGACGATTTAAAAGGCACATTTTTCTGCTTACGGAGTATTCCCATTTATATTACTAATTGATATCTCTTTCATGTTTCCACTAAAACCTACTCATAAGTCCCACATATTGGATAAAGTATAAAAAGAACAAATTTTCCTGCCAATACTGGTGTCCTTTCTTGCATATGTGGTTTGGTTAAATATCATGCAATACTGAAACACTACTTTCTTATGAAAGAAATTCTGGTTCTCTTTCATTCGTTGTAAAATTAAGACGTAATCTATGATGATGAGGGATGGAGAGTATGCCTGAATCATTGTTTGTATTTCCTTTTTTCTGTGCCTGTTTCAATGGATTACGATTATCTCTTGAATGACACATTATTGAGATGTTAAATTATATACATTGCCAAAATAAATTGTCCAACGAAGCTCTTTTTCCTTACCAGAAAGTCATTGTAGAATTGATAAGGAACTGTCAGAAAACGTATACCCATGGTTTGAACTGGGTAAACTATTTACTGCGGTTGTCCCTTGTTGAATAATCCGTGCACCATTTCGTGTCAATTTTGTTGCATAGTAATTTTGTTGGAATCCAAATTCAAATAGATTGGGATGACTAGTCATATGCATTTGACTGATGTAGCTCCAGAATTTAAATGATGAAATTGCATTAGAAAATGAAAATTATTTCATTCAATAAAGCCCAATTGCAACTCAGTTCCCGTAATTCCCACCATGCCATCTTGTTCTTGGATTTATATCATTCATTCATGGACTGTGCTTCTCCATTTATCCAAGCAGTCAGCTTTCATTCCAGCTTAATCCATTTAGGCATTTACCGAAGGAATTGCAAATGGATTGAGACCTTAGAGTGGGGAATAGGATTTCTGACATTGGGAAAAAGAGGGATAGGTTGGGGGCCCAAGATTCGGGTGTGGATGAGTGATCGGGGCGTCCTCCCCCTCACCTCAAAAAAGTAGACGTTGAGGGTCTCGCCACCCCGACCGTATAACTGACCATCTGGATATGGATGGAAAGCGAAGGTCGGTCCTTTTTTTTGCGAGAAAAATGAAAATGCGGACGGAATTACGGACACAAGCGTACTTAAGTGCGAGGCTATTTTTACTCCTTGAGAACACGCGCGCGAGTGCGATGTAAATTCTTGTGCACGCGGGAAGACACGGCCCTCTTTCTTCGTCCAGCCCACCACTCATCACCCCTAACTAGCGTCTCTAGACATTTCCGCACTACGGAAGAAACAGGAAGGCTGCTTCTTCTTGCTTTTTTTTCTCTCTTCCTCAACTCGCTGGGCAGCCAGCCCCAATGATTCCGTTCATTTTTCCTCCGGCTGCTTAGTCCCCGTCCTCCCCTCGCCAAATCCCTCCTGGAGGTTTTTCTTTTGGGTTTTGTCGGGAAGAATTGGGGGGCGATGTGGGGGGGGGGGAGATGACGGTGTGGGGGAGAGGGTGAGGTGTGTGTGTTGGGATGGAAATCTTGTCTCAATTCTCTCATGGACGTTCTTCAACTTTTCGTGCGGCGAAGGAGAGTGAGTGCAGTGCCTGAAAGAGGGAGACAAGGGAGAAGTAAACATGGCGAAGTTTGTTTCCAGCCATGCATATATATTATATGTATATATAAATTGCCCATCAATTTTAAGTGGTTTCTTTCGTGAGACGCAGAAATTCGCGCACCTTCTCACTATTTGCAGAACGTGCGTGCACCCTCTGCCCTTTCCCCTCGTCCCACGGGTTCCCCCCTTCCCGCCCTCCACCCCACGTTTTGCCCGTCGGAGATGGATTGGCCTCCCAGTGCTCAGGAGGCGTCCATCATAAAAGGGCGATTTTTACTCGTTTATTTCGGGGAGGAAAGAAAGCGAATAATAAAGTTGACGTCGTAATTTATCTCGTGATGTATTTTGGCTTCGCTTTTTCTCCTGTGGTTCACCCTTTGGAGTTGTTGTTGGGCATCTTACATCATTTTCTCCGTGGTGTTTCCGGGCGAGCTGCCATTCTCCGACTGGAGGTTACCGCAACATCGGGAAACTGAATTTTATGGTTTTTTTTCTTGACTATTCTGGGAAGAGTTCCAATTTACCCTTGGAGTCTGACAAAAGGAAGCTCATCATGTCAACTCGAAGCACTAAATCGAGTGGCGCTGCTCTTATTCCATGAAAGGGAAAGTGTCTGAGAAAGGAAGGATCTGGTGCTTTCTCAGCGTATGAGCTGCATGAAGTCGTCTCAGGACATTCAACCTGTCTGAGGTTTCATTTCTTCCGACGCTTTGAGGTCCGATCATTAACATTACAAATTACGAGGAACTCATTCGACCCTCGAACTTGGGGTCGGAACTCGAAACTTTGGAAGAAATGGAACCTTTGACCCGGTGAAAGACCCGGGGATACTTCGTTCTGCCTGAAAATTACTATTCTCAGAGATTGCCTCCCGTTGCTTTATAATCTTCCTGTTTTAAGCTCGAGGATTCGTATTGGTAACTATTTCTAAGGTTATGAATGGTGCCTGTTATGTTTCCAATTTTGAGGTACATACACTCCACTTATATTTACAAGTTTATTTAGGTAAAAAACATATAATTAGCCTAATCTATGTCGGATATTTAGTTTCCAGTACGTCTAATAACAACGCTTAGACCGTTGGGGCACTTTTAACCATATTTACGCCTGGTTTCCATCGTCTTTTTATCATCCTATCGTGGTTTTTTATCATGAACTGAAAGCCTTTGTCCTATTAAGGGCATCATCAGCACTTGGTGGCCAGTTTGCCTTGCCTATTCCGTCAAGACACCTTGTCTACTCTCCTCTCCCTCTTCCAATTCATTTTCATTGTTCCCTCCCTTCTCTACTGCTCATATCCTTACACAACTTTACGGCATTGTGAAGGCTTGCAGAGCAGTATGTAGACATATATAGTTTCCTATGATTAGTAGCCGTTTTTCGTGCTGCTAGCATCGATATAACGTTCAAAACCTAGATCCGGGGCCACTTGAGGTGTTTGGCGGCCGAGCTACGAGGCCTAGTCCATCGTGGAGATCTCTTCGTTGCCTTCCGATGTGGATGCAAATCCTCTCTATCAAAGTTAGGGAGGGAATCGAGAAACAGGCGGGAGGAATGCGAAGGGATGAGCGAGAAGAATTGAAAATGAGGCCCTTGGAAGAATCGCGCTCTCTTTCATTTCCGAGGCTCTCATTGTCCGTCTCGACCGTTCCTTCCCTTCCAATCCCTTTCTCCTCCCTTCTCTCCTCCCATCCCCTCCCCCCCACCACGCCTCAAGAGCTGGGCATCCCACTGAAACGTATCTTCTCTCATTTTCGGACCCGATTGTGGCGCAGCTGTCTTTCAAGCGAGAGCCCCATTCACCTTGGGGATTTGAACGTTCATTTCTGATGGCTGATTATTCACGCTAATGTTTAATAGCGACGTCTTCATCATTCGCTCTGTTCCCGACGGTCTTAGCTTCTCCTGACTCACCCCATCTGGATTGCTATGGATACCTCCTACAACGTCTGGTGAATAGGAGTCTTGGAATTCACCTTACCTTGACCTTGTAGGGAAATATGCCCTGGGATACCATTATACGCATGCTTTTACATTTAAAGGTTACAAGAGGTTGCAGGTGAGTAGGACGCTTCGGAATTCGCTTCGAAAAACGCAGGCTAAGGCACTCGTCGCGATATCGAGGGATCCGGGTACGAGTCCCGGTCAAGGCTAATGATTTTTCCTCTGTGGAATTTCGGACTTAGTGCGCTTTCAGGTGACTATAAAAGCTATACCGAGGCTAGTCTCGGTACTCTTAAAATTTTGTCGACAATAGAGGAATTGAAAAGGAAAAGCCACATAGCATATAAATTATACTACCAGGTAATTCTTAGTAGCGTTTTGAACAGAATATTTCGTCCTGTGAGGTGTATTCATTATTCAATTAGATACCAGCGAGTGATATGTGAAGGAAATGCAGCTGCGCTGCCTATATCACTAACTGTGGCCGTTTATGCGGCGACGGCTGTGTGCTGTTTTCGGAAGATTTCCAATGGGGGATGTATTCAATTGAAGGGGTGCGAGAAATATTCTATAAATTATTCAGATGCAGCATAAAAAAAACAACTTTGAAATAATGAATTTTAAGGAGCGACTTAAATTTTTCGCATTTGTGATAACGCGAATTTTTACGCGATTTTCACAGTTTGTACGCGAATAACGCGAATTTTGGTGATTGTTAAAATAACATTATTTTGAAATATTGTTATCAATTTGCGCCATATTATAGCCTTGATGGGTATATGCATCAACTGTGATGAAAGGTCGTCAGATGGCTGTGACAGAAGCCACAGCGGAATGCTCCAGCTTTAGATTTCTAAATCATCAGAATTTATAGTCGCATATAATGAGGAAATACGTCTCAAGGACCGTGCGCACGTCCATTTCCACAATGTGAAAAGGCGACTCTTTGAAGCCTTTTAAAGCGCATAGAGCGTGGCATTCCTCCTTTCGATTCAGGAGTAGTATGAATAGGTGAGAGGGAGATACATGAGGGGAACGGAGCACATACGCAAGGGCACGTCCCTTTCCTTTCCAGGGTTTATGCTCGAGTCACTCTCTACATCCTAAAAAAACATCGTCTTCGTTACTATCCACGCTGTTGGATGTAGAACATTTCTCAATTCCATGCTCAATAAACTGTGGTGATTTAGTCCCAAGCTATGTTCATATTTTTACCTAATACATTGACCGTGGCTTTCTTTATCTTTGAATGGCTTTTTAATGGCTACATCTCAACCTTGAAATTTTGATGTAATTGCTCCGGAATTAAAAACTAGACCTGCACGTATTTCAGATATTCTATTCTCTGCATTTTTTTCAGTTGACCCTTGATAGCGTCAAGTACAAGCATTTCTGTTTGACGTGGTGATGTACCAGGTCGTTTACCTCAGATTACATTCAGCATATCATACATAGATTCACCATTCATCCGACAATTTTCCCGCAAACGAAAGAATACTCCTATTGATAGAATAAATACACATGTTTAAATCTGTGGAAGATTTCCAAGTGTTTTATTCATTATGAACACGTAATTGATTTTCCTTAGCTATTATTTGATACCTAAAAATTACATAAGGTGTCAGTTTGTGCCCTTCGGCTGTGGATGCAACAATTATGGTGTTTCTAGTTTTCTCATATCCCGTGTAACTGATCGGATACGGCAATAATTTAGCGCATTTAGTATTTTCAGAGTAATTTCTGGTATATCAAAACAAACTGGAGTTTCATCGGCAGTTCCCATCTACCCAGGAAGGCAAGCGTGTTTTTTACGTAAGTTAATGACATAACTTCTTTGGATATTTACCTGGAAGACGGTGTTCTTAATTTCGGCCAAGAAAAAAAGGCTTTTTCTTCGCAATATTCTTCTGCGCCAACCGATGCTTGCTTAGAAAGCACTGAATGGAATCTTAATTCCCTTGAATCTCCCAAAGTTTTCTTCGTCATATATTCTTGACTTATGGTAAAGCCCTCGCTTCTTTTTTCCTTCACAAAATCACGGCAATTTTCGAGGTCCTCCAATTCAATTCTTTTCAAGGTCCTCAAAATGCCTTCCTAGTTTAGTTAGTACGTTTAATTGTACCTGAATTCTTCCATAATAACCGTACATGTGCCTAGATAACATACTGGTTCTAAGCTTGAACATTTTTTTTCCGCCTCTTCAGCCAAGATCGATCTAAAACTTATTTCATAACTTCGTTGAATACTTTTGTTAACTTTGGATTTGAAAGAAAGAAGCCTTTTTGTCAGTATGATCAATTTTCTTTAGTCTATCCTTCAGTATCTTAAAAAAGGGCAAATTTTCAGAGGCATTTGATATGAAGAGACTGGCTTGAGGAAAGACAGCACGTTAGTAGAGTAGGGTGGAGCTTATTTTTCTAAATTCGAGAGATATTGAAATTCATTCGTTAAAAAAGATCGATTTGGTGGGGAAATAAACGTTTTTCAGTCTAATGTTTGTCTGAAGTTTGTCTGAAGTTTGACCTGCCGTAGTCCAGCGCCAGAGTCAAAGTTCAGCCGATTCTAAAAGTGTTTTTTTCTGTTAAAAACAAGCGTCAGCATAGCTATCACGGCATTTCATAACTGAACCTGAACGAAAATTTCAATCCTATTGACGTATTTTGACGCCTTCATGGAACTCGGCTGCGCGTGACATGCAACTCCCAGCGCATTGCGGGTTGCGTCCCGAAGCCTTTTCACCTCCCTGACCCCCCAACTCCAGACATTGCAGGGTAGTCACTAAGAGTAGACCACACGAGCGTTTATATGGGTAGGCACTGGTATAAAAAGACCTGCATCATTATATTAATCCTTAAACTATTGCTAGTTGTAGAGGTAATATTTAAGGCTGAGTCGTGACCAAGCTATTTTCCATCGCGCAGGATCCATTTTCTGCTGAAACTCCTGAAGTGAAACAGGAACAAAATGTATCGCGTACTTAATTTAAAATATAATATATGATTGCAATCTTTGAAAACATCAGTCTCGGGCAAAAAAAATACTTATATCCCGGCTGGCTTCCTTAGAGTTATCTCCTAGGACTTTTCCTGGATCTCTTCAGGTGCTCAGCCTGTCAAGTACACAGTGATATCAATTGCACTCTGACGGGAAATATCTCTCAGCCAAGGAAAAATTGCAATCATCACATCGGAGCTGGACCTTCATCGAGACATGGTTCATTGAATCACATTCTTTGTTGACACCTGGCAATGACCAGGGCTTCTTTAAAAAACTAATTGAGAGTGCGGAGGAGAATAAGAATATATTGAGACCTGACTACAAATGGATGAAATTACTATTTGTGGCCCCATAGCCAAGAGGCATTAGATATGGTGATTCTCGTGGGTTGTTTTGAAATAATCTGGAAAAATTTGATTTGATGTAGATACAGAGGGGATAGTGTGACCTTATAACAGTATTCTTACCCCAGAACGAACTTGGAAAAGAACAATTTGGCCACTTCGACTATTTTTTTCTTTGGAAGATTAGAAAATTGTCGGCTATATTATTGTTGAGCCTGTTTTGAGGGTTATTTCCTCTTTTAACAATCTCTCTAATGTCCTTCCCAGTTTCGTAACCATCTAGGAACTGCGCATCGCTTTATCTATGCATTTTCCAGTTGTTTGAAATGTGTCATAATCTGCTCTTTCTACCATTATCTTATCCTAGAACGCATCTCTAACATTAACCTCTGGAAGAAAATATAGATACATAAAATCCGGAATTGGTTTACAAATTGACTAACATTTATGTTCTGTTCTTTTATTTTAACTGTCATATTATTGATAAATTTGTTCTATATTTTATCATTGTTACATGCATTTGCCGGAATGATGTAAAATAACACCCGTTTCCAAGAAACATTACACCAACTATGGGGAAAAATAACCCCACTTACCACAAAAAAATAATCCCACCTTTTTTAGGCCCCAAATTATAACGAATTTTTGGTGGCATTGATTCCAAGTTACAACATTGTATTTCGGCATTTAGGTATAATCCGTATCCCATTGGCAAATATTGTTGGTGAGTCCTGTAGCTTTGATAAACACATGTGTCTGTTGATTTGAACTCACAACCTCTAATCTTACTCTTGTAAGAATCCCATGCTGCTTACTATCTCACTGCCTTGTAAGGTCAAATTGATATAAGAATCATTTAGCCTCTCTAACCAATTATGGTTATTTTTGCGAAGCCTACCAAACTATTATTTTCTGTGTCAGACCGTTCTTTGTGATTGGGTTGCGACAGCGCATGTCTTGCTGTGTTTCTCCTTTCCGAAGCATTTCCTGTCAATCCACCTCCGCATCCTCGTCCTCTATCTCTCTTCCTTCGCATCCCCAATCACCCGTCCTACACTGAGCAAATACTCCCGTGCATCACTCCATGCCACACCCCTCCCCGTCACACTCCCATCAATTATGCTATCTCCCTCCCGAACTGAACTCTGTACGTCCTCTCCGCCAATCAGATGACCCGAGCGGCGACCCGGAGGCCCCTTCGCCCGCGCCATCGCAGTCCCGCGGGCCCGCGCGCGACGCCGGCAAGAAGAGGTCCTCTCCGAGGCCCCCTCTCGACGAGGCAGGGGAGGGCGCCAGGGGGGCCCTCGACGCCATGGCGAGCCCTGGTGAGTGCACTCGGCCATTGGCGGCCGGCTCTCCCTCATCGTCCCAATCTCAACATCCACACTCCTGTTCGGATAGATCCCAATGCATGATTACTACATAGAAACACTCCTTGATTACTCTATCGTTTCACAGAACTATTCATCGCTGGTATTTTGTTCTTTGGTGATGTCGCTGAACTCTCGAGATCTGAATTGTTTTTTCTTCTATATTCCACCGAAGAAATGATCAAAACTCGTTCGGATGCAGGAATTAGAATACACCTAGTGGTGCTTGCATTTGGCGTTTCACGTGAATGAGTTCCCTACTCATAGCCGTCTCCTCACCTACTTTGCCCTTATCTTCTGAATCACCCATCGAATTCATGTTCCGTTGATTCTTCTCTCGCGTATATTTTCTTCTTCGAATTATACTCCACTTCTTCACCTCTCCAACCCTTTCTTTCCATTACACACGATAACTTATGTTGCCGAATGGCGTGCTGTAGCGTTCGATGCCACCATGGAAAATGTAAATTTAGAATTCATTGGAAGCATATTTATTAATGAAAACCGTCTCAGTCAATTGGCGTATTTGTGCTGCTTTCGATAATTTTGGAAGCTCATTGTACTGTGGCAATATAATTATTTGACTAATATACTAACACTTCCAAATACAATTATCCAGGAGAGCGAGGAAGCGACTCATTTATTGGGAGGCGAGAAAGAACGCTGGATGGGATTAGAAACCAATCAGCTGCCTAATCACCTACCATCAACTCAATATTTGAAAGTTCAGGGGTGCCCTCAACATAGACGACCTTTTTTCAGGAAACATTTGTTTGTATTTGTGGCTATCATTCTAAACACGAGTTTAGGAAACGACCTCCTGTTACAATCCGATGGCATTGGGATTTGTTTAGGTGGTTACAGTTGACCTCGTGTTTAATTAAAATGCTCATATTGTATAACGTACTTTTCCCATTCCTCACCTTCGGTCCCCGTCGTCTTCTTCGGCGTGTGGTATATTTTATTTTGGTTTTAAGCACAAATTTTCGTGAAAAAATATTTCTGAGATGTATTGAATTATGCTTAATTTTCCTAAGTTATACTTGTGGCGAGGTTCTTAATCAAGTAAATCCCGTTAATATACGTAGGCAATCTGCCGTAGACTACTAGGGTGATGACGGGCAATGGGGTGATGTTTACTTGAGTATTTAGTGATTACGTGAAAGGGTTGGGTGAGACTTGGTGGGAATTAAGTTGGTATGCACTCAGATGGGGTGCACAGTTTTGAGTCGAGGAAAGGAGTGTTATTCAGGAATGGAGGGAATAAATGAGT
Source organism: Pyrrhosoma nymphula (assembly GCA_963573305.1). Taxonomy (NCBI): domain Eukaryota; kingdom Metazoa; phylum Arthropoda; class Insecta; order Odonata; family Coenagrionidae; genus Pyrrhosoma; species Pyrrhosoma nymphula. Next base: position 182,441,860 of record OY754327.1, read on the forward strand.
ACACACGTATATGCTTAGGTGAGAGCATCCACCCCGATGAAGCTGACGTTTGTCCTTCCCCCTCAATATTCCCTCCCCCACAATTCCCCACTCCGCGCGAGCACTCTCACGGCCCTTCCCCCCTGACTTCATCCCCTCTCCCCTCCCGCAACGCCCCGCGATCCCTCCACCCCTTCCTTCCCCAACGTCCCTCTCCCTCACTCGGCCCCAACTCATTCAACCCACTCTACTTGAACTCCTCCTTCGAAGTTTAAAAAAACTCTCTTTTCATCCCTACTTGGATGATTACGTGGAGAGATTACTTATATAATAATGTTTCAAAATGTTCTGTTGGAATAATATACCCCGCGGAATGAAGATAAAATAAGTAAGAAAGTTTTTCTTCAGAATTGTACCGTTCCCTTAGCTCTGACAACTTGGAACAAATATTGTCACAAGGCTCACTTCGACATTTGCCCGGTGTCTTTTTCTTTTCTGCTTCAAATCGCGTTATTCGAGATGGCCGTTTTCCCACGATTTAAATAATCGCTTTTAGATGTTGATTGTCCTAGAGCTTAATTTTACTTGATGCGTAAGCTGAATTTCGGTCAGCAGAATTCAGCAAAGAATTCAGATAGGGTTTGCTGAAAACTAAAAGCGCATTATTCATTTACATTTGCATTTTTCTGGATTCCTGCCCGGTTGTAAAACCGAGAAAATCATATTTGGACCATAAAATATACTCTAATTGCAACTGCTCTTTCTTCAAAATGATCTCTATGACGAATTTCTTGTCTTTATTATTTTGGTGGAGTCCACGTCCATTTCCTTTATTGACAGCTTGACTAATGCTTTCGTTAACTACTCTCATAATCTCTCCACTAACAATTAAATGATACAATTTTTTTTAAATCATGTGAACGTAGCTATCAATACTCCGCGTTAGATTTATGATAATACATGGGAGTGTCAGTTTTATCGAAATAATTTATAGATTTCATAAATATCATCGTCAGCTACTCTTGCCTTGCTTTTATTGACCTTGTTATCTCCTCATATGCCTCCTCTTACATATTAACCCTTACTTAGCTCATGTAAGAAACCTCATATCTGCACGTTTATTAACCCTTTCGCTCTCACGCAATTTTTGGTTTTCAAGCCTAGAAAGCTCACGCCTTATTTCGGAAAATTTCAAGCTTTCTTCAAATAATTTTTGTGAGTCTGTTTTTAGGTCTAGGATATTAAAATTTTAACTTAAAATGGAAACATATTTTAGCTTATATTTAAAAAAAAGTTTGAATGTGTAAAAATAAAAAGTAATTAAATAAAAATATTTAGTACAAAAAATGTTTTATGAAACACAAAATTTTGGTTACAAATAATTTAAATATTATAACCTGTACATTTATCGACTATTGGTGGATATATTACAAAATTGTACGTATTTAACTCTATAATTTCCTAATTTAACACTAATATTCCTATTTGTATCCGAGATATAATGCATAATATGAAAAAGTACTTTTCACCCTGTCAGCATTTGTGCTTGGCCAAACACTCCCCATGCAAGCCTTTCTTACATCTAATACAGACAGTATTTTCCTTGTATATAATATAACTATTCAAAACCATCCTAGATATTATATTGAATGCTACTTACTCCCAATAGTTTACGCTCTTTCTTTCATCCATGTAGCATATAGAATATTATCATACGTCTCAATCCCCCCTATAACTTTATAGTAATGGCAAATTATTTGTGGTTTCCGCATGATTTTCTCGTTCCCACGTATGTAAGACTTTATTTCCTCATCGAATGCAGTTACTCAACTTGATAGAATAAGAAGAGGCCCTTTTTGAGATCGTTTTTACCGGAATCCGCAGGCAAGAACTGGTCCCGACCGACAGTATAACTTCTCCCCAACTAAAAATTTCTTTTTGAAATTTTCTGGAATAAATTTCTTATTTTTTCTCACAGTACCAGTTTTATAGGTTCCTAGAGAGTAAAATTTTCGAACAAGTGAAACGCACAACAAGAAATTGCCAACAAACACATCATAACCCTTCTGAAAATAATTCCATCTTTGCAAAAGTTTTATTACCACAGTATCTCTCAATCCATGCTCTTGTATTTCAGCTTTGTCTCTTTTACACTTGGCTCCTTTGTATGTGAAGAACGCAACACAAAAACTTGACACAATTGCACACTATCCAGAATTTATCCTCCCATCGATGATGTTTCTTGTTAGGTAAATATTGCAATAAGTTTTTTCTATTTTTCTTCCCCACAAGACTTTCATCGACACTCATTGGTTCATGTGGCGTGTAATGATGTCGAAAAACACATTTCGCATGATAAACTAAGGGCTGGTACTTCAAACAAGGATCATAATCAGGGTCGGCACAATCCGGGCATTTTCTGTTGTCCACTAAATGAAAAAGTCGCCAAATCATTGTAAAGCGATGCTTGGAAAACATTTCACGAAACCACGGAACTGACTGAGAATTTACTGTTGGCGAGTAAGAAGATATAGTAGACTTTCTGTTTTGTCCCATATTCAGTACGCATGCCAAGAATGCTTGCACCTCATCCACAGTAATATCTTTCCATTTCTTCAGCAGCGGTGATAACTGTTCGGTGTTTGTTGAAAGATACTGGTGGGAGTAACGATTTGTTTCTGTGACAAAAAGAGCTAATAGGGATTCCGTAAAGAACAGGTAAAAATATGTGATAGGAGGAGAGTCTGATGAATGCACGTGTTTTGGACCGACCATTTCCTGGAAGAGATGAAGCACGGGATGGGGTTCCTCAGGCTCTTCAACGACTTGCCATCCGTCGTCCACTGAGTTGGATTCATTCTCGCTGTCTGTTATTTCCGGTACCAATTCACTCTCACATTCATATTCAAAATCAATTTCTGATAAAAAGAGCGATTCACTTTCGTCTGACACATCGACAAAACAATCCGCGATTTCGTTGTCAGTCTTCATAACTTTTCGTGAAGGGCCTGCCATTATGGGTTTGAGAAATTATCCGATCCAAGTATCGCAGTTTTTGGCACAAATAAAAAGTTTGTGAAGCACTAAAAACGAAACCACAGAATAAAGAACGCGGCTTCCCCATAATAAATGCACACGAGTAACACTATGCGTCCTCCCGGTAGCGTCTGAGCTGCCGACTGAAAGAAAAGTGTCTCGAGCGCAAAGGAAAATGTTTGCGATAATTTAGTAGTAGTTATCAAATGATAATACGATAAAGCAAAATTATTATCCCCGACAAAAATGCAACGTGCCATAAAGCCAGAGAATGATACCTGAGAGTCCGCTGACGAAGTTGAGCCGTAATTTGCCGCATTACCAGCGATAGAGATCGGCGATACGAAATATAAAGCAACTGAAAATTTCGGCTAGCATTTCGTCTCCTATGAAGTATCAGGCTACACATGATAACATTGTGGTAGAAGTGCACGGAAAGCAGTTCATACGAAACGACGGAGGAATAATGAAAGAGATGCCATAATCTATATAGCGAAATCTACGGACGTGAAGAGAAAAAGAATTTTGGATGACGACTCATGGCCGATTAGTAGCGTCGGACGGATGGTAAAAGATACTTACAATTACTTTTGCTAATTTAAAATACATAATTTCTAAAAATAACTCCTAATTTGAAAGAATAAAAAAATAAACATATCATAATCAGTTTAACAGAGATTAATGCTTAATTTATGTTAAATAACAATTTTTACACTAGTTTAAAACTAGAGGCGATATATCGGCACCTTGAGCGTCTAAGGCTTAATACATGCAAGTTTAAGAGCTCTTAATACTGCAAGTCTGTCCTTGGGAGGATCCTTCATTAAGTTCATTCAATTGCTCCTTTTCTGAGTAGTTTCTCAGGCACCTGTCTTGAACCAATCAACCATATACGTATTGTAATCGTAATCCACTCAATCCTTTTTGAAGGTTATTTTCCATTCCCATACCATATTATTTTTTGTAGATACTTATTTTCCTCCTGCAGCGACTTTTTTTATTGGGCATCCGTTGGAAAGAAGATTCGCTACGTAATCTCGATCAAATGTCGATTATTTTGTTTTCCACCATGACTGTGTTTCCTGTCTTTTAGACTTCACGGTGTGTACTTTTCCTGATATTCTCTTTATTTTTATTACCGAATATATTGCTTCCTAAATACTCTCTAATCCAAGGTTACAGTTACCCATTTATGAAAGTGTTCCGTGCACGTTCTTTACTATTTTCTCGTCTTATATGTGATGGATGTACTTCTATTCATTCGCGAAGAATAAATTCATACCATATTCGTTTTTCTCTGTCACCAATGCTCTATCATTGTTACTAGATCACATTCATTTCTTTATATAGTATGCCCTTACCTTGCGTTTAATTTTAATAGATCGTTTCCCTCTATCAGGCGTCAGCCATACCGCCTGGAAGTGAACACCCATGAATTATTCATTCATCGCTACGTTTGATATCCTCTACAGCACTCCTGTGTCCTTCTGAATTGTAAACACTTTTTAATAGTTGACCTTTTCAGGTTAGTTCTCCAAATACAAGTTAAATGGAGATTCTTTATCGCTTTTCTATCTTCTTGATGTTACCTTTTATTCTACGAAGTATTACCCATGTAGGAGTTTTCTGGTGCTCGTTTTATCCTTGTTCATTCTCGTCAAGATCATGTGCGGGCATGATTTCATTCATATGGTGCGAATGTTTTCACTTTTGCATCAGCTAATATCATTTTTGAAACTATGTAGGAGAAAACAGCATTCTGTTGGAGGTTAATGAGCACTTTTCCAGTCACTTATATGCATGTCACTGTACAGCTTTTTCATCGGCTTTTAGTTTTATAGATAAAAATATATTATTTTCAAATTATCCATATTATAATTGGTAGTACTTATTTTATTGTAACTTCATACTTAATTAAAAAAGTAAATAATAATTTATAATATAGCTTGCAACATGCATTCCTATCTGCTGGATTTTTAAAATGGAATATTCTGATTTAATACTGTTTCCGTCCCCACTATACATTTATCTTTATATTTTAAGCGTGTGAAGTTTCCTCTGAATGTGCATTTCCACCAAATATCGCCTAAAAGAAGTGTGTGATTGGTTTCTTTATCTTCATTGGTTTAATTATCTCGTTTCGAATTAAGGATGTTTTCCGACCATTGTTCGACATTGTTTCATTCATCCTTTCCCCTTCTTCACACTTTAAATGACATTGGCGAGCCGTGAATGCTCACACACTTGACTGTCGCCGAAGGGATTCGAACGGCCTGAAATGAATCCGAGTGTCTCTTTCATCTGCTTTAACGCGGAAGATAATGCCGCGAGCGCGTGTGTGTGCGTGCAGCATATGCTTTGAGCGCGTCGGTTTGTTTTTGAGGTGTTTTTTGATTGCCGCATAATGGCGGGAGGGGGGCCGTTCCCATCCCCCTCGCTCGCTAAAACACTTCCCCACTCTTTTCGCTCTTCTCTTTTCGCACTTGGAGGCGCTTTGAGTGGCCGACCCCCGCCATCCCCACGCACGTTCGCGCGAGAGCAGCCACAATGAACAACCCATCCCGACCCCCCCTTGTTTTTAATCCTGCTCTTGTGCCTCCTATCTCTCTCTCAACACCCTCCCCCTCCTTCGCCCCAGCTCGCTGTTTTCCCCGACGCCAGATAAACCCTCCCCCGACCTTCCACCGCTAATACTCCCCCCCCACCACAACAACCCCTCTCTCTTTCAACCCCCTCGTTACATCTCCAGTGATGCCTACTTCCTTCGTGCGCACTTCATTGTTTTTCCCTCCCTTCCCCCCCCCCCCGGGCAAATATTAACTACCCTCACGAACTCTCGCGGATTTTTCGCGAAACCAGATCACACCCTTGTGCGGGCCAACCCCCGTCTAATTCTAAACTTCTTCTTCCTTTGTTGTTGCCTCCGCCAGCCGCGAATCGTAGGGGACTCGTAAAATGCCCTCTATAGGTGTAGCGAAACGTGGTGGCACTCAATTGATAATATCATGATGTCAGGGAGAGAATATCTTGTAAGGGAGGTGGGTTGAAGAGGCCGAAAGTCCCCCAAGAGGTTCACACAGGTGTCCCTCGGTATCTCTGCCAGCTCGTCAACACTTGACTCACCTTCTCTGACCTCAGAATCTCCTCTGTGGAGGGCCACCAAGTTTCGTTATGCATATACTTACCACATCAATGAAACTAGTAGCCTCCAGAAGAAACTTTCCTGTCCAATTTGGCGCTGCTAATTTTCTGCTTGATATTTGAACCCGGAACTTTGAACTACGGAACTAACTATACGTATATGTATAACTATGATGGAAGTGTTCAAAGTACATTATACGCAAAACATGCGATGTTCTTTACTGGGTTTCAAGAATAATCATGTGACTAGCTATACACATATATACGTTTAAATGGCTTAAACCGGAATATTAGTTATTTCTTCAGTACAAATGCAACTTAGAATCAGTGAATTATTTCGCCATTATTTGAAAGAATACTCTCCTTTTGCTTTTGGAGAGATATAAGATAATATACTATGCCTGAAAAGGGTTTCCATTAGAATTTTTGATTTTTATTCAATTTATAAAATTGCGATAAAAATTTTATTATACCTGAAATGTTTTATTAATCTCTAAAATAAGTAGTTTCCTGAATTTTTTTGCATAGCATATTACATTCATAAAGCATTAGATATAAAAGCAATTGACGTGGGTCTTCGAATTTTCACATGCGTCCAATGTTTTTGGAATTTAGGCAATAATTTAATATCGACCATTTTAAAATTCTCATAGATGGACAGTTGATATCATGTTGACTATTTTAATTTTGAGGTGGCGATGGGGAGGAATCAGTTTAACAACTATCGGATTACTAGGACTGTATTCTAAGTAATGTGGTCTCCATTTTGGCGACACCAACTTTGTCAAAATGTATTCTAGAAGAAGTGACTAAACAAAATGAGTATGATAATAGTTTGATAAAATCTTGCTTATTAAAGGTCAATTTAAAGGTATTGGAGTGTTAATTATCTGGTGTTAATATTTTTATTTAAATAAATTCCCAAGCTACGTTATGTTTTAAGTTATCATAAAATTTTGCATGTGATTTACAGCAATCGTCTCAATTACTGCAATCAAATTTAAAACGAATGAAAGCAGATAACAAACCGAAGAATACTTGCTGGCATTGGATATCTTCTGTGGATTGAGATCCGTAATAAGTGAAAAATGCGAAAGATAGCTAATTGGGAAATTGTTACAAAATTCGGAAGAGATCTGAAAAACACCTAAATTGCTACTTGGAGCATTGTTAGCATCTATCGTCAAATAAATCTTTAGATTTGCGCGAAACGCAGAAAATACTGGATGGAATATGGTTAAACCTTTTGACGTGCTGCATTCTCCTAAATGCAACTATAATAGTGCAAGGTTTTAACGCGAAGGTGCTGAAATATTGTGTCCATGGTATTCATTAAATAGTGAGAATTTGGGACCCTGAGCAGACACATTTAATTCACGAAGTTAATGAAATACAAAGGAAAGTCACTTGCTTCGTTAATAACTTCTACAAGAACAGAGAAAGTGTCGAACTGCTGATGGAAAGACTTGGTTGGGAGCCATTGGAGACTCTGAGGCTACACGCTTGGCTTGGTGTGCTTAAAAAGTTCAGATCTGGTGAGTTACAGCATGGCACGGAAGTATTATTTTTACCCCGCACTATCTCTAGGACTGATAGAAACGACAAAATAATAGAGATACACAGTTGAACTGATAGGTACAAATATTTCTTCTTTCCATGCACCATTCGGACAAAACCACCTAACAAAAATAGCGTGACACTAACATATTGGAAACTTGTAATTCACTAATGTCCATCACCTCTCCTTTTCCTTAGGAATTCTCGCAGGGTAGCAAGGAGATGTAAATTTACCGGTTGACGTTAATGATTTTTGAAATAGATTATTGAATAAGTTATTCGGAACAGATAAATATATTGTTTGAATATGATGTATTTTTGTGAATATTTTGTGAATATTTGTGACCCGCATAAGTCATCATCAACAGTGATCAATTCAGAGATTATTAAGTTGATGCTTCATGCTCGTTTTAGATAACCGCTGTATATTTCTTCATAATGAATTACAATTATACCTCTTATAAATAACTTGATTGACATCTTTAGTGTTTTTAGTGACTCGATTATTTTCCCATAAATTTCTCCTTTCATTACACAAGCCTGCGTTGATTGTGTTTCTCAGTTTTTGATAACTGATCACTATGTATGTCTTAGTGCTGAATCCGAAAATGACCTTCATATTCTTCCATCACGTCAGGATTTTTCACTAATCACAAATTTCAAAATTTGTAAAAAGTAAAAACATTTCGAGAATATGATACTTCAAAATAGACTTAGAACATTTTTTTCTTATAATTTATTCTTTTTTGGCTTATACTATGCAAGCTCATAGCTAAAAAGTTGCGGTATCTGAAGAGGAGAGCGGGGGGTGGGTTATTAGCCCCATAATTTCAAATGGAAAGTGACATAAATGAGCTTGATTTTATTTTTTATTGCATTTTTCATTTTATAATTTTTTAAATTTTTAATAGGTATAATTTGCCTTTGAAACCGATCCCCTTTTTCCCAGTGAATCTGTAAAATATTTTGGGTCGAAGTTGACGAGACGGTGGGAGAGTTGTCTCTCCATTGCTCAGTGAATACGTGGAGTCGACAGCTGTTTCACGTCACGGTTTCTATTTGAAGAATAAAAGGAAAATCGTCTATCCTAGTATGCCACCCACTTTATGCCCTATTCCTCATGGTGCAGACATACCAGAGCTAATTCCATCAGAAAATTTACCAGAAATAGACAGTTCAGAAAGTGTTTCAAATGAAAATAACACCGAGGAGTACGAACCTGGTGATTGCTGTGAACCAGAGCTTTATTCACAGTCTGAGCTAAACGATTTGGTTTGAGACTTACATCTGACCAAATAAAATTCAGAATTTCTTGGTTCGAGGCTTAAAGAAAACAACCTGCTAGAAGCTGGCATCTCATTTTCCTGGTTCAGGTACAGAGATAAGGATTTTCTTTCATATTTTTCCGAAGAAGGAGAATTAGTCTTCTGCACTGATGTACGTGGACGTATTATTCAATTTAACATTCCGTACAAAAATTCCGATTGAAGACTATTCATAGATTCGTCCAAAATATGCCTCAAAGTTGAACTTATTCATAACAGAAATATGTATGCGTCAATACCTATCGGATATTCTGTCCATTTAAAAGTCTTACGAATTTCGGAATACGTTCTCGATAAAATTAAATACGACGGTCATGATCATCAGTGGATTACGTGCGGAGATCTGAAAATAATATCGATGCTCCTAAGACAGCAAGGAGGGTTCACAAAGTTTCCTTGTTTTTGTGTGAATGGGATATCAGAGACAGAGAAAATCATTGGATAAAGAAAGATTGGCCAAAAAGAGCTATATTAGAGCCAGGAACCAAAAATGTGCTCCGAAAAGCTCTCATAGGTCCGAATAAAGTTTTCTTCCACGTCTGCATATCAAGTTAAGCTTGATAAAGCAATTTGTTAAAGCCTTACCAGAAGGAGGTAAATTTTTTGAATACATCTATGACCAATTTCCAGCCTTATCAACCACCAAACTAAAATAGGGTGTATTTACTGGTCCTGAAATTATAAAACTTCTCAAAGATGGTAATTTTGAGAAACAAATGAAAGTTGCAGAAAAATAAACCTGGGGAGCCTTTAGAGACGTAGTAAAATTTTTTCTGGACAATAAGAAGGATCCAAACTTCAAATCAATCGTCGAAAACATGCTGCAGAAATACAAAGATTGGCTGTTTCATGAGCCTGAAGGTCCACTTTCTAAATTCACATTTGGACTATTTTCCTAAAAGTCTGGGTGCCGTTAGCGAAGAGCTGGGTGAGAGATTTCATCAGGACATCAATGAAATGGAAAAGAGGTATCAAGAAAAATGGACTACTACGATGATGGCTGACTATCGCTGGATGTTACATAGAGATGAACCCCATACAGAGCATAAAAGGAAAAGCACGAAGCAGAGCATGAGCGGTCCAAATAAACTTCGACACATGGAATAAAATTGTAAGCATTTTACATACTTCGTCATAAAGGGTGGGTGAAGAGTGGGAATGGTTTCCAAAGGCATGGTGTACCTCACGAAAATTAATTAAATAAGAAAAAATAAATTAATTTTAAAATGCACTAAAATACATATTTAGGCTAATTTTGTAGCAAATTTATTAGAAATTCAGGAGACAAGGAACCCCCCCTCCTCTTCAGCCCCCTGCACTATTTAGCTATAAGAATGCATAAGCCAAAAAATGAATAAATTATTATAAGAAAAAACATTTTAATTACATTTTGAAGTCTCCTATTTTCGCAATTTTTCGACTTTTTACGATTTTTAAAATTTGCGATTTGCGAAAAATCCTGACGTGATGGAAAAAAATGACTGCCATTTTCGGATCCAGCGCTAAAAAATACATAGGAATCAATTATCAAAAGTTAAAAAACCTGTCACAACCCAAATTTTGCAGGCTTGCGTTATTGTTTTCAGTTGAGTCTCAGGATGTGTACAAAAAGATTTCTTTTGTACTCCACTTAGTGTATGCTAAATAAACATTTCTCCGCATGAATTCTTGATCTTCATGATTATTCAATATCACCACATTTTTTTGCTCTCAAATTTCTCTGCTCTGCTTCTGGTTACGTTCAAGCTTCACTGAAACATTGTACAATGCAACATAAATATATTCATTATGTTCTTGCATCCAATCTTATGTTATTATATGTTAGTATAATCTTCTGTTAGAACTCCTTTACTGATGACCTCATTTTGGAGCTACTCTGCTGCATATATTACCTATGATTTCATCTTCATTCAATGGCAATCTTGCTTCTCATACAGCTAAGTTCTTCCAATGTTTCCTGTTTTTTCTGTCCAAGTCTTGAGGAATCCTTATAATCCTTATTTGTTCCACATGCCATAATTTTGGAATCCATAATTCCTGATACAGAATTCGATAAACATAAATTTATTTCCATAGTACTAAGTAATGTTTGTTTACGTAGTTAAGATTCCTCTCTTGCGCCTTAATTAAGTATCGCTAATCCATTTGTTTCTTCTCTCTCATGTTCTCAGTTCATAATTGGATCACATACAGAGCTATTATTATTTCACGCTTGAACGTAACTGTTCTGTCAAATGTCATTTTCTGCTATCAAGCAGTCAAAGCCGGTAAAGGTGAAAGAGGTTTGTGACTGCCATTAACTTGTCTACGATCAATAATTTGTACATAAACCACTTAATTTAAACTCGGCTTTGAAGTTTCATCCTCCGTTTTTTTAAATTTATCTTTGAATAGTTAGTACTTCATCCGAAATCGCCTCTATAGCTTCTCTAACTTTTGGATGCTCTTTGTTCTCCTTCACATTGTCATTGTCAGCGACTACAGTTTGTTTCTGCCAGCTGAAGTTTGAAATTATAGATTTACTCCATCTACTCCGTCATAGTATGATTTTCAGTTGTCTTCATACAAGTCTTAAGCATTTCCTTGCGTGCCCTCTCCACAATGGTCAGAGGTTGTGATGATATTGGCTACCCTTCAGGAATCGTCGAAGTGAAAATTACACTTTCCACAATTTTTGAACGCAACGAAATATACACTACCCTCTACAAGAACTACGAGTTGAAAGAAAAATATGTTATTAGTTTTAAACGGTCGTCTCTGGTTCAACCGAGGCATTCGGTGTAATCCATCTGGTATTATTTATTTATTTATTTATTTCCACATCCCCGAAAACAGCACGAATGACCTTTTACATCGGGTGTATTAATATGTAACAATGGACGAACATTTTTGTTTCTGAGGTGAAAGTTCAAACTATTCTAAAGTCTACACACATCACCTTATGAGTTCTTCGATGCAAGGGAAATTAATTATATTTTCCAATATTGCGGCGGTGGTAATTGGAAAAAAATGTATTCGTATGAAATATATCCAATAGGTAATTTTATATTGATAATCCGCTAATTTTTTTTAAAGTTGGAAGGTTTGGTTTTGATGCCATGAGGGAGAATAATGAGAACCTGATCGCTTACGTAGAATGGATGGAAACGTATAAATGAGGTTTCTTTAGACTCCGAGTGATTTGCGCGAACGCAGATTGGGGAGGGTGTGCGATGGCTGGATGGACGGTATCCGTCGGAGGAGGCATGTTGGGGGGGCGGAGGGGGCGGGGGGGTGGGAGCGGGGTCGAGGGGAGGCGTTGTGCCGGGACTACCTCTCTCTCTCTCTCGCGCGCGACCGTCGCTCCTTCTCTCTAGTCATCCCGTAATGGGACGGGCAGAGGGAAGGTGCCGCCGGGTGCCGTGGCACCACTTTGGTGATTGCCGAGGTCGCGGGGTTCTCCCTCGGCGAGGGACTCGGGGTGGTGGAGGGGTTAAGGGTGCGGGCGTCCTCCTCCCCCCCCCCCCCACCCCCCCGTGTCGCCGACCCATCCCTTCGCGCAGGCTGATCTCACCCCTTCACCCTTCCTCCTCCCACCGCAACTCTCTTCCGTTCCATTAATACCTACTCCCTCCACCTCTTATAATATTTCCTACTGCGTCTGTTCGCCTTCTTCTAAACCCAAAGCGGTCTTCCCTCCTCCTCCTCCTCCCCCGACCCTCCCCTTCCGACCCTCATCTCCCGATTCCCCTTTCCATTCCCTTCGTGCGGGACCCTTTTCCAATCCTCCTCCCTTCTCTGGCATCCCTAGGCCCTCGGCGGAGTCTCACTTGGTTCCCGCCGTTGCACTCCCATCCCAACCCCTGCCCGTGTCCCGCCAGGGTCTGCCCTGCGAGGATATCCCACGCACTTCAGCGCCAACGAAAAACATCTTCGGAGTGGATTACTAGTCCTTTCCTCTGGAGATATGGACCTTATGTACGTATGGCGTCTAGAGTCTGCTCGGTATCCTTTTAATAACCTTGGTACTCATTTTAATTTACATTTATTTTGGAGATTCGATTTGCTGGTACCAGGCATCACATGTGTTATTCTTACCATCCTTTTCTTTCTGTTTTGATATTGGCTCTGAACATGAGTTCAGTCACTCGGTTACAATTCGTACATAGCTATAACTTTGAAGTTCTTTTATTTAATTCTCAATGAGAAATGCCAAATTCCATAAAGTTGTACGCTCAAGGAATCCTTCATACAGTTTATCTATTCCATGTTAACTCCCCGTAAAATATTGTGAAAACCTTCGAACGAAATACCATTTAATCCTACCGGATGCCATTTCCTATGCCACTAGGCGGATTTGATCGGGATTCAAGTAGCCCTTGTTAAGTGCTGTGAGTTAGAAAATTAATCCCTTGCTATACCTGACTGACCTTCGAGTGTCAGTCTTGAAAACAATTTTGAAAAACTGACTTCTAAACTTTTTGCCAATATTGAGCTAGTTTTATTGCATTCATTTAGTGGAAACCAATACATAAACAGAGAGAGCACGGCATTGGAAAGGGGGAAAGTATGGAGACGTGACAGAGGCTTGAGGAATGGCACCGAAGCATAAGCTAGCAAAAACCTGCGGCAGTAGGTATATATTTCAATCGATACCTTTGGCGCGTATAGATTTTCGCCGCCACCGAGAGAGGTCCTCCACGGATAAACATTAATCACTCTCAGCGTTTATATTTCTGTGTTTTTATTTAGCTTTTCGCGTCGCAATGTCTCTTCCATCTGGAATCCGTGGGGCGGTGGAAGGGAATAATAATAAATTCCTGTCCTTCGCTCTCTCGAACACGCCCTCCTCCCTTGGGCCTCCGCTCTACGGCCTGCCCTACCGCCGAGACTACCCTCTCCCCCCCTTCGTCCCCTCCCTCTTCGCCGGATGACGAGAGGGGGCCCGTCCTCGGTCGTGGTGTCGCGTGCTTGCTCTCTCTCTCTCCTGCTGGCGTCGTCGCCGCCCTAAACCCCCCTAAGAGCAGAGCGGCGGCGGCGTCGAGGCGCGCGCTCTGGCGAGAGCGAAACTCCTCTCGTGCTCACTCTCGCATCATCTCGGAAGACATTCCCTCCCTCCACCCCCTCTGCGGAGACTCTCCTATCCCCCTCCCCACCCGTCAGCTAGCTCTTGCTGCAAACGCCTTGTATAATCAGCGGCGAGCAGGAGAGGGAATATGGGGTGGTGGGGAGAACCCGTGGTGCCGCTGGCTCGTGCTGGCTCCTCCGGGAGAAGGTCAGGTCGGCCGTTTTCTCATGCGAACGCGTCACTTCGTCACATCTAATATACTTAACAAAAAGATTCCTGTAAGAATATGCTAACTTAAATACATGTAAAGTTACACAAAGTTTTTGAACTTTTTTAGTTTAAATCGTAGGTAGTAATTATCATTTGGCATATGCTTAAATATATGTATCCATGAGGTTTTTGAACCTGTTTTAGTTGGAATCGTAGGTAATAATTATCATTTGGCTTTTGCTATCAAGGACACAGGACACTGAGATGATTTGCAGAGATGAGTGAGCTCACTATTCAAGTAGCTGAGTTCACGAAGGTTGACGAGGGTGAGGAGAGGAGGTCGGATTACATATTTCATTTCCAGTTGATAACTGCAGATTTCTACTTGATGTTCTTCCTCGCCACCCCAGACTTCCCCCTTTTGCCATTGTTCGAATATTTTCTAGCTACTTTCATAACTACTTTTTATCATACATACAAAACCTGTGATTGGGAAACGCGCAGCAATTTTTATGCTGAACTCAGCATATTTTACCTAATACATTGACGTATTTTGCAAATTTATCCCTCTGTGAAATATTACTCTGCATTGGCTTGATTTGTGTGCTAATTGGTTTCTACAGTTGTTGAAAAAGATTTACTCCCCACTGAGCTTCTCGCTCTCAATCTCGAAGGCTATGAAGTCACGTGCAGATGTCGCCGGTTCTAAACTGGTTTTTGCGGTGAAATAATAGGTAAAATCCTAAACAAGGTGTATTTATAGTTGCCTAAGAGGTTTTTATGTAAAATGTTTAGCTCGCGTATTGATATTAATTGAAACTTTATATCACATCGTCGTTATTCATCGTCTGGAAATCCATTTATTGTCCGTCGTAGTGAAGTGAGTTTCATGTTTAAAGGCAACACGATTCGAAAATATCCCAGGAAAATGAGGGTTGCCCAAGCTGGTATCTAATTTAATGGAAGAGGAAGGAATGATTTATATGGATGCCGTGCGAATGTGTTTGGCGAAAAAAGGGAGGGGGCGGTTTCTCTTGGGCGGATAAAGTGGGCGAAGAGATGGTCGGAGTGGTGGGGGGGGGGGAGGGCACAAGGAAGGTGCTCCTACTGCTCCAACGGCGGGGGGTGGGGTGATAGAAGGAGGAGGAGACGGGGAGAGAGTGGGAAGGCTGTGAAGTAATGACTGTTTGGAAAGATCGAGGGATGTGTCGCGAGGTCCCCGGTGATTGTTCCGCACGCGGGGCGGTTGGTGGCTTGCTGCTGCGTCTTCTTGCCGGAGTGAGCGCTTCCCCTCTCCTCCGCGGTCGTCTTGCGGTGTGGAGGGTCTGCCGGGGCGAGCGAGGGGGTGCAGGGGGGGGGGGGTGCAGGGGGTCCCTGTGCTTCGCTGGGCCTAGATGTGGATAGAAAGAGACGGGGAACGAGTAGGGGTCCCTTCGGAAACCTTCTCCATCCAACCCGAGCGCCCTTCTCCGCATTTGTTTTTTTTTAATCTGGAGGTCGCATCCTTGTAATGTTTCTCCCTTAGAGGCAGTTTGAGCGAAAAATCACTTCGCCTAGGATTTAATGAATTTGGCCTCATTTTAAAGAAAAAACTCTCATCTTTCCAATTATATCAAAATATCAACCCCTTACCGAACTACTTTTTGAGCAATTTGCCAAAAATATAAGCTGTTTTACATGGGATAGATTATGGCTGTACGCTCCAGATTAAATAAATTATAAACTACTCGCACCTAGATTTCGTCAAAAAACTAACGGTGTATACTTTGCATGTTTTCTCAACTATTTATAAAAATTAATCTCTTACTCACCACAGTAAGTTTTACAGAATCGCAAAAACCTGCTATTTTTAAGGGATTTCAGCCGTACGGCGGGAAAAAATGAGTCAAGTTAGAGACTTATGTAGCTTTATTTATTTAATTAATGAGAGCTTAGGTCATTTATAACTACATCTTTGCGCCATGTATACTGCAATATTACTTTCATACTTCTCACAGAAGCTGAAATCAAAAGGTAAAATTTGAACATAGTCCCCATTATGGCTAAGGAACTACATCTTAAACCACCTTAAGATGGGTCTATACTTCCAAACCAACTCAATTTAACGGTCGCCACCTGTGGTTGCCTACTGGGGTGGTAGAAGCCCAAAGGGAAACTGTGAAGGCGGCACTGACAAAAATGGAGTGGGGAACGATTATCCTTGGGTGGGGATGGAAATGGTCTACTCCGATGTCAATGCAGGCATGAACGCTTAACATTTCTATAGCCTTAATACGAAAGCAGCATCAATGGCTGTTGATTTTTTGCGTATATGAAAGATGATTCTTTGATTTAAGTGGGCTGAAAATCCTCATTTCGGAATCTAGCCTTCGAAATGTGCCCCGGAATATTACCAAAACATTTCGTAAAAACCAACGTTTTGCTATTTTTTATAAAAACACAACCACTTCATGATAAAGTTACTCCCCTTAAATCAACAAATGACTCTTCATCTACAGAATACAAAAATTTCATGTCTCCAGCTGTCACGGCAAAGCCATTACTGGGTTAGAGGGAAACGTCTGAAACGAGCTTCTTAGCCCCGGAATAGAGCCAACTTAATAACAGCGAAGGATGGCGTCGTTGCGTGTGAGCATGAAGTAAATGAATCGGTGAATAAACGCTCGCAATTGGGAATTTGGATGAAGGGGCTCATCATTGCACATTCTATCACACGATCTAGCTCTGAGTGTTCAAAGAGAAACTTTTCTTACAATTTTTATATTTTCGAATCTTGATGTAAAAAATTAGTATATCAAGGCCACATTGTTCAGTTCATGGAAATTTTACATCACAATCAGACAGCTCTGGCTGTTGTTATTTTGGAGGAAACGCCGAAAATATAACCGATACGTAATGAGTGACGCGGGCAGGGGTCACGACATTTCATATGCCTTCCGTAAGATATTGCGCTCAAGGCCTGTGAATCGTTTTTACATTAAAACTGCCATATTTCTATTAATGATGCTTAGCGTTCTCATCCTTCTCCATTTCCCTTTTAGAAATTATCATTGTATCATCATGTATCTGATGATGACATGTAATGAAACTACGGAAGAACGAATAATCAATCACATTTAAACTATAAATATTACGATATTGGAGTGAACTTCCTCCTTAATTGGTTGATGATCATTAGTAACACCCATGTGAGACCTGTTATCATTTAATTAACCGATTCCGTCCTTTAATTATTAATTACAGTTTGGCATTCGCGCAATATTCGTGCAACAGGGATAATCCTGCATCTACCCATATGGCTCTTTACTAGTCTCAGCTTTCATTATTTGATCTCCTGATCCAGAGTACTTCAAATAAGTTTATGTCGCAGTATATACACACAAAGTACGCGATCACTCAAATTCTGGTTTCTTCGCAGTTTCCTTTCCTTCGTAATAGAAACTCCTTCGCATTTTTGGGTGAACTATTCAGCTACGTTATTAGAGGTTGGAGACACAACGCAACGGGTTTATGGGCATGCAATGGTCCAATTAGCTAAATGAATTTTGAAGATGCATACAACTTAACGGTCAATTAATTATGGAATACACTTCGAGCAGAATTTTATGAAAATTTTTACAAACGAACGGGAGGCGTTGGCGAGCAGGTTTGCAAAATAAATCTTATTGCCTTAAAGAAGGAATTACTCTGTCTAGTAATTTATGTCACTATTTAACATGCTATTTGTTCAATGGAGAGAACAGGAAGAAATATGACAAAAGAAAAACGGAGACATGTTTTGTTTTCCAGCACCCTTCTATTAGTCTTGTGTTATAGACAGATGAGAGGAATATTCTTTCGCTTGAACCTATCGTTTTGACCGCCTAATTTAATTTTTTCCAATATTTTCTGTCCCACTCTTACGCTTTTCTGATGTTTAATTCTCAAAGGTACAAAAAATGTATATAAAGTGATCAGTGCGTTGAAATTATCGTACAAATACGGCAAGAAGATGGAGATTAGTTATTAAGAGTATTTTAGTGCGTATTAATCACATGGCATATGCAAGACCTATTTTAAGTTTGATCCTACGGAACATATCGTAATTATTAAGGAAATCTACCTGCTTAGGTATGTTTAAATTGATGAGAGTAAAAACTCTACATTTTTACAGACACAGTCCTGTATATCTTCATCTTAGCATACGTTACACCTCTCTTCATCCCATCCATAAGGACTATTCTCTTTCTTTCCCTTCCCCGCTTACCCCACATCCTCCTCAGCATCTTTTCGCCCCTCATTACCTTTTCCAGCCACCTACTCTACCACCTTCTAATCTCCTTCAGAATTTTCCACTCCTCACCCACCATAACAAGCACTTTCTTTTTCGCCTTCCTTTCCCTCCGCCGCTTTTTCTTCACCCTCCTCTACACCCACATCTCAAACATCTATAACCTATTCTCGTCCTCTTTTTTCTGAGTCCATATTTCTGCACCATCCACTCATCGCCAATCTTTCATTTATATTCTTACTCAAGGTCTCCATCATCATACTCCCCCTCATACTCTTACTTCCCCTTCCTCGTTTACGTATCATCTTCCCCTCTATCATAGACTTAAGCAATCCCTCGCCCCTCATTACATCCTCCAATCACTTACTTTGCCTTTTCCTAATATCCTCCAAAGTTCCCTTTCCTCCCTCACCACATCAAACACTTTCTCGTTAGTCTTCCTTTCCGAGCACCACTCCTTCTCCATCCTCCTTCACACCCACATCTCGAATGTCGGCAGCCTACTTTCGTCTTCCTTTCTCAGAGTTCACGTTTCTGCCCAATACAACGCTTCACTCCAAATCAAGCTCTTCAACAGCATCTTCTTTATATCCTTACCCAAGGTCCCCGGTATCAGCTATTACTGAACGCCTCCTTCGCTGGCGCAATATCCTTTTAATGGCTTTGCTACTGTGTCCATTTTCTTCTAACGTACCAACCAAGAAATTAAAATGTTCGACTCGCTCCAGTTTTAGTGCCCCTACATTTATGACCAGCCTCGCTTTTTTTCGGCCAATTCGGAAAATCTCATTACTCTCGTTTCCTTATGATTAATCTTCATTCCGTATTTCACTCACTGATTTTCTAATGCATCTATCAAAGCCTTCAATTCCGTGGATGATCGACTTACCAAAGCCTGGTCGTCCGCGAATCTAACCGACATTATCAGCTGTCCTCCTCATTATATTCCCCCATCTATCTCTTCTCGTATCTCTCTTACTATTTCCTCGGCATAAATGTTTAAAAGCAAAATTGGCAACGGGCAACCTGCCCTACTACACGATCTATAATTCCCCATCCCAATTATTCGCCAGCCATCCTCAACTGTGCCTCCAAGAACATAAATAGGTATAGAGATTAATAGAGTCTCCTATCTCTTCAATCTACTTATATTTTCATTAGTATGTTTAATATTTTTTATTAACTAACTCTATCAATCACCTTTTTGAAATCAACAAAACATGCAAAAACGCCCTGTTTAAACTCTAATTTCCTTTTCCGTAAGTATTATCATCACAAACGCATTCCAAGTTTCCTTCCCCTTCCTGTACCCAAACTGGCCATCTGACCTACCCTGTATCCAAACTGGCCTAAGAGGTTATTTACTCTTATTATTCAAACTTTTATAAATGATTAAAAGTGACACTTTTGGGTGTGTAAAATTACACTAATGTATTAATCGTTTTCGTTTTATGATGCTTATTTCTTTTTCGGGATAGGGATCAATACTGTTTTCACGAAATTCTGTGACCATATTTCCTCCTTGTTAATCCTACGAATTAGTTTGAATAACGTCCTGAACGTTTGCCTTACGTTACTACCCAAATTCTTCTGTAATTCCGAAGGGAAATTCTTGCCTTCATTTCTGGTAATGCCTTCTCTAATTCGCAGACGAATATCTTTGGTCTGAGCTTATCCTTCCCTAGAGTTATTTCATTCTCCATATCTAAGTCAACTGTTCTGTTGCCGCTGTCACACAAATACGCTTTCATTTACTCCCTCCACCTCTCCTGAATTCCTCCACTACTCCCGCTCGATTAATATCTTACCTGTTTTGTCCTTCGCCAAAGGTAACGATTTCCCTCTTTCACCGCCCATTAACATTTTCACTTTTGCATATAGCGCATCCACTTCCCCTCTTTCTGTAGCTTTTCCAATTTCCTCGCACTTAACTAGTTTTCCACGCGTCTTCTTCTCTATAGTTTTCCTTCGCCTTTTTAGTTTCTCACCGAAGTATATTTTAAAACTAGTTATCTCATTCTGCCTAGTTTGGTGCTGACGTCTTTCCAATTGCTTCTCTCTTCTCTTTTCCTTACATTTTCTTCTGTAATCCATCGCTTCTTAATCCTTATCCTATCCATTGATCCAATTGTTTTCTCTGCCGCTCCTACTTTTCCGGTCTTTATAATCTTCCATCCTTCCTCGATCGTTCCCACTTCCTTTTCTTCACTTGAACTGCTGTTCTCCAGCCCCTGGCACTATATTATTTTCATCCCTTTTAATGTTCATCCTTCTACTCTTACTTAGGCTTTTGAATCTAACATCACTGTTCATGATTACTACGTTATGAACTGAGTCCATATCCACCCCTAGAAAGCTGCTCGAGTTTTTACATATGTCTAATCCTCTGCCTGAGCACGATATAACCAATTTGATATTTCCCTCCGTCCCCCGTCATTTTACATGTACATTTATGCCTGCGATGATGTCAATGGTACACACGAGCTCTTCCACTGCGTCAAGGTTATAGTTCAAGGGAAGCACATTAAAGATGATAGAAAAAGTACTGTATTCAGGCAGTTTTTTTTAGCGTAACTAGTAAATTATTAAACACGACTTTCCAGGAAGACTCTGAAAGAAAATGTTGGACGAACTCATCATAAAGCTCAGCATCCAACCTGAGAAATGATAAAGATTACCATGGACCAGCACTCCTTAATGCAGCTGCGGTCAGCCTCCCCCGTGCAACTCCCCGAGAGGGGAGTGGAGGACTTGACTTTCTTCCCCTCCCAATTTCCCGACACCACTCACGCGCTCTCCAAGTAATAACGCGGAAAGTGGGCGCGAGAGGTCGCCACCCACGTCCGCGACGACCAAAGAAACAAAACAGCGAGCCGACACGACCCGGCCCCTTTTGACGCCCACCGACGGCTCCTTCCCATTTGACGGACTTCATTAAAACGCGCGGAGAGAGAGATGAACAAAATGAATGACACTGCGGGCGCTCTGGCGTCGCGGCGGTCCATCACGCGGAGGAGGACGTTGAGATGTCGAGGAGAGCGTTACCGACGGAGGGAGAAGGCGTGGATGAGTCCGGCCTTCGCACCACCTCCTCCTCCCTCACCCGGATCCCACGACAAACAATGGGGCGGACGCTACGTCTGCAGCGGTCGCCTCCCCCCACCTCCCTCTCTCTCGCCCGTCGCGCCCTCCGCGGAGAAAAAGAGGGAAAAATTAAATGCAAAAGCCTTCCCCCGGAATGTGTCCGGCCCCGGCTGTTAAGGCACGCGAGAGTAATATAGGCGAGAGTGAGTTGTGGGCGGGAGCTCTTGAGAGGGTCGGATGGGGCGGGGGAGGGAAGGATTGGGGCGACGGGGGCAGCTTGGGGATCGGGGGTCCGAGGAGCGAACTCGTTTGATGAGGTGACGACTCTCCTTAATGCGGTGGGCGGGGGTGGGCAACGGTGGAAGGGGATGATATGAGATGGTGAGGGATGTGAGATGGGGGTATCAGACCTGAGGGGGAAGGGTGGTGGAGGGGTTCTGAGGTGAGGTGTGGGGCGTGGGCTGAGAGCAAAGGCCCCTTATCCCGACTCCTCACTCTCGGAACCGTATGGAGATGGAATTCTTCCGTAAGAGGTCGGAGGGGGCGTTGTTGGGATCCCGGGGGAGGTTGAGGTAGGGTAAGACGGGTCGTGAGTGGATTGACGCGGACCCTGAATTTAAGGAAGCTGCGAATTGGAATGATATAAGTGTTGATGATGACTGTGAGGTTGAGCGATGATTTTTTTCGCTTCTCAAAGCAGGTTTAATTACAGGGACGTAGGCAGGAGTTCGCCCTCCGTTTGTTTTTCATCCTCTTAATGCCTTCTCATCAGTAAAATGGCATAATTAAGGAAGCCCGGGTAAATTTTAATGTGGAACCGGTACCATACTACGAAAAGTCACATTCACTCCTAAAATGCTCGTCATCCATTATTTCGGTGCTATAAGACACATATCAATCAGGTCAGATGCGTGGAATGTTAGAGAGGGAGAGTTTAAAAAGAGATATTGTAAAATATTTCACAAAGAATACACGCTTGTTAACAATAACAAACTCTATTTAACGCACGGTTACATTAGCTGTTGCCTAAAACACCGGCTCAGTCCGTTTCGGCTGTGCTTTTGATCATCTTATCGATTTCCTTATCATATAATAAATCCTTTAACATAGGTTTTGTTTCCGATTAAATCATAGAGTAAGCCTGGTTTACTATGTGGGTATAATACAGTGGCATCAGTTGAGAGGCTTAACTTCAATAACCAATTATTGGAACTTCACATAGCCGCCATCGGTTCTCATTGTAATGTACTCCATTGAAATTAACTGACACATTCTAAATTGAGGAAATGTGGCAGTTTTTCGATTATCTCTATTCCTCCTGGCTGATATCAATGGAAGTAAATTTGATTTTTAGGTTGCATTCTCTCAAAATAAATGCCGCTAAGGTCGGGCCTAAAAGTTTTCGTACCGTAAAGAGCGGAGTTGGATAAAAAAGTATCACGTCGTAAATTATGGTTAAAAAGGCAATTCCGCCTGTTTTTTTTTTAATTTTTTAACACGACTTTGTCACAGAATACCGTTCAATTGTATCAATATTTAATTGATGCCCGTTTAGGAGGATAACATAAAATAATAATTTATTAGTCATCGAATAATTATGGGTTGATTACCATATTGGCCATATGACATCAAAATAATTGATTTTTTAATTAACTTGAATATTTTTCTTTACTAATCAATGCGTTGATTGTAAAACTCCATATCTTTTCCTGAATTTCAAAAACAATCATCACGAAGTTGATTTTAACAGGATATTAAAGAACGCGATCCCACCATGTAATCGAATTGACATTCGGATTGAAGAAAGAGTATGTAAACATCATGAGGCTATTGTTGCGTAATAATTATTATTAGGTAATCTAACGGTTAAGGTAGGTGTAAATGGGAGTGAGTAAAAATCGTCTAGATTTTCATAAGTGCGGATTATGAGGTGAATTATGCCCTCCCCTCAAAAACAAATTTGAAATTGACGACACATTCTTAAGAGAGAAGTGTGAACTTATATAGTAATACATTGAAAAAATCTTTCGCCTGGACTGGGATTCGAACCCAGACCTCCCGATTTCGCGCCGAGTGCTCTACCAGTTAAGCATCATCTCTCACTGTGAATTTCATTGAGGCTTTAAGGAGCTAGATGACTTCACAGGTACCGTGCATGCAATGCCATAGCACCCGTGTGCGAGCGCTAAGCGCTACTGTCCACGAGGTAAAGGCAAACTTTAAACACAAAGGTGTTTACTTTGACAAATTCAAAGAACTGCGGAACTGGCCGCGCAGTAACTTTAACGGAGTCACCCGCTGGGTACTATGGCATTGTATGCAGGTACCTGTGAAGCCATCTAGCTCCTTAAAGCCTCCATGAAATTCGAAGTGAGAGATCACGCTTGGGTAGCCAAACTGGTAGAGCACTGGGCGCGAAGTCGGGAGGTCTGGGTTCGAATCCCAGTCCAGGCGAATGATTGTTTCACTGTGCATTTCACACAATTGTGTGACTCCGTTAATGCTGCTGCGCGGCCAGTTCCGCAGTTCTTTGAATTTATAGTAATACATGATTGATATTATTCCAGGCCAGTCAATAAAAATTAAGTACAGCTCTTGAGGAACCATCATAACCTGCTATGAAAGCCATCATATTACAATAGATGGAGACGGCGAACTTAAGGAATCGGACTGATGCTCATGCGGTGGTAGTGAATTGGTCGGCTGGTAAAGAGCTTGAATGAGGCGTAATGGAGGGTGTTACTGGAAGGAAAATAATGCGGGTAGCTCTTAAAAGATGTGGGGAAGCAGAGAATAAGTAATTGTCATTTGCGGGGGGAAATAGTGGGGGCGCGCGTGGGCTGCGTTATACTATTGAGTGTGAAAGCAAGTGGGGGAAGGATAGTAGTTTTTGAAATGGAGTCGATGCCCTTTGGAAGGAAACGGCAGAGGGAGCAGTAGCGTTAATGCATCTCTTTACAGTTCAGTTTATTCAAAACCACATATGCACGAGAATACGGGGCATCGAGACGAAGAATTTGTTGGGAGTTGGCCGTGCTGTTATGGATATAGCGGTTAGTCTTTATGATGTATCATAGATAAGTAATGATTCCTCAAATAGAGCACTGCTAGGTGTGAAAAAGATGAGTTACTGTGCAAAGAATACTTCAAGAAGTCCATATTTACCATAAGTTGTGAAAGTACCTCTTCAAAATCTGTTTTTATACAAAAGTATTCCACTGGGTTTAATGCAGATTTCCTCATGGTTTGCACGTGGAGAATTATTTGGGTTTATTTTCATTGGAGTCCCTTTAGATGAGATTAACAAAAAATAATAAATATATTTGCTGATTTTAATTCTTAGTGTAATTTTAAATTATAACGTTATTGATCATTCGGCTGTTTTATTTGAAGCATTTTTGATTAAAATGCGCATTTTTGCACCTCAAAAAAGTTTTTTCAGTTTCTTCATAAAGGTGAACAAATGGATCATAATTAATAATATTGCTACTCTAGGCTAATATACGGTGATTTTGATGGCTCTTCAATGGCAATTATCATCATTAATAGTGAAATCCCAAAGCTAAGCCATATGTGATCATTATTTATTTTAATAATAGAATTATGAAAATTTAAGTGGAGGTTGGTAATGAGATAAATACATTTTTTTGATCAGCACTGGCATCAAAAATTATCTTTATAAAAGGCATTCATCGAAACCTGGAAAATGAGGTTTTTATGTGACATGAGTTAATATATCTGTTGCATATGTGTACACTATCAGACGGTCATGATTTGATGAGCAAATACAGGCGTGTGGTGCATAATAAGTAAATAGGCATTTATAATTATTGGTAGTCTTATCAAATTTACTATTTTTGGGAGTCTTGTTCGTATGAGAAGCGTGTAAATCAGTTAACCTCACCGTTAGCCGTAACAGTTAACCGTAATGGTATGCAATCATATCATGTTTTGAAAGAAAATAGATCCAAAAACTATGTCATTAGTCATATTGTGTGAAAAAAATTTTATTGCCAGCAGTTGATATTGTGTTTTATGTCAGCCATAAATTTATGAAAAGTCGAATTGTAATCGATCCTGAAGCAAAAAGAGAGCAACCAGGCTCGTTTCCGGTTCATTTAGCAGCTGTTTAGTGAATGGGTGTGGACTCAAAATCGAAGTCAAGTTGATCAAATCAACCTGCAGGTCATGTCGGTGAATGTTGCTTAAATGTCATCTAAAGCTCTCGCATTCCTCCCAACTGATTGAGTGAATGTCAGTGCAAACGCTTCTCTCTCCTCTTGTGCATTTCCCGGGGACCAGCACGCGTCTCCTTCGCTGTCGTTCTCGGGCTCTCCTTCCTCCGCATCGGACGCGTTCGGCCGCCACCACCCAGCACCTCTTCCCCGCCCACCAACCTAGCAGGCACCACGCACCACTCCCACCCTACCCTCTACCCGATCCACCTATCACATTGAAACCTCCTCCCCCTACTTGCTTACCACCTCACCCTCCACCTACCCCCTTTGCCGTGCTTTTAATTTGTGGAGCGGATCTGTAAGGGGGGGGGGGGGAGATTGAGGATTGTTG
Organism: Pyrrhosoma nymphula; assembly: GCA_963573305.1. Classification (NCBI taxonomy): domain Eukaryota; kingdom Metazoa; phylum Arthropoda; class Insecta; order Odonata; family Coenagrionidae; genus Pyrrhosoma; species Pyrrhosoma nymphula. The sequence continues at coordinate 182,468,078 of OY754327.1, forward strand.
GAAGAGTTTTCGGCCCCAAATATGACATGGGCATCACGAATGGCGTTCCCGCCGAATCCGTCGACATAGCAATTTGCGCGGCCGCGCGCCGCTTCGGGGAGATGAGCGTGGACGCGGCTTTGAGGGAAAGGCCCCGGCCGCCAATGTAATCAGCGAATTGCATAAGGGACTCTTATTTCACTTGGCGCAATTTTCCATTAATCACTCCTCATAGAGACTCATTTGCGTGCCGCTCCCCCTATCCCCTCACCCCAAACAACCCCTCTGTACATCCTTCCGTTTCATCGTGAACTTATCCTCCCCTCCCCGCGAAAGGTTCGGTTCCCTTCCGCATAAATTCAATTCTCCCATCTACTACCCCATTGCCCTCCCCCCCCAATCCACACGACGAATCCGAATATATACACGCGCGCTTAGTAAACATGTCCACTGAGCTTGCAAACGAATCTCATGATCCCGAAATTCGCACGCGGGGCACACCGGCTTTAGTGAAAATCGGAAATTGTATCGCGTGATGCTTCTGAGGTGCGCGATTCGGACAAAGAAAGCGAAGCTGGTGATAAGAGTAGGAAGTCACAAACTGGAGTAAGTAGAAAAATTTAATTACTTGGGTAGTACGCTAGAAGAAACAGGACATAGTAGTAAAGACATTAGGAGGAGAATAGCGCTAGCGAAGGAAGCGTTCAATAAAAGAAGGGAGCTGATGACGGGGACTTTAAGTAAGGATGTAAAAAAGAGGCTGGTGAAGAGCTTGATATGGAGTGTGGCGTTGTATGGGGCAGAAAGGTCGACCTTGAGAAAGGAAGACGAAAATAGGCTGAAGGCTTTTGAGATGTGGGTGTGGAGGAGGATGGAGAAGGTGCGTTGGACGGAAAGGAAGACAAATGAGGAAGTGCTTGAGATGGTGGGCGATGAGAGGAAACTTATATATGAGATTAGGGGAAGACAGGGTAGGTGGCTGGAAGGGGTAATGAGGGACGATGGTTTGCTGAAGGCCGTGATAGAGGGTAGGATGTTGGGTGAGCGGGGAAAGGGAAGGAAGAGAATCGGTTTAATGGACGGGATGAAGAAAGGTAGGGCTTATGCTGAGATGAAGAAAGAAATACTAGAGATGGATAGGGCACGGCACGTGTAAGAGTTCGTTGGATATTCTCTGACTTTCATCACAACCTACCTCTAACCGGTAAATTATTGTAATGAATGATTCTTTATGATAAACCTAGAATGCTTAGCCATGGAAATCTATTGAAGGTGAAGGGATGACCTTCGAATGGCGCTTCGAACAGGCGTAGGTGCAGTGAGCGCGGCTGGTCTGGATTTCAAAGTAAATTCGTCTGTCGATGAGGATATATCGGCATCATAGCAACTGGGGTAAGGTGGCCGTATCAGTCAACACTGGGTGAGAATTTGTACCTCGTGCCGTGTAGCAATAGGTTTTACTGAGTGTCGATTCCAAGTAGACTCGGTTAAGATCATCAGAAGGCAGTCATGCTTCAGGTTTGAAATTTATTATTCACCTCATAAAGGGCAAAGTTACTTATCAGTTAAATGAGTTTTCCTAAACTAAGAGACTATGCATTTTCAAAACTGCTAATATTTATATACCTGGTACATTGAAAAAGAGTTAGATTACGTCAGGTCAGGTTAGGTAAACAAAGTTTAAAAGTAAAAACAGAGCACAACATATTTAAAAATCTCATGAGAAATTAATATGAAGACAAAATATTTTATTTTGCACCAAATAATGAACTTCTTGCATGGAATTTGTTTGTTAATAGAGTGGTATTGACTATAGATAGAGTGGTATTGACTGAACTAAAATGCAGTGCATGCAATAATAGGCAAGTTTTTGTAATTACTTATAGCTTTGGTTGTCCAAAATTTAGTTTCCTTCGTGTTTCAACGGATATTTAAGTTAATTCAATCCTTTAAGGCTTAACCTTGTGGAATTCCATTATGAATAATGAAAATTACAACTATGTTTCAATCCACAGAGTTTCTACTGGTATTACTAGTTTTAACGGTCTTAAATTTAGGACACATTAAATTTAAGTATTGAATGATCCTTCTTGCAAGTCTCACCAGCAAATTTCATAATTTTTCAATGATAGAAATCTATCGATATACATACATTGAAGTTGGAATGATATAGTGATAGTTTATTATTCATAAAAATGATATAATATTTCCATGCCTTAGTCTCTCTTGATGCTGGAAGCTTGCGATAAATAATTGAACTTTTGGTATTGACTCGATTAATAACAGAAGATAAGAGGATAAAAGGGTACGCAACGTACATAATTGTAATTTCAAATTTCGTCGGGATGCAGCTTATATTTTTGGGTGGTACGCTACTCATGAATGAAGTCTTTATAAGATTTGTCTGAGAGGGATTCGACCCATTAGAGTGGTAAGTGTGTTCGAGTGGCAGATGTCTGTTTTTCTACCCACTGTCTAATAAGAGTTGATGCCTTTGCGTTTCGCCATACATTATGGAAGAAGCAATTAACTTGATTATCATGTAAGCCACTCCATGTGATGACTGACGTACTGGATTTTAATTGAGATCGGGAGAGAGGCACCGATCAGGAATCGCCGATGATTTCTCTCTCCCTTCCCCCCGTACTATTACGGACTAACTACTGGAATTTGTAAAGGTAAGCCATACACCAAAAGAAATGCTGTATCTGCTATGACGAATTCGAAATGTTTTCGCAATCACCTCGGTCGTTATACTTCTTAGGTCTAATTCAGACTTAATAATATACTTATTTAATTTATTGACGGCACAGCTAGCCTGAGGTAATAGCGACTCTCGAGCAACAGGAAATGATTTAAGAGAATTGGAGTGAGCTTTGCCCCGCTAAATATTGATTGTGTAATTATTATGTAATGAAATAGTTGCTGATACATGCATGAAGTGGAGTTTATTTAATCCCATGGCTTACCTTGATATTGGCGCTAGGTATGCATTCAAAAATATTTTTACTAATTTCTTCGTAGGCACTACTTCTTTATGATATTAAGGCAGAAAACGCTGTACCTCAGTAGGCTGATGAAATTGCCATCATTCATGATACAAAGATGCCAATGCATCAACTGATTTGAATGGAGTTAAAGTCAATTATTGACATTTTCTCTTCATGGTACCGGAAACGCTAGTGAAAGACGGAATACATACATATATTATTTCTAAGAGGGTCCTGATAACTGATTCGGATTTCCAATAAATGCTGTAAAATGTATGAATTACCATCAGAGTAATGAATTCTGCTAGACCAGCGATGTTTCTCAACAAACCATAACTGACAAAGAAACAAAAGGAACCGAGTATATTTGGTTGCATATTTTCGTATTTTAAACATTATTTTTACGTTTCAATTAGCAGTTGCAATCGAATCAGCAGGAAAGAAAATCCCAGCGAAGTCAATGAATATATTGAACCATGGGTAAAATTCCTCCGAGTGGATTGGTTGAATCACTAATGAGAAACCTCTCTTTCTGTCACCCCGCCCATGGCATTCCAATGCAAAACGCTAGATTATTATAGAGCCCTCCAAAAAATATTTTGATACGCATATTTTTATTTCCCCGCCCCACCCTCAGAACTTTATCCACCAGACATTTCTCGGTCGCCCCCGTCGAGTTGGTGTTGCGGAAGCAGGAAGGGGTCCTAAGACTCGAGAGGCTGGGTTGCTAGGGGTGAGGCGTGGGAGTGAAGGAGGCATTTTGGTTTCGAGGCTTACCCACTCCTCCCCTCCATCACCAACGCCGCGATGGGTGCCCTCAAAGAGAGGCGGAAGACGGCTGGCTCGCCCTCTTCCTCAAGGAGACATCCGAATCCACGGAAAACGACTCCCAACTCCCCCTCCCACCCACACACAGCTATTCGCGGATCACCCTTCGTCTCTCCATCTCAATCTCCCTTCGGTCCCTTCCAAGGACTGCTTTTTCTAACCTTCCAACCTCTTCCTCTTTCGTCTCGCACCTCCTCGTCTTCCCCTCACAGACACATCACCCTCTCTATCTCTCTCTCTACATCCCCATTCCCACCAATGCAGCCCTCTCCCTCGCCCACATCCTCCCACATCTTCAACCCACCCCCCCTGCCATCCACCCCGCGCCCGATCGATGTGCCCGCCGCCCCAGGGTGGGTCTCCGTAATAAACGAGGTCCATTGTCGAGGCAGTCTCGTCTTCCGCTAAAGACGACAGCCAATGCTGCGCTGTGGGGGAGGGGGTCGAGAGAGGCACGGGCGGGGTTGAAGAAGGGGTAATGGCGGGGGATGTGGGGGCGATCGGCGCGGGGGATTGTGGGTGAGGAGTTGGGGACGGGGAAGGTGCCCACGGTGAGAAAGGGGAATGGTTTGGGATCGGCGAGGAGGAATTTTGAATAAGATGTGGAGAGTAGTAGTGAGGGTTTTGGGGTGTGTGCCTTTGGAGAATGAGCAGGGTGGGCGGTGGAGGGTAGGGAGGTTTCTGCTAAAAGGGAATGAGTCCGTGGTAAGGGGTTTGCCGCCTGAGGGGGGTGGGGGTGCCAGAGAAAAGAGGGAGGGAGAAATAGAAAGACGAGGGAATTTGCGTCATCTTGCGTTCTTTCGAACCTCATTTTCTTCTCACCCTTTCCCGCTAACCTCTCCCCTCCGACTGCCCCACCTATCCTCCTGCTCTCACTTCCACCCTCTGACACTTCCACCCCCTCCCATTCCTCCCCCCTCGCCCTGAGGATTCCCTCAGCATCTCGCAGGGACACCCAAACGCCTCTCTGCCCTCCCCCTTAACCCGCCAACCCTCCCTAACTTCCTTTTCCTGCTTCTTCCCTCTCCTCTCTCAGCCCCCCCAACCAACAGCCCTCCCTCCCTCCCATCCCTTCTGGGACTCTTTCCTTCCCCATTTCGTACACCCCGTCATTCTCATTCAAATTATCTTTCTTACAGACTTCTATCATCCCGACGCCTTCACCCTCTCGCCCTCCCTCTCCCCACCCCTCATTCCTCCCCCCCTTACCTTCCTCTCACCCTTTCTTGGCGCCCTCCTCCCTCAATCTCCTCCCCTAACCCCCTCCTTATTCCTCTAAGACTCCTTTCTCAGAGGAGCCCTTCCCCTGGAAGAAAATTCGCCCACTTCCCCGAGCTGTCGTTCTAATTTCTCATTCTCCTTTTCACCTCTTCAACCCCCAACGCCGACCTCCTCCTCCCTTCCCGGCGCACCCTCCCGCACCCTTTTCTTGCCTACTAATTCTCTCATCCCCCTCCCCGTCTCCTCCCACGAAGAGCCCCGTCCCATTTTACGCACTGAGATCGCGCACCGCTTCTTTGTCTACGCCAAGTTGGCGCTACTCTAGTACGTGAGGGATCATTACCCTGATCCTATTCTAAGTTAGTGGTATCATCTCTAGTGTGATTGCTGGTTTGCGTGGGGGTCCGATGGGGGAAAATAGAACTCTCGGAGTTCCTCTATGACCAGGGGGACTGTCGACCAAGCATGTCACTTATGACATATTGATAGTTTCACCTATTCATTCTTTACTATGTATTCGACTTATGTATCGGATTCTCCTGAAATCATGGATGCAAGTAATTTAATTGTGAGTCTATTTTGTGTGCATGAAAAGGTTTAGTTTGAAGGATTTTTTATTGATGAATCTGTCGAAGAACTCATAATCTTAAGAGTTAATAGGAAAAAAATCAGTTAGAAGGGAAGTTGAAGCAATAATGGTCATCATGAAGAGGAATAGAAGGTATGTACATTCAAATACGGAGATTATTTGTTGCAGGAGGAATTAAAAAATGGCATTCCATAAAAAATCCTTTTTCTCTTAAGAAAGTCCAAAGACCTAAACTTACTTGTGATGAGTGGCTATAATTATATGAACAGATGATATATCTGATTTTTACTTAGATGAATAATGATGGATTTAGAAAAAAATAATGAAGTCATGAGTCATTAACATTTCTTAATATTCATTAAATTCTCAATGAAAAATTCAAGATTTGGATGCGGGTGTTTATATATTTTAGTTTCCGTAATAGTTTTTCTAAAGTACGTGGTGCGTTGTCTCTCTTCTATCTACACAGCCTTTCTTCAGACCCACGAATGGGTTTTTTCTGTGCTTCCTATTACTTTTTATTTTTACATACGGAGCAGTCATTCGACAAGTGCCGTATGGCTTCTCTAAGGCGTCCCTATCTGCTATTCTGCCGGAAGTCCATATCCCTCCCCGAGGACCCATTTCAACTAAATCCCTTTCCGAGCGTTTAAATGAGTTTTTCCACTTATATTTAATTCGATCGAATCGAATTAATGCGTGACCCATAACTGAGCAGCGATCATCTCAGAAACCATTTACACCCGGTCCACGACCCTTACCTCCTCCCTCCCATACTTCGCCGACCTCCCATATCCCCAACCTCCATTCCCACGGACAAGCCGCTTCAGCAGACCCCACCCCTCCCGTCCACTCACCCCCCTCTCCCCCTCCCCTTCTCTTCTGGCCCTGCCGAGCCATCCACCCCTCCCACGATCCACTCCCGACCCCCTCCCCCACCCACCCATTGACTATCCCCGATCCGCTCCCCAATCAATCTATGACCATCCCCGCACCACCAACCCCACCGGCCTTTATTGCCATCGAGCGCACCCCCGACCCTCCCCGCTCTCCTAACCCCATTTCTAGCCGATTACTCCGAGATGTGGGTGATCTATGCCGGTGCAGCTTAATATTCGACGGCCGATCCACAGTTCGCCGAGACCCAGCCCTCAAGTCCTGATTCCGGGGGTGCCGGGGTGTTTGCGTCACGCTCGAGTTCATCGAAGCGATCCCGTGACGGTGGAGCGAGAGATCTCGCGCGTGTTACCCTAGGTCCGTGCGGAATCAACTTTGACGAAATTTAAGATTTCGTAAGTTTTGCAGTATAATGAGCATTACATACCAATAGTTATTGATGTTAAGTAAAAAAAAATAAGTGCTCAGTAAGCTCAGAACATTCACAAAATGAGATTATTGCAAGTTTAGTTCTCTACGAATGAAAAAACTATCATTTTCTCCTTTCATTAATGAATTAATTTTAAGTTCAATGATGCAATAGATATGGCTGTGTACTTTGGTATTAGTTTCATATAAGTTATATCAGTGACTAAAGGAGCGGCATCAAACCGAACTGTGAAATGGCCGATCAGAAAACAAAGCAAGGGAAAATAACTCAAGCTTCTCTCGGGTTTCCCACCGGGTCAGGGGGTCCATGATGGTCGACGTTTCGACGCTCGACTCGAGTATCGTCCTCAAGACAGTGGTGAGTGCCGTAGCTGAGAATTGGCCGTCTATTTATGCAGAAGGGACAAGTCGGACGTGGAATTTACCGGGTTCCTTGTGAATGCGGGGAGGTTTACGTCGGAGAAACAGCCAAACAATCGAGTCCAGACTCAAAGAGCACGAGCGTCATTTGCGCCTGGGCCAGACTGAGAAATCGGCAATCGCCTATCACGCATCGTAACGAGCCATGCCGTCCAATTCCGCAACACCAAATAATTGCTCGCTCTTTGGGATATTATGACTGAGTCATTAAGGAAGCCATTGAAATTAGAATGGAGTGGAAGAATTTCAATCGAGACTCAGGGTATAACCTAAGTAACACTTGGAAACCCATGATCAAAAAATAAAAAGTAACAAGACTATCGAATAGCGCCAAAACCTTCATGTCATCGCGTCTGACCTTCCCCTTTTGCATAAATAGGCGGCCAATACTCAGTCACGGCACTCTCCTCTGCCTTGAGGTAAATGCTCGAGTCGAGTGTCGAAACGTCGCGTCGCATCGCCAGCGGAAAACCCGAGAGAACTTTGAGAAGCTCGCACGCCGGGAAAACACCAGATACTAGGAGGGGAAATAAGTTCTCTGCGAACACATAAGAATGTTGCGGTGACAATTTTTAGAAATTTTATTTGATAATGATCTCACCTGGTGATAAAAATGGCGAAAAAAAACCTACACCTTCAATGTAGGCTGGAACTTCAAGGATTTTCTAAGACACATTGAAAGACCTAATAAAGTCTATTCTTAAATCAAGAGATAAATAATGTGATTTTCTGAAAAAATAAACATGATTAAAACTAGGGGCATTGGCAGAAATATAATATCTGTAAGAATTACAAAATGTTTATTTCTCTTGGTTTTGAGAAAAGTTTTCTTCAGCTTCAGTGATCGGTTTAAGTCGAGCACCTGATTCACTAGTTGTTTGCTCTTTAATGAGCTCTTATGCGCCTTTGGGTGTCCTTCCGTCCTTCGCCCGCCCGCATCCACCCTGTTCCTCCCTCTCGCCCTTTTCAACTCACCCTTCCACGTCCATCCACGGCGTCTTGTTCTTCCGCCCCTCCCTCCCTTGCCCCCCCCTTTAATCGATGCGTTGTCGTGGTATGCGATGGCCTGCGATGAAGCATGGATCCCCGCCTTCGCAGCCGCGCCCGGCGCCGCGCCGGGTCCAAATGGGGAACACACGTGTGTCTGTCCTGCCGCCATCCTCTTCCCTAGCCCCCTACAGCCCACGAGGGATCAGCCGCAAAATGGGGCGAAATCCCTTGAAGGTGACAAAAAGTTAAAAAAATAAAGTGTATATATTGCTTATGTTTGATGGCACCTTAGATAGACTTATGTTCGAGGTGGAAGATACAGAATTAATTGACAGGTAGGCAGGTATGCACCAACTCGCACAAAGCAGTATCAAAGTGAAACGTGAACTCTAAAAAAGTGCCGTCGGACGCACCGTGGAAGCAGAAGGTGAAATTCAAATAAACATTGCAACTTAGCATTTGTGCCGAGATCAATTTTGTTAAATGGATTTGACTAATGAATGCAAGTATTATATGAATACTTATTCTTAAAATTATTTTTTTAAATCTAGTTTCCGCTGTTTTCAAAATTTTCAAAGAAACATTTATTAATAATATTTTATATTATAAAACATATTATAAAATATTTTCACTAAAATATTTTATAAATATATGGGACAGCAGCATAATCGCGTAGAATAGTGTCAAGATTTTTTTTAACACGTCACAGTTGAAGATGTAAGCTTACAAATAAATAGAAAAATTGCTGTATTGCTACATGAACCAGACAGCACAGGGCAAGGTAACCGATGGAGAATCAGGATGGACCACGATAAGACGAGGAGTGAGGCAGGGGTGCTTACCATCACCATTGATTTTCATTGTTTATTGGGAGAAATGCTTTGAGAAACATGTACGGACAATAAATGTAGTGACAATAAAAGGAGGAGACCTGGTAAAGTCAGTGAGATTCGCAGATGACAATACGTTAGTTAGTCAGTCAGCCAAGAAGTCGCAGTCAATTGAGAGTGAGTTAGAAATACTGCGTGAAAAATAAGGGATAAAGATAAATCATGAAAAGGAAATGATATATTCTAGAAATAAGAAGTCGTGGATGCATTTCAGAGTGAGAGACCATATAAGAGACCATATAACAGTTTTCATACCCAGGTAGCATTTTTTAGTATGTGGTTTTATTTGTACATACATCTACGCATTACGGAGGGACGTGTGGAAGGGAGTGTTAAGGCATATACCAGCCATTAAAAGGGGAGGGACTAAGGAATAGAAACTGAAATAGTGAAAGGACAGAAGTGAATTGAAAGTTGTCTAAATATCTCGATCTGTTTCTGTTGTAGACATTAATGATGCATGGATAGGATTGATTTTTGAACCTGTCAGTTCAGCTGTGTATCTCTTTTATTCTGTCACCTCTATCTAGGGATGCAGAGTGGGTTTAAAAATAATGTCATTTGTGTCATTATGGAACTAGCATAATTGAAAAGTCTCTAGTAATCTTAGACTAGTGCGTAAACTCCAATTCTCTAGCGGCTCCCAACCAAGTGTTACACTCTCTTTTCACTCTTGACAACAGTTAACAAAAGCGCGCGACTTTCCGTTGTATTTTTTTTCATGTGTTCTATCTTATTATTAAGTCCTCCCTTGTCGGATCCCATACATTCGCGTCATATTCAAGATGTTGCGAACTATCATCTATCTTTAACTTGTTCATCCGAAGACTTTCCTACTATTCGCTTGATAAATCTTAGTTTCCTGATAAAGCGCCACAAATGTTTCGTGTTTTCCCTACGTTGTTACTGAAGTTATTGAATTCCCAAGTATTCTGATACATTTATAATTAACCCTTCCATTTTGAAGACAAGGCATTGCTGTGATTTCGTTAGCAAGAAGTATTCTGCAGTGTATTTTCTAAGATTTCGTTTGATCCCCAACTCAAGACACCGAGAGCTAACGACGCAAAGTGGGCTGAAATCGAAAAAAGCTGGCAAAAAACTCTAAAACGTTTTTTTTTAATTCCAGAAGTTCAAACTTCGATTCAACATCAAATAGTTTGTACATGACATGGTGCATTTAATTTTTTCCTGTACATACACATAAACAATATATATGGGGTCACATTTGAATAAATTTCGCAAAAACACCCGCCTTCCATTTTCTCTGTGAATTACCAAACTTAACCTCTTGCTGTACTTATAGGATTGGGTTATGGAAAATAGTGGTATACCATTTTGCTATACAGTTTTTTTTCTTTCATTTGATGGTTTTTTTAGATTTTATTTTAATATTAACCATAGATACACAACAAAATGTCGAACCGTATTTTCAGTCAATTACTTACATATTTGTTGAGAAAAAGTAGTTGGTGCCGCCTGGTTACGCTAAGTAACTGATACCACGCCACTCTACAAAGCTTCTAGATTTGGAATCTAAAGAAAAACCTTGCGCATATTTGCGACCCCGTATTTTACATTGTTTTTTCGAGCGCGCGGTCGAGCCCGGATCCGACCGCCGGCGACGGGGAGTACGGTGATGCGGCAAATTGTGTGGATGCGATATGGCCACATTCACTTTTCTATAGTGATCGTCGATACTTAGAGATTAAAAAAAGAGCCACCATAAATATTTGTTTAATAAACCATGCTAGAAATGTTACTCGTTATCATATCTCGGGACACCGCAAGAGTTAAACTGAAAGACTTCTTTCTTTTAATGCACGGGGTTTTCACATACGTCCTGCACATCGCCTATGAAATGTGCATCTCTCGTTGAAAGACAAATTCTCTTCCTAAGGCACCAGCCTTCTCAACTCCCCAACTCCCACTAACCAAATCAAGGTCTGCCGAAAAGGGTCATTTTATGACACTGCGGTGCCCTTCGTGCGGTCTGTTTCGGGTGATCATATTTTGCTGGCTGTAGAAACTACATTTCATTTGGTAAAAATAACAAGATTTATTTTCATTGCAATGAAATACAATGATTTATGCCCAATACTGTTAAATCAATTTACGTATTTATTTTAACGTGAAAACTTTCCAGTACCGTTCATAATTCTTGTGAAAGAGTGATTTTGATATCTATTTCTTCTATTAAGGTATAAGGAGTTGAACAAAAGAACTACTAAATGACTATAGTTACAAACTTATCATATACATTTACATGTATTTATTCTTAAAAAGCAGACTTTTTTCTGTCATGCAATAGATTGTTAACACGCTGATTCCAAATCTATGGTAGTAAATTATATTTGATCCAGCCATGAACAACTTTAATATAAACAACAGACCACAATATACACTTTCACCATCCTCCATAAACAGCGAGTTATATTTTGTATTTATATTTTTATATTTTATATAATAATACATACATTTTTCTTGGTTCTTTTTTATGTACTATCTGAAGAGTATTTTTAATCGTCACTACCTGAGCTCAGTAAATGGTTTTCACTCTGTAACAATAGATCCATTGCCTCTTTCGGCAAGCTTGATGTTTCCTCCAGTGAAACTGGCGAGCAGTTCAAAATACAGGATTATATGTGGGAAGTTATCTTTGAAATACGTCCTCATTGGTGGCCACTCGAGACCATTTCCTTGTGAAACACACGCCAAAGTTTCTTATTTGTTTATTACGAGCCTCTTCTCTATTGCTTCTTCTGAGAGTTATTCCAATGGAAGAATCGATTCTTTCGCAATATCAGCTCCGTGAATAAGTGTTTTATGCTCTGTTGGTGGCATATAATACCACGGGTATAATTTCACAAATTGTTTGGCTGTCTCCCAGCACTAACTCCTAAATTCTTCCTTTTTTAATGAAGGGACCACTCGAAATTTCCTTCAATATTATGGAGAACCTTTTAATGAGGCTAACGCTGATTCCTATAACATAAATTGAAATCTGTCAGAACCACTTACAAATAAAATGGAAAATTATAATAAAGAATAATGTTTTGAAACAGGAAACAATAATGTTGAAGGCAATATTTTCTCCATACTTATTATTGCAGAAGATAGCGTGGGATAGTCAAAGAATCGCCTAGCCGTGTTCCAGTCGCAAATTGTCCCATATCCCGGCCTCGGAACATCAACAATCAATCCCATTTTTTTTCTAAAAGAATTTTGCAGCTTAGCCTTTCAGTCTCGCAGTAGTTGTCTGCGCGATATGTTTCAATAAACATTTTTTTGCATGTAATGATTGATGCCCATTCTATAGAATATTATGTTGCTGCAAACATGGAATTCAAAGGCATTTTTTTAGGCAAGCATTTATTAAACCCTAAAAAGAGCCTGAAAACAAACAGAAATGATAAAGGTAATTTAAATCAAATACTTACGACCCAAAATTGCAATATATTTTGTTGGACTCTGGAAATGTAAAATGAAAAAGGCACTAATACTTACAAGTTCCTTCCGAGATTTCATCAATGGTTTACTCGTATTTTAATCAAAAGATCCCTAAATCTTTATAGCCAGCAGTAACACAAATATTTTAAAACACATACCTTTATAAAGCCACGAATTAAGAAAATAAAATGAAATTTCACCACAAATGCCACCAAAAAGAGACATGATTATATTTAGATATCGGACACTGATACACATACGGGTAAAAACCGAAGGAATAAGGTTTCAAGGAGAGTTGCAGACACAAGCAAGCAGAACTGTTCCACATCACACCAGAAATACAACGAAATGCGCAAGTGCATTTCGTTGGAGAAAAATGAATACGCTCCCGAAAATATCCGCAACAAATCGCACGACGGGCTCCGCAGTGTCATAAAACGACCCTTTTCGGCAGGTCTTGAAGTAGTAGGATGGAGTTGGGGAGTTGATAAGGCTGGTGCCTTAGGAAGAGAATTTGTCTGTCAACGAGAGATGCACATTCCATAGGCGATGTGCAGGACGGATGTGAAAACCCCGTGCATTAAAAGAAAGAAGTCTTTCAGTTTAACTCTTGCGGTGTCCCGAGATATGATAACGAGTAACATTTCTAGCATGGTTTATTAAACAAATATTTATGGTGGCTCTTTTTTTAATCTCTAAGTATCGACGATCACTATAGAAAAGTGAATGTGGCCATATCGCATCCACACAATTTGCCGCATCACCGTACTCCCCGTCGCCGGCGGTCGGATCCGGGCTCGACCGCGCGCTCGAAAAAACAATGTAAAATACGGGGTCGCAAATATGCGCAAGGTTTTTCTTTAGATTCCAAATCTGGAAGCTTTGTAGAGTGGCGTGGTATCAGTTACTTAGCGTAACCAGGCGGCACCAACTACTTTTTCTCAACAAATATGTAAGTAATTGACTGAAAATACGGTTCGCCATTTTGTTGTGTCTATGGTTAATATTAAAATAAAATCTAAAAAAACCATCAAATGATAGAAAAAAAACTGTATAACCAAATGGTATACCGGTATTTTCCATAACTCAATCCATTAAAATACAGCAAGAGGTTAAGTTTGGTAATTCACAGAGAAAATGGAAGGCGGGTGTTTTTGCGAAATTTGTTCAAATGTGACCCCATATATATTGTTACATTACATCTACATCTACATACTACATGTTAATGTGTAAGCACAGGAAAACAATAAATACAACATGTCATGTTCCAACTATTTGAGAATGCTGATGCGAAGTTTGAACTTCCGGACTCAAACAAAACTTTTTAGAGGTGTTGGCCAGCTTTTTTCGATTTCAGCCCACTGTGCGTGTTAAGATCTGATGAAAGCGCATCTAAGTCCACCTTTGCAGAAATGTCATGGTACGTGACCAACTTGTCGGAAAATAATTAATTTTACTGCTAAATTTAGAGTTAAAATCATTAAAACAAATATGGAATAACAGTGGAACGAGGGGCATGTGATAGATAAGGTTGAGGAAGGAAGAGGATAGGAATTTGGATGACTTAATGAGAGGCAGAGGGTATGAGAAAAGTGGAGAGGCCTGGTGGCGAGGAAGTAATTTACATGAATGTGTAAAAACTACCCGAAAATTGGGATGCTAGGGAAGAGACTAGACCTAACCTATCTGGTAGAATACCAATTACGATGATGACGATTTTTAAAATTTGGGAGCCACGAACATTTCTTTAACGGGAAACAATAGTTAATCTAAAGAAATGGAAATCAAGAGAAAAAATTACTTCCATCTTCAGTAATCACATACCTATCTGTCTTTCTTGGGTGTGCTTGTGAGCCTTTGTGTACGATAGAAGTTAAATGTCACGATGACTGAAGACGAGTCGATATTTTAAGCGAGAAACAAATGGATGGGGTACAAGCACCTGAGGCTGGATTGTTGTGGGTACGGTGGAGGTGGGTGTGTTTGAGGTATGGGTGCCGTGTGCGAGGAAGGGAGTAGATGGGAGGGATTGCAGAATGACAATGGAGGGCAAGCGAACCTTCCTGATACCAGTGTCGGCGAGAGAGGCTTTTTTCCCCCACCACAGTCTCTCGTCGATTTACAAAAACCTCGCTCTCCCCAAGCAACGCATCTCGCCTGCCGCACCCCCGTCTTCCCTGATCTTCCCCCTTCGTCCCACTCCCCCACACTTCCCCCACCCAGTCCTCCACCGTTGTCTTTTATTTTTATATATCATCCTCTCCCTTTCTCCTCATACGTATTGTAACCTTAAGGATTTTTACCTTTCGATTATCTTGTATCATATTTATACCTATATT
Organism: Pyrrhosoma nymphula; assembly: GCA_963573305.1. Classification (NCBI taxonomy): domain Eukaryota; kingdom Metazoa; phylum Arthropoda; class Insecta; order Odonata; family Coenagrionidae; genus Pyrrhosoma; species Pyrrhosoma nymphula. The sequence goes on from OY754327.1 coordinate 182,483,100, forward strand.
TGAATTCAATTGTATCACTTGTACAGCTATTGTTTTTCACTGAGGGTAGTCGTTTTTGCATTTCTTTTTCTATGTTATTAATCTCCATTTATTTTCTGATTTGAACAAAATCATTTGTTAATTACCTCGCTGCTCATTGTATCTATTGTTGCTCTATGGGACCTGTCCCAGAGTATAATAAAGGTTTATTCTATTCTCTTCATTCTGTTTTTGTTTGTTTCTCGCCGGGCGTTCCTCTATCTTTCTCTCTCGTAGCCGAGGAATCTTAATCCATCAATCCCCCCCTCTCCTTCCCCCTGTGCCAACTCCTTGAGCGGTTTTACTCCTCCTCCGTACTTCTCTCTTTCCCGCGGGCGCCTGTGTAGGGGATGAGGGACGCGAGAGCAAGAGATACGGCCGTGGAGGGGGTGGGTGGGTGGTCCATGGGAGGGAGGATGAGGCTGGGGAGACATCCCCTCGATATTTTCTCGGCATCGAAATGAGGAGAAGGCACCGAGACGGCACACACGATCTTTTCGACTCTTCGCCACCTCCCTCCCTCCCTCACACATCCCCCCCCCCGCCCTCTTTCGAATGGAGATTGGAAAAAGGTGTCTTCGGCGCTCTCCTGGGGTTTAACCCCCCTCCCTCCCTCGTCGTGCCCCTCCTCCTCTTTCAACCCCCTCCCCCAAAACAGCATCGCACTCTCACAAGAGCCAAACCAGTCTCTCCCCTCCTCCCCCAACCGTGTATACGCATTTTTTTTATCCTCCCTCCGCTTCGACTTTATTTTCTATACTTTGACATTTCTCGTTCATGAAAGTTTATCCGTCCTGATCCCACTGCGTGAGTTTAACTGGTATCGCCACCTTTCCTCCGTGTCAATTGAGCTCTCAACGTTGATATTCTCTTTTTTTTTACGAGAAGTGTTCCCAAATAATACGAGTGCTTCTTTCGAGGAAGACAGGGTGGCGGAGACTGGGATGAGCCGGTGTCACTCTGGGGGCGAAGGGAAACTTCTCCCTGAGAACGAAGGATTTTTTGTCTGTATTTCGTGATGATGTGCTTAATGTTACAGCCCTGATACTGAACGGTGTAAAATGGGGCAGTCGTTATCGCCAAATCTATAAATTAAGTGCTATTTTTTATGGACCTCATTAGGTAGTTATTATGAAGATCCATTACATTTGTTTTAAATTAAAACTTTTGCTAAAAATTCCTTTTGAGTAACACTTCCTGTAAAATTGGCGAGATTAACTTACGACTCAAAAGTTTTCATCTATATTATAATACATTGGCTTTTATAAACACTTTTTGAAAATAATGGACCTAGTCAAAATGAAGGCTTTTTAATTATTTTTAGAGGTGCACTTCCAAATGTGGGCAAGTATATATCCATATATGACGTCGTTCTCGTCATTCCATTGGCTTCGGACTTTTCTACGTCGTTTAGGTTTATATATTCTATCAGCAAATTACTATTCATATTCACGGTTTTATCTTTCCGTTTTTCCTAATGTTATTTTATCTTTTATTCAGCATTGTATAATCCATTTCTGTTTTCATCTTTTTTATGTCTTATCTCCAACATCCATCGATCTCTATAATAAACGTCGTCTCAGTTTACATTAACTATCTAGAAATTCTTTGTTGTCGTGAATGTGGATCTGTATTCTAGTTGAATTTGTTTCTGTAGCCTTGAGTCCGTTCATGCTGCGACGTGGAGTTTTCTGTCAACTGTTTTTTTTAGAGATTTTATAGACTTTTCGAGCGATTGATAATTTTTTTTATGATGAAAATTTTCTGAAGTAGTTGTTGGCATATGTTCCTCGCATATCATGAACATTTATGACTGTATTCTTAATTTATGAAGATTTTCTAATTTGAATGTTCATCTATGCGGAGTAAAAATGGAAAAAATTAGTTTTTAGCAACACAAATAAAACATTTTCATAAATGTGTATTTAAAAATTTTTGAATATTCTGTATCAATAACTCTGATAATCTGATTTAATCTGATATTTTGCATCAATCTCAGAATCTCAGAATTTTGACTGTGTTCTTCTGTGTAACTTGCGAGCACAACCTTTCGTATTTAAATCGACTTTGTGCTTAAATAGATTAATTGCAAGTACCTGAAAAACTAATGGGCTTTCTCATATGCTAATTTTTTAAAAGGGTCTTTAATGTTTTGGGTCCGTCCGTAATTTTCACAATTCCTTGCATATGAACCAATGCCACCGGCAGTTAGTCCTCCTCTAGCATCTGTCACTTCCTTACATCCTATTTACCATGAGTAGGTTCTCAAGATGTTTTATCCTGAAGATAATAATCAGTTCTCACCCAATTTTCCCATGCACCCCTTTACTTCAGCTCCGAATGAAGGCTGCGTTTTGTATTTTGAAAGTTTGCAAGGGGAGAGTGGGAATACTGGAACGAGAAATGCGGCGGAAATGAAGGGTTGTGAGAAGAGATATGATCTGAATGGGGGACGCGTCATAGGCTGAGGGCATTGGGTGAGAAATTAGTCGGGACACGGAAGGACGTAGTGAGGAGGGCGATGCAGAATAAATAGGGAGAAGTAAGCAAAATTTGGTATTCGTAAAACTCGAACCCAATTCAAGACTTGGCTGAATGCAAATTACCTCGGCGCGAGTTTGCGACCACCTCGCTTTGCCTTCCTCCTCCACCCCCCGCCCCTCCTCCCTCCACCCCACCCAACACCTCCCCCTCCACAGCCTCCCGAAAATCTTCCTTGTGCCCTATCCCATCTCCCCTCCCCGGGCCCACACCATTCTTCCGTGGAGGGACATCCGCCAGAGGGCGCCCACTGCTTCCACACCTCGCCCGTCCCGCAAGGCGCGAGTTCTTCCGCCTTTTCCTCTCCCGCGCCGCTCTTCGACGAGTCGTGGATGATCAAGAGATGTTGAGATACAACTGGAGAGTGGTGTTGCTGGTCTCTTGCATAGAACGATTGATAGCTACGAAGAGGGGTGCTTGGGATAGGGGAGGAAGGCCACGCCTACTTTGATCAAAACATTCAAATCGCAGTGGGTCCGAAGGTACTTCAACTACTCGATTCCGGGTGAAATATATTCCGAAACTTATGATTAACAGTGAAAAAATTATTAACATGTATTTTGTGATTGCTTGAAAATATATAAATCTAGACTGGATGCCGCATTCTGATGCAAAATGACGAAGACCACTGTAAGATCTGGTCTTTTCCCGGTGAATTTGATGTATGAATTAATTATTCTCGGTGTCTCCACCAGTTTAGGCTTGAAACGTTGGCCAGGATGGAGAGCCTAACCCGGTGGAGATCCCGAGAAGAATTCATATGACGAAGACAACTGTTGCCATTCACGATGTTTTTACGATATCTTCGGTGTGACAAAGGAACACTAAGGCATTTACTTTTGGAATTGGATTGAGTGGTAGATTTAGCATGTTACTTACAATTAGTTTTTTTTTTATTTGTCCGGTAAAGGGAATCCCACTTGTATTTGGCGTAAGTTAACAAACCAAGACGGCGGAAATTTGGCCACACGAAAATCTCCTATTGAGCGCCTCCAGTAAATATATTTATTTCAACCTCCCAGTGGATAATGCGAGGCGCACGAAACCCCTTTCCCCCCATGAGCAGCCAAGGAACTGCTCCTTCTGCATGTCGTCGTAGTCGTGCCGAGTAGGGCGCCCAGCTGTGCCGCTCGCCGCCTCTGGGACTCCCGACGGAGTGCCTTCTCATTGGCTCTGCACCTCTTACGAGTTTTGAATCGCGAGAATATTGATTACAAAGCGACGATATCATGATCTCACCACTGAATGGATGAATATTGAAATTTTAAGACGGTGTTTCTTCGTTTCTATACGAAATGATTTTGCTGAATGAGCGGTGTAACTTCATTTCTGCCTCGGAATATTTCTAAAGACGACGTCAAGCACTGCCCACTATAGAAATGCGCGGGAACTTGTCTTGAGAAATAGAAGATCCTACTTGTCACGGCCGTTTGCTTCCTCTGTGGTCGCGCTGACAAAATGTCAACTTCTTTTTGAATGGTCGTTCCCGAGGGAGAATGCAATCATCTTGTGGCAGGGTGACTATTTTCTCCACTGCCAGTCGCTGGATTGATATCTTCAGGTGCATTGTTTGGGGATTCCAGCATGTATCATTCGGGGAATTATGTGTTGGCAATGAACTCATTTCTAAAGATATCCCCTATTGAAGACCTGGATAGGTATAGTACACTGTTTTTTAAATTTACTTCTTAATTCAAATATTGAGATCTGCCGTCCATCACCAACTTCATGTACGGCTCTAATCCTCTCCTCTCCCGCTAGAGTGTAAACAAATGAGATATTTTAAATAATGGGGAAGAATTTGTTAAACAGGATAAAGGCATGAATATGTCATTTATTGTTGTTATAATCATAATTTGGCTGATAAGTTAAATGTTTTCGTTCATTTTGCCTTTGGCATGAAAACATTTTTGAATGAGAATAACTTCATTTGAGCATGCCCGTAAAACATGTCCGGAAAACGAAAAAAAAACATTGAAACTCAAAGTAGGTAATATAGAATTGGTTTCTCACACTCATACCGAGATGAAATTTGCATTTCTAAACCATTCGATCGTCGATATCGGGGCTTAATCGCCGCGATCGCAAAATCCAGCTCGCTTGTGGCCATCTCCTCTCAATCGCGGCCGCCGATCTCCGCGATGGCATCGAAAACTTATTTCCCCGTCAAATTTCCTCCCTTCGACTCCTGTGCAATAACATTCGGGGAGCGCGTCGGGAGTTCTCCCGCGACCTGTGGGAGCTGTAAATGATTATAAGCTCTCCGAATCTCCCTCGCTCTGTCTAACCGAACTGTTAATGAACTCGGGCTCCTTCCCCCCGCCACTTCCCGCGTCCACTCGGAGCGGCTGGAAGAGGAGGAGAGAAAATAAAAGATTGCCTCACCGCCTCTCATCATTATTCCGCATTTCTCGCCTCATCCTCCTCCTCACCTCCCTAGACCCCCCTCTCCCCCCCCCCTTAACCCCCTCTCCCCTCCGATATCTGACCCCCTCCACTCCTCTCCACTTCACCTCCCCCCTCCACCCCTAAAACTCTCACCCCGGCCGCAGCGACGCTCGGAACGTTATGAGGCCATAAAAGCGCGACACTTCCCTCTTCCATCCCTCCCCATCGACTCCCAAACTCACCGAGTCCTCCTCTCGCCTTTGAGAGGAATCCCATCCACGATCTCCCATTACCCATCGGTCGGAGCGGCAGCAGATTCTTTCGAAAACTTCGTGTCTAGCTCACAATATTTAATTCCTCTAGGTATTCCTTTAGATGTCTCATGCGCCAGTGCCTTTTATTCCGAATGCATTTTTATAGTCGTTGTGATTTTTTCATGTTTTTTCTCCGCATTTTCAGCTTACGATGATGCTATTGCACCTCATCTTGACGAATTAGAAAACGTGGTTTCATGGTCATCATCCCTGGATGATGTCTAACATAATGTCTAACCGCTAGGGAGAGACCCAATAGTTTTTTGAGGATGTTCACTCAAATTGAAGTGCTGGATTCACTTTTTTAAAATCCAATGGGATAATTAATAGTCGGGTCGAAGGTTTTCCCTAATTAATTGTGCGATATGGGTCTTTCGTCCTCGGTGGGAGATTATACGATTAAATGAAAATAGATGTAAAATCTGGCTAGTAAACGATTCCAAACCGCTAATATTGAAACCAATTAGGGCATTAGAAGCTAGTTTACAAAAGAAGCATATTAAATCTTGCCTTATAAAAAGATTTTAGACGAAAACAAAAAGTAAAACATTTAGAATGACGAGGGAAAACATTTTAGAGTATAGCAATTAAATTTCCTTATTAACGATTGGAAAGCATCTAGGAACTGCAAATATACGCTAATTTTCCGGCAAATAGGCATTTATGTATATATAGAGCACGTGAGTGGGTATAGATTATGACATAGTCTGAAGGAACAGCTGTTAACTTCTAGAGATGTTATGCGAGAATCTAATCAATGTTTGAAGCTGTATCTGTACATTAAGTCGGAAACAGAATTCTTCGTAAATACATGAAAAATTATAGCTTGATTTTCATGAATGACATATTTTAGGCTGGTTGATCTCTACAAGTTGAATAGATTTTCCTCCTTGTTTCAATTGGGGGAGAACAAGGAAGGATCCGTGCATGTGAAAGAGGGTGAAAGAAAATTTTCGTTCAGTTTTGATGAGTTGCGGCATATGGTCATGGCTTATCTGCACAAAATGGACCAGCAATAAACATTGCTATGCCATCCAACGAAGGAAAACCATCGATGGGCTCGGCTCGAATTCGGATGGGTGATCATGCAATCAGTCCGAGTTGCTATGGCCCGGTGTGCAAGAAGGTCTGTGAAAGGCGCATAATAAGTGCTTTTGGTAAGTGTTAATAATTGAGCTTGGCTGTCAAAGTATGTTAAACTTGATTAGTATATCTATTACACTGTTATGGTAAATCAAACGTCATATCTATAGTCCCTATAATTATAAGCAAAGCAATAATAATGTGCAGTTAAGGAAGCAAAGCGATCGGTATGAGGCTTTATACATGTTCATACGTAATTGATTGGCAATGGATAGCATACTACCTCAAGGCCCATCTGAACGCGCCATCATGGAAACAATTCTCTCCTTTAATCCTCGGCCATTCCTCTGCGCTTCGTCCGTCGTCGCACCCTTGGCGGTCTTCATCCCTCCCTCCCCTCTCTTACCGACTCATCCCCCCTCCCTCACTCATCTCTAATTTAAACCCCTTCTAAAAATCGACCCCCTTAACCCATTTTTATGCCCGGCCATATTTTTTTCTTAAACCGTCCTTCTTCCCACAACCCCCCGCACCCAGCCGCTCTTCCATTCTCCATTCCGCGCCCTCTCCCCCCACCTTGCACCCTCCTCCCCGCCCCCATGAATAATGCCGCCTCTCCCGCGCCAAACCCACCCTCCCTCCACGAAACCCTTCTTAATGCTTCACATCCCCACCCTCCCCCCACCTCCCCACCCACCCCCTCGCGCCGTCCTCTGTCTTAGTTAGCTCCCTCAATTCGCCTTTAACTCCTCTCACTATCTCTCTTTCTCCGGGAACAATCGAAGTCTAAATATTCAAAAGAGGGTACAGGGGGTTGGGTGAGAGAAGAGTTTTCGGACCCGACGGAAGAATTTGTGGGGACCCAGCGGATTTTATAAGGTGCGAGATTTCTTGGGAGAGCGGGGAGGAAGTGTGTTTTGTGGCGGAAGCGCCGTACTATACACTTCGGGATGCGGATTTGACTCCGTAGGGGTGAGGTGAGGGCGAGAGAGGGAGAGTTAGAGAATTGGATGTCGGGAGAGAAATTTCGGAAAGTTTGAATTCTGCAATCGCGTGGGAGATGTCTGTAGTGCTGACAATGGGTGTCTATCCCGTGGATGAGGGCTGGGTCCGTATAAGACACGAAAACTGTGTTCAAATCTCTTTTTCGGTGACTTTTAAAAATTAGTAATGCAAATGCGGAAACAAATATTGACTTATGAAGGTAGAGAGAGAGTGTAACGAACGGTGTAGTAGTACTATTCGGTTTCCAGGTGCTATAGCTACTTAGGTTAGTTCACACCATTATAAGTCCTTCAAGAATCCATCTTAATCGTTCAAAATCCATCACCAACGTAGTCCTTAAAAAATATAACGTAATAACTCGGAGTGTTTGGGACTCGCAGTCTATGAATGACCATGCTACCACGGAGGGCGAAAGTCGTTACACAGCATTTTGCCACAGAGTATTTTCCAAACAAATCCTTTCTTACATTTTACAATCCCTGATTTTAATTCTTTAAATAGGCGGTATCAGTTGACCAAATATTTTACTACATTGATCCATGCAGGGAATCTATGTGGTATGTTGTGTTATAGGTATGCAAATGCATGACCTCGCCCGAAACAAATATACACTCTTCACCGCGCCCATTAGTGCCTGGGGTTCCCTGAGCTCGGCGTGTGTTACATTATTTTTATCGACGGAAAATCGCCGCGTGAATTCGCATCGCTCGGAGCGATGCCACGCGCTCCCCCCTCTCCCGACGAATCATTACCTCCGCGGTTTTAATGCCCTCAACCGCAATTACCGTCGGTTTCCTGTCCAGGTTCTCACTCGGGCGCGGAAGTTTCGGTCGTGACAAAAAGAATCAAATTAGAGAGGCGAACCGTTAACGGTGCGGCCAAACGGATCCGTCGGCCGCCAATCGCCAAAAACCTGGAAAGCAGTCGCGCTCTCCACACAAGCGACGGGATCCGAAAGAGGAGGAAAAAAAGTTGAACCGACAAAAATCACAAAAACCGGCCCTCGATCGTTTCCCCCCACCCGCGTGGTGATGCCATTAAAATCCGTTGGCCCGCCCTAATTACCCCGCCCCGCCCAGTCCCCGCGAATTGATGGAAAGAGTGGAGGGGAGACGCGAGAACTCATTATATAATTAGCGGATTCCATAAGTGCCGCGTTCATTTAACCTGTCCGGTCGCCTCGAAAGCATCCCACGCCCACCCGCCGCCCACGCCCGCTCTCCTGCCGAATAAAATATGGACGTGCGTTGGCGGCGGCGCAGAATCGCATTAATCGCACGCGCAGACGCACGGTCTAGTCATTTAAAAAAATCTCACGCATCATCATCAAAAGTCGCTAAATCCTGTGATTGGTTGACAGCAGCCTACGGCTCTTCCCTGTCTCCTTGCTAATTCCTTCATGCCCCGATATCTCTTTTTCATATCCGGTTTTAACTGGTTTACGTACCTACGAACCCGTGCGTCGTCCTCGCGGGAATTTCCCTTTTAACGCGACCCCCTAAGAGAAGAACACACTATATCCTCCTCTTTCTAATCGTCTGAATGCTTCTTTCCTCGTCCGTTTGATCTTGAGCATCCAACTACAATATATATTCTCGAAATCATCTATTCTCTTCTGGTCCATTTTTCCAATGATCCATGTCTCTTACCTGTATAGCGTGAGACACCGATGCTATTACGCATAGCTCCACTGCTGGTGATCGGGACAATGTCGAGCTTTCGGCCTCTTACACCCTCGCACCATCCTATTTCACTTCCCTCTCGTCCATTTGAGGAATTGGGGTGTGGGTGCGGGGGTGAAAGAGGCTCTCCATTGATGTCGTGGCTCCAGGAATCCAACCGCACCCATGTCGCCTTCCCCGTCAATCCCTTTCAAACCTACCTCCTCTTCCCTCCCTCTCTCATTTCGACTCCCAACACACCCGCCCTTCGCCCTCCCGCTCCTCCTCCTCCGGCCGAATAAGAGATTCTTCCCTCGTCCCTCCCACCCTCTCTGCGGGGAGGTTGCGGGAGGTTTGGAGTGGAGTGGGTGGCGGCGGTGCGGGCAGAATCGGATGCGGCGGGTAGAGGTGTGGGGGATAAAAGGAGGAGGATGTAATGGGTTGGGAGTGGGGAGGGGTGGCCGGAGGGAATGGAGGGGGAGGGGAGCAGAAGGGAGAGAGAGAGGGAAAGAAGACGGAAAGAGACTTCTCAAGCGGGTTGATAAGGGCCGTGAGAGAGGGTGTGTGGGTGCCGGAGACAGCAAAGGGTCTCCCGATTGGAATGGGGACGCCTGAGAAAAGGGCGAAGGGCTCTCCTCATGCCCTGCGGGAGGGTGCGGGTGATGAGGGGGGTGAGAGAGAGAGGTACGAGAGGTGTGGGAGGGAGTGAAGAGGGCAAGTGGGGAGGGGGGTGAGATGAGGGAGAGAGGAGTCATGGGTGGGATCATAATTGGCACGGGAGGCAGATGTCTATTAGTTCGCCGGGCACCGCCCGTAGGCGCCACCGGTCCCTCTTCGCCCCCACAACCCCTCCCCGCGTCATCCCGAATCTCCCCTGCCTCCATCCCCTCCCCTCTGTCCTTCTCTCCCTTTTTGCGCGACCTGAGCTGTCTTTTGTTTTCGTTTGAGACAACGCCTCTCTCCTCTCTCTCTCTCCTCCGCATCCAACTCCTTTCCTTCTACTCATTGCCGCTCCTCCCTTTCGGCCTACGGCGGGGAAAAATAAGGGGTGCGGCGTGATGGGCACTCTTCTTCCCCCCCCTCCCTCCTCTATTTACCCATCCCACCCCACTCCCCTCTCTGCCCCTCCCTTTACCTCTCCGAATTCCTCTCATTCCCATTGCCAAGCACCTCTTACCCCACGCGCTATACGCTCAGTCCCTTATTTTTGACGTTTTTACACGCGAATGATTTCTCTTTCTTGGAGGGCGGTCGTTTTGGTCTTTCTAAAAACCCACTCTTTTTTCTATTACACTCATTTTTATGCTCGTACCTTTTTTTAATTTAGGGGACTGAATGTGTTGAATTTGTTTTTGATTCAAATGAATTCTGTTAAGGAGCAGGTATGAATAACGAATTTGCAATTTGATTTTTAAGACGCGGAAAAAGTCAACCACATCGCAATAAAATGCGTTTTCTCTGGTAAATGTCCTTCTTGAGCCCCTTTTGGGTTCTTAGTAAGGTTACGTAGACCGTCAAGCCCAACAATCAGTCCACAAGGAAAAAGGGAAGTGAAACAGATCGATTGGTGTTGAAATTGCAGTTCGATGTGAGATTATTAAATTTACAATTTTTCTCGTAATTCCAAAAACTTTGTCCTCAGCGCGTCATGAAAAATTAAAAAAAATTAATCAGTTAACGGAGATTAATGGGGATAACAGGATACTTACATCCTTAAATATATGTACGAGATTAATTTGTCTTTGAAGATATTCAATAATTCTTTTTTAAAAATTCTTAACGTACGTCTATTGAAAATTTCTTTAATATAATGAAAAGAGATATCAGTGAATTATATCGTCTCTGGGTCAAAAATTGAAATTTAATATTATATTAAATCCAAATGTTATCATCCCATTTTCTTTTGATTGAATGATGAAACAAAGAAAACTCATAGTTTATATCCATAGGTAGTCTTGTGATGGAAAATCCGTTTCCAAGTTAGCTTTTAACAAGTCGAATTCCTTATGAGGAAGGTGGCAATGTGTTGGAAAATTGGTATATACTTAGTAGTGCGGCGTATGACGAATTTCTGATGCGTAAAGAGTCACATTATGATAATTATTATTTGTATTAGAATATTTCGATTAACTTTACGTCATCTTAATCCACGATGCTGAAGCATTTAATATTCTTACTTATTATGATAAGAAACTTATACTCTTCTATCAAGTATGAGCCAATTTAGGGGAAATATTTCCTACTTCCATTCTTTTAACCCTTCCTTGAGATACTAAAGGAAAAACTCTAAACACTCCATTTGACAAATTCCCTCGATATCTGCAATTCATCTCTCTTAGGCTACTCTTACGTCAAACCTTACCTACTTAATCCCACCTCCACATTCCTCGAACCAGTTAATAAGATAACTGAAGTGGTTGATGAGAGATCGAAAAGAAGTGTCTTGCGATACATCGTTTGTTCTACTTAATTAATTGACTTTGGATAAATCCCCTCATCATACGAATATATAAATCATACTATGCATATGCCTTAAGTTTGAGCATAAGTGACAGGGTTTTAGAAGAAATATTAATGTGATTATTTCATTTTTCCAATGATATTTTAAAGAACATGGTAACACAAGGAATGATGGTTGACACTATCTTATCCCGACGTATTCTTCAAGTTAATTAGGCAGAAGTGTACACACGAATGACTCTGATATGTGATAGACTCCTACAGGGAGTACTTAAAATTAGTTTTACTTCTATAGATCAATATCCTACAGTTATATTAATCCCTATTCTTTAAGATATCGTAGCACGGCTAAACGTGTGAAAACTTTGAATTGTAATTAGGTACATTCATTAATGAAATGGAATTAAAAATGTATCTCCTGAAATGAAGTGAGTAATTCAAGGTTGATGAACTACAAGATGATGCTACATTGTACAGTCCGTACAATGTAGTAAGGCCAGACGAACCACGCCACAATAAGAGATAATTCCAGTGTATCCCGCGTAAAATGTTTTACGTTTGCGCCAAATTTATGTTTGAATTAAGTCTAGCCCAAACATCGACAATGAGAATCCTAACTACAAATGAGGTCCAAATAGTTTTACTTGGCCCGATTTACTTAAATAAACGTACTACAAAGTTGTAACACCATTTGGGGAAATTTAGCTAATTTTGTGCTACCTTCGAAAGCTAATTCATTTACCGAATTCACTCTACCTTTTTTCCAAAATTAGCGTTAGCTTACGTGAATATTTACATAAAAGTTTTTGGAAAATTTATGAATCTTTGGGTCAAGTTGCGCAATACCTTTCCTAAATGAATTCGTCAATGTATAAATATTAAGACGCTATTTGAAGTTATGAGTCTCATTGCCGATGTTTGAGCTAAACTTAATCCAAACATAAATTTGGCCCAAATTTGGCGCAAACGTAAAAATATTTACGCGGGATGTCAATCATGTGGCCGGAAGTACCAAATTTTTATGAATACTGATCAATTTTGTCAAAGAAAATATTTCTTAAATCATGATTTGAACAAAGAAATTCATCAGCAATGACGTAAGATTTGATGCTTTCCCGGTGAATTATTGAAGTGAAATTCTCTATGGCTTCCGAATGGATCAGAATCCCCATCTTCGCCAACGTTTCGATGAAAGACTTCATCGTTCTCAAGGCTGTTGTTGACAGCGCTGAGGACGATGGAGAAGTCTTCCATCGAAACGTCGGCGGAGATAAAGAACCTGACCTGGTCGGAAGCCCGAGAGATTTTCACTCCATCATCAATGACGCTGAATATTAATCTTATTTGCGGTTTTTAAAAACGTTTTTGAGATATGTCTCAGCGACTTTATTGCCATTTTTCGCTCCTGGTGCCAAAAAATCAAAGTTGTGCATTCTTTTCTTGCGAAATTTGCATTGATTCTAAGAGAAGTCATGATAGGTTTCCATTAGCTAATTCTCTTATATTCCTCCGTTTGCGAATTCCGTCGAATTATTCCCATACTTTTGCCAAAGTACACATCATTCCACCATCGAACACTTCTTTGTCCGACCCAAGACAAACAGACGTTATGCAACCTCATTCCACATCCATATTTCTTTCTCATTCTTGCTCCTGGTCGGAAAATCCCCTCCCCTAGTGCCCTTTCACTTTTGATATCAATATTCCTCTTCTTTACCCAACTCCCTGATCCCCCTTCCCTTGCCATTTAAGGAGCGTTTATTCCATCAAACTTTTCCACACTTCTCTCTCTCTTCCTCCCCCTTCCCCTCATCCACCCGATCACCCACCGCCTCCTCCCTCTTCCACATATTACTCGCTCCTCTTTCCTCACCTCAATCGCCCCCTTTTGCCTTCCCTTCCTCCCTTGATCCCCCTTCACCTTTTCTAATTATTCCTCCCTTCCAACCTTTCTTACTTTCCCTCCCGTTTCCTCTCTCCTTCCAGGCGATGCTATCTTTGTCCTCTTGTCTTGCAGCCGTGCTCGTCTCTTTCCTTCCAGCTCTCATTATTGCATCTTCTCGTTCGTTCTTTCCTTATCATCCTGCCCATCTTTTACGATCTTTCCCTCGAAAACATACATATGCTGAGGTGCGTTCCTTGACTATCAGTGTCTCTCCTTCTCTCTATCTTTAGTGCTAATCTGATTACCTTAACCTTATTTTTTTCCTGAGTACTCTTATGGCACGAGTACGTCCTGCACCCTAGTATAATATATGCTTGTAACTTTTCAGGTTTCAACGTTTTAAGTGTCAATGCTCTCGGTGAATGGAGCGTTGACCTTATGCGTAGTCTGAGTTAAGGATTTTTCCTGCACCATTTATTAAAGACCATCTCTCTGCAAAAATCGAGTGAGTTCATAACTTATGAATTTTTAAAACGCATTATGCATGAATTTCTGCAGGAATCACACATGAATTTTAGTGACCATAATACGTCAACAGGTTCGATTTATTCCAGTTGAAATAATACTTCTAAAAGATTTGTTTTTTGCTGCGCTAAACCTTTTAGTTTGCAGGGGAATGGAATGATCTATTGATGAGGTATAACAAAAGTTGCATTTTTACTCTGGGACTTCAAGTTTGTACGTACGTAATAATTTCTGTAATTGAAATAGTTTCCATAAAAAACTTATGTAAACATCAATTTAATACCGTATCTGGCTGGTGTTATTTGAAATTTTATTAAGTTGTCGTACAGGACTTACTTTCATTTAGATACATCAGGCAGAATCTGCTATTTCATTTGTGGAATGATTGAGCTTCTCTGTAATGGGCTATAAATTCATTCACGAGAATATCAATAAGTGCTACATGCTCTCTTAATTCTGACGAACTACTCGTCTGAATTTGAACTCAGTTTCTTCATAGTACTTCATTGGTGGTCTAAATAAGTTAGATTAGCAAAATTCAATTTCTGTGAAAAAGTATCATACATAATGCTCATCACGTTTATTTGTGATATAAAATGTCTTAAAAATTTAATTTTAGCAGGCTTTTTTTTTAGCTATAGCCAGCAGCTGATTCCGTCAGACCATCGCACATAGTATGTATAAGGATATAAGCTTTTGGATGGAACAAAAATAATTCAGCCAAACCAATTTTGTGCTAGCCAATCGCAATAATTTTTATTCAAAATGCCAAATTTTTCTTGGGAGACACGTGGAAAAAATACAAAAATCGCGGTGTAAAGACTCCAAGCGCTGGAACAATGATTTCTTAATGCCTTTGACTGATCGCTGTGTGACTCTTCACGTTCGCCATTCTCCCATTTGCCCACCTCCTTGCACCCGAACCTTGATACAAATTTACTTTCTTCACCACCTCCTTTCTGCCTCCCTTTTTAATTTGTGTCCCTTATTTAATACACGGCTCTTTTGTACTCGAATAACCCTTCTGTTATTCCGTTATGGTTGGTAATTTGCTTGCTCTCATTTCTTCCCGTCCTCTTCCCAGATTTTTCCTTCCACCCCCCCCCCCCCCACCCTCCCGATATCACTCTCCCCCTCCCTCGCCCCAACCCTCCCCTCCCCCCCCCCACGGTCTTCCACTTACATCCTCCTCTATCTCTCATTTCATCTTTCCACTTTTCCCACCTCCCTCCCTCCTCTTTCTCTCCTCCCCCCCCCCGCCCATTCTTCTCCCTCCTTTCTCTCTTGAATCCCCCGGGATGCTCCCTTTCCCAGTCCTCCCCGCTCCACCAGAACCCCCTCTCCACCTCAGCTGCTTCCCCTCCCCCTTTACCCTCCTCACCCTCCCTCCTCCACCCTTCCACTCTCACCCCAAATTGCCTGAATTATCATTTCAAAATGCAAAGAAAATATAGAACTGTGAAATGGGTTTTAATTGCCAGGGGAATTCTCTCTCAGCCGACTCCTCTCCCTTCTTCTCCTCCCCACAACCCCCTTCGCCCCCACCTCCCCTCCCCCCCCCCCCCCGCAGCCCACTTCTTATTCCCTCTCTTGCCCTCCCCCCCCACACCTTCCGACTCCCACCCCCGCACCCCCCCCCATCTCTCTCCCTCGCGTCCCCCCCCCAACCCCAAACTGCACCCCCTCCCTCTGCGAAGCCGTCGCCGTCCTGGGGATTGGTCGGATGCTGCTGCTGCCGCTGGAAGGCGGCGGAGAGTTGGAGAAGGGTGTGTTTTTTTACTGGAGAAATGAGTGCGAAAGGGGAGAGGGGTGGAGTGCCAGAGAGGTGCGGAGGAGGAGGGCGGCGATGGAATACTTGCGTGCGGGGATTGTTGGGACTGTTGGTTGGTAATTTGTGGTAGGCGACAGGCAGCATGGGTCATTTTCGCCATATAGGATAGTTTTCGAAGATTCGTATGGGTAGGTTTATTTGAGGAATGGTGGAAGGGTGGAAAGAAACTCGGCGTCGGCACAATCCTGCTCCTAAGGAAGACGCCAGCCGTGGGGTCCACAGTTTTACGCATGGAGTACTTAACTTGAAGTGCTCTCCAAACAGCACTCAAGTAGAGACCAGTATTTTCACTGAAAAATCTCCGGAATTTCCGGAATCCAAACCTGGGCCCTCGGGATGGGAATACCACCACACCTACACAACTCTCCGCTGTTTGGAATGAGGAAGCAGCCGCAATGGAGGACATGTTGGTTTGTTTGGAGTTGCATGGTGAGTGGAAGGTTGTTTTTGCCAGTTTAGTTGGAGGAAGGTTAAGGGACGAGGTCTGATCGTGCGGAAAGAGTGCTACAAGGCGTGGAGGGGAGGATGGGGTGTGTGCTCCATTACAAGGGAGAATGCACCAGTGCAGTGGGGTGATGTAACAGCGGTTCGACGGGGTGCTGGAAGGGGTCTAAGGCAGCGGTCCCCAGCCACTGGGGGTTGGTAGCGGTTTAGGTGTGTGCTTAAAACCTTGAATAAAGACAGGTTTAAGATTAAAATAGCAGTATGAATATAAATGATAAACATATTCTCAATATACAGGGTACGGTATTTGGAAAAGGTTGTTTTAATTGTAACGCGAATCAAAAAAAGGTATCGCTGGTCTAAGGAGTGGCGCAGACGTTTTGAGAAGGGGGTCTTTTTGCGTGAGGGCCGTGTTGTGGGTGGAGGTTGTGTGAGGTTTTCGTGGAGAGAGGAACGGAAAGAGAGGGAAATGAGACGCTGGAGGCTTGAGAGTAGAACGGGAATAGAGATAGGATGACGGGGAATGAATATAGGGGTGTCCAAGATGGGGGAGGAGACATTCCCTGGGAAAGTGGCAAGGGTGCACTCTGGGGGACCAGGCTTGGCTGTTAGGGATTCAGGGTTAGTTGAGGGAGTGGAGGGATGGTATGGGGGCAATAAAAGTGTTTATACACACGCAGATATCATATCCATAATTTTCACTGTTTTAATCTCTGCTTTCGAGCCGCTACAGTCACCCGCTGGCTCTCTATTGCATTTCATTTGTAAAAAGGAAACCAGCGGAAAGATTGATGTTCGTGTACGAACGTCTTTTCCTTTTAAGATTGCGTTCCAGTCAATTTAATGCTTTAGATGAATAGAGGTAGAAATAATTTTGAAAGAAATTTCTACAGATGTCATAAAACATAAAGACAGCTATAGGATAATTCTGTGGTTTCATGAATTTCAACGTAGCTCTATTGAGAGATCCATTAAGTGGCTTTGTGCCATAGGTACTAATGAGTCCCTGAAAAAGAAATCTCAATTTCTAAAAATTGAGAGGTCGCTTTGAAGTTGAAAATGCAGATGTGTATGTTTTCTGTTAAAAAAGTAGTTATAACACTCACACAAGCTTATTGGTACTGCAATTCAGGGTTATAAATTCCTAAAACTGGTACAAACATATCGATGTCTTGAAAGGGAAGATTACTTCCATTATAATTAACATTTTCCTCAGCATATTCGTTTCCAAAATAAATGGCCTTGTACTTGAATAAGGTATCAATTTTGAATTTTATCTCGAATAAAGAAGTCCTTAGTGCAATTTTTTATTACCGTATCAATCAATTCCATTGATTCTTAATCGATACTTAATGTACCTGAACGAGATGAGCGCTTTTTTTAGGAAATTAAATAATTGGGTTTTCATCATTGTATATTTGTGTGAAGTATTTCAAAACAAATGTATCGCAAGTTTAAGTAATCCATAGGTGGTTTGTTTCAGTTTTCTGAAAGTGCAACTCCAAGTATTACAGTTTGAATGTTGCTGCAGTGACCTTATTATTAACGATCCAAAAATACGCTTCCTTCGCTCAAGAAGGTTGCTAAGAGAGGTAAAACTTTCCATGCTTTTACTTGACAAAAAGTACGTTTATGCTCATCAAACTTTCTCTTATTCAGTAAGAACAAAACGTTTGGCTAAGCATTTCAATTGTAACTTAAAACTTTCTTTTGAGTCCTCAGCTTTGCCTTTCGTGTCCTTTTGCTGTATAATCTAAAATGTATAGAATTTGCCATGCCTGGACTCTTGCTCTCTCCAAAGAGATTTCATGAATCCCACGCGTTTATGTGGTGTTTCAGTCATTCTCTATGGCTTCTAGAAAATATACTTGGGCCACCGAATTTCCGTGGGAGGAGAAAATAAAATTTGGCGGATATTTCTAAGGTTAAAATGAAAGAAATCATCGCCAGGAGTCTAATGTCAACAGTGTTCATAGCTAGGAGATCCCAAAGTGATTCCTCCGTGAAAAACGACTGATCTGTTCAGTCTTCATCTTGCCGGCGAAGATGATTACATTCAACACGAATCGAATACGGACCATCTTCCCCATGGGCGCTTAAGGATTTAATCGAGTGGACCTTTTGACGGACCTTATATTTTCGCCCGCGGAATCCCAACCGCCTCTCTCGTGCGCCCTCATTTCCCAATCGCCCAGCTCTTAACTTACCAACGCCTGCTCTCGCCACTCCAACAGATTATCATCCCCCTCTCCCCTCCGCCGCCGCAGCCTTCAAACGCCGTTAATTCTTACGCCTTGGCGAATCCTAACGGAGACTAATGAACGCCCTCTCCCTCCTTTACGCCCTCTTCTCTACTCTCCCAACCTCCCTTTCCTACCTGCCTCCTCTCTCTTCGGCCCAGAGTTCTACAACTCCTCGGTTGAATCCTTGATGTTGTTGAGGAAATCGAACTGTTTTGGAGCGTGGCGGCGCGCGTCGCTCCCCGGCGATCGTCGGCGCTCTCCCCAGTCGTCTTCGCGGGGAAGGCCCGCCCTTCCCCACCCGCGGCACCCATGGGTGCGGGGTGGGTGCTCTTCGGGGATGTGCGTCCCTCCGCCTCCCCCGCCCTCCCACCCACCCTCTCCTTGTTCGGGGGGATTCGCCGGGCGAGAAATGTGCGTATAGAGGGTTGGCTCCGGCGGTGGGGGGCGGGTGGGTCTGCCTCGGGGGAGTAGGCGGGCGGGGTGGAGGAAAGGGGGCATCCGTGGGCCTTGAACATATCGTCTACTTATACTCGGGACGGAACGCGGAGGAGAATGGAGCGCGGAAAGTCGAGGATGCTGTCTCTGCGGCGGAGGGATGAGGTAAGAAATGTTTGAGTAAAGCATCGGCCAAGACGCTGCGGAAGGAAGGGAAGGGTGCTCGCGTAATTGAATAGTTGACCGTTTTCTAATGAGGATTCCTTGCCACAACAGCGATTGTTCGATAACTAAACTGTGACCTATTTGATTTTGTGGAAACTGTCAGCGTAATTTTTTTTCCTTTCCGTGCCGCATACCCACGGAGTCGCACCACACGGAGTTTAAATGCTCGATGCTGGGTACAAAAAAATCACTCATAGATTTTCTCCACTTGATTCATTGCTGTTGCTCTACCCACGGTAGTTGAAATTGTTGCTTATCCATCACTAAGGGGTAATTACATTGCAAAATTGAGATCGTCCTGTCAAAAAATGTAGTGGTGAATTGCGAAAAGTTAATC
This sequence comes from Pyrrhosoma nymphula, assembly GCA_963573305.1. Taxonomy (NCBI): domain Eukaryota; kingdom Metazoa; phylum Arthropoda; class Insecta; order Odonata; family Coenagrionidae; genus Pyrrhosoma; species Pyrrhosoma nymphula. The sequence continues at coordinate 182,502,495 of OY754327.1, forward strand.
AGCAGAAAAAGTTCAGCCGCTATTTCCAGAAAAATTCAAATCTCTAATTGTTATTAAAGAATGTCCACTTTGGATGGAGGCTAAAAAATAAAAGACTACATTTGAAGCAGCAATGTATCAGCTGACCGGGGACGACATGTTGAGGATTGCACGGCAAGGAATGCCAGGACATGCGGTGGAGTGGCTGAACACAGTATGACACCTGTGCAAAGATTTTGAGAGGTTCAAGCAGATGTTCCAGGCACAACTTTGGGGTCGAGAGCAGCAGATGGAGGTAAGGCGGGCGTTAGACACGGGAAGATACAATGCCTTGGGAAATTTAAGTAGGGTAGAATATGCTACTTCCAAAATAACTGTAGCGAAAGAATTAAGACCTCAGATGGAAGACGAAGAAATTATCTTCAGGCTGGAGCAACACTTTGGTCTTATATTATAACTAACCACGTAATTATAACTAACCACGTAACTACAATTCCGGAATTCCTAACGCTACTTGGAAGATACGATTGGATCATAGAGGAGCCCGTGTATGAGAGGAGGCGAGTACCAAGCAGGGGTGGACCGAACAACGGCACCGCTGGGAATACGCCGCGATCACAGGGACCGTACGAGGACCAAGAAAGACGCGGGAATGGATTCTAATACAGCCGCGGAGAACAGCAGCGAGGACGAAGAGAGGAGTTCTCAAACTACCGCCCGGAACGCCGTAGAAACGTGCAGGAGATGGCCCGCAGTCGCCCAGCTGATCAGATAAACACCGTCGTAATTCAGAGAAGCAACACGGAAGAGCACGACGAAACAATAACAAAAAACTAAGCACGGTGCCACGCGAAGGAAGTCCCAGTACGATAGTTGCCGTAATGAGTGGGACAAATAGGAGGAGAGAGAGAAGAAGATGGAAGGGAGATAGAAAAGAAGAGAATATTTTACAAACACCGTTGGAATTATTGGAGGAGGAGAATTAAGAGATAGAAGGGAGAAAAGTAACAATACACAAGGAAATTAGGAGAGAGGAGACTGGAGGTACATGCACGAAGTACGCAGAGGCCAACACCACATCCCAAGTTAGAAAGAAGAAAGTGGAGGAGTTGCTGGACTTGACCATGGTTGAGAGGCGAAATTTAGCGGAAGGAAATAATAAAAGAAGGAATATATTTAGGGATATACACGGAAAGAAAAAGGGATATCAACTTAAAATAAAAGTTAGATGTGATGAAGAATTTCACCAGAAAGGATATAGTATCCCGCTAAATTTTAAATCCCAGGCAAGGGAAGCAATTGGGGAGATGTTCGCCAGCGGAAGAATAGAACGTAGCACCACTAGATTTACCTCGCCAGTATTGTGTATTACTACAAGGGACAACGATTCCACAGAGATGGCGCCGCCAGAAGCACAACAAAGACAAAAACCAGCCAGGATATGGGATAGAAGGGCAACACGCGATGACAAACGGACGATGGGACGAGTGAAATTCAAGAGAGCTGACGAAGTATTAATTCCCACATGTCCACAATCAGATGAGAAGAAAGAGAATCAAGGATTCTTACCTTTATTCGAAGGACCGAATGTTATCCTGTAGTTTAAAGGTCTATCAACATGCGTAGTTGGATATTCCCAAACCAAGTAGATCAGAGGCACTTATCACTTATCAAACATTAAACATTTCAAACACGAAACATTACACTAACAAACGAGAACACATCCGATAGGCACTGCCGTGAATTTAATACTGAAGGGGAGATTGGGTTGGCCGAGGAAAAGAGGTACGCATGAAGCGAAGCCCATTTACTTTGCAACGCGCTGCGGACTGCAACGGAGGTAGAAATTTAATAGAGTTGAGTCGCCCGTCTCAATATTTCAAGGTATATATATGTGTGGATAAAGATTTTGTGTTTGAATAGTTACAATGTGATGTGTATATGCAGTGGAAATAAGATGTTTGTTATGATTTCAAGTGAATTTATGTATCATAAAACTAAGTGAAATTGAAAACACGATGAGGAACATTGATGTCATCTTTCATTATTTTATGGCCAGAGGACAAATTACTCAGTGTAAGGAGGTCGATGAACCCGCCGAATGTGGCGATGAACATTTTGTTTACGTTTGAGATATTTTGACGTTTTGAGCCTATGTTTGTAGACATTTTAAATGTGTTTACTTCTCGGCGAAATGTAACATAATGGAATCCCAGACATGTTGAATATTTCGACGTTAAATATTTTAAGAAGCAACCACGTACGTGCAGTGAGTTCTATTTTTAGACTCCGCAATGTTACATATGTAAGGTAGCAACAATTACGCTACAACGACCACGACCCGAGTGCGTGATCAAACTGAAACCAAACAATACTCGATAGCAGCAAAACACTATTGTTTAAAGTTACGAACACCTGCACACGCGACCACGACCTGAGTGCCTGATCAAACTGAAACCAAACAATAGCCGACAGCCGCAAAAACACTATTGTTTAAAGTTATTAAAACACCTGCACACGAAGGGAAACGAGGGAAAATTCCTTCGAGAACATTCGAATAGAAGGAGGGAGAAAATAAATAAATAAATAATATATATATATATATATATATATATATATATATATATATATATATATATATATATATATATATATATATATATATATATATAAATAAATAAAAATAAACTTTGCCACAGGTGGGGCGGAAATAAATATAGAAACACAAAAAAGAAGAACACTCTCACACTATACGTTCTGATATTTCGACAGCCGAGCTGCCTTTCTCACAGAAGGAAGGATACAGAATGATGCTGAATGATCCTTCCTTCTATGAGAAAGGCAGCTCGGCTGTCGAAATATCAGAACGTATAGTGTGTGAGTGTTCTTCTTTTTTGTGTTTCTATATTTATTTCCGCCCCACCTGTGGCAAAGTTTATTTTTATTTAAATTATCGCGTGTGTGATTTTCCACGAACTCGTATATATATATATATATATATATATATATATATATACTGGCGAGTTACTCCAGTTTAAACAATCAACCAAGATAAAGGTCGAATCCACGCCACTCGCTGCGGTGAAATTACGTCATAGAGACCATTAAAAAATGAAGAAGTATTTATAAAGTAGTTGTTTCCGGTACGAGGGAAGTATTAGCCGTACTGTAAAAGGAAGTAAGCCGAGGTCAGCTGGAACTACCCGATACATAACCAGGGAGCAGTCAACCTAGCGGCCGAGTATCTGTAGCGAGACAGCGGTGGACGTTAACTGCGTGATTTCCTTAGCCAGACGAGGGATCAGCGCAAAGCATGTGTGTCACGACGATAACCTTGAAAGAAGTCACTATATATGTATATATGTGATCATGATTAATTGGTAAAGGGTATTTATTTGTGTAAGTGAGCACATTCGTGTGCAAAAAGTGAAGTGAGCCGTGAAGGCTAATAGAAATTCCCAATGGGAATTATCGCTGTGGCCCAAAGGGCGAAGAAACCAATGTGATACACTGACAAAGGTAACAAATACACCTGATATTGTGATTCGTGTATAATATGCTTTTATTGAGTGACGTTTTGTATTTCATATAAGTTAGTACGGGCAAATATCAAACCTTTGATGTGGAGAGAAATACAACTGTGAATAAATAGAGTTCATAAGTTATAAAGAAAGGAAAAAGTGTTATTTATTTTATTGGTAGAATAGAAAGATGATAATTGTTATATGATATATGTAATTGTATTTAAATATTACAATGGGCTACTGTAAAACATAACCGTTTCCAATGTCTGCGAGGGAAAACGGTGGGCCTGTGAACCCAGATCATCGTCATCTGGGACGCTATCGAGCCCCCGGCAAACACCTACTAATGAATGAGATGAATATTAGACAACACATCCGTGCTACTCGATCTTTGATCAAGCATGACATGAGTGACTCTCTCTAGAGCTTATTCTTTGGTCGTGGTTTCCATTCCCGCCAGGAGCAAGACTTTTTGTTAGCTTTGGTGGTTTAGCCACGAAGAAACCTGATCTTGTTCCCAGTATGACACGTTAAGATTTCATTTAGCCTTTAGAACGACTCTAGCTTCCGTCACTACAAGAGATAAAAGCTCTTGCGCCTTGATTAGTGCAGAGTTTAGGAAGTCAACAGAGCCGCGCGCTCGTTTAACGATGCACGATCACCCCCAGAGCCACTCGGAATGTGACAATCTAATGCATTAGCACAACACCTCACGTTCAATCGACCTTCTCACTCATTCCCCCTCCTTTCGCTTTCTTCCTCTTGTCACCCCTTCCACCACCTCCTCCTCCCTCCACCCACTGCCCCCCCCTTCCGCCCCCCCCCCTAAGGAGGCTGTCCCCCTCCCACCCTTATCACTCCCCCCGCATCTCTCATTTTTCACCCTCGCCACCACCGGAGGAGCACCCTCTCCCCCAACCTCTGCGACCGACACCCAACCCTCCCTTTCATCCCCCGTCTCCTCCTCCCTTCCCTCCTCTCTCCCCCCCTCCTCCCTATTAGATTCCTCGCCGTTGCCGTGGTAACGGCGGAATCCCCAAGACACCTCTCTCTTCCCCATCCTCCTCCTCCCACCCTCTCTCTCTCCCAGCGTGCCATTCTGCGGATGTGATTAATGCCCCCTCCTCAACCTCCACTCACCCTCCGCCACCCACCGCATGCTTCCCATTCTGCCACCCGCCTTCCACTCCTCCTCCTTCGTCGTCACCCTGCCCTGTCCCACCCATCGCCGCCGAAGCCATTCCTTCACCCTCGCTCTCCCATTCCGAATATGGGGGGGGGGTCCCATTGCGTCCCCTTTCCCCGAATATATCCCATCCGAGCCTCCTCCTCCTCTCCCCTTCCGTAGATCCCTCCTTCTCACCGCACTTTACACCCTCCCCCAGTCACCCTCTTGCTCTGTGTCTCTCACCCGCCTTCGCGTTTTCCTCCACCTTCCACCCCCAACCTCTCTATCTCACTCCCTCCTCCCATCCCCCAATGCCCCCGCCTGTATTCTTAATCATTTGCGGTCGTTATTTTTGCGAATGCCGTCGTCCCCATATTCTCCAATCAGCCTCCTCTCTTTCTCTCGGGTTTACGTCATTCATCTGATTCTCACCCGTTTTCCCCACGCTTCTCTAATCCATTCACCGAGCCACGGAAAAAATGAGTCTCCTGTCGATGTGTATCACTCCTCGCGTTATTCCCCTGCGCTGCACTGTGGCTCACCTCAGGCTCCATGCGCTTACGTTGTATCCGTGAATATGTAAATCTCAGGAATTATTATAGGTGTGTTGTGACGTGTGGAGATGGAGTTACGGGGGAAATTAGCGCTTCAAACTGCTACAAATGGCGATAAAAGGACAAATGCATGACAGGTTAATTCACCAGGCTAATGCATGAGAAATACCAGCCAGAATCCTTCTCAAATTCAATATTTTAGCTATGGCGTATTCCCGTGAATTGGACAATGCCTATTGTAATTGACATATCTGTGCGCGGCGTTCTTCGAGACATTTTTCTCGTATTATGTTTTACCCCTCTCGGAATCACTTTATAAGGTCAAAGCGGAGTTGTTATTGGCATCGAGTCTCTCTTAAGAATAAGGAGTTTCACATAAATAACGTCGCAATTAATAGCTATTATCATCTAAACACATTCAGTGCGAACATCGCTTCTCTTCTCAGAAATTCCCTGTCGAGCTCCCTCCTTTTCGTTCCGGAAAAAATTGTTTTTCCTCGAGGCCTTTATCTATTGAAGTAATGCATTCTTCTCATTCCTTGTGTGCGTGCATCCTGCAACTAAATGTTTAAAATTTCCCTGTGCTCTGACCCCTCCCCCCCCCCACACTCCCGCTGTTGTATGGGAGCATATTGGTCGGGCTCCAGGCATCACGAAGACTGACCACACGCCGTGGGACACTCCACAAAGAACCCTTTTGGTTTTATACATAGTGTCTTCTACTGTTGTGTACCCCACAAAATTCCCCAGTAACCAGTGGCAAAGCGTCTATTTTTCCAATGCTTGTTCCTTTCCCCTTCCCCCTCCTCCCCCTCGACGCGCCGCGGGACATTACCTCAACGAACTTTTGGTTTTTTCAAATATCAAATGTTAACGATTTTCTTGTGTAAATAAAACTCCCTCCCCCCTTGAACTTTTTCCCCTTTCCCACTCCCTCCCTCCAATTTTCTAACCTCCCTCACCCACCTTCTCTTGTATATATACCTTGATTTACAAATTTATGTACCTGATGATGATGCAGTGCATCGAAAGCCGGGTCGAATTAAAATTTTTATCTGTGGATAATTGAATCTTCTACGTTCTTATTACTTCTCATTCCTATTACTTTTTTGGGGCATTTTTTTGCTTAATCATTTTCATATACAACTATTGTAAGTTGCCTATTTTTTTGTAACCGAATGAATAATAATAAGAAAAGTATGCGTTATTTCAACCAGTTCAAGAGATCACTCCTTCTAAGCCCTCATGCACGTGCACACTATAATGTCAATTGAAAATTTGAATAAATTATGTTTTGTTTGCAGTATAATTCATGATGATAATGATTTCATAATCTCTTAGCAGTTACAATTCTGCGGGTTTTGCTTGATTTGTTGGTTTAAATATGATAACACCGTTCGTCCAAATTTAAAAGAATGATATAAAACAACCCCTTCTCGGATTGCATCTTGCTTTCTTCCATGGCTGTCTTGTTATCTGGTGAACGCGTTCATAGAGACAATTGAAATACACCTTAAGTTGGTCCACAGCATAAAAAAACTTATCTGGAGTGAATGGACAAGGAAATGGAAACAATCTCCATCCGAGAGATGTTATTGTTGAGGCGTTTCGTAGTTATACGTCATAATAATCTTTAACGAAAAATGAGGAATGAATTTGCCTATGGATTATTGGATTGCCCGTTGGTATGAATGGGACTCAGATTTTACGCATGTACTGATTTTGAAGTTGATTCATCATTCCAGTTTTAATTCACTATTTGGTCGTCTCATCTAATTGTTTGCGTAATAAATTATTTTTAATCTTTGCTAGAACTGAAGTTGCCATTTTAATCTTTTGTTGCATCATTTTTTAAATGTGTTGTAGTTCTTCCTAATGTATTAATTTATGTTTCTTACCATGAACACCACCGTTGCGTTTTTTGCGCTTACACTGTCGCAGTCTTAATCTGCTTCTAACATGACACGAAGACACCAAGCCACTTGTATCCATCTATGCAATTGAAAACTGCCTCCGCGAGGATGTCTAATGCCATATCGCTTCTACTTCTGCAACTCATTAATTTAGTTTTTCCGCTTGTTTACCTTACGAAGCGCCCCAGGTATTTTAATCTTTTTGCATCTTCTGGTATTTTTCTGCCTCAATCTTCGGCTTGTGAGGGGAGGAAATCATGCGGTTCCCCTCTTCTTCAAGTCTTTCGTTGTCTTTTCATTCCATTTATCGTCCAATATTTACATTTTATAGATAAACTTTAATGCGAGAGTGTCTCTGGAATCAAGTCCCTTAAAGGTTCTTCGGGAATATTTAGACGTTATATCGCGCTTTCAAATCAAATAACCATTCTTAAGTTCTCCTCATATTTTCTGATATCCCTTTGCATCATATTCCCCCGCATGAGACTTCTTTGGAAAGTATTGAATTAATGCTTTTGACAGCAGAAGTCTTTATTATTTTTGTGAGATTTTCCATTTTATCAGGAATAAGATTTCTAATCGCGAATAAGTAAATAATTTAAGTTGCATATTGCTTCAAATACTTTTCTTCGAGGAATTACACTTAATTTTTTATGAAGCTTTCGTTTATATATTGAAATAAAATTTTCAGGAGTACTTTTAATTCCTTGCTAATATTTTACGAAATTTACTCTTGTTTGAAATACCAGGAAATTTAACGATATTTTCGAGGACATTCCATACTTACCTTTGGTGAACGATAGGTTATCATCATGGGTGTCAAATGATTACTCAACGTTAGTTTTATGATTCAGATATTACATTTTTTAATGGATTAAAACTTAGCTCATTTCCCTGGATGTCGCCAAGATTAAATCGCGATTCGTTCTCTCGTGTTTTCACGTCCATGAGTCCAAGGTGAAAGAAGCATGTGAGGCAACCCTCTCAAAAAATGCCCCCCTCCTCCCCCAACGTCCCCTCAATCCCTCTCGCCGTCCTGTGGGACGTGGCCGCTGCGCATTCCCTTTTGTTTCTCTCCCCGTGTCCCATCGATCCCGCCAGATGGAGTTTTTATCGTCGGGGAACTCGGGTCGATTCCGGTTTTAGATCGCGTTTTCCCTTTTGGGGATCGGAAGCGATCGAGGGATGACTGCGTAGACAGCCGGCCAATCACAATCAAAGTGGCCAACTACTGCCGCCACCGCCCGCCCGCCCCACGACCCACCGCCGCCGCCTCCGATTCTCAAAACCTTCCAATACCTCCCACCTCCTCCCCGCCCCTCTTCACACTCCAACCTCCCGATGGCCAGCCAGCGCCGTCCGTCCAAATCCCAGAGGCCAAGCCAATCGACCCCTCCCTCTCCTCCTCCTCCCTACCTCCCCCGCCCTCACCCCATCCACCCCGATGTGGCTCCCACGTCGTCCACCCTTTTGCACCCCTTCAGGTCCCATCTCGATCCCTTTCTCTCTCCCTGCCTGCCTCCCCATATACCTGCCCTCGATCTCTCTCTCTTCAATGCTCCCAACCCTACCTCGTCCACTCCCGTGCACTCCTAGTCCCCTACTACCTCCACTCCACTGCACCCTCCTCCTCTCTCTGTGTCCTCCCTGCCCTGCCTCCATCCCAGCTCCTGCCTTCCCCCCATCCACCATCCCGTTCCCCGATCGCACCTTGAAATGGCCTATTGAACCCCACCACTGCCCCCCCCACTGCCGCAATCCGTTTATAGCTTGCAATACCGCTCTACGCAACCTTAGCGATCCTATTACTCCGCCACCCCGACACGGTCTCTGTTTCTCTCCATCGTGGTGGCGTCGGGGTGATTCCGTTGCAGGCAGTCGCTCTCCAACACACGCCCAAGCGCAAAAAAGCATACGCGAGAGGATCGGTCTTTGGGAAAGGATTTTGGAAAAAATGAAAGAAACGAGGGTGGATTTTGACGTTAAATCACTCCAAGTTTTCGGCTCATCAGTGAAATTTTGTGCTATGGAATAAAAACTTAACTAGATAGCGGGTGGTGTAAGTGTAATTGGATGTTGAAATTTAAAAGTGAAGCTTTAATATATGAAGTGTTTCGCATATATATGGCTATTTTATTCACAGTAAATTTCTTTCTCATAACATGTCGTGAACTATATTGATGTTTGGGTGAACAGTAAATTCCGAACCGATAAGCAATAATACCGTAATACATATTTTGGTAAGTTTAAAATGCCTATTTTCGAGCATTCATATTGCGATTTTACGCATGAAAGTATGGTTCTTCCTCCTATTGATATACACAAATTTAACTGCTTTTTTGAGGAAAGGAATGAATTGTGCGGCGCAGTTAATAAGTTTTTATCTTTCTTCAAGTTATTAAATTTAACGGTAGCTGAGAATATCGATATATATATTTATTAAATTTAATGATTTTGGAAAGGCCCTTATATATAAATATTTAAAACTGATGATCTCAGGCCTGACCTCGTGGAAATTATGGATATCAATGATAAGAAAACCACCTTTGTTATTTTCACAAAACTTTATTACGCTGGCACGACGCGCGTTTCACCACACTGTGGCTTACAGTATGCCACAGTTTGGTGAAACGTGCGTCGTGCCAGCGTAATAAGGTTTTGTGGAAATAACAAAGGTGGTTTTCTCATTATGTATAAATATTTACATACAGACATTATGATATTATTAAGTTTTCTTCTTATAATGCGACTAACGTAACATAATATGCTCTTGATATCAGTTTTACCTTGGTATTGTGATATCCCAGCAATAATTTCCCTTTCGATCCACTATTTCTGATGATAGACGCTATTAACAGAAGTAGTCTTGCTGAAACTAGGTAAGGATTACATCATCATGTACACTAGTTACCCTCTTCTCTTTAGCATATTCATCACTATTTACCCTCTTCTTCTGAGTGAGGCGCATGAACCATTGTTACGGGCGTTCGATGTAATTACTACATCGGTTATGTCCGATTTAATAGGATGTGCTCGACAATTAGAATCCAGTGAACTTGTCTGGTGCGCCGTGTCATAATGGTAGGTCTCAGTAGGTTGTGTGGATGGATATCTTTCCCCTTGCTATTATTAAAAAACCTGCCCACAGCCGACCGATACCTCACTCACGCGAGAGAAATCCCTCTGCCGAGTGACCTCCGCGCCCCCACTGCCTCCCACCCCTGCCTCCCGCCCCTGCCTCCCCACCAACAATCCTTCGCGGGCACCCAGGACAGTCCACATTCAAACACCCCACCGTCTCATCACCCTCTTTCTAGCCACCCATCCCACGAAGGGAATTAACCCCTCCCTCCACCCCGTCTGGAGTCACCCACCCCCGCGCAGCGTGACATTCCCCCCTCGCCCCCACCCGCCCCCTCCTCCCGCTCTTCCATGTGTCTACTGCCCCTTCCCTCCCCTCCTCCTGCCCCCACCTCTTCTCCCTTTCACATGCACTCACACGCCCATGGTCTTACCCGCCGTCCTCCCCTCTTACCCCACCACCCCTCTCGCCCCTCCCTCCTTCCCCTCTGGAGCGTCTCGCAGTCCCTCAGGATCTCTCCCCTTTCACATCTCCATGCTCCCCTGGGACACTGCCGGGAGCGGAGTGGAATGGAGAGATACGGGGGAGGGTTGGGAGGTGGGGGGAGGAGGGAGAGGGAGGGGTGAGGAAGGGGGACGAGGAAAGGGCGGGGATATGGAGGATATATATGTATACATAAAGATGGAAGGGTATTTTTTTAAGGCCTGACTGAAAGAGGGGTGAGGGTGGAGATAAGAAGGAGAAGGGAGAAAGGGAAAGGACAGAATGGAATGGGAGAAGAAGAGAAGGAGTGAGGATGATGGTTGAAAGATAGGAAGATAACGGAAGAAAAATGCAGAAAGGGAAAAGAATTTAAGCAGTCAAGTTACATGTTTGCTCGTCTTCAGGAAAAACTTAATGTTATCTAATTTTGTTAACTTGTACAGCAGAATGAGATACGAGTTTCCTAGTGCAACCTGTTATGCAAATCCTTTCATTGACAAGTAGAGTAAGGGATACCATTGGAGAACGAGGAAAAGGGTCGGGGGTTCAGGAGAGAGTCGGGAATTTTCCGTTCGTCGTGTTGTCATCCCCCGGTGGAGTGAAAATCCCCTCGATGGAGATGCAGGATAGATAAAATGTTATTGCGATAACTTGAGTACCCAAGAAGAGTGATGCTGGAAACTGTAGACATAAAGGAAGGTTAAATATAATTATATCAATTAAGGAGGTTCCGCCGCAACTGTGAGAGTCAAAACAAATACTAACTTCCAAGTTTTTGATATTTTGTCCAAAAAGTCCTGCCTTCGGTGATGAAATGCGTTACCTATAGAAACCCAAAAGTAAGGTACAAAATATGCTGATTATTCCACGAATGTATTTTTAATGAGCACTTTTTTCCAGCCATAGGAGCCCTCTGCAGCGTCATTTCCATCGAATTACCACATTTTAACTTCAATTGCGGTAGTAATTCCCTAATAATTAAATAAACAAGGTGGTAAGATGCATATATTTTATTTTTATTCAATTTCTCTGGATTATTTCCTTCTTATAAATAGTTTTATATGAAAATGACATTAATAATTTATGGAAAATACTATTTTTCCCGTATTTCTCTCATTCTCCCATTCAACACCATGTAATTTCAAGTTCAATTATAGAATACAATAGCGTGGAAAGGTATTATTTTGTTGTTCATATCAGATAGGGGATTACTTTTTCTACAAATAGACATAATATGAATAGAATGGCATTTAAGTCATTTTACTGTGGAGCCACATTAAATGAAAAACAGGGCTTAAAACAATTATATATACATATATATATATATATATATATATATATGTATATATAATTGTTTTAAGATATATATATATATATCACCATAATTTCCTTAAAAATTCTAGCAAAGATTAGCTGGCGTAAACCGAAACATACGGAAAGTGTCTGACTTTGACCTACCTACGATACAGGCTATTTGGGGAAAACACAATATTATGATGCCCAACAGCTCCTTTTCTCAAATCCAGCGTTGTTTGGTGTTTCTTTTGGAGCACCTGGCACTCATTTGGTTCAGACCATCCTCGTGTATCGAGTAAGAAATTGAAGAGTTTTAGTCTTTTCTCCCTTCAGATTTATTTTACGAGGAAGTACTGATGTCTACCCAGTAATTTGTAGGGAAATACCAAAATCACAGTTTACCTGAAATTGATGCCTTAGCCAATGTTCTAATTCAGTGAAAAAACCTTGAATTTTTTTTGGTGGGGTTTTGTGAAAAAATATTACGGTTTCTGCACTCTCGTAGAAGAGAATGTTGCTCTGACTTACGCGATGGATGTCCCGCGAAGTGACGAGTTGAGGAGAGATTGTTCGTGCGGTGACGAGTGAGAAAGAGAGAATGAGGGAGAGAGAGAGAGGGAGAAAGGGGGTCGAGTGGTGGAGATGGATGAAAGGGGAGGGAGTGAGGAGGGGGACGATGCAAGGTCCAAAATGGAGGAGGAGAGTGACAAAGTGGTGCGGGAATGGGGTGAAGAAATGCGCGCGGCTGAAGGGCAGAATGCCACCATGTGGACGTGCGTGAGGGGGGATGGTGCTCACTTGTATGTAAGAGGGGGTGCTGGAGAGTGGGGGGAGTGGGTGCAAGGCGGAGGAAAGACGGATTGGGGGGAGAAGAAGGGGTCAGAGGGTGGGGGATAGAAGGGGGTTGAGCAGGTGTCCGACGAGTGGGGCGGGGGAAGAGGAAAGGGAGGAGGCGTGGTCCTGTTCTGGTCAAGATTGTGTCGTGCATCATCTGCGAGTGGGAATGTAGGGAAAACAAGCGGAAGGAAGGGAAGCGCTTACGTCGCATGGCGTGGCCTCGCCGAAGTAGAAACATTCCGCTTCCCGAGGACTCATGCCCGATAAAGACTGCTCTCACCCTGGTTTACGTTTATGCCTTTACGACCCGGTCTTTCAACGGCGCATAATCGTTTGATCGTCCGTCGGAAGGAGGCTTGCGTATCTTGCGAGAATATCCGCGTAAATGTTTCACCAAATTGTATTATTTCACTTGTAACGTTTTGCTGGGTGTACAATATGTATTTTATTCCTCTCCACTTTTTGTCGTCTAATTCATGGAATCTCTACTAGCATTTGTATTAGTTAACTACCTAAAATTAAAGATCAGTACCTACCTTATTGTCCAGTTAACTCGTTAGATTGCGAGATAAGAGCTTATTGATTAGGGTTTTCTTTTTTCTTGAGTCCATCTTCAGACGTCGTCGCTTTCTTTCTATCAGTGAAAGATCCATTTTCAGGTAACAATCAACCTGATTTTTAGATGCTAGTTCTATAAGGGCTCAGATGTTCGGCTGTGGCATAATTAAATGGGAGAGGTTTACGTTCACCGATGAAATTTTCAAATTCAATGCAACTTTTCAATGAAACAATTATTCATAAAATGGCATATCTGGGGGTAAACTGTTGTGAAGTAAGATGACATTACGAGTGAATACATAGTATGAAACGGAAAGGAGTTGGGAAGATTGAGAATTCGTACCCGATGACAGCGTGGTGCAGGGGAGGATTCTACGGGGGTAAGGACGGAGATCAAGGAAGCGGGGAATGGGGCGTAGAGTTTCGGAAGAAGGGAAGGCGATCCATATCGTGAATTGCATTTATTAATGGCGATCAGCGACGGAAGACCTCGAGGAATGAACTACTAACGCTTCCATTTATGAAAAATGTTAACCTTAAATCGAAATTCAGTAAATTAATGCTTGAATTAATCGAAAACTAGTAACCGTGAAGATTCGATGTTTTAAATGGAAGACTATGTCGATGGAAAATGTGGACTACCGCCTTATTCACTCAAGTTTTTATCCCACAAACTATTGAAATCATCGGGTCATTGAAGCTGTGAAGCGATATAAAATTTTATGCGGGATGCGGGAAAAAAATTATAAATTATACAGTAAAAAATATTATAAAAAATTTAAATCCTTGGATTAAAAAAGTCATCGATCAAAGGTAGGAGATTTATCAGGACAATCAATCAAAATTAATTCTATTTATCTCTCAAAAATCATTTTGTTCCATCCAACATAATATTGCATTTAAATCAAGTTTTCCGTGGTTTATCTTCTTAGGCAATAGGTAAATATTCAAATGGAGATTTAGCTGAATGTGCAAAAGGAAGGAGTAATTATAGTAGACTTGTATATCTGGGTGAATATTTTGAGTAATCATTCTGACAAATTGTTAAAATGAAATGAATATGTAGCATTCAAACATGTTTCAAGCAACAAGAAATTTGGAATCTGCCTTCGAGTTTTAGTATTATAATCGTTCTTCACTCGCGGTTTTACAATTTTTGGGGGCTAATTTATTTCATTTCGTTATATTAGGAAATTCATTAAGTCTGACACCGCTGACACTATATTTTTTCAAAGGCATACGTCATCTTATGGCATATGTAATTATAGGTCTAAATACTCTAAAAGACTATTTCGTTCCAAATTTCCCTCATTGGCTGTTGATCCTGCTGAACTCTACCGTAAGCATTAAAGCCATCATTCACTAAATTGAAGAAACGACTATTTCTCCGAACTCGTACTTGTTAACTGCGTAATATTTTTTCCCAACAGATACTATCTTCGGGCATAGGGAAATCCAGTTATTCGGTTCTTGGATGCGTATGCTATGATTTTTGGATAGAGGGAGGGATATGGCGAATGAGGGATAAAAGGAAAGGAAGGAGAAATGAAGAGAGAAAGGGCGAGGACAAGTATGGAAGGAAATAAGAGGGAATGGGGGTGAGGGACGGAAGAGGAAGAAATGGGGAGTGGTTCTTACAAAGGAAGGAAGAGGAGAGAGAAAAGAAGAAATAGAAATGGGAAATGGTAAACAAAGAGAGAGGAAAAGAAAGGGGATGAGGGGAAGTGAGAGGAAAGAGAGGAGATGTAGTGGGGGGGGGGAGGGGGTGACCGAACACCTTGCTCCTTTTCTCTCCGCCAAATAGCTCTCCCTCCCCCGTTCACCAATTCCGCCCTTCCTCCCTCCCTCTCGTCCTCCCCCCCACCCTCCCCTCTCCCGCACCCTCCCCCCGACCATATCCTCGTCGCGAAAGGGTCCCAGAGCGCCCAAAGGTGCCACACCCAGGGAGTGCGGGTGTGAGTAGTGTCGGGAGCGGAGCGCGGGCACGGGTGCAAGGGAGACGGGACGGAGGGGGTGTCGTATCCCCGCCAGGGCGGGAGCGGGGCCGGGTGCCGCGGATGGGAGGGAGTGAGAGGGCTGCCGCTCCCCCCTGCGCCTCCCCTACTTCTTCTCCGCACGTGTGCTGCGAGTGTGCGTCGAGATTTTGGGTGCCGAGGCGCGGCGCCTCTTGGGTGGGGGGGATGCCTTCTCACCCCGCCGTCCGCACCCGCAGGTGCGACTCCCTTCACTGCCCTTGTGGACGGTGGAGCGAGGGGATGGAGCTAACGTACGCGAAGGGACGGACGCCCGTGCACCAATCCCTCTCCCCTGTTCAACCCGGGCATTTACGCTCATGCGAGCTTTCAACGAGCACCGCAATCAATGCTGCGAGATGGTGCCTTCGATCGCAGTTGCGGAATTTTTCATTTTGCTTGACTGAAATGTTTTGGTAATTTATTAGTTACAAGAATGATCAATTCGTTTTCAAAGCGTCGTGTATGTAATTCTTCCCATCAATAGTGTTTGCCACTCTTAAATGAAGATAATTATCTTAATTCAATCCCCTGGTTGAAATATGTTATAGACAGGAGGGAGTCTCAAATGTTCATGAGTATTTAAGGGGTTTGCTTAACCTTGGTTATTTCATAAGTGAAAACATACCTTCTGACAAACGCGTCAATACAATTCATCATTTCTCTGATTGAAATAACTCTTTTATTTCATTACACATGAATCTCAAATTTGCGGATTAACCATCTGGAGTTACGAAATACTTGAAATTGTGATGGAGGTTCCATCAGTGAATCGAGTGGTAATAATGATTGAATGGAAGGAACATTTCTAGAGAAAATTATAGGACAGAAAAACTGCAGTCAAAAATTGAGAGTGCCGTTTCTTATGACCGAAATGTTGTACTCGCACTTTGCTGACCAACTGCAAGCATACGTAACGTACGAAATACGCACGCGTCAATCAAGGGTAAAACTCATGGTGGTGACGTAAGAAGCAACCGTTCGCACCCAACTGCGTGAAATAGTTAATTTTGCCGTTTGCTCTCTCAAGTGGCATCGTTTCCTTTTATCACTCCAGTTCACAAACTTTTCGACAGAAGACAATACTGACACTCTTCGAAGCCTTTGTGCGGGGGTTGAGGGGAGGGGGTTACAGGTCTCCCTCCCTCCCTCCGCAGCTCCCCAGAAACTCGAAGATTTTAAAAATCTCTCGACGGCTGTCAATCGCTCCTCGGGCGCTCGTCACGCCACGCAGTCGTCCGTCGCTCTCGGAGACGCTCTCAACCCGCGGCCGTCTCCTCCGGGTGTCCGCCTCCTTCCGACGGAATCAAAAATTGGGGGAGCAGGGCGGGAGGGGCTCGCTCACACTCACGACCTTCGGGAGACCATCCATTCCTCTCCCGCATCACCCATTTCGCTCCCTCCGCACCAGCTACTTGCTCTGCTACCAGACGACTCCTAACCCCCCCTCATTCACGCCCATTCCACCCCTTTCTCCTCCTCCTCAGGGCCCAACCCGGCCCCTTTCTTCTTCCTCTCAGAGGCCCGGACTCATTATTCTCCCTCTCCCACAAACCCCACCCCCACCAAAACGTCGTTCTCTTGAGCTCGTCGCCCACCAGTTCCAAAAGGGGGGGGGGGGGTCCTGCGTCCTCTTTTCTTCGAAGGAGACGGAAACTAGCTCTTTATAATCGCCGTCCTATGCTCCACTCCTCCACCCCAACCCACATCCCGCCATAAAACGCACTTCCTTGCGTCAACTTTCCTCTCTCACTCCCCTCCGCACGCCATTCCGCCGCGTAGCCACCCGTCTCTCCCTCACACCCTCTGCCCTCCCTCCAGCAGCGTACGCCGCGTGCCGCCGCCTCTCCAACCTCCACCTCTCTCCCACCACCCTTTCCCTTTCCCCGCCCGTTACTCCCCACCGAGGGAGAGAAGTTCCGACCTATGGGTCCCCACGACAATAACGCATTTGTCTTCTTTTTGTTCCCCGAGAATTCCTTTATGAGCTCAAGTGAC
This sequence comes from Pyrrhosoma nymphula, assembly GCA_963573305.1. Classification (NCBI taxonomy): domain Eukaryota; kingdom Metazoa; phylum Arthropoda; class Insecta; order Odonata; family Coenagrionidae; genus Pyrrhosoma; species Pyrrhosoma nymphula. The sequence continues at coordinate 182,519,899 of OY754327.1, forward strand.
TGGGAGTCTGGCGGAGGGTGGGGGGTGGGGGTGGGGGGGTGGGGAAGAAGAGGTGGGAGACAGAAAGGGGGGAGGGGGAGATGGCGGAGGTTCCGGGGATGTCGTCGAATAATGTGCGCCGCTATCTTCCCTTCGTTCCTCTCTTTTTTTTCAAAACTCCTCTATGTCCTCCCTGCAATAACACATACAAGTTTCTCTCCTTCCGTCCTCCCCCGAAGTTCATCCTGCTCTCCCGTCCACTCTCTATCCTCAACGATGACCTGTCAATCCTAATCGGTAACTTTCCGGAGAGAAATGTTGCATAGTCACTCACTTTATGGGTTGTGTGGTCGTGTAAGCTTATTTCCCCATTCATTATCTCGTCCAACGTCACGTTATCATTTTGAATCTAGTAGTATCCTTAAGATTTCCTTTTTTATCTACCATGTAATTTATAAAATTAGAAAAATTTTGATGAACGTGCGTTAATTTTCAGTCAAATAAAAATGCGCATTAAATTGATCACATCATTAAGGATATTTTTGTTTAAATACCATGAACTGACATTATATTCACACATTTCAGTTATGGCATTTTTTCGGATTACTTGCGTGCCAGATATTTTTAGCTCTAAATATTCATGTCACCCCTTAAAAATAAAGCAATAATTGCTTGCAAAACCTTCTGATCACCTTCACTAACTCTTTCATATCTTTGACATATTTAAGACCTGTACAAAGTTCAAGCCATCACGTTCCTTCCCAATCATCAGCTTTAATTCGACCTATAACTAAATTCATTTTTTTTCCTGGAATTTACGCGTTTGACAATATATGCATGACGCGTTTACCCTGTGGAAATAAGCATAATAACGAATTAACTGCGCTATGTTTTCATTACACGTTAATACTTGTCTGCTAGACATCCCATCACTTTTCTTTCTTACGTCCACCTTCTCGGCACTATCATGCGAATAGACCCGTGTGCTTCTTTCAGTGAATTCTCGCTTGCAAATACGAAGAAAGCGTTTCAGATAAACTTGTGTAGAAACCCTCAATTTACTCTCTTCCCTTCAGGCTTTTAATACTGGATTCATCATGCGTCCACTCGTTTTGCGACTTCCAAGCCCCGCTCTTTCCCGCGAGCTGACCTCTCACCTCCCGCCTCCCTCCTCCGCCGCACTCCACCCGCTGCCTCCCGCTCTGACTGTGAGTTCCCGCCGCCCCAACTGAGTGTGAGCCGCGTGAGTCCCAACCGCTCACAACCCCCACGACAAGATCTCTGCTCCCTCCTATTCCTTCACCTCCCCGCCGTAACCTCATATACCTTCCCCCCCCCTCTCCCAAGTACCCAACTTCGACATCCACTCTTTCATTTTTAGTAAACTGTGGATCCTCCGCGCGGTTTACTTATCGAAACCCTCTCTTCCCACGGCCACTGACAATCCACCCTTCACCCTGTGACTGTCACTACCCTCCACCCCCAGCATCCTATATTCCCCTTGCAACCTCGAGCTTGTTGCTCCACTCCCGACCTCAGGATTGAGTTACCGCCGCACTTTCTCTACTTCCTCTCGCCGCCGACTCTTAGGCAATTACTCGTGCTCACCCACTTCTACCTCCTCGCCCCGTAGTCTATATCAAAATGTAATTAAAAATATCCCAACGAAGCGCTATGGCTTACCGTTTAAACCCTTAAACGTTGTCTATCCATATCCATGTCCTGCTGGAATGAAAATGTGAGATAAATTGCTTACTACAGCTCTCATTTCATAGAATTATTGTAATAAAATTAAAGTAACTAATTAGAGATCAGTGGTGTTGTAAGCATGATGGTGCTTGTAGCAAATAATAGTAGCTGCCACAGACAAAATAAACATTTTTTTCTATGTCTTATACGTAGATATATTTTCATAGCAAAATATTATTAAAACAATTATGTTTTTTCGCCTCGAATGTGACCTGCACTCGCCCTTGTGGGAGTTCTCCTCTATTCAGAATTTTTATGGACTAAGGTTGGAATGATCCCCAGCGCCAGGGCCCTATAACTTCAGATATCCAATAATGTCATGTATACTTGTAGTTTCTCAGAAGTACTATTTGAGTATTAACTCATCTTGGTCAACATTTTCTTCTGCCAAAATTTAGTCTTCAAATTTTCCTAATGCGGTGGCCCTAATTCGTTTATTAACCGGCTCGGTCCTCTTTTGCCACGAATATCCGCGTCCAGCCATCCCCTCATTAGGTGGACATGCTCTCTTTCCTTGCCGTTTAATATTCCCCTTTGGTCCACTTGGCCCTGCCGTCCCTCCGTCCTCCTCACCGCCTCTTCATCCCTTCCGACCTCCCTTTAACATTCTCCCTTCTTCTCCCTCGCCCTTCACCAATCTCGCCATTTACCCTCCCCCTCCCTTCGCCCTTCCCCTCTTCCGCACCCTCTCCCTTAATGCTCTGTCCTCTGTCTCCCCCTTCATTCCCTTTTTTCATTCTTTCCTATTTCCTCTTTCACCCTACATTCTTTCTTCCCTCATCCTTTCTCCCATTTTCTCTTCGCTGCTTCCATCCCTGCTTACATTTTCGCTGCTCCGTTCCCCCGTAGTTCCCCAATTAATACCTGCACTGCTCCACTCCGTCCTCATGCCCGCTCCCACTCCGTATCCCACCTTTAATCCACGCGCGGCTTCGCGGAGTTCCTCTGCTTCCCGCAAACTCCCTTCCCCCCCCCCCCCCCACAGCGACCTCGCTCTTCCTATCTCCCTGCCCCTTCATTGATCCAAATTTTTCCCACTTTAACCTTTACATTTTCTTCAGTTTACTTGTCTAAACTCACTGCCCTCTGTTAAACTCTATGAGTGCCCATCCGTTTTCCAAAATGAACATCTAGGTTTATCAAATATCTACGTAGATTAATGGTTTATGCATTAACTCATTGGCGACAGTATTTCGGCGTAAAGCTCTCAACCAAGGCACGGATGTTGCATGCAATGTAATTAGGTGACATTGAGTGCGATTTTCGGGTATATATAATTCGAGATTTTAGAGTGCATCAGGTCCGAAGGAGCTGTATTAATATAAGGAATTAACTTGTAGTTATTTACGTTATGATTTTCTCCCGTGTACTGATTTATCTACAATTTCAGCCCTGAGTAAAGTTAAAAGTTAATACCTGTCAATAGGTGGCGGCTACTTCATTCTCTTAAAAGTCTTTCTTCCTTCCTGCACAGAATTCTCCCTCTTCCCAAGCTTTCATTTCCCGCCGCTCCCCGTCCATGTGTCCTTATTCCTTGACGCCCTTCTTTGTCCGCACATGAGCCCTTATTCCCTCATTCCCTCCCATTCCTCCGCACTCTTTCATTCAGGGACCCCCGCCATCTTCGTACCCCTCCTCCTCCCTCCCTTTAGCCATTTTCCATCCCTTCTTCCCCTCCCTCCCCCCATTCCCTCTCTCCCCCTTCTCTCCCTCCCCCCCCCCGCCCATCCCATCTCCCTCCTGCACAGCACTCCCGAGGGAGCATCCTCCGCTCCACGGCGTCCCGAGGGAACCCAACTAATCAGAGTCGCGTTTCCCCCTCGTGTGTTCTCTTCTCCTCCCCCCTCCCACCTCCCCTCACCCCCACATCCCACTCCACCCCCTCCATCTCACCCCCCCCCTGTCCTCACTCTACTCTCTGCGTCCCCCTCCTCCTCCCCCTCCCTCCCCTCTCTCTCCACATCCCTCCTCCCCCCCTCACCTCATCCCTTATAAAAAAGAGAGGGGGAGGGGTCGGTCCCACCCCTCACATCAACATCTTCCTCTTCTCTAACTTCACCAGTTATTTTTTCATCCCCATTCTCCCTCCTCCTCCGTTCCATGTACATCTATATATGTATAAATGTTATTATTTTTTGCTCGGTTCTCTTCTTTCTCACTCTTTCTCTCTCGCTTTCTCTCTAGCCATCTCATATCCCCCTTCCTCCGCGCCAATTTCATTTCTTTGTTTCTTTACATTTATCGCACTTTTCTTCCCCGCGACCTCCATTCCTCCCTGTATCGTCCCAGTTGGCGTCTCGTGATACCTCACTCCCTTCCCTCCTGCTCCTCCCCATTCTTTTCTTCCTACCTCCCTCGCCACACTTGCATCCATCTCTTCCTGCCTGCCTCATCCAGTTTCATACACCGAAACTAATACAAAAGAGGCCGCAAAACATTTTCCCTGTTGTTTCAAAGTACCTATATATTCCTCATTCTTCTTTATTTTACATTTGAATACACGTTACCAAACTCTATCACCTTTCATGTTTAGTTCCCCAACGAAGTACTCTTTACGAAGTACCTTGGGTTTACGTTTTGTTTATTTCTTGCTAAAGTGATGTTAAACTGCTGACCTTTAAATGACCATTGGCTAGCTATGTATACTTATTTCTCCTATGATCCTTCAAATTGCTACAGCTGTCATTTTTGTCTCTCCCAATTACGTTTTCTGGAACCGTCGATAATGATCCTGGACAAACGGTTAGGATTCATTGCACAAAGCAGTTTTGACCGCTGGAATACCGTCTGGATTTTTCTTACTACGAGTTCTAAGTAATATCATGTGGATTAATTTTTAATAGCACAAATGTCCAATCGAATTCGTGGCCCATACATCCATCCTTCAAATATCACAATGCATACATATTTGCAATTATTTAATCGATCGTTTTTATATTCACACAAGAGAGAATATTACTTTGTCTATGGTATGCCGTTTTTTCTCTTTCTTAAGGCCGTTTTACACGGTACATTTGTTTGTACAAACTCTTCCGTGAACTCTTGCATGGGGCAAAATGTATCGTGTAAAGCGGCAAATTGTATGAACGCTTGTGCGAATGTCTCAATGCCTGCACGGGAAATAGAACCTGTTCTAATTTCGTTGAGACAAACGTACAATCTCACGTACATTCGTTTGTACAAAATCTTTCATCGTGTAAAACGGCCTTTACAATTCGGAAATAAGAATATAATGACTATGCAAGTCTTTTTAATTGTTCACTTTATATACGTATTAAATTTCTTTCAAACCTTTCTTTTATCTCGTATTTGACAGTTTTGAAAGTGGGCGTAACTGGTAAAATAAGCTGTTTATTTTAATAAAAACGTCTGCTAATGATTTCGATTATTTTTGTCTCTGTTTTTAATGTCGCTCTCATTATCAAATTCACTGCATTTTTTGCATCACCATCACTTTCATTTATGGCTGATTAACTTATCTTTGAAATTTTCCTCTTCTTTTATTGAAACGGCCTTTTATTTCTCGTATTTTTTGGGAGAGCATTTTAGGAGAGTTTACTGTTATGAGCTGCTTTATTTTGCGCGAAAATCTCACAATAGCTGGAGTGAAACTTGAAACGAATTGTCTGGTGCCGTTTCCACACTATTGTCCGTCCTTACGCTGAACTTCGATTTCACATTTTGCAGCATGTCAAAATGCCAGCATGACAAAATGTGAAAATTGGCATTGGAAATTTTAGTATTGAAATCTCGAACGCTTATAATTGTGTTGGATATGCTAATTTTCAGAAGTGCTCTATTAAAGAATTCCTCTCAGAAGATTTGTCGCTCTACTTTAGTAAAACATTTGATTTTTTTCATTTGATAAATTCATTGGAAACGACGCTTAGATGATTCCATTGAAGTTATAGTGGATATGACTTATATCATCGACATATTTTGTCAACCTAGGGTAATGTTGTATTTAGTTATTTTACTGATTATGCTGGAAACCATGAAGAGATTTCTCTAAGAGAAATCTCTGTTATGATATTGTTATAACGCCACGCCAAAGTGGTGAGAATTAATTGTTCAAGCAAAGACACTCTGAAATGTATGAGGGGTTCCTTGGAGTTACTAACCGACGCAATGTATATTTTTGTATTCTTCATTTGATCATAGCCTTAAAAACATGATGCTATGTTATCAAGGGATTTGTATCAACTTGCATGGGGATATTGTAGTGATAAATAACGTTTAAATCAGTTTCTTAAATTACAACGTCGAACTATTCGTCATCTTAAAACAATTTTCATCCAAGAGATTGAAAACGCGGTTTCTGAGTTGGCATTGCATGTTTCCTCCTATCGCTCGTGGATATTCTCGAGGTGCGCGAGGGAGAGCTTTCCTTCTCTATCCCTTCCCTATTCCTGGACCACCCCGACCTCATATATCCTCGCTGGAATGCACTGCGCCCACAAATTAAGCCATCAATTACGTTACGCTCAAAATCGTTTTGACTTGGTGTGCGACCGGCGCACTTCCACCCTCCGCTCTCACTCAACGACAACAACAGCCGTATTCATTGAGTCGAATTCCGCCGACAATATACGTGTCTGGGAAGAGGGAAGGACGAACAGAAAGAGAAGCCCCAAGGAGACGGAGAGGGACGCTAACTCTGCCTAGTTTAAGATGTGAGACGACATTGGGGTATTAAGTTTGCATTCCGAAAGTCGGAAAGCAAACTAATATGGGATGGAAAGTCCTCAATATTTTTTAAGAATATTGTGCTGAGGATTATTATGGCTATATAGTTTTTTTTACTAAATTTTCCAAAAAGGTAATATATTAATTGGATTCATGGTCTCCCAAATCCTTGTATTATCTAGGTTTTGGTTAAAATTGTTATGTTTTTTGTTTTCATGACAATTTTTGCGAACGATTTGACGTTTGTGCATCATTTAATAAATATTTTTAAAGGCAAGTAGCAATTCATTTACTGATTTTTGTATCGCTCTACTCTAGTAACGCCAACTAAAAACTCGGGAACCCATTCGCAGATAGAGATAAAACCTTCTACTAAAATTATACGTTTAAAGAAAAGAAACGGTGTAAAATATTGTTCATTCATGAATTATTACCCCCCAATATTTTGAGCCTACTTTTGCACTTATTGTCGCATCATACTTTTTCATTAAAATCGTGTGCCAAATGTTTTGGTTAGATACGTGTGGTTGAGATCGCTGCACACATTTTTTGCTCTTTTTTTAAAACTTAAACTATTACGCAAATGCATAACGAATTCAGGGAATGAGTTATCGTGCGGAAACGAAATAATGTCCTTAATAACAATAATTATTACCACTGCTTTAATTAATTTAAGGTACGCACCATATTTTTTTCAATATTACTGAGAAAACCTGCCCATCGTTCACGGAAAGTTATCAAGACGTTCACTCATTCAAGGAATGTGTGATGAAAGGAGGATGAATCCGACGCAAAGGTCCTCTTCCCCGCGTGGGGAAGGTCCCCGCGTGTCCTTTCAAGAGTATCCGCTGCTGAAACGGCGGTGGTTCACACAAATTCGCGCTCGCACTTGAAAGGGACGTGATTCTTGCGGCCGTGGAATTCGACGCCGGGGAAGACGATGGGAGAGGCCGAGTTATTGAGGGCCCAAGGATAAGGGATGATGCGAAGGGGGATTGGGGGCGGGGGGGAGGGCGTTCGTTCGTCGAATCTGCATACTCCGCGGGTTCCTCTCGTCCTCCATCCCCCTTCTCCCCTCCCCCCCCCCACCTACCAATCTCATCCTCCTATCCCCCCCCCCGTGTAATTACTCTCCGGGAGAGGGAATCCCTTCTGGGTGCATTGCTTGGGAAAACTTTGCCGCATTGTTTTCGGAGGCGGTGGTGGGTGGGAGGAGGGGTTGGACTGGTATGGGTTTAAGGGGGGGTGGGTAGGGTTGGAGAGGGAGGAAAGGAGGGTGTCGGCTTTTTGGGGTCCTCTTGGGAGGAGTTGGACGTGGGTGGAGGGGGTGAAGAAGTAGAGCTCAGGGAGGAGGAAGGAGAAAGGGTTCTAAGGGCTGGACGTAGGGATGCCAACTCTTCCGGATTATCCGGAAGGTTCCCTGAATAGGACAATATAATTTAACATATTCCGCCTTCCTGATAAAAGTATTTTACACCCATTGTAAGTTTAAATTATAATTAATAACAGATTATACACAACATTATTGTTTGAGGTGGTTTATAATTTTTGTTTCAATGTCTATTGCCACAAATACTACAGAATGTGTAATGTACGTCGAAATTAGGTTTTTCAAAGTGTTTCTACTTGATAGTAAATGAACTCGTTCGGTAGAACTCGTTAGAGACTTTGGTAGAGCTTGTTCATTTACGAACAAATTGTAGGGTTATATTGGTCATATATTTAGGAAGCGCATTCAACGGAAGCCGTGATTTTAACTTAATCGTATGGAATTTGTTACTCATGGAACGGAATTCTTAAGGAATCAATTCTTCAGAAGTTGGTAACCCTGGGTGGACGGTAGGAGATGGAGTTTAAGGGGCCCTGTTTGGGATGAGTTGGGGGGTTCATGGGGGGTTTCTGCGGGAGATCACGCTGAAATAACAGGCGAGAGGGATGAGGAAGGACAATCCATGTGTTGAAGTGAGGAGAGGAGGAAGGAGGGCGGGGAGGGTCGAGGGAGAGGAGTGGGGTGGAGGAGAGGTGGGCGGTGAGCAGTGGGAGAGGGTTGGAATATCTTAGAGGGTTTATGGCCTCCTCATTCTTCTTCCCAATGGGCCCTTTCCCGGTGACCGTGCGTGGCGAGTCTTGGGACCTTCTAACCCCTCACCAAACCCTCCGCGGCGGTAAAAATAGAGGTATGGCGATTTTTCGTGAGCGGGTTGTATGTCTGGGGGTGAGGGGGGATGGTTTGAAAGGGAGGATGAGAGAGGAGAGAAATAGAAAGGAAGCGCGACTCTAAGAGGAGAGAGCTTGGGAGAAAGTATCGAAAAAATCCAGGAGAGGGGGTTGGTGGCGGAGGAGGGAGGGAGAGAGATGGAGGGGGTGGGAAGACAAAAGGGGGTGTGCGGGGGTGCGTAGTGTGGGTGGGGAAGATGGAATCGGTGGGCAGGGGGAGGATGGAGGGGGTGGGGGGGAAATGAAAGAGTGTTAGGGGAAGGAGGGGCAGCGTCCGCGTTCAAAGATTCCGCTCGCGTCTTCGGAATAGTTCTCAAGACGCCCACCGTCTCTTTCGGAGGAGTCCGGGAGTAAATCACCGCCGACCCAATTTGCGCACGCGCGCTAACGGCGGCGAGGACCCGGAGAAGGAGACGAAATAAAAATAGGGAGAGAAGATAGGGAGGGATAGAGGTGGAGGGGGGAGGAGGATAGATGGATAGATAAGAATGAGGCAGTGGCGAATAGTTGAATGAGATGGAGGCGGAGAGGATAGAGGAGGATCTAGGGGAGGAATAGACGGAGAGAGAGATAGAGAGAGAGAGAGTGAGGATGTGGGCGCCTTTCGCTTGATTTAGGCGCCACTCCCCTCCTTCCGCAAGTCGCGTAGGGACGGGAGGGATAGGCCACCCACCCACTGCTCCCTCTACCGCGCTCACTCCCGAGCGAACTAGCACACACACATACACACTGGGAGACCACTCTTCACGCCGTCCACCACTCCACTCCCTCCCTCCCACCCCCTTCCCACCCTCCACCCACCCATTGCCTTGCTCGTCGTCCCGTTTGCTGTTTAACCTCCCCACTTCCACCATCCCCCCTCCACCTCTCCTCCACTGCCGCCCCAAGAGGAGAGCAGAATGCACACAATGGACCAAAGATCGGCATTTGGGGCGCAAGGGGGAAACGAGTGGGGAGAGATGGTCTTTTGTTTCCGTCCCCGGAGCGGTATACCTCCTCCCCCTCTCCACCCCACCGACTCCCCATCCGCTTCTTATTACCGTCTTGGTATACCCCCACCCTCCCTCCCCCACCATCTCTCCCCCTCTTCTTTATATATATTTTTTCTCAAGGCGGAATCCCTCGGCGCGACGCTCCTCCGACTCCGGCTGCCCGTTCGGTAACCCCACGGAGAGGGGCTTTCTTTCCAGACCCCCTCCCCACACTTCCTCCCGTTACCTCATCCCCACCCCTCGCTATTCTGTTTGCTACTCTCCCACTAGCCCCCGCGACCCCCTGTGGCTCGGATTCCCTCCCAGTAATCATTCGTCCTCCTCCCTACCACTCCCCCCCCCCCACCCGTGGCACCTTTCGTTTTGCCGTTCGACGTGCATTTCTGTTTAAATGTTATTAAAAGCAGAGAATTCAGTATTATTCCGCTCTAATTCATGTTGTGAATTGGACAGAGCTTAACTCCAGCGATTTCGTAGCCGGCGTGGAGGTAAATGTAAACGAAAGCAGTCCTCTTTGACGCTTTATTTGACAGTTGTAGATTTGGATTGTTATACCTGTTTAAAATACTTCTTCTTAGGCTAAATAAGTTTAATACTTCCTCTTACTTCTCCTCAAATTGCGACTGTTGTATTCAAATCGTCCTTTGGATCGTCCCTGTCTTCTTCAATCCTTTTTTCACTGCTGTCATAAAACTGTAATCCTTGTATCATTATTTTACCTATCCCTATTGTACTAGCCCCCCCTTATCAATTTCCTTATCACAGGGGTTCTAATAATTATTATTTCACGCGGTCCTAAACACGCGACGTTATATACTTGTATCGGCCCGACACACAAAAGGTACCCTTCACTTTATCACTTCTTACCTTGAGAGAGATCCTTTCCTTTCGGTAGTCCTTGGCGGCAAAGGTTAATGGATTAATTCATGCACTAAAATGATACACTTGAACAGTACATATATTTATAATAACCCTTTTATTCTTTACTTATGAAACAAATTCACTTTAGTTACTCAATTAATCAATATATGTTCCCTTCTCAAATATATTCGTATTAATTTATAATGTTTGTTCTACTTCACCGGATATTGTACAAAGTGAATTCCCGATACTCTATGCCCCAGTATCTGTTTATCGGATTCCTGGATCCTTCCTTAACACAGGACACTGGCGTTGGTAATTGCTGTCCAAAGCTGCTTACTCCCGGCAAATTATCACTGCAAAAACTCTCGTATGACTTTCACTCGATAAACGTCTCTTGTGACTCCCTTGTTAAGAAGAAGCAGAAGAAGAAGCCGCGTTCCTTGTTTGACAATCCCTTTTATACTATCTCATCTCCCCTCCTGTATGTTCTAGAACATTCCAGGTTTTCTCCCCTTCTCTCGTATCTGATAGGCTATTCCCCTTTCATTATTATAAGTTTGTTTACGTAAACAGAAAATGGTATTGTTTAAAGTTGTTTTCATAACATAGACGGCATTGTTATAGTTTGTTTACGTAAACAGAAAATGGTATTGTTTAAAGTTGTTTTCATAACATAGACGATATTGTTGCCTCGCGGTAGCACGTGTTCCTAAAATATACACAATGGCGTCCTTAATCGTATACTTATGCCAACACGGCCAAAATGGCGTGTTACATTAGCCCCATTAAAATAATGACTTGGAAATATAAGAAAGGAATTATTTTAAAGCCTTCAAATGTAAACTAACGCGGCCCCAACGCCTTCAAACTTTAGCCTCCCTCTAAATAATGTCTGTGCCCAAGTATATTGTGTTACAGCAGAAATCACACATGAATACATTTATATCAATAAACACAATTACAAACAGCGTCTCCTCCTTTAACTCAAGACATATGATACACCATATAACAATATGGTCTCTTCCCTTTCTTCCTTGCTTGAAATAGGCAAATAACCAATGAAAATCTTATTCACGTAATTTAAAATCAAGAACATATTATATAAATCGACGTTATTAACTGATACATTGAACGTGAATATAACGTGCAAATAATAAAACTGTCCATCTTCTTCTCAACATTCATTCTCACTTTTAACCCCTTAAAAACACTGGGTTATCAAAAGGCCATAATTCACATTACACATATACACTTCACAGCACTTAAAGTTCCTTCAGGTGATACACTCTCCCTCCTTCCGGCTCAATCTACGTCCACGAGCCCATTCATACATAAGAAAACACGAATCAAATAATGGCAACATGACACTGAATATACACACATTGAGAAAAGATATCACGAAACATACATATTGTGCTAATCCACCTGCCGCCAAGTTCAACCTCTCTCTCTCGTTCGTAAGCTCCCCTCGCATGTCGGGCCCTGATACAATGTATATTATCGGTAAACAGTTCTCCCTTGCTTGAACGGATCAAATTATAATGTTGCGGCGCTGGTTTCCTCAGTTTAATGACTGCGTGCTATGGTCAGTTGGACTACGGTCTTCTTCTCGTGTGCTCGTGTGATGTGAGTGATACCAAGTGCTGTGCTATTGTTCCCTATATGGTTTAATATTGCTGAAGTGGAAAGTGCCTCGTATTTCGTTCTTTTGTGGATTAAATACTACACACGTGGCTGGCCCTCGGAATTCTGAAATCTCATATGGACCTTCGTATAATGCCAGGAAGCCGTGATAGATTCCCCTTTGTTTATCGGATACCGGATTGGTACGTACTAAAACCTTATCTCCTATTTTAAATTCCGCTCTATTCCTCTTGTCTTTCTTCCTTCTTCTCTCCGCCCGTTTTTCGCCCTTTTTAATGATATTTTCACGTATCCTAACTATATCATTTGCGATCTTCTCGGAGTCACTTTCTTCTGCTGCTTTAAGCCATTTATCCCATATCCGCTCCGATTTCTTCCCGAAATGAGCCTCCATTGGCGTGAACTCGGTTGTGTCGTTGTGTGTGTTGTTCATGCATGATTCCACTATCGGTAGCCACTTCACCCACGTAGAGTGTGCCTTATGACAGAATATCCTTAGCATGGTTTTTAAAGTGCGATGGTATCTTTCCACCTGGTTGGCCTGAGGGTGTCGAATACTACATAAGACGCATTTTATGCCTTCTTGCCCAAGTCTCTTTGACCATTCCGGGCTAGTAAACTGGGTCCCCCGGTCACTCAATATCCTTTTATATTTCCCCGCCTCTGATAGGTGCCTCTCAAAGATGATCTTGATTATAATCTTTGTATTAGCTCGCCTGATTGGGTATAATTTTATGAATTTTGAGAACCCATCTATTGCCGATAGGATGTATTGATAACCGTACTGCCCCTTTGGTAGCGGACCTACCACATCGATGCATAAGAGATCGTTTCTTCCTTCCGGTACCACTGTTTGCAATTCAGCATGGGTGTAACTGTTGGGCGTCTTAAACCTTTGGCATACGTCACATGTCGCCGTCATTTTGCGGATTTCCCTCTTTAACTTTGGGTACGTGAATTGTTCCGACAATATTCGATGTAATTTCGCTGCACCCACATGCCCGTACATCTTGTGCGTTTCTTCTATTAAGGTAGTTAACATGGTGTTAGGGATACAAAGCTTTCTTCCGTTTGTTTCAAGGCGAACTAATCCTTCCTCGATCAGCTGATATCTTTTACCGGATCTGCCCGCTTCTAATTCAGCAATTATTTTCTCTAATTTGGGATCCCGCCTTTGTTGTGTTAATAAGTCGCGTAGCCCCATACACAACTCATGTGATGGCTTTTCCGCCAAGATTATTGCAATCAATGGTTCTTCAGTTGGAAATCCTTCCTCTTCATTCACTCCATACGGGTGCCGGCTCAGGACGTCTGCAACTACGTTATCCTTACCCTTACAATAAATTATCTCTATATTGTACTCTTGAATGCTCATTATCCAACGTGCCAATGTGTTGTTCAGGAGTCTACATTGAAAAAGAAATGATAACGATTTATGATCAGTTATCACGAAGGTCTTTGCACCAAGGATAAAACTTCTATATTTATTCAGGGCATGCGTTATCGCGATTAACTCCTTCAACGTAGTACTATATGTTAGTTCGGCGCCTCTCAGGCAACGGCTAGCAAAATAAACCACCCTTTCTTCTCCATCTTCATCCTTCTGATATAGACGGCTTGCGATGGCGTATCCGCTGGCGTCCGTCTGAATGTAATAGGGTTTCCTCGGGTCGGGGTGGTGTAACATTACAGATTTACACATTTCGTCCTTTATCTTCTCAAATGCTTCTTGGTGTCTCTCCGTCCACTTCCATTCCCGATCTTTCCTCGTAAGCTCATTTAACACCGCCGTCAATCCCGCGTGGGCTTGATGAAACTTCGAATAATAATTGATCAAACCTAAGAACGCTTTTATCTGTTTTCTGTTACGAGGCCTGGGATACTCCTTAATTGGTGCCAACTTCTCCTCCGAAATGGTGATTCCTTTTGTGGATACTTCATGGCCCAGGAATCTTATTTTTTGGCGGCAGAATTCTGACTTTTTCAAATTCACTGTAATACCCGATTCATACAACTTCTTTAAGACAGTGTTTAAATTCTGTAAATGCTCGGCGAAGGATCTAGAGACAATAAGTAAATCATCTACAAAGTTGAGACAATATTCCTTCACTTCGTCGTCCAGCACATAGTCAAGTGCCCTTACTAATGCGCTACTACTTATGCTGCATCCGAATGGAACCCGTTTGAACTGGTATATCTTGCCCTCAAATGAGAAAGCGCAATATTGTCTTGAATCCTTGTGCAGCTGAATCTGGTAGAAGCTCTGTGTTAAATCGATGGAAGTCATAAACTTTGCCCCAGCACACTGCTGGAAAAGTTCCTCAGTTGTTTTGGATGTCGCGTAATCAGGCTTTATGAGTTTATTTATCGATCGGGCATCGATACACAGCCGAATGGATCCATCCTTTTTAACTACGCATACTAATGGCGAGATATATTGGGATGTGCTTCCCTCAATTATTCCTTCCTGTCGCATTTCTTGGATTTTCTGTCTTGCTTGGCCTCGGAAGTTCAGCGGAATTCCATATCCCCTCTGGCAGAACTCTCCGTCTTTCACTTGAAACTTATATGCGAAACCACTTATCATCCCAGGTGTATCGCTGAAGATATCCTTATACCGCTTGATCACCGCCGTCAACTCTTCTTTGCAATCTTCTGACATTTCATTTATTCCCGCGACTGCTTCTCGGATCCGTTCTTCTAAGCCTTGTTCTCGTGCCTCTTCCTCGCTGGTTTCTATGTGCATGTTGTCATATTGTGCGTCCATGCGCATTTCCCTAAACTTACATGCGATCTCCTTTTTTCCTTCACTTAGGGTTATAATCCTGCGATCGTACTCAATCTTCGCGGATAGTTGAGCTAATGTGTCCGTCCCGATTATGAATGGTTTGATCAGCTCCGGCACCACCGTGCAGGCCATATTTGTGGTGAATCCGTCTATCTCTATACTCGGACAGATCTGCCTCCTTATAATTCCACTCTTCCTTCCGACGGCTCCAGCTATCCGGATTCCTTTGACTGGTACCTCCAAAGCGTTTCGCAGTGCATTCTGATTCTCCCGATAAAACTCCTCGCTAATGCACGTTAGCTCCGATCCCGTGTCTATCAGTGCATTCACAGCCACTCCTTCCATTTGAACCCTAATCTCCGGGCATTTAATTACTTCCGGCCTATCCGCTTCTTTCTCCGTCAAGAAATCTCGAGGTGACTCAAAAACATTGCATATCGTTTCCTCCTCCGTGTGGGGTTCTATCTTCTCCTCTTGTGGTGGTGTCCGTTTTATTCTCACTTTCCGTATCTTTGCCCGTTGCTCCTTCGGTATGTCCCAGAATCCCTCTTCGTCTTCCGGCCTCGGCATGTTGGGACCTTCGTCATGCTTTGCCGCTAATAGTTTTCCTGCTCCGGTTTCCCTGCGGCGTTACTTTCTTCCGCCATCATGGAATTGACAGGGCGCTCTCTCATCGGTGGGCGCGCCTCCGCCATATTGTTTTGTCCTCGGCGTCGATCAGCTGGTCTCTCGCCCGGCCGTTGAGAGTATCCCTCGCCGCGAAAGTTATCGTCTCTCCGTCCGTCTCTCTGCTGGCTCGACGCTTGCCACTCTCGTGGTTGTGACCTCTTCGAGTCCCATCTGTACTGCTGGTTGTGTTGGGATGTGTCTTCCGGTGTCCTCCACGTACGGTCTCCATGGGTCCTTGGGTATTGGTCTCCCCATCTTCGGTGTCCAGTCGCCTCGGAGTTTCCGTCCTCTCGCGGTATGTTATCATAGCGGGCCAATAACGTCAAGAATTGCGGGATTGTATTTACATTATTTGAAATCATGCCGACGCTTACTTCCATGCCAAAGTGTTTCTTGAGAATTAGAATGATCATTCCGTCCTCCATTGGCGGCGTCAACTCCCTCGCTACGCTAATTTTGGCCGTCGCATATTCTACTCGCGTGAGCCCTCCGTTCTCCTTGTATTTTCCCGTGTCGAAACTCCGTTTTATCAGCATTTGACGTTCATCTCCCCAAAACTGCTCCGTGAAAATAGCTTGGAAAGCGTTCACATCTTCATACAGGTGTCGGGTCGCAGAGAACCATTCCTCTGCTCTCCCAACCATTCCTTGTCTGATGACCTGGAGCATCATCTGGTCAGGTAACCGATATATCTCTTGGTATTCGCACAGCTCCTGTAGGTATTTCATGGGTCTTGATGTATGCCTCCCGTCGAACGTTGGGACCTTTAATTGTACCATTCCCGCGGGTGCCGTTGTGACGTTAGGTCTCCTGCTTTCCTCACGCACGATGCGTCGGACTGCCTCTTCATCTAGCCCAGCTGCTTTTGTGGTGGATTGTTGTCCCAGCTCGTCCGCCATCTTCTTGAACCTTTCCTCCACGTTCTCATGCAAATTCACGTAACTCGCTTCTAACTTTCGGACCTTGAGATCGCTCGCCTCCAGCCTCGCTCCTACTCCGTTAATTTCTTTCGCGACATCTTCGCATAACTCTGCTAACGCCCCGTCTGTTTTGGCAAACCTTTCATCATAGCCATGTTCGAATGATGCAATAAGTTCCTGCGTCTGTCTATGTTCTCCTGCTATTTTTGCCATTTCTTCCAAAAGCTTTCTCTCTCTTTCGTCTGCTTCTTCCCTAATTTGCCCCATCAATTCTGCATGTCTTCTCTCTTGCCTCTCAGCCATCTCCTCTAAGATCGTTCTATTTCTCTCTTGCCCTTCAGCCATCTCCTCTAAGATCGTTCTGCTTCTCTCTCGTTCTTCTTTTGCTTCTTCTGCCCTCTCTCTATCTCTTCTATCTTGTTCTTCTTTTAATTGCCTAAATAGCGCTTGCATCTCAGTTTCCACCGGTTCCTCACTATCGACCCTAAATTCATATGTGTTTATATCTATTCCCTCCTTTTCTAGCGTGTGTAATAATCGCTGCTGCAATTCTGACTTGGTTCCCCCTACTAACAAGTCCCTCTCTCGTAATAATTGCCGTAGCTCTGCCGACTTCAGCTCCGGAAATTTCTTCATGTTGGCCGCCATCTTCTTTCTTCACTCCTTCGGGATGATCCTCCTTCTCTCCGGTTCTCGTGGTCTCACCTAATGAGTAGTCAAGCCCTACACGCTGGGCGCCAATTAATGTACTAGCCCCCCCTTATCAATTTCCTTATCACAGGGGTTCTAATAATTATTATTTCACGCGGTCCTAAACACGCGACGTTATATACTTGTATCGGCCCGACACACAAAAGGTACCCTTCACTTTATCACTTCTTACCTTGAGAGAGATCCTTTCCTTTCGGTAGTCCTTGGCGGCAAAGGTTAATGGATTAATTCATGCACTAAAATGATACACTTGAACAGTACATATATTTATAATAACCCTTTTATTCTTTACTTATGAAACAAATTCACTTTAGTTACTCAATTAATCAATATATGTTCCCTTCTCAAATATATTCGTATTAATTTATAATGTTTGTTCTACTTCACCGGATATTGTACAAAGTGAATTCCCGATACTCTATGCCCCAGTATCTGTTTATCGGATTCCTGGATCCTTCCTTAACACAGGACACTGGCGTTGGTAATTGCTGTCCAAAGCTGCTTACTCCCGGCAAATTATCACTGCAAAAACTCTCGTATGACTTTCACTCGATAAACGTCTCTTGTGACTCCCTTGTTAAGAAGAAGCAGAAGAAGAAGCCGCGTTCCTTGTTTGACAATCCCTTTTATACTATCTCATCTCCCCTCCTGTATGTTCTAGAACATTCCAGGTTTTCTCCCCTTCTCTCGTATCTGATAGGCTATTCCCCTTTCATTATTATAAGTTTGTTTACGTAAACAGAAAATGGTATTGTTTAAAGTTGTTTTCATAACATAGACGGCATTGTTATAGTTTGTTTACGTAAACAGAAAATGGTATTGTTTAAAGTTGTTTTCATAACATAGACGATATTGTTGCCTCGCGGTAGCACGTGTTCCTAAAATATACACAATGGCGTCCTTAATCGTATACTTATGCCAACACGGCCAAAATGGCGTGTTACACTATGAAGCTTATACTCAGGTTTCTCTTCTCGCTGATTCCCAAAATAACTTTATTGATAGCAATGTCCTCTACCGAATCAATTCTCACTATTATTTCTATGGTTTCGCATATTTTCACATTTGAATATACTTATTCTTCTTGGGGTCTCTGCTTTAGTAACTCTTTTTCGTTATTATGTATATTCCTAGGAAAAGGTGTGTTAACCACACCTTGTATCCTAGACTGCGGCTCACAATAAGATAATTTGCAATGATCGTCTATAAAGCTTAAATAAACCGCTGTGAATAATGTTTTCGTTTTTATACATGAATATATTATTTTTTCTCGTGGTTTTTAAGCTAATATATTTGAAAATTAAATGAGCGTCAACAAGAATTTCATTCAGTATAATCCTATTTATACGTTCTTTCGTGTTGAGGTTTACAATTGTATAGTATTATACAAAGTCTTCTGCGAGATTTATCTTCGCAATAGTCTCGTAGAATCGTTGATATGACCTTGTGTGTGGGAGTACATGTTGTTGAGGCCGAAATTTCAGGTGATATATTTTTATATTGAAAAAATGAAGATGCTTGCCCTTGGTTGGTTAAGCCTGTTGGCTAATCTCAAATCGATGATCTTTCTTCCGTAACCCTCTCGAACTTTATAGTCCCCGCATACATCTTTTCGTTATGCGAGATGAAGAGAGTGCTTGCAGTCGTTTTGGTGGCTTTTACTTTAGCAGTGAAATTTTCGTCTTTATGCATGAAGCATTTTGGCGTGTTGGACAAAAATATAAGTAATTGATGGAAACTTTTAACGACAACGTGCTTAGGCTAAGTTCATAATGTATGTTTCGAGTAATATTGAATAATAGGAACGTTTAACTACTAAAAATTAATTGATAAACGGTTTAAATTAGATCCATTTTAATAATGTTTTGTACTTTTCTAAACTTTTTATTTTTTAAATCCACAACGCATTTCAACAATTTTTTGGCATCGTCAGGTAAATTTAAGTCTATATAGACTAATTATTGACGCATTGCTTCCCACGGAAACAACCGCCAGGGAATTCGGAGTTCCCGCCCTAATTTCCACCCCCTGCCATCCACCCCTACTCCGCCGTTCCCTCCCGCGCCCCTTCCTCCCGCCCCTCCGTCGCCTTCACCACCCCTCTCCCCTCCATCCCTCTCCCTCACACGCACACACACTATCTCTCCCAAGATGCATGCCTCTCTCTCTCCTTCAAATCCCCCGACATTCCGCCCTCCCTTTAAAACCTTAGGAATCCGCCCGCCCGCCAGCTCGCTCGCTAAGGACAATCTCTGTCTCATTCTCCCCCGAGTCTCCCCGCCGCCGTCCCACTTGGCCTTCTCCCTTCCTTCCCGCCCTTGTGTCTCCGCATGCTTAGCGACGGAGAGGAGTAGTAGGTGGCGGCACAATAGGTGGCCTTCGTATCGCCGCCGCCCCCCTTTTCCTTCATCCTTTCGTCCTCCCCGCGCCTATAAGGGCCGTTGTCGGCGGTCGGAGTCCAAGGGAGGAAGAGGAGGGAAAGGGGGAGGGACCGGAGCGATTGGAATTCTTCCGTCCAACACTTCCCGAAGGTTCTTCATCTCACCCCACGACTCGACTTCATTCTCTCTCCTCTTGGTCCTCCTTTATCGCCCTCTCCTTTCGCTCCCTCCTCTTTCCCCCCGCTGCTTCCCCCCTTCCTCTCTCACTCTTCCTTGGTCAGTGCTCACTTCCCCCCGTTTTACACGCTCTTGTCCGCCACCATGGCATTCGAGGACTCGCCCCTGAGCTACGCTAAGGTTTATCTCAGTGCCGCTTCCTTGGATTTGCGTTAGGTTTTTATTACTCCTTAATACTGAGTCTCTCTGCAGTCAGCTAAACAAATTAACCTCTGAAGATGATCGTGTGTGTCTTGATAATTTACTTGCATGCAGTCTGCAATCTTAAAGAGCACAATAAATTCACGAATTTAACCTTCGAAAATAACTTTCAATTACCATGCCCGATCTTGACCTACCTCGCACATTAAATTATTAAAGAGACAAGTGTCTTCTCTATGTTTTGTATAAATTCTAAACTGCGTCTTTTGAAAACTCGATTTACAAATAAAATCGTATTAATATTATTTTGTCACTTACGTATTACTCCTAACCACAATGTAATCTTTCCTAGTTGGTAACTTCAGGGCAATTTGTGAACGACTAATGTTATCTCTCGGGGAAGCAAACATCTCCCTGGATTTCTGTGAATGCTATGCCAATTTCAGGAATGGAAATACCATCGCTCCTGTGAGGTAGGCACATCTGTGTCTCACTTCTGTGTTGCGTTTTTCGGCTGGCATGAAGGATAGCAATCATTTGTGTGAGACGTGTGTTCCCATCAGGCCCCCAAGCCAGAGCAACCCCAAGATGCGTCGGCTTTTTTTGGGGGTTTGGTTACCAAGGCAGGTATATTGTTCGTCGTGGTCACGTAGTTACCACTTTGGTCGCCGTCGTCACTAAGTTACCACTCGTCATTTCGAGCTAGGAGATAGGTGTACGGAAAAAAAGAAAACCAACCATTCGGCTCTTTTTTTCAGACTTGATGTGAAGAGGAGGGTTAACCTTTAAAGGACTAGCGTACATTTAAATGTTCGCTGGGATGTGGGGGTCCTACAGCCGTGCGTATTATATGTATATTGTTCACTGGATGTGGTATTTAACCCAACCCATAGAGTTTCTATTGAGTGTTCAAAATTAAATCCGGTCGGTAGCGTCCGAAGCGGGAATTTTAATCCGTACGATAAAGGTTAAAGTGCGCTTGAAGAGTTTGTATCGATGTGCAGGTGAGAATATATGTCGAGTGCGGAGAGGTGGTTGGCGAAATTTTCTCGCCAGTTGCTCTGGGAAGATATTCAGACGAGGACATGAAAAGAAAGATGTTAGAAAGAGAGAGAGAGATAGAACAGATGGCAAGGAAGGATACGGAAGAGGAAGAGTGAGGTGAGAGAGAGAGAGGGGGGAGATGAGGGGAGCGGAAGAGAGAGAGGGGAGAGGAAGGAAAGAGGAGGTGCGGAAGAAGCTGTGAAAAGAGAACAAGGCAGAGGTGCGTTCGAGGAAGTAAATATGATCCGGGTACCGTGCAGTTTCGGCTTGTTTGAGTTATATCAAAATTTATTGAAGCAAAACATTTTATTTTCCAAAGAACAAATTAGAGCTTGCGAGTTTTCACTACGATCCACTGTATTTAGCCCAATTTCTTTCATCGTAATTTCTACACAGTGAAACTCCACGAAAAAAAAGATGTCAAACCTAGCCAATATCTACAAAGTATATTTAATGATATTATTTTTCCCTGATAAGAGTTATCAAAATCACTGCAGGATACCATGACGAAATAGTTAACTGTCCAAATACTGAGAAATACGTTAACATCATGTCTTGCATGGACTGGCTAACTCAATTAAATTCTATTTCAAAACACGCTTACTTTAAGGATTTTGGAATCGGATGACTGCAAAAAATTCAACATTCTTCTTCCATTCTTGTGCTTTAGAAAATACTACACACTAAAACACTATAACTTGCTGGTTCTTGTCCAGCTGCTGTCAGTCGTTTGACCACTGTGCAAGTGCTAAACAAGAAGCATCTTTACCATTTCCTAATTGAATGATGTCACAACTAATCTACTTTTTCTGGTACATTGATATTTATGGTGCATTCAATAATCTTTACTTTTATGGAATATTTATTTTTTCGCCTAGGCTCTGATAAATTATCAGTAACATCGTTCATATCACATTATTATTGGCAGAAACGGGTAGCCTTTGAATATACGCAGAAACAATTGAGTTATGCTTCCGAGTTCCCAATACTTTTTTTGTATTTAGTCTTTTTATTTCCTTGACTAGTCCTTTTTTATTAGAATGTTTTCAAAATTTAGAATTTTTTTAGGTCGAGGCACTTGTTTAATAGCAACTCAACAGGGAGGACACTGTGGTTGCATTTAATGAGATATAAATAAAATAATAAGAATTCAAATGAAAATTCAAGAGATAAAAATTCAAACTTCTAGATGATTCCTCTTCATTACCTCTTATTTTTATACAATTATTGTTTTATTTATTCTGGAGATATACTTACTTACTCTTACTCTCAGGGCCATCTTCTTCTGAATATCTTAGGCAATATTTAGCCGCATCAACAAATCCCCTGCACCTGGATCGTCTTCTGCTTCTCTTTCTGTTGCTCCGATATTTTACATATCCGTTCTCACTTGGTCCTACCATCTTATAGGTGGTCTTCCCCGGGGTCATCATCTTATTCTACCACTATTACTATACTATTAGTTTTTTCTCGTCCTTCTTTGACAACCTCCATGTTTCGGATCCGTAGAGTAGTACTGGGGATATTATTGTTTTATAAAGTCTAATTTTTGTTTTGTGTGACAGGGCTTTAGAAGATAGATTTCGGTTGCATGCATGTAGACATCTTTTGGCGAGGTTTAACCTGTTTTGTATTTCTGGCTCTTCCGTATTGTCACTTGCTGAAATTACTCCTAAATATTTAAAATGGTCTACTTTTTCAACGCATGCCCATCTATTTGCAGAGGACCTATATTTCCATTTTAGCATCTTGAGAAATACATGTATTTATTTTTTGTATAAATTATTTTCAGTCCTATTTTTTCCGTTTCCTTTATAAATACATTTATCAACATTGTTAAATCTTTTAAACTTTCTGAGAATATCGCTACGTCGTCTGCAAAGGCTAAAACGTTTATTTTGGTCCCAATTTTGATACCAAAGTCCATCTCTACTACTTTTTCCAGTGCTTCCTCAATTGCAATGATAAATGGAAGATTTATTCTGGAGATATAGGCCTATTAATTTATAAATTATTTTATTTCTCTTTTGCCATGGTTTCGCATTTATATCTATGCTTATCCAGGGCTAGGTACATACATTAATAATTGATTTTGCGTATTGTACAGCAATTTAACTAGGTCTACAAGTACAATATATAATTATGTTAAATAATATACATAGGTACACATGACTTTACGCACTACCTCAAAGCGGAATTTTTCGGAATTTTTATTGCATAATGATGATTTCGTTGCTATTTATTGTTTGTTTATTAATTGTTGTAAATTAAGGTGATTTAAAAAATCAAAATAAATTCATTTTTGTTATAACATATCAACTCTATGACATATAAATATGTATTTTTATAACATAATTATGTATCAAATTTGTATAGCTCTTAAATTGTTGTACAATACGTACAATTAATTTGTAATGTAGCCCTGAACAAACATAAACATAAATGCGAAAAGTTGGGAAAAGAGAAATAAAATAAGTAATTTATCAATTAATGGACCTATATCTCCAGAAGAAATAAAACAATAACTACACAAATATTCAAGCTGTGAATAGATGACGAAATTCACAATATATGAACCCTTTTCCATGATTGCGGTTTCTCTCTTTTCTATTTTTTCCATTCTACGTTGGTATTTTACAGTGCATTCATGTTTTGACAGTAGTGCTTCGGCTCTATCTATTCCAGGAAATATCATACTTCCATTCTTGGTGACGAGATTTCTTAAATTACCTGCATTTATATACGAGCCAAATAAAATTAATTTATTAGCATTTTTCCTATTTTTTGTTTTTTTTAAATTGCATTTATGTCGCAGATATAGTGAGAAGGGCAAGAGGAAGACTGTGAACAATGTGACACGCGAAGAAGCACCGAAATGGGAGGCGTGGGTCAGGGTGAGAGGGTATGGCAGACGAGAGAAATGGGTAGGAGTGGGAGGCGATGGACTGGGTGCGAATATGTGCCGAGAGGTGCAGAGGTGTGGAGAAGGAATGGGGTGAGGTAGCCCAGGTTGGGGGAGAGTAAAGTGGGGGGGGGGGCGAGAATGGAAATTTCTATGGGAATGGATGGATTGCCGAAAGTCGGGGAGGAAGAGCAGAAGAAGAGAGGTGGGGGAAGGAAGGGATGAGGAGGACATTGAGGGAGGGACGGGTGGAGGGGGCGGGCTTCGAAGACTGTGGGATAAGTCGAGGGAGAAAGATGGGCCGAGGGGGGGATGAAGGATGGCAGGGGGTGAGATGGTGGGGGAAGCGGGGCGGCGCAGCGAGGGAAGTGCACCTTCCTCGGGTGCGAAGAAAGGTCGGTCGTCTTCGATGGACGACAAAAATACTGTTCACAATTTCGGCGACATGAAATAACTGGGTGATACCATTTAACTCCGTACATATGCATACATTTATCACCAGGGATTCCCAATCTGAAGCTTGGTCTGCTTCACCTCTGGTTTCTGCACTGCTTTCCTCATTCTTTGCTCCGGCATCAATTCTTTCATAATTATTATTGATTGAATAGGCCAAATTAACTGCCAGAGTATTTTTCAAATAATTCTTCTTATTTAATTCTTAATTTAACCACATCTCTGTCAAAGTATGAATTATAAGGTTCTCCCATTACCAAAATGATTTACATCTTTCCCAATGGCGTAAAAACCCATATGTTCAAGAAGCAAGTATCTGATTCTTGAAGTGCAGCGATTCAAGTTGACTAAGCAATAGTAACGAAATCCTATGGGAAAGTATCCAACAAAGCATTACATTTTCGGAGGTCTGGTGGTAAGTTAGCATCATACTTTTTGTTGTTAGCGACATTGATCTCATTGATAGTGTTTAAAAATTAGATTAGTAAAATTCCATCGGTCTTCGCACGAAGAATATCCCATTCTCTACTTGTTTTTGTAAGCATCGTGATATGTTTATGACCCAGTTCGTCGCCTTGCTTCTGGGTGCATTTAAAATTTTCTGAAATGTCTTCCATAGAGCCATCAGTGAGGAAACTTTTGAGCGGAGGAAAGGCGAAGAGAAATTTTGCCCACGGTCTTCGAGGTGAGTCTTCAAGGGAGGAGGGCAGTGAGATGAAGTGAGAAGGGGGGGTTAAAGCACTGGGAAGAGGAGGAGTAGTCTACGAAGGGGGAGCTATCGGTAGGGGGTGATATAAAAGGGAGGGAGAGGGAGGTGGGGTGTAGAAGGAGGCAAAGGAAGGAAGGGGGGTGGGGAAGTGGATTCGATGGGCGGGCCGAATGGCTTTCGGGGAGGGAGAGAGGCATATGGAGGGGGTGGGGCCAGAATGGGTGCCTCGGATATCCCAGTGCAGTCGTTCTACGATGCCAAGGAGCGTCTTGGGACACCCAAGGCGGATAGTGGGGGTGAGGGGGAGGGTTGAGGAGGAGGAAGGAAAAGCAAGTGTCGGTGAAGGAGGGGAGGTGTGGAGGAGAAGAGGGTGGAGGAGAAGAGGGTGGAGGAGATATTGAGGCTGGGTTGTGAGGTTGGGAAGAGGCAGGAGGAGAGTGGAAGAGGTTGAGGACGCCTTTCGTGTGTGTGTGAGTGTATCGGTGGTATAGAGGGAAGGGAGTGGTGGGATGAGGGTGGGGAGGGGGGAGCATTGGGTCTCGGAAGGTGAGCGGAGATGATAGGGAGAGTGTGTATGAGGAGACTGGGAGGGCAATGATGGGGAAGGGCGGGGTTGTGTTGGGGAGGGGGAGGTAAAGGTTGGAGGAAAAGAGGGAGGAGGAGGAGAGGGATGAGGAGGAGAGGAAGGAAAAGGGCTGAGGGAAGGGGGGAGGAATAACACGGGAAGAGGGATGGCGGAAAGGTATGGTTTGGGAAAACAAAAAGCCGAGGAGAAATGCACATTTAGATATGTGCCAGGGCTTGAAACGCTCGTGGCTATGCAAGAATGGCATTAATAAAGTAGCAAATATTCCTCTTCCCGCCATATTAGATACTTCCATTCAATGAGTATTCTTAGGTACGAATGTTGAATTACTTTGATCGATAAAGTTGACCTTACAAAATCAATATTCATTATCTTCTCCTAAATTTACCATTTTCTGGTTTCGCCTGCTTTGAGTATTCATCACGCGTGTTCTCCTCTTTGTCCTTAAAAAATATTTACCGCTTAGCTGTCTTTAAACAGGTTGTGGTGTGTTTCAAAATACAATGGCTTGATCATGGATTTAAATGCATCACTTTTCGATGCAAGCCATATGTGATGCCTTTCATTATACTAATTCTTGAAACTTGGTAGGATATTTGAGAAACAATATTTGTTTTTTACATATGCAGGAACTTGTTGCGGTATAATATCGTCAATCTCTATAATCTCCTTCAAATTATATTTATTGTAATTTCTTGTAATGGACGTAGACGTCCTTTCCATTTTCTGTTTTAATGTTACGTAAATAAACACTTTTACGTTAAATAAGGTCTAAAATTCTTTGAGCGAGAATGCCATGAGAAAACAGTTTTACCATAAAGTATTCAAGGTTTAGGAGTTTTACCATGTTTGCTCAATCTATCGGAGTCTATACGTCTCAGTGTGTCGATTTTAATATCCAACTTTTGCTGTCAAAACACAGGAGGAAAAGTGTAGCATAAGTAGGAGTAGTGTAGCATAGAAAAGATAAAGTGATAAAATCATAACCGCCTCATTCAGTTTACTTAACGATAAATCATCGAAATAAATATTTGTGTTTTTAGGTATACGATAGAATATCTATACATATTATTTTCATGGACCTATTATCTATACTTTTTAATAGGCTAATACGAACTAGGTATTGATTAACACTGGCAGGAACTAAAATTTCACTTTGCACATATATTAGTAGAACTGCTGTAACGTTAATGATTCGTAAAGTGTCAAGAAGTTATGTGTTTTCCAATTACTTACAATGTTTTCCAGTGATGTAATCAGTTATGAGCTTGTCATTGCTAAGGTTAAAATATTATTCATTGTCTTTCAGTTATTTCCCCTGTAATAATAGCCACGAGTTCACAAGATAATCGCGGAATTCAATCTCTTCTGCCATACACTTACTGGTACATATTGCCATGCGTACTTTAATGTATGGATAAACAAAATATTTTTAGCAATTTTAACCTACTTTAAGAAATAACTATAATTTAGAAATGTATCAGATCTACCTACCATCTTGCCCTCTTAAAGCTCTTAAATATCAACATTCAGAGACAAAATTACTTATTAATTAGATTTAATGCTATTGTTATAAAATACTTTCATACATTGGTACATATTCAAAAGGAAAGATTTGGTAAATATTGGTTGAATTGAATAGAAAGTTACTTCTAATGATCAATTAATACATACCAGCTAAAAGCTAAGGCACGAGCGATGGTGTTTCGCAATGATAGACCTCGATCTAAGGGAATACGGGTGCGTAAAGCGTTGCTCCTGAACATTTCCCTCCCTTTTATATTCCTCAGAAGCGACCCGATCGTCTTCGCACGAGCCGTAATGTAAAAAAACGCACTCGCTGTTTCCACTTTTCCAGTGCTTGATGTCCGCGCTGCATACCCACGGTCATCTCCTGTCTGCTCGGGGTGCCCTCCTTCCTATCGAGGGCCGAGAATGGGGTGACCACGCCACGTCTTTGCCCTGCGCCTCCACGACTGCTGCGCCTTCTCGCCACCCTTCCTCTTCTCCTCCCCCCCAGCCGAGCTTTATTCCTCCTCCCCCCCCAGCCCCGGCAAAACCTTACGCCCTCTATACCAATTCCGATGCCGCTTTGTTTTATCGCCCCGCAGTAGTATTCCCCCAGGAACTCCTTTGCCTCCCGCCACCCCTCTCGCCTACCACCACCGCACTTCTCTCTCCCATGCAGATACACCGCCCCAACCCTCCACGCTCCTATCCCGCCCCCTCCCTCCCCTTGGTCTCCGCCTCTCCCTCCCCTCTAGAGAGAGAGCCCCTTATCCTCCCCCAACACGCCCTCTCTCACCCCTCCCCCCATCTTACATCTCTCCCTTACATCGGCCCTAGGGAATGCACATCCCCCCCTTTTTCCTGCTCACCTTGCTCTCCACCCTTCCCCCTTACAGTGCCCGCGGAACCCCCTCCTCGCACATTATATTTCGTCCTTATTAGCAGCAAGGGGGTGGGTTTATGTTTGCCACTCCGTTGGAGAGAGAAAATTCAACTCCGTGGAGGATTACGAAATTAAAGAAATGATTAACGAGTCCATCACAGAAAATTTTAGGTTTATGCAGGAACGTACTATTTAAGGCTACCGGTGAGACTTAATGAAAAAATGCCAGCAATGTAATGTTTTCATCAAATATCTACCATCACCTTATGCACATTGAATAGAATTCAGTATCAGAAGAGCTTGATTTTGATTTTTTGAGTGATAGATTTTGTGAAAATCTTCTATTGCTTAACGTGAATAGGTAGGTAGATTAACCGAGAATATTCATTTGTTCAGTGAATGTATTTAAGTCTGAACTTCATTGCTATTCGTGAATTTTTGAAATAAATTTAAGATATTCACTCATGAAAATGAAGAATGCCTAAAATTTTCACACCTCTACAACTATACTTCCAGACCTCTGCGTGAATGAACAATAAATTTGAGAAAGAGGAGAGGAATTCTGAATGAAGTAAGAGGAGGTGGAAGATATGAGGAATTTAAGAGGCATCTAATGGCGGGACATCCTTAGAAGGGAAAGCGAGACAATGACTCAGAAATTGGGAAGCAGGATGGGGGCTGTCCAAGAACCTACCAATCAGCTGGTAGAATACGGAAATGAACTTTTTTTTCCAATGACGTTGATCATTTATAAGATCTGAGCCACTGAGCTGTTACTTATTAATTTTATTAGCTTTATGTAAAGAGCTTTTGTATTCTGACTCCACATACCTGTTTAATCATATATATTTTTTTCACTGTATTCTAAGCTGTGGAGAGAATTAATCCACGTGTCAACTCCCCTCACTGATAAATGTACGTCCTACCCTCGAATGTCAACCATAATAAATTACTTACGAAAGTTCGTGATGTCGGTTCGATAGGTCGCGTCAGTGCCCACTTGGAGTTACGTCGTCACGAGCGATACCTTTTTTCTCGTCGTATTTGAGACCTCAATTCGGGCTTTCCATTATTATGGAAATTCATTCTCTCAGCAGGTTCGAATGGTGCCTTTTGCGTGAGCCACTGTTACGCAATAGTATCTATCGGCCTTCTTTTTTTTCGGGTCATTCCTTCCGCAGCCGCCGTTCTCCGCCGTGGTGTTCCGCCGCCGCTCAAGTGGTGTAACTCGGCTGCAAATGAAGGCGGCGAACAACTCTGGGAGGGAAATGGAGGGGTGAAGACTCCTGCTGCTACGACTACCTTACTCGCCCCCGCCCGATGCCCTCCCACCCCCAAACCGCCTCGCATACGACCCCTTCCTCCACATCTGCACACACCTGATCCCACGCTCCCCTCCCACTCTCCCACCTTTATCTCCCCCTCCCTCATATTCCCGATTCCTATTCCTCCCGCCCTCCTCCGGCAACCACCTCCTGGGGCCCCTCTCCCCTCGTGATGCTTCCCCTCCAACCTCTTCCATCCTCCACCCCCTTACCCGTACCTTTTTGCCCTCTCTCTCTCTCCCTCCCACTCCCACGCGAATATAACTGCGGCGTTTCTCCCCAGGGGGCAGTGAGAGCGCCATGGCAGAAAATTAACGCAAGACCTCCGCCGTATTGGGAAGGAGAGCATTCGCCTTCCGCTCTCCTTCTCCTCTCTCTCTCTCTCTTTCTCCCTGACTCCCTGTCCGTATCTTGGGAGCCCATGCCACCCTCCCTCCCCCCCAACCTAAACCCGCCGCGCCGTCTCCTTCGAATT
This sequence comes from Pyrrhosoma nymphula, assembly GCA_963573305.1. Lineage (NCBI taxonomy): Eukaryota > Metazoa > Arthropoda > Insecta > Odonata > Coenagrionidae > Pyrrhosoma > Pyrrhosoma nymphula. The sequence continues at coordinate 182,549,763 of OY754327.1, forward strand.
CCCCACCTCCCCCACCGGCTCCCTCCCTCCCTCTCACTCCCCAAGTACGTACTTTTGCACCATCTACCCACCAACCAACCCCGCTCCCTAAAATCCTCAGCCACTTCCCCTATCTCCCACGCCCCTCCTTGCCGAGTATCTCTACGTGTGTATATGCACCCGCGTGGAAACAGAGGAAGAGCCAAATATGTGAATCTTCTGGCGAAAATTGGTCGATTGGTCCTTTTTGTCTTAAGATCGTTTTAGACGAAACTTATTTAAGTAGTCATGATTATTAATCAAGAGTACTAGTAACTTCTACGAAGTGAAGCTTGCAACAGTCTAGTATAGATATTATTTAGGTAGGTACTGAAAATCGAACCGAATTCAGCACGTTCCAAATCCTATCGTGTAAAAGGCTCAGTCCTACTCGATGAATACAGTGAATTCGATTTTAAGTCCGAAAAACAACATTTATACACATACAATACATACATACTACATATATGAAACACAAACAATAAGTATGATTAGCTCGTAGTCTTGACTGTTTCTTTTTTTTCAAGTATGATACTTTTTTTTCCTCCGAGTCTCGCTTTCAACTACCATTAACATGTGAGTATAGCGTTACAAGAAAATACCGGTGGTGGAGTTAGAAACATATACGTAAACATTGTTTTCATTACGAAGTGGTGTAAATATAACTGTTTCAGGCTGGATATGGTGGAAGTTCTCGATATTCATAGTGAATAAAAACACTTGGTAATCTTCAAACAGATTTATTTCTTTGGCACGACGTGTTTCACCACACTGTGGCATAATAATATACAACGACTCTTCCGTTTCCTCATGAATATATAGGTTTTGACCGAAGGCGTTAGGGAGTGGGGGGAGGAGGGGGAAGACAAAGGGAGGGGTGGAGAGGGGGGTTAAGTAGGGGTGGGAAGAAGGAGAGTGAAACGTTCTTCCTCTTTGTTTAGAATATGTTAGAATATTTTTGAACTATTTGATTTATGTATAAACCAGGGATATTTACAATATAAGAATTGTCAATACCATATGAAAAACGTAGTTCCTATGGGTTCACCGGTGGCAACCATTTTGGCAGATCTCACCATGAACAAATTATTGGATACAGTGCTCCCAAAGATACCTTTCAATATACATTTCACCTACAAATTTGTTGATGACTTATACTTAGCAATACCAAATCAAATTCAGGATTACACTATTTCACAACATTTTAATTATTTCCACCCTAAATTGCAATTTGTCATAGAACATGAAAAAATAATGAACTTCCTTTTCTGGATATGATCACTAAAAGAAACTCTGACGGCTCCATAACATTAGATTGGTGGAAGAACCGCATAAAGCAGATAGATATCTAAGTTTTCATTCCCACCACCCTCGAAAACATAAAATAAATAGGGCCACCGCACTCAAATTTAGAGCGATAACTCTGATGTTTTCCGCGATAAAAATTTAAAAATAATTGAGGATATTTTAGGAAAAAACCACTTTCCCAAAACATTAATCAATTCCATAGTTTACTCGAATAAAAGATCGTCTTCAAATAATCACAATTCAAAAAATACAACAAATCAAACACTAACAAACCAATATCGGGTAATTATTTATATAAATGGATTATCAGAGCAAATTACCAAATTATTAAAAAAAACGTTTATAAAATAGCACATAAAAACCATAAAACTCAGCATAAACTCGTGTATTCAAAACTTAAGTCAGAAACCCCTATACAGCTAAGAAGCAATATAATTTATTCCATTCCATGTAAAGACTGTGACAGTAGCTATATAGTCAAAACATCCCAATATTTTAAAAATAGGATCTCGCTACTCAAAACATTAATTGACACTAAAGTTCAACTTTGTGCATTAGAAAATCATACAATTATAAATATTCACTCATTTTATTTCGAAGAAGCCAAAGTTTTAGACTTAGAACAAAATTTATCAATAAGATTATTCAAAGAAATGTTCCACATCTCCAGAAACAATAAAAGTTGCAATAAAAGGACAGACATTACTTATCTCAGCAAAATTTGCCATGATTTTAAATGACATATAACTTTTCAACAAAGAAATGTATCCAAGCAACCAAATTAAAATTGTAAATAAAAACAGCAATAAACTTGAAGGGTAACAATCTTGAATATGTCCATGTATTTTTCTTTTTAATGACTGCAAATTATATTTTTTAACCAATTTGTAATAAAAAAAGGATTGTAAAATATTTTTCACGATCATGTTACATCTATTTATAGCCCTGAAGATGGATTAATAAAGGTCGGAGACGTTGGCTGAAGTTAAAAAAAAATATTTTTGACCTAAAATCTCCTGATATTTACACCGAAAAGATATATAGTCAAGAGACGGAGCGAAATTTGCAGTGTTGAACTAGTCATTAAATAATTTTAAAATAATTTCCAATATATTTCATAAAATAAATTATTGCGCAATAATGAGTAAGGATAAATATGGAATTATCCCAGATTAAGATGCTTAATTTCGCAACAAATTGTTAAAGGTAGTATGTTGTTACGAGAGCGGAACCCGACTATCTTCATGTATCCCATTATCGGTCCACAGCTTTTCAAAGATCATTTACCGCAGCCGCATCACAAACATGGAACAATCTTCCCAAACTAATCAAAGACTCTTCATCCCTGAAAGTTTTCAAAAAACAATTATACCTATTTCTAAATAGCCCAAACTAATTCATATTTTCAATGTTGTACATTCATTAATATATGTTTTACATTGTGTTGTATATTATCATTTATTTTTCATTTGTTAACAAGCTTCATTTCTTGTTCTGTGCTTAGAAATTAAACTGTGAACGATATAATAAAATGAGACAGAATATTAAAAGCAAATATGAATTTAATCGGTATGAATTCCATGCACTATGAAAATGTTTGTAAACTCTTTGTTATATTTTTGTTTAGGATTTCAATTTAATTACCATGCTTAACATAAAAATGATTGCTGAGCTATAAACTGTTCTTTAATAATATGTTCAAATCGGATGTAACAATCTGTGAACAATAAATTATATTATTATTATTATTATGAGGAGCCATAACTATCGATTGCATAAGATCCCCTTTTCACTCTGTCTACGAGATTTTCCTAGTAAGAGTCGCATGCATCGAGATAGCATGATCGACTCAAATCGAAAGGCCTAAAGCATTTCATTGATTACCATCGGACTCTTGCTTCGATTCCAATAGGGATAATACTTCGAGGAGCTTGACCATAAGCGTGACCATAAAATAGAGGGTTATTCGATGATTACGAAAATATAGAGCACGATGAACTAGTCCAGGACTCTTTGAGCGCGTGGAACCGTAGGTTGTATTTGGGAAGAGGGGATAGTTGCCACACCATTACCATTTCATGCTCCTATATATTCTACAGCAAGTTATTGCCTGGTTCAAGGGTTTTTAGTCAGTCAAAATACCCAAATTCTGGTGTTACTCGTATTTTACTTATTGAGATACTCTTTTGATATTATTCATAGAAAAACGAGTACCCAGCGTCTCTCATTTGGAATCATTCCATACCACTCTATAAATTCTAGTTTTCTTACGTCTTCCTCTCTTTTGGTCCTAAACTCGTTGGCCTTCTATGCCGGATCATCATGACTAACTCCTTTTTCTCTCCCAATTCCTTTTATGGTTTTCTCCTATTTTTTCCTTTAGATGGCATCCTTGAGTTTTTTTCTTAGATAAATGGTGACAGTAATTGGTTATAATTGTTCACACTATGTATTCAAGTAAATTTACACTGAGTCAACAAATTGTGTAAGACAAACATAATTTCGTACTTTGCCACATTTTGTAGTTTTATGGAGCATAATGGAGGAAAAACCTTTCCAGTTTTTTTTGTTATAATTCAGTTTTTACTTGTAATTTATTGTGTGTGATACTTTCCTTTTTGTGTTTTGTCGCGATTGCCTCGAATTATCATACATGCTTTCCTTATGTATGATGACCATACATTTTTCACTAGCCCTACTTTCTGCTGACCAAGGTTGATTATTGTGCTTAGCCGCAGTAAAATACTGACTACAATGGGATCAATTGCTATCGTTACCAATATGTCGTAGCTACTTCTGTTTTAATGTTATGTATACAAAGGGTTAATCCATTTTCATGAAATTTGGTAGAACTTTAAGGAGATTTAAGGAGAAGTAAAATATTTAAAATGACAAAACATAGCGCTTCAGATAGCTGGAACTTGAGTTTTTATTTGTTTTGAAAAAATAATCAAAATCTATATAGCAAATTTCAATGTTATTCAAGCAACAGCAAATTTCAAGTGGCTTTTATGGCTTCACTAGATTTAATAGCTTCGCTGGCTTTCTCGTGTTTTAGTTTCTTAATGCGGCTCTCTACTTTCATCAACTATTCGGCTCTGTACGTTCATCCTTGCTTTTCCTTACCCTTTCCTTTATCCCTGTCGACTGCCTCGGTTACACCCTAGCACCCACAGCTGGTCCTCCTCGATTACAAATGGAAGTGCAAGAAGACTCGTGGCTCCCTCCTCTTGGGAGCAGGGGACTGACTTCCTGGCCGGCGGATACCCACCCTCTCATTTGCCGCCCGCTCCGATCACCGGCTATTTCCTTCGTTTTTGGGGTTGGACGCGGGTTGGGAGAGGAAGGAGGCACGGTAGAGAGGGAGGGGAGAGGGGAAAGAGTGTGAAAGAGAGGGGGTAGAGAAATAGGAAGGGGGGAAGTGCGCTTGAATTTACGAGAAGGAAGGCGGTCAGTGGGTAACGAAACGACTCTCAGTGTGATCAAAAACAGTTTATGCAGTGTTTCAACGAACCCGAATGGGCCAATAAAAGTGCATGTCCTCCATTTTTCATCAATACACGGAGGCAGAAGACATCACTCTCCGATTAACACGCCTTTGGATAGGATCGAATTGCCCTTTTCTAAATCAATAGCAATGACGCACCCAAAGCCTGTGGAGTAAAATAGGGAACTTCTCTAGTTCCGTGACGACTGTCCATACATAAGTTCCATTGAACCAAATAGCCGCTGGAAATAATTCTCAATTACGTATTATGGGAATCTCTACTTCTAAATACATCCCAAACGTATTGATATTTTCATTTGGATATCATATTCTGATCCAATTTGAATATGACATACGTATTATTCTAATATAAGTAGTTAAAATATAAAATGCATGTTAAATATTTTGAGGGTGTTCTATACTCTTGACTCATTGCTGCTTTCTTCTTCTTGGCGATCTCACATATTTTTGAAACTCGCATTTAATAGATGTATCTTAGTATTGTTTTACTAAGTTCCATATACTTTTTTCCTGTGAAAACGTCTTGCACCGTGGCAGCTCTTTAACGTTTGTAGTATTTTTCTTGGAAAATGCCGTGGTAATATGTTATCATTTGTAAAGAACAGCATTTGCAAATAAATTCTGAAAGAAATAATTATTTTCAATTTTCCAATTTTTAAAAATTGGATTTTAATGCACGAATAGTTTCAATGTGCTTGTAGCATTCTTGTGATTTTGACACATTAAAACCTGTTGCGCATTAAAAACTAATTTTAAAAAGTGGAAAATTGCTAAGAAATCTTTCTTTCGGTATTTATAACTTCCACCACATCTGTTCTGAAAGAACATCATTAAAATAATTCTGGATCATGGGAGGAGATGCTATAATTAACTCGTGGAATATCAATTTTAAAATGATTTAATTGCCTCAGTGGTTGATTCTGATTTGAAGCAGAGGAGAACCCAAATTTTCTGCATACATAGGTCACAAACTATCTACTATTTATAATCCATTGATGAAAACAGTTGCGATTAACCCAATGAAAACAATGCGCATTATTTGTTAACATCAGTAGGAATTAATATCGTTGACAGTCCCTGTTTGCCTTCTCTTATAATATTTCGAATCATAATTTTTAATTTTTCTACTGTGGTAAAATATTATGAAAAGTGCTTCAAATTTTTGCAATGCAATGCCATCATGTACTGTAGAAATGCATTTTTTTTACTGTTTTACCTGAACTTAATTTAAGACATTTGTTTCAAGATATTCCCCTTACATTAGGCCGCTGACGTTTCTCTATCTTTCGGCAGCGTGGCCAACGGTACCATGCGAGCGAGCACACAAACATTCAGTTATAATAAATGTCACTCTGCAATTTGTCCGGCGTCCACAACTTTTTTGCGCCGTCCTCACTCTCCCCCTTGCCCGCCCCCAATCGCCCTAAATCCTCCTCACGTGGACAAGCACCTGCGACCCCCGCCGCTTTCGTCCTTAAACCTTAAAACCCACACTCGCCCCACCCCTCATCCACCACCCCTTTACACCCCCCCCTGTAATTCCATCCCACTCTACCACCACCGACTCATCCACCCCCGAGTTTTCAACCATCAAAAAACGCCCCCACACAGTCCTCCAATACCCCCTCCCCCCGCCCCTGTTTATCCTTTATACACCCCCCTCCCGTGGTTCCGATTCCCTCACTACCCCCTCCGACCGCCATCTCGCCCCTCTTTCCCTCTCCCCCCTCCTCCCTCTCCACCCCTCCTCCTCACTTGGTTCAATCCTTTGCACCCATCAAAACCCTACCCGGGCCTTTTATATGCTCCCCACCCACTCCCATACCCCTTTAACGCTCCCTCAAACCCCATAACGGCCCTCCCAACCCACCCCCCGCCACACGTACTATCGCTCTTCGCTGCTTTGTCCTTCCCATTCCCCAGCCTCACCCATCCCTCCTTCCCGTCAACCCTTCCTCCCACCCATCCCTCCCTCCCTACCTCTTGAACCCTGAGCCCATAAAAAATTCTAGTAACAATGCGTTTCCTTCTCAGTCGGGATTAACGCCGCACTTTTTAAAAATTAGTGTCCATTTGTGTGGTAATTAGGTGAGGGAGACGAAGGGGTTAGGGTGGAGCTTATTATGATGTGTGAAGAAACTACTTGCTCACCTGATCTTATGGGATATTTATTACATAATCATATGGCTTTTAGTTCGTGAAATTTATGTGCCTTAAAAACGGATCGTGGAGTATTGGTAGATGAAAATAAAGAAATGAACGTAGACTTCGCGCCGGGAAAGCTGCATGGTTAAGAGCATAGAAATATAGAAATATTCACAGGAGATTTTTCATATCCAGTCATAAATGTGGCTGAAAGTTAAGCAAGTGAGGTTCTTTTAAAGAAAAATCACTGAAACCCAAAAAAGATGCAATTATAGTGACAAGACATGCATGACAAGAAATACTCTCCTGTAATGACTATTCACGAACTCTACTACGCTTATATGAACTGCGAATGATATTGAGAATCAGTTTAGTTACAATGCTATCTAATAAACAGAAAAATCAGTAAATATGTAAGATGGAACAAAAGCTTGGCCCATAATAATTAAAGTGAAGGAAGTAGAGATCTGTGGTTTAACCCTGTTTTGAGGAGTGATGAAAACTTAAAAGGAGAGAGTTCTAATTGACAGTATGGATGGTGAAAAAATTCAATATATACCTAAAGGGCTGAAATAGAGCCATTCAGGCAATTGACGTCTTTATGTGTATCCTAAAGTAAAAATGATAGAATGTGAATTAGTGGAGAAAGCCGCTGAAATAGCTCACTCGCTCAAGCGAATGCATCAGAGTAAGAGACGTGAGGTGCAGCAAAGATCATCAAAAGTCATTCAATCCTTAGGATGGTTGACTGTAGCTCTCCATTCTGCCTTGTCCCTTGCCAGTTTTCTTATGCTCTTCTGTTTCGTATCTCGCTTTAGCTGGCCTATGTTTGCATAGCTTCGAAGATGACATTGCAATCGTAGCAGAGACACCAGAAGACCTGGACCCAGCACCCTTGAAATCAATGGATCGAGTATTACAAAGAAGAAGTGCTAGAAAAATTAAAATCCTTCATCTACCTCGAAAGCTGCATGGCATGGGATGGAAGAAGTTCAGCGGAGATCAAGCGATGAATTACTCAAGCCAATAAAGCATTCGTGATAAATAAGCAGCTGTGTTAAAAGAAAATAGAATTATCAATACGGAGGCTAAATTTTAAGGATACCGGGACTAGCCACGGTGGTTACCTTTACGGAGTCACCCTCAAGTGCACTTAAGTGCGATATTCCACAGAGGAAAAATAATTCGCCTTGACCGGGATTTGAACCCAAATAATCCACAGGGGAGAACGACACCTCGACAGCTTAACTGATTAAAGCACTCGAAGCGAAATCGAGGGATCCGGGTTTGAATCCCGGTGAAGGCGAATGATTTTTCCTCTGGAATATCTCACGGAAGCTAAACTTGAAAATATTAGTGTGGAGTGTCTCAGAGACGAACTAATGGAAAGATGGAACAAATTAGAATAGAGACTTTCAAAAATTGGTGCTGGAGGAAGATGCTGAAGATCAAATGGACGGATAAGATCAGAGTCGAGGAAGTGTGGGGAATAATAGCAGAGGAGAAAATCATATGGAGATGGATAGGCCACACAATTAGAGATACTACGAATATGTAAGGAGCGTAATTGGAAAATTAAGGAAAAGGCGGAAATGCCGTAGGTGTAACACTGACTGAAAAATAAATAACCCAGCAGTATAAAGCGGTAGGGTAGAAGTATTATAAAATCCAAATTTCTTTTATTCCCCGTGATTATTACGGCCATTTTAACTTATTCCATGTGATTAAATTATGAAATAATTGGACAAGTGGATTATTTTGTATCTTGGCCGAATGTTCGCAAAATATAGAAGGATAGTTCGTAGTTATAAGATGTGTGAATGCTGGAAGGAAAGTCGTAGGAATAGGTGAAGCATATCTAGGAATGAGTGTTTGTCTAGGGAAGGCAAAACCGGAGTGCACTTCCCGGAGTGCGGAGCCCTTCCTCCTCGGCCGGCCCGAGGACGATTTCTCGGGCGGGGGTGAAGAGGGTGGGGCGAAATCCGTGATCCTAAGAGGCGCCGCCGTACCTCCTCCTTACTAACCGATGGATAGGGCGCCCACGCCCGACTACCCCTCGGCATGCCATTCGCAATAATGGAGCCACCACCAACTCCTCCGGTCGAGGTGCGCCTCCGTCCCTCGATGTAGCACTGAGACTGAGATGTCGAGTGGCGAGAGAGGGGTGGGTGGCGGAATGGGAAATGCGTGCGTATGTAATTCGCCGAGGAAGAAATCACTGCCCTCTGGAGGTGCGGGAGTGAGGGAGAGGTTTAAGGAGTGGAGCGGGGGAGGAGCCCATCGAAGATTGGGATGGGGGTGAAGGAGGATGCGGAGAGGTCATTCTCCCTCCCTGTCCCTCACTCTTCCCTCGCCTTGCATTATTTATCTCTCGGGTGGGCGTCACCCTCCGACCTCTCTCGCCCTCATCTCCTCTCTCTCAATGCCTTTCTCAACGCTCCTCCACCTTTTCTTCTTATCCCCTTCCCTGCCCTCTGCCCTCTCTTCCTCCTTCTTTCTTCTATGCACCGCTCCCTTCCTCCCCGTCGCCGCACCCTTGGCCGGACCTGGGGAGCAGTCGAGGTGAGATTGCATCGCTGACATTGTCCGAGATTACCTCCGCTATTTTCTTGGAAAGGAAACTCAAAAGTTTACTTTTTGAACGGCAAGGGGCCCCGTTCTCGCATTATTCCGTTGGATTTCAGCAAGTTTCTGGTTCAATCTCAATGGTGCTTTGGATACTAAGGTTTGCTAGATAACGAGCTAGGGTTTAACGTAGGAATTTTGTGGTATTAATAAGCATGATTGGGAAAGCAAAATCATTGCGCAAACGTCATGATTTTTAAAGTTATTTCTTCAAAGTGAAACGAGTTTTACGCTGAAAATCCTTTTATTAATTTTTTTGTTATTGTAAACGGTGATTATCTGTTAATACAACTGTTAAAAATAATTTAATAAAAATTAATTTAGAAAAAGGTATCATCGATTAATAAATAATGATTGGCAAATCTTTTAACGGTGCTTATAACTTTTAACATTTATGAAAATAATCGCGTGTTAACTGTTAATGCATTTTGGTTCACGCATCAGTAAAATTTATGTGTGAAGTAGCATTACAAAAAAAGAGCAGAATATGCAGCTCTATGAAGTATTTCAAGCGCCAATCAATTGGTCGCGTGGTGGTACTGGGAAGTATTGGTATTGGGAAACTCTCACGCAGAGTAAGAAAACGCAAACCTTAAGTGACGTAATTAGTAGGTTATTAAAATTATTAAAACTGATTACTAAAGAGCTATTTGAATAATGCATTCATGCAGGGGTGAAACTTAGCTAATTTCTGCAGTTGCTATGGTTGGCTTCAGCTTACTAAAAAGTAAGAACCACAGCCATCAGCAAATTTGACGATTAAGATTTAGAAATCTTGTTTCCGTCGCTCTAATGTACAGAAATCTTATTTCCATCAAGCTTGTCTTTATTTCCATGCATCGTCATCTCCTGGCTTCCTGTCTTTTCTAAGTATCCTTTATTCGTTACAATTTGTCTTCGATAGCAACATCGTCATAAAAAAGTTTTGAGAAGTGAACTTTTATGCACGATCGATGGAGAATATATTTTTTTTAAAACATTTATTCAGAATGTTAATGTTTAAACTTGTGCTTCGTTTGTACTGTGAATGTTTGTACTGTGAACCACTTCAAATCCATAAGTTGTAAACTCGCTAATTTTATAAAAGAAATAAGACCCGGTTTGACTTGGTGGAATTCCATTTTATATAACGAAAATAAAACTTACAATTCACAATGTTTGGTCGAAACAAGTACACACAAGCCGGATTTCAATGCTTTTTTATCAACATCTGGTGATGGATTATTATTTCTTCTTGAATCAAGCACCCGATGATGATGCAAATGCAATAAAATTCGGATTGTGTCTACTTGTTTCGATCAAACATTGTGGATTGTAATAGTTTTATATTTGTTATATCGCTTACTTTACACTATAGTTATTTTGGTATGTTTTAATTGGAAATGCTAACAATCTCTAGAGGTTAAGTCCTTATTTTCAGAGACGTAATTTCCTTAAAGTGTAACTTTTTAGAATATCCGTGATTGATTTTTTATTTTTAAGTGAAGCTGTTCATTTGAATTCTCTTCCGTTGTTCATGAGTTACAAACGAGTGCCTAAAGTCCATTTTTTCAATTTTATGTCAAAATTATTGGCTGAATCTTCCATAAACTTCCATTGTCTAATATATCTGGACATTTTATCTTTCAGACGGTGGAGACGAGCCACCAGCCCATCTCACTGCTGGTAATGCAATCAACTTTGCGGAAACTGAGAACAGCCTTGAGTCTGGTAAATAAAAAAATCCTTAAATTGTTCCCAAAGTTAAATATTTTTATGTACAATTTTTCATAATTTTTCCGGCCTCATTTACTAATAAATGAAGTGAATTCGGTTTTCCAGGTTTTCATTATCTAGTCGTTGTAAATGCAGATATTACACGTGGAAATTAAAAACTTGGTGTAACATATGATCCAGTCTATTGTGAGCATAATATCCTAGAATCTAAAAAAGCTGAGAACTGTGGATGATAAATGAACATGTAAATTATCTAAAACCTCAATATGATATTTTTTTTATTTTTTTTTATTTCCCAAAAAAAATATAAATTACAACTTTTTTCTTCCTTTAAAAAATAGCCAATGAAGTCCTGCTAAGCCTTTCCAGGCTTGTCATTTAAAGTTCCAATTTATCGTTTTTGGCCACGGGAGTACAGTACGAATCATCTACTATGAATTTTATTCTAAGGCTGCGATTTGAATTAAAGTGACTTCGGAGATCAAGAGAAATATGGCTTTCGATTCGATATGGTTTTTTGTCGGGTCATCTAGAATTTCATAATTATTTTAAATTAATATTCATAGAGTTTCATAAGACGTGTAACTGCGATGTTTCATCCTCAAAAATTGCTATGTAATTTTTCTTAATTCCACAGCAAATCAGGAGCTTCCGTTGGTGTGCCCTTTTTCTATTTCTAGTCAATCGTTTGACTTTTACTAAAAAGTTTGATCAAAACAACTATTTTTGGGAGTTATACTACAAGGCTGAGAACGGATATTGAGTGGCTATTTTTACAAATAGTTGCATTGATGTTGCACGCTGTGAAAGCCAAATCAACGAATTATTTAATCATTGTGCAAATTACATGAATAGGGTGAGAAGCATTATCGTTGTACCTACAGAGGAGTGGAAAATCTGAATTTCAACAAGGCAGAGCGGAAAAGTTACTGCCAACCCTATTCTTAATTCCTTTCTTATACCCTTTTAATGTTGCAACAAAGACTTTGATTGTTATGAAAAAGGCTACCTTTGTTAATATCGTATATATTATTATGATTTCGTTTGTACATATCCACACATTTTATTCAATTTCAGTCATAGCAATGTTTCACGCCGGAAAAGATGAGGCCCGACACTTACTATACTTATCCTCTGAGTCTTTTGTAAAAAAGAAAGCGCATGAATCTACCTAAGGTTGTAAACGTTAGTAATGCATTTTCATGGGCAGCGAAATTCTTATTTCAAAATTTTGCAGTGCTTGATAGCAAACGATGGAATCGTTTTGCATTTCCACGAAGTTTGCAGTGTGTGCAGAGTCAATCGGTGCCGTCCATTGAACCTCCAAACCTCCAATGGCGTCAACAATTGCATGGTCTAGGATGAATGGACATTCGAAGATCCGACCAGGAATGCTTACGAATTTCCGAAGTGCGTGCCGATAGATAGTACTTTTCTTCAGTGGACTCTCTTTGCTTTGCTCTCTGCCGCCCATTCAGTTGTGGATGAGAGAAGTGTGTTATTCAGACTAGATGAGCAAGAGAGTGACATGGGCTGGGGTGGGCGGGGGAGGACTATAATCGTCACCTACCTCTTCCATTCCCCCCTCGACCTTGCGTTCCTGAGGCACAACCCACTCTTACGCGCCCTCCGGCCGCACCCGGTGGGTTTGAAGGCGCGGGGTTTATATCTGTTGCGTCCGAGTGGAGGGCTCGGAAAAGTATTCCATCCGTAATTTAATGAGCGACGGGCGCAGTCTCTGTTGACAAGGGCCGGGGAGATGTGTTCGAGCGAGGGAAGGGAGAGGGAGGGAGGGAAAGGGAGGATATTACGGGGGTGGAGGGTGGGAGGGAGGGTTTGCTGGCGTACTTCGAAGGGAGGATGTGGAAGTTTTTGCTCGGGTCCGAGGAGGAGGTGATGGCGGAGGACACGAGGAAGGGGTGGAGTGGGGGCGGGGGGGGGTGGGCGAGAGAGGAGAGGTTGGAATAGTAAGAGAGGCTAATGGCGAAAGGTGGACGGGAACGTCCGGTGGGGCGCATAACACGACAGTTCAAACCACTATTTTTTTCAAGGGTGGGAGGGAGAGAGATGAGGGAGGGAGAGGCGAAGGAGAGGAGCCCCGCGAGCGCGCATGCGCAGTGGAGTGACGGATCCGAGAAAAGGAAAATCCTCCGGACCCTTCACGCGCTCATCTTCCTCCATTTCTGCCCCTTTAACCCTCGTCCTCTTGTGTGCGTATGCTTGCCTCCCTCCCACTGCCTCTCCCTCCCGCTCCTCCCCCTACCCACCTCACTTCTGCGCCACTCTCGACGTCCTGTCCACTACACACGATGCTCCCTTGGGAGATCGCTTTACTTCAGTCCCTTGTCCATCCCTACACCCTTTACCCTTTTACTCTCCCCCCACTATCCCCACCCCGCCCCTTTCTTCTTCCACATCTCCCTGGACGCGCTCTTACACCTCTCTCCAACCCCCCATTCCCCCCTGCGCCGCCCCCTTACGTGTCCATCTCGTCCCATTAATGAAGACGTCCTCCCACTCTTCCTCCTCCTCTCGTCTCTCCCCTCCCGACCCTCTCCCTCTCGCGCACCCTCCCTCTCGCCCTCAGATGATCCTTTGGCCTTCCCTTCCTTGCCTCCCTCCAGGGGGAAAGGTTGGGAGGGGGAGGGCTTTTGCACCTGTGAGGACAGCTGACCACTCAGCCTCCTCCTCCCCTTCTTCCTCTCGCTCTTCTTCTCTGGCCTCCCTCCCACCTCTCTCTCTCCCTCTCTCTCTATTCTCCCTATCCCTCCTTCCCCGCCCACTCTCCTTCGGGTCCTTGGCATCGCGTCACTCACCCACTCATTCCTTCCCTCTCCTTGGAGCATCTCTCTTGCCAACCTTGGCCCTTCTTGTGCTTTTCTTTCGTTCTTTCAACTTTTCTTCCTTTTCCCGGATGTGCTCAAGTATTTTATTCGTCTGCCAAAATATTTACATATAATTCCGCGAGTTTTTGCGATGCGATAAAAGTAGACTTTTTTCTTCTCTTATTTTTCCTACATTTCTTTTATTGAAATAACAACCATTGTAATATCATAGCTTTAACACTAAAACCGTCGAACTATATGCTCATTTGACTTTTTGTATATGCAAAAAAATTAGGCAGAAACAAAAAAAGCAAAAAATAAGCCTATATGCAATAATAATGTGCAGTGGATACAGAAGTATTCATCTATTTGTTTGAATATTCCTTCGGTTATACTCGCACTGCTAGTGTATCTTATTATTTTTCGCTTGAAATGTTTGCTACGGAGAATTGTGGCAAGGAAACTGACTCTTGGCCAGTGATGAAATATTTGTTTTTTTTTCTTGAGAAACTTTATCGCAAATTAATCGCAACTGTGAATCTTACGAAATTTATTCGAACAAGTTCGTTGCTTTTTTCACTTAACAGGTTGGGAAGAGTCCTCGTCTTTTTCAATAATTGCGACCAATGGTTTTATTTACGTGCTTACAAGCTTCATCCATTACTAACCACCGTATTTCCTGGATACTCTCACCCCTCGTAACGCGGCTATTGACATTTTTCCTCGCGTCCTCATAGCGATCCCCTTTCAATTATTCTCGGCACGCACTCCGGGTGAACATGCTCCGCGAGTGAGATACACCGGCCTCGGCATCCAGACTACCGCGAACGATGATCTGAAGAGAAGGTGATTGTAGTCGAGACCCTCCACCCCGTTTCAGCGGACGCCGTCATGTGCAGATACAAGGTACACACGCTCGCGCAACCCACCATCTCCCCTTCACCGCTTAATCTCTTCTCTTTATCTGTCATGTGTACTCGCTGATATATCTATAGGTAGGCGCCGCAGGGGGGACATGCTGCTCTCTGGAGACAGGACCCAAACAACCGGAGTTATTATAATCGAATTGAAGGAGTAGTTTGGTTAGATCGCTCTGTCGCACGTCATAAGTTATCCCTGGAGACAAAAAAAATAAAAAAAATCTCTTCTCATTCGTCAATGTTTCATATTAATCTTGTTTCCGGATCTTAAGATTCAACTCGATTGGCTCTTCTTGAAATGTATCCACTATATTTGTATTTTTGCGTTAATTTATGATTCTAGGAATCGGTTATTTATTTCCGAAGAGTAAATTTTCAAGTAGATGCATTTAAACTTTTCTTGTCATTGAAATGTTTGGCACCCTTCCCTGCGGTTCTAATACTTTCATGTATGGACTTATGGATTCTTTTTTCTGCATGATGATAACGTTCTCACCTTTCACTAGTTTTTTGTATGTCTCAAGGAAACACTTGGAGTCCTGCGTCATCATTTCATTTGACATTTCGTGAAACACACATGTATTTGCTTTCACAGTTGAAAATCTGGAACGCCAAAATGATAAATGCTATTCTTCACACAATTAGCACAATTTTGAGGCATAAAAATAAATCATGAAAAAATTAATCATATTAGGGATTGGAAAATTTATTTCTGTGCTTGTCTATTTTCAACTTTATTGGTAAATGAGCATTGGATATTTGCTATGATTAGAGCCATTTGGATGGGCACAATTTAATGCAAGTCGTAAAGTTGTATAACGAAGTTTTCGTTACGGTATTATCAGCAGAAATGTCTTATATAAATAAAAACATATTATTTTTCACTAGAACATACGATATATTTTTATAGCTATTGTACCCTAGGCTATTATTCTTAAAAACACATGCGTGAGGATGGAGTGATGAACATTTTTCTTACGTGTCTGGGTGATACCCTTTAAGCTCACATCACCATTCTATTTCTCAAGTTTCATTCACTTTATAGCTACAGATCTGCACTCCATCTTCTCAAAATATGATTTTAACATTTTCTCCCCTTTTTTTAGCATTTTTAGATTCATGTGTCCTCTAATTAGCTGCTTAAAGCTAGCATTTTGTTATTTTGAAGATTATGACTAGCCAAGTGGGAACCGATGTCATTAATGGTATATTATTTAAAAGTAATAACTCCGGTGGGATAAGACAAACTTCCCTCTAACCTCCCTGATTGGTATTTAAATATAGATTGGAATATAATTGAAAAGTAGCCTCGACTGAGATCGGAATCTTAGCCCACGGCATTGACTATTGACTTTACCAGTCGACTCCGTCACTGGTTCACTTTGAACTATTTATGTCAATACCCATTTCGTATTAATTCGTTAGCTAACTTGCGATATTATGTTATAATTTCTTCTATCATTTTTAAGATAATTTTGATTAGGAATTCTTAATTAAATCCGTGCAACCTTGCCCCAATCATCAATTTTGATAGTATTTAATAGCTTGGAACTATTTTCAAATATTAGTAAATCACCCTCGTAATTTGCGTTTGTTCATCTTTTTTAGAAAAAAAAAGTTTTGATACCTTTAAGCAACTCTCCGTTCAGAGGTAGCTGTAAGACCACAAACCTTTTAAGACTTAGAGATGAATTTCTTTCTATAATATTATATTGTTTTTAAAACTATATTTGTTTATTTTCTAAGGTTTATTACGTTTGGTTTTTCAACGTTTTGACGTCAACACCTTTTCTAAACTCCATGTAGTTAGTCGAAAAAAATCTTGATAGGCTCTGTGAATCGCTCAGGAAAACGTTTTGGAAATATGTTCCGAAATTCTTTTCATGCATGTGAACATACTTTTCAAATGTATTTTTTCTATCTTTACAGATTTAACGCAAGTAGTTATTTTGCGGTCGAACGTAGTAAGTTAACAATATATTTTTATTTTGCTTTGCGCATTTCTTCACCTCTTCACTTTGCTCTCTGAAAAGATGGGCTACTCCTCGCCCACCCCTCGCATCTCCGGCCCTAGATTCTCCATTTGGTTTTGCTCTCCCCCAAAAGTATCTCCCAGAGCCAAGGGAACCCCTTTCCCCCCCCCGACTAATTGACTCGCCGTCCCTCTCCGTCTCCGCCATTTCCCCGCTAATCCCCCGGTCGGGCGCACTCTCACCCTTTGCAACTTCTCACGCACCTGCACCCCCCCTCTCTCTCTCCCCCTCCCTGCCTCCCCTCCCCCCTCCTTCGATATCACCTCCTCCCACTCCCGTGTCACCTCCCCTCCCGGCTTTCATCCCCCCACTTACTCAAACCCCTCCCCTCTTCCTTGGAACGCTTCCTTCGCATTTTTTTTATTTTTTTTTATTTTCAAGGCTTCGAACCCATATCGACATCAGCGTGGGTCCGGAGAGCCTTCTCTAACGCACGTCAGTTCACCACCTCCAGAGGTGTTCGCTGGTTTATAGTTCGTCCAAGATATTAGCGCAGTTGACAGTTTGAAATGCAGCCAATCAGTAAACACGTGCAATGCCATTTGGGGAAGGGAATCACGTGATTGATCACGATGGATGAAATCACACGATCGTGTAAAAATTGTTTACTTTTCATTACTATCCAAGCCAAATCAGTGTATTTCAAAGGCGCTATTATCTTGGACGGACTCCAGCATCTTTCATTGTGGCCGCTCAGTCAAACACAAGGTGATTCTCAATTTATCAAATGGGACGATCCAGGATCATAGGTGATGCGCCTTAAGTCCAGATTGTGACTTGATGACACAAGTCTTCCGTTTTTATCCAACTACTTAGACGCAGATAGGCTTTCACTCACTGTAATTTTCTCGTTCACATTGAAATTAAACTTAGCTTGTGGTGCACAGTTACCTTCGAGGCTAAAAAAGCGTTTCCACGAAATTAATGATCGTTATTTTTCTAACTTTGTTAAGGAAAAAGATTTGTATCTTTTGGAATTTCCGGCTAAAAGAGTATTACACATGGTTTTATACTTTTGCATAAAATAATAAGGCATCAATGGCATCATGATGGTCCTTTTTCACTTATTGGTAACTTTCTAAACGACATTATCCATCTGGACCTGGGAATTGGAATGTCTTTGGTTATTTATTGCATAAGTAGAATTACCAATACTTATCCCATGATGAAGTAGTGTTTTCATTTATAATAACAATGTCGTCTTCATTGCGAGCGAATTATAGGTTTATACAGTCCTATCTTATATTAACCCGTGAATACAAAACATATTAACATCTATGCTCTGAAAGGAGAGAAACCCACTCAAGCAGGACTCGACCCCACGACCTTTGGTTTGGCAGGATAGGACGTTATAACGCCGCCACTTAGGCCAGGATTATGAAATAAAAGAGGAAAATGGATATCTCGTATCAATTTTAATACATTAATCGATCATATAAGATATCAGTTCAAATTTATTGCCTATTGAAAAGTAATTTTCTATGACGCTCTATGACGACGATGAAAGGAGGAACACTCAGGAATTGAGTTCAATTTATTACTACCTTATGCTTCCCTGTTCACTCATTACAACTCTTTGTATCGAAGGAAAGAAAAACACTAATTACTGAGCGTGGGTGTATTCTTCATTGTCCTACTTGCAATACGTACATTATTAGCTGTCAAAATGTCACGTGCTTTCAGTGTAGGTATCAAAATCAGTTTTTATTCATCAGATTTTTTTATATTTCTTGCGAAATACATCCATTCAGTGAATTGGGATTTATTGCAATTTAAACTATTAAATACCGTGTTTTAGCACCAACATTTTGGGAATAATAGTTTCCAAAGATGTTATCTCAGAGGAATATTACCGAAAAGGTGTCCATTCAGCTGAAAATACATAGGCCACTGCGTCCTCCCCTTAAAATTTCTCGAGAATGTTAACCCTCTCTCCTGACGACAAGAGCCTCTCTCGGCACCTTTCCCTTTTACACCCACATATAGGTACCCGTCGCACGCACATACGCTTCTCTCCGCCACCACCTGCCACTCACGCGGCAGAGGAGAGGCACTCCCGCGCGAGAATGCGTCGTGGAGACCATCACGCGACCCCTTGCGGGCTCATTCCCTGGACCCTCCCCCCCGACCCACTCCTCCCCCTGCTCGAATTACTGACCGCACTCCTCCTTCCTCCCTCTTCGCCATACGAGTATCCTTTCCATAAACTCCTCCTCTGCCCCCCTCTCTATGGCTATTTTGTCCCGCCCTCCCCTCCCTCTCCTCCACTACTCTCTATCTTTCTCCCTTCGCCTCCAGTCTCCCTCTCTCTCCCTTTCCCAACTCGCCAAAGATAGGGTTTTCGTGTATTTGCCCAGATTTTAATTGCCGGGATGGAGAGGAGGCAGTCAGCCTCCCCCGTTCCCTCCTTACCCTCCCCCGTTCCCTCCACTCTACCAGGGACTCTATTCCCCTCCTCCTCCTACAGATAACCTCCCCCCTTTGCTTTCTCCTCCCCACCCCCCAGTACACGTCACACACCCACATCCAATTCTCTCCTCCCGCCCCCCCTTGGGTCCTATCTTGCCTCTCCCAGCGACGCCCGCGACGAGACGGGCTGGCTCCGATTCGACCGCCTCCCCAACCCCCGCCCTTGCTCCCTGCCCCCCCGCCCCCGCCGCCGAAACCATCCCCCCCACCCTCACGAACAATCAAGAAGACTCGAAGGCGTTGAGACTCCAAAAACTACGCCCCCCCCCCCCCGCTCCTCCTGCCCCCGCCACTCCCCTTCCGTAACGGTTCCCTCCTCCTCCGCTTCTCTCGGGAAGGGAGTCGCCCCGAACTTTATATTTATTTCCTCCCTGAAGACTTCACTCTTCATTTCCTTAGTTCGATGAAGTTTATTCGCCCTGGTAAAAATGCATGCCCTGCCTATCCCCATTGGCGCCATGAAAACCCAGAGAGAACTAAATTATGTATTTCTCCGGCAAGTCTTCCGGGCTGTGGGAGTTGACGCGATCAATTCGACGCCGTGACCCAGGATTATTCATAATGGTACATGGGTGATGAATCCAATAAAAATAGACTCAAAGTCTGACGTATGTGAGGCTACTGATTTAATATATCCCCCAACCATATTCATACGGGGCCCGTAAAAGGTAATTATCAGGTATGTATTCCTTTTTGTATCACAATTTTCATTTGATGCTGATCATATTCACAATGATGATGAAGTTGGGGTGGCATGATAGCAACATAGAAACATGGAACGATTCAATTCAGTGGGTGCCATGAAATCAGGAAACAAGTCACCTTTGACGGAGATTTCACTACTTATACTAATAGCAATTGAATAGGTAAACAACCAAGCCTTACATAAAGGAATACGCTCTAGCGCATTGAAATTAATAAAAAGTGGAAAGCTTTACTAAAGAATTTTCTGTGGATCGTATTAGGATGTTTACTTTCCAGGAGATTGTGTATTCACTAATTTTTTCTTATGAAAATCTTTTATGCAATGAATTCTCTGATAATGACCACTTTTTATCACACTGAGAATCGTATCCCCGTCCCCAGATTTTTATTAAAATACTAAAAAACACATTCATGCGTTAAGCCATTCTTAGGAAACCGACGTAGTTTCATAAATAACATGGGCAGACCAAGGTTCCTCAGTCTTGACTCTCACATTCAGGAGTAGGGTGGAGAGATTCTCTTCATGAAAAACTATCGATGAGCATTATTAATCAACTAAGACTCTGCACTTTTGTCTTTGAAAGACACGTGTCAAGCTTATCGATAGGTTTCTTTCTGAGCCAGAAAAACAATTATGGAATCGTAATCATTTAGCTTCATCGAATATTGCTGGAGGCTTATTGTTTGATAAATATGCACAATAGTATTGGCGATGCTTGTGCCTCTTGGGCGGAGATGAGTAGAACCCATAAAATAGGGGTGTCGGTGATGGCGGTTTTGCTCCACTCCAATCTTCAAAGGTAATGCACGCGGGTCATATCGCATATGCCTCGCCTGACCCCTCCTTGTATCTGCCTTCCCTCCCCGAGTATGCCTCCCCTCCTCTTCTTTAATGGGTGGAGAGCCCGAGAAGGTATTCCGAAGCCACGTCACTCGTTAAAGTTTCATTGGACATTCGGTCACCCTCTTCCCATCCTCCTCCGCTGCACCCCCTCGCCATCCCCCCCTCTCCTTTACTCCGTTCAGCGGTATTTCCACTCAAACCCCCCGCTCCCACTCTACATTCGCATCCCCCGCTTACCATCCCACCCAGCAGCTTTCTCCGTCTCTTTCCTTCTTAATTCATTCACCCTCTCTACTTCTCCCTAATCCTCATCCCATCCTCCGCATGCAACCCCAGTTTCCTTTTCTCAGCAGATCGTGGTGGTGAGGGCCAGTGGAGACAAGCTGAATATGGAAAGACGCAGTATCCTTCTCATCCTTACAGAACGCTTGGCAGGGTGCACTCTGCTCTTCATTCAAAACCCATTGTTCAAAAATCGTATCATAAAGTATCACAGGTTCGTGGTTGACATATTTCAAAATATAATCAACAATTCTATAGATTATGTATCACAGCACAAGAAGTGTACAATTTTCCTCCAATTTTTTATATGAGAGATATCTCTATTGAGCCCAAAAAATGTCATCGGTAACCTCTTAACAACTTCGCGGCAGGTTTTTCGTTTCAGTTCTTATCAATATCAAGAAAATTTCTTCTTCAACGGTTCGTTTTGCCTAATAACTTGCTACTCAAGCCAGTTACACATCATTATTCCGTATCTTCGTCTACAATTCTATACCCTGTCGTAACAAGTTGCTCCGCTGTGATTGAAGGATATCTATAGAGTTTAAGTTTTCTATCTTTCCCGTCAGAATCTTTAGGTTCGGAGCAAGTGCGGCCTGAAGTGATGCCAGCGAAATGGGTCGACGCGTTTACTACCCAAAATCACTGTTGTCTCACTCTTTTGCCTGCCATAATTATTACGATAAGATTATCTCATAATGAAAAGCATCAACTTGTAATTACATAAGCAAATCAATGACGATTAATCTTTTGATAAAAGAAGTATATTTAAGGTTATTATTAATGTAAATTTTCTCGCTTAAATTGTACCTGAAATCTTAAAGTTTAGTTTCAAACTGAGACTTATTTTACGGGTTGAAAATCCGTATATAATCAAGTTTCAGTAATTTTTATGTGCCATTAATTTCATTAAACCTTGGAAATCCCGGAGTACAAAATGATTTAATGTGGGTAAAAAGAAAAATATGCATTAAATAATTCAATTTTAGGAAACCCCTACACGCATTAGTCCCTTGACATGTTAAAAAATAGAATTTCCCGTTGTTATCATTAGAAAATACTTAGCGCTCCTTCAGTATTCACTATTTTTATGGAATTTGCAATTCTTTGGAAGTATAAGTAGATTTCAACTTAGTTTCAATGAATATTAACGAAACATGCTTGAGTTAACCGTAAAGGGGAATGTTTGGAACAAGCAGGAAATCCGGCCTACTAGTACCATTCTGAAACTTTCTGCGTTACATAATATGCACAACCTGACATGAAGAATGGACATTAATTCCCAGAAAAGATTTTTTTACGATAGACGATCCACCTTCCAGCTATAACCGCAACTGGAAATTGAACCTCAGTGCATCAACATGAAAACTGGGAAGCAGCCCCCTATCACCCTGGGTATGTTGGGTTGCCCTAGTCAGACTGCCGGCTCTTCTGATCTCGAAGCACCGCTCTAACTAACCACACTCATCTGGAGTTTGGTCTGTTGAACTTATTCCCTAATGTCTGCTATCACGATCATGATGCTCAAGAGTAGTGTAGCTGTGTTAAATATTAATGCAGGAGCATCACGGATATGCCTGTGAAATCTGTATCAATGTCATAACACTAATAGGAAATTGAATTTCTGTTATGAAAAAATGCTTTATTCATAGTGAATTATAGTTATACTCATGAATTTGATCGTATAATCAAATATGTAATAAAATTTGAAAGACGGATTCAAAGCTATCTGAAAGATTGTTCTTTTACAATGGATTATAATCAGAATAACTTAGTAGAGTGACTGGGGTGGTTGTCTTCGTTCCTTTTTTTGTATTGACTGAGAAGATGAATTCCGCTATGCTGAACTACCATTGAGTTATTCAAATCAGCGTTTATTCTACATTGTCATGCTAGATTATTTATGACGGATAAAATTTCAACTATGCACAGATTGTGCGCCTTAATTCAAGACTACTTTCGTCTCTTTCGCTCGTCATATGGATACTGTCTATTTCCTACTTGTTTCTCCTTATTCAGCTTTATTTCTTACCATCACCGCACGCAGCATCCGACTCTACTCTCGCACATCCACCCATCCTCCTCTCTCCCTCATCCTTCGCCCCTGTCCACCCCCGGCCATTACATCTTTCCAACATGTTGATGGCATATTTTTCACTGTTTCCATTTAGCCACGCGGAATTACGTTACAAACTAAGTTATGTTACCACAAATGTTTCGTGCACTGACAATAAATTTTAATAGATAAATGACATACATGGGGCTTTCTTGCGGGCCTAATTTAAAATTAAGTGGCTTTGTACGCACTCGCATAATTGCGTATTTTGTATTATTTTCTAAATGTTTTGGCCTACTCTAATACCAATGAGAACCAGTTTTCATTCAAATCTGCGATAGACAATCAATTGGATTTTAGAATTCTGACAAAAAAGAGAAATCAACTAAGGTAATCATCGTCATCATAATTCATCACTAATTCTAGAAAAACTCTGGGTAGGTGTACACATAATTTGATTCAAAATGCCAAAACTGTTGTTTGACCCAATAACCGAGGACTGCAGCGTACACTGCAATGTTGTGACACCTCGAACAATTTTGCTACTCTTCGCGATTCGATCCACTGGGTAACTGGGCTTGATTTTTAAAGCATTCAGCTAATTCTTGAAATTCTTGAAATAGTGACATAATTCATCTTTTATCTTGCACATTATTTGTTATACTAAGTTCTTGGCGATCTTTTTCCCTTTATCACAACATATAATAATGTTATAACAATGGCTAAAAGTTTTGACTATCTTTCACCGCTGTCCATCGTATTTTTGGGGAATGTCCACATACTGTAGTGATCTATTTTACTTAGTTATCATCATTAATTTGACTAATTTAAGTAATTAATGCGAATAAAACAAAGCTCTTGAATGATAACTGGGCAATTATATCACTCGATGGTTCTGTATTCCACCGCTTTTTCCGTTGTTATGCTAGATGCATGTTTTCATCTGTGTTGTACTTAATAAATCCATTGCACTTTCAACAAAAAGGAAATCAATGAGTAGCGAGTAAAATATCACTTTTTACATATCTAATTTTGCGTTCGCTCCATATTATTCACTCGTTTGACGTGTGGATAAACGCCTGGCTATCAAAAAATTGGTGCATTAATGAAAATGGTACGTTTTTATACTCTAATAGAAACCAATACAGGTGCACTTTCTTTTAGATTGCAGCTCGCCACAAACGAAGTACCGATATGGTGTTTCACTCGGAAATTTGAACTTCAAGGGAACTATAATTGGGTTACTTTGCAGGAGTAATTCATTTTCTTCGAACCTGGTCTTTATGTCTCTCCGACGGAAATTTAATCCATTATCTGGCATCCGCCTTTTCCCGCTAACTCAGTCCTCGGACTCTTGCCCAAAGCCTGACCGAGCTAAACTCTTTTGAGATAAGCCGATAAAAGGCCGTAACCAGGGTAAAAATACCGTAGCGGCTGACAACCGAAGCTATGACTATAGGTTTGGAAAATAAATAAAAAAGAAAGCCCGTTCGCCTTAGGGATAGGAATTGCGTCCGTAATTCCAGACCCTATTTGTCTGCAATCGGTATCTCGAACGTCTGCATTGTTCTCGCTCCGTGAAACAAATGCCTTTCGCCGTCCGCGCTCCCTTTCCGTCCGCCACAGCAGTGCCACCCACCAAACAGAGCCCCCCCCCCGCTCCCCCTTTCACCCGACCCGTCTCTTTCTTCCTACCTCCACCCCCGCACCCCCCCTTCAACCCCTCAGCCTCCGCTTCGCCGAAGGAAGGCCTTCCGAGAAAAAGAATCTAAAAGAAATCCCGTATCGATGCTTTTGTTATTTCCTGTCCCCTTCGTCTCACCTTTCAGCTCCTTTATTCCTCTTCCCCCCACCATTCCAACCGAACTCTCTCCTTTTTATCCCCTTCAACCCCTCTTCCGATCGGTTGCCCCCTCCTCCCACTTTCTCCCTCTTTCCCCACCCCTTTATCCCCTCCATCCCCTTGACTTTCCTTCCCTCCCCCCTCTCCCCCTCCACCCACCCCTCCCTTCCCCTCCCGAGATCCGCTCACACCAGTTGCTCCTCCTAGCTCCGATTACTTTGAGCGTCTGCCGAGAGATGTCACGAGTGTTCTCGTCCCTCTTGAGACGATTCCCTCAGCTACAACTGTGGCGCTGAGCATCCTCCCTCCCTCCCTCCCCCTCCATTTCTCTGATCTCACCCCCACCCCCTCTCCTTTTATCTTCCGTCTCTACTCCCAAAAGTTTATTTTCTGCTTCGCTGCCACTCGAAGCATCCGTGTGCCTTTTCTCCAAAGTGATCGGTGTTGAAGCGTCGTATTGGCGAAATTCGCAGCGTCTTGGGGAAGGACTGAATGGAGGGATCAGTTTGATGCGGTGGCATTCATTAGATCTCTGGTTTCCGTTCCGGGGGCGCGGGTTCAAGTTCCGGTGGAGACGTAGACTTTCGGTGTAGTTCCGATCTCTGCTTGGGTGGAATGTGGAGAGGAGTTGGAGTGTAGAATTCCGTCCGTCTGCTTGGAAATTGAACCGTGGTCCTCTTGGGTTGGACGCCTGGCTTCTCTTCACTCTTTCTCCACTCCCCTCATGATTCTGTGCTTACCAACCCATGCACATATTTGCTGCTCGTTCATTGCTTTGAGAAAGGATCATGGCGAAAATGATCTCGATCATTGCCTCCGCAGATAAACAACCAGCAGCCTGCTTGTATCTAGGCATCTCTCCCTGTGAACCATATTTATACCCTGACAGCCGAATTATTGCTTCATTTTGGAAGAGTATTTCTTTGCAACAGACGTTATTCCCTTATAAGGCAGGGAATTCTGCTGTTTGTTGTAGCACCTTGTTGAAAATTCTTCTCCAGGCTACAACAGTATAAATAAATTGTCTAAAGACATGTAAATTATCAAAAAAAAACTGCCTAAGACACTATATAATATCATTATTACGGTGCGAATGAAAAATATAATTGGCGCAGTCAGTGTAAACGTGAAAAATGCGCTGGAGGATGCCTCTTTTGATTTGATGAGGATTTTTTTCAGTACCGCCCCATGATTTTATCTTTAAGTAGACTGTCGCGTCTACTTCCTATCTCATTTTCATTGCTTTGAGATACTTCATCACATATATAAAGTTTGAAAATGATACTCCCCCATTTTGACCTCTACCAGCGTTTTATGTCAGCGCTTCGTCTTTAGTAATTTTTTTAAAACGATAAGTAATATATCAGGGTAAGTGTCTTTAGTGTTGATAAAACTTATTCTGGTGGATATATACTATTTTGTTTACACTTTTATGGTGAAATGTATTTCCTGTGACTGAAAAAGAAACTGGATATTCGGCCATTTTACTTGGATAAGTTATATAAAATACACTTTTGTTAATTATTATGTCGTCATCATGCCATATGGATGAAAGTATTGGAGATAGATTAAGGACTTGATCTATCTCCAATAATCAGTTAAACTTCTAGAGACTTTGTCTGACTTCTAGAGGAATTGTGATTATTGATAATTTTGCATGATGAGACGTAGTTTAAAATTGAAGGATTTTACACAGCAGGCACTTCGAGGTAAAGAGAATCATTCCTTATCTGCTTATTTTCATCTAACCCATTTGAGCCACATATTTCCTCTGATTATTGCATCCAGAATTATACTTGAACCCCACACGGAAAGGTTGCAATATTCGACACACTATAAAGTGTAGTCTTTAGTTTTCACTTTCAGGTAATTTGCCGATAAATTCCTGTCCAAAGCTTCAAGCTGTTGCCGTCTGCCAAGCGTACGTTTAAACTGGAACGATATACCTGTGACTCAAAATTATGGACGTGTTTTTGTCGCACATAGAATTAATCGTACCTTTAATGGTCTTGAGCTTAAAAATCACGGCAAACTAAGTCACCTAATCAGTATTCGGAAACGAATTTTGAGTCGCCGCGGACCTTTCAATTGGAGCCAAAGTACAGTGGGGTCGGAGATGACGTTTGAGGGCGGCTGTCGTGGTGTGATGTCTCCTCCCGTCTGCTTTGCAGATCGGTCGTGGATCGGATGCCAGAGGAGAAATTGCTGGGCGCCAGTACAAGTCAAAGGATCTAAATGAGGGATAAGGGAGGGGATTCTTCTTGCACTCGGAATAGGAGGGAAAAATTAATAGTATGCAAAAATGTTTTACCCTTCCCCGTTATTCTCTCAGAATATCGGAGCTTTCGAGCACTGATTGTCATCATCAAGAATCACGACGGCAAGGGAGATTGTTGTGAGAAAATGTTGGGAATTAGGAATAATGGATTGGGAGGAAATAAGAAAGGAAAGCGGCAAACAACCCATGAATAACATACTAACGATATTCAAATACTCTGGCCCAGGGTTCATCAAACTGCGGCTCGCGAGCCACATGCGGCCCTTTTTGTGTGCCCTTTTACTGCATACCTGTGGCTGTGAACTAAAACTTAGTTTCATTTGTGGACCATTAAAAAGGAATTTATTTCTAGTAATGGTAATTTTTCCTTCATTTAATAAATTTATTCTTCTTCTTATCACTTGCTTCCTAGGCCTGCGCCAATGTATTTCTGTACATACTCAGATGACTCCATCTTAATATTGCCCCAACATCTTTCTCTTTGTTTGTCCACACCTCTTTCCCCTGGAATATCTAAACTATTTCAGCGTTAGATATTACGATTGCTGGAAATCTGAGCTATTCTTCCATACATTCCATGTGAAATCACAAACGAGTTGCCCTCACTATCTCAGATTTGCACGAAATTTTTTTGTGTTATCCTTATAAGGCCCTATGTTTGTATATACAATTTTTATAATAAATTTTTATTTTTTTGCGGAGATACGGGGATATAAAAAATTCGGCATTTGTAAAAAAAAGGCCCAGAATTTTACCAATATTTTCAGATCTAAGAAAGCTAGAAAGTTCCATTAAGAATTTATTTGTACAAAATACATTATTGCATCATATTCAATAGTCAAATTTGAAAATGTAAATTTATTTTAAATAAAAATAAATATTTGAAAGTTTAAAATTAAATTTGCAAAACGTACTCCACCTTCGATCCATCTCACATTTTAGCATATTGTAGTGCTTTGTATTGGCAAAGAAGTTGCAAAGTTTCGTTATTGTAATATTTCATATAAGGGAGAAAAAAATATTTGTTTTTTGCATGCACTTGACCGTGTCCACTCCCATCCGGTTGAGTAGCAGTTAGGCCTTTCTTTACTTTCCAATGGAGTGAGAAATGCACTACAATATACTTTTCACGTAAGGTAGAAGTGTTACTTCCAAAAAGGGTCACTTCACATCATTGTTATTGCTTAAAAACAGTTACTTCACAGTTTGATTTATATAACGGCGTGCCGTGCAGCCGCGCGCCGCGGCGCGCCGTTGCCGAAATGCAGAGAGAGTTCTCGACTACAGAACACATTGCGAGGAATGCCAAGCAATATCTATCCGAGAAAGGTATCTTTGCACTCCGGATCAGAAGCACGGAAGGACCCCACCAGTTGCTGTCAAGGAAAAAGTAAAATAATTTTAACGAGAGCCTGACATACGTTGGGAAATGCCCGGCAAAAAACATTGGAAAAATGAATACGAAAATGGTAGAAAGGTCACAAATAAAAAGCAATAAAGGCTAGTGTTAAGTAATTTGAGAGAGATATACTACCAGTTCAAGAAAGAAAACCCTAATTTTTCAATTGGCTATTCAAAGTTTGCTGATTTAAGGCCAGCTGTGTTCTCGCCGGTGCGTCAGGCACACACTTCAATTCACCAGAACTTTAAACTAATGTTTATGGGTGCCTAGTTATCTGAGATTCTTTCAAAAGACTGTGAAAAGCTCTTTAAAAGTTACAGAGATTGCTTTCAGGGCATATCGAAGTGCTCTCCACCTACTGATGAATGCACTCTCGGTCAATGTAAAAGCAGAACGTTCGGTGACCCATACAGACTCCGAGATGTTGAAGAAAATCATTTTCAAGAGAACTTGATTGACACTATCACTTAAAAGAAGTGGACAGACATGGAAAAATGTAATTTGGAGACTTAAAATGGACAGTGAAACTTGTGTTGACGTTTTTATAGAGGTAGCAAAATAATGTTCAGGCACATGACTGCATTGTCAAGAAACAAAGTGGCTTTTTTAGAATCAAGAGAGACAATCTAGGCCCTAGAGAAGTTCTCATAATGGCGGACATTTCCGAAAATTATGCTTTTCTACTCCAAGACAGCGTTCAAGGCATTCACTGGAACAACAGTCTAGCTACAATTGAAAGCTCATGTAAAGGATTTAAAGATAATAATTTACTTCTCCGATGGAGCTGCAGCATAGTATAAGAACAGATACAATGTTGTCAATGTGTTACAGCACGAGAAGGATTTTGATATTCTCGCAGAGTGGCATTAATTTGCGCCTAGCAAGTGGGCCTAGTGATGGCCTAGGTGGCCCAGTGAAACGCTTCGCTACCAGAGCAAGCATTCAGTGGCCATTCAATGAGCAAATACAAACTCCCTTGCAGCTGTATGAATGGGCTTCTGCTAACATCAGGAACATATCTTTGAGATTCTTGGGCAATGACGAAGTTCAAATTTCACGAGAGGAGGTAAAGAAGAGATTGCACGTTGCCTACGAAGTGAAGGGAATCCGATCTTGCCATGCCGTCATCCCGAAGTCATCGGACTCTAACTGTATGAAGAAAACTTCCTTTGATCCGGAAGAAACCCTTGTTAAGCTGAACCCCATTCTCCTCTCTGAAAGGATGGAAGATACAGGAGTGCGAACAAGGTAAGTTGCAGGCACATATTGCGTTTGCAACAAAACCTGAAAATTATTTCCTTGTGTATTATTCACAATTTTACCCTGCGTTTTCAAGTCTCGGTGGCAGCAGCAAACAAGTGAAACAAAAGAATGTTAAGGACGATTGACAATTCTACAATGCAAGCTCAGTTTCCTGAAAACGAATATCTTCATAATGCATGGAGGGTACGATGAATGATTGAAGAATGAAAGGATACCGAAGGAATGAGTCGGGGAGAGAATGGAAGGGAGGGGCAGCAGGTAGGGGAATGGAAAGGAAAGCTGCGAGGGAGCTTAACGAAAAAATCTGATGCCAGGAGGATGTTAAGCGTGGTATATTCATTGATGTGTTGCACTTTTTAGTGCACAGATTTCCAACCCTTCAACCCCGGGTCAAGCGAGCGGGTGCCGGCGTAGCAGACGGCAGTCGTTCGTTGCCTCATGCCGAGAGCACTGGCAGTCGGTAATATATACAGTTGCAATGAAATCTACTCCTAAACCGATCTGGTAATAATTATTTAAATAATCAAAATGAAATAGTTGATTTGCATCAAGCTCCGTGTCAACGTGCGACCTCTTGTGCAGCTTTATTCACATCAGCCGCCAGATTTAGGCAGTTGCACCGCCGTTATATAAATCCAACTGTGAAGTAACTGTTTTAAGCAATAAAAATGATGTTAAGTGACACTTTTTTTGAAGTGTCACTTCTACCTTACGTCAAAAGTATATTATAACGCATTTCTCACTCCATTGGAAAGTAACGAAAAGCCTAACTGCTACTCAACTAGATGGGAGTGGACACGGTGAAGTGTATGCAGTAAACAAATTTTTTTCCTCTCCCTAATATGAAATATTGCAATAACGAAACTTTGCAGCTTCCTTGCCAATACAAAGCAATACAATATTCTAAAATTTGAGATGGATCGAAGGTAGGGTACATTTTGCAAATTTAATTTTAAACTTTCAAATATTTTTCTTTTTTCAAAAAATTTAAAGTTTTCAGATTTGACTGTTGAATATGATGCACTAATGTTTTTGTACAAATAAATTCTTATCGAAACTTTCTAGCTTTCTTTAATCTGAAAATATTGGGAAAATTCTGGGACTTGTTTATACAATTGCCGAATTTTTCATATCTTCGTATCTCCGCAAAAAATAAACATTTTTCATAAAATTTTTATGTAAAAACTTATGGTCTTATAAGGAAAACACACAAAAACATTCGTACAAATCTGAGTTATTGAGGGCGATTCTTGCATTTTATTCGGTGCTTTGGCATGGAATGACCCATAGATAAACCAAGCTAATAACGTACTTAAAGGCGGTGAAATATGTTGTACCAGTTCTTGCTATTATTAACTTTTTAATATTACTTAATGGAAATAGGACTCTACTGGCCGTAAAAAGCCTTTTATAAATTTTTTCCCGTTTGAGCCACTATGGACTACGTTAATTTCAACTGCTTCATCCCTCCTTTCTTCCCTTCTTCCCAATCTCTTTCATTATTTCCCGATGTCTCCCTGACCTTTCCTCTGTCCACACCGCACCAGTCTTCTTCTTGGGCTTTTCCTGGAGACATTTGAATTTTTATAGTGCATAAAATTAACTCATTGTTAATATCAATTAAAATATTCCTCATTTACAAATTCATATATATATATATTATTTCTTTTTTTTGCTCTCGTTTACTTTTTTAATTTCTGTGAGGGACAGATTTGGCTCTTCCATTTCAAAATTTGGCCGAACCCTTTTCTAGCCGAACACGGTCAACAGCCCAACTCCTTTTATACCCCATATTAAGCTTTTGGAGCCTCTCGCGACCTTAGTGAAAAAAAATACGAGATACGAAATGCGATGCCGTGGCCGCTTCGATCAACATGCGCTATAGTGTGCGCGAGAGATTCCATCCGTGCCTTCGGGACTTCGAATCGACTCGCGAGTCGCACCCGCTCGCCCGCTCAATCACTCAATCATTTCTTGCGCCGCGTGCTCCGTGTTTACTCGCCTCCCCCATGCCCCCCCACCCACCCCTTCCGCCTCCATTATTCTTCGCCATCCGACCGGCTCTCCATCCTCTCTCTCTCTCTCACTTTCCCGCCTCATCCCATCCAACTTTTCCCAGCCCACCCACAGCCATCCTCCAAAAGCACCCGAAATACAACCACCCTCCCACGATCTGTTTACCTCCCGCCTTTTCCTTGCCCTGCATCCGAAACAGCCGCCCTTTCTCTCCACCTCTCCTCTCTCACCTCCTCCACCCTTCTAATCCCTCCCTGCTTATTTAAACGGTTTCAGTCTGCAACTCCACCACTCCCTGAGAGCGCCCAAAGTACTTATCTACCTTTCTCCGCCCCCGCGTACCCGAGCCATTTCTCACACTCACCCACTCATTGTACTAACCCCACCCACCTCTTCTTCTTCCTCCCCCACCCTCCCTCCGCTCACTCCTCCCCTGTCTCCCCCTCCACACTTCCCCTCCTCCCCCCGCGAAATCCGCCAAACCCTCTCAACTCTCACTCAACTATTTTAATCTCCTCCTCCTCCTCCTCCTTTCCCCCTTCCGTCCTCTCTCCTCAAACCTCTCTTCCCGCCCGAGGTTCTCGCGAGTCATTCCTCTCTCTCCTCCTCGACCCTCCTCTCTTCCTCCCCCTTCTCCTCCCACTGGGAACCAGCCACCCGCCCGCCCACCTCCCCCTCTCACTCGTCCCTCTCTGTAATCCTGGACCCCTTTTGTTTACTCCTCAACCCCGATTCACTGCCACCACTTCACGCTTTGTTTTAGAGCAGCTTCAACTGCACGCGTAGTCATGAATTTATGAAGTGCAAAGGAGTTCTTTTGACGACAAATCCGTGCCTCAGTATCGACTGTCATGGACTCTCATTTTCAAGGGTATGATTTCACAGGGCATACTTTTTCCTGAATGACATCAAATCATTTGCTCTTCTTCTTATATTACGGGCAAAATGCACTGGTTATTGTTTCATTAGTTTATTATGAAGACATACTTGTCATTTTTAACGGGATTTAAGTGATATTAACTTACGGTGAATATGCTGCATTCTAACTTAGATTCTAAAACTGACTTTATTTTAATGCCAACTAGATACTTGCTAAGGAAAAAAAGTTATCTCAGTATTCCCGCACTGAAAACTACGATATCTTGAGTGATGGACTTACTAAGTACATGATGTTTTTACCACAGTTAAACAAAACGTGATGCAACTACTTAAGCGATTGTTTTTTGATTGATACCAATATAATATTCTCCGTGCTTAACAAACAGAACACTTCTGGTACGTTTTTTCCTCCCTGATTTTAAATAATATATATGTTTAAGTAGACTGTTAGTATGCACATGGTTTCTTACTCAGCTCCAATAATTCAGTGGTGGTACAATATACGTATAAAGGTGACAGATTAAGTCCGGCTCTTGGGAATCACCATAATTTCAGACCTAACGTTGGGTAGCTTAATCGGAAATGTTGCGGCACTGAATCAAAGTGAGTAAGAAGCGTTCGAAGGAGTAGGAAGGTTCTCGGGTGAAAAAATGAAAAAGAAAAGCTACTTCGCTCGAGTTGGGTCACATCTCGATTACGCCGCAAGCATTGGGACTCAGTAAGGTTTAATACGCGAAATAAAATTCAAAGTAAAGCAGGATGCTTTATTTAAAACTGTTTCATGCGAGCAGAGAGTGAAACACAGCTGATGGATGTACGAGATTATTCCTTCCCAAAGCACTGTTAATGGCTGCAACAGAAACAGAACGAGGCATAAAAGTAGTATTACGGCTTTTGAGTTGAGCCAAGCTCCAAACATAGGGACATAAAAAAAATCTTAGTGACTTGACGAAAATCAACAATTTGTATCTTCTGTCATTATGAAAACTCAATTCAAAGTAGTTCTAATTGGTATCTGAGGTATTTTATCGCCATGTTTAACCATCAAAACACAATTTTCATCATTCTTTCGATTAGTTATTCAGTGTCCGTAAATCCAAAAATTAACTGGGAATGACTTAACTGAAAAACACTCATGTCCATCATACGTACGTTTTCACTTTTTCTAGCATACCTTCTTAACGCCTAAATACTTGCCAATGAGAAGTTTTTCATGGAGATATTGAATTTATTGCACATCAATATTTATTTTAAAATTGGTTTACGAATAGTCTGTCTCTTGGCAACGTTGTTCTGAAGGGACCAAATAGAGATTCGGAAGGCTATTATTTTCTGGTTCTCAATGAAAACCTCTTTGTTGAAATTCTCTTCTCTTATGCATCTGCTAGTTTCCTTCGACGTGTTGCTGCTGTTGTGTTATTTCCTTAATAATTTTATTTCTTATTGAAATTTCCTGAGACTATCGCTGCTATTGATTTTATTTACTGGTTTATTTATCTGCTGTTCTCTTAAAAGAAGATAACATGATTGAAACGCAAAGGGGAATGAAAATGAATGCCGTTTTTATTGGTCGCATTGTATCGTTTAAAGTTTTCTATGTTGTATGGAGTCAGTTTTTTACTTAAAAATAAATATTGTGCATAGATATTAACCAATTTTTCAGATATTTTATAAAGATTTGATTGCATCGTCACAGTTTGTTTCGAGCTGCTTGTCGTCATAAGTGAAAGCTTGCAAGTCTGTGTGGTTTATTAGCCTATGTTAGATACCTATTTCAAAATAATCCAACTTTGAATACCTGTATTTCTGTTTAGGCTTAAAAACTATACTGCGATGTTTTTTTTTAGGTAAATTTGGATATCTACATTAATTTTGATGACCTATAGCTGCTGATATTGAATTTTAAAGTTTGTGTCTAAACGCTAATACTACCTTGGGAGAGTAAACCTAATGCCGGAAAAGACGTTTCCATACCGCTGGAGTATTCATCCCCACTGTTCTATTCCAATGGATAAAAATCCTGTTTTCACCAGTTGGTGCTTAAAAGAGGGATCAATGGGCTTAAGTTTTGTTGATAATACGTTGATAATAAACGAATGGGAAAGTATAAATCGCAAACTTTGCTTAAAAATAGATATTTTCAATGGAGTTCTCAACTTGGTAACGGAGAGTGATACGAAAACAAACCATTGTAAGCGTCATGCAATGATCATTCACCTTTGAACTAATAAGTCCTTTCTCAATAGTGTAGGTTCCACAGAGTTTTTTTTTCGTGATAACCGAGGAAGGATGTCCTGTGTCTTCCTCGGTTTGGGTTGCCTGGCAGATCCCAGTTCCTATGCGAAATCCTTTTGTAATTTTGTGAAATTTTATTTTAATTTTCGGACATCGTCCACTCCCCTTAAGGAGGTTCCACCGCGACTGTGTGAGTCAAAACAAATACTAAATTCCACCTTTTTTATATTTTGTACAAAAAATCCTGATTTCGCTGATGGAATGCGTTACCTATGGAAGAGCAAAAGTAAGGTAGTAAAAATTTAGATTATCCCACGAATGTATTTTAAATGAGTATTTTTTCCCAGCCATAGGAGCGGACTGTAGCGCCATTTTTAACGACTTACCGCATTTTGACTTCAATTACGGCATTAATTCCCCAGTAACTATAAAAATAAGGTGGCAAGATATATATTTTATTTTTATTCAATCTATTTGGATAATTTCCTTCTTATAAACAGCTTTCCGCGAAAATGGCATTCATATTTTATGGAAAAATACTATTTTCCCCCGTGTTTCCCTCATTCTCCCATTGAACACCTTGTAATTTCAAGTTCAATTAGAGAATAAATTAGCGTGGAAAGGTAGCATTTTGTTGCTCACATCAGATAGAGGACAATTTTTTCTATAAGTAGACAGAATATGATTAAATGACATTTAAGTGATTATACGGTGGAACTACCTTAAGACGGAGTGTTCATATTCACTTCGCTTCAATGTTCCTATTCCTCTTCCTTATTCAATCCCGTGGCTGGTGCCCAAACAACCCCTGCCACGCACCCGTCGCTGGGTAGTGAGTAGCTGTATACGCAGGAAATATAACCGAGGGCCTTCCTTCATCACACCTCGCCCCTCATTCTCCCCCTCTAACCCCCGACGCCACTTGAGAGCCCACTCGTTTACCTGGCCCTCGCCCGCCACCCGCCCGTGGGCCGCCTCGTTGTGTTGTGGGCGCCCTGGGTCTATCTCGCTCGTGAGGAGCGTGCCTCGCTTGAGAAATCTGCACACCTACATCACGTCACCGGACTCAGTGCGAGCGCATATTGA
Organism: Pyrrhosoma nymphula; assembly: GCA_963573305.1. Lineage (NCBI taxonomy): Eukaryota > Metazoa > Arthropoda > Insecta > Odonata > Coenagrionidae > Pyrrhosoma > Pyrrhosoma nymphula. Next base: position 182,586,219 of record OY754327.1, read on the forward strand.
ATGATTTAGGAGGGACGCGTCATGTGCGGGCGAAGCAGATGGGAGGATCGGTGGATGTCTTTTGCGGGTTGGAGAGGGAAGGGGTGGGTGGGAGGGGGGCTGGCGTATCGCCCCTCCCATCCTAGGGAATGTGAGAGAAGGTGTGCTCAAATGAGAGGGGAGGGTGGAGGGAAGAAATCAGGGTGGCAGGCTGTTGGGAGGGCCGAAGGAGTGGGCGTGGCGGGGGGTGTGGGGGTGGTTTTCGGGGAGTGCATGGGTGGGACGGGGTTGTTTGGTGTAAGGCACCTGCGAGGTGGGGTGGCGTGGGGGAGGACTTTGCCGTTTTGGGGGTGGTGCGGTAGATCCCTGAGAGTTGGCAGAGAATGAGAGGGGAGGGGGCTTCCGCCTGTCTTTCGCATCCCCGCGGGTTGGAAGGGGGGAATGTGACTTGGGGGCGAGGTGAGGGGTGGGTGGGTGGGCGCCCAAGATCCTCCCTTTCCCCCAACCCTAGTCCTTTTATTTCCCTCTCTCTCTCTCGGCCCCTCCCTCATGTACCGCCCCCACATCCCTCCCTCTCATTCCCCCTCCCCTCATTGCCGCGGAAACTATTCCCCCCCCTTCTACCCTCTCTCAAATGAGCCCCACCCCACCCCTGAATCCCCACTGACGGATGGCTGGCACCGCGGCGGTCGACCCCCAAATGTTTCGCGATAAGAACTGCGTCAAAGTCTCTAATTGGCGACCCTGCGGGCTCCGACTTACGCCTTACGTCCTCCTTAGCATTTCTTTTTTGAGGTCGCAACCGAATGGAAGTGATCACGATCAAATCTCGCCCTATGATATATACATATTATTAAAAATAACTGACTCTTATCTTGTAAGTCTGTTAGTTACCGATGCCATTATCCTCAGATAATTGAACTTCATGTCTAGTAATAAAGAAATAGATCAATTTGTGGAAAACTGATGTTTTTTCACCTATAAATTTCTTTTGAGCAGTCAAATTTTTGAGTATCAATTCAAAAGTTAAGTTAATGCCAGGTCACAAAGCTCGATCAATTTTCTTGGAACTCCGTAGTTTTTCCATTTTTCTCAATAATTTTATTCGATAGGTGCTGATACCATAGTCGGAGCCACAGCCCGTTATGCTCAATCAGCCACCGAGGTGGGAGGAGTCCATGAAAAAATATTGTTGCATGGACTCGTATCTTAGCACGGTTAAAAAACCATCTGACAACGAATTTTAACAGTCATGACTAAAGAAAGAAGTCATTCCATTAAGAACATAATATCTATCGCAGTAATCTCCAACGTCTAGATTCTTGTATTATATCATCGTATCATATGAATTTAGATTGTTTTAATCATAAGAGATATTAAATTTCTGCTTGAATTTCGTCGGAAAGCTTTATAATAGTGTTTTACTTGTACGTATCACCTGATGGCTACCAAAAAACATATATTATGCATTTATTTTCTCTAACTGAAAAAAAAATCTTACCAAAGTTTTTTTTCACGTTGTTTCCTCATGGGCATTATGTTGCAGGTTGGAAGGAGGCAGTACCTTTGATGACGTTACATAAACAAGAGACGTTAAAGTGGCTTGGTCAAATATAGAACCAATGAAAATGGGAGTTCCTATGGGTTCCCCGGTGGCAACCATTTTAGCAGATCTCACCACGAACGAACTATTAGATACAGTGCTCCCAAAGATACCTTTCAATATACCTTTCACCTACAAATTTGTTGATGACTTATACTTAGCAATACCAAATCAAACTCAGGGTTACACTATTTCACAACATTTTATTGATTTCCATCCTAAATTGCAATTTGTAATAGAACATGAAAAAAATAATGAACTTCCTTTTCTGAATATGATCACTAAAAGAAACCCTGACGGCTCCATAACAATAGATTGGTGGAAGAACCGCATAAAGCAGATAGATATCTAAGTTTTCATTCCCACTACCCTCTAAAACATAAAATAAATACGGCCATCGCACTCAAATTTAGAGTGCTAACTTTAAGTGATAAGGTTTTCCACGATAGAAATTTTGATATAATTGAGGGTATTTTAGGAAAAAACCCATTTCCAAAAAATATTAATCAATTCCATAGTTTACTCAAATAAAAAAATCATCTTCACATACTCACAATTATATAAATACCACAAGTGCATCAAACACTAATACAAACCAATATCGGGGAATTATTTATATAAATGGATTATCAGAGCAAATTACCAAAGTATAAAAAAAACAGTTTATAAAATAGCACATAAAAACCATAATACCATAAAAACCATAAAAACTCAGCATAAACTCATGTATTCAAAACTTGAACTCATGAAACTATTCAAACTCATGTATACAAAACAAAAAAGGGGCCAGAAACCCCTATACAGCGAAGAAGCAATATAATGTATTCCATTCCATGTAAAGACTGACAGTGGCTATATAGTCCAAACATCCCAATATCTAAAAAATAGGGTCTCGCAACATAAAACATCAATTAACACTAAAGTTCAACTTTGTGCATTAGTAAATCATGCAATTACTAATAGTCACTCATTTAATTTCGAAGAAGCCAAAATTTTAGACTCGGAACCAAATTTATCAAAAAGATTATTCAAAGAAATGTTCCATATCTCCAGAAACAAAAAAAGTTGCAATAAAAGGACAGACATTACTTATCAAAGCAAAATGTACCATAATTCAATAAATGACATAACTTTTCAACAAAGAAATGAATCCAAGCAACCAAATTAATATTGTAAATAAAACAGCAACAAACTTGAAAGGTAACAATCTTGAATATGTCCATGTATTTTTCTTTTTAATGACTGTAAATTATATATTTTAACCATTTTGTAATCAAAAAAGGATTTAAAACATTTTTCACTATCCTGTATCATTTATTTATAGCCCTGGAGATGGGTCAATAAAGGTCCAAAACATCAGAAGTTTGAAAAAATATATATATTATTTGAACTATAATCTCCTGATATTTACACCGAATAGATAATTTAGAAGGATCGGGAGATAAAATATTTATATTCAAAACTGTTTGACGTCTCTGTAGCCATTCCTTATCCTTTAAATTTCTCCGAATGAAAGTGATAACGTCCATATTATGTAACCATACATGACGAAAGACTGCTTCTGCTGAAAATAATAAGCGAAAGAAGCGATTCGCTATGAAATGTTCTTACATTGAAGTGTATTTCCTTTGACTTTCAACGATACCCACTTCGTTTCATATGTAGTGGTTGCGAAGGTTTTGATGAACATTGCAGAGTGGACGCTGGAGCCAACAGCCATAAAAAAGAGGTCCCATGGCTCTGAATTATTTGAGATTCCGACTGGTTTTCGTCCTCTCCGCCCTTTCACTTTATTCCCCTCGACAGAGGGCCTGAAGGGAGGGGGCACTATGTCGACCTTGGCCTGTTTTTCTGCTCGCATTCCTTCCGACGAGACAGGGAGACGGATTGTCTAAATGGGCTTCCGAAATTCTTTGGCGGTAGCTGCTTTTTTATCTGGTTCTCAAGAGCACTGGGATAAAATTCGAACAATCCGTTCACCTCACCAATGCCAGATGCAAATTAAACCGTTTTTTTTTGCGAAAAATAATGATGAAATGTTTTTGTGAGTTAAGCATGACTCGTGTTTTGTTAATTAAATGAATATATTGTGCAGTAACAGGTATTTTTGCGTAAAATGCTGAAAATATTATTAAAAACAGATAAATGAAAAGAGCTAATGAATACTTTTCTCAAACTCGTTTTTGTTTTCATCTACATGTTTTCTTACTTACAACTGGTTAGAGATGAGACGCGGCACTTGTAACAGGGCGTTCATATTGCATGATGGCTAAGGCCGCCTACACTGAAAGCTAAGGGGTATCTTTTAAAGAGCCTATTTCTTAGTGAAAAGTATGATGTTTATCTTTTGCTATGTGACTTAACTTATCACCCGCTCTTCAGTTTTAAGTTGTAATATTGAAAAACGTCTCTCATCGCAAGGCAGCTCAAGGACGTAAGTCATTTTTCAATTGTGGTGCCTCTAAATTTGAGAATGATACATGGTTATTCATTTTGTGCCAGAAATATGGAAACACCAGTGATTTCTTTATTGGACTCACATGCTTTTGTTACAGCGTCGAAGAAAGATCCATTTCATTTAATTTTAAACGCATGTAAAGGCATATTATGCCTCACTTTTTCAAGAAAAATTGTTTCTTACCGTTTCTGACTCAGCTCTGATTTGGCATGACTCGTGTGTTACTGGAAATGCCGAGCTTAAGGTTACCATCTTAGCCCAGAGGAAGGCTTTCTTATGCGGGTGGGAAGGAGCTAACTAGCACGAATTCCATTACTTTGCCTGTGACGTATTCGCACAACAATTAACAGGTAAAGGTATGGGACCACGGCTTCAAATTCATGAGAAATCTCTAATCATATGCCAGTGTAGACGAAAATTGAGAGATTTTTCAGGCACATGGTCTTTCTGGGAAGTTACAGACGGCACAGGGAAAGAAATGCAGACCCTCCAACTTGGTGTGTTAACCTGGCATCCCACTGGTTATTTGGTACTTCGGTGAGGTACAGATATTTGTGTGGAGTTTTTCGGTTTTATGGTCCGTTGTGTGCGGGGGCTCATTTTATGGGACAGAATTAGGATTTCTTTTTGTACGAAAAAACATCCATGTGTGATATTCATGAGATAAAATATTGATTTCGTATATTTATTCACCATTCTTCACCTTTGCAAGTGCCAAATGGGCGATATTTGTATAAAGTCGAGGCAAATGGTGTTATCTCCATTGAAAAGACTAGAGCGCTGCCTTTACTGTAAGATCAGTTAGATAGTTTGCCGTAATTTTGGGGCGGCTTCATAAGAATCATGTTCGATTACGATAATAGGATAATGGAAACCCTAAAACAGAGAAATACTGATAATTTAGGAATTTATTTATGTATTTACCATCTTAAACAATCAAAAACGACACAACAAGTTATCAACTTGGTTTATGCATTAAAATAAAATAAATACTGGAGCAGCAGTATAAGAAAAAACGTGATAAAAGAAATAAAAAATAAACACAACAGCTAAATTAACTCATATGATATACGATAGAGGCTTTATTATCCAAGTTACCTACTTTAAAAAAATGCATGGAATAAGTTTGTTTAGGAGTAGAGGTCTAGGGAATAACCATGTGATAAAAAATATCCGTGGTATCACGTTCTGAGGTCCATTTTAATTATGTCAATGAAAAAGCATTATACTATGTGCTTTTAGAGTGTCTGTCAATTCTACTAGATACCTTGATGAACTATATAATGAAACGTTAATGGATCAGTTTATTTCTTTGCGCAGGTGAACGAATGTGTGTTTATTTTAATATTAGCCCGTAAGGGGTGCGGATTTATGGGTTTTAGGGATTTTATATCGAAAAGATAAATCGACGTCTTTTCTGTCAACATAGTTTACATTGCGCTGCGTTGCTGTTGTGTAGCATAGAATACACGGTAGTAACAACAGAACGTGGGTCATTGCGCATATCTCGGTGGTTCTCAACGAACGGACGTGACGTCACTCGGTTGACGAGTGTCTTTGTAGCTACCATCGCTAGTGCATTGGAGTGCTCGATTGAACGTGCGATTATGCGTTGTCAAAAACAATTTTCCGAAGTTTTCATCAGTCAGAATGTCATGCTCTGTATTTTGTTGTCTTAGCAACCATAGAAATTCAGAGGGGAAGGTGAAATTCTTCCGGTTTCCGACGGAACCCAACATTCAAAGACAGTGGATAAGGGCATGCCGAAGAAGTGACGCAATTAACGTTAACACAAATGAGTAATTAAATGTTTCTGATGGTTGTAATTCAGTAATAAAATTTTAAATGTAATATTGTATTTACCTGTAATATTGAATTAAGTTATGGCGCAGAGAAGCTCGTATTGAAGGTAACAAGTAATTGTTTGGAATTCACGACTATTTTGGCTTAGTTTTATTGCTAGTTAACTGATTTTCTAAAACATATTGTTTATGTGAAGTATTAAATGTGGCAAATGAATTTTCGCTGTAGAGTTGTATTTCATAGTGTTGGATTAGAGCTGGAAAAAGCTATAATTATAAATATGTTTCGTTTTCACTGTTAATTACAATAATAGAAAAGTAGCGATTTTATGCCTGATCTTAGGTGAAGTGAGAAAATGCGATTTTAAGTTACCATCATAGCTATAAAACGATACGAATTTAACTCTATGGAAATTTACACATGTTCCTCATTATAAGTACAGGAATTAAATCTCACTTAAGCATAAAATTCTTTGTGAAGTTCCTCTCTAAACGGACTTGTTTTCGTCCATCGGATGGCCTACCTTGTATTGGTAGCACCACGATAGAAAGGAACACACTCTATTATCTAGTGAAGAGATCTAGTTAAGCGGTAGCGGATAACAGCGCCATGCCCCAACAGGGAAGGAGGTTAAACTGTGTGTGAGTGTACAGGCAAGAGGTAAGGGGAGGGGGGACTGGGGGTGTGACTTTAAACATTAAATGACAACAAGATGAACTAGGATTTTTCTCATTTGCCATAACAGTGAAAATGAGCTTTTTTTTAAAGTATTTTTGACACTCCAATGCGTGGTTTACCAATTAATTACTTCTATTTAAATTGACTATTTGTTCTAATGAGTAAATATATATGTTAGGAAGCGCGAATGAAAGATGAACACTACATATGGGAGCTGTGAACAAATTTTGACCAAGCTGGCTCGAGAGTTGATAATCCAGAAAACGTTTGACGTTGTGTTCCGGCCTGTCCCTGTAAAGTTTTATTCGGCGGTGAGTTACTCATTCAACGCAGTTATATCCTCTTGACGAAACCGGGACAAATGAATCTTAGCTATCGTAGTCTTCCGGTCACAGCTACTGCTGAATAAGAAGTAACCATGGATTATTTTCGAGCAAACTAAAATACTACAAGCAATAATGTCATTCTCGCTCAGAGAAAAGAAGAGGGAATTTGACTGAAGACGTTCAAGATGTGGGTGTGGAGGAGGATGGAGAAGGTGCGGTGGACGGAAAGGAAGATAATAGAGGAAGTGCTTGGCATGGTTGGTGAGGGGAAAAAACTTCAGGAGAAGATCGGAAGGAGGCAAAGCAGGTGGTTGGAACAGGTAATGAGGGGTGAAGGATTGCTTAAGACCCTAATAGGACGTTGGTTAAACGGGTAGGGTACAACGAAAAAACATTTTTTTTCGATTTGAAATTTTGGGAAAAGGTGCGATTCTAGCCACAGATACACCGAATATAATATTTTCGAAAAATATTAATATTTAGCGGTCTCACCCCCCCCTCCTGAAGATTTAGCTGACCAAAAATCGCCGTTTTGGGGTCATTTATAGTGATTTTGTCCTGGATTTTTTTTAAATCGTAAGGTTGAATTAACAGGGAACTCAATACTGTTCCGACAGTTGTTAATAACTATTTTTCTTTATTTTTTCAGATAACTACAATAATTTTGATGAAAATAAAGTTTTTTTGCAGAATTATAGGGTTTTAGGGTGAAAGCCAGTCATTCAGACTTCCAAGTAAACGTCTTTCCAACCAAACCTTGGGTACTTTATTGTAAACACATTAACAATGCACTGCCTTTAGCTATGCGCTAATGAATATTTTCCCTTGCAGTCAGTGTTCTTGACCCTCCACGTCTCCATGTGCAAGAGGAATGACTGGCTTTCACCCAAAAACCCTAAATTGTACCCTAACCCCACCCTAAAACCTCACCCTAAAACCTCACCCTAAAACCTCACCCTAAAACCTCATCCTAAAACCCTAAATTAATAAAAATTATTTCAATATTCAATCTTACGATTTAAAAAAATCCGGGAGAAAATCACTATAATTGACCCCAACACGGCGATTTTTGGTCAGCTAAAACTTCAGGAGGGGAGGTGAGACCCCCTAAATATTAATATTTTTCGAAAATATTTTATTCTGTGTATCTGTGGCTAGAATCGCACCTTTTTCCAAAATTTCAAATCGAAATTTAAAAAATGTTTTTTCGATGTACTTACATACCCTATTGAACGGGGAAGGAGAAGGAATAAGGTTATATGGACGGAATGAAGATGTGTAGGACCTATGTTGAGATGAAGAGAGATATTTTCTTGGTAGATAGGGCCCTGTACATGTAAAATCCTGGGAATTTTTACTCAATTCCATGTAATCCTATCTTAACCGGTAGATTACTTCAATAACAATAAGAGGCCCTTCCAACAAGTCATGAACAAGTATCGTTACAAGGCGGCAATGCCAACATTCGGGGGACAAAAAGACTTCAGGTGGTTGGTTTAGGGAATGAGGAGGCAGTGAGGGGAAGGTGGGAAGGGAGAAGGGTGAGGAGGAGACCACAAGGGGAGACGAGAGATTTGGAAGGGGAAGGGAAACAGACGGCTTCCCGAAGCATCTTCCTTTTTTCCTCCCTCCCTCCCTCCACCCCCACTTTTCCAAACCACTTCTCCCTTTATAAAATTTCCCCCTCCACTCGCCCAGCCTGTATGTCCCCGTCCACAATGCTCCCTCCTCGCCCGGGAGAAACCAAAAACCCTCAAGCGCTACTCAGTCCATCCCTTAAGGAATAAGCCCCCCGTCAGTAGCCGAATACTCGGCATATACCCTCTTCGATCTGCCACTCTCCCTCCACCCTCTCTCACTCCGTACCCTCCCAACTTCCTTCTTCTTACCTCCGACGCACCTTGGCTCCCCCGCCCCTCCCTCCTCCCCCCGCTCACTCCCGTCCCCACCCTCCTCCGTTAATTTATCGTCCCCTTCCCCCTTGTTTAATTAAGCCTAATTTAGTTTCCGTGGATGTCTGAGCGAAGGAAATTATTGCTCAATTATACCCCGCGGGTAAGCGGGAGGGGGAGGGGGTGGTGGTCGCAGGAGTAGCGGGCGGTGGGGTTTTTGAAGGGGGTGGGTTGTGACAGGAGGGGTGGGTTTGCGGGGAGGGGGGAAGAAGAAGATGACGGCACGGGGTGGGAGAGACACAAACACGGCAGGGAAAGTGAGGAGGAGGTGGCAGCTTAAGGGGGAGGGGGGACGGGGTCGTGCCTTCCCATTCCATCCCCTCCGTACGAGGTGGCTCACATCCTCCTTTTGGATCCGCATGTCCTGCGGCCTCTCCTTCCATCTCTCACAAGACCTCCGCCCACTTCCTCCTTAAACATCTACAACCCCTTCCATAATACACACATTTGCTTTGTCTCGCTGATGCCTCCCTCTGCCTCCATCCCTCTCCTCCCTTATCCCTTCACCCAAGTCATTTTCCTCCGTCCCATCCCTCCCTTTCTCGCCCTCTCCTTCCTCCATCATTGCGTCCTCTCGTCTTATCCTCATCCCGCCTTCAACTCGTCCTCCTCTTGATAACGCTTCCTCATCTTCCCATCTTGCCCATCTTCTCTTTTTCATGTCCTGAGACTCACATAAAATTGCAATCCTCTTCAATATCTCCAGGCTTGCTAATTAACCCCTTTCTGGCATTTCTCATTTTGTCTTTCTATAGTCCTTTCAGCTTGATTTTCTGTTATTGCTTTATGTTTTTGATTGATTCTTCTCGCCATACTAAATGTACCTAACTTTTTGTAGACCAAATATTATTCATATCCTGGTATCCCATGCTCCCATAAAACTACCTGTTTCTCTCAAGCAGGAAACTAGTTTTACTCCGGACAGTGACTGCTTTGTTTAATTTACAGCAAAAATCGCTGATATTCTTCGATAAGTTGGCAATATCAACATGAAATACGCTCTGTAATGAATAGCAAATTCCAATTTTAGCAAACACAATCTGTGTCATTTTATCGGCGAGTTGTTAGTGTAGTAGAAACGAGGATGCATGGAATAGCAGAGGGACCGCTCAGAGTTATCGTGTGAACTGCACTCTGTTGTTTACTTAACGCATGTTTTTTGTTAGTCGTGTCAATTATGACTCCTGGATCCTGAATTTCTTTTATTTTCCCATTTCGTCGCTCTTCTCACAAAAATATGTTACCAGAGTAATATCTTTGTATCTTTATTTCTTGGGAAACCAAGCGTACCAAGGTATGGTCAAAAGGTGACCAAGGTATGGTAAAAAATTCAATAGAATGCGCGTCGTTCATGGCTCAAAAATCAATTATAAGGCAACTTTCATTATATTTTAAATATATCTGGCATTTAAGGCATGATCATATGTTAGAATATAATTTAGGCCTTGTTGACAGTCCAATAAAAATTTTGTTGAGACATCTGTTGTCCAATTTCCGTTTCCTTCGAATTCCACAATATCCAAAGTTATGTAGTGTTTATAATAAAGCATTTCATCCATGCCAATTGTTGAGGTGGAGGAGGAGGATAGCCTAAGTTTGGATGGACGCCTTAGTTAGTAAACACAAAAGTATACCGTAGATACTACTATTTTTCTTCTTTCAGGAGATATTGGTCTATTAATTTGTAAATTATTTATTTCTCTTTACCGACGTTTCGCATTTTTATGCATGCATTTTCAGGGCTCAGGAATCTTTTAGTTGCACAATTTTTTTTAAATAGTCTTGTTATCAACCTTTGGGTAAATATTTCCAGTTCATAGAAATGAAGAGCTTGAACTTTTTTGTACACATCCTATCAACTTTCAGGACGCCTTTGAAAAAAACGTATTTCTGTTATTTTTCCTGATTTACTGTCAAGTAGATCATTTTCAATCGCATATGCATTTCAAATTCATCAGGTAATAAATTTTATCCTGCCAGTGGCTAATCTATATCCAAAACATTTGACGGTTTTAATTTGAGATTTAAATTTTGCAATTTCATAACGTATTTTCTTAATGTGGATGCTCTTCCTTATAAATTGAGGATGACTCCTAATGTGCAATTCTTGTACCCTTGAGAGACTTACTATAATGTGCAGCTTGGAGTGTAGCAGTTATTGTTTCCTTTTCGAAGATATTTCGAATGAAAAAATTACAATGATTACAACTGCGTCTACATTAGGTTTTGAAAGATGTCGTGCCATCTTTTCAAGACCTCTACACTTTCATGACTACTTTCTGATTTCCTTTAATCCTTATCTATTCAATATGCCATGAGAATTAAATGTATTCTTATTTTTTACTTTCGATATGTGTTTAGGTCTTCCACTTTAATTGTACATTTTGATATCTTTCCGGTAATTTTAATTACGTTTTGAGATAAATATCCCAACCTACCAAATCGTTTTTATTCACATTTAAAAAGTAATAGTACTTTCAATTCCGTGACTACACATATCTTTGGTCACTCTTAGTTAAGTTTTTGATTACACTTGCGATCATCATATTTCAGTCATTTTCAAGATCATTACTATTTAATTGTCTTTTTTAATAGGAGTAATGAGCAACCTCAGAATTTCTAAACACCGTTCGTAAAAATAATATGCGATTGCGACCTATGCATTCACTGTAAATAATGAGTCCGAAAAACTTTTAAAATACTGCATAGCCTTAAGTTTTACAACTTGTCTGTCAATTTTGTGCAATCAATAATGAATGGTTAAAACATTTTTTCTTTTCTTCCAGAATATTTCTTTAAATATCGTCCTAAAACAGCCTCTTAGGCCTTTTACATCAGGCTGTGTAATTAAAAATACCATACAATCACACACAGCCATGCTCTGGGAGGTGATAATCCTACCCAGTTGGGATTCAAACCCGTAACCCTGGGGTTGGCAGGCAAGGACTTTCCCCCACCGCAACCGGGGACGGTGATTATGAAAAACTCAAAGCACTTCAGTTGAACATCACGCAGGTTTTCATATGTCATAACGGGCTGAATATTCGTCAGTTTAAAATGAACAATTCTAATAGACAAAACGTTGTATTGCATGACGAGTTTTGAAGCTCCCGCTCCGTCGTAGAGGGTGTATAGCGAGGAGTGGGAGAGAATGAAAGGGCGATGGCTTGGTTCGGCCGCTCGAATAGCTCTCGCAGTCGACAAATGCTACATGACGGAAAGCCCAACATAACCCCACGGCTCGTTTCGTTTTTTTAAATACTTTTTTATTACGCGAATTTATTAGCGTCAAATATGATTTAAGTGCTGACGTATTTTCGCTATCTGTAATTCATTTTGGTGCCGACTTTCATATTATTATTATTTGTTGAGTTTGTTCTTGACCACTTTTAATTAATTGTATTTTATGAGGGGTTCGTCAATATGTAAGGTCTCTGGTATTTCTTGTTACCATTTTTTAAAACATGAATCTAAAGTGACTCTTATTAATTAACCGCAATGAAACAAACGCGCATTAAAACACGCCGAGTCTTCGCAGTGGAAGCGTAATAAAAAAAACACCAAACGTATTATGGAAATATTTTGTTTTCAAACCTCTGTATAAATTTAGCATGGTGAGATACATGAAGAAATATGTATAGCGAGGGGTTTGTGTCACGGTTCGGAGGCGGCGGCGGCCATAACCAGACGAGTCGACCTGTGGCGTCCCTCGTGTCATTTTTATGATTCCACTCCCGCGCCACTCAATACACCGGAACACACTTCGTTTAGCGGCGACGCCGAGATTAGGAGCGGCAAACTTGCAGACGAGCGTCGGGCAGGACGCCCATAAAATCCCGGCGTGTGCCGAGGGTGGGTGGGTGGGTGGGTGGTCGGGGGCGAAGAGTTGAGTCTCGCATTGTGGGGAGCGGCGGAGTGTCTTGAAGGGGGAAGAAGGAGGCGGAGCAGTTGGATGAGGAGGATACGGGGAGGAGGTGGAGGGTGCCGAGGAAGAAGAAGAAGGAGAATATGTTTGCAGGAGGGTGGGGGGAGTGCTTGGGGGGGGGGGAGGTGAAAAGGAGAGGATAGGAGGAGAAGTGGTGGATATGTGGACGGAGAATTGGCTCGACAGAGAGGGAGAGAGAGAGAATAGGTCTGGGTGGCAATATTTCCTCTGGAAATTCCAGCCATTAATATGCCATCGGACTTTGAATAATTCAGTCAAGTCGTATCTCTTGGAAGGGAAGCGGAGGGTGAGCCGCCGTTGGAGGAGGAAGCGGGGCTTGGGGGGGGGGGGGCGGAAGGGGCAGGAGGGTGCCGAGGGGGAGGCGGAGAAAATGACAAAGCCCCCAGCAGAGAGAGAGAGGTGGAGGAGGTAGGGGAGGAAGAAGGAGGTTGTCAGGAGGGAAGATGAAGGAGGGTGGGAGCCAAGAAGTTTGGTTTGGCGGGGGTGAAGCAAAAGGGTGAAGGGCGGCTCGGCAAGTATGAGAGAGAGAGAGGGTGGGCGGGGGGGGGGGGCGAATTCAAAAGCAAGCAATCTGGCTAATGACAATTGGGTGTGGGTGGGAACCGCAGTGGTGTGGGACCCCGGGAATACGATTGTTATATATACGCTTGTATGCGAGGCTGGTTGCGTCTGGCGGAGAGGGGGGTGCGGGTCGGGGGGGGGGGGGGGGGGCGCGGCAAATATGAACGAGGGAGAGGTGCGGGCGGGAGAAGGGTGTCGGATCGCGTCGAGGTGCTCGGAAGGGATGCGGTGTGGGGATTGGGTGCCGGTGGGTGTACCAAGACGGCACGCGGTCTCCTCCCTCGCAGTGCCTTCAAAGGGTGCCCGAGGATTATTGGGGTATTATATTAGCAGTGATTATGAAACCCCTTGCGCGAATGCGTGTATCCACGAATAAATTAAGGATCGCTGGAGGATATTAGGTGCGTACGCAGATTGGCTACAAACTCTCAATAAATATCACGAAATTCGGAACTATTTCGCGAGTGTGTTTCTTTTGTTGGGGTCAAATAAAAATATTGCTGAACTTAATCTAATTTATGACTCCCTTGACTAAATCAGATTAATTAGAATTTTTTTCGAGGTTAATTAAGTTTAAAAGCCTTGTGAATCAGTCACAATTCGCAGATTATTACTCATCCGATACTTTTCGGTCCCGCTTCGGTCTGTACTAGTGATTTTTTTCGTCATTTTCCCTACGCCTTGTCCACCAAACGTTTTCGGGGAGGCGTGATGCACCGATTAGGGTAGTCAGGAAGCGCCTTTTGTATGTGCCCTCTCCAGATAAAAGAATATTTTTCAAAATTAATTCTCAATCTCAGGCTGCTCCCCAACTCTCGTGCAAATTGTTCGTTATATCAAATTTCTTACGGGAAAGACAGCGACGCATGCATAGTTTAGTTTTTCCACACTCGAGTTATTTTATGCATAAAAAGATAGAGAAAGGACTTATTTTGTGAGCTTTATCGGCTAACTCGAACGAATGCATGACAGGTAACGGGGAGTTAGTTGAAATACCGCCAGAATAAGTGCTATTACTCATTACCCTTCATCAAATTCTAGTTCCTAATCAAGATACAAGTGGATAGGAAGATGGAAACAATGATGAGTTGGGCCCCGCCGCCCCCCCCCCCCCCCCAAACTTCTTAGTTCACTCTCCACTCTTCTTCCATCTTCCCTCCTGGCAACCACCTTCTTCCTCGCCCACCTCCTCCTCCACCCTCTCTCTCTTCTGTTTCAAATTCCATTACACTGTCTAGGATGGTTTTTTTTATCTAATTTTTGTTTAATTTTTCCCAATTAGTTTGGCGTAAGTTACATTTTTTTAAATCTCGTTGGTGCTAAGAGTTTGAAGCCGTCGACCCAATAAGCAATCCTTGTCATGTAATTACCTTTATCATTTCATGAACATAGACTGGTATAGTAAGAAAATATTAGAAAGGCTGTGGAAAACATTTTTCGTTAAGGACTTTCACTTCACTTATGCATTTACTGATTTCTTAATTAACACCAGTTATAGTAGAGTATTAATAATACAAGTCAGGATATGAAATAAATGACCGTCACACATTTCCACAAAATCGCTAAATCCAGCGTTTCCGATTGGTGAAAGTCTATCCCAGTGTATGAGCTTAAAGAATAGAAAACTGCTGGATAAAAAAATTGTAGATGGTAGAATAAAGGGAATGGATTTAATCAGTGGCCATACAATGGATTTATAAAAAATTATATTTTACACATTTCTTGATTTAAAATCTAATATTAAATAAAAATAAGGAGAAGGCTTCCTTTTTATTACTTTCGGTATCTATCGCGTCTGGTTGCTTATGCACAGCATTTTACTTCTCTTCCTGGAGGCGTCTTCAGATTAAAGACTTTTAACTGACTGTAAAAGACTCCAGGAAGTGAGGTGAAATGTTGTGAATAAGAAACCAAACGAGATGGATCCCGGAAGTAATAACAAGCAAATTAATAAAAATTGCGGAAACCGTGAGGATAAGGAGATATTTTACGTCGGAAAGGTTTAAGATTTTTATCCTCCAATTATTATAACTTGTCCAATTACTGACAGTTCGTTGTTGGTAGAAAATTACCCACTTGCAAGCTCAGGGCACAAATAAATGTTGAGAATCATCATGCTATGGTGTAATTAGACGTAGGTGTTGACAAGGAGAATATTGGCGTAGGAAACAGTAACTTTATCGTAAAGCATTGAAGTGATAATTATAAAATGATCCAAATTTTGAAACAATGTTTTAACTAAAACACAATGAACTTGACAATTCGTATAAGACCTGCATTAATTTCAAGGGATAGTATATTAGAATAAAAATAAAAATGGCACAAATTAATTTATAATTTCATGGAGGTGAAGAATATTATTTTGGAAACAAATCAGCACCACTAATTTTAGTTGCAATACCTTTGTATGAAAACAGTTTTTCTTTGGAGATATTAATGCATTCAATAAGACATATGAGAACCTTCACTGCTCCGGTTTGGTTTCTGACGGACTAATTTAGACTGCTGAGCCGCCACCCCTTATACGATGTGCAGTGAAGCGTTTTGCGCACTATTTTATAACTAAACTCAACGTGAGCGTAATAGGTGACAGCATTGGAGAAGTACAGCCCGCAGACGTTTAAGGAGGTTCCGCCGCGACTGTGTGAGTGAAAACAAATACTAAATTCCGAATTTTTTATAATTCGTCCAAAAAATCCAGCTTCCGCAGTTGAAATGCGTTACCTACGGAAAACCAAAAGTAAAGTATAAACAATGCAGATTATTTCCACGAATGTATTTTAAATTAGCACTTTTTTCCAGCCATTGGAGCCGACTTCAGCGCTATTTTCTACGAATTACCGTATTTTGACTTCAATTTCGGCAGTAATTCCCTAATAACTAAATTAATAAGGGGGTAAGATGCCTATATTTTATTTTTATTCATTTCCTCTGGATTATTTCCTTCATATAAATAGTTTTCCGCGAAAATGGCATTTATATTTTATGGAAAAGTACTATTTTTCCACGTGTTTCTCTCATTCCTCCCTTGAACACAGTGTAATTTAAAGTTCATTTATAGAATAAAATAGCGTGGAAAGGTATTATTTTGTTGTTCATATCAGATAGAGGACAAGTTTTCTTACAAGTAGACAGAATATGTATAAAATGACATTTGAGTCATTTTACAGTGGGGCCACCTTTAGGAAGCAAGAGTGAGATCCGAGCCGTATGTCTCTTGCTGTTGCATGAAAGCGGAGTGTCATGAACATGTGGCTGGAGGAGGTGAAGTGATTTAGGTATTCGTCGCTTCGTATCTGTTGGCTCTTCTTAGTCACACTCCTTTCTCTCTCCCACCCCACCCCACTCCTTTCTCTCTCCCACCCCACCCCACTCCCCTCCCCTCCACCCCCCCGCCACCAAACCACATCTCCTTGGCTTCGGGTAAATACGGGGCGCAGATCATAGCCGGAGGCGTGTGTGCATCTCAAGTGGCGTCCCACCTACGCGCGGAGGGAAATGTTTGAACTAAAATGACAATTTAGCGCTCATGCCGCCGTGTTTTGATGATCATTCCACGTTTCACAGCGACACCAAGATGGCACTGAATGTTAATGAACTAAGTGGCCATTTCCTCCTCTTACCAGATAGTTGAGCGAAGAAAATCAACTGCATCCCAGATGAGCCACGTTGGGATGCGTATCACTTCATCCGAGTGAATAGCATTTAATGAGGCCGAAATAATCACCCTTTAATCGGGTAATTGAGCGAGTAAAACTGAGGCGTATCGCAAGATTAATATTTCTCTCTATGCAGTTTAACGAAATGACCCGTTCCTGTCGATAGAATACGAAATATAACTTGAAACTCGAACCTGATTTGAATAACGAACATATTAAGGAGATTCCTTAGAGAGGCCGGAAAAAGCCCTTAATTGATTCAAATATTGCTTCGTTCTTAATAAAATCTACTCCAGCAATGCTTACACGCGGATAAATTTATTAATTTTTTACGCTTGAGCCTGAAGCAAATTATGCTCACCATAGGATCCATCATATCAAAAAGGAACTAAATGACCTGCTTGCATCTGATGTAATCACTTCTGATTTGATATCAGGTTTTTGATAGTAGAATTTCTAATTCTGCTCTCAACTGAGAAGTGCTCTACTTAAATTTGCACTGGGCTGTTGGACAATGTCCTGGTTTGGATTGATAGTAAGATAGATAGGTTGATGTTCGCAACCTTGGTGTTAATGGCTAACTTCCCAAATCTATGGCGTCAATAAGGAATGCACAGAAACTTTCTATATGAATATCACAAATAATTGGTTCGATCCAGAATTATATTGGTTTATCCGTTGTAGCTTCACTGTTCCAAGTTTTAAAACCGTCATGCAAAAACTATTTCTCAAATTTTCGGTCGCAGATTTTTCAATAATAGTTCTACTATTTCATCATCCTAAAAGACCAAGTTATTTAATCAATTTGATAATTTGTTGATATTTTTAAAGAAAAAATGCCTTTAAACTTTTTTCGTAGATTTTCGCAGTTCATTTTAATTTTGGTAAGTTTCTTTTGTAGTTTTCTGTAGTTGCAGAAAATCATATGTTGGCCAGACGAAGAGAGCCATAGAATGCAGACTGAAGGAACACGAACGGGCTATTCGGAAGAAAGTTTGGTATCACTCTGCCGTGGCTGAGCACACACTTTTAGAAGGTCACAGTATTGACATCAAAACGGCAAAAGTTTTATGTAAAGAAATTAGCTACTATCCACGGATCATCAGGGAAGCCATTGAAATAGAAAAAAGACCTAACAACCTAAACAGAGAAGATGGCAACAAACTTCCGTATACGTGGAAAAGACTTTTGAAAAACTAAAGTATTAGTTAATCATGCTGTACATAATAACCGCTTAAGTTTGTTTATTTATTTTTCATTGTTGATTTAGAATGCCTGACGATGCCGGCAGAATAGGACGGCGAAACTGTTACTAAAAAAGTTTAGTTTAATCGCAGAAAACCAAAAGAAACTTAAATGCCTTTTATTATGAACATGACTTTCACCATAATGCTTATCAGCCCCCTCAAATGTGGAGAATGTGAAGAACTTCGGGGAGATAGCTTTGCAGCGATAGTGAAACTCAGTCGTTTTCCGTTGGCGTCCATCTGCAACTCTTCTCCTCACATCGTTTCATCATCGACTTATCTCCACAGTTCCACGAGACTCCTAAAACATATAGCGTTCATCTTTAAGAGACCTCTCTGTTCTTCATTAATTATTTGCGCTTTTTAAGCCGCGAAACCCTCGGGTCTCCGGCAAATAATGGGACTTTTCTTTTGAGCAGCCGCCTTTGATGGCGAGGTGCGGGGGAATGGGGACCTGGGGGTGAAGCAAAGTGGTGTGGGAGTGCGGGGGGGGGGGACTTGGTAAGGGCGGGGGGGAGAGGAGGTGGGTGGTTGAGAGGAGGATGGGAGGGAAATTATCCCGCCACTCATCCGCATTTTCAGCCGATCCCCGCTCATTTACGTCTCTTCGTTTCACTTCTTCTCCTCCCCCTTCAACCCCTCCCCCCCCCTGGCCTACCCTCCCACCTCCCCACCATCCCTCTCTCCTTCTCCGCCGCCACATACTTGCTCTCCGCCACTGCCGCTCCCTCCCTTTCGGTCACTGCTACCTGTTTTGATTCGACGTAAAAAGTTCTTCATTGCCAGGAGTCCGCCTCCCCACCTCCCCGCACCCCATTCCCCTCCTCAACCAATTGGAAACTCTTCCTAAACCGACCCCATGGCCTTTTCGTTTCCCTTCTCCCATCCTACACTCCTTTACTTCCCACTCTCTATTCTTTCTTCTTAACTCGTGCCATGCCCGCAATCCATATAGGAAGAATATAAATAGCATAGATTTTAAGTTGGTGGAATCGGGCGTCACTGGTTGGTGCATTTTGGCCAGATTTTATCGATGTCGTTCATTCTCGGAATTTCTATTTGGTAAGGTCCAGGTTTGGTTGTGATTTAGCAATCCATGTTATTTGTAAAACCTTTGGAAAAACGTTATGGAGGTTATTACCTGAAGTTTGATAACCGTGCATAAGACAACCACGATCAGCAACGCAAATAATTTAAATTTATGTTACGGCGTTTGACAATAGAATTGTCGTTCTTGAAGTCATCTTCGCGATGGGAATGAAAACTGAGTTTATACACCCTGTTGACAGATTCCTTCTTCGTACATCTCGTGAAGAAACCCAATGGTCTCTTTCGTCCATTATTTTCCATAATTTTTTAATAGTTTCACAGGGATATCATGTATGCTATCTGCCATTTTTTCCTAATTTCCCGCGATATTTTTATAGCCTCACGTTAACGCATATTTAACCCATGTTTTTCCTACCCATGTCGCACTTCCCTCCTTAAGGCTACGGGGAAGCCATAAAGCTGTAATTCTTTCTTTTTCCAGTATAAACTGTTTCCATTCATCTTTATTTTACTCTCACAGTTTGCTTGGTTAAATCTTTGTACTTTATATCGTACCTTTTATTTTACAAAAATATACATCTTCCTAGAACTCTTCCAAAGGTCTATCTCTTCTTATCATATCTCCCTTGGATTATAGGCATGTTCCTTGTTTGATTGTTTGGAGTTTGAAGCCCAATGCTCATTTTCAAATTAAACTCTATAACTACTCAAGATGGATGGTTATTGCAGTTGCTCCCGTTTTGTTAAGTATTTTTTTATTTGCAACATCACTTTAATGTCCTCCAGTATCTAGTTAGAGGCCTTTAAAGTCACCTAAATGAAGAACAGTCAATTTTTTCTCCTGCTCCTCTTCGATCCATCGCTAATGAATTGTTCTAACTATCACGATTATCATTTCTCTCACTCTTCCATTATTCAGGCTCGTCAATGCGCACAAGAATTTCTACTGGTTTTCATCTACGATATTTATTATTGAGAGACGTGATATGCCATATAATGGTGTTTACCCGAAAAATTATTGTTGAATCTATATTTTTGTAATGAGAAGTATGTAGAATTAACTTTGATTTACTGCCAACTTGTATAGTATTTGAGCGCCATCAGATATTTTTAATCTGTTGTTAGCATTGAATCTTTGCAAAATGTGGCTTGAATATTTGCCTTACTGATAGTTTTAGCAAAACTTTGACCTGAGGAAATTTATGCTTGAAAAACCTGAAAATTTGAGCAAATCAGAGCTATAACTGAACGAGGAAAGGAAGTGGGTACTTATCTTTTGCTTTTGTTTCGTTATCACATAATACATATTGTCTATTCTATGCCTATAATGGTTTTTAAATTGAGATAAATATGTGGTTTCTACGATGTTTAAAACTTAGCAAATGACATTCATGAAGCATCAGGTAATCAGCGAACGTGACTTCATGAAAACTGCTGTGCAAAATCATGAATTGTTCCAATTGACTTTCAAACAGAAAAACGTTTTTTAAGCTTCGATCTAGGGAAATGCCATCTACCATACTGGTCTAATATAGTAAGTAACCGCTATAAAAATAGGTGCATTTAAATTAATCAATTTTAATTTCTCTCTTTTTGTCCATTTTCCCCATTTCCCCCCACGTAAATCTTCTCCTTTCATTTATTTCCACATCCTGTTTCTCCTCTAACTCTTCCTTTCCTCCTCCACTCTCCCCGCCCCATCCTTTCCTTATAATGGACCACCTTCCCTTCCGCCTCTTTTTAATCAATTCGCCGAGAGAACCAAACGTGTTATCCATCGAATAACAAACAGGGCCCAAAAACTGATTTCAGCTCCCATGTTGTGTTTGACTTTATTTTATGAACAACTTCGCCTTCAGCGCTATTTAAGGATAGAATAGATTTTTAAAAGTGAAAACTCAATGAAATTGGCTTTAGTAAAGTAAAATTAGCTCATGGTTAAATATCACGATCATTTTTAATAAGTTATTATCTGTAAATAAATCTTGAAGCCTAAAAAACAAGCCGAATATCGATATTTTTCCAGTGCAACCTAAAATGAAGGATTTTTTTTATAAATACTCAACCATCCATGACCGCGAATTTACAGCTTAAACAAAACTATATCCTAGCTAAGGGATATGCATATAAAGAAGGATAATTATGCAATTTGGAACATGTTTTAGTTTTTATGAACATTATTTCGGTCGCAAAGCAACATCGTCAGGTCAAATGAGAGTATTACCTATATTTCAGAGCTAAAAAACTTACCGTGGTGGTGAATAATCTTTCTGCCTCCTCTATCAAAGTATCCTCCTTGCTATCTTCTTCATAGTATCATGTGTCTTTTTATCATAAATTATTCTTTTATGGCTACATTATTGTACTGATATCACTAATGATGAAACATTTCTGGAGTTTTGATCAATTAAAATAATGACAGCGTATCTGCCTGCGTTTCGTCAACTTTTATTGACATCATCAGGGGTAAAAACATAAACAGCACCAAGTTAGAAGTATTAGAACAATTAAGATTTACATTTTTTCTCATTTTGAACCAATCAACAAATAATTACAATCAATTTATAGTGAATTTTCCAACAATACAAGCATAAAACTTTACACTTACCTCAACAATCTTTTAAAAAAATATTAAATGAATCTGTTAACAGCATGAGTGTGTGGTGATTGACAAGACAAGCAACAGAACAAATAATATTTCAATAACTACAAATTATTATCGATCAAATCATTATTCATAGAGTGGTCAATATCCATAAGAATTCGATATCACTAATGTTTTATAACACAGAGTGTTTGAGTTGCTCGAAGTAAGCATTGAGGTGGCTCACTCTTCCCCTTGGTCAATCGTCTTCCGAAAAATTTAATTTTACGGATTCTGTGTGGAAGTGTACATAAGTAATAAATGTATCTTGATGGAATAGGTGAATATGCAAATAAAGTGCCGAATCGATGGTATTAAAACGACTGCATCTGACCTTTGATATCTCAGACTACTTATTCGAAAGGGAATGGAAATACTTTAGAGTTTGGCATGCTTTACGTAAAGCAAAAGCAAATTCTCCGAGTGGAAATGTTTTAAAAGCAAAGTATTTTTCAGTTCATGAGACACTTCGGCTAATTGAAGTTAGAATATATTTCAAGAACAATTGCAGCATAAATAAACCAGCCTTAACAATACCTGTGTGTAAAAATACGTCTCTCCGATGACGTATTCTCTCTCATTGTCTCGTCCCACCCACGGGAAAAAATGATGAAGGCCCGCTCGGGTCGTTCAAAGCCGCCAATCTTTCCCTATCTATCTCCACTTCCCGTCCTTCGTCCTCATTGCCACGCCCCCCTCCCTCCAGCACGCGAATCTCTTCGCCTCTTTTCTCTCGGTGCAAAAACAACGGCTTTTGGTCCTCGGCTTCTTCCGTGCCCGCTCCCCTTTCATCCCGCAACGTTGGTGCAGCGCAGTTGCTGCCCCTTGTACCCCTGATGCAGCCCCCCCGTCCCCTTTGGAAACTCCCGCGTCTCCTCAAACGCTCTCTTCCCCGGCGTCGACTTCCTTATCTCTCTCTCGTTTCTTTTCTCTCTTCTCTCTCCGCATCCCTTTTCATCAGCCATCGACTCCTCTCTCCGCGTTAAGGAACTCTTTTGTTTTCCCGCAATATATTTTCCGGACCCGCTTTTGGAAACCCTGCCCTGCCCCCCCCCCCCCCCCGTCGCCCCCATGCTCTACTCATTCCGCATCCTCCCAAGGAAAACGCCCACCTGTCCTTTCTTCCTCTTAATCCCGCATTCTTATTTTATTTATTGTTTTATTTTTCTCCTTTTTCCCCCTCTTTCTCTCTCTCTCTTAAACCGCCTACCTTCCTACTTCATAATGCTTTCTTTTCTCCTTCCCTCTCCCCCCTCTTCTTGGGCCTGCACTCCTTTTTGCCGCGGTAATTGTCCCCCTCCCGTGACTCCTTACCCGCTCTTCCCCCCTCTCTCTCTCCCGTCTTGCATTCCCTCTCTCTTCAAAAGCGCCCCATTATTTTAATTTATACACGGGAAAGTACCCCCTTACTCTCCTCCTCTCCTTGTCTTTTTAAACTCACTCCCTCGCTCTATCTCTCTCCCTTTATCTCCTCTTTATCCTCCCCCGAAAAATACCTTGCACCGCCGCATTGGAGTTTTCACATTTTATCCCAACTTTTCCTAACTCCGCACAGCCGATTCTAAGCTCCCCCTTCTCCACAACCACCTATCCTCTCCCATCCCAGCTCTTTTTTCTCCCTTAGTGAGAAATCCGAGATCCTCTGTCTTCGGTTTTCTTTGTGATGTGCCCAGCGGGGTATCGCTTAGTCCGAATTCGACGAAGGCAAATATAGCAACCCCTCTCATCCGTTCCGCAGAAATTGTTGTAATTCTAAGGATAATTCTCGGATTTCAACATTTGCATTTGTCGAGCATGAAAAACTCTGCAAAAAACGCTTAGGCTTGTCTCCCGATTTCCGTCAGGTTGCTAGAACAAGCCTCATTACTATTGGAAACCAGGCGTTACCTAAAAATGCGTCATCTCGCTTGAACCGCTGCTTGGATATATGGTTCAGTTTATCTAGGTATCTATAGTAAGTACCGGTCGTATGCATAGCTAATGATATATTTCATTCATTTGAATGCCCTCCTTATAATAATATTATTGAATGGTAAGGGTTTGGGCACGATGGTGTGATTTGATTCCTATATTAAATTATTAAACACTAGTATAAGTATGAACCCATATATTACATTATAGCGCAGTGAATCCGTCAAATTCAAAGGGAAGCCCACTCTCAATAATGCCGGAAAAACCGAGATAATCAAGAAAGTAAGGAGAATATTCAAGTCTATCTTCCAAGGTGTACATAAAAATTCTAATAAATTTTAATAGATCATCTGAGTGACTGGTTTTTGTTAGAAATTTCCAACAGCAAAACAGCTCAGTATTCGATCCATATAAAAACGATATTCACGCATTGGTGAACGAAACCCGTTATTTATTTTACATCACCTTGGATCTCCAAATTAAATTTTTTGATCCGACGAATTACTCTGAACATTTTATTTTTTATTACGTGGTGTTTTCTACAGACATTCCCGTGCACATTACTTAGGATGAAAGACAAAGGTCAATGAATATTCCGCTTTTATTGCGTATAGTTTATTGCTATAGTTTTAGGCATGTTAGTTCGCTGCACAAAGAGGGGAATGACTTTCTTACACAAATTTTGGGCATGCAAAGAGCGATAAATAATTTTGCCATCAATTCTCATGAATGATACAGTCATCTTCACTTGGTACTTAAATCACAAAAATGAAGATGTACTTCCGGACCTGTTGAGTACAGTTGAAGAGTTGGTTCTCATAAAAAAATGCAGTGGCAATGCTCTGTTTTTTGAAGAAAATCTACCAAACTTGGAGCACCTGTTGTCCTGGGAATTTTCTATATATTTTAACTTTGCAACTTTTCCCCGGGAGAATAACGGAGGATACACATTTGACTAAGTGAAACTGAGCTTGTATAGGTTTCTAAAAGGTATGAGACTTTCTTGAAAATTCATTTAATGTGAGGGCAAGAAACTTGATTGTTTTATCTCTCCTGGTGCAAGCATTACCTCACAGGGTAAAAGGACTCAAAAAAATTGTATAATTTTGTGTGCCATCACATTGATATCTAGCGATTGTCAATAGAGTTATAGAGAAAAAATATATTAGAATGTGGAATTTTCTCGATTAAAAAATGTGCATCGATCGTACGCCACTCGCAGTTCTTGTTGCACATTTTCACTAAATAAAGTACTAGACCACTCCTCACCGCCATTATGTTTTCGCTGCTACCGGCAGTGGTGCACTATTCTCAGCGGCGCCCTCCTTCTCGCAAATACTTTTCCTCTCAGTCAAGTTTCCATTCACCGCCCGGCATTCATCAGAGAAGAGAAGTTATTGAAAGCCCTCCCAAGGAGGCTCCCCTCCCCCGCGACCATGGCTCGCCTAGGTTCCCTCTCAAGGGTCCCCTTTTCAACTCCCACCACGCCCATTGGATCCCCAAAAACTACCTCCTTCCCCCGCCTCCTTATCCTCGTTTACACCCACACCCCTTGCTCTCCAACCTCCCCCTCGCCATTTGACTCTCTCTTTTATATTCCGCGGAAACTAAAGGGGTCCATCGGTTCTGCCTTCGGTTGCCTTTGCCGGCCGGTGCATCCATCACCGCGGGCCTTTTAAGAAAGGGTCGAAGGGAAGGGCCTCGCCTTTATTTCCCTCCCCTCTGTTTTCCTCTTCTTTTCCCTCTAACATCGTCCTCGCGAGAGCAATCCCTCTCCACATCCCCTCACTCTTCTCCTCACACGTTCATTTCTTCAGCACTCCGCCCCACTTCCTCCTTGGAACTTCTTTTCGGCAGTTCCGATCGCAGAGCGACCCGATCACGTTGAACAGCCACTCCCTGCTCCTCCTCCCAACTCCCATCGGCCCTCCCTTCCGATGTCCCAGTCATCTTTTTCCCTCCTGAACTTTTTCATTCATTCTTAGCTCTATATTATGCCGATGGAGCACTTATTTCCATAATTCTCAGCTCTAGAAAGCCAAGACACACCCCTGCAGCCTCTATTGAACTGTGCTCCAGCACATGCAACTCCTATCTTCTATGAGTTCTCTGACCTCCATGTAACAAAATTTAATGCTTCAGAGTTAATATTCAGAGCTGAACTTGATGTTTTGACAATGAGTGTGATAGAATTCTGTAGAATGCGCGTTCATTCTTATCTCAGTCGCTACTCAACAACTCCTGAATATTTTGCGGCCAGTTAGAAGCTGAAGTACCTAAAGCTATGGAAGCATAAAATGTTGACAGCACTGAGTAAATTTATGGAAGCATCGAAGGTAGAAGTCAGAATGAGCCAGTTTCGGGAACTTATAACCATTTTTTATCCTTTTTATGCAGCATAAAAAGTGAGAGCTTAGGTTAATGTATATTTTATTTAATAAATTCAAAGTTTGAAACATTACTATCCATACAAGTCTAGTTTTTACATTGCGAATGAGGTTTTAAGGAATAGAAAACGACATCGTTTTCTTACCTTCTCCAAAATACTCTGATCATTCTGAAATCTGGTTTTCATGAGTTATATAAGATGTTATTTTACGCGAGAGAGAACTTTATGTTTCAATACAAGTGTAATTTTCCCCATACAACAACATAAAACAATTTGGCATAAACTACTTAAAGTGAATTCTATATTTTGCGTAGCATTCTATATTTATTTGGTGTAGCATTCTTTATTTATTAGTAAAATGATAGAGTAACACCTCTGTTGGCGGCTATATTTATAGTGGATGAGAAGTTTAAACTCTTAGGTAAATAGAGCTGGTGAAGTTATTATTATCATTAATTTTATGTAAGCCTGAAAAATATCTCCAATTAAAAAATGACATCCCATTGAGAATCCTATCATACCCCAAATAATATTTTTTCATGTCAGTAAAACATCACACGAAAATACTGACGCATAGCTTTGGATAGCCATAGGCGTTCCGAATGGAATTACGTGGTAAGTATCTCTCCATCGGCATGCTTGCCCAGAGTCATCTCTTCTTCCCTTCAAATGCTTTCTGAAGGAGATTCCAAATTATTAAAAGACAAACATACCTTTCCTTCAATCCCCACAAGGGCTCCTTCCAAGGAAAATAGTTTTTTCGACCCAGTGGATAATGTCATTAGCCGTGATTATCCGGCAATTGTTTCCTTTGCGACCTCGATAAACGGTTTTGCCGGACGCGCCGCCAAAGTTGTGTGGACAAAAGCGCAGACCCGAATTGGTGAGCTGAAGGAGAGTGGCAGGGGGTGAGACCAAGAGAGCGGGAGCAGAGAACCCTTTCCTTAATTCTCCCTCCCTCCCTCCTTCCTTCTTCCTTCCGCTCCTCACTTCCCTGAACCCTCGTCCTCCACTTCCGCCCCCGCATCACGTGATTACGATTTGTTTGCGCTACCGCGAGGCATTTGTTTGTGGGTCCGGAGAGCTTCGATGATTCTCCCTCTCTCCCCTTCCCTATCCCTCCCTGCCATTGCCGCAATCCCTCCTCCTTCCTCCGCAATCTCCTTCCACTCGTCGTCGTGAAGAATAAGAAGTCCAGGCTTCTTCGCCTCTTTTTCCTCCTCCTCCTCCTCGGAGGAGGAAGGCCGCTGCCACTCTCCTCGGCCCGCCGGGGTATTCTCCATTCCGCGTCCCTAATTGCCGGGGCAGAGCGCCGGGAGGATGGGGGAGGGGGTGTGGAGCTGAGGGAAGGGAAGAGGGATCAGGATGAGGAAAACGATTAAAGGCAAGGAAGGAAGGGAAAGGAGATGGGCACGTTAAGAGGAGGGAGCGAGAAGAGGGGGGCAGGATCGGGGGTGGGGTGTAAGGGGGCGTCCTTCTCATTCCAGGGGCCAAGGGATGCGAGGTCGGCGAGAGAGATGGCTATTCACGTAGGGTGTAGAGAGAGGTAAGGAAGGGGAGTTTTGTTCGTAGCAAGGGTTTCGGGAGCAGGGACTGGAAGAAAGAGAGCTTTGGGAGGAACTATGTAGTAAGGACGTTTTCTGAGAGGAGGAAAGAATGGAGGGGAGAGGGAGGGAGAGGAGGTCGGAAGAGGGAGAGAGAGAGAGAAATAGAATGCAAGTAGCTTTTCCGGAAACCTCTTAGGGCCATAAATGTAACTCTCCTTCCCTTCGGCCCTTTTCCCCCGATCCCTTTTCACCCTCCACCCACGCTTGTGTTCCTCAGTTCGTGTCTGCGTCCGCGTGCGTGCGAGCGAGTGTCCAGCATCCCCCATATAAAGGAGGGTCCATTCCCCACATTTCGGCCCCCACCGAACTCTCAGCGCGCCGCCCTCCTTATGCGATGCGGCCGGACCTCCTCCCCCCCTCTCGCCTCCCCTTCCCTCGCTTCCCTTTCTTAGCTGCCCCGCCCTCCGCCACGTCCTTCGAGGGAAAGAAGTAAAACCCTCTCCCGGCCACACTCACTCGCTCCGCCACGAGAATACACACACACACACTGGGATAACTGACCGCCTCCGCTCCTCTCCGGCTAATTTGATTGAATTTTAAGCGGGGCGGGGGGGGTTTTCGTTGCATGGGGGAGGAGGTGGGGCAGGGAGCAGTTGGAGAATTGAGGAGCGGCGGGCAGGACGAGGGGGGGAGGAGTGGTAGGGAGGGCGAGAGAGGGTCTTTTCCGCGTAATCCAAACTGTCCATTAGGAGTGCCGCTGATTTGGGGTAGCTTGTGTGTTTGTGTGTACGCGGTCGGTCTTAGGGATGCGGTCGATGAGCGGGAGGGTCTCCTCTCGTGCTGCTGCTCAGGGTATAGCCTCGTCGGGAGGAGGTTCGGTTGGGATGGGAGAGACAATAGGGTGTGGTGGGAGGGCAGGGAAGGGTATGTATGTGGGCCGCCTTGGGGATGCGGACGTCACAAATGAGGGTGTGAGGGAGTCTTGGGCTGGAATAAGGGTCGTGGCGGATCTGTGTGTGTATGCTCTAAGGGGTTTCGTAAAGGGGTGGGAGGAGGTGGTCGTTGTTCCACAGCCTTATAGTTTGTGGCCGGCCATGTGTGTGTGTGTGTGTTGTGTGTTCGGGGCTATCCTCTTGAGATTCGCTCCGCGCAATGGGAAGGGGTCTTGGCATTGGGGGGTGGGTGGGTGGGCTCGCAGAGGCGGCTGGATCGTGGAATGAAAGCTTAAGCGCGCATTTCCAGTGGTCAGTGGAGGACTGCGATCATTCGTAGCTTCCCCCTCTCGGGCCATTTTTCTCTTTTAATTACTCCCGGCTTCCTTGTTTGCCGTGATTCGCAGTCCCTTCCGTCTTACGCTGAACCCCGATTGGTATAAATTGGGTTCGGGCTCTCAGAAATTTGACGTTTCTCAATGAGGTCCTAATGTTCATATTGAATTTAATTTTTTCTGCGGTATAGGACTTCGCATCATTTATGCTAATCAACCTCTGTTTACGAGATTCGGAATAATTTCTTGAGAGTTCCAAACCGCATCCTTTTTAGTGCTTTCGCTATGAATTTAAATCCACGTTGGCGCAGTTATCACAACCTTTCAGGATTATTTTGATGTAAAAAAACAAATTAATGAGCATTTTAAGGGTTGAGCTACGTCAAATTTATCATTGGATCATAATTTTGCAAAATTTACTAGAGCCGAACTTTTATTTGTGTTTCCTTTTAATCGATGATTGGATTGAGAGTTGAAGATAAAAACAGGTATTCCTCGCTAACGCTTTCGCGCTACATACCTCAGCCAAAGACTACCTAGGTGTTCTTAGGTGTAAGACCTAATATGAGGCTTTTATGGATTGCCGAATTCATACTGGATATGACGAGTCAGTTGTTTTCCCTAAACTGCCTGCATTTCTCGCTGAGTTGTGTCATTGATAAATTGCATCATTTGTGTTATGTCTGGAATATCATACAGAATCACCGTGATTTGGACCTGGAACTTAATGATCATTCGAGTTATCATACTGAATGATTGGAAAATTGGCGAAGCTATCCCTTTATTACGAATGTGATATATAAGCAAAAAAAATGAAAAAGGACCAATCAGCCCTCTTTTGGTGTAAGCTGTAGTGTCTTCAACGTAATTAGTGCTAACACCATTTTTAGTTAAAACATTTAATTTATAGCTGATTCTTTGTGACTTTACTGAATCCCGTCTCATTATAAGATTTTGTTGACTTGTATTTATGCTATGTTTATGAACTTTCCTTCCAGCTTCTTAAAAGCAAGGACGCATTTCTCTGAAAATTTTCAGGGTCGGGAATCCATGTTTTCTTGGTAGCATCGAAACGGGCTAATATGAAGCCAAGAAAAACTCACGAGTAATTTGCACTTCACCTTCATTTATCGTTTCTTTGTATTTATCATTTTCACCTTACAAACATGAGATCATTAAATGACCTCACATGCAGCTACTTTTCCCCGAGATGGATGCTTTTATTTACTCAACTCCTTGTGTGAAAGGAAAACTATCCTAGTCGTTTTTATATTTTAGACGAATCTTACACAGCTATTTTAGTTTTCCGAGTCATCTGTACATCATTCACTGCATTATTTTTGGGTGCTGTCGACGTCCTTTGGAAGTATTTGGGGTTGTTTATGGATAACCCCTTCTCTGCAAATCAAAACATTCATCTGATTGCAGGGTTTACATTTTATTCCATTAAAATGTACTTGTGTTCATCTGTGAACTTTACTCTTACTTGAACTCATTAGTTCTTTTGTAGTTTTATAAACTTCCGAATTTTGTTCAAATACATTGCTTTAAATTGAAGAGCAAGTTGTGAATTAAATTTATTTATTTTTATCTATTTTGCCCAATGGATTTCGTGTATCTTAGAAGCTATAGGATATGATCGACAAAGAAAATGACTCAAGTGCTTATGAAAAGTTTTAGATCTTACATTATAATCATAAATTTTATTTATTTACAATCAAATTTTGATATATCCCTATGGGGGTTAGCTCTTACAATTATAAACCTGCAGTTAAAATTTGATGATTTATGGGACGCTAATACGTATAATTCTAGGGAGAGTTTCAAGTCTATTATTTCACACCACGACCATATTCATTTTTATTTTACTCCTGAAGTATTTATCCGAAGACTTACATAATACAAACATTTAAAAATCTATATAGATTCTGTGAACTTGATGGCTCCTATTGTATGATTATACAAAATAGAAATTTTAATATTATATATGATATGGCCCAACTGTGAATTAGATTCCACTGTTTTTCTATATCCAATCATATTGGCTGCTCTAAGCTGTCTCCGTCATGAAAGTCCATGTGTTTCTCACTATGAGATTCATTCAAGTATTCTACCAGCTGATTGGTAGGTTCTTGGACAGTCCCCATTCTGCATCCAAACCTCATAGACATTGTCTCGCCTTCCCTCCTAATGGCCCGTTATTAGATCTCTCTTCAATTCTTCATATTTTCTACCTCCTCTTATTTTGTCCAGAATTCCTATCCTCTTCCTTCCTCTTCCACGCTTCCCCAGTGTTCTCCCCTCCATCACTCTCTTCAACATGTCCTCTCCTCTCAAAACCTCCTCCATCCATCTCTTCTGCCTTCTCTAAACCTCTGCCACAAGCTTCCTCTCCTCTCCAACCATATCCAATACCTCCTCGTTCGTCTTTCTCGCCATCCAGCTAACCTTCTCCATCCTTCTCCAAACCCAAACCACATCTCAAACACCTCAAGTCTACGCACATCCTCCCTTCGCAATGACCAAGTTTCCGACCCATATAGCGCCACGCTCCATATTCAAATTTTCACCAGCCTCTTCTTTACGTCTCTTCTCAGACCCACCCTTATCAATTCCCATATCTTCGAAAATGCATCTATAGCTAGTGCAATTCTGCATCTGATGTCCTTACCACTAAACCGATTCTCCTCCAAAATACTACCCAGATACGTAAACTGCTCGGCCTGCTCTATCTTCTGCCCTCCCACCCTTATAATCAGCCCCGCCTTCTTACTTCTAGAAAATTTCATTACTTTCGTTTTCTTGTAATTGATCTTCATCCCATTCTTTTCGCACTACACCTCTAATGCATTCACCATTGACTGTAACCCCTTGGCAGACTGACTAACCAATGCTTGATCATCTGCAAATCTCACTGATTTTATCTGCTCCCCTCCTACCTTTATTCCTACCTCCTCCTCCCCCCATACCTCCCTTACCATTTCTTCTGAATACACGTTAAAAAGCAATGGCGTTAGTGGGCATCCCTGCCGCACTCCCCGTCCTATCGTGGCACATCCCGATTCTCCATTGGCTACCCTAACCTGCGCCGTCTGGTTCATATACAAATTTCGAATCAGACGCCTGTCCCTCCAATTGACCCCTAATTTCTTCAACACTCCCATTAATTTCGTCCATTCCACCCGATCAAACGCCGTCTCGAAACCTACGAAGCATGCAAAAATATCCTGCCCATACTCTAGGTTTCTTTCTACTAGCGTCCTCATCACTGCTATAGCGTCTCGCGCTCCTGTACCTCTCCTAAACCCGAACTGGTCGTCACCCAGGTATTCATTTGCCTTCTTCTCTAGCCTTCTGTTTATAATTCTCAGAACTACTTTGGCCGCGTGGGATATTAAGCTTATTGTCCTATAGTCTTCGTACGTTTTTGCCTTACTCTTCTTTGGCAAAGGATTTAGTACAGTCTTCGCGAAGTCTTCCAGCCACACTCCATCCTCATAAATCCTACGAATAAGCGCAAAATGTTTTCCTCTTCCGTTCTTCCCCATGATCTTTAAAAATTCTGCAGGTATGTCATCTATTCCCATCGCCTTATTCCTTTTCATGTCTCGTAGAGCTCTTTCGATTTCGCTATCTAGGATACTTGGTCCGATGCCATCTCTGTTGATATCGTCTTCACTTTCTATATCTAACCTATTGGGCCTTACCATACAGCTCTTCAACATACTCCTTCCACCTCTCCTGGATCTCTTTCGGTTCTACGATCACCTTTCACGTCTTGTCTGTTATCGTCGTAATTCCCCTTCCCTTATTACCACCCGTCAGTTCCTTTACTTTCCTATATAATGCATCTGCTCTTCCCTCTTTTTGGCATTTCTCTAACGAGTCGATCTGTTCTTTCCACCACGCCTCTCTTGCTTTCTTTGTTTCTCTTCTAAGCCTGTTATTAAATTCTCGGTATTTTCTCCGACCTAGCTCTGAGTTTACGTTCTTCCATTTCCTTCTCTCCTCCATCTCCCTTATCATCTCCTTCGTGATCCATGGTTTTCTAATTTTAGTTGCACTCACTACGCCTACCGTTGCTTTCACCGCTTCTACAATTCCATTTTTCAAACTTCCCCATTCATCTTCCACTGATCTAACTCCATGGTCCTCACCCATTATCTCATCCACCTTCTCTCGATACTTCTTCTTCATTACCCCAGTAAATGCCTCCGTATTCCACTTTCGTACCCTCCTTCCCATTCTTATCTTTTTCAGTTTTACCCGACATTTCATGACTAATAAGTTGTGGTCTGTGTCTGCATTAGCTCCTGGATAAGTATGCGAGTTTTTAACACTATTCCTGTATCTGTGACGAACCATTATATAATCTATATGGAACCTATCTGTGTCTCCCGCCTTTTTCCAAATTTTCCTACGTAGAGGATGATGTCTGAACCATGTATTTGTAATCACTAGGTTATTTCTACGGCAAAACTCCACAGCTTTCACGCCCCGGTGGTTTCTCCTTCCTAGCCCGTGATCGCCCACCTCCCGCCCATCTATTCCTTCGCCCACCACCGCGTTTCAATCCCCCAGTACTACTAAGTGCTTACTCCCAGGTATCTTACCAATTATTTCCTCTAGCTGATCGTATACCCCATCTACCTCCTCTTTATGATTAGAGGTAGGCATATAAACCTGGATTATAACTAAATTCGTTGGATCTGCCTTTAGTTCCTCGACTATAATCCTATCACTCACCTGTTCTGCATACACTACTTTTCTACCTAGTTTCCTATTCATTACGAATGCAACCCCGCGCAGACTTTCTTTCCCTCCACTATTACTCTATAGTCGTCGCTCCAGTAATCCCCGTCATCCTTCCATCTTACTTCACCCAGACCCATGATGTCTACACCCACCCTCTCCATTTCTTGCTTTATATTCTCTAGCTTCCCCGCCCTCAGCATTGTCCTAACATGTCCATAATTTCAAGGTTTTTGTTTTAATTGAGATAGTATTCCGTGGCCTATCCCAATAGTGTTTTTTACGTGACACCATCACTTCAGAGGCCGCCTCACTGGGGTCAGACGCTTTTTGCAGCCGCCTCACTGGGGTACAGACGCTGCGCGAACTACCATTCGTCTGTCTCCTAACCTTCGACCAATCTCGCACGGGTGACCCTATCAGGAGCATTGCTCCCGCCAGTGCAGCTCTAGGGGTCATCGGAGCACACAAGCCCTTCCACCTTGACAAGGTTGTAGTCCAAATGAGTAACCTCATTAAATCCCATTTTATAAGTCAGAAAGGCTAGTTCTAACGGTGGAAAACTGCCAGGATCCTATATATTCCACCGCTAAGTAGTTGCGTTTAAGGTCATTATTGTTAATTAGTCCAAAATCCAACTTAGCAATGTAAATTAGATCATATTTAGAATTATCATAAATAATTTTAAGAAATTCAAATAATTGTAAATACCAATTTATATTTTTAATGCACACTGAAGATAGTCTTTTCGTATTATACAGAAAACATTTTTATCACCCTCGATGATAGTTCTCAATCCAGAGTCACTTTCTGATCGCTTTTTACTCTCGAAATTTCATCTTAGACAATTATTCAAACGTGTGCACGCCGAGAGAAACCCTAATTTGTGTTTCTCCTCAATGTCTTAGTAGTAATACCGTCAGTCTGAGTCATATAGGGTCAATTTTTAATTTTTAAAGCCCTTGAAAATAAAATACGTCTGTGAAAGACTAGATCGGTTATCCTCCATCTTTTCTTGGACATGGATTGTGTCTGATTCTAAAGTTGTCTCAGAAATACTTAAATGTTGGTGTTAGTTGGTAAATCATTCTCGAGATTTTCTCGTAATCGAGGTAGACAGAGGGCAATTGTCTCGCACCACCTTTCCCGCTGAGGAATAAACTACCAGTCCACTCATTACCCTGTCGTTGACTCCCGCTGAGTGCGGAGGAGTGCCGCAAAAGGAAATCGTTGCTGGGAGGGGCAAGGGATGCAGTGCACATGACTTACGAGCTTGCGGCGCTCGTGTGTTTGCCGGAAAAAAATGAAGATCGAGACCACTATTATGGCGTGCACTCTGCCCGCCCTGTCCCATCTGGGAATCTCGCGGCAAGAGGGCGGCGGGTTCCCATGCTCACTCCCTTGCTCCGAGACTCGTTCTCGAGCGAGCGGGAAAGGAGAAGAAAGAATCTGACGTTTTCGACCTGGATGGAAGTCATTAATTAACAAGTTATTAGAGCCACCTCGGCGAAGAACGCTTTGGTATATATCACGTCCGTTTACCAAGGGACTGGAACGTTTGAATTGGATGTCGGTTTCCAGAAATCATAAGCCTCTAGCATTTTTATTTTTTTATGATTTCTCGTAGTAATGGGAATATTTATTTGTGCCAACTTTGATTTCATTTTTAAAACAGCCAAGTGAATAAAGTTGTCAATACTTGTTTAATACTCATTCGTCAGTTTTCATCCAGAGTAGAAGGAAAAGTTTTTGAAATATATACACAATTGCTAAAAACTGATGACTTTCATACCTCGGTGGTGGTGGTGTCATTACATATTGGTCTTCAATTCACTTTCTTTATGACATTGTGGAATCACCCAGTCATCTCAACTTTTCTCGCATTTGAAAGAAAAAAATATTTTTAATAGCATGTCCCCCTGATTTTCTTGAGAAACGTGTATTACTTCGATCAAATTTTAATGTGTATTTGATAAAAATAGGATGCGAGCCTTTTACTCATTGTTCCCTAGGAACTTGAAGTATGGCTGGCGTTGTAATCAAGAACGACTTGCGTGCACCTGTTTTGACAATTCCGTCAATTACGGAGTTATTGCCACGTTTGTTAGATATTTTTGTCTTCTTAATCATATTTCTGGAATTTCTGGAACTATATGCTGTCAAGGCCGAGAAGGTGGTTCAGCAGTATGTGTTGGTGCCCTCTGGAAATCCCCTAACAATACCAATTATATTTGATCGTTTTTACAATCATCATATTTTCCCAATAAATTTCATTTTTGAGATATTTTATGCTTCCTAAGGGCTTTTATACGGTAGTACTTGTAATGCGAGTCGAGACATCACGGCTCTTGCAGCAAGAAGCATCAGCTCTTGCATTTTGAAACAAAGTAACCGACACCCTCATTAGCGACGGGTTGCAGCGAGGAGAGGATGCTTCCTTGGCATCACCTAAAAATACCCGACGGTTAATATTATGCACGCAAAAAAAGTGGAAAGAGGAGGGATTTTTAGACGGGAATTCCCTTTTGATCCGGCCGAGTGTGTCCGTCTCTACTCCCTTTTTGTTTCCCAATTAACGTAATTAATTGCCCGTCGTCTCTCTCTCTCTCCCGTAGCGGCGATGAGACGTCGCTCGTCATCTGCGGCGATTTTCCCGTCATGCACTCGCTCCGCATGCACACGGCCACGCCGCCGAGGCAATGACACGGCGGAGAGGGGGCTGGGGTGCAGGGGGGTGTGAGGAAGGGAGGGAGGGGGAGGGGGGTGGGGAGAGGCTCCCGGAATGCACCTCACCTACCCCTTCCTTCCATTGCCGGCGCATCTTACCTCCTCCTCCTCCTCCTCCTCCCCTCTCTTCATCCTCTCCTCCTCCTCCTCCATCTTCGATCCCCACATTTCTTCTCCTCCTCCGCTTCACTCACCACCCCGATCCCGAAATCACCCACTCGTCCGTCCATTCGTCGTCTCCGCCTCCTCCTCATTCCCCCCATTCCCCTTTTCCCCCATTCCCCCATTCCCCCATTCCCCTCGGATTTATGAGCTCGACTCCGTCCGCGAGGAATGGTAGTCGCTCTCGGGTGAGGAATGCAAAAATGGTGCGCCGGTGGCGCTGCTGTCGCCGTGTCCAAGGGGGGAGGGGGGAGAGGAAAAGGCCGTATCCCCACCCCTCGTCTTCCCTCCTCCTCCCCCTGCTCACTCTTCATTCCCGTCAACGCCAGCTCCTCCCCGCATCCTCCCAGTCAAATCCCCCCCAATCCCCCTCTCGGTCGTTCCCATCCGCTGCTAAAGGAGTGGGCTCACATCGCTGATTCCCTCTCTTTTTACTTTCCCATATCTTCTCCATCGATTGCTTACGTACTGTACTGAAAGACACAACTATTCTCATCATAGTTGCATAGGTATTGATCAACTCTTTTAGACCTGGTCCTTGCTGGATTTCTCATTTCTTGTCGCCTACATGTGAGCCATATGGACAATATCCGAAAGGCATTTTCCACAGAGCTCATATTTATCTCATCCACTCATATGCCCGTTAATTTATGTATTCATTCGTGCTCTACCAATCTATTCGTAGGTTTTGGACACATTCTACGTGAATATGATCCGTACAGGGCACAGGGCTGAAAGAACTAAACATCTCCTTTACATGATGTCTCTTTTAGACTCATTTTTTCTGCTGTCCCCGTGTTATTCAAAGTTCTTCTCTTCGTCAACGGAGCTTTCCTTGCAACAGCAAAATGAAACTCCGAAACATTAATTTGCGATAGTGGATGGGGGCGTATTGAGATGTATATTGAAAAGTGGGGAATGAGGGAAGAAGTTAATAAGAGCGTTTTCATTCAGTCGAAATAGGTTTACGAAGGAAAGTTCGTAGAGACCCCAGGGGAAAATTTAGAGCCGAGACTCCAAAGCATTCCAATATACCGAGTTAATACTAAATGATTATTTTTTGGTTTGCCTCAGAAGACGGAATAGCTCAGTGATTTGAGAGCTTAGATACTTTCTTGGATGCCCGGGATATAATTTGGTGGCAACCACTTTGAACTCGCTTTGCCAAACCGAAGTGGAGATGTTTTCTGGAAAACCACAGCCGGCATTTGGAAAGGTACTATCTCACCTAGTCTAATGCGTGATTATCGCACGTCTTGGTGCGGTAAAGAGTAACCAATCCAACGGCGCGCCGTTATTTTGTTATTTTTAGCTCTACCCTCTACAGTCGCTCCCACCTCTGAGCTAAAGATTTTGCAGTATGATATGTTCCAGTCCCTTGCGTATTGAAGACACTACTTTAATCTTTTCACCAAAATTAATAAAACTTAGTCCCAAACCCAAGAAATTTCGAGCCACCATATTTATTTACTTTTCCGAGAACCGAGAAATTTCCGGGTTTTTGTT